>JAFJYI010000008.1:2756666-4135000 GCA_019022655.1 Acacia acuminata
CATTTTTGTCCCTGCTCCATTCCACACTTCCAGATTGACCAACGATTCTGCTAACATTGACAAGGTTGCTAGTGACTCTCCACATAATGATAATGTGCCCATTGAATCCTTTGCTTAACTGTATTATTATTGGCCATATATATGCCTGCCGCTTTATCTTGCTCACCAACCATTTCCAATTAACAGCAAATACCATAAAAAATGCAAGAAACCAAAATGTATTACACACAGTAAACCTTCAAGGATAGTAGCAAGAAAATTAGGCTCTGGCTTCAGCTGCAACGAAGCTTGGAGCAATCAAAGATCTCCAATAGCCAAATTCCTTTGAAGGAAGAACATAGAAGAAACATGCACATGATCATATATTTCAAAACTTGAAACCAGAAGAGGTGAAGGTGCAATTTGATTATCAACATAATCTGCCTCTATCGGACCATAACTTCTCAAGCACAAGCGACCTTTTCTGTGCCTTAACAGAAACATTTAACTGCATTCCCTCGTTCAGCTGCGCAAATGAAGGGCCAAGTTGGAGACTTTGGATGCGTAAACTTTGTTCACTAGAAGGTTCCGACGGCAACGATGACAACCACAATCACGCTTCCTCTGAAAGTGGAGACAAGATGCAGATCATGAAAATGGCATCAAATGTTTTTTGAAATTCTGCTTTCAAAATGACGATGGTCAAGAACTCTAGCGTCGTGAATGGGCAATTGGACCCAGATAGAAGAACTGGATGGCACTTGATTACAGGGACGAGCGAGGAGTAGAGCAACGGCAAGAATGTCATTGAAGCAACCCTATTCATCGCTGGCTTCAATTGGCGAGTACAATGAGGAAGAGTGAATCAGGCAGTAGGGAGAAATCAATGAACTACATGCTCTTCCGCAACTCAACCAGATTCTGACAGCGGAAAACCACGGTGAATACATTGCGGGGTTCTCAATTTGAACCAAAGAAAAATGCTTCTTGCGCGTTTAAACCCAAACCTAGCAAGAATAGCTCGATCTTGAGGGGGAAAAAAAAGCTTTCTGATAAATAGAGAATAACCGGCGAGAGAGCACAATAATAGAACCAACGAGGATTCCGATCACAACCCATAGTCGGAGAACCAGAAGGCCCAAGATTCGCGCCTTGTTCAAGATCTGCCTTCTTGTTCGAGATAAGGCGTGGTAAACCCCAAACGGTGGTGAATATTGTCAATTCAGCGATCTAAAGTCTCGGATCACGAAAACGTCAGCAACAGTCCAAGAAATTCAGCGAAATTGTTGCCAAACGATTGAATCCCAATATTAAACAAATTCACTGATAACGCTCGACAGATTCGCGTTTCCGAAGATTTCTCAGGCGTTAGACGATGCGATCAGCGGAAGACCCATCTGGACTGAGAAGAACGTCGGATCTTGGTTAAAACTGGAAGAAGAAAGCTTGGACGCCTTAATCGATCCTGTGATGGAAAATCAAGATTGAATCTTGATAAAGAGCCATACGTTGCAATGGACTTATGCCTTTTTGGATCAAAGGCAATTGGGCCTCAATCAATTCCTCGGCCCCGAGGGATCAAGTTGGGAAGTCTTGGTCTGTAAACCTCTGTCATATTCCGCAAAGTTGGGGCTGTCTTGGAAGTGTTTGCCTTATGTATTTGAGGGCTTAAATAGATTAAGATCGTTTGGGATTCATTTCTCCTGTGTCTTAGTTTTTTAACTTTATTTGTATTTTTGGCTTTTTAGCCTTCCTTTTTATAAAAAAAAACTTGGGAAGTCAGGACAATTTTTTTTTTGGTATCTCATCTAGTTCACCGGAACCTTTAGTTTCGATTAATCCGGATTTTGCCCCTTGTCGGGCCCATGGTTGTTGGAAAAGAGTTCCCAACACCATTTTTCTCCATTCTCATGCCTCGAACTGAGGAGGTGGTGGTGGGAGAGCAAATCTCATTCTACTTGCTCTCAATGGATGTTGGTGGAAGTCAGGACAAGTGGAGCACCCATACGGTAGAAACCCAAGAACCACTTTCATGGGCTTTGTGGTTATCTGGCCCAAATCATAACCTACTACGATATCATGTTAATAAAAGATGAAGAATCATGTATTATTACAAAAGAGCAACATGCTCTTACAATGAGTAACCCTCATGATTATCTCTAAAACTCGAATGAGACCAAGTTAATTTCTTATTAAGGAGAGACAAAGTTAACTCTCTTTTGGAGAGAACGAGTTAATCGCCTCTTTAAACATGGTGAGGACTCCACATCCAAACACACTAACTACATTAGCTAAGACTCCTTATATAGACTAGGGCCCTAACTAACTAACTAAGTATCTAACTAATCAATTAATCACCTTATATTTCTAACAAATATTAAAAAGACTATACATAGATCCTGTGTATTTTATGAAGCATCAGTAATATAATGTGTTATTTCTAGTTCATGAAAAATGCCGCTTGTTGCAAATTTTGCATATGATAATACTAAACATGAACTGAACTCATATGTATAGATATATGACAATGGGTTGATTTACCGAATTTAAGTTCCTTTTTGCTGATTTTCTTTATTAATTTAAATTGAAATTTGAAAGTAAAACTAATTAATTTTAGTAATATTTATATTCCAAACTCAATCTACTAAGACTACTCAATCCAAAAGAAAAATAATGCAAACTCTTTGAAAATTTTATTCATTGAATTGGAAAAAGCATTGACATGTTAATTTTAATTCATCATTTTTTTGATCATTTCGACTTTTTAATTCTTTAAAGGAAGGTAAAGAAAAAAAAATGTTCATAAAAATGCATGTGTATATGCTGTACCACAAAAAATATTCATATTTTGGCACAGGTCTTGCACTGAAAATAAATCAATGATTATTGATATATTTTTGAATGCTGGATGTGCCTTAACCCTAATTTAAACATAAGAAAATTCAAAAATTGTTTCTTGAAAGTAAACATCTATATAAATTATAAACTGTAAAATTTATTTTTCTTTTTACAGTAACTGCAAAATTTCTTTGTATCTAGTTTAATTGAGTGTTCTAACGAGATAAATATTGTCATCTTACCTTTTATTTTTTTGGTTAAAACCCTTTTTTCATTAAAAAAACACTAATTTCACAAACCGCAGAATTTTACTTATCCAACTCTAATGAATCTTCTTTGGGATTTCAAGAAAGAAGCTATAATGATGGAAAGATCAAGATCTGCAATTCTCCTCTCAGTGAACAAAGATCGAGCTATATTATTTAAGAAAACCAGTAGTTGAACTTTTCTATTTTTTGTTTAGGAGCATATATAAATAAAAAAATAAAATTAAAATCAATTCGGATAAAATATATACTCTTTACAAATTTAAATTTAAAAGACATTAAAAACTCCAAAAAAAAAAAAAAAAACAGGGACTTACTCTTATGTTTTTTAGTTGGCGTCATGTTGTGAATACTCTTAATATTCTTTTCATCTAACTTTAATTTCTTGAAGGGACCGGGTAGGTGATTTTTATGAGAAATTATTTTCAGTAATTTCTAATCATTTTTAATAAGAATTAATTTTCTTATACAAACAAAACCTAAAATATTTTAAAATCAAGTTTTTTAAACTAAAATCAAATATAGCACAAAGCATAAAAAAAAATCAAAGAAATAACGCATTTCCACTAATTATTGTCCAAACTAACCCTATATGTGTAATGTGTTTACAATATGAAGTGTTGGCAAAAAAAAAGAATAAGAAAAAAGGATTAGAATATTAAATAATAGTATTGCGATTTCCCAATTCCATTTGGAAATCAAACCTCATCTAACACTTTAAAGTAAATTGGCGCGTAAAAATAGATATGACCGGTGTGGAACTAGGGAATGAAATTAAACGACCACAAACAACTAAAGCAAAAAAGAAAACGCAGAAAGTGATAATTAATCATACTGGAATTCATCATTAATCACACGACCATTAATCTATGCCTTAAACAAATGCAAGTGGCTACTATATTTTATTTAGGACTTCACATGGGTTAATTCAGGATAATATATCTAACCTAATCAATTAACAATTCAACGACCACTAATCAGCCCTAAACTGGAGTGAGAAAGCTACTTTTTGAACAAATCAAAGTCAAAAATAACTTTTATTTTGCATAAAATTTTTAGAGAAAAAAAATTTAATATAACATTTTTTATTAAAAAAAAAAACAACACTAAACATAGCGCAAATAATATAACATTTTTTATTAAAAAAAACCAACACTAAACAATTTTAATACAAGTTTTTTTTTGACACCGAACCAATATAATTGCTAAGTGTGACCCCTCTCTTATCTCTCTTGCTCATTCTAGTGATACTACTGAGTTGAACTTTATTTATTAAATTTCAATGTTTTATTTTCAAAAATTTATTAATACATGTTCGGTGTAGAACTCAGATGTCCAGCCCTAGGTTGGTGCTTTAATATTGGATCGATGAGCTTTGCCTGAATATCTATGGAGGAGATATCCAGGAGAGCTTGGGATCACTGAGCACAAACTAGGCTGTCGCCAAAGAGGGTGGTGTGTGTGCACGGGGTGGCGGAATGTAAATAGTTTAGAGTTAGAACATGTGCACTGATGAGCACAAATCGTACCATATTTTCCCTATACTTATTGACTGAATTGAATGCTAAATACAAGCGTAACTGCAGAGAATCTAAGCAAAAAGGCATACATTCATGATATAAGGACTAAAGAGTATAAATCATTTGCATGTACTAAGAATGGAACAATTTACAGGGTTTTTAAAGAAGAACATATAGCAGAGATGATACGATGCTATAGCATTCTGACAAGCGATTTGAAATGCAATACAAGGCATCCCGAATGCTATAGCAAAGTAGAGGACGCAATGCTATGTGGCATGTTTTCTGACCCTTTTACCCAGATGATTTTAGGAATAAAATAAAGGGCGATATTGACGGATAGACTGCCGACATAATGGAATAGAAGATGCGGAGGATCGAAACTAAAAGATTTGAAGAATCTCGCAGGATCAGCAGAAGCAATCTACTCAAGTCAAGAGATACAAAATATCCCGATGGATTAGGAAAGGCCTAGCTCACTGTAACTTACACTGCAAGAAAGGCTTGATTATAAAAGGAAATAGCGGAGCCAACCCTAGGAGTCGGAGAGCCCTAGAACGAAATTCTATCTTTCGGCAGACTCAAGAGAAGAGTGAGAGATTTCACAAGAGCACGAGATTTCCAGGACAACCCAGCATCCTTCCCTGCAGTACGACGGAACGAAGAAGACGTGGAGTGGTGACGTGACAAGACCTCGACCACGCCGTTGGACATTCCACCAAGACTTTCTGTTTTCCCTTTCTTTTATCTTTGTTTTCTCGATCATGGGTCATTCTGTTAGTGTTTGTTCTGTGTGTCCCTCGTCAGTCATGAATTGATTTTTATATGGCTGGACGAGGATGAATCTTTAAGTTGTTGAATGAACCCAGTTGCAAGTTCTTAATTCAATAAATTTGGTTTACGTATCAGTGTCTTAATTACTAGTCGATTAACGGAAGTTAAGGGCTAGATTTGTGGCCTCACTTACTGGCAAGGAGTCGGGGTTAGACCTCTGAGAAACTATGTTTGCTAGGCAACCCGTGCGCGGCTTGACCTATTATTGTAGACTTCAGGAATGGGTTTACCTCTCATAACCATAACACCCTGAGCGTACAGCAGATCTGACTAGAAAGTTGCCATACGAATATGGAAGGAGTATAGTCAGCATCATATGTATCGGACGCGGAAGCTTCGGTAGATTATAGTGGTGGGTTAACCAAATAGCTTTGTAGTTAGCAGCTATGCTGTAGCATTGCGGAAGCTGTGCAGTATAGTTGCTATAGCATTGGGTAAAGCAACTGGGGGATTGAAGCACTTAAGGATGACTCTGAGTCCAGCCTAACCTCTTACTGATATCTTCTCACGTTTAAAAGTTATTCTGTTTACTTTTGCTAGTAGCATAACCACACAAACTCCTCAATCTGATTATATTTACTTTCTACACAACTATCATAGCATTGGCGTGTTACTCCTCGGTATCTTAGTCTCTGTGGGACGATACTCTACTTACACTTTATTACTTGTTCGACTGGTTCACTTGCCATCAAGGAAATCGACCAACATGCACCTTAGCCTTTGGTCTCTGTATTTATAGAGTCTAAAGTAGGCAGGATATCTCGGTCCTGTGTGACCCTTGGTGCGAGTATCTAGGCGAGTATCTCATGAAGATATCGATCTGGATACTCCTATATTGTTGCTGGATAAGATCTCCCTATAATGTAGGATCTCCCTCTATTATAGGTGAGCCCTGATATTCAGTATATCCTCAATTGGGCCATCCCGGCGTTGGGCCTTAGTATAGATCCGTAACAGTTTCCACCCAACCCGGTAGTTCAAACTTTTGAGCTGCCGGGATGTATTTTGCCCCCAGTCGGTTTTATTAGCTGAGATTTGCTGTCGTGGGCCTTTCATTGCCGAGTTGAATTACACTGATCCTGGCTATCAAGGCGGCCTATTTTGAAGGTCCGTGGTAACATCTCCAGGGTCCGAGATACTACCAAGGTGGAGATCTGAGGTGATGTAACAAGGATCCGAGATGACACTTTTACTATTTTCAGGTCCAAGGTGATCCTTTGGCTTTAGCGCGCCAAGGCCGTTACATGAGGGTTCGATGATCCAAGTTGATCGCCAATGGTTTCGCTTGCCCTCGAGGTGAGGACCCTTTGGTATTTGCCATGATTGCCCCCTTCCACCTGGCTTCCCTGGATTGGCGAGGGGCTGTAACCGTCAAGCCTAGCTATGCACCGATTCTTGTTCGCATTTAATGCTTCCTTCACGCGCCATACGTCACGTCTAATGTTTAGAGTGAATAGACTCTTTTACCCTCTGATGCTTTGACATTAGGCCGCTTGTGGGAGTACATGTCGTTTACAATTCATATTTTCCCTCCATTTCTCGCCTTCATTGTTTTTGCCATTTCTCTCTGATTCTATGTAACCTTTGTCTTTCCCTGTAACGATTATCTCCGCGCTGCCTACAGATTCTGTTACTTCGTACCTCTTCAACCTTCGTCGACCCAGGTATACACATCTCCTTCCTTTGTTCTCCTGGTTTAATTTTGAAATTTGGTTGTTTTATGGTACTTGATTCTGGTCTTCTATTGCATCCTGGGTAGACTTCCTAAGGGTTTCTAGGTAGTTCATGAGTTCAAGCCTCTCTTCTTCTTTTCCTTTTACTTGGGAATACCTCTGTTCAACCTTCCTTTATTTCCCCCTCCTTATTCAACCTTTTATGCCTCTCTAGGTTTTCATTTTTGGTGATGATGGATAGCATTAACCACTTACCCCCTTCGAACCAGCCACTGACTCCTGAGGAAGAAGAAGCGTTGCGTGCCCATTTTCCCCGCGCTAGCTATTGGATCTTGGGTTCCCCCCTCATAGAGGAGGAAAGGTCGGCCGCTGTTCTTCGGGGAGGATCGGGTGGAAGAAACACTTTAACGTCTTGACCTGCCGCTATCCGGGTTCGGAGCGCTAATCCTATCCTTGCTGGGTCTCAGGCCGGGGTACGGGCCGAGACCGGGGCCTTCTCAGTACAGCCTCTTAACTTCTATGAGGCTCCTCCTCGTTCTCGTTCGGAAAGCCTTCCTGAAGGGTACCTCAGCCCCTGCTGGGACTGTCTTGCCTCCAGCTCCTATCATATTGCCAACGATGAAGATTCCCGAGCTAACGCCTTCCTAGGTTCTTGCCTCATCGGTCATTTTCTATCCCTAGCACGACTTTTGGAAGTTTGCGTCAACCAAGACCGCCTATTCTTTTCTTTCCGCATGCTAATATGCCTGTGTCAGGTATTCCCACACTTGCTGATCTTAGTATTTTTTGTTTTGTTTATAGGTAAATGGTCTCAGGATCTTCCCCTCACATCATCCAGTCTGAAGCCGAGGAGTCCAATTCATCGAGTCCTCCCGAGGCATTGTGTAGGAGATACAAATAGGTGGCTCATAAGGTCCTAAAGACTTGCTCGTTGATGTCCGATATAGATATCGCTCGGCTGGAACTACCAAACTTGGATGGGTGCGTCGTCTGCCCTCCTGGTGATGAGGAGCCTATTTGTTCTACCCGTGAAGAAGGGTGTACCAATTTTTTCTTCTTTTACCGTGACTGCATGACCTGGCTCGGTGTTCGCTTCCCATTCACCGAGTTTTAGATCGTAGCCTTAAGTCACCTAAGTCTTGCACCCTCACAACTTCATCCCAACGGATGGGCTTACTTAGTAGCCTTCGAGCGTTTGTGTGCCTCCTTCCCCAAGCTGATTCCTTCAGCTGCCCTCTTTTTCTACTACTTTTTCCCCTTTACTCCTTTCTTTTCCAAAGAGGATGAGAAATTGAAAGGGTTGACTTCCCTTCGCGGTGATCCCGATAGGAAACTCATGACCGCGTTCTCGGACTCTTTCAAGCACTTTAAGAACGCTTTCTTTAAAGTTGTTGCCAAGCCTGGCCAGCAGCCTTGGTTTTTGAAGAGGGCCGAGGCTAAGGACGTGGAGTGGAGGTTCCCCCTCTATTGGAACGAGGGCCATCACAACATAACCTCTTCCTCGTACTAGGTCGCATCGGATGATCTGCTGGTGGAAGAAGTCCCCTCCATAGATCGGTTGGCGACTTTCGTCAAAACATATGGAGTCAAGAATACGGCCTTTTTTTATATCTCCGGGCCCGGTTCCGAACCGGGGCCTACGGCTTGTATGGTCCCTATGTTTATTGACTGTCCGGACTTGTGTATACTTCCACCTTGTTTTGCTTTATCCATGATTCTACCTTAGTAGTGTCAATTCTAAGTTTTTTGCTCTGTTTTTTGTAGCTCAGGAGATGTCGGAGCTACCTCGGTACTTGAACCATGTTAACTCGGACATGGCTGCACCGCCTAAGGTGAGCAAGAAGCGTGCTGCCTCGGATGCCGGGGTGGGCAAAACCAAGGCGGCTTCTGGTTCTACGAGGACCAAGAAAACAAAGGCCTCGGAAGCCCAGGGAACTACACGCTCTGCCCCCATCGGGTCGTCACCAGGGCCAATCGTGCTTGGCTTGAAAGGGAAAGAAGTTGCTACCACCTCCGCCCCAGACTTCTGTTGGCCTTTCCCCAGTTCACAAGATTGCCCGCGGCCTCGTGTGGGAAAAGGGGGTGACCAAAGAGCTTGACGTCACATTCTTCCCCCTCGTCAGTTCATGAATTGCCTGCCTCTACCCTCCATAGACGAGATGTTGGTCCACTTTGCCCAGAAGTATCTATGCAAGTCCATTGGACTGCACCAAGCACTGCTTCACCTTAAGGGCAAATATGTCGGGGCCAAGGGTGAGATTCGGCATCTGAAGCTGGCCCAAGAGGAAGCCGGGCCAAGGGAGAAGACACTAAAAGAGGAGCTGGACGTTGCCAAAGTCACTGCTGGGAAGGCGACCGAGGAGATTCTACTGACCAAGGAGGCTTTAGAGAAAATGACCTCGGAGTGTACTCGTCTGCAGGAGGCTAATGCCAAGTGCCTGGATGCTGTTAAGGCTTTTCAACAACAACGTGCTGATCTGGCCTCTGAGTTGGGCACGACCAAGGACGCTCTTGCCGTGGACCAACAAGCTTATCTGGACTACGTTGAATTGCTGAAAGAGGATGCTTCGGATTGTTTCAAGATGGCCTTGGCGTAGATCCAACATCTGAACCCGATCGTGTCATTAAATCTCACCGGGTATGACTACCGTGCCTATGTTAAGGACGGTGTCCTGGTCCTACCTCCTCCCTCACCCAAGGATGACTCCTTGTCCTTTGAGGACGTAGAGCAAGAAGAGCAGGTTGGCGATGAGGAGCAAGGAGGCAAGGAGGATCAAAATACCGTTTGGGGTGGTGAGTCTAAGGCAAGAGCTTCTAACGCCGTTCCCTCCAATGATGTGGTTCGTTCGGACGATGCTGCTCCCCCGAGCTGAGAGTTGGGGTTTTAGCTTTCCAGCTTTTTCCTTGTCGGGCGGTTATGCCCTTTTGACTTTGTATTCCTCGGTGTTTGTGCCAATTGTATATTTTTTGTGACAATCTATGATGATATTATGAACCAATTGTTGTATTGTTTTAAATTCTAAGCTTGTTAGAAATTCTTTGATCGGGCCAGGGTCTTTAATATTACAGATATGTGTTTACTTCCAGGCTTGACGCCTGGGAATCAGTGGTAGGGTTATCTTTTTTAACCACAAAGGGTGTTTATTTAAACCGCGTAGGGTTTTTATTTTAACCGTGCTACCGCGCTACCGAGTTCCGGATCCCTTTGTCTGGGTTCATAACCAGGATAAGGACAAACTATCACATGTTCAGCCATGGTGTGTGAACGCAACACTTTAAACATTTTGACCTAACCAGGGTTGGAATGACAATCATCTTCTTATCTAGGAGCGAGCGTTGACGCGTCAATTTTGCAAAGACCTCTAAGGGCGACTTCACGTTGCTCATAACCTGGGCGCGTCAGCCCCGGTGTCATCCATCTAGACGGGTATTAATTGTGACCGGGTTTGGGGACTTCGATGTAATTCTTAAGCCATTGATAAAGTGCACTGTGAACTTCCACTAGGGAATTTTCATTAAAAAATAATATGCTCCGAAGAGCTAAAAATTTACATGATAAAAATGTAAAAACAGACAAAAATGTAAAATTTGAAATCTAAATACTGAAATCAAGAGATACTAAGCTCAAACAGGATGCGTCTGAGGTTGTACGAGGGCCGAGCCAAGATCTAACTATAGTAGATTCGGAGTTTGTCAACTTTCCAGGTTCTTTTGATGGGCTTCCGTCCTAGGGTTTCAAGTATATAAGCTCCATTGCCTAGCTGCTCTTTGACCCGGTAAGGACCTTCCTAATTCGCAGCTAGCTTGCCATCTCTGGCGTTTCTATTTTCGATGTCGGCGCGTCAGAGTACCTAGTTGCCCCTGTTGAAATCACGGGGTCTGACCTTCCGATTATATTTTGCCACAATAAGTTGCTTGGCGGTTAATTCTTGACAATGCGCCATAACTCTAACCTTATTGATTAAGTCCAGTTCCGTCCTTAAGGCATCATTGTTCGCCTTTTCTCCGTCTTGGAGGGTTTTTATCTTCCTCCACGTCGGCTGTCCTATCTCCACTAGGATCATTGCTTCGCAGCGATACGTCATTCGAAAAGGGGTTTCCTGGGTTGAGGTCTGGACGCTGGTCCTATACCCCCATAGAACACTGTAGAGTTGTTCCACCCAGTTGGATTCGATGTCCTGCATCTGCTTCTTCAAGTCGTGAAGAACGATCTTGTTAGCAGCTTCGACCTGGACATTCGATTGCGGGTGCTCGATCGAGGCGAAGTGCTGCTTGATATCGAGGTCCGACATCATATCCTGAAAACCTTTATCCACAAATTCGATCCTGTTGTCTGTGACTACCTCGGCTGGGATCCCAAAACGAGAGACAATGTTATGTCGAAAAAATCTTCGTATGTGGGCCAAGGTTATGGTTGTCAAAGGCTCAGCTTCAATCCACTTTGTAAAGTAATCTACCGCGACGGCGAGCCACTTGAACTACCCGGGTGTCGCCTTGAATGGCCCGAGGAGATCCATCCCCCATTTGTAAAAAGGCCATGGGGCCGTGATTCCCATCATTTCTGCAAGCGGGGGCCAAATGATCTTGGCGTGTTTCTGACAGCTCTCACATCTTTTTACGGCCCCTTTTGAGTCTTCCATCATGGTCGGCCAGTAGTAACCAGCGCGCAAAGCTTTCTTGGCGAGAGCCTTACCTCCCAGTGGTGACTGTTGATTCCTTCGTGTATCTCGGCCAACATGTACTTGGCCTCTGATGGACCCAAGCATCTCATCATCGGTGAGTGCAGGCCTTTTTGGTATAGTTGATCATCGACCATGGTATAGATGGCGCCCTCTCAGATTAACTTCTTTGCTTCGATCTGGTCTAGTGGGATAATGCCTCTTTCTAAATAATCCTCAATTGGTTTTCTCCAGTCTATTGCTGCCGATATAGTCATGACGCAACTCGGTTCTGCAAGATTTTGCTAGATTACGGTCCGATGGTTACCGGGGCCTTTCGTACTAGCAAGTTTGGAGAGGATGTTGGCTCTGGTGTTTTCTTCTCTCGGGATGTGAGTCACGATCACTTCTTCGAACTCGAAAATCACCTCCTTTGCCTTATTCAAATGCTTAGCCAGTAGTGGTCCCTTAGTTTGATAAGTTCCCTTGATTTGTGCCTGATGAGCACAAATGATACCATGTTTTCCCTATACTTATTGATTGAATTGAATGAGAATTATAAGCGTAACTACAGATAATCCGAGCAAAAAGGCATACATTCATGATATAGGGACTGAAGAGTAGAAATATTTGCATGAGCTAAGAACTGAACAATTTGTAGGGTTTTTAAAGAAGAACGTATGGCAGAGTCGATACGATGCTATAGCATTCTGACAGCATCGCGAAGTGCAATACAAGGCATCCCGAATGCTATAGCAAAGTGGAGGACGCAATGCTATGCGGCATGTTTTCTGACCTTTTTACCCAGATGATTTCAGGAATACAAAAAAAGGGCAATATTGACAGATAGATTGCTGACATAATAGAATAGAAGATACAGAGGATCGGAACTGAAAGATTTGAAGAATCCCACAGGATCAGCTGAAGCAATCTACTCAAGTCAAGAGATACAAAAGATCCCAATGGATTAGGAAAGGCCCAGCTCGTTGTAACTTACGCTGCAAGAAAGGTCTGATTATAAAAGGAAACAGCAGAGCCAACCCTAGGGGAGTTGGAGAGCCCTAGAACGAAATTCTATCTTTCGGCAGACTCAAGTGAAGAGTGAGAGATTTCACAAGAGCACGAGCTTTCCAGGACAACCCACATCCTTCCCTACAGTACGACGGAACGAAGAAGACGTGGAGTGGTGACGTGACAAGACCTCGACCACGCCGTTGGACATTCCGTCGAGACTTTCTATTTTTCCTTTTTATCTTTGTTTTCTCGATCATGGGTCATTCTGTTAGTGTCTGTTATGTGTGTCCCTCGTCAGTCATGAACTGATTTCCATATGGTTGGTTGAGGATGAATCTTTAAGTTGTTGAATGAACCCAGTTGCAAGTTCTTAATTCAATAAATTTGGTTTGCGTATCAGTGTCTTAATTACTAGTCGATTAACGGAAGTTAAGGGCTAGATTTGTGGCCTCACTTACTGGCAAGGAGTCGGGGTTAGACCTCTGAGAAACTATGTTTGCTAGGCAACCCATGTGCGGCTTGACCTATTATTGTAGACTTCAGGAATGGGTTTACCTCTCATAACCATAACACCCTGAGCGTACAGCAGATCTGACTAGAAAGTTGCCATACGAATATGGAAGGAGTATAGTTAGCATCATATGTATCGGATGCGGAAGCTTCGGTAGATTATAGTGGTGGGTTAACCAATTAGCTTTGTAGTTAGTAGCTATGCTGTAGCATTGCGGAAGCTGTGCAGTATAGTTGCTATAGCATTGGGTAGAGCAACTGGGGGTTGAAGCACTTAAGGATGACTCTGAGTCCAGCCTAACCTCTTACTGATATCTTCTCACGTTTAAAAGTTATTTTGTTTACTTTTGCTAGTAGCATAACCACACAAACCCCTCAATCTGATTATACTTACTTTCTACATAAGTATCATAGCATTTGCGTGTCACTCCTCGGTATCTCAGTCTGTGTGGGACGATACTCTACTTAATCTTTATTACTTGTTCGACTGGTTCACTTGCCATCAAGGAAATTGACCAACAGTGCCGATACGAGCTGTGAGTCGATGAATACCTTTACTCTCTGTGCTCCGTGTTCTTTGGCTTGTAACAGTCCGGCCAGTAGGGCTTCATACTCGGCCTGATTATTTGAGGTTGGAAACTTGAGTTGAAGGGAATCCTCAACGGCAATACCCTCCAGGCTTTCAATTATTACTCCTGCTCCGCTACCCTTTGCGTTTGATGAACCATCGACGTACACTTCCATGTTTTCTCCGGATCATCTTTGGTCCTATCTACCATGGTGAGTTCCCTTACGAAGTCTGCCAATGCCTGTGACTTTATCGCATGTCGAGCTTCGTAGGTGATGTCGAATTCAGACAACTCAATAGCCCAGTTGGTCATTCTTCTTGCCAGGTCTGGTTTTTGTAATATCTGTCAGAGCGGTTGACTAGTTTGGACCACTATTCGGTGTCCTTGAAAGTAAGGCCGAAGTCTTCTTGTCGAGATAAGTAGGGCAAAAGCCACTTTTTCCCACTTTTGGTATCTCAGTTCTGAGCTCTGTAATGCTTTACTTATGAAATAAATTGGCGCCTGGCCGAGGTCGGTTTCTCGAACTAGGGCTGCACTTACTGTCTCTTCTCCAACTGACAAATACAAGAACAGGGATTCACCGGGATTAGGTTTTGACAGGACCAGTGGGGTCACCAGACAGAGTTTGATCTTTTCAAAAGCTGCCTCGCAGTCCGCATTCCATCCGCCATGTGTTTCCTATTTTAGCAATTTGAAGAATAGGAGCATGTTCTCAGCTGACCTCGGTAGGAACCTGGTGAGCATGGCCAAGCGGTCGATCAACTGCTGTACTTCTTTCTTTGTCCTCGAGGCCTGCATGTTGAGTACGGCTGGAACTCTGAATGCACATTTTGCCGGGTTCAAGCGAATTTTAAACCTTATTAACTTGTCGAAAGTTTGCTCTAGATCACGGATGTGGTCCCCTGGGTCTTTGGATTTCACAATCATGTCGTCAATGTAAACCTCTATGTTTTGTCCAATCTGGTTGGTGAAAACCCTGTTCATCATCCACTGATAGGTTGCCTCGGCGTTCTTCAATTCGAAAGGCATCACATTGTAGCAATAGTTGGTCTTGTTGGTCATGAAAGCCATCTTCTCCTGATCGTTTGGTGCATAGTGATTTGGTTGTACCCGGAATAGGCGTCCATGAAGGATAGCAATTGGAAGCCGAAAGAATTGTCGACCAACTGATCAATGTTCGGCATTGGATAAGAATCTTTTGGGCAGGCTTTCTTTAGGTTGGTATAATCCGTACATACCCTCCATTTTCCATTTGGTTTCCAAAATATGACCACGTTTGAGAGCCATGTGGTGTATTGTATTTCTCTGATGAACCTGGTGGCCAACAGCTCTTTGACATGCTGTTCAAGAGCCTTCTGTCTATTGGCCCCGATATTTCTCTTCTTCTGTGCCATTGGAGTTGACCTCGGCCGAATAGCCAGCTTGTGGCAACAAAAGTTAGGGTCAATTCCTGGTATCTCAGATGACGTCCATGCGAAGACATCCTGGTTCTTTCTCAGGAATTCAATCAGACTGGTTTTCAGATCCAGACTCATTGCTCCACCAATCTTCATAGTTTTTGCGGGGTCCTTTCCGAGGACCAATTCTTCCAACTCACCCTCGGGTTCTGGGCGTGGTGTCTTGGGCTCGTCCCTGAGGTCGAGCTCTATCATGGTTACTGGACGTCCCAGCTTCCTTTCCTTTCCAGAATCTGGGGGTCGTTCACCCCTGCGGATCCGAGGCGGTGAAGATGGTCCGCCTTCTCCATCCCGGACAGTTTCAAAATAACACTGCCGAGACTCCTTCTGATCTCTATTAACAACCACAACCTTGTTCTTGTTGCTCACCATCTTCAGCTTCTGATGCTTTGTAGATACTAACATGTCCCAGTTATGGATGGTTGGTCTTCCCAATATAATATTATAAGGGGAAGGGAAGTCGGCCACGATGAATCTTACCCGTTCAGATCTTAACAACTCTTTGGTTCCCACCATTAGCCTTAGGTCGATATACCCCTTAGGAGGTGAGTGATCTCCGTTGAATCCTATAAGGGTTTTGTATGGCTTCAGATCTTCCACTTCTATCTTCATCCTTTTGAAGGTATCTCAGCTGATGATGTCTGCCGAGCTCCCTGTATCAACAAAAATCCTTTTTACCCGGCACTGCGCCAGGGTTCCTATAATGACCAGGCCATCCTGATGTCCTGGAACTACGTCTTTCAGCTCTTCATTAGTAAAGACTAACGGTGGAGGCGTCGGCTTGTTGGGATTGTCCTTGAATTTCGGGAGATCCCTTACTGAGAGGACCTCTCTCAGGTACTTCTTGCGCTGACTTACTGTGTCTCCTCCTCCGCCGAAGCCTCCGCTAACCACATTGTATTGGAACTCGGCTTCGAGGAACTCATCATCCTTGCTCGTCGGCTTTTGTCGTTTCTCATCTTTCCTTGAGCCCGTGGTTAGGCTCCTGCTACAGCCTCCTTGTTTGCGTTTACCATTTTTACACCCCTAAGTTTTTATCAAGTATTGGCGTAACTTGTCATCTCTAATGAACCTCTCAATGGTGTCACGGAGTTTGTTACATTGATCCGTAGTGTGTCCGAATCCATCATGGAATGCGCAAAACTTGGACTGGTCGGTAGTGGGACGGTTTGTGGACGCCGAGGTCTGTCGACTCTTTTCATCTCGGTCTGGGCTACTTCCTTCCAAAGCTACGCAAATGAGAGACGTTGATTGGGGTATATCTTTCATACTTCGTTTTCCCTTCTGATCTCTCTCCCCTAGCGCGGCCATCTCGGCCTCATGTGCAGTTGTCTTCTTTTCGCTTGTCGGGCTGATCTTTCTCCTCTAGTGAGGTATTGGTCCGCTTCTCGGTGCCGATCGCATTGGCTATCTCCATCTACTCCACGTCCAAATACTTCTTCGCTCGAGTATGGAATTCAGTGAGGGTATAGACCCGGTTTTTGCAAATGTTCTTTGCCAGCCGAGACGAGGGATCTAGCCTGTCAATGAGGCAGTGTACGTGGACATCTTCTGGGAGGAACGTACTTGTAAAGCCACCTCCTTGAACCGGTCTAAGTACTTCTGGAGCGTCTCTCCCTTTTTCTGTTTGATTTTGCTCAACGTGAATTGGGACTTCGGCTGCTTCTTACTGGTCGAGAAATTCAATTCGAATTTGCATCCGAGGTCTTCGAAATTGTACTGAATTGGCTGGTAGGGTATGGAGCCACTTCTGAGCAGGTCCGGTTAGCATCGCTGCAAAGAGTTGTGAGATGACCGGGCCGTTAATCAATCGAACAAACATGACCAGTTCGAAAGTGTCGGGATGAGCGCGCGGGCCGTGAGTCCCATCATATTTCGGGAGGTGTGTCAAATCAAAATGCCTCGGATACGGTGCACTGGAAATTTCCTCGGAGAAAGGGCTTCTGTTGAGATCGGTCAGGTACTTTATCTTATACTCCCTGGGGGAGCTCCGAGGCCAGGCTGTGGTCTCTGTATCCCAGTCCTCATCTTCTGAGATCCGTCCCAGACGTAACTTTTTCAAGGTTGAGGTTGATGGTCAAGCTCGTCCCGAACTCGTCCCCTGAGTCGTTCTGCCAGCATTTCGCCGTGCTGACCTCGGTTCTCCACTGTGGGACGGACTGCTGGTATCTTGTGTCATCCTTTCTTTCCTTCGATGTGAGTCTTCGCAGCCCTTACTCAGAAGCAACGTTTCGAACTTTTTGAATTGGTCCTCCATCATCTGTTGTATTACTCTGAAGTCTTCCTGGCGCTAGAGGTTACTGCGTTTTTCATTGGTATCCATTTGCCTTAGCATTGACTCCTGCGTTTTCTGTAGGAGGTGGACGTCTGGATTTGGAGCTGAGGACTCCTTTGCCTCCACGTCATGCATTTTGGTGACAACAGGAGGGGATGAAGCCGTGTCAGAAACGTTTCCTCTGGGATATCCTCGTTCTACGGCTCCTCTTGAGCTTGTTGGTGTTGACTTGCCTTGGCCTGTTGTGGAATCCTAAGTTGGGGGTTCCGACTGCTGCTTCTAGTGTTAGCCATTGGTGGTCACGGGGATCAAAATTTAACGTGCCCATGGTCGGCGCCAATGTTCTAGTGTAGAACTTAGACGTCCAGCCCTTGGGCTAGTGCTTTGATATTGGATCGATGGGCTCTACCTAAATATCTATGGAGGAGATATCCAGGAGAGCTTGGGATCACTGTGCACAAACTAGGCTGTCGCCAAAGGGGGTGGTGTGTGTGCACAGTGTGGCGGAATGTAAATAGTTTAGAGTTAGAACGTGTGCACCTTAGCCTTTGGTCTCTGTATTTATAAAGTCTAAAGTAGATAGGATATCTCGGCCCTGTGTGACCCTTGGTGCAAGTATCTAGGCGAGTATCTCGTGAAGATATCGGTCTGGATACTCCTATATTGTTGCTGGATAGGATCTCCCTATAATGTAGGATCTCCCTTTATTATAGGTGAGCCCTGATATTCAATATATCCTCAGTTGGGCCATCCCAGCGTTGGGCCTTAGTATAGATCCATAACAATACCCAATATAATTCATCATGACCTCCAACCTAACAAACCCAAATGACTTCTCTCATCTACCAGAAAGTATTATCTCTTCCATGTGCATCATGACCTCTGCTTTGCCTCACTTTCATAAGAAGAAGAATATAAGTTTAAATCTCAGGAAGCACATTGATTGGAAGAAGTAAAAAATTATTTGCACTATGAGACTTAAAAGGGATGATAGCTTGATTAAATCAAAAAGCCAAAGCGAGGGGACCTAAAGACTGTAAAATACTAGTTGCAATCAGAAGGTGATCAGGCGAAGTGGAATTACATCAAAAGCAACGACAAACACCTTTAGATGAAGACTGAGCTTTGACGTTCCAATTGATGATTCTAGAGAACGCCCTAAATCGCGAGGTCCAAATCAATTTGCCTTCTCAATATTTACATTTAGTTTGAATATATTTGTGGGCTTATAAATTGAAGTGGCATATATATGCTGAATTGAAGGAAAGAATGATTCTTAGCTGTGAAGTACCCTCTAGTCCTTAATATAGGATTTAATTAATTAATTTGAGTATACTAAGTATGTTAGTTTAGTTGGTTCATATAATCTGTTTTTTTTTTTAAATAAAAAAAAATACCATAATCATCTTCTTTAATTCCCTTCTTAGGTCTTAAAATTAATACTAACACCAACTCTTTAATTAGGTTCTACATTAAGGACTAGAGGAAGGTAGTAGTTGAGAATTGAGATGTGGTACTGGTGACGGGAAGTTTAAGAAGTTTAACTGGAGCAATTTAGTATTTATATACATTTATATTTTAAAATAAAATATTATTAACTTCCTTGTATATTATCTTAATTACACAACGTTCTATCTATTTTGGGAAAAACAAAATATACACTTTGTAACACCCCAAATTTCGTACTTCAAAATGTGTTAGTTGACACTTGGTTTTAGAAAAATCAATAGAGTTTGAGGTGCTACCACTCAGAGTAATGCGGAAACGGAGAGCATGCGCTAACAATTGGACAATGAGTAACTGATATAAAATGCCCAGACATATGATGATGTCCCGACATAAACTGATATAAAAATAATCTCGAAGGAATATTCATGTGATACAACATTACAGAGCTTGCATAATTACAATTCTTACATGGTAACTATACAGCCTTCAACAAAGCTGTAGCTAGACTTGGGGTAATGAACCTAACTCCGTTAATCAACCAATTCGGCTAGGTAGGTGTCTATCATGGGAGTCTCACCGACTTTATGGCGACTGATTGACTGATCCACATAGACTAGCCCTGCCTTCGGCACCGAATGGTTTGAAATAACTTCGTTAAATCCGTGCCAGAATGAATTGCTCTGATTACGCTCTTCCGGCATTTGCTTTGACCGGTGCCTCTTATCGGCTCCTCCTTCTGTTGCCTTTTCACGGCTTCATCTATCGGTGCCTTCTTCGACCCTGGTTCTTTTCCTGAACCTTAGACAGATCTGAGGTCCAATGCCCATTGGACCTCAGGTAACGGTTAATCTCATGCTTAAATATGACAGTATATGTATGACAGATATTCATGGCGTTTCAGCAACAACCAATACATAAGCACACAGCAGATGTATCCCAATAGTACATAAGCACACAGCAGATGTATCCCCATAGTACATAAGCACACAGCAGATGTATCCTCATAGTACATAAACACGCAGCAGATGCATCCCAATAGTACATAAACACACAGCAGATGTATCTCATAAGCACACAGCAATGGTAGAGTTATCTATCACATATAAGCATATATTAAGCATTACGTGAACACACCTTTCACCGTGTAGTTAGCAATATGTCGACCTTTGAATCCGGTCCCTTGGTGGATTTGTTATTTACAATTTTGACATTTATTTCCCGGACATCCTAACATATCACCATATCACATAGAATAATATCCTAAGAGGTATTTCCACCTCTATTTACCTGGAGCTACCCTTGGTGGATTTGTTATTTACAATTTTGCCCTTACATTTATTTAAAAACGCAATACTGAATTTTCTGGGCAGATTCTGCATCAACTTTGAAAAATCATAATTAATTCTAGAAAAATCGAAACGAGGATCCGTAAAATTCCTTGAAATCCTTAGGATGTCTATTTTCAAGTAAAAATACTGAACTTTTTTTTATATACCCAGAACTTATGAACAATTCCCAGTTTTCATCTTTCAAAATGTTGCCCATAATTTCGTCTAGAAAAATAGCCTAATTTCAACCTTGTGGTTGTATTTCTTTGACTCGAGTTCACTACTTAAGTGAACTCAAGGATCGTACATATTATATATATTCGGAAAGCCCTACATATCTACTTTATTTCTGGAAATTTTCGTGATTTATGGGCTTCATCTTCAACATAAAATATTATCATTTCTTTCAAAATGTTGCCCATAATTTTTAGCCTAATTTCAACCGGTTGTATTTCTTTTGAATCATACCGGAAAGCCCTAAATCTTTTATTTCTGGAAAATTTTGTCGAAAATTTTTCGCTACTTTGATCTTCAACTTTCAAGAATTTTGCTCCACAATATTTTCCACCATATTCTCGAAATAAAGACATTTTTAATCATAAAAACATGAAATCAAAACTTCTTGGAAGATTTAAAGATCAAAATAACCTTTATACTAAAAACTACTAAGAACTACAAAACTAAAGACTAGAAACTAAAAATAAGCTTACCTCTTGAAGACTCTTGCTACTCCCTCCTCCTTCTTGCTTCACTCCACTCTTGCTTAGAATGGTTTTTGGTGTGGAGAATGAAGAGGGAAGCCCTCTATTTATAGTGAAATGTCATGGGATTCTTGCAATTATTTTGAACTTCCTCTTCCTCGTTTCCATCATAGGATCTAAACTTAGTTAAGAAGTTTTAATCTTAACCATTGGACTCATACTTAATGAAGAAGTTTCTTCCAACTGAGTCTTCGATTTTACTTTAACGAAATTCATTTTTGGTTGCTGATCAATCACTAATACTTTTAAATTCTCGAGTATGCTTTTTGATTAGTAGTTGGATATCTAGATTTATGGTCTAATGAGATTCCCCTGGTTGTACTAAGCTTATTCTTCAACGTTTGTAAAAAATAGCCTTTACTAGGCTTACTTTCGAGGTTAAATTATGTGGGTTCAAGATAAGTCCTTATATTTTCTCCAGGGTTCCTACTTCTTCACAACTATTTAAATTTGTATAAATTCTCACTTTATTTGTTGTTTTGAGTTTTTTTGTGTACTTGGATATTTCTTGGATTTCAAACCATTATCCAATTTACTCTAGGATTTCAAACTTTATCAAATTTGCTTTAATTCTTTTTTTTTTCTCTCTCTCTCATTGGTCAAAACATTTTCTCATGGATTAAGCTTTATGTAGTTAATTTAGACCATTAGATTTTAGCTTTATTAAATCTAATCTTAGCCCTCCATACCTAATCTTAATTAGCATCCCTAATAAAGTAGTTAAGTGTAATTGTCAAAATATAATTGGTTTTAAGATTAATTATGATCATTAGAAACTATTTATATGCTAATCTTAATCCTTTATTAGCCATTGGTTCTTAATTAAGGTCATATATCCCTAATTATGCCTTCAACATATGTTATCAAATTAATTATGAAAGTTTATGAAATTAATTCAATTAATGTAGATTTAATTATCTACTAATTGTTGGCAATTTTCTTTAATTGAATTAATTATTTTCTCACAACTTTTGGGTTTACTTTGGTCATTTATGCACCATGCATTATTTTAATAATCATAGGGCAACTTATGGTCCCTAAAATAACATTGGATTTTTGCCTCTTTAAATTCCAAGGAAAATAAACAAATAAATTACTAAAATCAGAGACAACATACTTTCCTATTTTAAATAGGTATTATTCGGTCAAATTATAATATTTATGATAAACATGAATTTTAGGGTATTAGACACTTTAGTGTAGACCTAAATAAATAATTTATGTAATCCTTAAACTTACTCCTTTAATCATTTGTAAGTCACTTCTAACAAGTTTCACATAGATTGAGAAAAATTTTAAATATCATTAACTCTATTTTAAAATTTAATAAATTTATCTAAATTTACACCTATATATTATACTCCCTCCTTTTCTTTTTATAGGAAACACTTAATCAAAATAACATAGCTTAAAAAGTTAGTTAAAGATAATAAATATTTAATAACTGTAACCCTTTTCTTAAACGGACAAAACTTAGGTTCAGGTCCTTAGGTCCATCAGGTCCAGTTAGCCAACAACATGCTTCCGGGTGGATTATTTTGACACTGCATCACCATTTAACCCTGTTAAGCCACCATTACCCGCTGAAATTTCTTCGTCTTTGTTCATCGTTGGCCTAGAGAAGTTTTTTTCTTTGAAAGTGAGTATGTTGATAAATCAAAACTGTATTAAAAATGGAGTTAGAGCTTAGCCAATTATATCCTTGATCAAAAAATTGGAGTGCGTTTCTAGCTCTAAGTGTGGGTTCGGTGAGTACATTAACATTGTGGGCTATGGAGGCGGCTCAAGGTTGAAGAGAAGGGGGACAAGTGCACACCTTTGAATTATAATGGAATTCTAAAAATTAAGGGAATTAAAATATGATGTATTTGATAGCACTGATAATAAGGCAATTATGATGGAATTTTAAAAAATAAGGCATGGAAAGATGAAATTGTAATTATTTTTATTGTAATATACTTTTGTTATTAAAATATAGGGTAAAGGAGCAAAAATACACATGGGTTTTACCCCAGGGGCACCCAGCACCATGTGTTTTTTTTTCTACCAAAACTACACATGTGTTTTCAAAGTTGGAGCAAAAAACACACTTCCGTTAATTAACCCTAACTCTGTTTGTGGGACCCACGTTTAAAAAAAAAATCTTACTTTTCAAAATTCCTCAATTGCCCTTCACCTTAACCCTAAGTGCAGAATTCCCTTCTTCATTCATCGAATCACTCCACAGATTTGAGCTTGCCGCGGCTACGATGGTTTTGTAGAAAAAGACCCTTCTCTATCGCGATAGCTCTTGGCTCTTGAGGTTCAAGACCCACGGCCGCTAGTCCTCTGTTCCTCCTAGCTTCGATCGACGGCGACGACCACTTTTCTGCTTGCCATGGCCAAGATCGACGGTGACTGCTGAGATCGAAGGACGTCGGACCGTGAGCGTCCAGGTCGAACGTGCCTGCTGGCCGATAGTCCTCTATCTCTCCTAGCTCCGATTGGCGGCGGCGGTTGTCTTGCTGTGCGCCACGGCCAAGATCGTCGGTGGATGATTGCTAGAAGGATGCCGGAGGGAGAGGACGAGATCGACGACTTTGTGTGCAGGACGTGGCGGACTGTGAGAAACTTCAGATCGACTCGCAATCAGTGGAAAACAGACGTACAAATGGAAATACCAAAGATCGAACAGTTGCTCCTCCGGAGTCCTCCACTACAACTAGCAATGCAGGAAGTATACCCTCAACTCCAAAATTCAGCGAGGAGTTGTTTTCCGGTGAACTTCAAACTGAGCACTTCTCTGTGGTTGCTTTTTGTTGCTCATAGATTTCTTTGGTTTTGTTCCAGCATTTAATGTCTCTGTCGATATCTCCATATCCTTCGGGTTCTTATTCTTCTTTCTACATTTTGTTGATTTGTGTTCAATTTTGAATTTGGATTTCAAAATCTTTGTTGATTATTTTGTCAATTTGGTGACCTATGGTGGTTGTTGAACTATGAACTCTTCGATTTTTCTACATTTCTGGGTTGATGATTTGGTTGTTGAACTATGAACTCTTCGATTTTTCTAAATTTCTGGGTTGATGATTTTGTTGATTTGGGTTCAGTTTTGAATTTGGATTGCAAAATCTTTGTTGATTATTTTGTCAATTTGGTGAGATGGTGGTTGTTGAACTATGAACTCTTCGATTTTTCTACATTTCTGGGCTGATTTTTGGGTTGATGATTTTGTTTATTTGGAGAAGAAGATGCGACTGAGAGAGGCAGGGCTAATTTGGTGTTTTCGGACTGTAGTTAACGTCTGTTAAGGGGATTTAACGCTGATGGGATTTTTGCTCCAACTTTGAAAACACATGTGTAGTTTTGGTACAAAAAAAACATATGGTGCTGGACGCTCCTGAGACGAAAACCCATGTGTATTTTTGCTCATTTACCTTAAAATATATTATTTGAACTTATTATTGAGTACCTATCCTTCATTGTAATTTATGTAGCTGCATTTCTAACAGCACTTAGCCTTATTTTTCTAAATGACAGGTTTGTAAAATAACTATCTTTCTTATTACATCATCAGTATTCACTTGATTTCATGATTTTTTTTTTATATTCTTTTATTTTCTTATTTATATTCTTTTGTTTTTAATGCATTTAAAACTTTTCTTAAAAAAAAATTCAGGGCCCAAATCCCCCCATTAAACGGCAGACACAAACAAAAAGTCCTAGTTCTACCACTGATACTCACCCTTCATTAATTTCCTAGATCCACCACTGACTATGATTCCACGCTAAAAGCTTGCCGTGAAATATTCTTCGATTGCGATTGTCCTAGAGCATCCAGAGGAGGCCAAGCTTGACTTGGCTATTGTTCATTGGGCTGAGATTGTGAAGCATCCAATCAACAAAAGAAGTCTGGGGGCGGCGGGAATTCTCTTCATCTACCGCCTCCTCAAAGAGGTATCAGTACTCAACTGCAAGAGGACACCTCCTCAAAACATGATCCACCAGCAGCATGTTGTTGGCTAACTTGACGGTAAGTTTCCTTCTTACAGATACCTTTTATTTTTAAGGATAGAGAAAGAATAAAAAAAAGTAGAAAAAAGATATCACTCTAACCTTATTTATAAAACCTTTTTAATTAAATCACACATATCAAAGAAAGGTAGTTTTTTTTTTTTTTTTGATACGTATGGAATAACAGAGTATAAAATTACACCTGGAGGGAACTAGGTTCCAAAGCCTCAGAGGCACACAGATCCCATAACGAGGACGGGCAATAATCTAAGAACGGACAAGAAGAAGATATTCCCTGCTTAGCAAGACTATCAGCTAACATGTTACACTCCCTAGGGATACATCTAATAACAACAGTCCAGGCTCTATTAATGATATCCCTAATTCTCCAAGTAATAAGGGAATACCCGTGAGACACACTGGAGTCAGCAAGCAAAGCGTCAACCAGATCCCTTGCATCTGATTCAAGAACAACCTGTTTGAACCCCAACTCCCAAGCCAACAACAATCCTTTAAGAGCAGCCCAACCTTTTGCATCGAAGACACCTCAGCAGCCTAGACTGTGCAGAAACCAGCAATCCACAAACCTTCATGGTTTCGTAACACCCCACCGCAACCTGCTCGATTGGACCCAGAAGCGACCGCCCCATCCACATTAATCTTTATCCAGCCAAAATCAAGTGCCCGCCACCTACATTGAGACGCCACATAGGACGGACTAGCCTCTTGTAAATCTTGAATCATAGAGTAACTCCTCCGAGCCTTCAAAACAATGCTTGCGGCATTGTACGGCTTTTCAAAGTCTTCATTAAAGCAAAAGCTATTGCGCCAAAGCCAAAAGCTTCCACACACCCACACCCCATATCAGATCCCAATACCCATTTTTTTGAATGCCCAGGTCTTCAACCAGATTCAACCGTACCCAATGGCCAAGGGGAGCTGAGAAAAAAGTTGACAGAAAAACAGGATCAACCAGCTCCGTCCATAACTTCTTAGCAAAAGGGCAATCACGTAGGATATGTAGCTCGCTTTCATACTCAGCCCTACAATCAGGGCATAAAGGCGATGACGAAGACCGCCATTGCCTCTTCAGATTAGTAGGCAATCGCTCATTATATGCTAGCCATAAGAACACGCGAATCCGTTCAGCCCCTCGCCACTTCCAGATCAGTCTAAAGGTCTTATTACTAGCCTTCCATCTGTCCCTCTCAATAAGATTATAGGCGCTACGGATAGAAAATAAGCCATTACTTGCTTCACCCCATACCAGGCCATCAGATCCCGCCTCAGCTATTGGAGGCAGAGCAGCTATCAGCTTCTGAATGCAATTACTAGGGAGAATTCCCCCCAGCCTAACGAAATCCCAACAACTATTAAGTGTCCAGTCCACCACCGTACTTGATTCTTCTTCAGCAGATATTGGCCTAAGACAGCATTCTTTGAGTAATTTACCACGCAACAGCCACTCATCAGTAAAAAAACTAACTGTCTGTCCATTTCGAACCACCCACCGAGAACCCAATTCAACTAAGTGTTTCTGTTGAACCACGAATTTCCATAGGGCAGAATCACTACTCTTCGTGGATAACAGATTGCCCTCCTCCCGACACATATACTTCTTAAACAACACATCTGCCCACAATCCACTGGACCTCTAGAGCACCCTCCATGTTAATTTTGCCCCACACGCCTTATTCAAAGAGGATAAACGCCTAAACCCTAACCCACCCTGACCCTTAGGCAGCAAGAGGGTTTCCCACCTAACCAAATAAAGGTAGTTAATTCAATAATTATGAGGTAAATTTTCAACTCTGCCCTCATTTATGAATTGCATCTTTCAACTCTTTCTTTCCTCTCTGTTTTCATTGGTATAATTAATATGGGCAAAATTTTCACAATCTCATTTATTACTATAAAACTAAATTTATAAATAGGACCAAATTTTTTGATTAAAATTGATTTATAAATATGATTAGAGTGATATACGAGAAAGAAAGAGAATGTGTGGTGAGAGAGTGAGTGAATAAATGTAATAAATGCAATTATATTAATTTTGACTGATTAAATAAGGGCAAAATAAAAAAGGGTGAAGGTGAAAAAATGCACATGTGCTTTATCCTCAAGAGCGCTCAACACCAAATGCTTTTTTGGGGTGCAAAAGTGCCTACGTGGTTAAGAAAGTGGAGCAAAAATCTCACTTGCCGTTAATATACTAGATGTCTATTAATACTCAAACATTAGTCGATCTCTCTCTCCTTGCATCTTCCTTTGCTGAATTTGTTTGTGCGCGTTGATGGTGAAAAATGATCAAACATCAAAGAAAAACAAAATAGCATATCTATGAAAGAAGGGTTTCTTCAAACTCTTGGGTCTGACGATGATGAGAAGCATCCCTGTTAGGGAAAAAAGGGAAATGGCCGAACTCGGAAATGAAGCCTTCCAACCCTCTCAAGTACCCTTTGGAGCTGATCTCGTGATCGTAAAACCTCTATTCTTCTTCTTCTTTGATCAATCTCTCGCTCGATGATGATTATTACAAAATAGGAATTCAACGTCCCTCAATTAACGTCCGTTTTAAAAAATTTAGACGTTAAAACATAGGTGCCGTTCTTGTTATTTTCTCTTTACTTTTAACATCCGTTTATTAAGAATGAATGTTAAATCTTGTGATACAATATTTGTTTTAATAAAAACAAGATCGTATTGTTTTAATAAAAACAACTATTTTTATTAAAAACAATCATACTATTTTAATAAAAACAACGTTGTATCTTATTTATTTTATTTTGAGACACTATTTAATTTCATTATGCGAAAAATTAGTGCAACTTACCATTTAGAATAAAAGCTTCAAGATTATACGACCACTTTGTGATTTTATCTTATATTTATAGCTATTTCCTAATATGTAGCCTAGAATTTCGATAGTTAAGAGAAGAAATCGACCATATTTTCATTTAGTTAGTTAATAATAATAAATTTAATAAATTAAAAAATATATCCCTAGCTTATATGTATATAAATGGATTTATCCCATATTTATATCAATTTTCCTAATATGTAGCCTAGAATTTTGATCGTTAAGAGAAGAAATCTGACCATATTTTCATTTAGTTAATTCCTAATAATTAAATTTAATAAATTAAAAAATATAACCCTAGCTTATATGTATATAAATGGTTTTATCCCATATTATAGCAATTTTCCTAGTATGTAGCCTAGAGATATTTTAAAAATCTGATCATATTTATTTTATATTTCATGCCATTTATTTTTATAGTTCAAGCCTTCCTCATGCCATTTTATTTTATTTTTTAGTTTAAGTTACAACGACTAGTTTTTTAAAATCAGTCTTTGAAACTTGAATATTTTAGATATTTCAACTTCATGTGTACATGTTGTGGATTTGTAAATATACAATGACTGTTATTTAAATAACACTTGTTGAAATTCAACGACTGTTATTTAAATAACACTCGTTGAAATCCAATGACGGTTTTTAAAAAAATAGTTGTCATAAATCATAAACTTTCAAAGAAGAAGAACAGGGGTTTAACGATGGTGAGATCAGCTCCGACGGGTACTTGAGAGGGTTGGAAGGCTTCATTTCCGAGTTTGGCCATTTCCCTTTTTCCCTGATTGAGATGCTTCTCATCACCGTTAGACCCAAGAGTTTGAAGACACCTTTCTTTCATAGATATGCTATTTTATTTTTCTTTGATGTTTGATCATTGTTCTCCATTAACATGCACAAACAAATTTAGTAGAAGAAGATGTGAGGAGAGAGAGATTGACTAACGGCTTGGGTATTAATGGACGTCTGGTATATTAATGGTGGGTGGGATTTTTGCTCCACTTTCTTAACCACGTAGGCATTTTTGCACCCCAAAAAAGCATTTAGTGTTGGGTGCTCCTGAGGGTAAAACACATGTGTATTTTTGCACCTTTACCCAATAAAAAATTAAGAAACAAAATTTGATACATTCTCTCTATGTCTCTTATAAATAGGAACAAGCCATAAGTGATGATTGTTTTTTATAAAAAAAAATGGGGAGAATATAATATACCTATGAAAACAAAATCAACATAATAATAAATTAATGTTATAATTGTACTCCCTCCAATCTTTTTTATAAGAGTTTAAAATTTGTATTGTCCTATCATTTTTATAAGAGTTCGACAATAATTATCTAAACATTTAATAAATTTTTTATTCATTTTTATCTTTCATTAATTATATATATTCAACTCCAAGTTCAGAATAGGACGCAAATCAGATTGCATACTTTCTTAGAAAGAGAGCCCTCAATGCAGCTGTTGGCCTGAACTCTTAAATCCTATGACTATTTTCAAGATTTTGAATTATATTTCTGTTAGAGTTATTTTTTTAGTTAGAGTTATTTTCTATTCGGAACACAAATATAAACCAAAGAAATTTTGTTTGAGGGAAATAAAAAAATTTAAACCAAACACAAACATAACAGAAAAGCATGAAAAAGCCAAAGAAATAACGCGCGAGCTCCAGCTAATTATTGTCCTTCACTAACCTTATGTGATTAGAATATTAAGTAATAGTAGTGCGAATTCCCAATTCCATTTGGAAACTAAACCTCACCCAACATGTAGTAAATTGGCGATATGACCCACGCGGAAAGGAATGAAAATAAGCGATTAAAAAAGACGAAAGCATAAAGAAAAAGAAAAAAGAAAAAAGAAAAAGAGAGGGACTAAAGCATGAAGAAAAAAGTCAAAAAAAGAAAAGAAAAGAAGACTAAAGCATAAAGAAAAAGCGAAAAAAAGAAGAAAGTGATATTTAATCATAGTGGGTTTCATTATTAATCCCACTACCTTAAATAAAGGCAAGTCGCTACCTTAAATCTTTGGCGTCTTCAGTTTTCTTCTCTCTTGGGATACTCCCGCGAGGGTTGCTGCCAGCGCGGCAACGTTAACAATTTTACGAGTCATGATTGATTTCCTCCCAAAATATTTAAAGAAAAGAATTTTAACATCACATTTTCTATATATATATATATATATATATATATATATATATCTAAACAGAGCGCAAATAAACCCAATTGTTGCCAAATATCCATTTTTCTAGACCCCAAGGCCCAAACTACACAATACGTAAAGTTACACCAAGAGCTCAAAAATAGAAGAAAACTCTTAAGAAATTTAATTTTCTTACGAAAATTACGCACAGATCTCATGTAAGAAACCTCGTTGCTGAAAGATAATTTGAAAACAAATTGAGAAAATTACGTAAAGTTACACCAAGAGCTCAATACGTAAAGTTAATTTGAAAACAAATTTTCTTTGGCGTAACTCTACGTATTGAGCTCTTGGTGTAACTTTACGTAACTTGAGAAAATTACGCACAGATCTCATTTAAACAAAAATTAATACAGAAAACTCTTAAGAAATTTATTTTTTTACAAAAATTATATATTTGATTAATAAATAAATTAAATATGAAAGTTTGACTTTGAAACATTAATTATTCAATTTTATTTGTAAATTATTACATGAGCGTGCTTATCTTTTCTTTTTCGGTCAAGCATGAGCGTGCTTATCATAAACATCTATAAACAAGCACTGAATATGGTCCGAAAGTAGCCTTGCTGGAAAGATAGGTAGTGGGAAACTAATTTGTATTATAAAGTAAATCTAATATCAAGGAAGGATGAGAGATAGTGTATTGTAAAGTTAACGTAAAACAAAATTTTAAAATTTCATCTTGAAAAATAAAAATGATAAGATTGCTTTTTAAATTTTGGATGTTGGAATATAGAAGGCGTGTTTTGGGTCCAAAGAAATGGAAAAAGGACAACACCAACTAATCACAGCCTGAAACATCTTTTCTATGTACTGTGACTCCCAACTTGCAAGTTTCAACTTAACGGTCGTTTGATACGCGAAAAAGATGAGAAGTGAAGGAAATATATGGAAGTTTCCTTGTTTTGTGCCAAATATTTCACCAATCTTTCCGAGAACCTAACTTCTCGGTCCATCAAGAGAGTATACTTCTTAGAAAAAATGATATTAAAGTCTTAATTAAAAATAATAATATTAAAAAAGGCCTAAAATTTGTCAATAGAAGCTCATCTACTTGTTAATGGTTGCTCTTTCACTTGTCATTAACAAGTTATAAGACTTTTCTGATATTATTTATCTTAATTGGGACTTTAGTGTCATTTTCTCTACTTCTATAGCCTAAAAGCACTAAAACTGAATTTTAAAAAGGTCAAATATAGTCACTTTTCCTTTTTTTTTTTTTATCTCAAAAAAAAAAAAAAAAAAAAAAAAAAAAAAAACGCAATATGTACATAGATCAAAAAATTTGGACAGAGTCTTTTGAAAGTCTTGGTTGACATGGTTGAAGTGGCCTTTGCTAATAAGGGAAAATCGCACTTCTAAGGATCAACAAAAATAACAAAAAAGTCTCATACTAAATTCTTCTATCAAAAAGCTCTTTAAAGACAACAATGATATAAATTTTGAATGTGAAATTATCTTCTTACCCTCATTGATTTAAAAATGAATAGAGAAGTAGTGATATATAATTAAGTGCATGTATTTGTCAATTGTAATACCCTAATTTTCATAATTCATGTAAACATTGTATTTTAGCAAAAAATTAGCAAAATACAAAGGTGAATATTTGTCTCAAAGAATTATAATCTATTGATTATATTTTCATCCAAATTTCATTTTGGAATTAATTAACCAATGGTTAATTATGAGACATTATTTAGGGGCTATTTAATGTGATATAAATAGCACATAAAATAGTAACTAATTTATAATCGAAGGAGATCAAGAAAGGGTTATGAAGACCTCTAGCCAAATTAACATAAATTAGTAATTCATAATTAACAAATTAGCTTGTGCTAATTGAGGTTAGTGGCTTATGATTTCAACTTGATTAAGGGAAATCAAATAACAAATGACTAATGCAATTAAAAGGCATATAAGCATTGGATTAAGAGTTAGTTAAACCTTGTTAATAATGTTGAAAAGTCAACAATGGCATATAGCCAATGAAAAAAAAAGCTAAATCCTTAGATAATTAATTGGACCAATGGGAGACTTGAGCTATGGATTAAGGGTGAGGATTAAACATGAACTAACACAAATTGAATCCCATGGTTGAGAGGAAAGATGAGATGTTAGATTTGCACATGGGGAAAAGAATGAGATAGGATTTAGATAGGATTTGCAAATAAATATCCAAGGATTATCATCATAAGAGCACATGCAAAATTGGAAGAGAATAAAATGGAAGAGGATAAGGTGGAAGAGGATAAAATGGAAGAGGATAAGGAGAGAGGAAGGAGGGGATGAATTGGAGAGAGAGAAGGAGGAAGAAGAAAAATTGGGAGTCTTGCCATGTGAAAGGGTGATATTTTGCAAGGGCAAAAGAGTAATTCACTTGGGCTCCCATGTGCCTATAAATAGAGATGTTCCCCTTCTTCATTCTTCACACCAAAGGCATATCAAAATGGTTGAGTTTAAGAGAAGAGTGAAATTCTTGAAGCAAGGAGGGGAAGTAAGAACTTCAAAGGTAAGTTCTCTAATTCTTGAGTTTTAGCTTTGGTCTTTTAGTTTATAGTAAAATTATGTTTTAATTTTGAATCTTCAAAAGTAATTTCGTTTTCATGATTTTGAGGTTGGAAATGATTTTAAAACAAAAATTTGATGGAAAATATGGTAGAATATCATTTTTGGAATCGAAGATCAAAGCAAGCGAACATTGGTAAATTGTACAGTTTAAAGCTTTTTGCTGGTAGCGAAAAAGATGCTATTATTTTATGTAGCAAATGAAATTATTAAATCATGAAATTTTACAGGAATAAATTAGATATGTAAGGCTTTCCAAATAGATAAAATTTGAAGCATTTTTAGTTCTACACAAGGAGATACAATTTGTTGAAATTAAGTCATTTTTCTGGGATTAAAACTAAACATCGTTGAGAAACAATTAAACTGGGAATGATTCTTGGTGTTCTAGGTTCTGGGAATATTTTTCCTTGAAAATAAACATGTCAAGGGTCATGAGGAATTTTACGAAACCTCATTTTGATTTTTTAGAATTAATTATTACTTTGAAATTTACCAAAAAATCTGCCCGGAAAATCCAGCAATGTGTTTTTAAGAAAATGTAAGGGTAAAAATGGAATAATAAATCCACCAAGGGTAGAAATTTCAAAATAGGTGAAAATATCCTTTTTGATATTATTCTAGGAAATATGATATTAATTATAATATCATGGAAAAAGGAAATAATCCGATGGTGACATTATAGGATATCCAGATAGTTCAGAGTCGGATTCAAAAGGTCGGGCGCTTTGGTAACTACACAGTCAAAGGTACGTATGCGTACTGTAACTTTAACTCTGATGTGTCTTTTATATGCATGTATATGATTGAATGATTCATGAAGTGATGGACAAGGCTAGGTCTTGGGCCATGCATTGTGACTAAGTTTATGGGGCTTAGGTCAACTGTTTATATACATTTAGCTTTATGCGAGTTATAGTCTTGATAATGCCATAGGGTTGTTTTCCTAGCATTAGAGACACGAGAAGCTTTCGTGGTACTGGTGTAACATCCCAATTTTGGAAAGTGTTTTCACGGTATCTTGATCAGAGTAGAGCATTGGAAATAAATAGTATTAAAAAGTAACTGATAAATATCCACTGTAGTGTATGTGTTAGCTTCCACAGTGTTACAAAAATTTCAAATGTCATCATTAAGTGCAAAACAAAAGGGTTTCCTCCAGCCGGTTCCTATATCTCTCGCTTACCCCCGTCTTCGATCCTGTTCACTCCGGATCCTGAAGCTATGGTAAGAGCTGAGGTTCAATACCCATTGAACCTCAGGTAACGGTTAACCTCATGTTTATGTAATAATTATGTATGACATATATTCATGATACAACAGCAATATTCACATATGAAAGATAATAACAGAACACAACCACTGCATATGAACGTTATTATGGTCTGCACTATTCACCAGTGCCACGATGGCCTATCGTGTCCTCAGTGCTAGGAAAACTCAACGGTATTATCAAAACTATAACCCGTGTATAGTTGTATATGTATGATCAATACTTTTAAAAACAGAGTTTTAGTCTAGGAATACAACTATCACACATATAGGTATATAATAAACATCAGAGTTAGTGTTACAGTACGCGTCCGTACCTTCGTCGGTGATTGCGGTACGTACGTCGATCGGATTGTGATCACGTATATCCTATAATGGTAATTTCGCATTTATTAATTCGCAAATAATATCCTAAGGGATATTTTGGCCACTAATGACTATTTGCCCTTGGAACATTTATTTTTCACTTTATTCCCCCAAAATTCGTAGAACAACGTTGGTACAAATCTGGGTAGCATTTCGTCTAACTTTGAAAAATCATAATTAATTCTAGAAAAATCAAAACGAGGATCTGTAAAATTCCTTGGAATTCTTAGGGTTTTATTTTAAATTAAAAATAATCACCGCTGCCCAGATTACACGAATCACTCCCAGGTTTTAAGTTTTGAACTTCTGCTCAGAAATTTTCCAGAAATTCGTAGCCTAAGTTTGAGGATTTTTATCTCTCTGTACAGAAATCATTTTGACATGTTCTTGAAATATTTAAAAATCCATATATGTCTATTTTAACCATGAATTTTCTCAGAATTTTATGACCATATCTCCAATATGAAATTCTGGCGTTTTCATCACTGCCTTCAGAAATTCCGAAACCGATGAAATTTCGCCAGAACTTCGTTACTTTGATGATTTTCTTCTAGAAATTTTGCTATATGACCTCCCTCATAATTTTTTAGAAATAAATCCAATTTTGACCATAAAAAAATGTAAATAAAATTAGCCTAGCATATTTAAGATCTACACTACTTTTATCTAAAAAATTAAGAACTAGAACTTAAAGAACTTAAAGCTAGAGCTAGAGAACTTACCAAGAACTTTGCTCCTTCTTCTCCAAGACTCTCACTCTCACTTTCTCTCTATATTTTAGATGTTGTTGCTTTGTGAATTGGTGAGATTTATGAATGCACTACCTCCCTATTTATGGCAAATTTTGAGGTTAACTAGTTAGCAACTTTCATTCATTTTCATCCTTTGGATTTAGGTGAGTTGAGAGCTCCAATCCTAGCCCTCCTTTCTCTCAAATTCATCCCCCCTTTCTCTCTCCCTATCCTCTTCCATTTTCAGAAATTATGCTATCCAAAGTACCTCATCCTCTTCCAAAAACTTTTTGCAAAATATCCTACTACTTCTTGGCTTCCTCTTTAAGTTAGAATTTCCTACCTCTTCCATTTTGTATTCCACTAGATAGAAATTCATTTGGGGATCTTAATGAAGTTTGATTCAAATTTTCTTTTTGGTTTTGGAATCTTGGGGTTTATAGCTTCATTTAGAGACCTTAATATCTTATTTTCTCAATTGGACACAATCCTCAAAAGTTGAGGAAATGACTTTGGTTATAGTCAATCTCAAGCTTGAATTATGCTTGTTCATAATATCTTCCTATATTTGATTCATGGTTAATGGATTTCAAGATACAATTTAGTTTGTATAGGTTTTCATTTGCTTAAGTCTTGAATTAATCCTATTGATTAATCTAATTAATTTATGTGTAATTTTTTCATTGGATGACACCTTGACTCTTCCTCTTGATTTTTTCTCCCACCACTTTATCCTCTTCCATTCTACTTTTTATCCCCTTCCATTCTACTTTTTATCCTCTTCCATAATTTATGACAAAGCCTTCAAAGTCTTCATTGTATTTAATTAGTTTTTTCTTTATTTCCTACATAATACTATAAAATCTCTCATTGGCTAAGCTTAGGTCACAAGGATTAAGCTTTATCATAACTAATTAGAGCCTTTAGATAAGCTTTATGAGGTGAAATCTTGGCCCTTAGATCATAGTTAAAATTGTTGACTTTTCAAAGCTTGATTAGAATTTAATTAGCATCTTAATCCAATACTTAATTATCTCTTGATTAATGTATCATTGGTTCTTAGAGTGACTTATGATTATTGATAATTCATTTAATGCTAATCCTAACCTCTTATTGGCTCTTGACTCTTAATTATCCTAATACAACTTTAATTGATGACTATTAACACTAATTATAAAGAATTACCTAAATATTCCATTGGTGTAATTTTAATTGCTCATTAATTATTAGTAATCACCCCTTAATTTATACCAAGTGTTTTGATAATTCTTCATGGCCTTTTATGAATTAAATATTAATTATAGGGTATTAGGAACTTTAGTCTTTTAATAAATTATGAAAATTGGTGCTTTGATCAATTATGAAGGCTTGTACAATTATTTAATTTAGTGAAGATTTGGTTGGTCATTAATTGTTATTGATTTCTCCAAATTTGTTTAAGTATTTTCATGACACTTTCTTGCTCTTTTTGATTCTACGTGAATCATAGTTTAATATGATATTTATTGTAGATATTTTATGATGCCTAACAAAATTTAGAAAATTAAATCATTGGTCACCTTAATCCTAAAGGAAAATTATCTAGAAAATAGGATAAACTCATCACAAAATTTGAGACCACATATTCACCTATTTTAAATAGGCTTTATCTATCAAAATATTGTATTTAAGATAAATAAAAATTTTGGGTATTACAACTAGTTAGTGCAAACGTTGCAAATATTACATTTGCTGTGTGTTAAGTATTGTTGTGCTGTTAACATTACATATGCTGTGTGCTATATATTGTTGTAACCTTACATCTGCTGTGTGCTATGTATGGTTGATGCTGTAATATCTGTCATATATACTGTTATTACTTGAGCATGAGGTTAACTGTTACTTGAGATTTAATGGGTATTGAATCTCAGCCTTGACTAATAGTTCAGGAAAGGAATCAGGATCTAAGAAAGTGACGACGGGGCCATAAAAAGGCATCAATGGACGGAGCCATGAAGAGGCACTGGTTAGATGAGAGTCGGAAGAAGTTCAACAGAGACTAGTTCTGGCATGAATCCGATAAAGTTATTTCAAACCATTTGGTGTCTAAAAAAAGGTTCGTCTATGTGGTTTAGTCAATAAGTCGTCATGAAAGATGGGGAGACTTCCACTAGACAATCTGGCCAATGTGTTTGATTAATTGAGTTGGGTTCTAGGCCACAAGCCTAGCTAAGGCTTGGTTTAAAATTATATAGTTATCATGTAAGAATTGTAATTATACGCATTCTAGATAATTGTATCACATGAATATTCCTTCAAGATTTTTAATATACCAGCTTATGCCTGGGTATTTTATATTAGTTACTCATTGTCCAAAAGTTAGTGCATGCTCTCCGTTTCGCATTACTCTGAGTTGTAGCACAACAAGTAGTATGGAATTTGAGGTGTTACATCAATCGTCACTCTATGACTTGTCAAAATAGGCACATTCGCTTGTCAATTATAAATTCTGAATGTAACAAACTTTAATGATGTATTTTAACAAGTTTATGTGCCTACAATTTACATTAGCAAATATATGTGCATATTTTTACAAGTTTATATGCCTATTTTGACAAATTATACATGAACAAGTGTATTTGCATATTTTGACATGTGTATGTACCTATTTTGACAACTTTATGTGCCTATTTTGACAAGTTATATATTGGTAAGTGTATTTGCCTATAAAGGCAAGTTATATTTTGGCAAATGTATGTACCTATTCTGACAAGTTTATGTGCTTATTTTGACAAATTATACATTGGTAAGTGTATGTACCTATTTTAATAAGTTATATATTGGCAAGTGATGTGCCTATAACGACAAATACATTCGCAAGTGTATGTGTCTATTTTGACAAGTCATAGAGTGCCTACTGTCAATCTCATATTTGTTAACTAAAAGAGCTTATGTTAACAAAGTGGATGTGCCTATTTTCACAAGTTATAGAGTGACGGTTGACAAGTGCCCGCATCTAATCATATATCACTGCTTCTCATTTCCTTTTTTAATCAATGAGGTAAGAAAGTAATTTCATATTCGAAATTTATATCATTGCAGTTCCTATAAAGCTTTTTGATAAGGGGATCTATTATGGAATTTTGTTGCCATTTTTTCTTATTCTTTGGGACTGGAGTGCGATTTTCCCTCCTAACAATACAACTAATACCGGCCAGCCATTGGCCCATCTGTTATGAGTTTGATTTTTACTTTTTTTGTTGTTGTTGGACTGTTCGTGTGATAATTTTGATGCCCTCCACATTCCATGATGCATACGAGTGCGGTCTGGCCCCCGAAACATATATTTGTTGCTCCGTTCCTATATTCTTCTCTAAATTACCGGTGACTTTCAACATGTTTCATTATTTTATTAGAATAAAACTAACTTAAGACTTTATTAAATCTACCTTAAATTTTTTTAAATATCACTTGAACTTTAAAATCTAAAATATGTGATTTCCTACTAAAAAGAGCTGTTGATTGCATTACTATTGTTGTTAATTTCATTATTCTTATTGGCATCAAGATTTTAAAGTTCAAGTTGTATTTTTCTGTCATTTTTCCTTAAAAATATAACATTTAACTTTATCCCTTTTTAATAAGTGTTGCTCCTATGAGAATAAAGTCTAAATATAATAAATGAATGGTAAAATTATATATTTTTATATCAAAAATTTAATGATGTGATTTATAAATAAGATAAAAAAGATATTCTCTCTCTTCCTTATAAATAGGATAAGAGAAGTACAAATAATATTTTGTGTTTGTCTAAAAATTGAATGCACTTTTTATATTTTTGCCCCCACTTATAATTACATGGATTTCTGTTATTCTTTTATCTACTCGTTTTCTATCTCTCACGTATCATTATAAAGGTATACCTCAAAAAGTTATATTTATTATACATTTATTCTTTTTTAACGAATTTTAACTACCATTTTAATCTAAAAGATTTAGCTAGTTGTTAGTTATATAGACTAGGTTGGTTGTTAGTTATATAGAGTAATATATACACCTAGAGACGGATCTTCATTGATATAAGGGGACCATCCCCCCCCCCCCCCCCCCCAAAAAAAAATTTGTTTAGAATTTTCTAAAAAAAAAAACTAATATAATGTAAAATTTAATTTTGCCCCCCCCCCCCCATTTTTTTTTTCCCCCGCTTTGAGAGGTTAGGCTCACGTTAGGTGTATTCTTTATTATGCTTTTACCCATTCTACACTACACCTATAGATAAAGTTAATTGATTTTTCATCCTAAACCTCAGCCACTTGCCTTCCAATGTTGTGGTGTTCAATTACATGAAGTTTATAGTTGAACTAGAGATTCACAATCACATAAATTAACAAATTAAAACTCCTGCTTCATGCTAGAACCAAAAGCATACTGTAAATTGTTGCTGAGGAATAAGCAATCAGCATGACAGCTAAAAAGGCTACGCAAAGTTGTAACTTCTTTTGCCATGTTAATCACATTATCTAGTGCTTTTAGGTTTTGTAGGGATTAAGTTTAAGTTCTCTAAAATCAGGATGTTTCATACTAGAGACACATATGTTATATATTTTGATATATTATATAACAGGTAATCTTCTAAAATTTTATGATATCTTTCGATTTTGTAATTGATATGATATCTATACTAGAGACATGTATGTTATCTTATACATTTATAATTGTTAAAATACTTTTATTATAAATCTGAATATTTTAAAAATGTTATATAATTATAAAATTTTTTAATTAGTTAATCAATATACATTTAGCCCCCCAAAATTTTTATCCCAAGCTCTGCCCCTGTATAACCAGTTGGAGGGAGTAATTTTGAAGACAAGCAATCGACATCCTGAACCTAACAAAAATTCTTCAAATAATTTGAAAATCTAATAGAATTATAAAATTATAAGAAGTTGTGAACATTGATTGATATAAAATGCTTTGGACTTGGGTTTTCTTGTAAATATTTATTAATTACAATTTTCATATTTTAAATTCAACACATTAAATTAGTAATATTGTTTTTTGCTGAGTTAAATTAGTATTACTTTTTGGTTTATGCTATATACCGGAGTACGTAAGACATAAGCAAATACTTTTATTAAAATTGTATAAACATACATTCCATTTTCAAATTAGACAATTTTTTATTAGTTTTTACCAAATAATTTTGGGGTTTTTAGTCTTCAAATATTAGGCAAAATATCTCTTGTTTAAAAGGGAATGTGAGTAGACATAATTTATACTTTATTACTCTAAAAAGTTTGTGCCAATCGATATCAATATTAGAATAAAATTATATCTGTTATAAAAAGATAAAAAATAAAAGTATGCCTGATTTTAATGGAAATATAAAATATTTAGTGCAAAACAAATATAAACAAATAGTGTGATTGTACAGAGACGAAGTTTAATTTATAATCTACCTTATAGCTAAATTTTTGTAAAACTCAGGATACTCATGCATTAAATAATTAAACCATGGAGTGAAGTGATTAATTAGTAACATATATATCATGTTATAGCACTGCACAATTTCACTTTCAACTCAGGTACGTAGCTGTTTCTCAATCAACAATTGAAGAGTAAAAATACTCATTTCTCAAGAGTGCGCCGAACACCAAATGTTTTTTAGTGGTAAAAATATCTATGAACTTTCAAAAGAGATGCAAAAATAGTGCACGTGACACAGATGCTCATTTTGAAGGACAAAAATAACTATGAATTTTCAAAATATGTATGAAAATACATATTGAGCGTTTGTTTAAATTTTTTAACTGAAAATGGTGATATGGAGAATGACGTGATTTTCATATACGTACTTATAATAAGCAGCTATGAGCAAGCATTGAATATGGTTTGAAGGCAGCCTCGCTTGAAAGGCAATAGTCAGAAACCAATTTACACTACAAAGCAAATCTTGGATCCGACTTCTCTCCTCTACTTTTATGGTCCGTTGCTCTCCTTTTCTTCAAAACTGTGCCGTTTTAGCGCAACACAGTACCAACTGCCTTTTAAAAAAAACATATATATACATATTTTAGGATACTGATGGGTACTAAAAAGATACTTCAAAGATCTTGACTGCATCTTGAAAAAAACTTAATCACCTTGTAAAGTTATTTTAGGATCTTGAAAAAATATCCTGAAGTTTATTTTTAATATCAATCAGTACCTTGAAATATTTTTTCAAGATCCGAAATAAATTGTCAAGATCATGAAGTATTTTTTTCGTAGTACCAGTCAATACCTTGACATAATTTTTCAAGATCATGAAGCATTTTTTAGTACCAGCCAGTATTCTGAATTATTTTTTTGGTACCATTCAATACCTTGAAATATTATTTCAAGATCCTAAAATAAATTTTCAAGATCATAAAGTATTTTTTTTCAGTATCCTGAAGTATCATTTTAGAAACTTTAATATCTTGAAATATTTTTTCAACATCATCAAATAAATTTTCAAGATTATAAAGTATTTTTTAGTACCATCCTAAAAAATCTTTTTAGTACTCGTCAGTACCTTGAAATATTTTTTTTAATAAAAAAAAGGAAGATAGTACTATTTTGCACCAAAACGGTACAGTTTTGAAGAAAAGGAGGGCACAGACTGTAAGTATAGAGGAGAGAACCTGGATTCGTAGATCTTATGCTAGGGAAGGGGTTTATATTAGGTGCTTGTCCTAATGTGCTTCTTGGACAAGCACATTTTTTGTTTTTTTTAGATTACATTATATGTTGCTTTCTGATTTTTTTTCACTCAATATCTTAAATTAATTAGTTTCCAAGATCTTTGGTGTTATAGGACACATTTTTAAATGCAGGATTGAAAACTAATTAATTTAAAATATTGGGTGTAAAAAAAATTTCATAAAGCAACATATAATTTAATCAAAATAAAATAAAAAAATATATATAATAAAAAATGTACTTGTTCCTCTAATTAGAGGGATAAGCATATAAGAAGCACAAGAGAGAAGCACCTTATGTGCTTCCCTAGGAAGAGAGATTGAGTGTTGCAAAAGTTAATGTAAAACAAAATTTTGAAATTTCAACTTTAAATTCTTGTCACTTTTGAAAAATTAAAATGATAAGATTGGCTTTTAACTTTGGATGTTGGGATATGGAAAGTGTGTTTTGTGGTCCAAAGAAATGGATAAAGGACAACTATCAAAGCCTGAAACATCTTTTCTATGTACTGTCACTCCCAACAACTTGCAAGTTCCAACTTAGTTGACTACTCAATCTCTCTCAACACTTCTCATCGTACTGCAAATATGTTCTTCTCACTCTTGAACTCTCTAAGACAACACTGAAACTGCAAGCTGATCACAGGTATAAAGCAATTTCCCACTTAGCTTTATTCTTTGAGATGTTGATGTTTCTTTTTCTATTTTTCTTATCATTGTTCTATTTGTTTTTCCATACATCAGCATCTATCTGTGATATCTCAATTCTCAAAAGTATGAGTACCTTGTTGGTTGCTAATAACTGCTGCTGTCATTAGCAGACGACATTTTTTCTTCTGTCTTTCTCATTTGCATCGATTTGCTAGAAAAATAGAATCATAAAAGACTAATTTTGTTACTCCAATATCTGAACATAACTGGGACCAAAAACCCTAATACCAGAGCAAGAAAGCTGAGCTAAAAAAATTGATCTTTCTTATTTTAATCTGGATATGTAGGAAAATATCATTCTTTGCATCTTGATAAAATCTTCATGAATGATTTAGTAGTAAGATGCTTCAATTCTTCAAAATGAAATTTTACGTTAATCATTTGATGATGATGAATCATTCTCCTTTCAGGTTGCTATTAATATCAAATGAAAGAGGTGGGAGTGTCGGTAGCGGCAAAACACTTTACCATAGGAGCGCGCTTTACGTGCGTTTAACACTTTAAGGCCATTTTTATTTTTTAAGAAAAAAAAAGGAAAAAGAAAGAGCACCATCTCTTCAAACCGAGTTGATGACTCAAGATTAAGAAAAGTCTGATCATTTCAGTGTAATTCCATTCTTCTCACTATTGAAAATCTGATCACTTCAAACCAAGTTGACGGAAAGTGAAAGTTCATCACCGATACAAAGCAATATCCCTCTCTTGATTCAAAGTTTGTTCTTTCAGTTGTTTATTTTTCTATTTGTTCTATTTGTTAGTTGCAAATAATTGCTGCTATCATTTGCTGATTACATTTTCCCCCTCTTTTTTTCACCTTTGCATCGATTACCCAAAAAAGCTACAAATTTTGTTAATCTAATTTCTGAACATATCAAGGGCCCAAAAAAGTCAGTTATCAAAGCAAGAAATCTTAACCAAAACAATTTATCTTTATTATTTCAATCCGGATAGGGGAAAAAATCAATCTTCATCTTGCATGAAAGGTTAACCCCAAAAGATGCGTCAATTCTTCAAAATGAAATTGAGTTAATCATTTGATGATGATGATAGTCAATTGCTTTGCTTACAGGTTGCTATTAATATCAAATGGCGGAGGTGGGAGTGTCGGTAGCTGCAAAATTTGCTGAATATTTGGTGGATCCAACTTTACGACAGCTGCAGTATTTGTTCGGTGTTGGCAAAATCACAAGAAATGTTGAGATTAGAAAGGAGGAGCTGATACTCAAGCAAGGAAGGGTGCAGGAACGTGTTCAGGAGGCCATCAACAGGACTGAGAGGATTGATGATGAGGTTGACAAGTGGAAGAAGGATGTGGAGAGCCTCATAGCAGAAGTGGAGAAATTGGAGGAAGAACTAAAGGCCAATAATGGCTGCCTTCGAGGGTGGTGTCCTACCTGGAGGAGATATTGTCTCTGCAAAAAGTTGGCCAACACAACCAAGAGGATGATTGATCAAAATACAAAGAGTGATTGGTTCAATCCATTTTCACATCTCGTTATTATTCCAGATATAGAGTATCACACTTCTCAAAACCTTAAGCTCTTCAACGCTACACGAATGGCTTTTGATCAATTGTGGGAGGCACTGAAAGATGATGGTAGCTTCATTATTGGGCTATGGGGTATGGGAGGATCAGGGAAAACAACCTTGGTGAAAGAAGTGGGAAAGAAAGCCAAAGAGTCACAGCTCTTTGATCGAGTTGTGCTCGCTACAATATCTCAAAGCCTAAATGTAAGAAAAATTCAAGGTGAAATTGCTGACACGTTAGGGCTCAAATTGGAGGAAGAATCTGAAATAGGAAGGGCAAAAAGAATAGCACTACGATTAGAAAATAAAGAACAAATCTTGATAATACTGGATGATGCATGGGCTAAGCTAAATCTTGAGGACATAGGTATTCCCTTTGGAAGAAATCATCAAAGAAGTTGCAAAGTTGTCTTGACCACACGTCGTCTAGATGTATGTACTCTGATGGAATGCCAAAAGATTGTTCAACTTGATTTGTTAAAAGAAGATGAAGCTTGGACTTTGTTTCAAGCTCATGCTAATGTCGGTGATGTTGCTAAAAAGGATGTGGCACAAGCAATTGCTATGGAATGTAAGGGCCTACCCATTGCGATTGTAGCTGTGGGAACTTGCTTGAAAGGAAAAGGAATTGATGAGATGGAAGCAATGTTGTATAGGCTAAGGAATGCGGAGCCAATCAATGTGGACAAAGGTGTGAGGGATGCTTTTGCTTGTCTTGAATTGAGCTATGATTATATGGCAACCACCGAAGCCAAGTTGTTGTTGTTAATGTGTGCTATGTTTCCTGAAGATCATAATATTGATGTTGAAGACCTTTTCAGATATGGAATGGGGTTAGGCCTATGTAGAAATGTAGACTCATTTGAAACAGCAAGGAGCATAGTTAGAACTGCCGTAAATCATCTCATTGACTCCTCATTGTTGATGGATAATTCTTCCAAGTCCAATGTGCACGCACAAAAATCTGTGAAATTGCATGATATGGTACGTGACGTTGCTTTGTGGATAGCATCTAAAGAGCATCATACCATTATGGTAAATTGTACAGACATAGGGATTATTGATGAAGCAGTAAATGATTGCTATGCTTTTTCTTGGTATAACCATCATGGGTTTCTTCCATTTTCTTCTCAATGCCACGCTTCGAAGCTTGAGTTTCTCTTGTTATGCTCATGGGAATTCTTGTACATATCAAATGCAACATTTGAAGGCACTAAAGGACTCAAGGCTTTGATTATTATGTGCAAAAATCAATGGTTTAAGATTGAATTACAACCTCAATCAATCCAACACTTGTCTAATCTTAGAACTTTACAGTTGCAGAATTGGAATTTACGTGATATCTCTTTTGTGGTAAGCCTTACAAGACTTGAAAGTCTTGACTTGCAAGGTAGTGAATTTGTAAGAGTGCCAGATGGAATTATAAAATTGAGCAAGTTGAAGTTGTTAGATTTGTCAGGATGTAGAATAGATGAATGTTGTTATAAAGCAATAGGAAGGTGTTCACAGTTAGAAGAGTTGTATGCTTCCTTACAATGTTCACATTCAAAGAATGAAAATTGCTATGAATACCTTGTAGGCCTTCCTGCTTTGATCAAATTGAGGAGATATAAGTTAGAAATTGGGGAGCATGACCAAATCTTGGTATTTCATAATGAAGGCACAAGATATTTACGCTTGAGTCAATTAAATATCTCTATGTTAGGTGCAATAATCAAGGATCTTGCACAAAGAGCAACTGGAATTACATTTGATGAGTTCAAGGGAGGAAGCAATATTTTCATGGCTAATATTGTCCAAGCTATAGGAAGCATGAATGAGTTAACTAAACTATGTCTTCAAAATTGTTCAGAGATTGAATGTATTACTGACAAAACAACTCACCATGAAGATGAGGTTGTCCATAGATTGGATGGGTTAGTACTAGTAGATATGGATAATCTTAAACAACTACATCGTGGACCTTCTTTTAGCTTGTTCCAAAAGTTGGAAAGGCTAACTATATTCAATTGCCCTCAATTGCTCAACATATTCCCTACTAACTGCAACTTAGGAAATCTTAAGTTCCTTTCCATTTTCAATTGTCGGATGTTGACATCTCTCTTCCCTATCTCTGCTACTTGCACTTTATTATCCTTAGAGGAGCTCAACATACAACTTTGCAATGAATTGAAGCATGTATTAGATGGAGAGGTTGGTGGTGATACATGGGAGAATTCGAGGTTTCCAAAATTGAAAATTTTATTTGTTGATAGTTGCCACAAATTAGAATCTGTATGCACAACCTTTTTATCCCAAAGGTTTGTACAATTGCAGCATCTATCCATAATAAATGCTCCTCAGATGAAATTTGTGTTTGCGGGAGAACAACTAATGCATGATCAAGATGAGACTCAAATAATGCTTCCTCTTTTGGAATATCTCCAACTAGAAAATCTTCCAAGTCTTGTCAGAATTTGCTCAGAGAGGGACCGTCCATGCTGCCCATCTATAAAGACAATTGAATGGAGAGATTGCCCAAATATGGTATGCATTTGTTCTCCCATACTTTAATTTGGAAAAAACATGTTAAACAAATACTAAGGCTTTTATCAAAAAAAAAAAAAATATTTTTGTTCACGTGATAAGTTTTTTTTTTAATAATTTTTTTTAGCATGAGCCAACAAGAAAATAGTGTTTAGATGAATATACTGAGAGATGATACACTCAATTAAATTCATTCACATTTGTTTATTTAAAATAAGCTATGAGATTCGAATATCTTAAGTCATACATGCATGATTAAAATATTTGGTTTACAAGTGCAAGGATAATCTAACAAGTAACAATTTATATAAATATTTGATGGAGTACAATGATGTCATGTTATTCATATAATCAATATCATAAAGTGGGATGAGGTTTGTTGTTGTATGTTCATCATTCAGTTTATTTATCATTTCAACATCCCACAATAAATATTAACTCTTATGGCCCCTCATCCTAATTTTTCCTTAACTTCAATGTGAACTCTGTTTATGCACATGGCTTATCTTTATTTGTTTAATTTACCAAAAAATTGATAAACTAAGTCTATGCAAGAATAATACAGGCAAAGAGAATTTCAATTAACCATGATTATCGTCTTTTGGGAAATATGTTAATAGTTTTCATCTTCTTTTCTTCCCTTTTTTATCCTGTCTCAAAGGAATTGCAGGAAGTTAATGTCCATCAATTGAGGAATGAAGAGTACAAGCCATTGGCAGTGATAAAAAGGATTAAACTTGCTAATTGTGGAGTAGAATCCATTTTCCACTATCAGATTGGGCTTAAAGAACAAATACCAACATTTCAATACCTTAAAGAATTAACCTTGAAAGAATGTGCAAGATTGAAATTTGTCTTTTCCACTCATATATATCAAAATCTTCCAAAGTTAACTTCAGTAACCATATCTTGCTGCAAGGAGTTGGAGGCAATTTTTTTAGGGAATGAAGAGACTCAAAAGAATCTCCCCATCGCTGAATCTTTCCTATTGAAATTGAAGAGTTTGGAAATCTCTGAGTGCAACAAGCTAAAATTTGTTTTATCTTTTATGATCAATACTGCTACTTCAATGCTTCAACAACTAAGCACTCTATACATCTCAGATTGTTCTAAAATGGAAGAAGTTTTCAAGTGCTCAAATGTTGAACATCATGACATTGACAGTCATAGGGAGATTAGGTTGCCAAACATGGAATCAATAGAACTTAACAACTTGCCAAGATTTGTTAATCTTTGCCAAGGGTTCAAGTTCCACACAGGGGAGCTTGGCAAAGTTAAGATTCATGACTGCCCAAGACTTATGCCAGTTAAGAGTGCAACTATTGATTGGACTAAAAAAGTAAGTAATATTCTTCATATTTGTTTCTCCATGCTCCAAATCTTGTCTCTGTTTTACTTTGCAATATTAATTAAATTCATGCTCGATGAATATTTTATGCTTTCATTTTTTTTGTTTTAAGTTTTGTTTGTCTTACCTCATGAATTTGGGTCTAATACATTCATTCCTTTCACATGCAAATGCACAAAATATCTACATACAAAAGATGGTTTGAAAACTGATCATTTTATATTTCGTACAATATTCTTTTTGATTTATTTATATGTATCGATTTGGAATGTACTATTTTACATGCAACAAACCAGATGAACTACTGTTTAGTTTATCAACTTATGACTATTTTGGTACTTCCAATACAAAGAGGATATAATTTTTTCTTATATTAATGTTGTCTGATAATCAATCATAATTCAAACTTCAAACCATAGAAGTAGAAGGATTTCATCTATGCAGCGCATTATATACAGTTCTAGTTTTAACATCTTGTGTTCCTGCATAAAAATTCAATCGTATTAATCTGTATTGCTTCTAGAAATCAAACGTCAAATATAGTGAAACATGAAGAAGCATTTGATATAACAAAAAAAAGGTATAGATGTCAAATGTATGATCACTATCTCAAGTCTCATCTAGTATATAAAGATTTGTTAATTTGATTTCTTTCTTTTCATAATCTTTTTATGGAACTTAAAATATTTCAATTCCCCATATTCCACTTCTTTGTTATATGCAGAGACTTGTAAGGAAGTATGTGCTAAAAGACAGCCAATTAAATGATAATGAGGCTCTCAATCTTCCGCTTTCTGTTCTAATTGCTGGAGAGCTTGACATTCAAAGTCCTGAAGCTAAACATGAGTGGCTAATCATTGGTGACGATGACCAAGAAGAAACCAACAACTCAGGAATGTTGAGATCAGAACAACAAATGCTAGGAGGTCTTGTTCCCACACAAGTTATGAGCTTCCAATATCTTCATTCCTTACAAGTAACTCACTGTAAAAAGTTGAAGTTTTTATTCTCAAAGAGCACTATTGTCCACAATTGTCTTCCGAAATTGAAATTCATAACGTTATCTGATTGTGAAGAATTGGAGGAAATAATTAGAGAAAATGAGGACCATCAGATTGCGTCCAATGTTCAAGTAGGCTTCCCAGAACTAAGAGAGTTGAAGGTTGAGAGGTGCAACAAACTCAAAAGACTCTTCTCTACGCCAGCCGCTATAATTGTGCTTTCAAGTTTGAAGAAGATAGAGCTAAGGAATTTGCCAAATTTCATGAGTGTTTGTCAAGTAGGGTTGCAAATTCAGGTGGAGCTGAGAGGCATCAAGCATATGTAACTGCCCCAAATTTGTTGATTCAAGTTTGGGATGGGCTCTTCAACAATTGGGAACATTATTGGTACGATTGAATAATTTATAGTATCATTTTGGAGTCTCTAAAATTAGATTGAATAATATGTGGATTAGAATCATCTATATCATTTTGCTAGGTGCAACTGTCTAAATTAAATAGGGAGCTTATAAATTACAAAGAGATGCAAGGACATTGAGAAGAAAATAATACTTGATGTATGTACACAATTAGATTTTCTTTCAATTTCGGAGCACAACAAATGAAAATATGAAATAATTGTGTGTGTAGTCAACTAAATCTATTATAAATTGAATTTTTGGCATGTAATCTTACAAATTGATCCATAAGCATTTGTATATCAGTAAAAGGTGTGCTTGATTCATATAATTACAATGTATCTATTTTTTTTTTTTTTAAATGTAAGTTCCTTTTTTTTTTAAAAAAAAAAGTACCATTAATAATTGGATAGATGTGCATAATTTTTTCTTTTTCAAAATTGAAATTGCAGTTTCCACAGGTTTCAGCAGAAGATTCATATGTTGAAACTTCATTGAATGTGAATGAAGAAAAATGGATGACGTTGATCTCAAGAGCAGAGCACTTGTGGTTGGAGGATTCAATCAACCTCATATCTGTATGGGAGGGTCCCACTTTCATCATGTTCCAAAATCTTAAGTCGTTAACTATGATTAAATGTAGAAGATTGAAGTGTATATTCCCAAGCACTGTGATGAGAAGCCTACCATGTTTGGAGGGTCTATGGATTTCAGAATGTGAAGAGTTGGAGGAAATAATGTCATCAGGAGAAGAAGAGCATAATCACTTTCCAAATGAATCCTCTAATAATTCATTGTGCTTCCCACAACTTCGCTATCTTACAGTCATTAGATGCAGGAAGTTGAAATGGCTCCTCCCCTCTCCGCCTTCTACTCTACTTCTTTCACATTTGGAGCGGCTGATTGTTGAAGAGTGCTCTCAACTAAAGGGACTTTGTAATAGCGAAGTTGAAATCCATGAGGAAGGCTTGTACTCACTTCCAAAGCTGAAATATCTTAGAGTTAAAGATTGCCCCATCTTCTCCGAAACCACGCTTGCTGCTCTTCAAAGGTACACGCACATTTATGCTATCCAAACCCACCCATATTTGACTATATATAGATTCTTCTATTTATTTATTTATTTTAAATTTTGGAGAAAATTATCGTAAATGGCCAAATTCACAAATTAATTAGTCAGTAAGCCCTCAAATTTACCACTCACACTAGGCAAGTTTGCCACGGTCAAACCAACTACAAGTATTTACCGTCCACACATAACGCAAATTTATAATTAAAAAAATATTTAACACTATTTATTGCTCAAATAACCCAAACATATAAATCAGTGTTTAGTCACCTATGCCCAATTCTCCTTTACCATATTTTCTTTTTGCAGTCAGCAGCGATGTAATTCTGATATGAATTAAGGAGGAGGAAATGAATGCGATGATGCTGCTTCAATTCTCTTATGATTATGGTTTCGTGCCTGCCTCTACTTAATGTAATTAATTATGTTTGAAGGAGTTGCTATTTGTGACAATTGGCCTACAATATTTATCACTTTAAATATTGTTGATTCATTTGTATCATTTTTATTTAAATACTTTCATTTTTTTTCCTCTCTACGTTATTACGTAAAAAAAAAAAAAAAAAAAACTTTCTATAGTTTCAATTCGTGCTGATATATGAATCATCATTCATTCATTTCCAGTGCGATATTACTTTATTTAATTTAAGACTATTTCTATTTGAAACAAATATAAATAACATGATGTTTCTTTTTCTTTTTCTTTTTGCCAGCTATAACATGATGTTTCAAACGTTTGTAATAATTGTCCACTTAGCGCAGGTCACAGTGACCAATAATTAATTGAAAAATCACACAGTGAAAGTTTGCACAATCAAAAGTTGGCCACCAACACAGAATTTAATTTAATAATAGTAAATTTTTTTTATGTTTTATATTCATACTTTAACAACAAGACATTAATTAAGTTACTTTTTTTATTTATGCTTCATAATTGATGTTATATACGATTTAGCACATGGAAATAGTTTTATTGAAGTCGCATAAATAAACATTCTATTTTCAAATTAGACAAATTTTTGTTAGTTTCGCTAAATGAATTTTGGGTTTTTTTTTTTAATTTTCAATATAAATAAAAATCCCTCTTAGTTAAAATATAGTGACATTATAGAGAAACACAGTTTAATTTATAATCTTTTTTTCCAAATTTAATTTATAATCCTTTTTTCCCCTCAATTTCTGTGAACAGTAGGATATTCATGCACTAATTAATTTATTGATGGGTATTACTTGTTACCTTGTTCTCAGACTGCAACCTTTGTTTCACTTTCTTTTTTTGCCAGCACTCTTTCACTTTAAACTCAGTTGCTTTGCGTTTCAAAATCAAAATTTTTATAGTGATTTTATTACATTTTTTTTTTTTTTTTTGGGGGGGGGGGGGGGGTGTCTAAATTTGAGTCAAATATATATCAATAAAAAAAAAATTAAATCTCACTCTTTTCAGTTCCATTTATAAGAACTAGATAAACCGAATTGCACGGTTTAAGAAAATGGTTAAAATTAGTTAAAAATAATAAATATATCTTGAAATAAACTTTTTTCAAGTATGCCCTAGAGCAAACATAAGTATCATTAACCCTTTAATTAATGTAATATATATAATTAATGAGAGGCAAAAATAGGAAAAAAAACTCATTAAATATTAAAACAACTTTTGTCAGGCACTTATAAAAAGAACCAAATCAATTCAAATTTTGGGTTCTTAGAAAAAAGAAAGGATAGAGTAGATGTTAAAGATAATACATGCATCCAATTTACTAGAAAAATATCTAACTTAATTATGACATTGACATGGACTAAAAGATAAATTTTTTGATTGATTAAAAGATTCTTGAAAAATGCATACGTTTATAAATAAAAGTACAATGAAGATCAGATATCAATGTGCATGAATCAATGGGCTAACTTGTCCCATTCATTAAGCTTTGGCTTTTGAGGAACCCCTGAACAAAGGTGAACAACTCCATCACATACACAACAATTAGAGGACGAGTTCCTGGTATGATTGTGGTAGCTTCTAAAATTTTTCTCCTCAAAACATCCATTGACACAATCCATTACATCTAATGAAAAAGATATTATTGTTTGTCAAATGATCAAACAAAACACAACAAAAAAGGGTAATTTGAAAAATTCATTGTTTTAATTATTTATTTTTATGTATTTTTAGGTCATTCGCTTGATTATTGTTTATCCATTGCAAACCTACCTATGAAGCATTTATGAATATACACCTAGCACCACAATGCTTCATTAGGTGCAAAAATGCACAAAAAGGTTCCAAAATGGTGCAAAAATAAAATAATTAAAACAATGAATCTTTCAAATTACTCTTTTAATTTTGTTGTATTTTGTTAGGTCATTTGACAAATAAATATCTTTGGGGAAATCCCACAAAAGTACCATTTAGTAATTTTCATTTGAGAGAATGACAAAAAGAACTTTAAAATTGCAAAATCCTAAATCAAGTATTTCTTATAAAATGGGTTATGAATTGCTTATCAAGTCTCATAATAACTTTTTCAATTCTTGGTAACACTTTTGATTTGATACCTCCGGTAAGAGTGATTTATCACTCATTGAATGTGTTATTTGAAAACTAAGAATTTTCATAGATTTAGGAGTTTTCTAGAGGTTTCTAAAGGCTAAAAACCCAAATTGAAATCATAGAAATGTTAGAAAAGGCTAATCTAATGCTCTGATGATCTCAATTCTCAAATCTAATATAGTTCTAATTTAATGTTTTCTGCTCGTAGGAAATTATGAGCAACTTAATGGAAGAGAGATTGTAAACATCTAATGTTGCTAAAAGACTTTACATTAATTATGTTTTTCATTATTCCAAGTTTTGGGAAAAGGATTTTTCTTGGCTGAAACTTAAAGAATACCAAGTAACGTTGTCTTATCTATTTTATTTATCAGTGCTACTCGTGAGTTTTTCTGAAAAACATCACAAGCCTAGAATGAGTAGAACTTGTATGAACATTGCTATTCTATGACCAATAACACCTTGGGAAACTTTTGTGTAAATCATAGGACTGGATAAATTGGTTTGTGGAATCATTAAAGACAACTATAAGTATGGATGTATAAACTGAACTATTTTTGGTATCTTTGTGATTCATGCCTCACGAGGGGCCCTGTATAGGCAATTGAAATTGCAGTTTCCACAGGTTTCAGCAGAAGATTCATATGTTGAAACTTCATTGAATGTGAATGAAGAAAAATGGATGACGTTGATCTCAAGAGCAGAGCACTTGTGGTTGGAGGATTCAATCAACCTCATATACGTATGGGAGGGTCCCACTTTCATCATGTTCCAAAATCTTAAGTCGTTAACTATGATTAAATGTAGAAGATTGAAGTGTATATTCCCAAGCACTATGATGAGAAGCCTACCATGTTTGGAGGGTCTATGGATTTCAGAATGTGAAGAGTTGGAGGAAATAATGTCATCAGGAGAAGAAGAGCATAATCACTTTCCAAATGAATCCTCTAATAATTCATTGTGCTTCCCACAACTTCGCTATCTTACAGTCATTAGATGCAGGAAGTTGAAATCTACTCTACTTCTTTCACATTTGGAGCGGCTGATTGTTGAAGAGTGCTCTCAACCATGGTAGTCAAAATCACGCTTAAAGCGCAAAAAACGCCGCTTACGCTTTTTTCGGCAAAACGTGTTACGTGGTGGAAAAAACGCACCAGGGGTAAAAGCGTAAAAAGCGCCGCTTTAAAGCGTACAAGCGTAAAAACGCAACGTTTTTGCAAAAAGCGCCGAGTTTACTAAGGGACTTAAGTGAAAGTTTTAAAAGTTCTGGAGAGGGACTAAAGTGAGAATGTTCAAACTATTTTGGGGCAGAACCGAAATTTCAAAAACATCTGGGTCCTTTTCTGTAATTAATAAATAAAGATCATTTTACCCCTAATTACACTTAATGCAATACAAATGTTCCTAACTCAACTTAGTACTTAATCATACAATAATGTCCCAGAAAATGCATTAAAAATCCCAATTTAATCATATAAAATCATATAAAATATGGTTTGATCAATGACAATGTTAGACATTTTGATTGATATTGTGTTGATCAGTATATGTGTGTATGAAGGCTCTACTTCTTTATACATTTGAAGGTAAAAACTTCGTTTTATTTTACAATTTTGTTTTACGAAGTAAAAAGTGCTCTCAAGTCTCAACTAAAGGGACTTTGTAATAGCGAAGTTGAAATCCATGAGGAAGGCTTCTACAACAACTTAATTCCAAAGCGACATCTCTTAAAGTTACTGATTGCCCCTTCTTCTCCGAAACCACGCTTCTTTGCTCTTGAAAGGTACCCACACATTTATGCTATCCAACCCACCCATATTTGACTATATATAGATCCTTCAATTTATTTATTTTAAATTTTGGAGAAAACTATAGTAAATGGCCAAATCCGCAAATTAATTATTCAGTAAGCCCTCAAATTTACCACTCATACTAGGCAAGTTTGTTAATCAAATTACAAGTATTTACTGTCCATATAAAGCAAATTTATAATTAAAAAATATTTAACACAATTTATTGCTCAAATAACTCAAACTTATAAATGAGTGTTTAGTCACGGATGCGCAATTCTCATTTTTACCATATTTTCTTTTTGCTAAATTGATTTTGATATTGTCATTTTTCTCATATTTGTACAGTTGCGAGGAACGTAATTTGTCATTTAATTAATTAAGTTTGAAGGAGGAGGAAATGAATGCGAAGATGCTGCTTCTCTTATGATTATGGTTTCTTGCCTGCCTCTAGTTAATGTAATTAATTATGTTTGAAGGAGTTGCAATATGTGACAACTGGCCTACAATATTTATAACTTTAAACATTGTTTCTTCATTTGTATCATTTTTGTTTAAATACTTTGTGTTTTTTTTTTCCTCTACATTACTAAAAAAAAAAAAAAAAAACTTTCTATAGTTTCAATTTGTGCTGATATATGAATCATCATTCATTCATTTCCAGTGCGATATTAATTTATTTAATTTAAGACAATTTTATTTAAAACAAATATAAATAACATGATGTTTCTTTTTCTTTTGTGCCAGCTATAACATGATGTTTCAGAAGTCTGTAACAATTTTCCACTTAGCACAGTCACAGGTGACCAATACTCCCTCCGGTCCTAATTATAGGAACACTTTACAGAATTTAGAAAAATTAAGAAGAAAAGTTAAATTAGTTAATTATAATTATTTACCAAAAATACCGTTATTGGTCACCCTAATTTCTTGCTTTTCCCAACTCCTTTTTTTTTTCCTTACACGACGTCCTGTTTCTTTTGTTGGATATATGGTTATCGGTGTATGAGTTATTATTCACTGCATACCCATCTGGCCTTGAATAAACAAGATATTATTCGCTGCATATCAATCTTATTTCTGGTTAAGCAAAATATTTGTCAATGTTTCTTTTCTTTTCTGAATAAAAAAGACATACACACACGCGAAAAAATGAAACGTCATAATTGCAATTAGACTAATTTGGATTTGAAATGACATTAATTATCTTATTCTAATTTGCCAATTTTAAAGAAATATTAAAATTATTTTATTTAAAAATAAAAAAATGAAGTAGAATCTCTCTCTTGATAGAATATAAGCGTGTTGTTAAATTAATTATTGTGGAGGAAGTATTAGTAGGGATGATATGAAAAAAAAATGAAAAAAATTGCTCAAAATTATTTTATTAAAAAAACAGTATAATTGAGGTGTATATGACATTAATAAGTTGCCAACATTACTTACTTTACAAAATATATATGTGTATTATTAAATTATTATTGAGAAAGTATTAATGAGGGTATTTTAGGAAGAAATTGACCAAAGTTAAAACTTGGTCCTATAATTAGGACCAAAACCAACTCCAAAATGTGTTCCTATAATTAGGGCCGGAGGGAGTAATTAATTGAATAATCACACAGTGAAAGTTTGCACTATCAGAAGTTGGCCACCAACACAGATATTTAATTTAATAATATTATAAATTTTTGTGTTTTATATTCATCCTTTAACATCAAGACATTAAGTTACTTTTTTTTATTCATGCTTTATTATTGATGTTATATACGATTCAGCACATGGAAATAGTTTTATTAAAGTCGCATAAATAAACATTCTATTTTCAAGACTTACGAAGATTTTGCTTGGAATAAATAGCAAATTAGACAAATTGAATTTTGGGGTTTTTTATTTTTAATATAAAAAAAAATCTCTCTTGGTTAAAAATAGTGACATTATAGAGAAACAAAGTTTAATTTATAATCTTTTGTTTTCCTCAATTTCTGTGAAAATGAGGATATTCATGCACTAATTAATTAGGGAAAATCCCCATCAAGCCCAATTAACCAAGATAATTTCAAATAGGGCCTTGAGAAAAGTCACATGTCAGAAAAGACCCTAGGGCCTTTATGGGTATTAAGTTACAATACAAAATTACATTGATGCCCTAGAATTAAAAAAGAAAAAGGAAGGTCTCCATGTAAGAGAAGAAGAATAGTGTCAGAGTAATGACCGGTGCTATCCCTTCCCCTACTACTACGCTTTCTTCCTAAACAATCAAAGGAGCATTTTCGATTCCTCGATCAACTCTCGTGCCTTTGGTTTGGAGCTAGGAAATTAATTGAGTTCCTGAAGCAACTCATAGCCAACTCCTTCTATTTGGAGTACCAATGCTTTCAAATCTTCTCCTATGGGTAAACCTACCCCCTAGATTTGAAATCGACCACAAATAGATTAGTGAACGATTCAACCTACACCCTCTCCTTCTTCCTCCACTCTACATAGACTTGAGAAAGATTGGAGTGCAGCGAAACTAGAAATGAGAGCTCAGATCTTCATCTTTCACTCCCTTCACTTCAATTGCTGACAATCTCTGTTCTCACCTCCATCGTCTTCTTTCATTACATTTACTTGCACTACCTATTTTATTACAAGTGTTGACTACTTCACTTGGACAAGCTTAGCTCTAGTGAGGTAAAAATACATTTGTATAGTGATATGCTTGTCTTGCATATCTTTATTAAACAAAATTTACCATATCTTTTACAAGAAAAACTTACAGGAAAAGAATGACAAAACATGAAGGTTCTTTAGGACATTTTAGCTAGGGGACTTGTGATTGATATTTATATCAGATAATCACTTCTAGTCTTTGCATTATGTATTTGTCCCTAATGAATGACTCTCTGCTCCTTTTCCCCTGTTCTACATAGTTCAATTGGTTCTATTTTTTCCCCAGTGCAATGGCTTGAAAAGTGGAGCAAGGCATTTGAACCAGCATATTTATATACTATGGAGAAGGTATATTTTTTCTCTCTAGATAATTCAAGTTGAAGTTAAAAAATTCTCTAAATTGCAGCTTCTGACCATCTATATTATTCTGTAGGGATATTTCTTGTTACCTGAAAGTGGTAAGTCTAGTCACAACATACATACTATGAACATTAGCATATCAGCTCGGCACCCCTGCTTTGGAAACAGGTTCATCTCTCTTAATACACTTGTATATTATAGCATGATATTTTTGGTTCTTGAATAGAGGGCGACTGCTTATCTTCATTGACAATTACAATACTGCAGGCTTGTCACTGAGATTTCCAAATTGTTTGCTGATAAGAAAAATAGTCCTAGATTTGGAGGTATGTTGACATATCTTTCTGCTACTTCATGGAGCATTTCCCGTAGAGAGGGATTGTATTAGTTGGTCAAAACTTCAATTCTAACGTTTTCCCTTTTTTACATGGTGAAATCCATTAGTCTATTAGGAAGTTAAAGTAGAGATGGATACCTAATTTATGCTATCATTTTGCTATGATTATAATGTTTGATATCTCTACACAAGTTTAGGTTTTGGATGGTATGAATAAATTTACTGTAGACTTCTCTGGCTATCAATATTGCAGCAATAATTTATTGTTTGACACATTAAAACACAAGATATTTTTTTTTTCGGGTCAAAATTAAAACACAAGATATGAATGTTGCACTGCTGCATATTTTGGAGTAGATATAATTTAATGAGTATAATATGTTATATGATGACCGACTTCCCTCACCATTCAACAGCAAGTCTATTAGGATTGCCATAACAATGCTTTTCACAATATGATATATTCAAGTTAGGTTATCAAGTTTATTACCCTAAAACTTAAGTTATTTTATATGGCTGTGTCTGAACATAGGCATCAAGTTATGACCAAGAGGAATCTTCTTCTTATGATTTTTTAACTACTAACTTCTTGTCTTAGCATATTTCTCTAACCTACCAATTTAGCATCTGAGTATTAGAATATAGTTGACAGAAGAATGAAGTCGGCACCACAGAAGCAAAGTCCCCCCGCTAATCTTGGTGTTTTTATTGTAGATTATTGTTGAATTTATTTTTTTACAGGTAAACAAGAGGGAGAAGGAAAAGGGTGTTAAAAAAGAAGAAGCAAACAAAATCAAAACTGAACCAAGGGCCCCAAGGTTGTGTGGATACAATTTGTTTAACGAAGAATTTTTCAACCAGACGGAGGAGAAGGAGAAGGAGAAGTGAAAAGATTAGTTGTGAAGTCAAATGGCGTACAAACTGATTGTATTTAGGACACATGTTTAGTCTATTAGTTTTGTGTAAACATCAATTTGTATTTAGGAGAAAGTTGTGACCAATTTGTTTAGCACAAAGGTGCATTTGTATTGAAACAATTGTAAAGGTTTTGATATAGTTGTTAATGTACACTGATATAGTTGTTAATAATTTACTGATATAGTAGTTAATGTTGTACTGATATAGTTGTTAATGTTGTACTAATATAGTTGTTAATGTATACTGAAGGAGTTGTTAACACAAAGTGATCGAGTTGTTAAAAGTCACTAATTGAGTTGTAAGAACCCACTGACATAGTTGTTAACATATACTAGTAGTTTTTAATGTGTACTGATATAGTTGTTAATGTATCCTAGTATAGTTGTTAATATGTACTGATATAGTTATTAATGTATACTGATATAGTTGTTAATGTTAATGTGTACTGATACAGTTGTTAATGTGTAAAGCAGACAATCTGCAACTTCTCACAATGACACTCAAGCAAACATCTAAAGTGTGATAAACAAGAATTTGAATCCTCTCAATTGTTTAGATGGATAATTGCACTACAAACGAGATTTTATATTAAGGACTGGATGTAGTATCTCTCCACTCACAAAGAAACTCAAGCAAACATCACTCTTATGGCTCCAAATTAGTTTTTTTTTTTTTTTTGCCCAAGGCTCCAAATTAGTTTAATAACACATTGTGTGAAGCAATTTTACAGTAAGAGGTGTAAAAGAAAAGTAAGCAAATCAAAAAGAGAATAGACATTTCACTCTATCCCTAAAACTTTAAAAATCCAAATTCCTTCATCAACTTAACTCCCTCACCCCCAAAACAGGGGAAAATGGCAAAACCTATAGAGAAAGTTCTCTAAGGAACTGTAATTATTTAAATTAAAAAAAAAAAGGTTATTCATTGAACATAAACTCCCTGAAAATGTGCAGGAAATGAAGAATGACAACTCAATATTGATATGGAAATCCCATCGTTGTGAATACCATGCAAGTATCCAATTCATAGATTTCAAAAGATGCTTTTAAACCAGCTATGCCAGCTCCGGTTTCAAATTATTGCTGACTACCCACCCTCAAGCCTTACAAGCATTGAATGCTTCAAAACGGTACCAAAGTAATGTGTATATATTTAAAAAAAATGGCACTACAGCACACCAAACCATTGTAGGCAGAGGTGGACCTTTGCTCACAGAAGTGGGTGATTTACAATTATCAAGTAAATGTGGGAAGACTATAAGCCTGATGACTAATTTTGTTTTGGTTTAGTTTTTTTGTTCCCTTCTCAGGGTAAGTGGCATAAAGTTAATGATTATACTCTCAAGTCCCAAGTGAGGAAAACACAATAATAGAGGATTCAAATCTTGAAGTAGAGGTCACAAAAAATCAACAGAGAATAAAGGAAATTAGATTCAAGTTTTTCTTGAACGATTAATTGTCTCTTGATACAACTTCAATAACCCAGGAGCTTCATCCTCAAAACGAATGACATATTTCTCAAGGAATATCTTTTCAGTAATGTAATAAGGGTATATGATACAGGCATTCTTAATTAAACTTCTGGAATGAATATATTGCAAGACATAAGCCCTTCGAATGAGTCTTCTCTAAACTCATTGAAAAAAATACATGATTACTTGCAAGCAAACAAGAGTTCCAACCCATGTCATTCACAAAAAATTCCATCACTGCCTTAATCTTAGATAAAGATTTTAACATACAATAAGGATGCAGTACAAATGCTTTATCAATCTCTTCTTCAGACCAGCCCCACTTCTTAAAGAATTCAACCTTACTATTCCAAACCAATTTGCTTAACTTATTTGTGGCATACAATGCAGGAATGAATTTTGATTTTGAAGGGTCAAAACCTCTATCCTTTAATCCCTCAATTGCCACTCTAAATTTATCTAAATTCATAGTAAACAAGCTAGGCCAGGAATGAAGCAAAGAAGCAATGGCAGATTTGGGCACTCGAATGTCAAGCAAGAGTTTGATGTTAGCTTCTAGGAAATCACAACTAATTATTCTATGACTACGTGTGATTGAGGTGATAGTCCTTTGATCAGATCCAACAAAGTCTTTAACAAAATTATCACTAGGTATTAAATGATTTTCTAAGCTTCTAAATAAGAATCGAGGGCATCTGGTCTCAATGTCGACAAGTTGAGAGCTGGACGCACCTTTGGATAGTAAGAAATCAGTCTGGATCGAAGATTACAATTATAAGTAACAGTAATCAGCAACCAGGACAAAGTAAACGAAGCAGTAGAAGTAATTAAAGAGACTCAATTCAAATTCATATCCTCTCAACTGACTCAGCTTGATTAAAAAGATAGGTCAAACGAGTGGTGAACAGCAAACTCACCGCAGTATTTGACCCTCCGAGCTTGAGCATGAGAAGACGAAAGGATTGATAAGCACAGACGAAGGTAAAGCTTAAGAGGACACTGAATCTCCATGGATCGCTGAAAAAAAGAGGGATGAACAAGGAAATTGAGAGATGATGATCGAGAGGGCCTCTGTAGCGTGTACTGGACAATTTCCATCTAGATATTCTCGATTCCTGACTGTCGTCACGCTTCCAAACAAAATACAAAACAGTGGAACCCGGATACGAGGACGGAGGCGCAGAGGTGGAGACCGACGATGGACAAACGGATGAGGCCGGAGATCAGAGAAGGCAGAGAGAAGGGAGCGACGGAGAAGGAGAGAGAGGTTTCCAAATTGATTCCTCCTCTCCGCGAGCGTTTTTTCTCCAATGTTCAGACCCTTCCTTTTTCTTTTTTAATCTAGGGGCATCAATGTAATTTTATATTATAACTTAATACCTGTAAAGGAGTCTTTTCTGACATGTAAATGTTTTTAGGCCCTATTTGAGATTATATTGGTTATTCGGGGGCTGAGTTGGATTTTCCCAATTAATTCATTGATGAAGAGGACTGATTAATTAGTAGTATTACTTATTACCTTGTTCTCATACTGCACACTTTGTTGCACCTTCTTTTTTTTGCAAGCACTGTTTCACTTTAAACTCAGTTGCTTTACGTTTCAAAATCAAAATTTTAATTACAAATAGTCAAATTTAGTGTATAAGCTAACACTGAAATCTTAAACATTTATAGTGATTTTATTACAATTTTTGTGGGGGGTGTAAATTTGAGTCAAATGTAGGTCAATAAAAAATTAAATCTTACTCTCTTCGGTCCCATTTATAAGAACCTGATAAATCGAATTACGCGGTTTAAGAAAACGATTAAAATTAGTCAAGAATAATAAACATATCTTGAAATATAATTTTTTTCAAGTATGCCCTAGAGTAAACATAAGTATTATTAACCCTTTAATTAATATAATATATATAATTAATGAGAGGCACAAATGGAGGAAAAACTCATTAAATATCGAGACAATTTTTGTCGGGCTCTTATAAAAAGAACCAAGTCAATTCAAATTTTGGGCTTTCATAAAAAAGAAAAGATGGAGTAGATGTTAAAGATAATACAAGCATCCAATTTACCAAAAAAATATCTAACTTAATTATGACATTGATATGGACAAAAAGCTAATTTTTTTATTGATTAAAACATTCTTGAAAAATGCATACGTTGATAAATAAAAGTACAATGAAGTTGAGATATCAATGTGTATGAATCAATGGGCAAATTTGTCCCATTCACTAAGCTCTGGCCTTTGAGGAATCCCTGGACAAAGGTGAACAACTCTGGCAGATACACAACGGTTAGAGGACGAGATCTTGGTATGATTGTGGTAGCTTCTAAAATTTTTCTCCTCAAAACATCCATTGACACAATCCATTATATCTAATGGAAAAGACATTTTGTCAAATGATCAAACAAAACACAACAAAAAGGGTAATTTGAAAACTTCATTGTTTTAGCTATTTATTTTTATGTATTTTTAGCTCATTCCCTTGATTATTCTTTATCCCTTGCAAATCTACACATGAAGTATTTATGAATATACACCTAGCACCATAATGCTTCATTAGGTAAAAAAAAAAAGCACAAAAAGGTTCCAAAATGGTGCAAAAATATAATAATTAAAACAATGAATCTTTCAAATTACTCTTTTAATTTTGTTGTATTTTGTTAGGTCATTTGACAAATAAATATCTTTGGGGAAATCCCACAATAGTACCATTTAGTAATTTTCATTTGGGAGAATAACAAAAAGAACTTTGAAATTACAACATCTCAAATCATGTATTTCTTATAAAATGAGTTGTGAATTGCTTATCAAGTCTCATAATAACTTTTTCAATTCTTAGTAACATTTTTGATTTGATACCTCCGATAAGAGTGATTTATCACTCACTGAATCTGTTATTTGAAAACTTGGAATTTTCATAGGTTTATGAGTTTTCTGGAGGTTCTAAAGGTTAAAATCCCAAATTGAGATCATAGAAATGTTAGAAAAGGCTCATCTACCCCTCCGGTGATCCCAATGCTCAAATCTAATATAGTTCTAATATAATGTTTCCTACTCGTAGGAAATTATGAGCAACTTAATGGAAGAGAAATTGTCAACATCTAAAGTTGCTAAAAGACTTTATATTAATTAAGCTTTTCATTACTCTAAGTTTTGGGATAAGGATTTTTCTTGGTTGGAACTTAAAGAATACCAAGTAATGTGGACCTATTTATCTTATTTATCAGTGCTACTCGTGAGTTTTTCTGAAAAACTTTACAAGCCTAGAATGAGTAGAAATTGTATGAACATTGCTATTCTATGACCCATAACGCCTTGTGAAACTTTTACGTGAATCACAGCCTGGATAGATTGGTTTGTGGAACCATTAGAGTCAACTATAAGTATGGATATATAGACTGAATTATTTTTGGTATCTTTGTGATTCATGCCTCGTGAGGGGCCCTGTATGGGTAATTGTACTACTTGTGCGATTTGTTTCTGAGTAAGGACTTGATGAATATATGTGATATTTATGTGATCATTGAGATTATGTATTGTTCCTATATTGTTTATTAATTGGATAAAGATAAATGCCTATGTTAGAACATGGTGGTTCTATGTTATGAACTGGAATGCATGAGCATGTGAATATAAAAACCCTTTGAGAATAATGTGATATAAATGGCGAGTTAAAGAATGGGTTGTGATTAATAAAAACTGAATACCACATGGAAGGTTGCTAGTTTGATTATTGTATGCCACTAGTTGGAATCTATTTTATAGGGTAGTATTCCCTGATACGACACTCCAGGGGCTACCGAGCAGTATTCCTGAGGGCAGTAACCCTACTAGAGGAACCCATGGTCCTTTGTGTACTCTATAGTACTTTGGCTAGTCTTTATCACGCTTGGGGAGACCTTGTGAGAGCAACCCAATATCATGGAAAGTACTTAACAAATGGGTTTAGTCAAAGTATATAAAGATGGTTAGGGGTTAATGAAAGATAAAGAGTAATCATGCATAATGACATTTTGTGAAATAATATGTTGTGTTATGAGTAAATGTTCTTTGAGAGTATGAATAGATATGGTCATGCTCTTGATTAGTATATTTGTTGCCCTCTTACTTATTATATCTACTTGTCTTTATGCCTAATATATTTGCTTCACATGTTTGTATGTTAGTCCCACTCGGCCCCCACGTGTGGCGCCAGTAGATAAGGTGGGTAGTGATTGTGTTATTGAAAAATGGTCTCATTTCCCGTTATTTCTCACATTTTTTTCAGGTGGGAGCTCAAGGGAAGAGCAACTAGGAAGACATCTGATAATGTGGCTACCCTAACGAATAGTTAGCTATAACACCCCGATTTATGAACCATAATTAAATAGTTCCAAGGTCATGGCATTACATATGTAAACAAGAATGACAAGTGATGACGTGTGCCGGTAAGAGGAACCTTAACGAGAGACTACAACTAGGCTCACCTCTTACAACTTCCCTGCAACCCTTTTCATTTCTCACTTGGAAAAAAAGAAGAAGAAGTAAATATAGCAACCATGAGGTTCAAAAATCTCAATAACCATTGGTTATTTAAAAATATATATATATGCAAACTGAGACCAAGAACATATGGTTTAAAAATCAAGTTCAACTCACAATAATTTATTTATATTATCCTTTACATAAAACCTTTCACAAACTAATTCTCGATTTGGTTACCAAAAACCCATCCCAAAAAGGGTTCCAAAACATCATAATTCATTTCATATTCTAAATATCTTTCACAAGAGTTATCACATATATAACATGCTAAACAAATACTGATGCAAAGACCATCCTTATTACCTTGACCACCCCCTTATAACCATTGACTGTAGTCATAGCTACCACATAGACTGAAGCCATAGCTAACACATAGTCTAACAAAAACATATCTACTACACATAATTCAAAATCATGAGGTGTCACCCTGCAAGGTCCCTAGCTCGTCAGGGTTGAACTATGGCTCCCCTCCTTTTAAGAACACAACTAAAGAAGTGTCATTCCTTTAACCCGGTCAAAAGAAAGGTGATACCAAGGGTTCTAAGAATGTCCAAACTCATCAATATAATTTTAGTACAATATAAAATTCTAAATCAAGCCCTCCATACGCACAACAAATCCCAAAAATAGTTTAATTAATCTATAACTAACAAGTATATAAAGTTACCTCTACACCAAGCTTATTGTTACCAACATTTGAATGCTTCCAATTTGCCAATACCCAACAATCTAACTTCAATCTACATAATTATTATGCAATTTCTCATTACTCAAATGGCTAAACAAATAATAAATTTAATTATATAGACTTAAAGTCTCAAACTCTACCTTTAACACCCAAATATCACTTTTAATGACTAAACCTCCAATCTAATATCAAATCATATCTTTTTCAAATACTAATATCTCATTATACCTTGAAACATCATATGATGAGCTTAAAATCAGATTCTAGTCTCAAGATTTGAACCTACACATATTTCAACACCTTCATGTACATAATAACACCATCTTTTAACCTTCAAAAGACTTCATACATACAGATCATTGAAAACCCCTCACTATCTCAATAGATTAATGGTTTTAGTCCTTGCTCTGGAAAGTTTCCCAGCTATGTAGAAATCCTTTAACTCATTATGCTATCATCAACTTATACTCTTCAAACCATCCAAACAACAACACTATATCTTCTGAAAAATATTTTCAACAACCCTACTTGTAAATATAAAATCATATAACCTATAAGTTTTCAATGACCTTTGAAACATCATAACTCAATTTAGGAAACTCAAAATGAAGTGGTTCAAATCTATTTAAAGCTCTTTCAATCCTCTACGGAGGAAAAATACCATTCAGCATCCAATCTTGGAGATATTTTCATAATTTCACCATGAATGTTCACTCTTCATTTGGTAAAACAGGATGTTTTTCAGTTTTCCTATGCAAACTTTGAAAATTCATAGCTTTCAAAGTACACATCCAATTAATATGTTCTATGACTTATTTTAAAACTTAAGATGTGTTCTAAATTATCACCAAATTTCATAGACAGAAGAGGTCGTTTGCCTTTTGCCTTAGTTTTAGCTCACATAAAAATCAGTGTTCCAATATGATATTTACATATTTTAGCACCCAAAACTAAATCAGCTTAAATTCCTTTTTCCTAAAACTTGCCAATTCACATGAATACACTTTTAAACCATGAATAGTTGATGCTACCAAAATTTAACTAAGCACCGCAAGTGTACGAGTCATGAAAATAGTAAGTGGCAAATCAAGGTCATCCCACGAGACTCAATCCAACTAGTGATTAGGTATCAAATTTCCTTTTTTCATTTAAGTTGAGCAAATAAGAATTGTTTTCAATAGTAAAACAAAAGAATCTAATAGAAACAAGCACTTTCAAAGAGAGAGAATTCAAATATCAAGGAGGACAACCTAGAGATACTAATCCCTTGTTTGATTCTTAGATTTTATTCCCACTAAATTAATTCTAACTTAATTTCATCAATTAATCTAGAGTATTAATGTTTATAAGTGCTGTCGGTCCACTTATACACCTACCTCAAATAATTATGCAATGTCTCACACAATTAATTAAGGTGCAATTCAAATCGGACTCACTCTAATTTGACTATGCGGAGCTTCTAGGTATATGTCTATCCTAGACGCAAATTAGATGAAAACCTAATTCCACATTATTTAATCCAAGGTCAATTTAAGATTCCCTTCGTCAAGTTCAATCCTAAATCCCCAAACCATGCTTAACGGTGGCCAATCACTAAGCAATAAATAATAAAAACAGGATTAAATAAACTGATTAAAATTAAGCAAAACTAATGAGTGGGAACAATTTCTAAGTCTCAAACAAGTTCATAGTACTCTAGGTTGAAAAGAAAATTAGCCACACATGGCTATAAGAAAATCCATAACAAACTTAAGAAATTCAGATTCAAGCATAAAGAGAAGAAGAAGAAGAAAGAAGAGATCCCGAACAACTCGCTTCTTGAATGAATATCACGCTCCGCTTCTTCTTCTCGTCTCTAGCAAAATCTCTACGTCCAAGTTTCCACAGATCTGCGTCTCGCTCTCCCCGTCCGTGCGTCTTTTCTCTCTTCCAAAATTGCTATCCGTCTCCTCTAATGCGTGCTTGATTCCTTTTTATCACTCTTGCATGTGGGGTCCGCATGTAATTACCCTTTTAATTCATCAGCTCACAATTTCTCCCCATTGTATCGCGCCTCCACTATTAGGTTTTCCTTTTTCACCTATTGTGGGCCCCAATTCCATTGAATGCCAAAGCTTCCAAATCCAATCAATTAACCAAATATTTGGAAACCAAATCATGCTCTCTCGTTCTCGACGCCGTGACAAAGGAAAGGCAATTTTAGGACAATAATAATAATAATAATAGCAAAACTAAATTTATTTAAAACTTCTCATTATTTATTCCCTAAACTCAAAAGCTTCTATTTTAAATTGAAATCCCACAAATGATGTATCCAGATTGATTTCTCTTAAAATCTCAATAAAATCTCTTTAAATTAGTGATAATGACTTCTCAAATATATCAAAATATATCTCCAATCTATTAAAATTGAGAAGTCATCACACCCCCACACTTGCATCAAATCTTGTCCTCAAGATCTTTAAATTCTAAAACAACCAATTCATGAAAACCATGGAAGCAAGATTTTTAAAGCAAGCACTAAGACAAACTCTCTCTTAAATCTTTTCCACCTTCCAAAAATGTAAGTAGCAAGGTAATTAGTTTGGCAAGATAAATCACAATAGAATGTCCCTCACAAGTGAAGTGTATACACTCATCTCTCAAAATATTAGGGGCTTGTGTTCACTCATTTCCACCTATTGCAACTTATCTACCATAAGCTTGTTCCTCATCTCATTCTCCACTAAATTATTCCCTTACATACACAAATCAGAAGGACTTTAACCATAGATAAATGCTTTAGTTAGTGCCAAGTAACTCAATACATAATATGAAGAATGAAGGGGTTTCTTCTTTTTTTTTTTTTTTTTTTTTTTTTCCTTGAGCCGTTGTAGGTCCCCTTTTGACGACGCGACCCGCACATGGGTGATGCAGCACCGGTTACTCGTTATTCCAACGGGCACCTCAAGAGGCTTTTAGCCTAACTCATAACTCTCTTTGACTTTACCGTTTGACGCGAGTGCCAACATTGGTGATGAAGTGCCCCCCGGTTACTAAGTCGTCTAGAGAAGTCATTGGAGTTGTGTGTATGTGTGTGCGTGTGTTTTTTTTTTTTTCCAACCCCTTCAATCTTCTTCTTCTTCTTTCTTTTTTTTCACTTAGCACTCACAAAAGTAACCAATAAAAAAGAATGCCTAAACCTCTTCATGTATGTAAAGGATTTTTTTTTTTTTTTTTTTTTTTTTCAAAAGATTGAGAACAAGTTCTAGAGATAAAATCACAATAGGTGTACTCTCTCTTAGAAGGATGAATACTTGGGCTCAAATTCCTCAGGTTCCTTGACATTCTAAAGTAAAGTACCCCAAACCAAATCTTTACCTCTTTACTGACATTCAAAGAACATAGAATCAATTCCCAATCAAATTCACTTCTTTTCATGTTCAACTTAACCCAAATGTGGCAATGAAAAAAATTGAGGACACAACAAGTTAAAATCAAGGATACCCTCACCCCCACACTTAAATGCCACATTGTCCTCAATGTGAACAAGTAACAACAAGTAATGGAAGTGAAGAGCAACCACATGTGAAGTGTAAGGGTAACACCAATTTCGAGATTTGATTTCCACCGGTGGAACATCTCAAGTGCTAGTAGTCACTCAATAGTTATCACAAACAGTCATCACATGCATATCTAACTAAGAGGAGCACTCATTCCCAAGCAATATATCATCGCAACCAGATAAAACAAATCAAAGAAAAGTAGAAGGAAACTCCCTATTTGTCCTTGATTGCGCTTTCATTCCTTGCTACCAAAGTGGAACACATCATCAAGGGCTATCAACAATCCTACAAAATCAAATAAAGCATCAAATCACACCTTGGGTTGCCTCCCAAGAAGCGCTTGGTTTAAAGTCCTCACCGACTATACCGCAATCTAAGTAGGTGATGACAAGCGGTGAACCATTGTTTGCCGGTTCACTTCACCACCATGGTAATGCTTCGTCTTTGCCCATTCACCTTAAAGCAATCTCCGTTCTCTCATCTTTAACTTCAATTGCACCTTTGGATGACACCGAAACCACTTTGAAAGGACCAGACCACCTTGATTTAAGCTTCCCAGGAAATAGATGCAATCTTGAATTGAAGAGAAGCACCAACTGCCCTGGCTCAAAAGATCGCTTCAAGATATGATTGTCATGCCATTTCTTTGTTCTTTCTTTATACAATCGTGCACTATCATATGCTTGAAGTCTAAATTCTTCCAACTCATCCAGCTTGCAAAGAGCCTTTTGAGCCCGCTTGATTGTGATCCATATTTAGCCTCTTGATTGCCCACCATGCTTTATACTCCAATTCAAGTGGTAAATGGCACGCTTTTCCGAAAACCAAACGGTATGGTGACATGCCAATTGGAGTACGAAAAGCTGTCCTATAAGCCCATAAAGCATCATCAAGCTTGTCAGACCAATCTTTTCTAGTTGGGCCCACAGTCTTCTCAAGAATCCTCTTAATTTCCCTGTTAGTCAATTCACACAAACCATTAGTTTGTGGATGGTATGCAAGTGACATCCGGTGGTGTACTCTATATTTTTCCAAGAGAGCCTTGAAATTCTTGTTGTTGAAGTGGGTCCCTTCATCGTAATGATTGCTCGGGGGTGCCAAACCTTGTCAAGATATACTTCTTCAAGAATCGAATCACCGTGTTGGCATCGTTAGCTTGGCAAGCCATAGCTTCAGCCCATTTACTCACATATTCCACAAAGAACAAGAATGTACTTGTTTCCTCTTGAAGATGGAAAAGGACCCATGAAATCCATCCCCCAAACATCGAACAACTCCACCTCAAGGATTCCAGCATTGAGGCATCTCATGTCTCTTAGAAATATTACCTGTTCTTTGACATCTATCACACTTGGTAACAAATTGGTGAGCATCTTTAAACAAAGCAGGCCAATAAAAACCAGATTCAAGAACCTTTGATGCGGTTCTTTGCCCCCCATAATGCCCCCCATATGCAGATGCATGACAAGCATTCAAAATTTCCTCTTGTTCTACCTCGGCACACATTTTCTAATAATCAAATCAGCACATCTCTTAAAAAGAAATGGTTCTTCCCAAATATAGTAGGCAACATCATGCAAAAACTTCTTTCTTTGGTAAAAATTCAAATCAGGAGGTAATACTTCACACACAAGATAATTCACAATATCAGCATACCATGGCAAACCATAACTACTTACAAGCAAACAATTGTTCATCGGGAAAACATTCATTCACCAACAAATCACTCACATGATCAAGAGTTCACAATTCTAGACAAATGATCAAGCAACTTGATTCTTAATTCCTTTCCTATCAACTATATGCACATCAAATTCTTGTAGCAACAATACCCATCTAATCAATCTAGGTTTAGACTCTTTCTTCCCTAACAAGTATTTAATGGCAAAGCATGATCGGTGTGAACTATAACCTTAGCACCCATCAAATATACCCTAAATTTTTCAAAAGCAAACACTACAGCAAGCATTTCTTTTTCGTGGTAGAGTAATTTACCCGAGCTGCTATTAAGGTCCCGCTTGCATAGTAGATAGGGTGGAAAATCTTCACATGCCCTCGTCCCAACACAGCTCCAACAGCATAATCACTCGCATCACACATTACTTCAAAAGGTAGTGACCAATCAGGAGCTACAATGATAGGAGCTGAAGTCAATCTTCTCTTCAGTTCTTCAAAGGCCTTCATACACTCCTCATTAAACTGAAAAGGAGTATCTTTCTCCAAAGCTGTGAGAGGGCTTTGAAATCTTGGAAAAATCTTTAATGAATCGACGATAGAAACCAAGATGGCCCAAGAAGCTTCTCACGGCTTTGACATTAGAAGGAGGAGGAAGCGCTCAATCACGTAAATCTTGGCTGTCAACCTCTAAACCATTTTTAGAAACTTTATGACCCAAAACTATGCCTTCGATCACCATGAAATGACACTTCTCCCAGTTGAGCACTAAGTTTGTCTCCTCACATCGTTTTAACACCTTTTCCAAATTGATCAAACACTCTTCAAATGACTCTCCAAATACCGAGAAATCATCCATGAATACTTCCATTATCTCTTCTATCATATCAGAGAATATACTCATCATACATCTCGAAAAGTGGCGGGAGCATTGCATAAACCAAATGGCATTCTTCTAAAGGCAAAAGTACCATAAGGACAGGTAAATGTTGTCTTCTCTTGATCTTCGGGAGAAACCACAATTTGATTATACCCCCGAATACCCATCCAAGAAACAAAAGAATTCTTTACCTAGCCAATCGGTCCAACATCGGTCAATAAAAGGGAGTGGGAAATGATCTTTCCTAGTAGCATCATTCAACTTTTCGTAATCCATGCAAATACGCCAACCAAGAATCGTGCGAGTAGGGATAAGCTCATCTTGCTCATTAGTGATCACCGTCATGCCCCCTTTTTTTAGGAACACATTGTTGGCTGACCCATGCGCTATCGAAATAGGGTAAATGATCCCAAAGATCTAACCATTTAATAATTTCCTTCTTGACCACTTCTTTCATCATAGGATTTAATCTTCTCTGATTTTGGATGGATTTCTTGTGATCATCTTCCAAGAGTATCTTGTGCATTACAAGTGATGGGCTTATACCTTTTATGTCTGCAATTGTCCAACCTAAGGCACCTTTGTGGCCCTTGAGAACTTTCAACAACTGTTCTTTTTGATCTTCAGATAAGGAAGAAGAGATGATAATAGGTAGTGTCTCGAATCACCCAAGTATGCATATTCAAGATGTGATGGTAAGGGTTTAAGCTCTAGAATTGGTGCTTGCTCAATAGAAGGCTTCAAAGAAGTGGTTTGCCTTGATTCCATCTCTAACAACTCAAACCGCTGTGATGGTTTCCTGCAATAAGGAGAGGCTTCAAGTAACATCTTACATTCAACTATATGCTCTTCTTCAATTTCATCAGTCCCAAGTAAAACAGATGCTAATGGTTCTTTTATAGAAAATGACTCTAAAGTCTCTTGAATCATCTCATCAAACATGTCAACCCCGAAGCAACTGTAACATCCCTAGGATACTTCAATGTCTTGTTCATGTTGAATATAACTTCTTCATCATGCACCCTCAACTTAATCTCTCCCTTTTCAACATCAATCGGTGTTCTAAATGTAGCAAGGAAAGGTCTTCCCACAATGAGCGGTAGATCTCTATCTTCATCACAGTCCAAGACAATAAAGTCAGCAGGGAAAATAAACTTGTCAACTTTTACCAAAACATCTTCAATGATACCCTTTGGAAAAGCTAAACTTCGATCAGCTAGTTGAAGTGTCACAGAAGTTGGTTGAGCTTCACCCAGCTTGCAATTTTCTAAACACAAAGATAGTGGCATCAAGTTGACACTTGATCCTAGATCACATAATGCTCTTCCCCGAAACTTTTCTCCAATTATGCAAGGTATGGAAAAACGCCTGGATCTTTTTGTTTAAGGGGTAGCTTGTTGAGAAGAATAGCACTACACTCTTGTGTTAAGGCTACGGTTTCATAGTCACCAAACCTTCTCTTCTTACTCAACATCTCCTTTAGAAACTTCACATATTGAGGCATCTGCTCTAACGCCTCAAGAATAGGGATGTTAATGTGTAGTTGCTTGAAAATCCCCAAAAACTTCTTATATTGCTCCTCTAACGCTTTCTTCTGGAATCTCTGAGGAAATGGTAAAGGCGGTACCCATTTAAGATTCTCCCCGGTTTGCCTTCTTTTTCACTTCACCCTCTTTAGACTCAATCTCAACTTTCTCTTCATTGAATTTTCCATTCACCTTCAGTAAAACCTCTTCATCATCCTCTATAGTGATCGTAGGATTGGGTTGATCAAGAGAAGCTTCGAAGACGTCTTCTTTGGTTGAGGAATCTCGGGTAATTCCTTTCCACTTCTCAATGTAAGAGCATTGCATTCCTCTCTCCCATCTCTACGAGGATTAGGCACGTATTGCTTGGCAATTCTCTCTCGTTGTAAAACATTCACAAAGCATTTGCAAGTTGTCCCATTTGTACCCCAAGATTTTTGATAGATGAGTTGACTTCTCGCATTAGTAGCGGCTTGATCCCGAGCATTCTTTAATTGAAAACTTGCGAGCTGAGATATCACCGCCTCAGATTAGATTTAGGTTCTTGGGTAGGAATCACTTCCTTTTCAAATTGATAGAACCCAGGAGGTTGCACTTGTTTTGTACTAGAGGTTGATGCTTCATTAAGAGTTGCACCGTATTTCCAAGAGAGGTTGGGATTCTTACGCCACCTGAATTGTATGTATTTGAGTATGAATTGTTTCGGTTATTGCCCCGGTAATTTCCCGCATAGTTCACCGGCTCTACCTGTTGAGATATGAGGCATTGTCCATTATCATGGTCATTTCCACAGTAATCACAAGAAGCATGAATAGCATTGACTCCCATCTGGCTACCATTAGATCGGTTAACTTTAGCTTCTAAGTGATCAAATCTCCCGTTGATTGTATTCAACATTGCCATCAACCGTGAAGAAGGTTCCTCACTAATTTTATCAACCGACTTCACTAGCCTTCGTCATTGTTGTTCGGAGAAAGTCAAGAGATAAGTCATCTAGGCATTTCCGAGATATGATTTACCGGTTGCTTTGTAATTCCCCCATTAGTGACAGCATTCAATTCTGATTTGGATTCAGGAGTCAACCGAGTACTGAATATTTGAAGCAAGACCCATCTCTCCATATTGTGACCAGGACTCGCCTAACAAGCAATTTAAACCTCTCCCAAGCCTCATACAGATGCTCACTAAATTGTTGACAGTAAATTAGTAAGAGCGGCTCGTGCATCCACAATCTTGTTATGAGGAAAAAATCTTGATCCGAACTTTTCTTCCAAGTGTCTCCCACGAGGTTATGCTACCCTCGCCAAGTTATTAAGCCATTCTTTAGCTTTCCCTTGTAGAGAATAAGGAAAAAGCCTAAGGCGAATCACATCATTAGGTACTCCATTTTGCTTGAATGAGTTGCAAACATCAAGAAATTGGAGCAGATGTCGATTAGGATCTTTCGAATCGTTTTCGCATATCGACCACGGAGTTCAAGCATCTTAAGCATAGTCTGCTTGATTTCGAAATTGTTGGCTTGAAATTCAGGCACTCTGATTCCTGATTGATACCCTTGAGATTGTCTTCCCAGAAAATCGTTGATACACAAACGATCATTTTCATCCTGAGCCATTTCTTTAGTGTCAGGCTGTACTGCTTCTTCCTCTTGAATATGAAGTGTTGTAGCTTCCAAAAGCTCTTGGATATTTCTTGTTTTCTGTGGTGTTTTAGTAGCTTTGGGTCTACCAGTCATGTACCAAGGTACCTGCAAAACCAAATAAATCTCAAAGTATCAAACTAACACCAAAAGCAAAAAAAACAAAAACAAAAACAAAAACAAAAACAAAAAACAAAACAAAAAAAAAAAACAAAAACAAAAACAAAAGAAAAGAACAAAATTGGATTTTTTTTTTTTGAAAAAAAAATAAAATACTCAAACTAAAACTAGTAAAGGATTTCTAATACTAGTCACCAATTGCCTTGAGTCCCCAAGAACGGCGCCAAAAACTTGATGCTACCAAAATTTAACTAAGCACCGCAAGTGTACGAGTCATGAAAATAGTAAGTGGCAAATCAAGGTCATCCACGTAGACTCAATCCAACTAGTGATTAGGTATCAAATTTCCTTTTTTCATTTAAGTTGAGCAAATAAGAATTGTTTTCAATAGTAAAACAAAAGAATCTAATAGAAACAAGCACTTTCAAAGAGAGAGAATTCAAATATCAAGGAGGACAACCTAGAGATACTAATCCCTTGTTTGATTCTTAGATTTTATTCCCACTAAATTAATTCTAACTTAATTTCATCAATTAATCTAGAGTATTAATGTTTATAAGTGCCCTGTCGGTCCACTTATACACCTACCTCAAATAATTATGCAATGTCTCACACAATTAATTAAGGTGCAATTCAAATCGGACTCACTCTAATTTGACTATGCGGAGCTTCTAGGTATATGTCTATCCTAGACGCAAATTAGATGAAAACCTAATTCCACATTATTTAATCCAAGGTCAATTTAAGATTCCCTTCGTCAAGTTCAATCCTAAATCCCCAAACCATGCTTAACGGTGGCCAATCACTAAGCAATAAATAATAAAAACAGGATTAAATAAACTGATTAAAATTAAGCAAAACTAATGAGTGGGAACAATTTCTAAGTCTCAAACAAGTTCATAGTACTCTAGGTTGAAAAGAAAATTAGCCACACATGGCTATAAGAAAATCCATAACAAACTTAAGAAATTCAGATTCAAGCATAAAGAGAAGAAGAAGAAGAAAGAAGAGATCCCGAACAACTCGCTTCTTGAATGAATATCACGCTCGCTTCTTCTTCTCGTCTCTAGCAAAATCTCTACGTCCAAGTTTCCACAGATCTGCGTCTCTCGCTCCCCCGTCCGTGCGTCTTTTCTCTCTTCCAAAATTGCTATCCGTCTCCTCTAATGCGTGCTTGATTCCTTTTTATCACTCTTGCATGGGGTCCGCATGTAATTACCCTTTTAATTCATCACTCACAATTTCTCCCCATTGTCTCGCGCCTCCACTATTAGGTTTTCCTTTTTCACCTATTGTGGGCCCCAATTCCATTGAATGCCAAAGCTTCCAAATCCAATCAATTAACCAAATATTTGGAAACCAAATCATGCTCATTCTCGCTCCTCGACGTGTGACAAAGGAAAGGCAATTTTAGGACAATAATAATAATAATAATAATAGCAAAACTAAATTTATTTAAAACTTCTCATTATTTATTCCCTAAACTCAAAAGCTTCTATTTTAAATTGAAATCCCACAAATGATGTATCCAGATTGATTTCTCTTAAAATCTCAATAAAATCTCTTTAAATTAGTGATAATGACTTCTCAAATATATCAAAATATATCTCCAATCTATTAAAATTGAGAAGTCATCAATAGTCATCAACACATTGAGTATTCTAAGCTCGCAATCTCAGTTTTCTCAGCCACACAAAATATGTGTTTTCATATGTATTATATTCACAAACATTTGGCTCCCTCATGTCTCTTCTTTATGGGTGGCGCGACATTATATTGAAGTTTGGAGAAATTTCTAGATTCAATAACATCCTCAAACCACTCAGCCACTCATATTCATGTCTGTCAGCCATAAAGATATTAAATAATGCCTTAAAACCAAACAACATCAACAAACATCAACTTATCAAAGAACACTTATATCATGCGCTTTTAACCATTTATAATTCCTCTTATCTTTTCATTAAGAAACAGAAGACATACCCAACAAAACAGAGCGTTTAGATTCGGCCATAACAAAAAACAGAACCAAACAAATACGTGCAACTTTGATTGTAATGATGATGAGCTTTAATCTTCCTTTAGCCACCACCCAGAACCCTCAATTGGTGGTTTTTCCTTATTTCTGCATCATATTCGATCACTCCTCTCACTCCCAAACTAAACCCAACTAAAAAAGTTAAATATGAAAGGAGGCTTAAAGGACTTGCCTTGGTTTAAAAATTGGTTTGCATGTGGATTCGAGCTCTCTCCCTTTCTCTTCTCCTCCTCCGACATCCTCTCGGTTCTTCTCATCTTCAAAATTGCGCTCACATCCATTTTTTATCCTCTGGCCGTGAAGAATGAAAAGGATAGGTGAGCTTATGGTTTTTTATTATGCCCAATGACCATTTCACCCTTCAACTAATCTTTATTTACAAATTTATCTATTATTTATTATACCAATTTCATCAAATAATTTCTAGAAATTAATCATTAATACCATATAAGGATTTTCTTCCTCAATTAGCTTATTTAGGCCATAAAATATCTACTTTAAAATTTCCAGACCAAAAATTATCCTCTAATTATTTTTCCTTGATTTTTAGGGAAATAAGCCATAAATTCTAGAAAATAGCTTTAAAATTTATTTAAGCTAATTTTTCATAATTAATTTCTTCATAATATTTCTAGATCACCACAATAATATTCCATAATTTTTTCCTTAATTTTCAAGGTCTAAAAATAATTTCCAATAATTATCTTAAACTTTTTCTCATGATAAGTTTAAGACTTTTAACTCCATTGGCTTAGCAAACCACTTATCTCAGTCTTATTCATAAACTTCTAGTCTCAAAATTTGGGATATTACACTAGTGGTTACTGCTTATTTTATTTTTATTGCCACATTTAGAGAATTTTGCTATTACATCATACTGCATGTGAATTTACGTAGAATATATAATTACACTCTTTTAATAGACAACTGAGGACATAGAATATTTATTTACTTAATTTGGATTATTGATTTGAAGAACTCATTTCAAGGTCATATTTAAAGAAATTTTTGAAAATCACATAAAGTTTGGTGTTAATTAGAGATGGTGTTACAGTTTTCCTAAAATAACATCTTTAATCATGGATACTCTTAGATGGAGAACCCTTAATGTGCAATCAATAGGAATATTTTGAGAAAAATTATAAATTTGAGAGAAAAAGTGAATTGATGTCTTATATTTAGGACCAAATTCAACCCTCAATTAGCTCCTATATTAAGTACCAAAGGTAGTACTCCCTCTGGTCCTTAATAGAAGATATATTTACCTAATTTTATTAAATTAAGGAAGTTAATTAATATGACATGTATGTTCTAAAACGCTGCAGTTATCTTTCTTAATTCTCTCATTTCCTCTCCTCTTTGATTATTATTTACGAAGCATTAATAGGGATAAATAAATAAAAAACGATTGACATATATAAAAATCAGGTCTTATATTTAAAATCAAGATCAACTCATCAAATATATTTTATATTAAATATCATAGGGAGTAGCATGATTGGTGGCTTTCCAAGTCATAAAATAATTACCAGCCACTTCCATTGGAGGAAGTATAGTTAAAAGTCTTTGAACAACTTCACTATTAACAAGGCCAACAAATCTAGTGAAATCCCATGTACCAATTCATCTTTCATGCTATTATCCTCTCTATTCCTTAATATAAGATATCTTTATCCAATTTTATTAGATTAAGAAAATTATTCAAAGCAGAAAACTAAGATACTTCCCAATCTCACTCGAAATGTTCATGCTAGTCACATTCTTTACTCTTCCTCTCAGATCAGTAGGACCTTAGGAGAGAAGAAAATAGACGATTTTGCCTTGCTGAATTTTCCTTTAGGCTTTGTTTGGGAGTTTGGAGGGGAGGGGAAGGAAGGGGATGCAAGGAGAAGGGAAGGGAGGGAAGGGAAATGGAGGATATTTCCTCCCCTTGTTTAGGAGTTAAAAAAATAGTAAGGGGGAAAATGAAAAATTAATGAGTTATTTTTACCATTTTGTCCTTTTCTTTAAAATTTAATATAATTATTATACTTTACAAATAAATTTAAATTTAAATTTTCTTTAAAAATTATTTGTGTAATTTTTATATTCAAAAATATTTTCCCCTAAAAAAATTATTTTCTCTCTCTAAAAAATATTTCTCTCTCTAATAGTTTTTTTAAAAAAGGAAGTTACTTTAACAAGTATTAAATAAATGAATGTTATGTAATTATGCATAGATTAATTTAATTATGTGATTGCGCATACCATTTTGTGAAAGGGGTTTTTAGTCGGGAATGCCCTACTTGTTCACCTTCATTTACTCTCTTTGTAAATTAGGGATATATTTGAAAAATGAATTACTATTTTATTTGATTTGATTTGATTAGTATTAGTTTCGATTTCTTTGATTTGATTAGTATTAGTTTTGATTTCTTTGATTTGATTAGTTTAGATTTATTTTATTTTATTGGAGGGTCCCATTGGCGTGCATCCAATAGGAATTGAACCTACGAATTCGCCAATTATGAGTTGGGCGCTTTAACCATTCAGCCATGGATGCTTAGTTGGGATCCTCGTACATGGTGAATAACCAAATTCCAATTGAAATGAAATCTTTTGGATATATCAATGCAATTTAGAAGGACTCTATGGGAGGGCATCAATTAAGATTCTGGATTTTTGAATTGAGGGAGATCAAGAATTCTCACTATTTGTTAGATTCATGGATACAATTCAATTTAGTGGGATCTTTCATTCACATTTTTCCCATCAAGAGCGTTTTATAAAACTCTTGGACTTCCGAATTTGGAGTATCCTACTTTCACGCAATTCACAGGGTTCAACAAGCAATCGATATTTCACGATCAAGGGTGTAGTACTCTTTGTAGTAGTGGTCCTTATATATCATATTAACAATCGAAAGATCACCGAACGAAAAAATCTCTATTTGACAGGCTTCTTCCTATACCTATGAATTCCATTGGACCCGAAATGATACATTGGAAGAATCTTTTGAGTCTTCCAATATCAATAGATTGATTGTTTCGCTCATGTATCTTCCAAAAGGAAAAAAGATCTCTGAGAGCTCTTTCCTGGATCTGAAAGAGAGTACTTGGGTTCTCTCAATAACTAAAAAGTGTATCATGCCTGAATCTAACTGGGGTTCACGGTGGTGGAGGAACTGGATCGGAAAAAAGAGGGATTCTAGTCGTAAGATATCTAATGAAACCGTCACTGGAATTGAGATCTCATTCAAAGAGAAAGATATCAAATATCTGGAGTTTGCTTTTGTATATTATATGGATGATTCAATCCGCAAGGACCATGATTGGGAATTGTTTGATCGTCTTTCTCTGAGGAAGAGGCGAAACATAATCAACTTGAATTCGAGATAGCTATTCGAAATCTTAGTGAAAGACTGGATTTATTATCTCAGTTTTCTTTTCGTGAAAAAATACCAATTGAAGTGGAGGGTTTCTTCAAACAACAAGGAGTGGGTCAACTATTCAATCAAATGATATTGAGCATGTTTCCCATCTCTTCTTGAGAAACAAGTGGGCTTTTTCTTTGCAAAATTGTGCTCAATTTCATATGTGGCAATTCCGCCAAGATCTCTTCGTTAGTTGGGGGAAGAATCCACACAAATCGGATTTTTTGAGGAACATCTCGAGAGAGAATTGGATTTGGTTAGACAATGTGTGGTTGGTAAACAAAGATCAATTTTTTAGCAAGGTATAGAATGTATCGTCAAATATTCAATATGATTCCACAAGATCTAGTTTCATTCAAGTAAGGGATTCTAGCCAATTGAAAGGATCTTCTGATCAATCCAGAGATCATTTGGATTCCATTAGTAATGAGGATTCGGAATATCACACATTGATCAATCAAAGAGAGATTCAACAACTAAAATAAAGATCGATTCCTTGTTGGGATCCTTCCTTTCTTCAAACGGAATGAACAGAGATAGAATCAGAGCGATTCCCTAAATGTCTTTATGGATCTTCCTCAATGTCTCGGCTATTCACGGAACGTGAGAAGCAGATGGATAATCATCCGCTTTCGAAAGAAATCGAAGAATCTCTTGGGAATCCTACAAGATCCATTTGTTCTTTTTCTCGAAAGATGGTCGAACTTCATCTAGGTTCGAAACCTACCGAGAGGTCCACTAGAGATTAGAAATTGTTGAAGAAAGAACAAGATATTTCTTTTGTTCTTTCCAGGCAATCGGAAAATAAAGAAATAGTTAATATATTCAAGATTTTTAAATAGTCTTAAATTTCTGTTTGATTTTTAATGTTTATTTTGTTGTTGATTATGAAAATGCTGGGAGTATTTTGGGTAACTTCTACTTATTTATTATAAATAATTAATTTTTTTTATTATTTTGACAGTGCATGACGGGCTGGCTTTTGGAGATGTACTACTTTACAGATGTACTACTTCGGCACCAAATTGGTCATGGAATTAATTATGTTAATAATAATAATAATAATGAGTTGACATGATTTTTGGCCAGTTAAAAAAGACTGCGTTTCTTGGGGACCAAGAAGGTCTTAACGTGGCTGGGTCACGAACGACGAAAAAAAATATTTTCTCCCTCTAAAAAAATATTTTCTCTCTCTAAAAAAAATAGTAATAGAGGATAAATCAGTCTTTTATTTGAACGTGGGTAAAAAAATAATTAATCTATTTTCTCTCTTAAAACTCCTTATATTGGGAAACTTTATCTTTTAGAAGAAAGAAGGTTTTGAGGGATTTGTAAAAATCACTAATTTCCTCCTGTTATTTTTAAAACTGGCAAAAAAGAGAAGGAACTATCAAACTCTCCATTCTCTTTTCTTTTCCTCTAAAATGAAACTCAATCGGTCAAAGCATTCCATAATACATGATGCTTTTATTGAGGGAAAGACATTGAAAAACTGTAACATGGGCCTTATATAAAAACTGACCCATTTAACCAAATTAACACGAGACCACATATGAGCCCGCATATTTTGAATTCAGCCCGATTAAAAAAAACGTGGGGAATACCAAACAAAAATTGATTACCTATCCATATTTGTATCTTTTTCTTATGAATCATATTTGCGCATTTAAGGTCACTGCCCTGCTTATTTAAGGTCACTTGTGGTTCAAGATATGTTGGATTCATTTCCCCTTTGTTGCATTTTAGTTTAAGGTTATCTTCTCTTCGGTATCAAAAAATATTTGCGCATTTTGAAATATCAAAAAAACAAAAGCTATTTGTGTATTTTGTTGCCGAAAACATATGGTAGATATATATTAGAAAATAAAATCAGTATGGGATGAAAACTGAAACAATATTTTTGTTTGGGTGAAGGTGTAAAAATACACATGGGCTTTTACCCCAGGTATATCCAGTATCATATGCTTTTCGGAAATGTAAAAATGTACATGAACTCTTAAAATCGGTGCGAAAATACGCATGCCGTTAAATCTCCCTAACTAACATTACACACAATATGAAAATACCAAAATACCCTGAACTCAAAAAAAAAAAAAAAAAAAAAAAAGGCCTCCTTCCCAAACTCTTAATTCATCCCTTCCCTCTTTATTTTCCGTCACCCACAGCTTCCCTCTTTCTTCTGTATCATACTGATCATCATTAGGGCATCAAGATCTTCCTCATCACTACTGTCCTTACCCTGAAATATCATCATCCCAACATGAAAAATTGCCCAGAATATAAAACTTCAATGCACATCTATGATATGAATTGATAACTGAAAGTCATGCGATGTTAGTAACAAACTCAGCAAACTTAATATTCACATTCGCACCATGTAAAGACGCTCAATATTCTCTATTACAGCACTGAAACGGTTTGGTTGCAAAGCACCTGTTACTTTGTTATCAGCAGTGGAACCCTATAAAAGACGAGCAAGGCTTGAGGCAATTAAGTGAAGCATACAAACAAATACAATTTCAAAAGGAAAATATCCTAATATAACGCATGGTTTGGGGAAAATACTAATTTCAATCAGGTCCTGTCTTGTAATGCTAATTGCTAAGTATAACGCATGGTTTGGGGGAAATGCTAACAATGAAAACATGAACTCTGCTATTGTCTAAACTATAGTGTATGTCTAATTCATTTTTGTGGTATAAATGCATGTATAATTCTAGGAAGAGATCGACGAACGCATTCTTTGAAATCACACGGGGGAAAATAAATAATTATCAGGCACCCTGACCTGAGAGACAGCAGATAGCACCGTGAACCAGAACGGAAGTGACGGACTGAAGAAAGAGAGCTCAGAATCTCATATCGATCCTCCTCATTACCTTCACCTAAATTTTTTTTTTCGGCCGAGCATTATCCTTTCACTCCCCAGAAGAGAGAGCCGAGTCTCAGAGCCTTAACGCCGCAATGATTCAGAGACTCGACAGTTCAGATTTTCCAGTCTCAGAGCCTCATCGGACCTCTGTTCTCTTCGCCGTCAGACCTCATTTTTCCAGTCTCAAAGTCTCGACGTGAACCCTAGCTCGCTCGATTTCCCCAGCTCCTGTGTTTTGCGATTTTTCCTTATACGCAATTTTGGAAGTGGAGGTGAATCCGAAGGGAGGATTGAGGATTCAGTAGGCGGCGATGAAACTGAAGAAGGAGAAGGAAAGGTTCGATCAGGGATCAGAAAAGGAAGCGGGAAGGGTAAGGTTGGAAATTACAAAAGGTTTGGTATTTTTTTAAATGACGTGGGGGCCACCTAAAATTAACATCAGTTAGGGGATTTAACCTCATGCGCATTTTTGCACTAATTTTAAAAGTTGGTGTGTATTTTTACATCTCCGAAAAACATATGATATTTGGGTAATTGTTGGGATAAAAGCTCAAGTGTATTTTTCCACATTTTTACCCTTTTTATTTTATATTTGTGATAATTGAAATATATTGTAACAATAAAACTGAGTAATTCACTTGACAAAAAAAAAAAAAAAAAAGATAATTCACAGATACGCTTGGTTTAAAATGTAAAAATGTATAGACTAACTTTTTAAATTTAGAAAAAATCTCATTTAAAGCCACATCAAATGGAAAATCCTAAATTAATTAGTTTGATAAATTCAATAAATCTTTAATTTGGTTAAAGACAAATTTATAAATGTGGGATACTTTTATCACATGCCCCCTCATTTTTTATTCAATTAAGCCACCTCTATTTTTGTTTTTGCATGGCCACTGTCCATAGCTCTTTTTTTTTTTTTTTTTTTTTTAATAATAATAATTTGAATAGTTTCCTCCTTCGAGACTTAGGTTGTGTTTGGGAGTTTTATTTTAGAGAAAGGAAAGGGAAGAGAAGGTTTTGGTAATCTCTTCCCTTATTTGTAAGTTTTAAAAATAGGATGGAGGGAATCAAGGGTTTTTACAAAACCCTCATTCTTTTAAAAAAAAAAATAGGGCCCTCAATATGAGGGGTTTTAAGAGGGGAAATAGGTTAATTACTTCTTTACCTTCATTCACCACCACCACCACCCCGCCACCACCACCCCCGTCACCACCATTGCCCCACCACCACCGCCGCCGCCACCACTACCGCCACCGCCACCACCACCGCGTCACCACCGGCACGGCACGACGCCCGCCACCACCACCCCACCACCACCGTCGCGCCACCCGCCGCCACAAGTGACCATATAAATAATTTTTTTAATATAAAAATTACATAAATAATTTTTTTAGAAAATTTAAATTTATTTGTAAAGTATAATAATTATATTAATTATTAAAGAAAAAACAAAATGGTAAAAGTAACTCATTAATCCTCCATCTTCCTCCTTACTATTTTTTTAACTCCCAAACAAGGAGAGGAAATATCCTCTATTTCCCTTCCATCCCTTCCCTTCCATTCTCCTTGCATTCCTTTCCTTCCCCTCCCCCCTCCTAACTCTCAAACAAAGCCTTAGATTTTAAAAAGTTTTCATCTCTCTCAAATAATGCATTCCCTAGGATTTAAATTTATTTTCTCCTCTTTGTGCACGATGCCGCTTACCACCTTAATCAATAGCTTATTGGTCCGCAGCTCATTTTCATATTAGTCCTTATAATTTTTATTTTACCTAAAGTTTGTATTTTGTCCTCTATGTTCATATCAAATTTCAATTTAACCCTTTTAAATTTATAAAGTGTATTTTTAGTTCATGAATTATAACACTAATCATTTAACATAAATATATTGTTCCATCAAATTTAGATAGTGACTCTACAACTAAACGCAGATAAAACATGCATAAATTTTAAAATGTTAAACTGATTATCTAAAGCATTCAAATTTAGAACATTATTTGTTAACATTTAATTGTTGAGTTACAATTTAAATTTGATGTGTCAAATAGATGGGTACAATTTGATTACATAGTTGCAGATATGAACAGCCAGAGTTGTTATCAATTTTTGCGGAACCACCTCTGAAATTACACGAGTTCTTGTATGTTAATAAGATAGTATAATGGGCGTTTAGCCCCGTTGCTTACCAAAAAAAAGTTTGATGTGCAACCTTTTTGCTAAATGAGATAAATAGGATTAAGATTGAAGGAATAAAAATAAACTTTAAAAAATTAGAAGACTAAATTTAAGCTTGATGGAAATTTAAACCACCAAACATTAGCCTTTTATTTTTTATTAGATATTTATACTTCCCTCAATTATAGGTATTAGTTCCTATAATCATAATCTGTTAATTTGTAAGAGAAATGACATTAGTAACTAACGATATATCTCTCACTAAAGCTGGGGATTATGGCTGGCCCATAAAGGGCTAGGGTCTAATAAAGGGCCCTTTCAGGGTACGGGGTAAGAAAAAAAAACTATTTTTCAAAACCTGGCCCGAGAGTAGGTCCTCTAAGGCGCGAAAGTTACTATTTTAAATTTTAACTATTTTTCCTCCTATTTTTTTAAAGAAATATAATTAGTAAATTATAACACGAATCATACAACAAATAAGACAAAGCCACTAATTCATAATCAAAAACAAACTATATCCACAAATAACTCATATAAAACATAAGAAGCATACCACTAAGTGACATTAGTACGATGATTATTATTGTCGTCATCTTCGCCACTATCATCAATTTCAACAACATTTGATTGGTCTTCACTATTCACTTTGAGTAGTAGGCTCTGGTTCATGAGTAAGAATATCATGAATTTTTTCTTCCGCATCATGAATACATCCATAATCTTTATCTGCAATAAATAATAAACCAAATTATACAATTAGAGTATAGTTATTATGTATTTGTACTTAAATGGATAAATAATTTTATAACAAATGCAAAATGCATATAAATTATTGAAGGCCCAACTTCAATAAGTCCTCAACTTTTAAAACAAAAAAATATTGACGGGCCCAATGGGTCAATTCCGTGTAAGCCCTTGGCCCCTTTAGGGGCCAAACTTCACTTCACACCTCTAATTTTCAAGCCTGACCTTTAAAGGGCCAAGGCTAAAATAAAAGCCGACCCGCTTTCCCGCTCCATCTCTCACTCAAAATACATATAGAAGAAAATTAAATGAAAAATAACCAAATTACATTTACAAATTATAAAGGAAAATCACTATATGATCTCAATGAAGGATTGTAATTACCAAAAATTTTATAACAAGTTAGCAACATGCAATGACAAGTTTGAGTAGGAAATAACCACATATCCATATTGCTTACTTATTATCAAAACTTTTTGATAATCATATTCCTTTATTGGGATCTTATAGTGATTCTCCGAATTATATATGTAAGAGGTGATTATCTTATGTTTATTTTGATAATATATAAATTTTATTCCATATTTTTAAGAACCATTTATCTTTTCAATTTTTTATTTTGTAAAACTTTGCATGTCTTGCATCAACAAGATTGTTAAATTCACAAATTTAAGCAAATTCATGATAGAATGTAAACTCATTTCGTGAACGTAAATATTCGTTGGAATTCACTTTTATCAATAATCAATAAAGTAATTAATAGTTATTAAAAGTGTATATAACGAACACATTATGAATATGAGAACTAATTACTACAATATTTACTACAATCGAGGAAACTATAAAGATCTAATAACAAGAAAAAAAAACAATAGGGTTTGATTAAAAATTAAGTAAAATTATAAGGATTAATAAATTATTTTTTTCTTTTGATTTTTTATGCATGATTTTGTAAGACTCAGGAGATTAATGTACTACTTTACTTCATTCATGTACTAGTTCATTAATAACGCATCTTGTTCTTAGATTGCGTTATCGCCCCGTTTCACCTCAGGTACGTATACGTACGGGGTACCGTTTCGAAATTTTACATACTAAGTCATTAATACTATTCATTATAGCATAATCTGGCCCTAAAATCTTTTGCATTTATTATGTTTTTATTATATGTTGTACATAAAGAAAAATAAAATAAAACCATATCAATCTCCGATACTACTTATAATATAATTAGATCTTTTTATCAGAACAACATCACATATAGATTAATTATATTTATTGTTGTCAAATTCGTAAGTTGGCTTCTTTGAGTTTACCGTTTTTTAAGTTTTTAACTTAGAAAATCAAGTCAAGTATCGATAAACTCATAATCACTATAAACTTAGTTAAACTTACGAGTTTATATATCGAAGTTCGTTATTACATTTCTAACTCACAAAGACGTGTTAACTTATACTCAAACTCAAATTGACTTCTTTGATTTGATCATGCTTAATTGTTTTAAACATAAATTTTATAAAAATTTCTTTGTTAAATATGATAAATTATGAATATGATGGATTTAGTTTCAATTATTGGATTTAAAATATTTAAATCAAATTTTTGTTATTTTTTATATTTTAATTATTTAATTATATACTATTAATATCTATTTAATGGTAAAGATAAATTCTTATGAATTTACAATTCGAATTCATGATACGAGTTTATGTCATGTTACGAGTTTACTTAAACTTACAAGTTTGACAACCTTGATCCTGTTCTATAATATATACCAAAAGATAAAAACTTTGACAGATATTCTAGCACTAGTGCAAAAAAGGCTTTTAAAACCGGACAAAAGAGGCATCGTAGGACCGGACCGCGACCGGTCTTGTTCCAAAGCCGGTATTAAAAGTTTACATTTAAGATCGGACTACGACGGTCTTAAAGAAAATATTTTAGACCGGACATTTAAAACATTGGGTCTTAAAAGTCGTACTAAAATAAACATGAAATACTTTTTGTTCGGTCCTAAAACTTAACTTTTAAGACCGGCTAATAATTAGGCCGCTCTTAAAAGATAGAATTTTAAGACTGGACAAAAATAAATACAGTCTTAAACGTAGTGGCTTCTAAGACCTGACTAATTATACGCGATCTTAAAAGATTGACTTTCAAAACTGGATGATAAATAAATGCGGTCTTAAAAATTTTATTTTAGACTGCATGTATAAATTTACCGGTCTTAAAAGGACCGACTTTTAAGACCGGGCGCTTATTATGAATGTGTTTCCTAACCTTTGAGACCGGACATATAAATATATCCGGTCTTAAAAACTCACCATTTAAGACCAACGCATTTATTTGCGGTGTAAATTTTCCTGAATTTTTCCTGTTCTGTTCTTCCGATTGTATTACACACAAATCCACCATCCAATCCAAAGACATAAAAGTCGATATTTTAAGTGTAAGCTATGAACAATTATTTGAATAAATTGAATTGGAAAAAGAATACAAATATTATTCACCATGAGTTATTTGGCCTCTTAATTAATGATTACACTATGACTACAACACCCAAATTAATTCATACAATAAAATAACTTACTTACAAATACAATAAGTTACAAATACAACACACATGCCCAAAATAATATTCACCATGCCTTTATCTGATTCCCACCCAACAAAGTAAGATCCTCTTTTATAACATGCCCCTTTGGATCGGATCCTCGCCACAAAAATAAAACAAGAACAAACTTCATAGTCAGTAACATTGTTTATGAACATAGAAGGAATATAATATAGTTAAAACCTTAAAGTTTTCAAAGAAATCTGCATATGAATATTACCTTATGAATTGACTCTTTTATAAAGTGATATCTTCCCATATCCCTTCTTGATGATCACTTCTTATGCCGGGTTCATTATCCACTTCATCTTCTTCGTTTATATCCGGTAGACCCCTTGAAAAAGGAGTACTCTCAGGAATACCATAATTCGAATTCATTTCCTCATCAATATCAATGACCCTCTTTCCTTGGAGAGCTACAGACCACATTTTATTTTCTTGATCGGTGATATAGAACACTTGTTTTGCCTGGTCTGCCATAATAAAAGGTTCATCTCCAAAACTTCTACCATGGACATCGACTAATGCAAATCCTAGCCGATCGATCCGAACACCATTATTGACATTGACCCACTTGCATTTGAAAATGGGAAATCTAATTTTCACATAGTCCACCTCCCAAATCTCTTCAATAACCCCATAATATGGCATGACTGCCAATAAAGGGTTCTTGTCTTTCGAACTGGAGAAGTGCATAGATTCAGCCTCTAACATAACACCACTGTTCTGGACTGTGCTCCTATCATCTAGGGACTTCGTGTAAAATGTATAACCATTGATCATATACGAATTCCAACTTATGACATCGACCTCAGGACCACATGCTAACCATTTGATTGTATCAGAAACACATTCCTCTCCCTCGACCTTTTGTTTGAACCAGTTTGCAAAAGTTCTGTTATGCTCCCTAATCAACCTTTGTTCAATCATTCGATGATTTTCTTTCCTTTGACTTCTTTATGCTTAGCTATGTCGGCTTGAACTTCATCAACATTATTCAAGATGTATAAGTGGACTTGTGACAATTCATCGGGATCCACACTCTTTACGGAAGCCCTCGTCTACCCCCTTCAAGATGCCGACGTTTTTGGAAGCCCAATATGTCTTACTTTGGCCAAATAATTTTGACAAAATTCCATGGCTTCTTCAGAATCATATTTTTGAACAATCGATGCTTCTGACCGGTATGCGTTCTTCACGTACCCTTTTAGGAATTTTATAGATATTTCAATTGGGTACATCCACCGTAAATGGATAGGGCCACACATCTTTATCTCCCTCACTAGATGAACAATTAGATGAACCATGATGTCAAAAAATGTAGGAACAAAAAGCTTCTCAAGGTGGCACAAGATAAGATATCCTTCATTCTCCAATTCATCCAACTTTTCAATCTCGAAAACTTTACTACAAAGCGCATTGAAGAAGACACAAAGTCTAGTCAAAACGACCCGAAGATCATATTCGGCGATGCCTCGAATAGCTATTGGGAGTAGCTGTTCCATAAAGACATGACAATCATGAGACTTTTGGCCTACTATTTCAAGTCCTTCATCGATACAAGCCTCTTCAAATTTGAAGAATACCCTGTGGGAACTTTTGTGCCATGTAAACACTCACAAAAACTTCGTTTCTCATCCTTAGACAAAGTATGAGAAGCCGGGGGACAATAAGTTCTCTTCCCATCTGGCCTTGGATGTAATGCTTCGCGTATTCCCATTGCTATCATATCCAATCTTGCCTTCACACCATCCTTGGAACTACCTTGTATGTTGAGAAGCATGCCAACAATACTATCACATACGTTTTTCTCCACATGCATGACATCAATACTGTGTCTCACATCAAGATTGCACCAATATGGAAGATCGAAGAATACAGATCTCTTTTTCCATATATTTGTTTCTTTTCTACTCTTTGCAGTCTTACCGAAGACGACATTTATATTTTTCACCTTTTCATAAACTTGCTCCCCAGTCAATGCCACCGGAGCATCTTCATACTTTGGCCACCAAAAAGGCTTTCTTTAATCGACGATATGGGTGGCCTTGTCTAAGAAATCTCCTATGTCCAAGATAAACCGTCTTTCTTCCATGTTGAAGTTGATGGTAGCGTGTGCCTTCTTCACAAACCTAGGACATGCTTTATGGCCTTTTACACTATACCCACGACAAGTTCCCATATCTTTGTGAAGTCGTTTATAGTACAAAATATCATGGCTCGCATTTTAAACACCTCCTTCTTGAAAGAGTTAAAAACATCGACACCTTCTGCCCACAACTCCTTCAAGTCTTCGGTCAAGGGCTGAAGGTAAACATCAATGCCATTTCCGGGTTGTTTCGGTCCCGAAATCAACATAGACAAGATGATGTACTTTCGTTTCATGCATAACATTGGAGATAAGTTGTAAATAATAAGTAGTACAGTGCCATGAACTATGTATCTTTGCTAAGGCTTTCATATGGATTCATGCCATCCGTGCTAAGGGCAAGCCTAAGGTTCCTAGGTTCTTCACCGAAGTTCGGAAATAATTGACCGATTTTCTTCCATTGAGAAGAATCGGCCGGATTTCGAAACTTTCCATCAAAAATCCTCTCATCTGCATGCCACCTCAAATTTTTTGCATCATTTTCATTCGCAAACAACCGCTTGAACCTTGGTATGATTGGAAGATACCACAACACTTTTACAGGCCCCTTATTTGACTTGTACCTTAGGGTTTCACATATCGGACAATTCTGCTTCTCTTCAAACTCTTTTCTATACAATACGCAATCATTCGGGCATGCATGGATCTTTTTGTACTCCATCCCCAGTGGACAAAGTATTTTCTTAGCATCATAGTATCGATGCGGCAACACATTATCATCCGGAAGCATGTCCTTAAAAGCCTCAAGCATTTCGAAAAACTCTTGTCGCTCCATCCATGACGTGCCTTCAAGCTTACCAATTTCAATACTGCGTTCAACAATTGGTATTTTTTACACCCAAAAGTATATAGGGGTCTCTCGCATCACCGCACATATTACCATATGCATGTGATTGATGAAAAGCCTCTTCTCCTACATCACGGATAATGTCTCTATGCGATCATCCATATCCATGTCATTATAATCAAAGGCCACTTCCCATGTTGAGACCCACTTGGTATTTTTTCACCATGCCATACCCATACTGTATAAATCTTACAAAATCCTTCACAAATTAAATGTGTGTGTATAACTTCAACACTTAGTCGCCTCTCATTCAGACATTTTACACAAAGGCAATAAAACTTCCCACTATCATTATGGGCATTTTGTTTAGCAAATTCACCTCACCCCATTCTGATATTCAACACTCATCCGTAAAACATTTATCCAATTGTGGTCCATAGTAGTATTCCTATAGACGGAAAGATTTAACATATACATAATTCGAAAAAAGGCAGAGACTTGCATATAAAATAAGCCAACTCCAAATGCATATTTATGCTCAATGTCGGTTATGCATGTCATGTTTTTTTTTTTTTTTTTTTTTGGTTTTATGGAGAAACTTGCCCATTAAATGCATAACGAAGAATCACTTTTGGTCATAAATGTATCACAGTGAATCCAAGAAGCAAAATAAATACATGACGAGGAAATTAAATGCATCGCATGAAGGTCTTATGGACTCACCTGTACCATATAAATTCAAATACGTTTGCTGAGTCTTTCTTCTCCCGCCATGAACGTTGATGTTGCAGACAGCAAGAGTAACCTAAAAACATTTCTTGGTCAGTTGGGTAGATCTAAAGTGCAAATATAATCTTCAAAATACAATATTCATTAACAACAGAGAAACCCACAATAACATTTCATCGATTTCGTTTAACCCATGAAAAACCCAGAACCATTAGAAGGAAAATCATAAAGTTATATAACCGAAACACCTCGTACAGTTTGGTCTATAGACGTTTAGCTAAGGAACCAGAGAGTTAATCTCGAGAGAGGAACGCGAAGCAGCGACGACGCAACACACACTGGAGACAGAACCTGTGTAATCACTTTCGGCGCGACAAGAGAAGTTCTGAGAGGGAAATTTAATTTTCCCCGTGACAGAGACATGTCTTAATATTTTAGATTTTATTAAGATCGGTTAATTATACAGTATATGGTCCTAAAGATATAATTCTATTAATAAATTTTTAAGACCGGAGGTTAACAATACTGCGGTCCTAAATTTTAGTATTCATTTAATTTTAAGGCCGGAGATTTATAAAGCATCCGGTCCTAAAAGTCAAATATTTATTAACTAATTTTTAAGACTAGGGGTTAAGAATACTCCTAGGTCCTAACTTTCAAGTATTCATTTAATTTTAAGACCGGTTATAAGAACTACGGTCCTAAAAGTATTTCGTTTATTAATTAACAAAAAAAAAAAGAGGTTTGCCTTTGGCGAGCGCAATAAAAACCGAGTTAATAAAATAAATTAAAGGAAAACCTGGAGAATATGAATATTAGAAAGACACAAGCTTAGTTTTCCGCTTCCATACATAATCGAAGAATATGCACGTACACAAGAAAATTAATAAAGAAAAACAAGCAGAAAATTATCAAAAAATAAGAATCTGACTAAACATCCTAAAGCTTATTATCCTCCAAAGCCTTGGTGATATCGACGTGAACAACATTAATTTCCCGCCTGAGATCAGCAAGTTCCTGTATTACTCGCATCAACCACAATGCTTCATTAGAGGAAAGAGGAGAGGGGTCAGTAGTAGTCACGGTGGGGCCAAGAGGTTGGAGAGGGGGAGCGGGAACCTCTTCATGGTCTACAAGACGAAGGAACTCATGGAGAGGGTCGTTGGGATCAAGAGGTTGGGGGATATTTCCAGAAGAATGGGTAGGGGTTGCTGCAATCTCTTCATCATCCGAAGAAATAACAATGGGTCCAACGACCCGAGACTCTTTCCGTCACAATAGGACGGACTCTCGATGGAGGAGGCGCACCGTATAACGATCGACGGAAGGCACGAGCATTACAAGTAAGAGCACCCCTACGAGCGGTTCTCTTATATCTAACCATGGTTTGAGCAGTTGGGGCAGAGAGGTATGAGGAGTTAATTAATAAAGGCAGATGGCTGTTCTCAGATAGCCACGTACGTAGTTTGGAGTTACAAGATAGTGAGGAATTAATAAGGAGTTAAGGATACGAGAGGTATGAGGAGTTAATAAAAGAGCCGAGACGCAAGTGATAAATGATCTACTTTTAAGAGCGGGATTTATAGGTACGCGGTATAAAATTCTATTATTTAATTTTTTATTTTAAGACCGACCTTTTATAATATGTCCGGTCCTAAAAGTCTATTTATTTTTAAAATCAATTCTATTACTTTTAAGACCGCTTGAATCGGAGACAAGGTAGTGAGGAATTAATAAGGAGTTAAGGACAGAGAGGTATGAGGAGTTAATAAAGGCAGAGAGCCGGAGACGCAAGTGATAAATGATCTACTTTTAAGAGCGGGATTTATAGGTACACGGTATAAAATTCTATTATTTAATTTTTATTATTATTTTAAGACCGAACTTTTATAATATGTCCGGTTCTATTTATTTTTAAAATCAATTCTATTACTTTTAAGACCGACCTTTCATCATTGACCCGGTACTAAAATTCATTCTTTTCAAATTTAGATGGTAGAGTCGTATCCTTACACTCTGTTCAAATGAATGATTCAGAGTCTCTTCGACTTCTAGATAAACTTCTCAACTAGGCGTCTCCTCGTATTACGATGAACTATGCGTCTCCTCATTAAAGTTTCGGCGTTTCACATTGTTCGGGATGGGTTCTCTATTTAAACCCGTTATTACCGTACTTTCTTCACATTCTTCTCCATCACTTCTACACGACCTCATCCACCGCCTAGCCTCCACTATAATGGCTGCTCCCCCAGGTCCTCCGTTTCCTCCTCCTCCTCTTCAACCTTAACCCCCTCCGCCATTGCCTCCTCCAAATCCGACTGTGAAGCAGTTGGTGCAGTCATTGGTGGCCCGCGTCGATCAAATCGATCAACGCTTGGGCCAATTGGTTTAGCTTGTTCATACCGTGAACAACAAGCTGAACATGGTACTTCACGCCAATAACGTGGAGTACGATCCCGCTGAAGACGACTCCGGCTCCCCCTCCCTCTCCGACTACGAAGAGGATTAGTTGTTTTTTTATAGGGGCAGTGATAAAAATTATTATATAAAATATTATGGACTCTTTTTGTTCTCGTGCGAGTTTAGTACTTTAATTAGTTAGTTTATCCATTATCTGAACTGGAAAGCAATAAACAAGGCAACTATGAAAGATGGATAATGGCGGACTCAAAAAACTAAGATGAAAGAACGGAGACTTTTAGGACCGCACACTTAGTAAATCGAGGGTCCTAAAAACACGCCATTTTTTGTCACTTTGGTTTCCATATTCGATCGCCTTGTCCTTTTCATTATCGTCTTTCTTTTTCCGACAAAAAGGAAACAAACAAAACATTTTCCTCGTGTAAATCAACAATAGAAATTCGCAAAATACAGTTAAGAACATACAAAAAAAACAAAAAACATCTTTTACCTTATTTGAATAAAAACAAAACACGAGTGACAATTCTTCTCAAGGTTGGACCGTTGTTGTCGTCGGTTTTACCTCCCACGATTTGAAACAAAGTACCTTTTCAATATCTTCCTTCTTTTTCCGACAAAAGAAAAGAGACAAAGAAAAGGAAACCGATAATGCTACTCAAGATCGGGAGAGGTAACATCGACTACAATGAAGGACCTAGCTTGAGCGTAACGCAGAACCTCGGTTGTCTCGAACCATAATGATTTGTCTCGAAAAGCGAGTGAACATTTCTATTTAAAGGAAGACTATTAAGACCAGACATTTAACAATTACATGGTCCTAAAGGTTAAGCCAACTTCTAAAATAAAAATAAAAGGACTTTTAGGAGCGGACAGTAAAATAATATACGGTCTCATAAGACTTTTAGGACCGGATGTTTACAATGTGGACTTTTAAAATCGGACTTTTTTTAATTAATATACGGTCCTAAAAATGTCATATTTTTTAAAACGAACACTTTTAGGACCGGATGTTTATTATGCGGACTTTTAAGACCGGATTTTTAATTAATATACGGTCCTAAAAGTCGAGATCTTTCTCAAATTTCAAGCACTAAATAGCTTTATCCACCATCCAATACATTCAGAAACCCAAAATGGACACAAGAAAATTGTTCGAAAAATTAAATAAATTTATTTATTGAATTTTACATTGCCTATGTATATTTACAAATGTATATTGTTTGGAAAAATAAACAAATTTACAGAATATTATTGTTGTACAGGATATATTTACAAATGAATTGAGGACATTAATTATTGTCCTGATTTTATCAGGTCATACAGATATTCACAAAACAAATTGTGTATGTGGTCCAGTTCATCATCAGAAAAGGGATCAAGCCAGTCAAACATCTATAACATCGAAGACATAAACTGAATTAACTTGCGTGCATATTTCATATGTAACATTAAGCCAGACACTGAATTAACTTGCGTGTATAATATGTAACATCAAATACATTTACCTTTGCGTTAATTTAGTCCTTCCTCGCGTGATAATATCATACATGTGTTTCATGACGCATCGGCCACATAAGTTGGACACCGGTGGGTTGCCGACGGGTCTAAAAAGAACAAGAAATATATATAAGAGCATATATAGCTTAATGACCAAGTTCACAAGGCAGTGTGCTAGTATACAAATATTGAACCAACCTCTGGTGTGTCCCAGTTGGGGTCTTTGGCTCGATACCCACACCTTTTCTTTACCTCGATTTGGAAGGTCTTCATGGCACTATCATCAAAATCACAAATTTATCAATAATGTTCTTTGAAAATTCACGAGAGATTTCAGACAAGAGAATCGAAATGACATGCTTACTCGTTGATGGTCTGCGTCAACGAAGGTACTGGCTCTCTATGAGTGGAGTATAAGAAGATAACTTTATGCTCCTACATGCACATGAGGACCAACTGCCAGTGGCGGCTGAAAATTCACAGTAGTAAAGTATACTCAGTGATATATGTAGCAGAATTAAGTGAATTGCAGACAAGATTTGTGATATATACTGTGGAAGAATGGCAACAAGTACACCTTTCTTCTCACTTCACACAACCTCTTTGATATGTACTCCTGTCTCTCCTCCATGGATGTTTGACTTGAATAGACAGGGCACAAGAATCCAAAATCGTTGTTCCTGCCCTTTAGAACCAATTCTTGATGCAATAACCTACAATAATGACATCGATCAGGGAATTAGTATATATGTATGTGTATCTAAATGATGCATTTAAATTATGTACTCATAGATAGAAGATACTTACTTCATAAAAATTTGAACAATTGCATCAGTAAGCTCTTGTCGAGGAAGCAGCAGAGACTCAACATCAACGGTGTCAACTTGAATGGGAAGAGGATGAGGGACGCCTAATACTTCATTGACAGGCCACGATTTATCTTTAAAATATCAACTCTTCACCATATTAGATATTTTTTCCGTGGCAGTCAACTTAGCAGTAGGGGATTGAGCTTGAGGAGGGGATGGAGCTTGACGAGGGGATGGAACTTAAGGAGGAGGGGTTGAAGCTTGAGGACCAGTAGAGACATGTACAAGCTTCACTGGCCAAGAGATGAAGGTTCCCTTGACATGACTCACAAGCTTCGGTGATCGGTTGGGAGAGGAGAGGTGCATCATGATCACCTTTTCAATCGACACTCCGGACTTCATCATCAGCCATTTGTTGGAGGTGTACGGTTGATCCCAATAAGTTGTGGGAGTCCCTTTTGCAACTAATCGTGTAGGACTATCATGATCCTCCACATATAGGTCACAAGGTTGCTCGACGTCCAACAATGTAGCTCCCTCTAGTGCTTTCACGCAAGTGAATGTGTGACGGGAACACCGGTCTCCGGACAATTGCTGCAGACTTCATCTCGATTCAGTTCCTCCTCATCCGGCTCATCGATTCAATTCCTCCTCATCCGCTCATCTCGGATTGATACCTTGCTTCTTTAGCCGCATCCTCACTTAATTTGGCCACCGTCTGCTCCATATCCTCCAGGGTAACCATACTTTGTCTATGGCGTTTGGATTTACCAAAGTATTCCTTCAGGCCTACCCGTCCTCCAATCCCCCTTACACGCCCACCATGATCCAGCTTTTCCGGCCGCAACGATCGAACATCACTCCTCCCGTCCGACACAAAAGATCCCTCTCTTCTTTCTTTTTAAGATCTTCCCGTAAGATACGATAACGAGAAGCTTAGTAATGAAATATGTTTAGTAACTAAAAAATAACAATAACGATACTTACAATTCTTTCAGCAACTACACGAGTTTGTTCACTCGTGTAGGCGCCGCTTGGCTTTTTCCGAATGTGTAACCACAACTCCTCACGACGTATTGGAGATGGCGGATCATGTACCGCATGAAGGATTGGATTCGCTTCATCATCCAATCTCTTCCGCTTGGCCGCCATCAATTCTTTTTCACCATTCATATCCATGGTGAGAAGCCCTATACGGGCAATCATTCTTTCTCCCTATCTCTTGTGCTCGTTCCCTTCTTTCCTGTGAATTAGAATTGAAAACAACTATTAATTATGAATTCCAGCCATCTCACTAACAGAAATTAGAGAACTTCACGCTTGATATGAACCTCCAACACTAGTCAAATTCACTTCATCAAGTTTCAACATTTTATGTAAGGAAGATGTAGAATTGTAGAAGAAATTGGAGCTATGTCTTGTCTTCGCTAGATAGATAGGTTAAGAAACAAAAGAGAATTATGCTTATAGAATAATACAAAATTGATCCTTTTTAAGGCATCCAGGTGGGATCAGCAGTCTTCATTAGATAGTAACAGAACTAATGAAAGAATGTCTAACCACTACCTACTATAAGAACTAAGACTATAATAATGGCTTGACTCTTATGCCATTATTATTTTCCTAATTACCTTCTTAGTATTTTACCTTTTCAGGATTTACATATCAGACTTGCATAGACAAAGGTAGGAAATGTATACTTCTATTCACACACCAAACAATTTAACTAACAGCATTAGATGAACACAATAACATTCACATATCAAGCACAGTTAATAAGCAAACAAAAGGGCAAAAAAAAAAAACTAAATATAAACTCACCGGAAGCTTCACGAGTGGTCGCAGCTGAACAAATTGTTGCCAAGTTTGTTCATCAATAAATGTGTACTTGTCCCAAGGCTTTTTTGGTCAAATTTGAACCTCAGCAAAAATATACTTGTTAGCGAGAGAGGTCTTAGACTTCCTCCACCGATCAGCACAATAAGACAATGTCTTGTCTTTCAACTTCTTAGAGTCAAGGACAGTGTATGTAAGCCGAATAGTGTCCTAAATATATTGCTTTATTTTGCCGAAGTCCACATTTTTCCACTCATCAGTCAAGATGCTAACCTTGCTGCGTGCAAGATAGCCAACAAAACTAGTATATTTGCTTTTATTAGGACTAAAATGTTGCAACTTTTCATCAAACCGAATCTCCGACTTTGACCCTTAAGTCCGACTTAGGGTTACATCCATCATTCTTGTGCTTCTTCTACCACGCGCGTCCGGGTTTAGGCGATTCTGAGGCACATTGTCGGATGAAGAGGGTTCGTTCGACCGACACGAATGGCGTTCCGGAACACAAATGGAATCGTTTTCACCGTTCATTTTTGAGAGGGGAAGAGAGGAATGCACGAGCAAATGAGAGCGTAAATGAGGCTAATGGTACGTGGGCGAGGAAGAGAGGTAATGCAACAGGAAGAGTGGTTTCACAACAAGAAGAGGGGTTTCGAGTTCGGAGGACAACGTAAGTCGTAAGGTAACGTTTCGCGTGGGCGAGGAAGAGAGGTAATGCAAAGGAAGAGTGGTTTCACAACAAGAAGAGGGGTTTGAGTTCGGAGGGAAAACATAAGTCGTAAGAAACATTTCCCGCGAAGAAGAATATATTTGGCGCTTTATTTTGAAGACCGGATGAACTAAAAGACGTTCTTAAATGTTAAGTTTTAAGACCGCCGTTTATTAAACTCCGAACTTAAAAGTAATGGACTATTTAGTACGGTCACAATTTATGTCCGGTCTAAAAAGTATAATCTTTAAGACTTTATCTGTTATATATATCCGGTCTTAAAAGTTTATTTAATTTTTTTTTTTCCTCATTATTTTGAACCGCAAAAAATATAAGTCTCACTTTGTTCAAGATTTCTCTATAAAGAACTTTGAACTTTCAGTTTTTTTCAATAACATTTTTAAGACCATTTGTTTTGTTAAGCGGTCTAAATAATATATTTAAGATTCATTGATAAAGGATGCAGTCCAAGAAGTTCTTTATATTTATAAAACTGTCACCGGTCATACTATTAAGACCGATGCTCATTAGGAAGCGGTCCAAGATGTTAGTTCTCAATATGTTTTGATGATTAACAACAAGTGTAAAACATGTTTTGAAGTTTGCAAAGTTGTTTAAAAACATTCTGATTGTTGCAAACCGCGGATAGGTTTGCAAACTCGAGTATTGAATAGTCAATACCGCAATTTGCTTGGCCATACTCGAGTAAAGACCATCCGAAAGCAACCAAGTTTTTCAAACTTAGTCAATACCGCAGTTTGCATAGCCAAACTCGAGTATTGAACTTCCAAAGAGTTAAAGTTTTTCAAGCTAAGTCAATACCGCAGTTTGCATAGCCAAACTCGAGTATTGAACGATCCAATCTTGCAGTTTGCATAGCCAAACTCGAGTATTGAACTTCCGAAGAGCTAAAGGATTTTTCAACCTTAGTCAATACCGCGGTTGCATAGCCAAACTCGAGTATTGAACTTCCGAAGAGCTAAAGGATTTTTCAAACTTAGTCAATACCGCAGTTTGCATTGCCAAACTCGAGTATTGGACTTCCGCAGAGCAAAAGGATTTTTCAAGCTAAGTCAATATCCGCGGTTTGCATTGCCAAACTCGAGTATTGGACTTCCGAGAGAGCAAAAGGATTTTCAAGCTAAGTCAATCGCAGTTTGCGAAGCCAAACTCTAGTATTGGACTTCCGTAAGAGCAAAAGGATTTTTCACGTTAAGTCAATATCGCAGCGTAGCCAAACTCGAGTATTGGACTTACAGAGCAAATGGATTTTTCAAGTTAAACCAATATGCAGTTTTGCATAGGCAAACTCGAGTATAGGTTTTGTCTTTCAAAAACAAGTCATGATGGTTTGCCTCAAAGGTGCAAACTCGAGTATCCAATTGATATCTTGCAGTTTGGACACTTGTGAACGGTGCCATACTCGAGTTTGCATGAACATACTCCCATAGTTTACAACGGTAGAAACCAATTTTTGAATTATACGAATTTGCAAATCACTCTTGTTTGATCCTATTGCTTTCATAAATCATTCACTCATGTTCCCAGATATGTTTAACAAGTTTATTGAGTGAATTTCGGTTATACGAGATGAAGATTAATGAAGATCAAAGCAAAAAGCATAAAGGTGCTCGGTGCATTTAATGCACCTCTCGCAAATCTACCTACTCTCGCCTAATTCATCCGAGCACGCCTTCGAACGTTAAAGAATGCTTACTACAACAAGCAAAGTAATCTCCAACGGGCAAATTCTCAGAGAATCTCATCAGATCAAATTAACACCTGGATTAATTGGAGTTTAGAGAGAGAAGATGACTAGACTTAATGCTAATCACCTACAACGGTTGGATTCATCATTCAACGGTCATTTAATGTTCTCTACCTATAAATAGAGTGCATTAACTTCTTCTCAAGCCGATACAACTACCGAGAGCGAAAATTCATTGATTGTCATTTATTGTGTTCAGCTTTCATCCGTATTGTATCAATCGATACTTGCACTTCGTGTTCATCTTATCTCGCTCTGTACATTGAGAGAGTTCTATCGTAAATCATTTATTGATTGAGATAACCACAAGTCGGGGACTTGGTGGTTGGGTGTATTGATTGCAACTTGTAAGGGGAGTGAGTTCTAGAGAGAGAACTACTCTTGAGTACGAGTTTGTAATCGGTTTGTGAGTATAGTGGATTGAAAATCCCAAGTGTGACTTGGGATTTGGATGTAGGTCAAGGATAAGACCGAACCAGGATAATTTCTCTTGTGCAAGCTTTCCTTCCCTTCCTCCTCTGTTATAATCTGTTTTTACTTAGTCAAAACAGAGCACTTTCAGAAAAATTTTTAAAATACCCAATTCACCCCCCCTCTTGGGTATATTGCTCCATTTACACAAGAAGTTCTTTATATTTACAAATCGCGCCTGAGTCATACTATTAAGACCGGTGCGTCATTACTCCGATCTAAATGAGGCGGTCTTAAAGCCATTTTTTCCACTAGTGTGGGGAGATAAATAGAAAATCGTACTACTTTTATGTAAAAAATTATATATAAAAATATTTATATTTAATAATTTGAAGAAAGCTCTAACACACACACACTTATCCAGCCTAAAATTGATGACATGTGTGTAGATCATGCATAAGTAACACTATTATTAAGGTATTCACAGAGTATCATCGAATTATATAAATGAGAATAAATGTGTTGAGATATGGAAACATGAAACTCACATAGAAGCGTGGAATCGAAGAGGAAGAGACGTGTTCGGTATCCATAATAATTCGTCGTTTTACGGTGGAAAATGAGAATGTAATTAAATAAAACAAAATAAATAATATTGTGAGAGGAAAATATCTTCTATTTTTATTACAAAATAATAAAGAAAAATTATGTTAAATATTGATAACAAAAGTATAAGTGATATAGAATATAGTACTATATCATTCAACCTAGTAGAAGGGGTTTGGATCATTGTTCAAATGAAACTTGGATCGGACCGTGAACTAGACCGAAAACCCGAGAACTAGTCCGGTCTCGGGGCATCAACCTGGTACTTTTCTTAAAAAATCATTTTTTTTAAAAAAAATCTTTAAAATTTCATATTAATTATCTGAAATCTTCAATTTCTCACCTATTTAGCCTCGAGTTAGCTCGGTTTAACTCCGTTATGAGCTACTAACCCTTGATCCAAATATCCTAGCTTGTATAGTGGCGAATTCGAATTTCAGATCCTTGGTATGGATGGTTTAAACATAAGGTTTGCCGTTTGAGTAGTGTAAATGCGAAAATGTTTGAAAGAGAGCTATTTCTAATTTGACAATACTTAAATTTAATCTAATTAGATAGCCATATCAAAAATATCAATGATAGTATATTTAACATTTAATTTAGAAATATGGTAACAAAATATAAGCCTACGCTCAAATTTTATTAATAATTATAAAATTTAGTTGATTAATTTGTAGGAGATTATGACATTTTATTTTGAATATAAAAAAAAAAAAACCTCTTAGTAGGATGATATTTTTTAGTCAAACATGTCAATGTTAAAAGAATCTCAACCTCAAAGAATTAAAATGAGACATTGTGTAAGATTAAAAGATTTTTACCGGGGAAAAAAACTTCAGGCTATTAAATATTTGTTGCTCTAAATAAGGAAAAAAAAATGGAGACACCATCTCTTGAGAAGAGTCGTGAAAATCTAATCCACCTAGATTTTTTGAGGCAAAAAGTTGCTAAGTATGCTTTTTGGCTAACACTATTTTGGAAATGCTTGACTTAGGTCAACACTTTTTTTGGAAAAGAAGTATCCATATTTATATCTCTAAAAATATCAAATAAAACACTTGTACTTTAACCTGAATGCGATTTATAACTACTAGTATAATTTAAAATAATTATCAGCAATCCAGTACTCTTGTTTAAAAATTGAAATTTTTAAAATGACAAGAAAATTAAAATTAGTAACAATACAATAGTCATATACTCATATGAATAATTAATAAATGATAACGGAATAATATAAGTAAAATGATAATGCTTATATGTTTTATTTTTTTATGTAACATATCAATTGATGAATTAATTTCACCATTATGAGAGAAAGGAATCGAATTTGAAAAAACAGTCTCATTATTTATAATTTATAAGTACTCTAATTATGATTTGTTATAAATTTTATGGAGTATATTTTTTTACCAGAAAATTTTATGGTATCTAATGACTTACGTTATATATTAATTACATTTTACTCTTATTGGCTACGCGTTAGCTTAAAATTTACAGAAAAAACTTCAGTTTTGGGCAATGATACCTTTTCTTATCATTTTAAATAATACAAAATATCTAATCAAAGTTCAAGGAACCAATTATAAATTTCTAAATTTTTATTATCCACATAATATACAGAAATAAAAAGAAAAAACAAAAATAAATAAAATAAAATAATATTTTATTTTTGATAAAAATATACTATCGTAATATATATATATATATATACGGACGATTTATTTATACTTTTAAATAAAACTATAACCTACGTAAAATTTTCAGTATCTTTCTTTCTTTTGCCCACTTAATTGTTAGCTAATCTCATGATCTCTCATTCTCAGAAAAACGAATGGGTACGTCCCTAGGTAGGAGATGGATAAGAACCGAACATGAACATGAATATAAATATCCGTCCTTTCATTTTTCACATTCCTCAATTTTGGGTTTACCCCATCAATACAATGGATCCAGATTGTCTCAGGATCCCTCAGTATCGTTTCATCTGGGCCATCCAAAAGTTGATTTAAGAATCTAGAATCATTAAGTCAAAAAACCGTGTGCCGTAGGTGTGGTTTTTATAAAAATTTTAAAAATCTCTCTCTGAGTTAGATTCATTTTGACGGCCAGATATTCTTTTGAGGGATACTGAGGCACCTGCTTCTTAGAAAATCCGCTTCCCCAATACAATACCCTCCATTTTCTTTCTCACGTTCATCGAGGAGACACAACTCAGAGGTTAAAGCAATAAAACCCGCATCTTCCTCACTCCCCTCCCCCTTTTCCCTCCCTACCCCGCACTCTCTCTTTTATTCTTAATGGTTAAATTTGTACATTATTCATCCTTATATAATTTATTCAAAATTTAATATTTTTTATTTTTATCCTTAATTATATATATATATATATATATATATCTCGTATTTTTTTCTAACTCATTATCTCTAACACTTATTATCTTCATAAATAAAGCTATATTTAAAAAAATTCATTTCATATACATTAATTATTTTTAACCAATTTTAACTAACATTTCAATATTTCGTAATTTTGAGGTTTAGCTTGGGAATGTATGACTGATAGCTAGCATCACCTCTTGGACCTCTGAAAAGGCAGAAAAATGTAGAAAGGAAAAAGAAAAGAACGCTGTAATAAAATTTCCAACCGACTTGACCACTGAAGCTCAGGAAAAATCTCTGTTTATCAAACTCAATCGTGGAAGCTTATCTGGTATAAACATCAAACCCTCCTCTAAGCCGTTCTTGTCCTGATCTCTGTTTTCTATTTATTAGTTACATATACGAGTCTGTGCGATGAACACTCTCAACTGATCTCTATGTATGAGTGCTAGCAATTAATTAGAGCAGTAAAAGATTGATATATGCGGCATCTTCATGGAATAAAATTTTGATTTTAAACCCTAAGTCACTTTGAATTTGAGTCAAATCTCTATCAAGTTGGGAGCATTAAGGTTAAAGTTCTCTCGACAAGTACGCTTCTTAGGAAAAGAACACAAGTTAAAATCTCGAAAAGTGCACTTGTTAAGAGGTTTTAACCTTCCAACAAGTGACATGAGGATAATTTAGGTTTAAAAGAGAAATGGTGCAGTCCGGGAACAAGATACACACGTCATTAATTAATCAGTTCACTTCCTGAATTAATTAAATAGTGAAAGAATATCTTGAATTTTACAACAAAAAAAGAGCTAAAAAATAGATGATAAACTAAACTGTGTTCTGTACGTGTGTTTATGTACAATGACACTACTTTTTTACATTTAAGTTCTTTTGGGTTAAATACTTTATATTTCTATTAAAATAATCCATACTTTTATTCTAATATGGATTTACACAAACTTATCTTCAGAGTAAATAATAATTACGTGTACTCATCTTCAATTTTAATTACGATTATTCTTTATATTGAACATTAAAATACCCAAAATTATTTAACGAAACTAAAAAAGAATTTGTCTAACTTTCTATTAAAATTTAATAGTTAAGGAATTCGTCTAATTTGTCAATAAAAGTCATTAGTTAGAGGAATTTGATTAATTAGTGAACAATTTCTATAGTTAATTAGGTATTAATACTAAATAAATAATAATAATATTTTAAATAAATATGTTATATTATAAAATCTGTCAAAATCTTATAATAACCACATAGTATAAGTGATGGTAATCAATTTAACGATTCAAATTAAATAACAATAGAGGTGAAGAATTAGAGAGAAAGCGACAATAGTTGAGGTGGGAGCTGTGGGGGATTAATTGGAAGTGATGCTCAGCTGGATCATCATATTCCTAAGCATCTAAATAAATAGGAAAGGAGTGTCTCCATTAAATTCTCTCTCCACTTGATATATTAACTATTAGATCATATTTTAATGAGTGAGATTTAATACTATGTAAACAATATTATTATTATGTTACATATAATAAAAATATATAATTATAATATTGTTACTTAATATTAAATCTCATCCATTAAAATATAATCTAATAGTTGTGAGACAAAGTGGAGAGAAAGTAAAGAGAATGGTTAGTGGAAACACCCTCATACATGAATCTTAGAAGCTTTGATGCGATTCCTTTAAAAACAAAACTATTAAGAGAACTAAACCAAAACAATATAAAGGAAAATTCTGTTTGGATAATTGTTCTAAAATATTATATTTAAAAAATAAACATAAAAACTTGTTTTTAAAGAATTGTTCTTAAAATTGACTTGGAAACTAAGAGAACGAGAGTGCACGGATGATGGATGGAGAGTAAGAGGACTAAACCCATCTTGGATATGAGAACTCAACTCTCCTCATACATGCATGTTAGTTTCAACGTACAATTTTGACATTGCACTACAACATATCACTAAAAAAAAATGGGTCATTTGTAGCGGTTAAAATAGCAGATTCGTAGCGATTTTACCACAACAAACTAAGAGAAACCGCTACTAAAACCACCGAAACAAGAACATCCGTCGCGGTTAAAATAAACCGCTACTATATCTGTCGCGGTTCAAAATGACCGCCACTAAATAAGGCTGTGCTCACAACTTACATATACATTAGTCGCGGTACAAAACCGTTACAATATGAATTTAATAAAATGGTCACTTCGTTCGATAACCGATACTAAACGTTTAGAAATATTTTGTAGCGGTTAATGAACCGATACTAACAAGTCCAAATTTATGAAAAAAATTTACCGCTGAATATTCGTAGCGGTGAATAACCGCTATAAATAAATCCCACCATTTTTTTATAAACATTTTTGTATTTGTAGCGGTTAAATAACCACTACAAATGGATGAAATTGAAAAAAAAATAATATGATTTTTAACAATTCTTAATGTAATTAAAAAACTTTATATTATTAATTATTTATATTTTTACCGAAAATAAAGGGTATTAAAATATGATATTCGATTATATAAGATTAGTAAAACAATTAGAATATATAAGTATAATAACAACAATTTATGAGTTAATTAAATTAAAATTAATTAAAAAACAAAAGTGTGGGTAAATGAAAAAAGCACCTGTAAAATAATATGTATGTGAAAGTAGAAAGAAAGTTGAAAATTGACAAAAAGCACCGTAAAATAAAAGGGTTAATATCAACGAGTAAACTAAAAAAACAAATACTTCGATAAGTATTGAAATTGATCTGGTTGAATGAAACTTACCCTATTCAAACCCTTTACCACGTTCGTAAAATGTAAAAATATGAGAGAAAACGGTGTAGAAAACAAAAGTGAAGCATATTAAATGTGGTTTGGTGGGGGTATTTATTTTGATATCAATAAGCATCATTTTGTAGCGGTTGACGTGATTTTTGTAGCGGTTTAATTAGTCGCGGTTGACATTTCGGGTATTTGTAGCGGTTTGCTTAGTCGTGGTTATATTGAGCTATTTGTATGGCCAACATTTTTGTGGCGTTTTTTTGGTATTTGTAGCGGTTTCTAAACCGCTACAAAAACTTATGGGGCTTTTTTTTTTTTTTTAAAAAAAAAAAAAGTAAAATGAAGAGTAGGGATAATTTTTTCTCTCAATCTTTCAAGATCCCCGCAAAGAAAGTTTGTATAAAAGGTTACGTGTGAGTTTAATATGTAATAACACATATAGAACTTTAGTTAAAAAACGTACGAACTATACGTAAAGTGTCATCGTCGCCTGGGAAGAAGTTTTCGAAACTAGCGGCCGGAGCGGCTCACAATCGTACGCGACGTTCTCACCATCGCCCATATCGTAAAGGTTCCGAAGCTTTAAGTGAACCACCATATTCCAATCCCTGTGCCTCTTATCGGCGACAAAATAAACCTGATGGGCCTCTGAGGCAAGAATATACGGCGTCCTCTTCAAACTAACCGGTGTGAATAGGCCGGGAGAAATTGCGATGTGATGCCTAAGTCATCGGTCGTGAGTCCCCGGACGTTGTCGTATTCGCCCACAAACACTTGAACAACGCAGAAAAGGCCTTAGTAAGTTATCCGACCACATCAAGCGGCTTGCCATAATACGGACGTCACCGAATTGCATGTTCTCACACGCGTCGCATAACTCCTCGTCCCAAACATGTCATATACACCCGAAGTTTTGGGTGAGCAATCCCCGATCTCGTGAAACGGTGCAAAACTTGAAGCCATTGACATTGTAAGCCGTAAATCTTTGGCGTGGTCAAGCGGGCCGAGCGAGAGCTCAATTGGGGCGAGTGGGGTTGTGATCATTCATTATTCTCCTCCTAAACCAACTTTGGAATTCTCTCGTGGACCTTTCTATCAATTTCTCGAGGATGTCCGTGTACGGATCCTCGCCTGACGCTTCACATGACTCCCGAATTCCCCGCAATTAAACATGCGATGACAAGCAAGAAATGTGACTATAAAATGTAAGGAAACATATAAGATAACATATATATATCTGTGTGCAATCCTTACTGAAGATACGGTTCAACTTTAGCACAATTAATCAAGACATGTTTATGTGCTTGAAACTTCTCAAGTGCCGTGAGTTTGAAGTTCTCACATCCGCCAACTGGTTTACCAACACGAGGGAAAAACAACTCTGTTGTTGATGGCTCTGGCTCTAGCTCAGGAAGATCGTCTACACGAGGCGGTCGGTTGAATGACGTCTCAATGTCATCATAGTACCTCGAACAAAAATACATGACCTCATCCCCAATATAACCTTGTGATATTGATCCTTCAGGCCACGCCTTAATCATCTCTAATTTTCTTCATCAAAGTTTGCCAAAATAACTTTAATTAGGCTTAATCTCGAGATGAAATTATGTGGGTTCCATATAAGTGTTGGAAATTATGCCCTAGGGCAAGTCATTGTTCTCAAATTGAGTTATCACTTCATTCGCATGTTTACAGTGATAACTAATCCCCGGATATATCTTAAAGATGATATCCTAAATGTCCCGGCCGGTCATCTATGCGGAGCGAAGATGAGATAAGACCGCATGACTTTGATGAGGTATGGAGATACGAATCAAAGTCATGGGCACTTGTAAGAGTACAAGGTCTTTGGACCGACCCACTATGAGAAAGTCTGCATGGATCTAGTCATAAGCTTATCTCATGTATAACGCGTCACGACGCCCTATGACCTCGAGATCATCATGGATTCCTACATGATGAGTCACCGACCTTGACCTAGTCAAAAGTCACCTTTGACCGGTGATGACAAAGGCTAGGATCGGATCGATGGTTTTCATGCGGAGGGATGTGAATGGTCAAGATGGAATTTGTCCCTCACATTTTAGAGAGATAATCGGGCCCCTCGATGAGTGAGTCTAAGAAATGCACGGCCGTCACCGTGATGGAAAGGAGTTTCCATTTCACTTATTAGACTACTCGAAAATCGAGAAAGTAGTGGTCAAGAAAAGGAAGTTGACATTATCCATGCCTCATCCTTGACCAAATTATCGCGTGACAAAAGGGACGTGACATGGTTGTACGATAGGTTGTATCGTGTTATCGATCCCATGTGAATTGGGTAGTCGCAATGTCTTGCTAGAGGCCGCTTGCGATTTGTGGCCGATACGTCTTCGCCCACCGCCAATCTCATATGGGTCATAGGTCGCACACAAGAATAATCCAACACAGTAAAAGTGTCCAGGTTCATTGAATCTCGATTAACTGAGATTAACGAATACTTGAATTTAATGGGGTAAATATATATACATATATATATATATATTTAAATTAAAAATAATATAATGATATTATTTAATTGAGATTAAAATATTATTATTATATTATTTGTTTTATATTTAATTTATTTGATAAATTAAATATCTAAAACAAATAGAGATATTGTATCTCATTTAATTTTCGAATAAAGATATTATTGTCTATTTAATTTAAATTGAGATATTAGTATCTCAGATTTAATTAAATAGATAGATATCATTTCTCGGATTTAATTTATCGAGATAAATTAAATCGAAGGCTTTTAAATTTGGATTAAATAAATAGGTTGGATTAAATCTATCGATAGATTTAATTAATTATTTTTTTAATCCAGATTCGAATTCAAATTTCAGATTTGACTTTTAATTCGATTAAATAAATATTATTATATTAGATCTATCGGATAGATTTAATTAATATATATTTAATCCAGATCTAAAGTTTGAATTTAAAAATTAATACGATTAATTTTGCATTAAATACGCCGAATGTGTGTTTTAGAAAACCTACGATACTTTTACTCTAGCGTATTCGAAAAGCCGCGAGAAACCCTAGAGTGAAAATTGAGAGAGACGCACAAGAGGCGCTAAAGACGCCGTAGCCGTGTACGAGGATTGTTCGTGTGGATACCAAAGAGGAAGAGGATTCTAAGAGTCTTCTTCGCTCGATCGAGGAGGTAGCCCACTTGGTCAAGGAAGAACGAGACGCGGACGAATTCTCTAAAGGTAATATCTGGATTCCTTAGCCTTTAATTTAAACGCACCTGAGTGATCCTCGGGACGGGATTCGTAGAAATTTTTAATCCGCGTTGTACGGATCCCAACAATAAGTCCTTATATTTTATCTAGGATTAACACTTTTCAAGATACAATTTATTTTGTATAGATTTTCCTTTACTTGTGTCTTGATCAATTTAATTCACATAGAATTTATGCTAAATTCTTATTGGTGGATTTCAAATTAATATTGAATTAAGTTTATTTTTCTCTCTCACTATCCTCTTCCATGTAATTAAGAGCTTTAATTACATAGTACTCTTATCCTCTTCCCATTTGCCTCTAAAGTCTTCCTACTTAATTGCTTGCATGTGCTGAATTTTAGCATGTGTGTATGATTAAACCTTATTCAATTGATTTCTTATCCAATAAGCCAAGTGAAACCGTGTATACTTCCTCTTCTATTCAACAATTTTGTGTTTCCTAATATGCCACATGAACAAGCATTCTAGCTTCCTATTGGTTCATACCAACTCACATGGATTAATTGGAGAATTAATTAGAGCCTTTGGATAAACTTTATTAGATTAAATCTTGGCCTTTTATTTGCTAATCTCTTATTGGTCCAATTAATTTCATGAGGATTAAGAATATTTTCTTGATTTATCATTGGCCAATTCAATTTCATAAGGATTTGGCTTTATGAGGCTTAAACAATTAGCCATTAATTACTTAACTAATCACTTTCTAATTGTTGATAATTTTCTTAATTAGGATTAATCATTTTCTCACAACTATTTCATTGACATTGGTATTTTACGTCCCACATATCATATTAAAATCACGGGGCAACTTACGCTCCCCAAAATTATATTTAATTTTGCCTCATTATTTTTCAAGGGAAATAATCCCAAAAATTCCTAAAATTAGAGACAACATACTTTCTAATTTTCAATAAATATTTTATTGCCTCTTAGGATTTACCATAATATTTTCGTGGCATTTCATGACCCATATTTGCATTTAGAGATTTTGACACTTTAATCCCTCTAATTTCATTAGAAATTTTCCTAGACAATAGAATAAGTATCCTACAAGGTTTTAAAACCACATATTCACCTATTTACAAATAGGTATTATTTGCTAAAATATAAAGATTCCGATAGATAATTATCCTAGTATTACAATTCTTGTGGTACAATCACTATTCAGAGAATTAAGAGCAATATTCTCTCTCCGAGTTTCTAAACCCCTCAGTCAGGGAAGGGATGTAGCTTAACATAAAAGCTAATTTCTATCTATTTTTGTTTGACTCTTAATGAATTTTTATTTATGAATATTCTTTATAAATTTCTATTTATGAGTATATTTTATTTTTTCTTTTAATTATATTAATTTCTCTTGTTCTTCACATGATTTGCTTTGGTTGGCTACTAATAGAATCTAACATTTGGGTAATCTTGATGAACTAGGAGGTGAAGAGAAAACCTAAATCTAGAGAAATATACCCAATTCATTTAGCCTACGGATAGTTATAGATATTTGTGGTGATAAAAACTAAAGCTTCATGGTTTAACTAGTAGTGTAAGTGTCATGGAAACTAGTTCAACACTAACTAAAAAGGACTAATAACTCAAGCGAATATCAGGACACTTTAGGAATAGCTTGTCATTATAATTAGTTAAAGAGTCAACTCAAAATAGGAGAATTTAGCAACATGTGAGTCAAATCTTGAACCGACTCTTTAAATGATTGTTATATTCTCATCCTTATTTTCTTCTTACTCAAAACTTATTTGAATTAGTAAATTACAACCTCCGTGTGGCAATGAGCCCATAATACTCTACGATTATTACTGCATTGATCACATACACTTGTGGGGGCGATTAGATATAACCAATGGTATTTGTCTTCCTCATTGATCCGAGCACCATTTTTGGTGTGGGCTTTCTATCTCTACAACTTCTAATGAGGTTTAACTAGGGTTAATTGTTTATGTGGAAAATTAAAATAGGTGATAGAGGCTGATTGATCGAACCATATTTTTACATGATTTTTCATGATTAAATTGGGATTCTTAATGCATTTTCTGGGATATTATTGCATGATTAAGCATTAATTTGAGTTAGGGACATTTGTATTGAAGTAAGTGAAATTATGGGTAAAATTGTCATAATTTGTTAATTTATTCATGCAATTGATTCTTTGGACTTTTGATGCTATGCTTAATTTTGAATTGTAGGAATTTTGGAAGAAATTTGGAAAATTTAAAAAATGTTAGAGAAGGACCTCAATTAATGTCAGAGAAGGCCCACAATTAATGTCAGAGAAGGACCAATGTAAAACACTGCATTTTATTTTTAGGTCAGGTGCTTCTTTCTTCATTCAATTTAAGGTCGAGCTGAAACGCGAAGAGGGACTTGAAATAGCCGCGAGAACGGAGCTTGACCTTGGACCTCCTTCGACCTTCACCTTGGCCCTTCTAGTCTTGACCTCCCACTCTTCATTCACCTTCACTTGCGACCACGACCTCCCTCAACCACCATCCTTTCAGAACCGTAAATAGTGCGTCGGATTGGAGATCATCACTTCCTTCATCGCCTCTCTTCATTCCCCTCTCGGCGAAGTCTTTGAACCACGCATCTTTCTAGATTCCCTCAACCACCATTCAGCTAGTTTTCGATTGCCATGAGTGGCGATTTCCTTTGATCTTGGTGATGAGGATTAATGTTTGAGCTCAAAGGACTTTGGAGTTATCATCATTCTATTAGTCTAGATTCATCGTCTTCCTTCCTTCATCGTCTCTTCTTCCTCATTTCTGGCGAAGTCTTTGAATTTGCCGGCGTCTCTTTCTAGATTCCGGCGACTCTCCTAGATTCTAGCTAGTGTTCTGATTGCCATGAGTGGCTGATTTCCTTTGATCTTGGTGATGAGGATTAATGTTTGAGCTCAAAGGACTTCATGGGGTGGGGGGTTATTCTATCATTCTATTAGTCTAGATTTATATATTTAGGTTGCCTAGTTTTAGGAATTATTGTGTATAAATTTGGAACTGAGATTGATGTTAATTGTCTCTCTTGGTTTGATATTTGTAGTTGAGATTGGATTTTGTAGTGTGAAGATTATATTTGTTTTGATCTCTTGGTGTTGCAATGAGATTATATTAATTAGCATGTTATTGTCTAGTTAATGTGGTTGATTTATGTCTTTGAGGGACTATTTAGTACTTCATTTCAAGAAGACTCATGTTACATTATTCCAATTTTAATTGCAGATCAAGTGGTTTTAAACAATTTCTCAAGAGGTAGTGGTTAGCTATATTTGTAGGAGCTACTATTAATTGAGAATATGGACTGTTATCTTGAGGTTTTTCTTAAGACTTGATGAGTTTTAACTCACATAATCTTTTTTGTCAAATAAAAAGTTTTTTTCTTAAGACTTGATGAGTTTTCTCTTTAACTTGACCAAACATCTACGCCAACTCACTTTGGCAACTCACATAATCTTTTATTAGCAAAGATAGTCATTTCTTCATTACCAAGAACATTCATCATTCATATTTTCACTTCAATACCATTCCACTCACCCATTCATCATTTTATAAAGAAAATACAAAAAATAATAGTTTAGCATTTAATTAATGGAAAAAAACACTTCTTATGTTGTAGGAAAAATGTATTTCATGTCACACACATATGAAATGGTGGGACCCATATATATATATATATATAATTAGCATTATATATATATGTGGGTCCCACCATTTCATGTGTGTGTAGGAATCTTCTTCTTCTCATGCAACATGAGAAGTTTAAACCCCTTAATTAATTTGCATTATTTTTTAGTTTATTAATTTGAAAATCCAAAAACCATTTTCCCCTTGTTTTTATTGTAGTTGCATGTCATTTAGATTACGTGGGACTCAATAAAAGACTCCTTAAAAAGAGAGAACGATCTTTGGTTTGCCTATACATAATCCTTGGTTATTTTTTATTGTGGACCTTAAGGCTAACGACAAAAAAACCTTCAATCACTGATTGGATACCTTGACATACTTAACCTAATTAACTTGTCTCAAGTTTTTGTCCATATACGAACAAAAATGATTGCCCTTAAAATGAATCAGTAACTATTCATATGTAGGCACAGGTATTAGTTGAAACTTGAGAAATTAATATTTGTTAATGTGGGGACAACAAATAAAAGTATGTAAATAAAAGTGATACCAATAAATCAATATTCGAAGTTATAAGTATTGTAAGGCCCATTATCACAAACTGCAACTCCTTCATACACCTTTTTTTTATAAGGACATGTTTTTTAATTTGAGACAACCTTATTCAAAACACTATCGAGCAGTAAATATGATACATTTTCTAATTTGAATTCAAATATTAGTTCATCATATTGTAAGGAAATTATTGCCCTTTTCATAGATATAACTCCCATTGGTACAATTTCTTCATACTTGATCACATTACTGTAAGTAGAGGCGGACACAATCTTAAGCCGGGCTAGTAAGAGAAGCATCATCATCGCACTCATATCCTCCTCCAAAACTTGCAATAATAGATGGTATGAGAAAATTATTAGAAAAAACAGAGAGAGAAAATGACATGCAGCATGTGTGTTCATTCTCTAGTTGTTCCAAAACTTACATATCAATTACAGCTTTTCAAAAAGAAAAAGACAGCATATAAACATGAAACAGTTTCAGTAGGCATCATTGTAATGAGATATGCGTTGTCCAAATACATTTAACAGTCAGGATTTAGAATGTTCAATACCTTTTAAATAAAAATCATTTTTTGGAAAAAATGATAGTTGAAATATTATCTTTTTTATACATTAAAATAATATTTCCAAAAAAAATAAATGAATAAATCTAGACTATCTAAAAGTGCTCATCAAAGATTATGAGCACTAAAAACAGAATCCATATAAACAAGGAAGAATTAGAACTAAAGACCACTAACACTTAGAGCCCGTTTGGTATACGGAATCAGTGGGAAGGGAAAGGAAAGTTAGCAAGTTCCTCCTTTTGATAAGCATTTTGAACAAATCTTTCTAGAAACCCATCTTCCCGGGCCCACCAATCTTCCCTTTATATGTGGGAAGATCAAATCCCACAAAATTGGTGGGATCTCAAGTTCCCAAATCACGTTCACATTTTTTGACAAATTTACCCTTAAATTTGAACTTTTTTTTTTGCTCGAACCTTAAATTTGAAGCGGGAAAGTTTGAATGTAAGTTCGAACTTGATAAAGCATATTTTTTAAAAATATATTTTAGCAAAAAAATTATTTTTCTTTTTTATTTTGAATTAATTACTTTTGAGGGTAAAATAAACATTTCGATGATTCTTTTACCAACTACCACCCCTTTATTTTCTTCCTACCAAACAACTCATCTTCCTTCAAACCATCTTTTCTCACCATCCTTTTCTCATTATCCCTCATAATCTCTAAATCACATCTATCTAATTCAATAACTTTTCTTTTTTTTCACTTTTCCAAATCAAGGGCCTTTTCAAGATAAGGAGAAGATCTCCTTCCTCTTTTCTCATATTTCAAAATCTTCATTTCCCTTCTTTTCCTCCTCAAATTTTTTCCATAGCAAACAGGCCATTAGTATTAGTTGAACCAGTGACTGGTAGGCATTAGTTGGATTGTTAGGCAAAGGTGACTTCAGCTATGTGGTCCACAACACCCGATAATTTGAGGAAGGAAATTCTCTCTTTAGCTTTTTTCTCCTTTTTCCTCATCCTTCATCTGAGCTGCTGAGTGAGAAAATGAAAAAAAAATTAAAGTAGTATTATATTAATTTGACAAATATGATTTAGAGATAACAAGGGATGATGAGAAAAAGATAAGGAGAGAAACCCAACCCGTAATTTGGTGATCCAACTCCACAATAATGCGTTCCAGCTAATTATAGTCAAGTTTTCCTTTTATTAGATCTCAAAAAATACGCAATATCTACGAAGATCAAGAAATTTGGATAGAGTCTTTTGAAAGTTCTAGCCGACATGATTGAAGTGCCTTTTCCTAATAAGTGAAAATTACACTCAGGTCCTAATGATCAGAAAAATAGCAAAAAATCTCATAGTAGATTCCCTTATCAAAAAACTCATTAGGGACTGCAAAGATATAAATTCTGAAAATAAAATTACCTTATTAGCCTCATTGATTAAAAAAGGAAAAGATTGTCAATCATCACTCTGTGATTTGTCAAAATAAACACATTCACTTATCAATCATAAATTCCGAATGCAACAAAATTCAATTATTTATTTTTATAAGTTTATACGCCTATAATGACAAGTTATAAATTGGCAAGTGTATGTGTTTATTTTGATAAGTTTATATGCCTCTTTTGATAAGTTATATATTAGCAAGTGTATGTGTCTATTTTGATAAGTTATATATTGACAAATGTATGTGTTTATTTTGGCAAGTTTACATGCCTATAATGACAAGTTATACGTTGGCAAGTGTATGTGCCTATTTTGATAAATTTATGTACCTATTTTGATAAGTTATACATTAATAAGTGTATGTGACAATCTTAACAAGTGTATATATTTTGCAAGTTATATATTGGTTAAATTTGATAATGACAAGTTATATATTAGCAAGTGTATATGCCTATTTTGACAAGTCATAGAATCTATTGACAAAGCCTCATTTATATTAATTAAAACAAGTTCTTGTTGACAATTGACAAGTGGATATACCTATTTTCACAATTCATAGAGTAGTAATTGACAAGTACCTGCACCTAATTAGAAATTATTGTTTCTCTTTTCCCGTTTTAATCAATAGGGACAGAAAGTAATTTCATATCCATGATATATATCACTGCATTCTCTAAAAAGCTTTTTGACAGGGAAATCTATTATAATTTTTTTTTGGGTGCTATTTTTCGTGATCCTTACAACTTTTTGCCACCAAAAAATCCAGCTAATACCAGCCAGCCATTGGCCCATCTTTTATGACTTTGATATTTCCTTTGTTTGTTGTTGTTGGACTCTTCTTGTGATAATTTTGATGCCCTCCACATTCATGATGCCTGCGAGTACGGTCTGGCCCCTTAAACATATACTTTTTTTTTTTTTTTTTTCGCTACTACCTTTAAACATATACTTGTTCCTCTGTTCCTATATTCTTCCCTAAATTACCAGTCACTTTTTTTTTTTTTTTTTATAAGAATAAAACTAGCTTAACACTTTATTAACTCTACCTTAAAAATTTAATAAAATTTTAACTTTATCCCTACTTAATGGTAAATAGTAAAATTATTTATTTTTATATAAAAATTTAATGATGTGATTTATAAATATAATTAGAAAGATATTTTCTCTTACCTTATAAATAGGATCAGAGAAATATAAATAACATTTTGTGTTTATCTAAAAATTGAATGCATTTTTTTTTTTTAAACCCCACTTAATTATATATATTTCTTATATCTTTTATCAACTTATTTTCTCTCATTCTCTTTCTCACTCATTATCTTTATAAATAAATGTATACCTCAAAAAGTTATATTTCTTATACATTTATTCCTTTTTTAACTAATTTTAATTACCACTTTAATCTAAGAGATTTAGCTAGTTGTTAGTTATATATACGAGCGGGAGGGAGTAATTTTGTTGTGTACTATAAATTGAATCATGGCGATTCAATTTATTCGATCTTGGGTTGAAGACATGCAATCGACATCGCGGTAAGTCATCAATCTGAACCTAACAAAAATTATTCAAATAATGTGAAAATCTAATAGAATTATAAAATTACAAGAAGGTTTGAACAGTGATTGATATAAAATGTTTTGCACTTGGGTTTTCTTGTAAATATTTATTAATTAAATTTTCATATTTTAAATTTAAGAAATTAAATTAGTACTTTTTTACCAGATTTAAACTAGTACTACGTATTTTTTTGGTTTATGTTTTATAATTGATGCTATATACCGGTGAGTCGTCAGCAAATACTTTTATTAAAATTGTATAAATATACATTCCATTTTCAAATTGGACAAATTTTTATTAGTTTTTACTGAATAATTTTGGGGTTTTCAGTCTTCATTATAAGGAAAAATATCTCTTGGTTTAAAACTGAATGTGAGTACACATAATTTATACTTTATTACTCTAAAAGGTTTGTTCCAATCAATATCAACATTAGAATAAAATTATATCTGTTATAAAAAAGAAGAATAAAAGTATGCCTGATTTTAATGGAAATATAAAATATTTAGTGCAAAACAAATATAAACAAATAGTGTGATTGTACAGACATGAAATTCTTTTAATTATATTTATTTCTTTTGTTCTTCACATGATTTATTTTGGCTGGCCACCGATAGAATCTAATATATGGGTAATCTTGATAAACTGGGTGGTGGAGGGAGAACCTGAATCTAGAGAAATAGACATAATTTATTTAAGATAGGGATAATTATAGATATTTGTGGTAATAAAAACTATAGCTTCATGATTTAATTAGTTGTGTGCGTGTTATGGGAATGAGTTCAACACTAATTAAAAAGGGATTAATAATTTGAGAGAATATCAATGTAATACCCTAAGATTTCTATTTATCATAAATATTATATTTTGATAAATAATACATGATAAATAAAGGAGAGTATGTTGTCTCAAATTTTGTAATTTATTTATTATAATTTTTGGGCAATTTCTCCTTAAATGTTAATAAGCCAAAGTTCAATTTTGAGATTTCATTTAGAGATCATAAAATACCTAATTTTCATGATTAGTTCATTAATCAATTAATTAATACCAAAGGCAATCAAGGGAGAAGATTTAATCTAAACAAACACAATGAAATCCAATGGTTGTGATTAAACCAATAATTAACCTTAATCCTTGTGAAATTGAATTGGCCAATGATAAATCAAGAAAATATTCTTAATCCTCATAAAATTAATTCAGCCAATGAGAGATTAGCAAATAAAAGGCCAAGATTAAAACTAATAAAGCTGGATCTAATGGTTCCAAATAATTACCTAATTAAGCTAATCCTTGTTTATGTTATAATAGGAACACATGGTGACATAGGCACATGGGATCACATGGGTTCATTAATTGAATTGTGGAAGAGGATAGAATGCATTTATGGGTTCACATGGAAAAATTGATGAAGGAAAGGGAGATGAAAGAGGTGTGTGTGTGTAGTGGGAGATTATTTGAATTAATTCAATATTAATTAAATCAACCAATGGAAAATTCAAGAAAAATTGGCTTAATCCTTTGTAATTGAAAACAACCAATGGGAGCAATTCTCTCCATATTTTGTGTCTTCAAAAAGACCAAGGAACATGAGCCCTTGATTAGGAAAAGCAATCCAAAGGTTTAGAATCATGGGGTTTTACCATAAATAGAAGGCTTTGCCTTCACAATTCTTCACACCAAAATCAACCCAAGAGGTGATTTTCTAAAGAGAGTAGAGAGAAGTGAGAGGTAGTGGGAAGCAAGAAGGAGGAAGTTCTTTAAGGGTAAGTTTTCTAGTTCTTGAGTTTTAAGCTTTAAGTTTTTAGAGTTTTTAGTAGAAATGTTAGTTTGATCTTTAATCTTCCAATATAGTTTTATTTTCATGTTTTTATAGTTAAATATGTCTTTATTTCAAAAATTTGATGAAAAATATTGTGAAGCAAAATTCTTGGAAGTTGAAGATCAAAGTGGCGAAATTCCGCGAAATTTTTGGTGAAAATTCTGGGCAAACAGCGATAGAAATGCTAATATTTTATGTTGAAAATGAAGCCCATAAATCACAAAAATTTCCAGAAATAAATTAGATATGTAGGGCTTTCCGAATATATATAATATGTAGCGTTTTGATTCCTGTACAAAGAGATACAACCGGTTGAAATTAGGCTATTTTTCCAGACGAAATTCTGGGCAACGTTGTGAAAAATGAAAACTGGGAATTGTTCATAAGTTCTGGGTAAAAAACAAGTGTTTTTTTAATCAAAACTAGACATCCTAAGGATTCCGGATAATTTTACGGATCCTCGTTTCGATTTTTGTGGAATTTATTATGATTTTTCAAAGTTACCAAAAAATCTGCTCAGAAAATACTACACTGCGTTTTTAAATAAATGTAAAGGCAAAATTGTAAATAGCAAATCCACCAAGGGTAGAGAGGTAAATAGAGGTGGAAATATCTCTTAGGATATTATTCTAAGTAATATGGTGATATGTTAGGATATCAGGAAAGTCAGGGGCCGGATTCAAAGGTCAGGCGTGTTGGCCATTACATGGTGAAAGGTACGTTCGCGTACCAGTAACTTTAATTGCCTATATATTGTATGATCATATATGATTGATTGATTCATGAAGTGATGGACAAGACTAGGTCTTGGGTCATGACCGTGACTAAGTTTATGGGGCTTAGATCATTGTTTATACATTCACTTTTATACACGGGTTATGGTTTTGATAATACCGTCGGAGTTTTTGATAATACCGTCGGAGTTTTCCTAGCGAGGACACGATAGGCCATCATGGTACGGTGAGGTGCAGACAACTATACATGTGAATTGTATAGATAACTTTACATGTGATATGTACTATTAATATATTAATCTTACATCTGCTGTGTGCTTATGTGTTGATTATTGTTGTAATATCATGTATATCTGTCATATATTGTTATATCTGCTATAGATGTTAACTGTTACCTGAGATTCAATCCGATTGAATCTCATATTTGACTAAAGTTCATGAAAGGAACCGGAACGGAGAAGGACTTGGTAGATAGAGCCGTGAAAGAGCATCGTGGACGAGTCATGAAGAGGCAGGTCAAAGCAAATGCCGAAAGAAGTTTAATGGAGCCTACCTTCTCGCATGAATCTAATAAGGTTACTTCAAACCATTTGGTGTCTAGAAAGGGTTCGTCTATGTGGTTGATCAGTGAGTCGTGAATTCGGGAAGACTTCCACTAGACACCGCCCTGGCCAAATTGTTTGATTAACTCGAGTTAGGTTCATTGCCCCAAGTCTAGTTAAGGCTTGGTTTAAGGTTGTATAGTTACCATGTAAGAATTGTAATTATACAAGCTCTGTATTATTGTATCACACGAATATTCCTTCGGGAAATTTTTAATATATCAGTTTATGTCGGGGTATCAGCATATGTCTGGGCATTTTAATCAGTTGCTCATTGTCCAAACGTTAGCGCATGCTCTCCGTTTCCGCATTACTCTGAGTGATAGCACCTCAAACTTTGTGAATTTTTATAAAACCAAGTGTCAACCGACACATTTTGAATTATGGAAATTGAGGTGTTACAATCAAGACACTTTATAAATTAGTTCAAGAGTCAACTCAAAATAATGAAAATTAGCAACCTGTGAGTTAAATCTTGAACCCAACTCTTTAGATGATTGTTATATTCTCATCCTTATTTGCTTCTTACTTAAAACTCATTTGAATTAGTAAATTACAACATCTATGTGGGTATGACCCCATAATACTCTGAGATTATTACTCCATCGATCACGTACACTTATGGGGTTGATCAGATATAATCAATGGCATTCGTCTTCCTCCTTGATCCAAGCACCATTATTGGTGTGGGCTTTCTATCTCTGCAGCTTATAGTGGGGTTTAACTAGGGTTAATTATGCCCCTGCGCTTCATGCGCCCTTGGCACTTACGGCCAGCTTTGGAGCTGGCCATTTGCCCATGTCACGGGCTCGATCCCCCCTCATGTATCAAAAAAAAAAAACTAGGGTTAATTATATATGTGGACAATTAAAACCTGTGGCAGAAGCTTACTGGAGACCTGGACATACTTGACCTAATTAACTTGTCTTAAGTTTTGTCTATATATACCTTAAACGACAAAAAAAAAAAAAAAATTGCACATAAAATGAATCAATAACTATTCATAGATAGGTAGAGGTACTTGTTGAAACTTGAGAAATTAATGTTTGTTCATGTGGACAACAAATGAAAGGATGTAAATAAAAGTGATACCAATGAATCAATATTTGAAGTTATAAATATTGTAAGGCCCATTATCACCATCACCGATTGCAAACTCCCTCATACCCTTTTCCATAAGCACATGTATTTTTTTTATTTGAGACAATCTTATTTGAAATAATATCGAGCAGTAAATATTTTACATTTTATGACAGAAATTCAAACGTTAGTTCGTCATGTTGTGAGGAACTTACGGTCCTTTTCATAAACACAACTTCCGTAGGTACAATTTGTTCATACTTAATCACATTACATTAAGTAGAGGCGGACACAATCTCAAGCCAGGTTGGTAAGGGGAGCATCATCATCGCACTCATATCCTCCTCCAAAACTTGCAATAATAGATGGTATGAGAAAAATTATTAGAAAAAACAGAGAAAAAAATGTGAGACATGTAGCATGTGCGAAAAAAATGTTTCATTCTCTAGTTGTTTCAAAACTTACATATCAATTACATCTTTTCAAAAAAGAAAAAGACAGCATATAAACATTGTGATGAGAAATGCGTTGTCCAGATACACTTTAAATGGTCGAGATTTAGAATGTTCAATACTTTTTAAATAAAAATCATTTTTATGAAAAATGACATTTGAGATACTATTTTTATTTTAGATTTTATGTATATTAAAATAAATTTTTTTTTTTTAAAAAAAACGAAATCTTGAATATCCAAAAGTGCTCATCAAAGATTATGAGCACTAAAAACTGAATCCATATAAACAAGGGAGCTAAAGACCACTAACAGTTGGTATTAGTTGTACTAATGACTGGTAGGTATTAGTTGGATTGTTAGGCAAAGGTAACTTCAGCAATGTGGTCCACAACACTAGGTCATTTTGGGATCCAACTCTACTCAATGCGTTAGTCAATTTGAATCTTATCTTGTTTGGGACCGGAAAAGAATGGCTATTATTATAGCTGTAAGGTGAATCTTATCTTCTTTGGGATCGGAAAAGTGGGCTATTATTATTATAGTTGTAATTGTAATGTGAATCTTGTTTGGAATCGGAAAAGTGTGGCTATTATGATTATAGCTGTAAGGTGAATCTTATCTTCTTTGGGACCGAAAAAGTGTGGCTATTATTATTATAGCTGTAAGGTGAATCGACCGGAAAAGTGTGGCCATTATTATTATAGCTGTAAGGTTAATCTTATTTTCTTTGGGACCAGAAAAGTGTGACTATTATTATTATAGTTGTAAGGTGAATCTTATCTTCTTTGGGACCGGAAAAGTGTGGCCATTATTATCATAGCTGTAAGGTGAATCTTATCTTCTTTAGGACCAGAAAAGTGTGGCTATTATTATCGTAGCTATAAGGTGAATCTTATCTTCTATGGGAGCGGAAAAGTGTGGCTATTATTATCATAGTTGTAAGGTGAATCTTATCTTCTTTAGGACCGGAAAAGTGTGCCTATTATTATTATTATAGTTGTAAGGTGAATCTTATCTTCTATGGGATCGGAAAAATGTGGCTATTACTATTATAGCTGTTAGGTGAATCTTATCTTCTTTGGGACCAGAAAAGTGTGGCTACTATTATTATAGGTGTTAGGTGAATCTTATCTTCTTTGGGATTAGAAAATGGTGGCTATTATTACTATAGTTGTAAGGTGAATCTTACTTCCTCTAGTTCTAGTTATAAGATATAGTTGGCTTTTTTGGAAAGATTAAAAACTAATTAAATTACTTTTTAGAGTATTTTTATTTTTTTCTTTAAAATAATTAATTTGAATAATAAATTAATATATAATCTAAGAATACACAAAGAAATAAAATGATTAAGAACTTCTTTAGCTCCCTTAATCTCTAAAAAAAAAATCAACTATGTCTTAATATTAGGACCGGAGATAGTATCTTCTTTGGGACCGGAAAAGGTGGCTATTATTAGTAAAGCTAGAAGGTGAATCTTATTTTCTTTGGGACTAGAAAAATTTGGCTATTATTACTATAGCTGTAAGGTGAATCTTATCTTCTATGGGAGTGAAAAAATGTGGCTATTATTATTATACCTATAAGGTGAATGGAAAGATCAAGATATTGTACTTCTATTAAAGACAAGCTATATTATTTTAAAAAACACTAATGGTATTTTTCTATTTTTTTTTTGCCGGAAATAGTTTTTATTAAAAATAAACTACAGTTCAACAAAAATGTACCAAATAAAACTCAACAAACAAAAGGCCAAATCTCCCCAAACAACACAGGCTAATACTAAACAATACCACTGTTCCAAAATCTAATCCTAAGCCAAAGGCAAAAGGGCAAAAAACACTAGTAACCATGCTCAAAACGGGATAGAGTGACTTATATTGTGGATTGAAGAGAGTAAACTTTTAAGGAAAAATGATAATAGGTCCCAATAAAATAATAATAATATTAGAATAGTTCTACAACTTGCCAATGCTAGCTCATCTACTTGTTAGTGATTGCTCTTTTACTTGTTATTACTTTTTTGATATTATTTCCTTTAATTGGGATATTGGTATCATTTTCCCTACTTCGAAAGTCTAAATGAACTAGAATTGAATTTTAAAAAGGTCAAAGAAATCATGCGTTCCAGCTAATAATAGTCAATTTTTCCTTTTTTTTTTTTTTTTTTTTTGGGATTTCAAACAAACGCAATATCTACAAAGATCAAGAAATTTGGACAGTGTTTTGAAAGTTCTGGCCAACATAGTTGAAGTGACATTTCCTATAAAGGGGAAATCGACCTCACATTTTAAGGACCGGAAAAAATAGTTAAAAAAAAAAAAAAAAAAAAAATCTCATAATAGATTTCCCTATAAAAAAACTCTTTAGAGATTGCAGTGGTACAAATTCTGAATGTGATATTACCTTTTTACTCCCATTGATTGAAAAAGGAAAAGAGAAGCAGTGATATATAATTAAGTGTAGGTACTTGTGAATCGCTACTCTATAATTTGTTGAAATAAGAAATCGGCTCTCATCCTCTTCTTCATCTCAACTGTTGGATTGAAATATAAACGATTTAGATTTAATCCTTTATAAAAATATTTTTTTAAATATTTTTGAATGTGTAGTACACTCCTTCCTGGAAAGCAAACCACCAAAGGACACGTGATTTAATTTGGAAGGGGATTATTAGCTTAGCCTCAAACATTAGTACAAATCCAGTCCGACAGTGACTCATCGTAGTTATTGGTGCCTACGATAATAAATTAAGAAGAAAGAAACTTGAAGGCTTTATTCAGTCTTTGCTCCTCCTTCTATCGCCTTGTTAGCTTCATTTCCATTTATTGTCTTGTATGTTTTCTAACCCTTTTTTAATTTCCTATCTCAAGTCTCAAGGCTAGCTACTTGATTTCATATGTTGGTGTATTTAGGATATTCAAGTTCATAGATTTCCATTGCAAAATTATTCATCAATCTGGGTTTTGCTTACAGGCTTCACATTGCTACCTCAGACAGAGTTCACATATTGGATTCATCAATTGCTCCGGCGTTGCTTACTCTCTCTGTCATCTTTATCATATATCCCCCAGGTTTGTACTTTTTCTATATTTACCCCATTTCATTACATTTATTTCTCCTAGCTTTTATCTACTCATTTTCTTTCCTCTCATTCTCTCTCTGATTCATAATCTTCGTAAATAAAGGTATACCTCAAAAAGCTATATTTCTTATACATTTATCCATTTTTAACTAATTTTAACTACCATTTTAGTTAAGAGATTTAGTTAGTTGTTAGTTATATATATAATAATATATAATCACGTGGGAGGAGTAATTTTGTTGTGTGCTGTAAACTGAATTACGGCAATTCAGTTTATCTGATCTTGGGGTTGAAGACAAGCAGTCGACATCGCAACAAGTCATCGATCTGAACCTAACAAAAATTATTCAAATAATTTGAAAATCTAATGGAATTATAAAATTACAAGAAGTTGTGAACAGTGATTGATATAAAATGCTTTGCACTTGGGTTTTCTTGTAAATATTTATTAATTACAATTTGCATAAACATACTTATTATAAGCAGCGATAAACAAGCACTAGGCAGCCTCCCTTGAAAGGCAATAGTGGGAAACCAATTAACTCTTAAAGCAACCAGTGATTGAAATATTCAAAAATAATTTTTATATGACGTAGATAAGTTTTATCTTAGTTTACTTAAATAAACATTTTTAAGAAACTCTACCGATCCAAATAAAAACAAAATACTAAAGATGAGAGATAGAGTATTGCAGAGTTAATGGAAAACAAAATTTTGAAATTTCAATTTTTAAATTCATAAAAGTGATGACTGCTTTTTAACTTTGGATGCTGAAATATAGAGAGCGTGTTTTGGGGCCGAAAGAAATGGAAAAAGGACAACAACTACTGGTCAAAGCCTGAAACATCTCAACATTTGCTCATCGCACTGCAAATCTGTTCTTCTCACTCCTCAAAATCTATACGCTAACGCTGAAACTGCAAGCTCATCAAATCACAGGTAAAAAGCAATTTTCCACTTGACTTTACTCTTTGAGATTTTGATATTTCTTTTTCTGTTTTTCTTACCATTGTTCTATTTTAGATTTTGTGTACATTAAAATAATATTTCAAAAAAAAGTAAAAAAAGAAATCTAAACTATCCAAAAGTGCTCATCAAATATTATGAGCCATAAAAACAAGGGAGAATTAGGTCTAAAGACCACTAACAGATGGGATTTGTGGAACCGATTATGACTGGTAGGAATTAGTTGGATTGTTAGGCAAAGGGAACTTCAGCTATGCGGGTAATTTTGTGATCCAACTCTACTCATTAAAGACAAGCGATATCATCACAGAAATAATGTGTTCCAGCTAATTATAGTGCGGGTGAAAATTACATTATTGGCCCCATCAATTAAAAAAGGAAAAGAGAAGTAATGATATATGATTAAGTGTAGATACTTGTCAATCATCACTCTTGGACTTATTAAAATAGGCAAATCCACTTGTCAATCATAAATTCCGACTGCAACAAACTTTAATTATTTATTTTTACAAGTTTATGTGACTATAATAATAAGTTATACATCGACAAGTATATGGTCTATTTTGAGAAGTTTGTGCGCCTATTTTTGATCAATTATATATTAGCAAATGTATGTTTTTTTTTTTTTTTTTTTTTTGGGGACAAGTGTATGTATCTATTTTATGTCTATTTTAAGAAATTATATATTGACAAGTGTATGTGCCTATTTTGACAAGTTTAAGTGCCATAATAATAAGTTATACTTTTACAAGTGTATGTGCATATTTTAATAAATTTATGTGCATATTTTGATAAGTTATACATTGGTAAGTGAATGTGTTTATCTTGACAAGTGTATGTGTAAGTGTATGTGCCTATTTTGATAAGTTATATATTCGTAAGTGAATGTGTCTATAATGACAAGTTATATATTGACAAGTGTATGTATCTATTTTGACAAGTCATAGAGTGTTTATTAACAAACTTATCTATATTAACTAAAACAATTCTTATTGACAAGTGTATGTACTTATTCTCATAAGTTCTAAAGTAACAATTGATAAGTACCTACACATAATCATAAATTTGATGCCTCTCTTTTCCTATTGGGGTTGAAGACAAGGAACGGCATTGCGGTAAGTTAATGATCTGAAGTTGTGAACAGTATTTGATATAAAATTGTTCAAATATTTTGAAAATCTAATAGAATTATGAAATTCCAAGAATTGAAGTTGTGAACAGTGATTGATATAAAATGCTTTGCACTTGGGTTTTCTTGTAAATATTTATTAATTACAATTTTCATATTTTAAATTTAAGACATTAAATTAGTATATTTTTTACCTGATTTAAATTAGTGTTATTTTCAGGACAGATTTACTACTTAACCCAAATAAATATAAACAAATAGTGTGATTGTACAGAAATGAAGTTTAATTTATGATATATTTTCTAGCTAATTTTTTGTAAAACTCAGGATACTCATGCATTAAATAATAAAATCATGAAGTGGAGTGATTAATTAGTAACATATATATCATGTTATCGCAGCGCACAATTTCACTTTTAACTAAGTACGTAATTGGTTCAAACCAAGGGTTAAAGAATAAAAATAAACATTTATCAAAAGTGTGCCCAACACTAAATATTTTTGAGGTTCAAAAATAACTATGGACTGTTAAGATAGATGTAAAAATACACAATAACCGTTAGTTGACCATTTGTTTAAATTTTTTAAGAGTTAAGGTAAAAAATTCATATAAGATTTTTCTAAAAGTGCGCTCTACACAAATGCTCTTTTTGAGAAACAAAAGTACTATCACTGATCCTTATTATAAAGCATTAACTACTAAGTTTATTTTGTCCTTTTTATAAGGAACTTGTTTGTTCCCAAGGAGCATTAATTGTCCTTTTCCATGTATGCCCATAATTAATAAGGGTAGTAGATGAGAGTAATGATTAATATAATATTTTACAAAAAAAATGATTAATATAATATTAGAGTTTAATACAATTAGTAGGGGTAATATTGGAAGTTCTTAAATTGTAGAATAACGTTATTGACTTTTACTACTTTTTGATTTGTGAGAATTGTTAGTTGATGTCTTTTAATAAGGAATGAGAAGGAGTAATTATAAACTTTTAAAATATATGTGAAAATATATAATGACCATTTTTTTAAATTTTTTATTGAAAATGGTGACGTGAAAAATGATGACTCGCTTGAAAGGCAATAGTGTTTGTTTGTTCTTGTCATGTTTTGTTGTTTGTTCTTTCAGTCTGTTGTTGTTTTCTCCTATTTGTACTACCGTTACTTCTTTGAAGTTTTATTAATAGAGTTATCTGTTGACCAAAAAAAAAAAAAAAGGCAATAGTGGGAAACCAATTTACATTTAGGGTATGTTTGGTTTGAGGAGGAGGGCTAATCTTTTGTCTCCTCTTTACTAAATTGCCCCTAGAAATTTTTTAATATTCTAAAAACATACTACTCAACAAAAAAGAATATTCCTTTCATTAATGGTAATTTAGTCATTTCTTTATTTTCTCCCCCTCCCCTTCTCTCCCCTTCCCTCAAACCAAACATACACTTAAAGCAGGGTTTTGTATTTGTTTGGAATATCGATTGGAGAATTCAAAAACACAACTTTAATACGAAATAATACGAGATAAATATGTGAAATGAGATTTATTTTAAATTAATTAAATAAGCATTTTTAAGAAACTCTTAACGATCCCAAATAAACACAAAATACTAAAGATGAGAGATAGAGTATTGCAGAGTGAAATTTTAATTTTAAATTCATAAAAATAATGATTGCTTTTTAACTTTGGCTGCAGAAATATAGAAAGCGTGTTTTGAGGCCTAAAGAAATGGAAAAAGGACAACAGCTATTGGTCAAAGCCTAAAACATCTTTTCTACGTACTGTCACTCCCAACTTGCTCATTGCACTGCAAATCTGTTCGTCTCACTCTTGAAAATCTATACGCTCACACTGAGACTGCAAGCTGATCACAGGTAAAAAGCAATTTCCCACTTTGTCTTTATTCTTTGAGATGTTGATATCTCTTTTTTTGTTTTTCTTTCCAATGGGCTGTTTTAGATTTTGTGTATATTAAAATAATATTTTAAAATAAATAAATAAATCTAGACTATCTAAAAGTAGTGCTCATCAAAGATTATGAGCACTAAATACTGAATCCATTAAAACAAGGGAGAATTTGATCTAAAGATCACTAACAATTGGTATTAGATGACCAATGACTGGTAGGTATTAGTTGGATTGTAGATTGTTAGGCAAAGGTAACTTCATCTATGTGGTCTACAACACCGTGTAATTTTGTGATCCAACTCTACTCATTAAAGACAAGCTATATTATTAAGAAAAACAGAAATGGCATTTTTCTATATTTTTTTGCCAGAAAGAGCTTTTATTAAAAATAAACTAAAGTTCAACAAAAAGGCACAAAATAAAACTTAACAAACAAAAGGCCAACAACACAACCCTAATACTAAACAATGCCACTTACAAATTCTAATCCTAAGCCGAAGGCAAAAGGACAAAATCACCAGTAACCATGCTCAAATCAGGAAAAAGTGACATACGTTGTGATTGAAGAGAGTATATTTTAAGGAAAAATGATATTAAGGTCTCAATTAAGAAAAATAATATAAAAAAATCTCGAGACATGTCAATTTTAGCTCCTCCACTTATTAATGTGTTCCAGCTAATTATAGTCAATTTTTCCTATTTTTGGATTTCAAAAAACACGCAATATCTAAAAAGATTAAGAAATTTGGACAATCTTTTGAAAGTTCTGGCCAACATGGTTGAAATGGCCTTTTCTATAAAGGAGAAATCGCACTCAAGTCCTAAGGACTAGAAAAAATAGCAAAAAAAGAAAAAAAAATCTTATAATAGATTGTCCTATCAAAAAGCTTTTTAGGGAGTGCGGTGATACAAATTCCGAATATGAAGTTACCTTTTTTGCCCCCATTGACTAAAAAAGGAAAAGAGAAGCAGTGATATTTCAATGTTTTGGAACCCGGACCGGACCGGCCGGTTCGGACTGGAAATCGGCAGTAAGACCGATCCGAGTTAAGGGGAAACCAGGTTTCCGAGTTGACCCGGGTTAACTCGGTCAAATCGGCCTAACCTGGCCGAGTTGACCGAGTCACAATCTTTTTTTTTTTTTTTTTTTTTTTTTGAAAAAAACCTCGACTGAAGAAGAGAGGAGGACGGGTGTTGACGTTTAGAGAGAGAACAGACGGCGATGTCGACGGAGGTGTAGATCCATCCATGAGCAGATGAGATTTGTTAGGGTTTCTTTGGGTTATGGTGGATGAAAAAGATGAAGAACATGAGGGCAGATGAAAGAGATGAAGAACATGAGCAGATGAAGAACATGAGCAGATCCATCCATTGTCACCCTTTAGCAGATCAAAGAAGAACAAGAAGCAGATCAAGCATTTGGTATCCGAATGATTTCTTTGGGTTATCGTGGAAGAGGGACAGGCGGCAGGGGGGAGAGTTAGAGTGAAGAAGAAGAAATGAGGCCAAAATGCAAAATGAAAATGGAGAGATATGAGTTATGAGACTTTGCCTTGCACCGTGTAGTGTGGGTTGAGTTTGCCATTAATGAGATGTGATAGAAGTTGTACAATTGCTTTAATGGGCACACATTCCTTAGCTATTGAGCAGACACCCGTGAACCACCGAACCACAAATCAATTGAGAGACGTTCGCAGGCCAAGAAGAACTGTGCTTTTTTTTTTAAAAAAAATATCAATATAATATTAAACATCTTTTTATTTTTTTATATAAAATATTTTTATTATTAAAATATAAATATCTTTTCTTATTTTAATGAAATTATATTTTTTAATTAATCTTCGGCCTGATCCATTGATTCGACCAAGATGATCGGCTTGGGTCTTTTTAGAACCTTGGTGATATATAATTAAGTGCAAGTACTTGTCAATCGCAATTCTATAACTTGTCAGAATAAGAGATCGACTTCTATCCTCTTTTCCCGTCATCTTCTTCATCTAAATTAGTTGGATTGTAATCTAAATGGTTGATTTAATTTTTTATAAAAATATTATTTAATAATTTAATAATTTATTTATATTTTTATAAAAAATAAATAACTGCTCATATTTCAATCCAACACTATGATAAAGAAGAGAATGTGAAGGGAAGAGAATGAGAGTCAAATCCGTCGATCATAATCAAGGTTTATAATCTAGCTGTGATCTTAAAAATCTTAATTTTATAAAAGTAAGAATAATAAAAAGTGCGAAAGAGGTATCATTGGATGTCAGACAAACCAAAACTTGAATGGCAGACATGAAGCAACCACACAACCATTCACAAAACTTCAGCTGGTGAGCCATTTTGGGTCAAGGAAAGGAGCAACAAGGAGAGGAAATAACAAAGGACAATTTGGGAAGGGGCCGCAGCAAGTCAGAGTAGCCACCGGTCTTCAGCGTTTCAGTGGGACTATGACTTTACTTTGTGGAAGCGATAAACCTAAACTTCAATGGCTGACATGAAGGAATCACACAACCATTCATAATTGAACGCGTATCCTTGGTGGAAAGCAAACCACCAAAGGGCACGTGATTGAATTTGGAAGAGCATTATTAGCCTAGCCTCTCACATTAGTCCAAATCACAGTCCCACAGTGACTCATCGTAATTATTGGTGGTCACGATAATAAATTAAAAAAGAAAGAAACTTGAAGGCTTTATACAGTCTTCGCTTCTCCTTCCATCGCCTTGTTAGCTTCATTTCCATTTGTTCTCTTGTATATTTTCTAACCCTTTTTTAATTTCCTATCTCAAGGCTTGCTACTTGATTTCATATGTTTGTGTATTTAGGATAATCAAGTTCATAGATTTCCTTTGCAAAATTATTCATCAATATCAATCTGGGTTTTGCTTGCAAGCTTCATATTGCTACCTCAGAGAGAGTTCAGATATTGGATTCATCAATTGCTCCAGCGTTGCTTAGTCTCTCTGTCATCTTCATCATATATCCCCAGGTTTGTACCCTTTTTCTATTTTTACCCCATTTAATTACATTTATTTCTCGTATGATTTATCGACTCATTTTCTCTCCTCTCTTTCCTCTCTCTAATTCATAATCTTCATCAAAAAAGTTATACCTCTTATACATTTATTTATTTATAATTTATTTTAACTACCATTTTAATTTAAGAGATTTAGTTAGATGTTGGTTATATATAATAACATATATACACGCGGGAGGGAGTAATTTTGTTGTGTGCTGTAAACTGAATCACGGCAATTCAGTTTATCTGATGGTGGGGTTGAAGACAAGCACTCGACATCGCAATAAGTCATCGATCTGAACCTAACAAAAATTATTCAAATCATTTGAAAATATAATAGAATTATAAAATTACAAGAAGTTGTGAACAGTGATTGATATAAAATGCTTTGGACTTGGGTTTTCTTGTACATATTTACTAATTACAATTTTCATATTTTAAATTTAAGGCATTAAATTAGTATTTTTTTTTTTACCTGATTTAAATTAGTACTCCGTATTACTTTTTGGTTTAAGTTTTGTAATTGATGCTATATACCGGTGAACGTAAGTCGTAAGCATATACTTTTATTAAGATTGTGTAAATATACATTCCATTTTCAAATTAGACAATTTTTTTATTAGTTTTTACTAAATAATTTTGGGGTGTTTTTAGTCTTCAATATAAGGAAAAATATCTCTTGGTTTAAAACTGAATGTGAGTACACATAATTTATACTTTATTACTCTAAAAAGTCTGTGCCAATCAATATGAATATTAGAATAAAATTATATCTGTTATAAAAAAAGAAGAAGAATAGTATGCCTGATTTTAATGCAAATATAAAATATTTAGTGCAAAACAAATATAAACAAATCGTGTGATTGTACAGAAACGAAGTTTAATTTATGAAATATTTTCCAGCTAAATTTTTGTAAAACTCAGGATACTCATGCATTAAATAATAAAATCATGGAGTAGAGTGATTAATTAGTAACATATATATCATGTTATAGCAGCGCACAATTTCACTTTTAACTTTGTACGTAACTGTTTCAAACCAAGGGTTAAAGAATGAAAATAAACATTTTCTAAAATGTGCCCAATACTAGATATTTTTTTAGTGGCAAAGAAAACTATAAACTTTTAAAATAAATACAAAAATACACAATAACTGTTAGTTGACCATTTGTTTAACTTTTTAAAGAGTTAAAGTAAAAAATATATATGAGATTTTTCTAAAAGTGCACTCTATACGAATACTCTTTTTGAGAAACAAAAGAAACTATAAACTTCTAAAATGTGTGTGAGAATGTGTATATTGACAATTTGTTTAATTTTTTTATATTGAAAATGCTGACATGAAAAATGATGTGATTTGCATAAACATACTTATTATAAGCAGCGATAAACAAGCACGCACTAGGCAGCCTCGCTTAAAAGGCAGAAGTGGGAAACCAATTTACACTTAAAGCATATTTCTGTGTTTGTTTGGAATAGTAATCAAGTAAATATGGGAGATGAATTTTATCTTAATTTACTTAATATAGATTTTAAAGAAAATACTAAAGATGAGAGATACTAGAGTATTGCAGAGTTAATGCAAAACAACATTTTGAAATTTCAATTTTAAATTCATAAAAATGATGATTGCTTTTTAACTTTGGATGCTGAAATATAGAAAGCGTGTTTTGGGGTTCAAAGAAATGGAAAAAGGACAACAGCTACTGGTCAAAGCCTGAAACCTCTTTTCTACATACTGTCACTCCCAACTTGCGAGTTCCAACACTTGCTCATCGCACTGCAAATCTGTTCTTCTCGCTCCTCAAAATCCATACGCTAACACTGAAACTACAAGCTCATCACAGGTAAATTATATGAACTTTTTTGATATTGGTATCATTTTCTCTACTTCTAAGGCCTAAATGCACTAGAACTGAATTTAAAAAAGGTCAAAGAAATAATGCGTTCCAGCTAATTATAGTCAATTTTTCCTTTTTTTTGGATTTCAAAAAATACGCAATATCTACAAAAATCAAGAAATTTGGACAGTCTTTTCAACATGGTTGAAAACTTGAAATGGCCTTTCTTAAAAAAGGGTCCTAAGAACTAAAAAAGCATAGGAAAAAAAATCTTATAATATATTTCCTTACCAAAAAGCTTCTTAAGGATTGTAGTGATACAAATTTCAAATGTAAAATTACTTTTTTGCCCCCATTGATTGAAAAAAGAAAAGAGAAGCAGGGATGTATAATTAAGTGCAAGTGTTTGACAATTACTACTCTATAACTTGTCAAAGGGATCAGTTTACATCCTTTTTCCCTTTTCATCGTCTTCTCATTTCAGCCGTTGGATTGAAATTTGAGCGGTGTAGATTTAAACTTTTATAGAAATATTATTTTACATATTTTATTGATATTTTATAAAAGATTAAATCGAACGGTTGAAATTTCAATTGATGGTGAGATAAAGAAAAGCGATGGGAGCTAAATCTGTCAAAATAGACATATCTGCTTGTCAATCATAAATCACATTTATAATTTAACTGTTATCGTGAGAATTTTATGTTTTACAAAAGTCAGAATAATAAGAAGTGCAAAAGAAGGAACATTGGATGTTATATATTGGCCCGTTTGAGTTAGCGGTCGGAGCGGTAATTTATTTTCTATCTAAATTTTATAAAAGCTCAATAGATAAAGGTTAGGTTGTAAATGTGATTTGTGTTTGGATTGACGTTGGTAGAAGTAACATTGGATGTTATATATTGAGCATGTTTGGGTTAGCGGTTGAAAGTAAATTGAAATGAAAAATGATTAAAAAGGGGTATGAATCTTATTGAATGCTAAAATACTTAATTATAATAAATATAGAATAATTAATATATTGTGAATACAGGCATAAAAAATATATATTATAAAACATTAAAAATTTTAATTTTTAAGTAAATAATATTCCTGTATAAATTAAAATTAAAAATCATTTTTTAATTTTAGAAACCAAATACTTTCACAAGTCACCCCTTAATGGCTTAATGTTTAAACCCTCATCCTCTCTCTGTCCCTCCTAGTGTAAAATCATTTCATTCGCAGACCCCACTACACCCCCCGGTATCTTTTCCTTATATTCTCCCATTTCAATCAAATACCATCAATTTGTAATTATAAAGAAATTATTATTATTGGGTGGTCCATTTAATTTCTCTGTTCGAGACTGTTCTACCCTCCATCTCTCACACCCACCGGCCACTCCGTCCTCCAACCTCCATTTCCGGCCAAACAGAGCTCGAAGGCTCCAGAGGCGCCGCGAATGTTAAGAAACCAGAAGCATCGATTACAGAAGCGAGAAGCGCCGCGCAAGGAAACACGAAGGGGAGACCAGATCAAACGTCACCACTACCGGAAGCTTCTCTTTCTTCTTCACCGATTGAACCTCCGTCACCACAACAGGCTCATAATAAATTAAAAGAAAGAAACTTGAAGGCTTTATGCAGTCTTCGCTTCTCCTTCCATCGCCTTGTTAGCTTCATTTCCATTTGTTCTCTTGTATGTTTTCTAACCCTTTTTTAATTTCCTCTCTCAAGGCTTACTACTTGATTTCATATGTTTGTGTTTTTATGATAATCAAGTTCATAGATTTCCATTGCAAAATTATTCATCGATCTGGGTTTTACTTACAGGTTTCACATTGCTACCTCAGAGAGAGTTCAGATATTGGATTCATCAATTGCTCCGGCGTTGCTTAGTCTCTCTGTCATCTTCATCATATATCCTCCAGGTTTGTACTTTTCCTATTTTTACCTCATTTTATTACATTTATTTCTCACCATAAATAAAGGTATACCTCAAAACGTTATATTTATTATACATTTATTTATTTTAATAACCATTTTTAATTTAAGAGATTTAGTTAGTTGTTAGTTATATATAATAATATATATACACGCGGGAGGGAGTAATTTTGTTGTGTACTGTAAACTGAATCATGGTGCTTATTCAGTTTATCTGATGGTGGGGTTGAAGACAAGCAATCGACAATTCGACATCGCAATAAGTCATCGATCTGAACCTAACAAAAATTATTCAAATAATTTGAAAATATAATAGAATTATAAAATTACAAGAAGATGTGAACAGTGATTGATATTAAATGCTTTGGACTCGGGTTTTCTGCTAGATATTTATTAATTAAAAATTTCATATTTTAAATTTAAGCATTTTTTTTTACCTTATTTAAATTAGTATTACTTTTTTGGTTTCTGTTTTGTAATTGATGCTATATTCCGGTGTACGTAAGTCGTAAGCATGTACTTTTATTAAAATTGTATAAATATACATTCCATTTTCAAATTAGACAAGTTTTTTTATCAGTTTTTAATTTTGGGGTTTGTAGTCTTCAATATAAGGGAAAATATCTCTTGGTTTAATACTGAATGTTAGTACACATAATTTATACTTTAATACTCTATATAGTTTGTGCCAATCAATATCAATATTATAATAAAACTATATCTGTTATAAAAAAAGAATAAAAGTATGCCTGATTTTAATGGAAATATAAAATGTTTAGTGCAAAACAAATATAAACAAATAGTGTGATTGTACAGAAACGAAGTTTAATTTATGATCTATATTCTAGCTAAATTTATGTAAAACTCAGGATACTCATGCATTAAATAATAAAATCATGGAGTCGAGTGATTAATTAGTAACATATATATCATGTTATAGCACCGCACAATTTCACTTTCAACATTTTTGAAAAGTACATCTAACACTAAATATTTATTTTGAGGGGTAAAAATAACTTTAAACTTTTAAAATAGATGCTAAAATACATAATGACCGTCAGTTAACGGTTTGTTTAAATTTTTTAAGGATTAATATACAAAAATATATATGAGATTTTTCTAAAAATGTGCTTGACATAAATGCTCTTTTTGAGGGACAAAGGTAACTATGAACTTTTAAAATAGATGTGAAAATATATATTGACCGTTTGTGAATTTTTGTCAATAGTAACATGGAGAATGACATGGTTTGCATAAACGTACTTATCATAAACAGCTATAAACAAGCACTAAATATTGGTTTGAAGGCAGCCTTGCTTGAAAGGCAATAGTGGAAACCCATTTACACTGCAAAGCAGATCTTATGCTAAGGATGAGAGATAGAGTAGTGCAAAGTTAATGTAAAACAAAATTTTGAAATTTCAATTTTAAATTCTTATCACTTTTGAAAAAATAATTTAAAAATTAATAGATTGCTTTTTAACTTTGGATGTTAGAATATGGAAAGCGTGTTTTGGGGTCCAAAGAAATGGAAAAAGGACAACAACTAGAGGTCAAAGCCTGAAACATCTTTTCTACGTACTGTCACTTCCAACTTGCCAGTTCTGACTTTGTTGATCCCTCAATCTCTCTCAACATTTGCTCATCGCGCTGCAGATCTGTTCTTCTCACTCTTGAAAATCTGTAAGCCAACACTGAAACTGCAAGCTCATCACTGGTATAAAGCAATTTCCCACTTAGCTTTATTCTTTGAGATGTTGATGCTTCTTTTTCTGTTTTTTCTTACCATTGTTCTATTTGTTTTTCCAGACACCAACATCTATCTATGATATCTCTTGATTCTCAAAAGTATGAGTAGCTTGTTGGTTGCTAATAACTGCTGCTGTCACTGGCAGACTGCATTTTTTCTTCTTTCTTTCTCATTTGCATCGATTTGCTAGGGAAAAAAAAGAATCATAAAAGACTAATTTTGTTAATCCAATATCTGAACATAATTGGGACCAAAAAACCCTGATACCAGAGCAAGAAAGCTGAACTAAAAAATTGATCTTTCTTATTTTAATCTGGATATATAGGAAAATATCATTCTTTGCATCTTGATGAAGTCTTCATGAAAGATTTAGTACGTAAGATGCTTCAATCCTTCAAAATGAAATTTTGAGTTAATCATTTGATGATGATGATCAATTGCTCTGTTTTCAGGTTGCTATTAATATCAAATGGCAGAGGTGGGAGTGTCGGTAGCGGCAAAACTTGCTGAATATTTGGTGGATCCAACTTTACGGCAGTTGCAGTATTTGTTCTGTGTGGGCAAAATCACAAGAAATGTTGAGATCAGAAAGGAGGAGCTAATACTCAAGCAAGGGAGTGTGCAGGAACGTGTTCAAGAAGCCATCAACAGGACTGAGAGGATTGATGATGAGGTTAACAAGTGGAAGAGTGATGTCAAGAGCCTCATAGCAGAAGTGGAGAATTTGGAGGAAGTACTAAAGGTCAATAATGGCTGCCTTCGAGGGTGGCTTCCTACTTGGAGGAGATATTGTATCTGCAAAATGTTGGCCAAGACAACTAAGAGGATGATTGATCTAAATACGAAGAGTGATTGCTTCAATACATTTTCACATCATGTTATTATTCCTGGTATAGAGTATCACACTTCTCAAAACTTTAAGCTCTTCAACTCAACGCAAAAGGCTTTTGATCAGCTGTGGGAGGCACTGAAAGATGATGGTAGCTCCATGATTGGGCTATGGGGTATGGGAGGGTCAGGGAAAACCACCTTAGTGAAAGAAGTGGGAAAGAAAGCCAAAGATTCAAAGCTCTTTGATCGAGTCGTGCTCACTACAATTTCTCAAAGCCCAGATATAAGAAAAATTCAAGGTGAAATTGCTGACATGTTGGGGCTCAAATTGGAGGAAGAATCTGAAATAGGAAGGGCAAGAAGAATAGCACTACGATTAGAAAATAAAGAACAAATCTTGATAATCTTTGGATGATGCATGGGCTAAGCTAGATCTTGAGGATATAGGTATTTTGTTTGGAGGAAATCATCAAAGAAGTTGCAAAGTTGTCTTGACCACACGTCGGCTAGATGTATGTACTCTGATGGAATGCCAAAAAATTATTCAACTTGATTTGTTAAAAGAAGATGAAGCTTGGACCTTGTTTCAAACTCATGCTAATGTTGGTGATGCTGCAAAAGAAGAAGTGGCACGAACAATTGCTATGGAATGTAAGGGCCTACCCATCGCGATTGTAGCTGTGGGAACTTGCTTGAAAGGAAAAGGAATTGATGAGATGAAAGAAATGTTGACTAGGCTAAGGAATGCGGAGCCAATCCTTGCGGATAAAGGCGTGAGGGATGCTTTTGCTTGTCTTGAATTGAGCTATGATTATTTGGCAACCCCCGAAGCCAAGAAGTTGTTGTTAATGTGTGCTATATTTCCTGAAGATCATAATATTGATGTTGAAGATCTTTTCAGATATGGAATGGGGTTAGACCTATATAGACGTGTAGAATCATTTGAAGCAGCGAGGAGCGAAGTTGGAACTACTGTAAATCATCTCATTGCCTCCTCATTGTTGATGCGATCTCTCGAATTCAATAAGGGAAGACGAGAATATGTGAGAATGCATGATAAGGGAAGACGAGAATATGTGAGAATGCATGATGTGGTTCGTGATTTTGCTTTGTGGAAAGCATCTAAAGAGCATCTGACCATTATGGTAACTTGTACAGAAGAGTTGGACAAATTGATTGGTGATGAAGAAGTAAACGATTGCTATGCTTTTTCTTCATGGTATAACAATAATAGGTTACTTCAATTTCTTTCTCAATTCCACACTCCAAAGCTTGAGTTTTTCTTGTTACGCTCAAGTGAACTCTTGGACATATCATGTGCAACATTTGGAGGCACTAAAGTACTCAAGGCTTTGATTATTATGGGCACACATCAGTGGTCTAAGATTGAATTACAACCTCAATCAATCCAACACTTGTCATATCTTCGAACTTTACGGTTGCAAAATTGGAATTTACGTGATATCTCTTTTGTAGTAAGCCTTGGAAGACTTGAAATTCTTGACTTGCAAGGTAGTGAATTTTCAAGAGTTCCAGATGGAATTGAAAAATTAAGCAAGTTGAAGTTGTTGGATTTGTCTGGATGTAGAATAGATGAATGTTGTTATAAAGTAATAGGAAGGTGTTCACAGTTAGAAGAGTTGTATGTTTCTATACGATGTTCACACTCAAAAAATGAAAATTGCTATGAATACCTTGTAGGCCTTACTGCTTTGATCAAATTGAGAAGATATAAATTAGAAATTGGGGAGCATAGCAAAGGCTTGGTATTTCATAATGAAGGCACAAGAAATTTATGTTTGAGTCAATTAAATACCTCTATGTTAGGTGCAATAATCAAGGATCTTTCACAAAGAGCAACTGTAATTAGATTTTATGAGTTCAAGGGAGTAAGCAATAGTTTCATGGCTAATGTCCGAGCTATAGGAAGCATGAATGAGTTAACTAAACTCTATCTTAAAAAGTGTTCTGAGATTGAATGGATTACGGACGAAACAACTCCTCATGAAGATGCGATTGTCCCCAGATTGGATGAGTTAGTGCTAGAAGATATGCATATTCTTAAACAATTACGGCGTGATCCTTTTCCTTGTAGCTTGTTCCAAAGCCGAAAAGACTAAATATATTCAATTGCCCTCAATTACTCAACATATTCGTTGCAGCTAATGGCAACTTAGGCAATCTTAAGTCTCTCACAATTTCTAGATGTCCGATGTTGACATCTCTCTTCCCTGTCTCTGCTGCTTGTACTCTGTTATCTTTAATGGAGCTCCGAATAAAAAATGCTCCTCGATGAAATTTGTGTTTGGTGAAAATGCTAGTGAAGAACAACCAATCCATGATCAAGATGAGAGTCGAGATAGAGCTTCGTCTTCCGGAATATCTCACACTAAAAGATCTTCCAAATCTTGTTGGAATTTGTTCGGGGAGGGATTGCCCAAGGTGGCCATCTATAAAGGAAATAAAATGGAGGGATTGTCCAAACATGGTACGCATGTACTCTCCCATGCTTTAATTTGTTCACGTCATTAAATTGTTTTGACATGTGCGCGTTAAATAGTAATTAGCATTCAAGTGAATACATAATGAGAGATGGTCCAGCCAATTAATTCATTCACATTTTGTCATTTAAAATAGAAAATGAAATTATAATTTCTAAAGTCATGCATAATTCTTTTTGAGTATTTGAATCTCACCATGCTTTTGGACATTTAATTTATTTACATTTCTATGGCCCACACTAAATATTGACTCTTGTGGGCTCCTCATCATAATTTTTCTTTGACATCCTTGTGAACTCCATTTTCTTATATATGCATATGTTTGGTCTTTGTTTTTTTATTATTATTACAGAGGCAAGCAGCATATGGCTTATCTTTATATGTTTAATCTAATTAGCGATCTATGGAACAATGATACAAGTACATATAGAATTTTAATTAATCGACTTATCGTTTTAAGGAAATATGTTAATGGTTTTTATTGCCTTTTCTTCCCTTTTTCCTCTTTACCAAAGAAATTGCAGCAACTTGGATGCCATCAATTGAGGAATGAAGAATACAAGTCATTGGCGATAGAAAGGATTGAACTTGCTAATTGTGGAGTAGAATCCATTTTCCACTACCAGATTGGGCTTCAAGAACAAATTCCAGCATTTCAATGCCTTAAAGAATTAACTTTGGAAGAATGTGCAAGATTGAAATTTGTGTTTTCCCCTCATATATGTCAAAATCTTCCGAGTTAACTTCTATAACCATATCTTCTTTGCGAGGAGTTGGAGGCAATTTTTTTAGGAAATGAAGAGAGTTTGATAAATTTATGCATCTTTGAATCTTGTATGCTTTGAAATTGAAGAGTTTGAAAATCTCTAAGTGCAACAAGCTAAAATTTGTTTTATCTTTCATGATCGGCCGCTACCTCAATGCTTCCACAATTATGCACTCTAACCGTATCACATTGTTCTCAAATGGAAGAAATTTTCAAGTGCTCAAAGATTGAAGATCATGACACGACAGTGAAAGGGAGATTAAGTTCCCAAACATGAGACATATGGAACTTAACAACTTGCCAATGCTTGTTAATATCTGCCAAGGGTTTAAGTTGAACATAGGAGGGTTTAAGTTGAACACAGGAAGGTTTAGGTTGCGCACAAGAGAGTCCTGCAAAGTTAAGGTTGATGGGTGTCCAAAACTTATGCCGATTAGAAGTGCAATTGTTTCTTGCACTGAAGAGGTAACTCATCAATTCTACATGTGTTTCCCCATGCCACAAATCATGTCGTTGTTTGATTTTTCAATATTAATTAAATTCACGCTGGCTGAATATTTAATGCTTTCACTGTTTTATTTTAATGTTTTGTTCATTCAAGCTCATGAACTCCGGTCTAATAATGCATTCATTCCTTTCATATGTTGGATATGCACAAGATATCTACATACTAGAGCGGAACGAAAACAAATCATCCCTGCATTTCATACAATATTCCTTTCTACTTTTTTATATGTATCTATTTGGAATGTGCTATTATTATACATGGAACAAACCACCGAACGAACTACGGTTTTTTGTTGCTATTTGATCCTCCCAATACAAATATGATTTAAATTCTTCTTCTACTATTTTCAGTTTTAATTAGCATGATTCTAGTGTAAATAAAAATAGACAAACTGGTGGCTAACACATTTAGCTTATATTCGTGCACATGAATTAAAGGTATCAAATCAGTCAATTGTCGTGGGTTAACTCGTATTCCTTCAATAAATTAAATGCCAAATAAAATATGCCATTTCTATGATGTTTGATCCTTAATAATCGCATAAAGTAGAGAAAAACATGGAGAAGCATTTGATTTGACAAAATAGGTATAGATGTTAACTGTACTATAATCTCAAGTCTCATATAGCATGTGAAGATTTTGGTTAATTTGATCTCTTCCTATTATCATGATCTTTCTAGTGAACTTGTAATATTTCACTTCCCCCAATTTTCACTTATATGCAGCGACTTAAAAGGGAGTATGAGTTGAAATACAGCCAATTGAATAATAGAGAGGCTCTCAATCTCCAGCTATCTGTTCTAAATGTTGGAGAGCTTGACACTCAAAGTCCTAGAGTTGAAGATCACTATTGGCGAATCATTGGTGATAATGACCAAGAAGAAACCGACGTCTCTGAAATATTGAGATCGAACAACAAATGGTAGGAGGTGTCATTCCCACACAACTTTTGAGCTTCCATTACCTTTATTCCTTACAAGTGATTGGCAGTAAAAAGTTGAAGTTTTTATTCTCAATGAGCGCTATTGTCCAAAACAGACCTTCCCAAGTTGACTTCCCTAACCTTATCGATTGTGAGGAATTGGAGGTTATTTTTGGGGCCAGTGGTGACGATGATGCAAACTACGGTGACACAATTGTGCTTTCAAGTTTGAAGAAGATAAAGCTAAAGAATTTGCCAAAGTTCAAGAGTGTTTGTCTAGTAGGGTTGCAGATTCAGGTGAAGCTGACACACATCGACATATGCAACTGCCCCAAATTTGCCGATTCAAGTTTGGGATCGGCTCTTCAACAATTGGGAACATTATCGGTATGATTGAATAATTTATAGTATCATTTTGGAGTCTCTAAAATTAGATGGAATAATATGTAGATTACAATCATATATATCATTTTGCTAGCTGCAACTGTCTAAATTAAATAAGGAACTTATAAATTACAAAGAGATGCAAGGACACAAAGAAGAAAAACAATACTTGATGTATGTACACAATTAGATTTTCTTTCAATTTCGGAGCACAACGGATGAAAATAGGAAATAATTGTGTGTGTAGTCAACTAAATCTATTATAAATTGATTTTTGGGCATGTAATCTTACAAATTGGAGGAATTGTCCAAACATGGTACGCATGTACTCTCCCATGGTTGAATTTGTTCACGTCATTAAATTGTTTTAAATGTGCGCATTAAATAGTAATTAGCGTTCAAATGAATACATATTGAGAAATGGTCCAGTCAATTAATTCATTCACATTTTGTCAATTAAAATAAGAAATGAAATTATAATATCTAAAGTCATGCATAATTCTTTTTGAGTATTTGAATCTCATCCTGCTTTTGGACATTTAATTTATTTATCATTTCTACGGCCCACAGTAAATATTGACTCTTGTGGGCTCCTCATCATAATTTTTCCTTGAAATCCTTGTGAACTTCATTTTCTTATATAAGCATATGTCTGGTCTTTATTTTTTATTATTATTAAAGAGGCAAGCAAAGCATATGGCGTATCTTTACATGTTTAATTTACCAAAAAAATTGATAGTCTAATTAGTGATCTATGGAACAATGATACAAGTACAAATAGAATTTTAATTAATCCCGACTTATCGTTTTAAGGAAATATGTTAATGGTTTTTATTGCCTTTTCTTCCCTTTTTCCTATTTCCCAAAGAAATTGCAGCAACTTGAATGCCATCAATTGGGGAATGAAGAATACAAGTCATTGGCACTGATAGAAAGGATTGAACTTGCTAATTGTGGAGTAGAATCCATTTTCCACTACCAGATTGGGCTTCAAGAACAAATTCCAGCATTTCAATGCCTTAAAGAATTAACTTTGGAAGAATGCGCAAGATTGAAATTTGTGTTTTCCCTCATATATGTCAAAATCTTCCAGAGTTAACTTCTATAACCATATCTTGCTGCGAGGAGTTGGAGGCAATTTTTTTAGGAAATGAAGAGACTCTGATAAATTTATGCATCACTGAATCTTGTATGCTGAAATTGAAGAGTTTGGAAATCTCTAAGTGCAACAAGCTGAAATTTGTTTTATCTTTCATGATCGGCACTGCTACCTCAATGCTTCCACAACTATGCACTCTAACCGTATCAGATTGTTCTCAAATGGAAGAAATTTTCAAGCGCTCAAGTATTGAAGATCATGACACTGACAATGAAAGGGAGCTTAAGTTCCCAAACATGAGACATATGGAACTTTACAACTTGCCAATGCTTGTTAATATCTGCCAAGGGTTTAAGTTGAACATAGGAGAGTTTAAGTTGAACACAGGAGGGTTTACGTTGAACACAAGAGGGTTTAGGTTGCGCGGAGAAGAGTTGTGCGAAGTTCAGGTTCATGGGTGCCCAAAACTTATGCCGATTAGCAGTGCAATTGCTCCTTGCACTTTGAAGAGGTAACTCATCAATTCTGCATGTGTTTCCCCATGCCGCAAATCATGTCCTCGTTTGATTTTTCAATATTAATTAAATTCAGGTTGGCTGAATATTTAATGCTCTCACTGTTTTATTTTAATGTTTTGTTCATTCAAGCTCATGAACTCGGTCTAATAATGCATTCATTCCTTTCATATGTTGGATATGCACAAGATATCTACATACTAGAGCTGGACCGAAAACAAATCATCCCGCATTTCATACAATATTCCTTTCTACTTTTTTTTCTATGTATCTATTTGGAATGTGCTATTATTATACATGGAACAAACCACCAAACGAACTACGGTTTAGTTGTTGCTATTTCAGTCCTCCCAATACAAATATGATTTAAATTCTTCTTATACTATTTTCCAGTTTTAATTAGCATGATTATGGTGTAAATAAAAATAGACAAACTGGTGGCTAACACATCTAGCTTATATTCATGCACATGAATTAAAGGTATCAAATCAGTCAATTGCCGTGGGTTAACTCGTATTCCTTCAATAAATTAAATACCAAATAAAATATGCCATTTCTGTGCAGTCTGATCCTTAATAATCACATAAAGTAGAGAAAAACATGGAAAAACATTTGATTTGACAAAATAGGTATAGATGTTAATTGTATTATAATCTCAAGTCTCGTATAGCGTGTGAAGATTTATGTTAATTTGATCTCTTTGTATTATTATGATCTTTCCATTGAACTTGTAATATTTCAGTTCCCCCAATTTTCACTTATATGCAGCGACTTTTAAGGGAGTATGAGTTGAAATACAGCCAATTAAATAATAAAGAGGCTATCAATCTCCAGCTATCTGTTCTAAATGTTGGAGAGCTTGACATTCAAAGTCCTAGAGTTGAAGATCACTATTGGCGAATCATTGGTGATGATGACCAAGAACAAACCGACGACTCTAAAATAGTGAGATCAGAACAACAAATGCTAGGTGTTGTTCCCTCACAACTTTTGGGCTCCCAATACCTTCATTCTTTAGAAGTGACTGGCAATAAAAAGTTGAAGTTTTTATTCTCAATGAGCACTATTGTCCAAAACAGCCTTCCCAAGTTGACTTCCCTAACCTTATCTGATTGTGGGGAATTGGAGGTTATTTTTGGACACAGTGGTGACGATGATGCAAACTATGGTGACACAATTGTGCTTTCATGTTTGAAGATGATACAGCTAAAGAATTTGCCAAATTTCAAGAGTGTTTGTCAAGTAGGGTTGCAGATTCAAGTGGAGCTAACAGACATCGACATATGCAACTGCCCCAAATTTGTCGATTCAAGTTTGGGATCGGCTCTTCAACAATTGGGAACAATATCGGTATGATTGAATAATTTAAAGTATCATTTTGGAATCTCTAAAATTGGATGGAATAATATGTGGATTACAATCATATATATCATTTTGCTAGCTGCAACTGTCTTAATTAAATAGGGAACTTATAAATTACAAAGAGATGTAAGGAGACAAAGAAGAAAAACAATACTTGATGTATATAGACGATTAGATTTTCTTTCAATTTCGGAGCACAACAGATGAAAATATGAAATAATTGTGCGTGTAGTCAACTAAATCTATTATAAATTGATTTTTTGGCATGTAATCTTACAAATTGATCAGTAAGTATTTGTATAGCAGTAAAAGGTTTGCTCGATTGGTATGCTTATAATGTATCTATTTCCTTTTTCTTTTTAAATATAAGTTTTTTAAAAAAAACATTTTACCTCTAACAATTAGATTGATGTGAATAAATTTTTCTTTTTCTTTTTTAATTGAAATTGTAGTTGCCATGACTTTCAACAGAAGATTCAAAAGTCGAAACTTCATCGAATGTAAATGAAGAAAAAGGGACGATGTTGATCTCAAGAGCAGAGCACTTGCAGTTGGAGGATTCAATGAACCTCATATCTGTATGGGAGGGTCCCACTTTCATGAAGTTCCAAAATCTTGTGCAGTTATTTGTGAAAAAATGTAGAAGATTGAAGTGTATATTCCCAAGCACTGTGATGAGAAGCCTACCATGTTTGACGATTCTAAAGATTGAAGAATGTGAAGAGTTGGAGGAAATAATGTCATCAGGTGAAGAAGAGCATAATCACTTTCCAAATGAATCCTCTAATAATTCATTGTGCTTCCCACAACTTAACATTCTTGAAGTCAATAGATGCAGAAAGTTGAAATGGCTCTTCCCCTCTCTGCCCTCTACTCCACTTTTGAAAACTCTATGGATTGAAGAGTGCTCTCAACTAAAGGGACTTTGCAATACCGAAGTTGAAATCCATGAGAAAGGCTTCTACAACAACTCACTTCCAAAGCTGAAATTTCTTACAGTTCAAGATTGCCCCATCTTCTCCGAAACCACGCTTGCTGCTCTTCAAAGGTACCCACACATTTATGCTATCCAAACCCACCCAAATTTGACTATATATAGATCCTTCTATTTATTTATTTTAAATTTTGGAGAAAATTATAGTAAAGGGCCAAATTCACAAATTAATTATTCAATAGGCCCTTAAATTTACCACTCACACTAGGCAACTTTGCCACAGTCAACGAATTACAAGTATTTACCGTCCACAAACGCAAATTTATAATTAAAAAAATATTTAATAGGATTTATTGCTCAAATAACCCAAACTTATAAAATGAGTTGTTTAGTCACTGACGCGCAATTCTCATTTTTACCATATTTTCTTTTTGCTAAATTGATTTTGATATTGTCATTTTTCTCATATTTGTACAGTTGCCGAGATCGTAATTGGAATTGTTCAAAAATAAGGATGAGGAGATCAATGCGATGATGTTGCTTCTCTTATGATTATGGTTTTGTGCCTGCCTCTACTTAATGTAATTAATTAAGTTCGCAGGAGTTGCAATATGTGACAATTGGCCTACAATATTTATAACTTTGAATATTGTTGATTCATTTGTATCATTTTTATTTAAATACTTTGGGTTTTTTTTTTTCTCTCTACATTACTACGTGCCAAAAGAAAAAAATACTTTCTATAGTTTCAATTTGTGCTGATATATGAATCATCATTCATTCATTTCCAGTGCGATATTAATTTATTTAATTTAATACTATTTCTATTTGAAACAAATATAAATAAAATCATGTTTCTTTTTCTTCCTTTTTTTGCCAGCTATAACATGATGTTTCAAAAGTGTGTAATAATTTTCCACTTAGCACAGGTCACTGTGACCAATAATTAATTGAATAATCATACAGTGAAAGTTTACACTATCAAAAGTTGGCCACCAACACAGATATTTAATTTAATAATATTATAAATTTTTTTTATGTTTTATATTCATACTTTAACATCAAGACATTAAGTTACTTTTTTTATTTATGATTTATAATTGTTGTTATAAACGATTCAGCACATGGAAAGTCGCATAAATAAAAATCCTGTTTTCAAAACTTATGAAGATTTTTCATGGAATAAATAGAAAATTAGACAAATTTTTGTTAGTTTCGCTAAATGAATTTTGGGTTTTTTTTTATTTCCAATATAAATAAAAAAAATCTCTCTCAGTTAAAAAATAGTGACATTATAGAGAAACATAGTTTAATTTATAATATTTTTTTCCTAAATTTCTGTGGAAATCAGGATATTCATGCACTAATTAATTAATTGATGGAATGGATTGATTAATTAGTAGTAACTTATTACCTTGTTCTCAGACTCCACGCGTGGTTTCACTTTAAACTTAGTTGCTTGGCGTTTCAAAATCAAAATTTTAATTACAAATAGTTAAATTTAGTGTATAAACTAACACTACGTCTTAAACATTTATAGTGACTTTATTACTTTTTTTTTTTTTTTTTGGGGGGGGGGGGGGTTGTAAATTTGAGTCAAATGTAGGAGAATAAAATCTTACTAAATAGAATTGCCTGGTTTTATAAAGGGCAAGTAAGAGAGACAATAGAGTAAACATATTATTAGCCCTTTAATTTAAGCAATATATAAAATTAATGAGGCATAAATAGAAGAAAAAAAAACTCATTAAATATTAAGATAACTTTTGTCGGGCTCTAATAAAAAGAACTAAGGCAATTCAAATTTTAGATTCTTATAAGATTTTTATAAAAAAGACAGGATGGAGTAGATGTTAAAGATAATGCAAGCATCTAATTTACTAGAAAAATGTCTAACTTAATTATTGACAAGGACTAAAAGATAAATTTTTTTATTGTTAAAAATTCTTGAAAAATTCAAACGTTTATAAATAAAAGTAAAATAAAGTTGAGATATCAATGTGTATGAATCAATGGGTAAACCTGTCCCATTCATTAAGCTCTAGCATTTGAAGAACTCCTGAATAAAGGTGAACAACTCTAGCAGGTACACAACAGTTAAAGGACGAGCTCCTGATAGGTTTGTGGTAGCTTCTAGGATTTTTGTCTTGAAAACATCCGTTGACACAATCCATTATATCTAATGGAAAAGACATTCTTGTTTGTCAAATGATCAAACAAACACAACAAAGAAAGGGTAATTTGAAAAATTCATTGTTTTAATTATTTATTTTTATATATTTTTAGGTCATTCCCTTGATTATTCTGTATCCATTGCAAACCTACCTACGAAGGATTTATGAATATACACCTAGCACCATAATGCTTCATTAGGTTCAAAAATGCACAAAAAGGTTCCAAAATGGTGCAAAAATAAAATAATTAAAACAATGAATCTTTCAAATTATTCTATTAATTTCTTTGTATTTTGTTATGTCATTTTGACAAATAAATGTCTTTGGGCAAATCCCACAAGAGTACCATTTAGTAATTTTCGTTTGGGAGAGCGATAAAAAGAACATCGAAATTGTAAAATCTCAAATAATGTATTTCTTATCAAATGAATTGTGAATTACTTGTCAAGTCTCATAATTACTTTATCAATTCTTGGTAATAAACTTTTGAATTTAAGAGTAATTTATCACCCATGAATTATTATTTGAAAAACGACCTTGTATTTCCTCGTGCTTTGCACAGGTGATAGTACTTTACAAGTTATTCGAACATATTTTGGTTCCTAATTGATGCTACTTTCTTGCCTTTAAGGAACATCAAAACATCACTACCAATGAATGACTACATATTACAAATGAAACCTCAACAATGATAAACAACAATATCCTCCAATTGATTCAAAGCACATATTACAAATGAAATCTCAATAATGATAAACAACAATATCCTCCAATCGATTCAAAGCACATATTACAAATGAAATCTCAACAATGTTAAACAACAATATCTTCTAATCGATTAACATTCCTAAATATCTCTTTGTACACATTTGAATCTTAATTATTTTACACGAGATTAATCAAAAGTAGGGTGATTTCATGAATACTAAAGAAAAAGTGAATTTACAAAAATGCAATAGAACAATTTGCTAGAAGTTTATAATCTTAAAACGCCACTTCGTGTGGTTCAAATAAAACTTTAGCTCGCCTTCATACATCCTGCACTGTATCCGCCTTGGGATCCTCATCAAGTATTGAGAAGTATAACATCCACTTGCACCAAAAAAATTTAACACAACAGCTCCTACTCAAAGAAGGAATAAAAGAATGACCAACACATTATGACCATATGCAACTTTTCAAAATGTAGAATCAATAATCAAGATTTCAACTTTTCAAAATGACAAACACAACTGCTACTCGCTTCCCTGCAAATGAATACAAATTACACAAAACAATTAACACCAATTACTTGTTATGTCCACATTACTTGCCTTTGGATATATAGGTTTTAAAAAATTCTTAGCTATTATTAGAAAGAAGATTCCAACTCACAAAAAATACCCTTTAATCAAGATAATCACAAATATTTTCCCAATCTTCTCTCTTTCCAATTGCCCTTTGTACAAACACTCTTCTATCTAAATGCAATCAACTTTCTTTTTAAAAATTGTATGGGCAAGTTCTATAACTTAACCAAGCAAAAAGAAGTAGCAGTCAATACATAAGAGAGAGAAAAGGTTCCAAGAGGATGACTGACAGAACTCAAACAAACATTACAGATAAATAAAAGAAACATCAGAATTTACAGAATTCAAATTCGAATAGAAAAACAGAGACAATCCAAGTGAAATTTACAGAAAAAGCAAGAAAATATGTAGAACCAAGCTACAACCATGTTAATTAAGTTCTAGGGGAAACGGTTAAGAAAATAGCTTATAAATGTAAACAAATCAATGAACAGATGAACAATTTCAACTTCCCATACCTAACCAACTTGAAATTGCAAAATATGCACCTCTGGGCATGAGCGGGTATCCCTTTGGCTATGTCATGGTGAATTATAGGGAAAGCATCCATATGACTTCAAAAAACGGGGATGCTAACTTGCTCTCTCCTTTTTAGATCTGCTTCCCAAGTTTCAAGCTCTTGTTCCCTTTTCTTATAGACCTTGAGAAAGCATGTTGTATCACTAATAACAGCTTGTCCTTTTTTCCTAAGCATTTATGTTCCGTCAATAAACATAGCACCTGATTGTGTTTCTAAAGAAAAGATAAGTTAAGACTTGTGAGTTGATAGTCGAATCAAAATGGTAGTGAGTCAATAGTGTTACTCAAAGATTTCATATGGATCACGCCTATAAACATTCAGTATGATTACATACATGTATGCAACACCTTCATTGACAATGCCTTGATCTGATTAGAGTACTGATCAGTCGTTTGGAGAAAACAAATGAGTGTAGGCACAACTTTTGGACCAAAATCAAAGACAGCCTTGCACTGCATCCACAGTTGGTCAAACAGAAGGGGGAAAAAAATACAAAAACAGAGACAAAAATAAGTCAAAACATCAAAAGAATTAAGTCATGAAGATATTAGATGTTAAATTTGACTCAAAATCAAAAAAGATATCAGCTATTCCTACTTGTTCTAACTAAGATGCAAAGCTAGCATAGACACGTACAAGAATTAAGTTTAGAAGATGCGTATATATGAAATATAAAGAATCACACAAGAAACTGGACCAAGGTTGGGAGGAAACTAACCTTTGCACAAGAAACAGCCATCACCATTTTTGCATTTCATTTTGCTATGCCATTTGCCTCAGATTTTGAGCCAACCTATCACGTAAACAGGTTTGTGACATATTTCAATGAAATGAGCCCCTTTTAGAGCAGATTCATTGAATAAAATTCCATTGTTTCCAATAATTCCAATAGGTTGTCCAAATATTTTAGCAAAGCCCGTTACAAGAGTCTGCACCCCAAAATCCTCTGCAGAGACATCTTCCCCAGTTAATAGATGTCTTTCATTTAGGACCAAAGTGAATCCTTTGAGGTCCTACATTTAAGACCTTTCATGAGGTTATTGCACATTGTCAATTTCTTCTACTTGCAATTATGGAGAGGGAAGAATCATAGATAGATACTGAAATTTAAAATTCGCACAAGAAACAAACATAAATTAAAAACACAAAAGGCGAAAATGCATTACAAATAAATCTGCATAAGACAGTTTTTCTCTTAGATATGAGTAGTCAATCCAACATCAGAGGCCTTGATTAAGAACACAAACTGATAATGTTAGAAATCAATGGAACGATTAGACACAAAATTCTTAAAATTTCCTCAGGAAAATTTTATTAGGTATGCAATTTGAAGGACTAAGAAACTGCTACGGTATACAGGAAGATAATCAAATTTTCAGATTTCAAAGAGGAAGTATCATCCTTGGTATTATTTTCAAATGGGTATTTTGGAACAGATCAGCCAGAAGTGTTTTGAACCTATTTTCCTACCAATATATATAGTCTTTGGAAGCCTGAATTTCGAGGCTCATGGAATAAACTAAAAGTCATAAATCATCAAAGAAGTTAGGTTGGCCGGTCAACGTCAAGCAACGATGCCACATTCGACTGTTAGGATCCACCATCTGGGATGAGATATTACTTCTGGTATGGGAAGGTAAGCATAGCGAGTGTTACAAATGCCAACTGTAATGCCACTGAATCCAGCAAAAAACATGAATCAAATATCAGATATACATAAATATATGCCCGCCCATGTGTGTTATGTTCGGATGTCTGAAGATTAGTTGATCATCTTTCATCATCCTCTGTTCTGTATTAAGAACTCCCAAAACCCGGAAAATTTTCAATGGAGCATTCCCTCCAATTCCATTACTCCCCACCATAACATAAGCTAGAGGCATGGACTATGAAGTGTGTTCCCGGGCAAATGCTTTTATATAAGCATAGCAGGGGGGAGAGAGAGAGAGAGACTAACAGCATTTTGCCCAAGTATAGTGCATAGAATTCCATCTGATGCGTTTGCACGACATGCACGGATCATGTACGTTGGATCAATATATTTCACATCAGTGTGAACACCAATCTCCTTGAAATATTTTTTGTTCTCAAATATAGAAACTCTCAGCGTATAATGTTTTTTGAAAAATATATTGCAAACAATGAAATCTATCTGTTCTGACTAAACAGCACAAAACAATTACTCACAGTTACTCAAAACAATATAATCTTAACTTAGATGCATCCTTGAAAAGAAACGCATATGTAAGTTTATCATTATCCATCATAAGTATACAAATTGGATATATATATATCCAATTGAATAAATCAAACAAATAATCCAGCTCGGACAAAAGAAGCAAATACTCACTAAAGAAAAGCCACTTAACAATAAAGCAAATACACTGGACAGTGCTAGAATAACTTTGGAACATATTAAATATGTGAGTAGAAATAGATGAAATCCTTAAAAAGCAAACCTTGCTTGATCTTCTACCGTTGAATTGTACAACGGTGAGGTTGTCCCAAGCTGGCGCGTGAGGGTTAATCGCCGCCTTGGCAAATAGCGAGGCTCCGCTTCCTCGATTTTCCAAACAATAGAAACGAATCTGCAAAGGTACACCAGTCCACGTTCAATACCGTTTCTCCAAATGTGATGGATTCTTAATTGAAAGGAATCATTCTCTACTCACCATGTGCAGAGTATAGCAGGCGTCGACGTTGCTGGCTTCAACGCACGTTTCAGAAAACGAGAAGTAGCATCGCACCAGTTTTTGGCTCTCATAGTCAAAGCTTTCAGCAAAGCTTTAGACAACAAAGAAGAACTCCGAACTAATCCGTTCAATCTCTTGCACCTTACACCTGTTTCCCAAAATCCATTAAGGGATAATATATTATCTTTACAAATCCTCTTTAAATTGGCAGAAGAGCAAGCAGAAAAGGCGATTAGGTTTTAAAACGCAAAAATCATTACCAGAAAAGTAGAAGAAGAAGATGAAAAGTGAAGAATGGGAGAGATCAAAGACGAAGGGAAGAATGGCGGAAGAGTATATACCTGTTTAGCATCAAGAAGCTACAAAAGAAAAAGAAAAGGACTTCAAAGTTCACCGATGGTGACGGTAGAAATCACGGTCCTCATTCCATGTTTTTTTTTATATGCTTCTTAGACGTAAAGAAATGTTTATGGAATTGTTTAAATTTTATTTTTATTTTTTTATATATTTTATTTATTCAGATAAATTATAGGGAATTATAATAAAGGAACTAAGAAAACTAATATTTGTTAAGAAATCCTATAAAAATGGTAATTATTTTGAAGGACCAAAAATTAAAACATTAAAATATAAAGACTAAATTACCTTTAGTCAGAAATTATTTTGAGACTTGTCCCTATCTCTCCTCCTCCTCCTCCTCATAGTACTGCCCACTCTTCTTATCCAACTTTCAGTCAAATTGCTGTGAAACACAAATCATATAAGAGTTCTAATAGTTGATTGCTGCAAGGGTATAGCTTTGGTGTCTTATTATTTTTGGAATTGGGGACCTAATGTTAGGCAGGTTAACGTCTGATATTTGGATATGATGATAAATGCACATACCATAGCACTACTAAGTGCTTGGTTTAGTGTCTTATTATTACTACGCTATCATATATACATAATGCATGCAACACACCAAATCACATCTCCAAGCATGTGCATATGCAATTACAAAGATGCGAAAGAATACTGATATAGAGCAAGCAATTCAGAAGAAACATCTAGGATGAAATGGAAAGCGATAGAGAAACTAAAGAAATCTCCCATATACTAGATTTACAATTTGCTCACTTCCTCTATTGACTGCTCCAAAAACCCAAAAAAATCATGTCCAAGGAACCGCAACTGCCACTTTGAAGAAGTTCACAGCAATTTGATTGAAAGTTGGATAAGAAGAGTGAGTGCTACTAGGAGGAGGAGAAGAAGAGATAGGGACAAGTCTCAAAATAATTTCGACTAAAGGTAATTTAGTCTTTTTATTTTAATATTTTAATTTTTGGTCTTTCAAAATAATTATCATTTTTATGGTCCTTCTTAACAAATATTATTTTTTAGGTCCTTTAGCATAATTTTCCCTAAATTATATCTTCGACTTGAAATATTTTTTTGCATCCAAGATCTCAAATTAATTAATTTCAGTTTTGCATTCGGAAAATTTTTCATGTAACACCAGTATCTTGTAAATTAATTAATTTGAAATACTGGTACAAAAACATATTTCAAGATGCATTATATAATTTAGTCTAAATAGATAAAAATATATTTTAAAAAAAAATAAAAAAAAATCCATCAATATTTCTTTATGTGCTTCTTAGGAGGAGAAGCACCTAAGAAGCACATAAAAGAGAAGTATGGAATAAGGATTCTAGAGATCACCGAGCTTGAGTTTGATGAGGAGATCTCTGACCCTTTGGAGCAAATGACTGAGAGAGAGAGTTAGAGAAGAAGAAATTTGATGAGGATCTAAAGTTACTTGCTCCCGAAATGAACATAGGAGAGAGAAGAGAGGATAAGGGATTCAAATTTTGAATTCCCATAGGCTCAAATATGAGATGTGAGCTTTTGTCTCAAAAAAGAAAGGGTTAAGGTGCATTTTTGCCCTTAAAGTATGCGCCCAGGAGCAATTTTGCCCCTGAAGTTTCAAGCGTAGCAATGTTGCCCTTGAAGTTTAAAAACGGAGCAATGTTGCCCCTTTGTTAAAAACCCTAACGGTCAACTAACAGTCAACGTTAGGGTTTTTAACGGAAGGGCAACATTGCTCCGTTTTTAAACTTTATGGGCAATATTGTCGCCAAAAAAAAAAGTAGCAATTTTGCCCGAAGTTTCAAAACGGAGCAATGTTGCCCCTCCGTTAAAAACCCTACGTTGACCGTTAGGGTTTTTAACGGAGGGGCAACATTGCTCCGTTTTGAAACTTCGGGGCAACATTGCTATCTGCAAACTTTAGGGGCAAAATTGCTCCTGGGCGCATACTTTAAGGGCAAAAATGCACCTTAACCCAAAAAGAAAAGATGAGGCGTGAGGTGAGAGAAGAAAAGGGCCTTGGGAAATAAAAAGGATCTAGAAGAAGAGAATTGGCTTAATCTGTCTCGTCGTGCGCTTTGTCCGTTGCAATAACGACGCAAAAAAAGCGAGGTTGATGACTTTTTTAAAAATAAATAAATAAATAAATATTTCGATTTGACAGATTAGTATTAAAAAAATATTTTAGGATACTAACTAATCGAAAAAAAATTCAAGCTCTTGAAAAAATATTTTATGATCTTAAAAAAAATATTTTTGGATATGGAAAAAATATTTTGAAGCATATTTTTAGTACCAACCAAGACTCGAAATATTTTTTCAATATCCTAAAATAATTTTTCAAGATCATAAAGTTTTCTCCAAGACTGTATTTGAAATATGTTTTTAGTACCAATCAATACCGTCAATTTTTTTTTTAAGATCATAAAGTATTTTTTTCAATACCATTTAGTATCATGAAATGTCCTTTTAATACCAAATAAGACCTTGAAATATTTTTTGAAGATCCTAAAATAATTTTTCAAGTACCATTTAGTATCTTGAAATATTTTTTTTAGTATTAGTCAATACCCCTGAAATATTTTTTTTTAAAAAAAAAAAGCGTCAACTTTTTTTTTTTGCGCCAAACGGCGCCATTTCATTGCGGCGGATGGCAGCGAGACGAAGCGCGCAATGACAAAAGCCAACTCCTAGAAGAAGAGGGAGGAGAGAAATGAAAGGCCTTTGATTTTTGTGCATTGGAGAGCTGGCACTGAACCCAATGACAATTAAGAAGCTCATGAACAGTAATTTGTGAGGGAAGCTGATGTAAGCCATTCATGAAGACGGCTTGAGGATGAGATTTTGTATGTGTGTGCGCGTCTATATATATATAGATATAATGATGATGATAGGAATGGTCATAGATTTAGGAGTTCTCTACCGGTTCCAAAGGTTAAAATTCCAAATTGATATCATAAAAATGTTAGAAAAGGCTAGTCTACTGCTCTGATGATCACAATTCTCAAATCTAATATAGTTATAATATAATGTTTCCTATTTGTAGGAAATTCTGAGCAACTTAATGGAAGAGAAATTGTAAACATCTAATGTTGCTAAAAGACTTTACATTAATTAAGTTTATCATTATTCTAAGTTTTGGGATAAGGATTTTTCTTGGTTGGAACTTAAATAATACCAAGTAGTGTAGTCCTATCTATCTTATTTATCGGTGCTACTCTTTGGTTTTTCTGAAAAACTCCACAAGCCTAGAATGAGTAGAACTTGTATGAACATTACTATTTTATGACCAATAACGCCTTGTAAAACTTTTGTGTGAATCATAAAACTAGTTTGTGGAATCATTAGAGACCACTATAGGTTTGGATATATAAACCAAACTGTTTTTGGTATCTTTGTGATTCATGCCTCGCGAGTGGCCCTATATAGGAAATTGAACTACTTGTGCGATGTCTTTGAGTAAGGACTTGATGAATATATATGATATTTATGTGATGTTTTGAGATTTTGTATTGTTCCTATATTGTTGATTAACTGGATAAAGATAATGCCTGTGTTGGAATATGGTGATTCTATATTATAAACTAGAATAAGTGAGCATGTGAATATGAAAACCCCTTTGAGAATAATGTGATATAAATGGTGGAGTTAGTAAATGGGTAGTAATTGATAAAAATTCAATGCCACGTGAAAGGCCGCTAGTTTGATTATTGTGTGCTACTAGTTGGAATCTATTTTACAGGGTAATATTCCCTGATACGACACTCTAGAGGCTTCTGGGCAGTATTACAGGGGCTCGAGCAATAACCCTACTAGAAGAACCTATGGTCCCTTGTGTACTCTATAGATCTTTGGCTAGTCTACATCACGCTTGGAGAGAGCTTGTGAGAGTAACCCTGTAACATAGAAAGTACTTAGCACATGGGTTTAGTTGAAGGATATAAGGATGGCTAGGGGTTAATGAAAGATAAAGAGTAATCATGCGTAATGACATTTTGTGAAATAATATGTTGTGTTATGAGTAAATGTTATTTGAGAATATGAATAGATATGATCATGCTCTGGTTCAGTATATATGATGCCCTCTTACTTATTATATCTGCTTGCCTTTCTACCTAATATATCTACTTGACATGTTTGTATGTTAGTCCCACATGGCCCGCATGGTGGCGCCAATAGGTTAGGTAGGTAGTGATTACGTTATTGAGACAATGATGTCATCTCGTTATTTCTCACATTTTTTTCAGGTTCAAACTCAAGGGCAAGAGAACTGGGAAGGCATTTGATACTGTAGCTACCCTAACAAATAGCTAGCAGTTACTGCTTATTTTATTTTTATTGCCACATTTAGAGAATTTTGCCTATTACATCATGCTTCATATGAATGTACTTAAAATATATAATTGCACTCTTTTAATAGATGGATGAGCACCTAGGATGTTTATTTACTTATTTTCGATTGTTGATTTGAGGAACTCATTGAAGAAATTTTTGAAAATCACGTTAAGCTTATGATTAATTAGAGATGGTGTTAAAGTTTTCATAAAATAACATTTTTCATCATGGATACCCTTAGATGGAACACCCTTACAGTGTGTTTGGTTTGAGGGACTTTTACCAAATTGTCATGAATGGGAAAAAAAAAAGGCTTTTTGTTGAGAGTACAATTGTGGAATATTAAAAAAATCCATGGATATTTTGGTCAAAACAAAGTAAAAAAATTTCTCTCCCCTCTCCTTCCCTCTCCTTAAACCAAACACACCTAATGTGCAATCAATAGGGATATTTTGAGAATAATTATAAATTTGAGAGACAAAATGAATTGATGTCTTATGTTTAGGACAAAATTCAACCCCAAAATTAGCCCTTATATTGACCAAAAGTAATACCCCCTTCCGGTCCTTAATATAAAACATATTTACTTAATTTGATTAGATTAAAGAAGTTAGTTAATATGACATGTATTTTTTAAAACACCCTAACCATTTTTCTTAATTCCTTAATTTGCTTTTGTCTTTGATTATTTTTTAGGGAGCATTAATAGTGATATATTAGAAAAAAAATTGAAAAATATAAAAATTGGGTCTTATATTTAATACCAAGATCATAAAATTATATTAAATATCATAGGGAGTGCCATGATTGGTAGCTTTCCAAGTCATACAATCATTACCAGCCACTTCCATTGGAGGAACTATAGTTAAAAGTCTTTGAACAACTTCACTATTAACAAGGCCAACAAATCTAGTGAAATCCCATGTACCGATTTATGATCCTCCCAACAACTGAGAGACAATTCAACTTCCATGCTACTCCATCTATTCTTTAATATAAGATATATTTATTTAATTTTATTAGATTAAAGAAATTATTTAAATTAGTTAATATAACATGTATTTTCTAAAATACTAAAGTTATCTTTCTTAATTCTCCCTCTCTATCTCCTTCTTAATTATTGTTGAGAGAATATTAATAGGGGTAAACTAGGAAAATGATAACATATATGATAATTATGTCTTATATTGAAGATCAAAATTGGCTCCCTAAATATGTCTTATATTAAGGACCGGAGGTCTACTAATTTAGATCGACTCTATCAACAATATATGGGTTACAATGCAAAAATACACATAAGTTTTTGCCAAAAGTATCCCCAACACTAAATGCTTTTATGAGGGGCAAAAGTGACTATATGGACTGCATATTGACCATTTGTTTGACATTTGTTTACTATTAAAGCTTACATAGATGATGACGTGGCTGTTAAAGTAATAATATGGAATTATAACATCCGATGGGTAAGGGAAATCAAATCTAAGTTAGCAAGGATTAATATAATGTATATTATATATATTAAAATGGTTTTGTTCAAATATAATACGGATTTGGAATAAATAAATATTTTTTTTTAAAAAAAAAAAAAAAAAAAAAAAAAAAAAAAAAAAAGCGAGGTTCCCTCTTCACGATTTGAGAAATCGAGAATGAGAAATCGAAATATTGAGTGGTTTGAGAATGACGATGAAAAATTGAGACTGAGAAATCATGACTTTTTTACCATCAATTGAGTGTTTCCTCATCGCATCGGCATCCTCGGTGACAAGGAATTGAGTCATTTAGGGAAGCCGTTTGGAAGGGAAAACACTAGAAAAGCCCAGTAGACAGTCAAAGCTCGGTGGAGGGCAACGCTAAGGCGTTTGGGTGGAGTGTTGAACTTGCTAGGCTTATTGATTTGACACAACCTTAGTCACATTGGGGTCAAATCACTATTTACCATGAATTAAGATGCAATATAGTGCAAAAACAACTTGGGATCGTTCCCTTATCAAGGAGCATTTTATTTTGAATCCTTAAGGTTGAATTAAGTGCTAAAAATATTATTAGAAAGCAAGTTTTGAAATTGGTTTTCTTAAAACTAAAATTCTTGAAAATAAAGCCATTTCTACTTTTTTTTGTATGTTTGGAAAATAATGAAGAAATGTTTGAATTGAGAGTGAGAATATAAATGATAGATGCTTTTGGTAATGAAGAAAATGACTATCATTGCTCTAAAAGGTTATGGAAATCAAAACTTCATTAAATCTTAAATTTTTTTCCAAAAAAAAAAAAAAAACTCAAGAAAACACTTGAGTCCAATATTCTCAATTAATAAGAACGCCTACAAACATAGCTAACTACAACATCTTGAGATATTGTTTAAAGCCACTTAATGTGCAATTAAAATTGGAATAACGTAACATGAGTCTTATTAAAATTGAGTACTAAACAGTCTCAAAGGCACAAATCAACCACATTAACTAGACAATAACATGTTAATTAATATAATCTCATTGCAACCACAAAGAAATTCAAATACATATATTTTTCACACCGCAAAATCCAATATCAACTACGAGATATGAAATTGAGCTCACCGAGATATCCGAAAAAGTCACGGAACTGGAAGTGTTTGCCAAAAAGCACGGAATCTCATGGGAGAAGGAATGGAAGTCTGGTACGCGAATCTCTAGCTCGTTTGAATTAAGCTCTCTAACTCTCCTCTAAGCTTCCTGTCACAGCACACTCTCCAAGCTTCCAAGTTTGAGCTTCTTCTACGGCGGTGAGGAAGAAATGGAGGTCATCGGTGGTTAGAGTTAGGAATCGTGGCCACCGAGCACCAAGGCTAGGATCGGCCCTACGGGGCTCAAGTTACTATTCCAAATTTTAACTATTTTTTCTCTTTTTTTCAAAAGAAATATAATTAGTAAATTACAACAATTAAAGTTATAATTTATCAAATAAATATTGTCAATATTAATATCCAAACAACATGAATCATCCAACAAATAAAACATTCACTAATTCATAATAAAAAGTAAACTATTGTCACAAATAACTCACATAAAATCTAGGAAGCATATCTAGGTTTTAAATTTAAACTATTATACAATGTTTCTAAGGCAAAATTGATCCTATGACTTGTGACTTCCATCTTCCAACTCCTTATTAATTTTTTTTTTTAAAAAAATTAACATGACCTAATTGGCGGCCTGAGGCTCTTCAGAATGCAAGACTTTTAAGCCCATGGCCTACTGGGGTTGGCTCTATAAGGCCAATTTCATTTAACTCTTCTAATTTTTAAGTCCCAGTTTGACCAGATTTCCCAACTCTACCGGTGATAGTGAGAAGGAGGACTGACGGTGAGTGGATGTGGTAAGAAGGTTGAATCTCCGATTTGGTGAAGAATCCCTTTGGTTTGCACTTCGCCACGCCTCACTCCACTGTCTGAGTTCTCTGTGATGGTGAAGGAAGAAGGTTGCGTCGTTAGTGATGGAGGAACCATGGTTGCCGATGACGATAGAGCAAAAGTGGGGGAGGATGAAGATAAAGGAGGTGATGCGTGGTCCGTTTCAGTCTCGCGGTGCTCTCTGTATATCCAACGAAAGAAGACGAGCTGCTGTGATCTGACCTAAGCAACCTTGTCAAAATGAAAGTTTTGACCAGGGACCTATCTGCAAAATTGAAACTTTGTGGAGGGACCAAACTGCAACATTCTGAGAATTCGAGTTCTTAACTATAATAAATTTTGGTCCTTGTATGTCATTTTCTAAATTTGTTAAAGCTCTTTCAGAACTCCCATAATGCAAAATTAAGCACATTGTAAAGCCAAAATTCCAAAAAAAATCATTGCATAAATAATTAAAATTATTACTATTTTACCTTTAATTACACTTAATTCAATAGAACTGTCTCTAACTCAAATTAGTACTTAATCCTACAATAATATCCTACCAAATGCATTAAGAATCTCAAATTATTCATGAGAAATCATAATCAAAAAATAGCCGGTTTTCTGGGAAGCTACAAGACTGAGCGTTGTACGCGTCCGTGATAAGAAAAACAGTGGAAGAATTGAGGAATTGGAATGAGACAATGGGAGGAGGCACTGTTCACTAGTTTTGCTTGAATACTCATAGCAAACCAAAGAGGAAGCTGTCGTTATTACTGTTCAGGAAGGGGGGCCCGAGGTCAACGCCGGCGAAAAATATTCTTCGCGGAGCAATTCGGGCGGCGATCTTCACTGCTCTTCTTCTTTATACGAGAACGTGTGAATAATAAAGAAGAGGATACACATTCGGACCAGAGAGCATTGTGGGTGAGATTGAAGATAGAGGGTAACTCTGGCGCCACCCTCGTCGGAGAGAACTGAGAAGAAGAAACTTGCCTCATGCTGCTGTTTTGTCTTGTTTTCCCTCCGAGAACCAGGATCGTCAGAAGCAGAAGTAGAGAGAAATCTTTGAACCAGAGGGGCTTCTGCAGAAAAGAAGAACCAGAGGGGAATACTGATGGCGATGGATTGAACAAGAGGGACCTCAAATTGTTCTGCAGTTTCATTTGTTGAAGAGTGACTCTTTGTTTCCTTTTAATTTCTTGGTGGTTCTGAACTCTGATTTTGACCTTGCTAAGATGTTGACTTTGTTTAAAAGCACTTGTGGGCTGTGGCTGAACTTCTCTTGCAATCTACAATACTGTAAGAACTTGACTACTAATTAATCTGTGTTTTCTATTTTATTGTATATTAATTTTGTATATAATAATTTAATTTTTTTCAAATTTAAATTTCTATGTTCAATTATCGCAATATATAAACTAATATTAATATATATAGTATTCAGTAAGATTAAGTATTCTTTTTAGTCATTTTTCATCTCAATTGACTTTATAACCGCTTACCCAAACACGTTTTCATTTGAAAAAAAAAGTTACTTTTGTTACCATCAATCCAAACACAAATAATATTTACAATATGACTTTTTTCCTATCTTAGTTCTATAAAAGTCCGATAGAAAATAAATCATCGCTCCTACTGATAACCCAAACAGGCTCAATTGAAAATAAGAATGGTGTCAACGCTGATTTGGATGCTTTTGGCTTCCCATCAAAATTCCCTTACAAGTTTTACTCGTTTGGGATCTCTGCCTTGGCTCTCAACTCTCGTTGGTGGAGTTGGTGGCTAGTTCGATGGAGACTAATAGCAGTGGTAATGTTGTCAGTAGAACACAAGTGTCTAGCCCAATAAGGCTAGACGATGTTAATGTAGGATCAACAAGCTCTCCACAGGCGCTTATGAGTAAGCCCCTGAATAGATAAGGTTGCCCACTGATATCTATGGAGGAGATATCAACGGGTCTCCCAGGATCACCGCTGTCTTCTGCGGTGATGGCTTTTTACCAAAGGGGGGTGGTGTGTGTGCACAGTGAGACTGAATAGTAAATAATCAATAGAGAATGTAGAGAGTGCACCTGGTAGGTAACCTCCTATTTATAGGGATTACCTAGGGTTCCTCTCCTTGTGTAGTGAATCCGTTCTCCGGCAGTGCGCCTCCCACGTCCCGGAAATGCCCGCTCCACTACCTGTACGGTTCTGAATCCCAGATACGTGGTTGTCGGACAGCTCGACTCATACCTGGGTAGAAAGGGGTTCTGTGGCAAATACACTTATTGAGCCGCATACTCGCTAGGCCCAATATATGGGTCCATAACAGGTAACAATGTCAATGAGGACTTTTTTGCTCCCTTGACTCGTCAGGTGAGTCAATCGTGCCTTTATAAACTCCAAAACTCATTGTCCCCACTTTCTATTACATGGGACGAAACTGAGGTAAGAGCCTGGGGATTTTTCTGAAATTTCAAATTTCATTTTCCCATCAACCCTCCATTTTAGAAACTGATTCAAGTCTGGTCGCTTTGTTAAGTTCAAAAAAAATCACGCCTTTACCTTGCCAAAAAACATGAGATTTCCATTATCTTTCCCTTTTCCGCTATTCCCATTTAATATCTCAAAATCTAATCTAAGTATTGCTTTCAAAAGCTACGAAGGATTCCCCTTTCTAATCTTTTATTTTTGGTTTGACGTTGTTGCGACTGTGCTCCCAGTGGTTGAAAGGGGAGGGTTTGGACAAAGAATCAGACTTAAACAACATTGATTCATGGTACTCTAAATAGTTGTTAGTTATGCCACAAGGTCATTAATGAAGGCTTTTTTTTCCCAACCCACCGGCCGGTGATCAATTTACATCGGAGAAGGAAGAGAAAGAGATGGGGAGAGGAAGGTGAAGTTAGAGTGGCATGGCTAGGAATTATTTGCCTTCCTTTGCCTAGTCAGCATCTTATTGCTTCTTTATCATCCAAATCATCATTCGTGTTAGTCTTAAAAGTAAACAAACGATTAACTAATAGTCAATATCTACTTTTTGATCTATTTTATAATCATATAGTTATTTTTGTCTTCAAAAAAACATTTGGTGGTGGACACACTTTTAAAAAAAGTTTATTTGTCTTTTTGCATCTTAACAAAAAGTTTCAGTAGGCCACCCCTTTCTAGAAAATGAAAGGCCGAAATATTTCTTAGGGTGAGTTTGGATTGAGGGAAGGGAAGGAAGGGGAGGGAAGGGGAGAGAAAAAAATGGGGGAGAGGAAAATTTTTGTGCCCCACCACACTAAATTTTGGACCCATTTTGTTCTCCCCCTATTTTTTTTCTCTCCCTCCTCTCCCCTTCCCTCCCCTCAATCCAAACTCACCCTTAATCTCACTCGAAATGGTCATGCAAGTCACATTATATATTCATACTCTCAGATCAGCAGGAACTTTAGAAGAGAATAAAATAGATGATTTTGCCTTGCTGACTTTAACCTCAGATGTTGCACAGAATCGTTCCAGGCATTCCATAATACATGATCCTTGTTTTTTTTATGCCTCCCCAAAAAGTAGCAAATCTTCTATAAATATTAAAGGATTAAGGTGCAAAAATATCTACGAGCTATTATCCAAAGTGCTTATTTCAAGTATCATATACTTTTTGGAGGTGCAAAAATACTCATAAACTTTTAAAATTGGAGTAAAAATACACATACCATTTATTTTTAAAATGTTGACTGTTAAAAGAGACGGAAAATGTGACGTGGATGCAGACTAGGTGTCAAAATGGCCTCTTCTCACTTCTTCCTTGTCCTTAAGTCCTCAAGACGTGAAGTGTGAATTGTGAGCTCTTTCGAAAACCCAAGTCTGTTGTACAAGTCCAATTCCATCATACTGCTGTTGAAGTCTCCTTTCCCTGTCTTTTAGCTACAAAAGCCTTCATGTGTTTCGTCAGCGACGACGGAGGGAAGGGGCGTTGGAAAATTCTTCCTGGTGTCGAACTCGCAGTCTGGTGCGGCACTCCAATGGTGCCAGAGATTTCTTAAAGAAGCCAACTGATTTGGGGCTGTAGAATGGAAAGAATGGAGACTATAACTGTTATAAATTGTTTCAACAAATTTATTTCAGACCCTCTCTTCCTTTGTTCTTCATCGAAACTCCTTCCTCCAAATCAATTTCTTTCAGGCTCATTTTCTTCGACAGCGTTTCCGTCTGTGACAGCGTGTTCGTCGAAGTTTCAAAAAATCCCTTCAGTTCTTTGATCTTGTATCCTTGTGATCGCGGTGGAGCGTCTAAACGACAATGGTGACATATAGACGAGTTCCAGATCACGATGGCTTTGCACCTTCAATCTTCAACTGATACACACCCCTGAGAAAAAGGCAGCGGCGAGAGAAGGTTCTTCTTATCTCGCAGTTTTCAATCCTTCTGGTTATTTAATTTCTGATGAGATGGTCTGTCGAGGTTTGTGTTGTGGTTTCTTTCAGCCTGAGAATTTGCCTTCAATTTCTTCAACTCCTGGATGCTTTCAAATTCTGAGTTTCTTTGTTCCTTGGGTTTTTGCTTTTGATGCTTTCAATTTCTCAGTTTCTTTGCGGGGATGATCTGATGGAGGACAAGGAAGCATCAGCAGAGGACAAATTGTTGAAGACTTGGAGTGCTACATGGCAGAGCCTAGAACCAACCTGGCACAAAACAAAACAAAAACTAACGGACTTTAAGTATTATTGACGGCAATGGCATATTTGCTCTTAATTTTAAAATTTATAAGTATTTTTGCACATCTAAAGAGCATATAGTATTGGATACACTTTGAGTAAAAGCTTATGGGCATTTTTATCCCTTTATCCAATATTAAATCGGAGACTTTTGTTTTATTGAGGAACAACATTAACAAAATAGTAACATGGGCCTTATATATAAACTGACTCATTAGACCACATATGAGTCTGCATATTTTGAATTCAGCCCAATTAAGAAAAACGTGGGGATACCAAACAAAAATTAATTACCAATCCATATTTGTATCTTTTTGGGAAAATTCTAAATAAATACCTTTTGAATTTGCAAAACCCCGAAGTCCATTGCATTTGTAAAAAAATCTGAGAAGTACCAAGGACCTATGAGGGATATGCAAATTCGAGTCAAATTACCCTTTTGCTCTTAGTTTTAAATAAATAAATAAATAAAACCTTCAAACACCCCATCGGCCATTTCACATCGCCGCACTTACTGGCTGCCGGCCGGGCCCTCGCCAGAATGGCCGGCCGTCCTACGATGCTGATTTGGTATGACAACCGGCTGGCGGATGGTGGCAATGGCGGCGGCATGATGGAGTGTTTGAGGGTTTTTTATTTATTTATTTAAATCTAAGGGCAAAAAGGTAATTTGATTCGAATTTGCATATCTCTCATAGGTCATTGGTACTTCTCAATCTTTTTACAAATTCAACGGATTTCTAGGGGTTTTGCAAATTCAAAAGATATTTATTTGGAATTTTCCCTATCTTTTTCTTATGAATCATATTTGTGCATTTTGAAATATATATATATATATATAATATTTGGGCATTTTGTTGCCAAAAACATATCGTAGAATATAGTAGAAAAGAAAATCAAATTTATATTGCTCACTTGTTATTGAAACTTTTTTATAATTATATACTTTCGTTGGGATCTTATAGTAATTCTTCCAATTATATTTGTAAGAGATGATTATCTTATGTTTTTTTTATAATATATTTATTTTATTCCATTATTTTTAGAATAGGAAGTAAAATCATCTCGTAAATTAAATGGTAAATTCGTTAGAAATCACTTTTATCAACAATCAATAAAGTAGTTAATAATTATTAAAAGTACATAACCAAAAAATTATGAATATAGGAACTAATTACTACAATTGAGGAAACTATAGAGACCTAATAAAAAGGGGAAAAAAAAAGGGTTTGATTAAAAATTCAGTGAAATTATAAGGAGTAATATAATTTTTTTTCCTTTGATTTTTTATGCATGTTTTTGTCAGACTCAGGAGGTTCATTTACTACTTTACTTCATTCATGTACTAGTTAATTAATAACGTATCTTGTTCTTAGATTGCATTATTACACCGTTTGACCTCAGGTACGTATACGTACGGTGTACCGTTACAAAATTTTACATACTAATTCATTAATTTTTTTTTTTTTTTTTTTTTTTTTTTTTTGATCACCAAAGGTACTATATTGGGTTCACATTAGGTGCTTGTCCAAATGTGCTTCTTATGTATTTGTCTATCTAATTAGAAGGACAACCACATTTTATTTTATTTTTTTAATTTTTTTTATAAATTTTATTTATTTAGATTAAATTATATGTCAATTTCTGGAAAAAAAAATTCACCAAAGTAGCTCAAATTAATTAATTTTGTAGATACCGGTGTTACAGGCGTATATTTACGTATGTAGAACTGGAAACTAATTAATTTGAGATCGAGTGCGAAAAAAAAATTCCAAAAAACTAACATAATTTAATCTCAATAAATAAAATTTATAAAAAATAATAATAAAATAAAATAAAATAAAATGTGCTTGTCCCTCTAGTTAGAGAGACAAGCACATAAGAAGCACATAAGGGACAAGCACCTTATGTGCTTCCGTACTATATTACTATCAAATCATAACACCACGAGGGTACATAATAATCATCTAGACGATAAGCAAAGTGCAAAGGAAAGATAGGCGATACAAAGCCATTAAAGCCAAAGCTTCAAAACAACGGATCGAAATCCAATCTAAAATCGGTCACCAAACACTACCGGATCGAGACTCGGTATCCTCCGAATAATATTGACTTCTTTAATGTCCAAGGTTAGAAAGGAAAGCGAAGCAGTGATGGTCGCAAAACTCACCCAAACGGCACGCCTCTTTATAAGTCTCAGTTGTAAGAAAGTCAGTTACACTATTTCCCCTTCTAGGAGTAAATGAAACAGAAAACCCAACCTTAGAGTAAAAAGAGCTGATAACATCAAATAAAATACCTCTACATCTTCAATCAAATAAATCCGGTGACCTTGCATCAACACAATTCGAAGTAGGAGGCAGTCAACTTCAAAAATTACTTTAGCATGACCAAGTCCATAGCTAACATAAGTGCTCTTTGCAAAGCCAATGCTTCATACATAATTGCTGATACAGATTTCAGTTTGCACACAAAACCCCACTTAAAGCATCCAAATTCATCTCCACATACCACTCCAATACCTGCGCTGTTCTTTCCCGAGAAAAAAGATGCATCATGGTTGATTTTTAAAAATCCCGAGGTAGGAGGAGCCCAATGTACAGAGTCACAACTACTACTATTTCCATATTCAAACCCAACATGCAGCTTTTCCCATGAGCTTCAAAACTCACAATTATTAGTTCTAGCCATTTCAATCACATATAGGGGGTTTGAGGGCACATGGTTGAAATTCTTATTGTTCCTTTGCTTCCATACAAACCAGAGAATCAAGCATATATAGAAGAGAAATATCATATGAGGTAAAATCAGGCATACCTGTTACTTGAAGCCACCATCGATTGAAGTTGGTAATACCATTCACATCAAAACGGGCACTAAAGGAGCTACCAAACCATACACACCTCGTCCAGGTGCAATGGAAAAAAAGATGCTCAATAGTTTCTTCTACTTCTTCACAAATTGGACACATGCTTGTTGGGGATCTTCTCCGACGAACAAGAGCTGCATTAATGGCAACGGTGTTATTAAGCAGACGCCACACAAATTGTTGCACCCGAGGTATCACTCTGATTTTCCATAATGATTTCTAGGTAGCTTACGGAATAACAATGGATGATCCAACCGTGATCTCAGAATTACATCGATTTTCCTTCTCAACTTGATAACTTTTCTTAACAGCATAAACACCATTATTGGCCTTGGTCCACATCAGTTTGTCCTCCATTCCATTATTGGGGATCGGAATTTGATAAATGGCATGCAATAAGTCAGCTGGAAGATATTGGGCAATAACCCCGTCAACAATCACATCGCTCACTGTTCCTTCAGTTACAAAGGATTTCCCGGGTGACTCGACTTAGCAAATTCCTTAATACTATTCATTATAGCATAATCTGGCCTAGAATCTTTTGCATTTATTATGCTTTTATTTTATGTTGTACATAAATAAAATAATTTTGTAATACCCGATTTTCAATTTATCAAAAATTCGATATTCGGAATATGTTGTTGGGATTCGTACAACGCGGCGGATTAAAAATTTCTACGAATCCGTCCCGAGGATCACTCGTGTGTGTTAAATCAAGGCTAAGGAATCCGGATATTACCTTTGAGAACTCGTTCGTGGTTTCTTTTACGTTGAACGCGGTGGGCTACCTCCTCGATCAAAGAAGACGACTCTTAGAATCCTCTTCCTCTATCGGTATCCACACGAACAATCCTCGTACACGGCTACGCGATGCTAGCGCTTTCTTGTGCGTCTCTCACTCGGTTTTCACTCTAGGGTTTCTCGCGGCTTTTCGAATACGCTCGATCGAAAGTCCCGTAGGTTTTCTAAAACTGTTCGGCGTATTTAATGCAAAATTAATCATATTAATTTTGAATTCAAACTTTAGATCTGGATTAAATATATATTAATTAAATCTATCCGATAGATCTAATATAATAATATTTATTTAATCGAATTAAAAGCAGATCTGAAATTTCGAATTCAAATCTAGATTAAAAAAAATAATCAATTAAATCTATCGATAGATTTAATCCAACCTATTTATTTAATCCAAATTTAAAAGCCTTCGATTTAATTTATCTCAATAAATTAAACCTAGGAGAAATGATATCTATCTATTTATTTAAATCTAAGATACCAATATCTCAATTCAAATTAAATAGACAATAATATCTTTATTCGAAAATTAAATGAGATACAATATCTCTGTTTGTTTTAGATATTTAATTTATCAAATAAATTAAACATAAAACAAATAATATAATAATAATATTTTAATCTCAATTAAATAATATCATTATATTATTTTCGAATTTAAATATATATATATATATATATATATTTACCCTGCATTAAACTCGTATTCATTAATCTCGATTAATCGAGATTCAATGAACCCTGGACACTTTTACCCGTGTTGGATTATTCTTGTGTGCGACCTGCAGCCCATGTGAGATTGGCGGTGGGCCAACACCGTGTCACCCACATATCACAAGCGGCCTCTAGCAAGACATTGCGACTACCCAACTCACATGGGGATCGATGACACGATACACCTATCGTACAACCATGTCTCACGTCCCTTTTGTCACGCGATAATTTGGTCAAGGATGAGGCATGGATAATGTCAACTTCCTTTTCTTGACCATTACTTTCTCGATTCTCGAGTAGTCTAATAAGTGAAATGGAAACTCCTTTCCATCACGGTATGGCCATACATTTCTTAGACTCACTCATCGAGGGCCCAAGATTATCTCTACGAATGTGAGGGACAAATTCCATCTTGACCATTCACGTCCCTCCGCATGAAAACCACCGATCCCGATCCAGCCTTTATCATCACCCGGTCAAAGGTGACTTTTGACTAGGTCAAAGACCAGTGATTCATCATGTAGGAATCCATGATGATCTCAGTCATAGTGGCGTTGTGACGCGGTTATACATGAGATAAGCTTATGACTTAATCCATGCAGCTTTTTCATAGTGGGTGGCCCAAAGACCTTGTACTCTTACAAGTGCCCATGACTTTGATTGTATCTCCATACCTCATCAAAGTCATATCGGTCTTAATTCATCTTCGCTCCGCGTAGATGACCGATCGAGGACATTTAGGATAATCTATAAGATGTATCCAGGGATGCGGTTATCAATACGAACATGCAGACGAAAATGATAACTAAAGAAAATACTTTAAATAACTCAAATATCCAAAGTACAATGAATTGCCCCTAGGGCATAATTTCCAACATATGTTACCATATTAAATTGGTTAACATATGTAACTTAGAGTCACATAGAATAATGGCTATTTTAAGATTAAAAGAGCCATGAAAAAAGTTATAAAAACACTTAATTGAATTAAGTGTCAATTAGAAAATAATGGGAAAATTAGCTTGCATTAATTAGGATTAATTGCATAAATTCTCCTAATTAATTAGAGACAAATTAAAAGCATTAAAGGAGGGCTAATTACATTTGAAAATAATTAAGCCAAAGAGAATGAAATAATACTTATTTAAATAAGCCTTAATTGCCATGAGTAGCTAATAAATAAATTATGCAATGGGATATGTAATTAAGTGCACCTATAAACACTTGATTAAGGGAATAAATTAAGCTTCAATCAGCCCCAAATGACAAGCACGTTCTAGCTGAATGGAAGAATGAGAAATGATGAGAATTTTATTTCATAAGAGTTGAAAAGTCAAATATTTGGGCCAACCAATTAGAAAGCTTGAAACAAGAGGTGTTTTATTAATTAAAATACACACAAATGGCTAAAAGGGAAGGGAATTCGGTTGGCACATGAGTGGCTTTTTAGAATGATTAAATCAATTAGATAATCAAGAGCACATGCAAATGGAAGAGGATAAGATGAGATAAAAGCTCATTAATGCAAAATGGAAGAGGATAAGGAGAGCGGGAGAGGGAGAGGTAGAGGGAGAGAGAGAGATTTTATTATATTATTTTTATAAGAGCATATGTTTTATAGTGAAGGGTGAGGATTAAGGTTAATAAAGTGGATTTGATCCAATGGTCCTAATTAATCCTATAAATAAGCTAATCCTCTTGTAAATTGACTAGTCAATGAAAAATCAAGAAAATGAGCCTAATCCTATGTAATTAATATTGGCCAATGAGGATCTTTGATCCATAAATTGTGTCTTTATAAAAAACCAATGCACATGAACCCTTGATGAAGGAAAATGATCCAATGGTTGTGGTCCTTGGATTTTTCCTATAAATAGATAGCTCTCCTCTCTTCATTTTTCACACCAAACTCATCAAAATGGTTGAGTTTAAGAGAAGAGTGAAGTCTTTGGAGCAAGAAGGAGGGAGGAGAAGCAAGGTTCTTCAAAGGTAAGCTCTCTAGTTCTTGAGCTTTAGTTTCTAGCTTTTAGTTCTTAGCAAAATTATAGTTTAATCTAGAAAATTGTTAGAAATATTCCTTTTCATGTTTGGAAGTATCCATTGCTTTTAAAACGCAAAATAGAGTGGAAAACATGTTAGGGAATAATTTATAGAATCAATAGATCATTAAGATAAATGTTGTAGAAACTGGGTTGTTAAAGTCAGTCACTTTGAAGCTATTATTTTATGCATCAAATGATCTTTAAAAATCACAAAATTTTACATGAATAAATTAGACATGCAGGGCTTTCCAAATATATAAAATATGTAGCATTTTGAGTTCTGTACAAGGAGATAAAAATTCTTGAAGTTAAGCCACGTTTTTGGATCTAAATCTGAACAGTGTTTGAAAACACAAAACTTGGGAATGATTCTTGATGTTCTGGCTTCTGAGAATGTTTTTCCTAGAAAATAGACATGTCAAGGGTCATGAGGAATTTTACGGAACCTCATTTTAATTTTTGTAGAATTAATTATGATTTTTAGAAGTTGCTGAAAAATCTGCCAGAAAAATCCACCAGCAATGCGTTTTTAAAAGAAATGTAAGGGTAGAAGTGGAATAATAAATCCACCAAGGGTAGAAATGTCAAAACAGGTGAAAATATCCTTTTTGATATTACTCTAGATAATATGATTTTATAATAATCCGACAGTAACATTATAGGATATCCGGGAAGTTCGGAGTCGGGTTCAAATGTCAGGCATGTTGGCCATTACATGGTGAAAGGTATGTTCGCGTACTAGTAACTTTAATCACCTATATCTTGTATGATTATATATGATTGAGTGATTCATGGGGTGATGGACAAGACTAGATCTTGGGTCATGCACCGTGGCTAAGACTCTGTCTTAGGTCACTGTTTATACATTCAGCTTTATACGTGTTATAGTCTTGATAATGCCGTTGAGTTTTCCTAGCTCTGAAGACACGAGGGGCTGTCGTGGCACTGGTTAGTGCAAACTAGGGCAGAGAATGGGCGGGTTGGGCAGCCCATACCTAAACTCATAGCCCGCCCATTTAACTTTAAATGGGTATGGGTTAGCCCATACCTGTACCTCAAACCATTTAAACCCATATTAAATGGGCTATCATATAAATGGGTGGGCTAACCAGGTTTTGGGTAACCCATTTACATTTAACAAGGTTTTTTTTTTTTTGAGAAAAACATATATAAACAGTAAGTATCCACCTAAATTATCATTCTAAATTCTGAAATATGAATCTTCAAAATTCAATAATCATATTTTACGCAAAAGAACCTAAATTTAGACAAGTGTCATCATAGCATAATTTTAATGTTCAAACTCCAAGTGGGGAAATGGTCAAATGGGGGAAATGGGGAATGGGTATTTCATGGCAATATGGTGTATTATTGTCCAATATATATATATATATATATAACTAATGGGTGGGTATGGGCAACACAAAGGTGTGCCCATAGCCCACCCATTTAAGTCTTAAATGGGCGGGTTTTAACTCAACCCGTTATAGGTTTTTTTGGGCGGGCTCAAAGTGCCCAATTGCATTGAATTATGGGCGGGGTCACCGGGTCGCGATTTCCATGCTCTACCCTGGTGCAAACGTGGATGAATTTACATGTGCTGTGTGCTATGTACTGTTGTTATGTTGATATTACATCTGCTATGTGTTTATGTATTGTTGTAACCTTACATCTGCTGTGTGCTATATATGGTTGATGCTGATATGTAATGAATATCCGTCATATATTGTCATATTTGCTATAGAGGTTAACTGTTACCTGTGGTTCGATGGGTATTGGACTTCAGATTTGTTTAAGGTTCAGGAAAGGAACCTGGATCAGTGGAGGCACCGAAGGATAGATCCGAAAAGAGGCATTAGTAGGCGGAGCCGTGAAGAGGTCCCAGTCAGCGAATGCCGGAAGGAGTTTAACAGGGACTAGTTTTGGCCTGAATCCGATAAAGTTATCTCAAACCGTTTGGTGTCTAAGAAAGGGTTGTCTATGTGGTTCAGTCAATAAGTCGCCGTGAAAGACGGGGAGACTTACCTTAGACTTTACCCGGCCTGGCCAAATGGGTTTGATTAACTGTATTGGATTCTGAGCCGCAGGTCTAGATAGACCAATATTTGAGCCTGTAATTGTATCACAATATTCCTTCGGGAAATTTTTAACAATGATGTAAACTAGCATCTTCAACTCGTAAGAGTTTACTTTTATAATTAAATGTATATTAATAGTGTATAATTAAATTGTTAAAATATAACAAATACAACAATTTGATTTAAATATAATTTAAATCCAAATAATTGAAATTAAATCCATCAACATTCATAATTTATTATATTTAATAAAGAAATTTCCATAAAATTCATATAAAAGCCGTTCAATATGATCAAGTCAAAAAAGTTAACGTGAGTTTAAGAGTGAGTTAACACGGTTTTATAAGCTAAAAACGTAAAAATGATATAACTCGTGGGTTTAACTGAATTTATAATTGACACGAAGTTTACTTGCTTTGCTCAACTTGATTTAGTAAGATATGAACATAAAAACGGTAAACTCGGAGAGTCAATTCACGAATTTGACAATGATATATGTAGGTATCCCGTTCAAATTGATGTCCCTATGTGTAGATCATTCATAAGTAACACTATTATTAAGGTATTCACGGATCTGAGCATCATCAGAATTATATAAATGCAAAAGATGGAATAAAATATGAAGAGAAAAGCTCTTAAATAAACACATTTAATATAATTAAAAATTAATGAGAATAAATTAAATGTGTTCAGATATGGAAACATGAAACTCCCATAGAAGCGTGGAATCAGAGGAACTTAGGTGTGTTCAGTATCCATAATAATTCAGTCGTTTGTGGTACAAAATGAGAATGTAATTAAATAAAACAAAATAAATACTATAGTCAGAGGAAAATATCTTTTATTTTTATTACAAAATAATAAACAAAAATTATGTTAAATATTGATAACAAACGTATAAGTGATACAGAATATAGTACTAGCATGCATTGAACCTAGTAGAAGGGCTCTGGATCATTATTTTGAAATTGAAACTTGGATCGAACTAGCTAAACTAGACCGTAAACCAAGGAATAAGTCTGGTCTGGGGCATCAACCTGGTTTGGAACTTTTTTTAAAATAAAATTGATTTTTTAAAAATTTTCTTTAAAATTTCATATCAATTACCTGAAATCTTCAATTTCTCACTGATTTGGCCCCGGGTTAGCTACGGTTTAACTCCGTTATGGCTCACTAACCTTTGACCCAGTACCCTTGGCCGATTTAGTGGCCAGTCTAGATTTTAGAACCTTAGTTTGGATGGTTTAAATATAAGGTTTCCCATTTGAGTTATGTGAATGCAAAAATATTTGAGAGAGGGCTATTTCTAATTTTGACAATACTTAAATATAATCTAATTAGATAGCCATATCAAAAATATCAATGATAGTATATTTAAAATTTAATTTAGAAATACGGCAACAAAAACATAAGCCTATGCTCAAATTTTATTAATAACTATAAAATTTAGTTGATTAATTTGTAGGAGATAATGACATATTTTATTTTGACAAAAAAAACTGGTTAGTAGGATGGTATTTTTTTTTTTTTGTCGAACATGTTAGTGTTAAAGAATGTCAACCCTCAAAGAATTAAAATGAAACATTTTGTAAAATTAAAATATTTTTACCGGAAAAAAAAAAAAAAACTTCAGGCTATTAGATATTTGTTGCTCTTTGTTTTTTTGTTTTGTTTTTTGGGGGGGGGGGGGGAGGATAGAGAGTAGAGACACTGCCTTTGAGAAGAGTTGTGAAAATCTAATCCACCTAGATTTTTTGGAGCAAAAATGTGCTAAGAGTGTTTTTTGGCTAACACTATTTTGGAAATGCTTGACTTAGGTCAACACTATTTTTGGAAAAGAATTATCCATATTTATCTCAAATATCAAATAAAACACTTCTACTTTAACCTGAATGCGATTTATAATTACTAGTATAATTTAAAATAATTATCAGCAATGCTGTACTCTTGTTTAAGAATTGAAATTTTTTAAAATTGACAAGAAAATATAATTATGAATAATACAATAGTCATATGAATAATTAATAAATGATAAGGGAATAAGAGAAGTAAAATGATCATTCTCATACATTTTATTTTTATATAACATATCAATTGATGAATTAATTTCACCATTATGAGTGAAAGGAATCGAATTTGAAAAAATATTCTCATTATTAATAATTTATAAGTACTCTGATTATGATTTGTTATAAATTTTATGGAGTATTTTTTTACCAGCAAATTTTATGGTGTCTATTGACTTACATTATATATTAATTACACTTTACTCTTATTAGCTACGCTTTAGCTTAAAATGTGCACAAAAAACTTCAGTTTAGGGCAATGATACCTTTTCTAATTATTTTAAATAATAAAAAATATTAAATCAAAGTTCAGGGAATCAATTATAAATTTCTAAATTTTTATTATCCACTTAATATCATGGTTTAGGAACCGGACGGACCATGGGCCGTTCGCATCGGAACCGGCGAACCGCCCAGAAACCGGTCCGAGTTGGGATAAAACCGGATTGACTCGGTGACTTTGAGTCAACTCAAAAACTCTACCTGAACCTACGAGTTGAGGAGTCACCGAGTCAATCAAAAGAAGAAAAAAACGACGCAGAAGCCGAGGTGGAGAAGAACACAGATCTAAAAACAGAGATGGAGAAGAACACAGATCTAAAAATAGAGATGGAGAAGAACACAGAGATCTGAAAAAAGAGTTGGTTTTCAGTCAGGAAACAGAGATCGACGGAAGCTATGGATAATGGAGTTCTTGTCGGTGAGGGTGCAAGCATCGGCGCGAATCATCGCCACCTTCGGTGTTCGAACTCGTCTCCAACCTACTCCAACAAAAGGTGTTCGTTGACAGAGTTCCTAAACTCGCTGGAGAAGATGATCCGTGAACCAAGGAGAAAATCAGAAAAATCTCTGCAATTTCAATTTGATAAACAAAGTCCTCTCTCTGTCCGTCACTTCGCTCTGTGAACTGTGAAGTACTGAAGTGTTTTGAGCCACACAAAAAAGTACTGAAGTGTAAATAAACTAATAAAGTAATAAACAAATAAAGAGATTTTGTCCAGCCAAAGTCCAAAGTGTGTGATCACTTACTTTTTAGAAAATGAATATAAAATTACACACTTTTCTATATGACACATCCTCTCATATTTTTATAATTTTTTTTATTATTAAAATATAAATATTTTTTATCTATTTTAATTAAATCATATTTTTAATTAATACGGTCTCGACTCCGGTTTGACTCCGGTCGACCCACTAACCCTTAACCCAAGATTCTACTCCCGCGGTTCACCGACCGTCCGGTTTTAACCTTGCTTAATATATAGAAATAAAAAATATATATATTATTTTTGATGAAAATATACTTGTCCCGTATATATATACACACACATATAGGGTTTAATGTTTCTACTTTTACTGCAGAAATTTTTTTCTGCCACATTCACATAAAATTGGATGAGTCCCCTTATAAAGAGAAAATATTAGTGAGGCCTACCTACTTTTATATTGAATGTAATAGAAAAATTTTCTACAATAAGAGCAAAAACATTATACCGACATAATATATACACACACCCACACTTTTAAAGAAAACTAATAACCTATGTAAAATTTTCAGTATCAATTTTTTTTTTTTTTTTTTGCCCACTTAATTGTTAGCTAATCTCATGATCTCTCATTCTTTGTCAATAAATGAGAGTGATTTTAAGAAAATAAATTATATTTTTTAAAAATATTTATTAGATTTATATCTTTAAAAAAATAAATTGGAAAGACTTACTACCGTTTTTTTTTTTTGCCAGAAGGAAAGAGTTAATACTTAATACTACTAGTAGTAGTATTAGTAGTATTGTATATATTCTAGCGGGATTGTACAGAAAGAAAATCGCGTATTAGTGTCTGGTAAGTTTTTTTTTTTTTTTTATAAAAAAAGTTTTGGAGGGGGTTTGACATCGGTCCCCTCACCAAGGCTACCGTCCTGGGCTCTATGAAGACTTACCTTGGGGACTTACGAGATCGCTTACCAAAGGAGTCCCAAATGACGACGGTAGAGGATCGAACCCACACCATTTGGCCTATCTTCAATCCCTTACCATCTATACCAACTCTCATTGACTATTGTCCGGTAAGTTAAACAGCAAAATCGTGTATTCTCTGACCCAGAAGGAACGCATCTAATTTCAGAGAGCAATGAATAAATGCAGAAAAACGAATGGGTACGTCCCTAGGTTGGAGATGGATAAGAACCGAACATGAACATGAACAGATTGATTGATTGATGCATATATAAATGGGGTTTAAACTTACATGAGAAAAGAAAAATATTCCTATACACACATAAAATAGTATGACCCACATATATATATAATGCTAATTATATATATATATATGTAGTTCCCACCATTTTATATGTATGTGACATGAGAAAACACTTCTCTTACAACATGATAAGTGTTTTTCCCTATATAAATATCCCTCTTTGTAATATCCCAAATTTTGGACCTAGAGTCTTAAAATTAGTCTGTTTTTGGAAGACTACTAGACCCTATTTTTGAAAGTGACGAATTTAGAATCGGTATTTTATGAGACATGAATAGTATTTACTATTCACAAATATTTACTATTCATGTGGGACCCACGTCAAATTATTTCACCTCTGCCGACAGCTGCCTCGTGGTTTTGAAAAAATTGTATGCGGGACCCACATAATAGTAATTTACTATTTGAATAATAATATATATTATATTATATTATTATAATATTAAAATATATAAAAACGTGAGAAACGGGAGAAGACGTGGAAGGTTACTATTTGACTAGGGGAAAATTACGTAGAATGACCCAGAAGTAAAATACATTTAAGGACCCATTTCCTTTTCTATATAAACTCACACACGCACGCGATGAACGCAGAAGGGTAAGAAAAGAGAAAGAAAAAAAGGAAAGAGAGAGAAAGAGAAAAGAAAGGAAAGGAAAGGAAAGAAATAAGAGAAAGGTCCGGAGTAACTTTAGTAGTTGGTAAAAAAGGTAAAGAGGAGGCCACAGGACAAAGGTAGTGGGCTTACTTTATTTATATGTATTTGATATTATTATGTATGGTTGTTATGCTTGCTTGCTATGTTGAACATATTTGAGTAATTGAAGCTCTGTTTTGAACTATGCTATGGCCATGAGTATGTTGTATGAAGCATTGAAGATACGTAAACGTCATTATGTTAACATGAGCATGTATAAGGCAAGTGTATTATACATTAATATTTATCTTGCATGCATTGTTTGGTATTGTTTGTTACGAGATTCCCCAAAATCTCACCCCCCACAACAAACCATTAGGCAGGTGAGCACAAGGGAGTGCCGCACAAGATATCAAAGGGAAGGTTGCTCGAAGATGGAGCAGTAGAAGGAGTATTTGAGGAACTGAAGGGTGAATAGTGTCAGCGTGTATACACTGTATCTGTGAATAGTGACGTATATATGAATAGTGATGTATACGTGAATAGTGATTTCGTATATTTTGATTATTTATATTGAAACGCTTCCGTGTATTTAAATTAAGAGGAATTTAAGGCAGGTGTTACACCCTTTCATTTTTCACATTCCTCAATTGTTGGTTTACCCCACCAATACAATATCCTCCATTTTCTCTCTCACGTTCATCAAGCAGAGATAACTCAGAGCAAGGTTCTTAAAAACAAGTTTTTTCCGAAAATGGAAGGAGAATAAAAAATTGTAAAATGTAAAATCGTAATGTAGTAAAAATCGTAAAATTGGAAAATTAGTAAAATCGTTTTAATGAAGAAAAAAATCGTAAAAACGTAGTGATAAATCGAGTTTTTAAGCAATATTTCCGAGAAGGACCACCTTCCACTCATAAAGCAATAAAACTGGCATCTTCCTCACTTCCTCCCCCTTTCCCTCCCTCCCCCTCACTCTCTCTTTTATTCTTAACGGTTAAATTTGTACATTCATCCTTATATAATTTATTCAAATTTTTTTATTTTTTTCACTACAAAAAAAAGTGTGGTTTGTCGCGGTTATATTGTAGCGGTCATATTAAACCGCTACAAATTACCTAATTAGTAGCGGTTTCAACCCAAACCGCCACAAATTAGTATCGGAAGCTTTGGCGCCAAATGCTGACCATTTTGCTTCGCTTTTTGTCACGGTGACACAAAACCAAACCGCTACAAATATGGCGCCAGCCTTGGCGCGTTATGGCGCGAAGTATGTTGCGGTTTTTTCCTAGCGGTTCTGTCAAAATAACCGCTACAAAAATTTGAAACGACATAGTTTTGTCACGGTGAGAAGAAAGCGACACCTTGACCGCGTCAAAATGTCAAGCTTAGTAGCGGTTTCTACTATAACCGCTACAAAATTTATTATATAAATAATCATTTCCATCCGTACAACGATTATAAAAATATTCTAAATCGGCTTTATCATTGAATGAACATTCTCAACTTGGTTCTCGAAAACAGAAGACAAGCATATATCTGAAGCGCTAATCTCGGGAGATGAGTGCTGCAGATATTTGCCTGTCTTCTCATCGTTCAAGCCGAGGAGGTTCCTTCAGTGACAATCCAGATTTAGTTATTCCATTGACCTGAAGACTTCTACTCCTCTAAATATGTCTAACATGCCACCGAATATTGGGTTCAATATTAGCCACCTTTGTCTCTGGCAAATATCTCTGAATAAAATGAGTCAGTGAGTTTTTCTAGGGAGATCGGTGGCTATACTGAATCCAAATCTTCACCGGCATGTTGGACAATTTTCAATAAACTGGTCATTCCTAATTTATTAACGAAATTAAAGAAAATAATTGAGAATGTTTTTATTTTAATAAATAAAAAATCCAAACTAATTAGTTTTAAATTTGTAGTGGTTTTAAGAAAATTTAAGAAAATAATCAAATTAATTGAGAGACTTTAAATTGAAATAATCAAAAAATCCAAACTAATTAGTTTGTAACTCAAACTAATTAGTTTGGCATTTATTTTTTAAAAAATATTACTTTTGTAGCGGTTTCTGAGGAAACCGTGACAAAATGTGATCATTCTGTAGCGGTTCATATGTCTAACCGCTACAGAATTGCAACAGTCATTGATTTTGTAGCGGTTATAGAACCGCTACAAAGTTTCACGAAGAACAAGGCACATTTGTAGCGGTTGGGGTAGCAGTTTCTGGAACCGCGACAAAGTGATTCATTTTGTCACGGTTATTTATTTTGACCGCTACAAAGTGACAGCGGTTTTTATACTGTTCCTCTCACTTTTGAAATTCACACGCGCGAGTTTTTACTTTTCACCTTTTAACCTTTCAACTTATACTTTCCATCATCCTTTCAACTTGTACTTTCCATCATCCTTTCAACTTGTACTTTCCAACATCATGGTTTCTGAGGAAAGAGACCCCCGAAAAGGGAAAGATCTTGTACCCCCTAAAAGGCCCGTCGGGGGTAGTGGTAGTAGAGGGCCCGTAGAGGCGGGGCGTGGGCCACAAAATATCCCCTTGAGCCCCCTCAAAGGGGGATGAGTTTGATGCTCTTTTTCAAAATGACCCAATCCCAAACCCAGAGAACCTAGAGACTGTAGGGGGAGATCGGGGCGCAAGTCTGTCGTTTGACGACATCTTGAATGAAGATGAGGAGCTCGAGTTTGACATTCCCATGTCGGAGGCAGAGCGGTTTCTCGACGAGGAGAACGCGCGGGACCATGGGAACCCCGACCGTCGTCTTCTCATTCCACCGGATTTGTGGTGGATGTCGAAGGTAAGTATAAGTAGTTTATTGGCAAAAAATAATATTTAAATTATTATAAAAAATTATGAAAATTTATTTAAAATGCAATACAACAATTTTGTTATAATTGTGCAGATCTACATGGGAACATCAGCAGGATGACGTTGGATGTTCCCACGCTCAGTCAGCAGACGGACTACCGGGTGATAGTTTCTTGGAATATGCAGACGGACCAGCCGATCGGCAATGGTGGTCACCTGTTGAACCGATACCTGTCACAATTTGGGGGGAATTGGGTATGGTTCCCGATCTATTTCCACAGTTGGAAAAAGATCCCGAAGGAAAACAAGGAGAAGGCGTTTGAGGACGTTGTGCGGGTAAGTTATGTTGTGTAATTAAATTCATTTTTTTAATAGTTATAAGTTGTGGTTAATTTAGTTATCTGTTTCTTAATTACTAATCATTTTATGATACAGAAAAAGTTTAAACTACGGGCCCACGCTTTGAGGTACGTAAAGATGAAAATGGGAGAAGGATGGAAGAGCGGAGGATTCGTCTCTACGACCCAGCGAGAATGGAGATGGGACTATGCCTCTGCGGCAAGAATCGATGGAGAACGTCCCCGACGGCGTGGAGGCAAATGGTAGGCAGCTTTTGTCCAATATCGGAGGAGTCCAAAGGGAGTGGTACGTTTTTTAATTAATCATAGTTTAGTTTTTTTTTTTTTTTTTTAACATGAGGGTATTGTATAGTTTAAAATTTGCTTTAATTAATTTTGTTTAAATGTAGTTTAAAAATTTAAATATAGACAAAATTAATGTAGTGTTTAGATTTGGTTTAAATTAATTAAATTTAGAGTAAAATATATTGACTACCCCTCTATTTTACCTAAATTACACAAACATCTCATTTATTTTGTAGGCTCTATCGAGAGGAACACCTAGATGATGGCGGCTCGGAGGGTCAATCACACGGCGGGATCCAAGACGTTTCTTTGTGACCTACGGTGAGATGGTATGTTAAAAGTTAAATTAATTTTATGTTTAAATGATTATTGCTTTGTTTTGGAAATAACAAAGTTTATATTCTTTTAACTCTTTCAACAAGAGAAGGCTCGGGAGGAGAACCGTGAGACGAACTATGGGCAGTTGTGGACACGCACACATAGACACCGTGATGGCACGCCGACCTCTGAGGCAGCAGAGGAGATAATAGTAAGTTACAAAAAAATATTAGTTAAATTAAATTAAATTAAATTGTTTGATTAATGTTTTATGAAATATGTGCGTCAAGCCCGGATTGAGCAGACCCGGAGACAAAACTCCGAGCGTGCCCCGAGTCACGGGGTCCGTTGATCCTACGGCCTCATTGAAAGTTGCTGTGGGCCCAGTCGAGCATCCTGGCCGGGTTAGGGGCTTTGGGCTAGGCGCCAGGCCTAGCATGGTGTATGGCAAGGGCTCCTCCTCTGACGCTGGAACCTCTGGCTCGAGAATGCCACCACCGGAGGCGGTTGATGCGATGATTGCCGAGAAGGTTGCCGCGCAGGTTGCCGAGCAGGTTGCTGCAGAGAGGGCCAGGAGTGAGGCCAGGAATAGGCGCATGCAGGAGAGTCTCGACCGTTGGTACGCTAATCGAGACATAGGCGGCGGTCAATTATCGGGGCCTTGACGAGCCGCTACCTAACGACGGTTTCCATCACCCGAGCCTCCCCCTCCGTTCATCTACGCGGATTCCCCCCGGCTCCCCTCCGGATCCTGCTGCTGGTGAAGTCGAGGGCGTTGTTACATCTGGTCGTGCCCACGCCGCCCCCCGAGACAACCCCCACGAGACGGCCCCCGCAGACGGGACGATCATCGGGCTCGATAGTTAGTTTTTATTTTTAAAGTAATTAATTTTGTATTTGGATGTTTGTTCACCTTCGTTATCTTAATTGATTTGTTGACAATTTTATTAAATTTAAATATTTGTTATCTTTTTTTTTTTTAGTAGGTTTTTGATATTGTAACACCATTTCAATACTTATATGTCATTTGTAAAATAATAAAGGGAGTTAATAATTTGTGAATAAAAATATATGTTTTCAAAATAATAAACGGAGTTAAAAATTTGTAGATAAAAAGATATGTTTTCAAAATAATAAACGGATTTAATAATTTGTGAATAAAAATATATGGATAAAAATAATTTTCGTTGCGGTTTGTACACTTTAACCGCGACCAAACTTATTTGTAGCGGTTACTGATGTGAAAACCGCTACAAATTTGAATTTCAAAGTAAATAAATAACCGCCAAAACTTTGTTGCGGTTCCTCCATTAACCGCTACAAATTTGAATTTCAAAGTAATAAATAACCGTTGAAAATTTTTGTTTGCGGTACAAATTTGAATTTCTCGCATTAACCGCTACGAATCTCAAACGGTAATAATTTAGTAGCGGTTTGGTAGCGGTTTGTTCACCGCGACTAGTTATTTTCGATTCATATTTGTAGCGGTTTTGTAAACCGCTACAAATTAATTTTGTCGCGGTTATGGTCGTGGTTTTCAACCGCTACAAATTATTTCAAGTTGCATTTAAAGATCTCAAGTGTTGGAATGAAAGTAACCCAAAATTGTCTCCACATTTATATACTATCATAGCTTTGTTTACTTCAGATGGATAAGTCATGGATCAAGATGCCGTGTAGTTCTCCTGTATATTTAGCGGGATTGAAAAATTTCTTAGATTTCGCCTTCTCGCACGCTAGCATTAATGGCAAGATCGTGTGTCCTTGTTGTAGATGCAAGTTTAAGAAGTGGCAAACACGAGAAGGTGCTATGGAACATCTTCTTATGAAGCCTTTCCCAGAAGCATATACATTTTGGGATGTTCATGGTGAGAAACATGGTATGAGATATGGGGATCATCTTCCTCAAACCTCACAAGTAGGAAATCAACAAAATCAAGATGATCTGGTTAATGAGGCTGTTCGTGACGCTTTTGGTGTTCAAGATGACAACTTCACGGCAGAAGTGCAGGGTCCAGAACCAGTTTTCTTCAGGAATGACGCAGCTCGGGAATTTTTCAGCCTCATGGATGAGAGCGATCGTCCTTTGTATAAAGGTTGTCAGAAATACTCAAAATTATCCTTTCTGATCAAATTGTACCATATCAAGTGCATGTGTGGGATTACTGATAAGGCAATGTCGATGATCTTTGGAATTACTACGAGATGCTTTCCCCGACGCGGACATTCCCACAACCTTCTACGAGGCCAAGAAGATAATCAATAGATTAGGCTTGAACTACGAAAAAATCGATGCCTGCCCCAAAGACTGCATGCTTTATTAGGGGGAGGACGCTCGGAGGGAGACTTGTAAGAAGTGTCACACTTCGAGGTTCAGGATAGTTCAGAAGGGAAAAAGCTGAAGAAGAAACCCGCAAAGATTCTAAGGTACTTTCCTTTAAAACCTCGCTTACAAAGATTGTTTATGTCGTCTAAGACAGCTGAGCATATGAGGTGGCATGAAGCCGACAAGAACGAAGATGGTAAACTCAGACATCCACGGGATGGTGAAGCGTGGAAAGCGTTTGACTCAGCCTTTCCTGATTTCGCAGCGGAGCCTAGAAATGTTCGTCTTGGTTTGGCGACCGATGGTTTTAATCCGTTTGGGAATCTTAGCACAAGTTATAGTATATGGCCAGTTGTTTTGATACCTTACAACTTGCCCCCTTGGATGTGTATGAAACAAAGCTCCTTCATTATGTCCATGATTATTCCAGGCAAAAAGGCACCGGAAATGACATCGATGTGTATCTACAACCGCTTATCAAGGAGTTGGTAGACTTGTGGAATGTTGGCGTCGAGACGTATGACGCGCACGAGAAGACACTGTTCAAATTGTGTGCGGCGTTGATGTGGACTACCAGTGATTTCCCTAGACCGGGAACATTATCGGGTGGAATGTGCATACGGCCTTGCGTGTCCGGCTTGCAATTTTGACTCGACTCGGTGCGCCTTCCCCGCGGTCGTAAGTGGTGCTTCATGGGTCATCGTAGGTTTCTCGATGGTACGCACAAGTTTAGGTTGCAACGCAATCGTTTCAATGGGCAACACGAAAAAAGAGGACCTCCTTGGAATTTATCCGGTGCAGAAATCATAGAGCAGCTTGTGGATGTTGAATTTGAGTATGGGAAAAAGACGATCCAGCAAAGGCCGGGACAAAGACGGCCAGGGCTTCTGGTTCTGCGACCCAGCAATGGCGAAAGATAAGCGTCTTCTTTACTCTTCCGTATTGGACAGATAATTTGCTTCGACATAGTCTGGATGTCATGCACATTGAAAAGAATGTGTGCGACAATGTGTTGTACACGATTATGAACGAACCAGGCAAGTCAAAAGATCATCTTCGAGCGAGGAAAGATTTGCGGGAGATGGGGTTCGTGCGAGATGCGTGGCCGGATGAGCATGACAGATTTCAACCGGCAAAATTCACCCGACAAAACCAAATAAGGAAATCTTCCTCTCGACGTTGAAGAATATAAAAGTTCGACGGGTATTCAAGCAACATTTCACGATGTGTTGACGTGCGGCTCGAAAGGTTCGGGCTGAAGAGTCATGACTCACATGTGCTTATGCAGAATAGTTACTTCCGCTGGCCATAAAAAATACCTTGCCTCTCGATGTGTCGATCGTTTTGGTCGAGCTTTGTACTTTCTTTCGGAAGTTGTGTTCCAAGGTTTTGATTGTGGAGGAGCTCGACCAGCTACGCATCAGAAAATCATTATTACGTTGTGTCATTTGGAGATGATCTTTCCTCCGTCATTTTTCACGGTCATGGTTCACTGACAAGTACACCTTGTTCACGAGACCAAGCTTGCGGCCCAGTTCACTACCGATGGATGTATCCTATTGAAAGGTACTCATTTAAAATTAATTACTTTAGCATTACTCCTCTAGCCGCACGTTTAACCATTAATGTATCGACATTTCTCCTCATTACTTTATAGGTTTCTTGGGAAAGTGAAATCTTACGTGAGGAATAAGGCGTGGCCTGAAGGATCAATATCACAAGGTTATATTGGGGATGAGGTCATGTATTTTTGTTCGAGGTACTTTGATGACATTGAGACGTCATTCAACCGACCGCCTCGTGTAGACGATTTTCCTGAGCCAGAGCCAGAGCCATCAGCAATAGAGTTGTTTTTCCCTCGTGTTGGTAAACCAGTTGGCGGATGTGAGAACTTCAAACTCACGGCACTTGAGAAGTTTCAAGCACATAGACATGTCTTGATTAATTGCGCTAAAGTTGAACCGTATCTTAGTAAGGATTGCACACGAGATATATATATGTTATCTTATATGTTTCCTTACATTTTATAGTCACATTTCTTGCTCGTCATCGCATGTTTAATTGCGGGGAATTCGGGAGTCATGTGAAGCGTCAGCGAGGATCCGTACGAGACATCCTCGGAAATTGATAGAAAGGTCCACGAGAGAATTCCAAAGTTGGTTTAGGAGGAGAATAATGAATGATCACAACCCCCACTCAGTAGAATTCAGAGCTCTCGCACTCGGCCCGCTTGACCACGCCCAAAGATTTACGGCTTACAATGTCAATGGCTTCAAGTTTTGCACCGTTTCACGAGATCAGGGATTGCTCACCCAAAACTCAGGTGTATATGGCATGTTTGGGACGAGGAGTTATGCGAGCGACGAGTGACGGGAACATGCAATTCGGTGACGTCCGTATTATGGCAAGTTGCTTGATGTGGTCGGGATAACTTACCAAGGCCTTTTCTCGTGACGTTGTTCAAGTGTTTGTGGGCGAATACGACAACGTCCGGGGACTCACGACGATGACTTAGGCATCACATCGGTGAATTTCTCCCGGCCTATTCACACCGGGTCGGTCGAAGAGGACGAGCCGTATATTCTTGCCTCAGAGGCCCATCAGGTTTATTTTGTCGCCGATGAGAGGCACAGGGATTGGAATATGGTGGTTCACTTAAAGCCTCGGGACCTTTACGATATGGGCGATGGTGAGAACGTCGCGTACGATTGTGAGCCGCTCCAGCCCGCTAGTTTCGAAAACTTCTTCCCAGACGGCGATGACACTTTACGTATAGTTCGGTACGTTTTTTAACTAAAGTTCTATATGTGTTATTACATATTAAACTCACACGTAACCTTTTATACAAACTTTCTTTGCAGGGATGCTGATGAAGATTGAGAGAAAAAATTATCCCTACTCTTCATTTTACTTTTTTTTTTAAAAAAAAAAAAGCCCCACAAGTTTTTGTAGCGGTTCATAAACCGCTACAAATACCAAAAAAACCGCCACAAAAATGTTGACCGCTACAAATAGCTCAATATAACCGCGACTAAGAAAACCGCTACAAATACCGGAATGTCAACCGCGACTAATGAAACCGCTACAAAAATAGACACGTCAACCGCTAAAAAATGATGTGCTGATACCAAAATAAATACCCCACCAAACCACATTTAATATGCTTCACTTTTGTTTTCTACACCCGTTTTCTCTCATATTTTTACATTTTCTAAACGTGGTAAAGCGTTTGAACAGGGTAAGTTTCATTCAACAGATCAATTTCAATACTTATCGAAGTATTTGTTTTTTCGTTTACTGTTGATATTAACTTATGTTATTTTACGGGTGCTTTTTGTTAATTTTCAACTTTCTTTCTACTTTCACATACATATTATTTTACAAGTGCTTTTTTCATTTACCCACACTTTTGTTTTTTAATTAATTTTAATTTAATTAACTCATAAATTGTTGTTATTATACTTATATATTCTAATTGTTTTACTAATCTTATATAATCGAATATCATATTTTAATACCCTTTATTTTCGGTAAAAATATAAATAATTAATAATATAAATTTTTTTTAATTACATTAAGAATTGTTAAAAATCATTTTTTTTTTTCAATTTCATCCATTTGTAGCGGCGGTTATGAAACCGCTACAAATAAATGCCACTATATACCAACGCACGCGCCAAAGCGGCTTATTTTGTAGCGGTTATTTAACCGCTACAAATATAAAAATAAATGGCGGGAAATGTTTGTAGCGGTTATTTAACCGCTACAAATACAAAAATGTTTATAAAAAAATGGCGGGATTTATTTGTAGCGGTTATTCACCGCTACGAATATTTGGCGGTAAATTTTTTTCATAAATTTGGACTTGTTAGTATCGGTTCATTAACCGCTACAAAATATTTCTAAACGTTTAGTATCGGTTATCGAACCGCGACCATTTTATTAAATTCATATTGTAGCGGTTTTGTACCGCGACTAATGTGTACGTAAGTTGTGAGCACAGCCTTATTTAGTGGCGGTCATTTTGACCCGCGACAGATATAGTAGCGGTTTATGTTGATGTAGTAGCGGTTTATTTTAACCGCGACGGATGGGCTTGTTTCGGTGGTTTTCGTAGCGGTTTCTCTAACCGCGACAAACGAAGTTTGTCGCGGTAAAACCGCTACGAATTTGCTATTTTAACCGCTACAAATGACCCTTTTTTTTATAGTGTATAAGTGATAGTAATCAATAGAACGATTCAAATTAAAGAACAATAGAGGTGTAGAATTAGAGAGAAAGCAACAATAGTAGAGGTGGGAGCTGTGGGGGATTAATTGGAAGTGATGCTCAGCTGGATCATCATATTCCTAAGGATGTAAATTTGCTATTTTAATCATATTTTAATGAGTGAGATTTAATACTATGAAAAAAATATTATTATTATATTACATATAATAAAAATCTATAATTATAAAATGACATTAAAATATAATCCAATAGTTTTTTTGAAGAGAAGGGTTAGTAAAGAAATTTTTAGGGTGAAATGTATAAAAAATTTCATTTCCATTAAATTTTTAGGACAATTTTTTTTTTTTGGGGGCCATGTAATCAAAAGATCCGTCCCTATAGCTGGCCATGCCCGAAGTTTTTACTATAACTGTAAGGAGGGGATGCCGAAAGCAGAGGGCCAGTGATTGGAGTGAAGTCTTAATAAGATAACTGCGTTGGAAGGTGCGGTTGGATCACCTCCCATTCATCATTTTTTAATCACTTTGACTTTTTAATTCTTTTAAGGGGAAAAAACAAGACTAAAACTCTATCATTAAATGAAGTTAGGGAAACCTAAATTTAATCCAGCTGAAATACTACAATTTGAATTTAGATATCTGCTTTTAACAAATTTATAATAAGATTAAGAGGCTTAATTACATATTTCTGAATATTATTAAAAGACCATAATGCCCCTCTATAGTTAAAATAATTAGCCCAATTGTCATTAAAATTCAAGGATATTTATCATTTGAAAGACTCTTAGGGCCAATTTGGTATGAAGGGAGGGGAAGGATAGTAGGCGGAGGGGAAATTTTTCTCAGTTGAATTTAAAAAAATTAGATAAGTAGGGTTAAAAAAGATTTTAGTTAACTTTTTATTATTATTTTATCTTACATCTTCTCATTATTAAAATATTATGATTCCACTTCTCCAATTTTTTTAAGTCCAACTCAAAAAATATTTATCTCCCCTCCTTTTCCCTCTAAATCCTCATACCAAATAGACGTTTAATTATGCGAGTTGACACCCCCAACGGACCGGTTGCAAATGAGTGATACTTAAAAGATAGAAATGTAGACACATACTACTTTATATATGACAACATTTGAAGTTTTAGAGTATGTTTGAGTTTACATTCAAAAATCATGTTTACGCCAATTGAGAAAAAAAATTATCTTACATACTTACCTCATATATCATAAATCACATTAAAAAAAGTAAAATATACTATTAATCCAAATAGACACTCATTCTTATGTTGTTAGTCTTAAAATATGAGTTTACCACTTTGTTCAGGATCTAGTGTGTAACACCCACCACAGACCCACATGTGGCAGTCAAGTTTTTGAAGTTTTTGCATGTTATACTTTTTTTTTTTATAACAGAAATTTTAGGAAAGGGGTTGGGCTCACCCATGATCCTAGGGCAGGGCAAAATCTCCATTCTTCCTAGGTGATACCAATGTTGAGCAAAGCGAGCCGTCTATTACCCTTAAGCATTTACCTAGACACCTAAAAGCTAGGATGTCTCCCCCAACGCTTTGATCAACTCGAATCGAACCCCCTCCCTTTGGTGAGAGTGTCCAACCCCTTTGTCAATTGAACCCAAGAACGAAGGGTATTACACGTTATACTTATAGCTACTCGCAAATACAATATTTGCTCTACTTTATTATGTTGAATTTTCCTTTTTAATAATATAGGAATATTTTTCAACAAAAAAAAAGGAATATTTTAGCCTTTTAAAAATATTCATAAATCCCTAATCATACTAAAGTTGCTTACTTTTCAATTCTAATGACTTGCAATATCCATCAATTATTAAAGAAAATTAAAAAGCAAAAATGAAACGTAATTTCAAAACAAAAATTCTAATCATCCATTGAATCAGACTTACGATCCCCTCACTTGCCCATATCATTGTTGTAAAAAACTACTACTAGGATCATACGTGCTGAAACACAAGTGAAACTGTTCTGAGTAGAAACTAGTAGAAACGCTGCTTGAATACTTAAAAACGTAAGTTTTTATAGTGTCTACCGTTTTTACTTTAAAAAAGGATGTTTTTTCGCGAAAAAAGGAAGAAGCTAATAAATACGTTTTAAAGATCTACTTCAATCCCTTTTTTTTCTACATGATCGAGAATAGGAAAGAGACCGCTTTCCACTTTCTGGGGAAAAATAACTAATAAAAATATTATGAAACCTTCTTATATTTTTTCTTCACTTAATTCTTACAATCATCTATATATATGATCTTTAATCTACTTAAACTAAAATAGTCTATTAATTTGTTACTCCTTACATCCATCCATCCATCCACACCCTTCCTAACATTTCAACTCATCCACCAACATCATTGTTGGCGGACGTGTGGCGCTATCCGCAGCCAAGGAGGCTGGTGGTGGCTTTGGGGATGGAGTGCCAACAACCTTCACCATGACTTTATATATTTACAAATACATATTTTATAATTAAATGGATGTAAAATTTGAATTATATTATATCTAAAAATATTCTATATCTATTTAATTGGTTATATATATTTTTCCCTGAATATAATTTTAATTTTAAGGATAACAAGTAATATTTGGACAAAATATACTCAAATATTATTTATTTTGTAAATAATATAATATCTTGAAGGCATGAGGTCATGAAGTGTGATTTTCCCCAAAAAGCTAAGAGAAGGAGCCGGCAAGTGCGGAAGAAAGTAAGACACATAGAGAGGTTTGGTCTTAAATCATAATTTTCTGCAAAATATGGACAGAGCTGATTGAATGGGGTTCTAAACCGTGATTGTCGCCAAATCCAAAAAACCTGAAAAGATATGACGTGGAAGATATATTAAAGCAGATATAATATATTATAGTATGAATATGTCAAAGAATCTCAGCTAATAAGTAACTTTATCTATAAATGGATGTTGGGATAAGTATCATTTTTGTCTTGAAAGTTTTGGTTGAGAAGCATTAGGTACCCGAAAGTTTTTTTGGAGCAAAATTGCCCCGGAAGTTAACAAAACGTAGTAATTTTGCCTCTTCGTTAGTTTTGACCGTTAAAGTTAACTGATGTGCACACGTGGCATGTCACCTCATAAATTAAAATAGGGTTAAGTATCATTTTCACCCCTAAAGTTTTTGCTAAGGAGCAATGGGTATCTGAAAGTTTTTTTAGGAGGAATTTTACCCCTGAAAGTTTATAAAACGTAGTAATTTTGACATTTTGTCCCCCAATATTAAATTTGACTGTTAAATCAGTCAAAGAACACACATGTCATACCACCTCATCATCCACATCACTTAGCCCAATATGATATAGCATCATACCTTGTCATCTCTTTCTTGTTGAAGGAATCATCGGTATTGAGAGCATCACTTAGCCCAATACAGCGAACATAAAGAAATAAATATGGAAATATGTCAATCTCGTTTTATTGTAGGAATCATCAGTATTAAGGGGATTAAAGGAATAAATAAACTCAACAAGATGGACTAAACAACGCAGGAAATCTCATCTTTTTTGAGTTGTTGAAGGACATAGAGCTAGGAATCGAGGATACAAAGGAAGAAGTCTACCTTGGAAAGGTCAAACTTAGAGTCGAAGAGGGAGATCCTTGAGGCATTGAGCTCAAGGCGACCAGAATTTGTGAAGCCAAAGTGGTCAAAGGAACTAAAAGGTCTGTCACAATACTCAGAGGAAGCATCACTTATGATCTAAGCAAATGAAACGCAAAAAGAGATATGAATTGTCCAAAAAATTGGTTTAATAAGACAAATCAATAGTGATAGTATTTACCTTTGTATTGATTGATCTAGGCCACCCTCCCCTAAATTGTTAAAATTGTTGAGTTTTGTAAATTGTTGGGGCGAAATTGCTCTTAAAAGAAATTTTCGGATGCCCACTTTTTCTCATCTAAAACTTCTGGGGCAAAAATGATACGTAACTTTATTTTGACTGAGGAGGTAGCAAACATTGGTGTCATGTGTACATATTAGTTAAACTAAACGGTTAAACTTAATAGAGGGGCAAAATTAATACGTTTTGTTAACTTTGAGGCAATTTTGCTCTTAAAAAAATTTTTGGGTACTCGGTACCCTAACGGCTAAAACTTTTAGGGTAAAAATGATACTTATCCCAATGGATGCTCCATGGGGTCACTCTTGTGGCACAATCACTACTCGGAGAATTAGGAGCAATATTCTCTCTCTAAGTTTCTAAACCCCTTAGTTGGGGAAGGGATGTAGTTTAACATGAAAGCTCATTTCTAATTATTTTTGTTTGACTCTATGAATTTTTATTTATGAATATTCTCCATAGATTTCTATTTATGAATATATTTAAATTTTTCTTTTAATTATATTTATTTCTCTCACATGATTTGCTTTGTCTGGCCACTAATAGAATCTAATATCTGGGTAATCTCGATGAACTTGAAGGTGAAGGGAGAACCTAAATCTAGAGAAATATACACAATTCATTTAGGCTAGGGATAGTTATAGATATTTATGGTGATAAAAACTATAGCTTTATGGTCTAATTAGTTGTGTAAGTGTCATGGGAACGAGTTCAACACTAATTAAAAAGGGACTAATAATTTGAGAGAATATCAGGACATTTTAGGAATAGTTTGTCACCATAATTAGTTAAAGAGTCAAATCAAAATAATAGAAATTAGCAATATGTGCGTCAAATCTTAAACCCAACTCTTTAAGTGATTGTTATATTATGAATTATCATCCTTATTTTCTTCTTATCTAAAACTCATTCGAATTAGTAAATTATAGTCTCCCTGTGGGTACGACCCCATACAGGGAGATTGTAATTTTTCATGTTTAAATAAATTTCATGCAAGGGGGAGTGGGATGCCCGTTATCTGTCTAGATTAGAATTAAGCGCAATTCAATAATTCATATGTTTTGGTTATCCTTTTTTTTGTTATTCTTATATTTTTAACTACAAACTTATTATGAAAATTATTTTCGGTTATTTTTTTAACGGTTATTTTTCAAATAGAACGAATTTCCCATTTCATACTTTTCATTATAAGAAAATTAGTTAAATTAATTGATATGACATACTTTTTAAAAAAAACACACTTCAATCTTCTTTCTTAATTCACTCTCTCTCTCTCTATATATATTGTTAATGGATCGTCAATAATGGTAAATTAAATTAGGAAAATATTGATAAATATAAAAAATAAGTTTACACTTCGTTAATATTGTATTAAGCTTAGCTTCTTGATACTCCCTCCGGTGCTAAATTTCAATAGGCATCATTGTGATGAGATATGTGTTGTCCAAATACACTTAACAGTCAGGATTTAGAATATTCAATATCTTTTAAATAAAAATCATTTTTTTATAAATGATAGTTTAAATATTATCTTTATTTTAGATTTTGTGTATATTAAATAATATTTTCGTTGGGAAAAAAAAAAAATAATAATAAATCTAGACTATCCAAAAGTAGTATCAAAGATTATGAGTACTAAAAACTGAATCCATATAAGCAAGGGAAAATTGGATCTAAAGACCACTAACAGTCAGTATTAGTGTTTTTAGGCAAAGGCAATCAGTTGGAATGTTAGCCTAAGGCAATTTTAGCAATGTGATCCACAATGCCGGCTAATTTTGTGGTCCAACTCCACAATAATGCGTTCCAGCTAATTATTGTCAAGTTTTACTTTTTTTTTTTTTTTTTAGATCTAAAAAAATACGCAATATCCACCAAGATCATAGAATCTTTTGAAAGTTCGGGCCGACACGATTGAAGTGGCTCTTCCTAATAAGAGAAAGTTACACTCAGTCCCAATGATAAAAAAAATAGCAAAAAAAGTCCTATAGTAGATTTCCTTATCAAAAAGCTCTTTAGGGATTGAAGTGATACAAATTCTGAATGTAAAATTACCTAATTAGTCCCATTGATTAAAAAAGGAAAAGAGAATAGTGATATATGATTAAGTGTAAGTACTTATCAATCGTGTTCTATTTCCATTTATTGTCAAAAAAATACACATTCACATCAATCATAAATTCCGGATGCAACAAACTTCAATTATTTATTTTTGAAGTTTATCTGCCTATAATGATAAGTTATAACTTGGTAAGTGTATATGTCTATTTTGACAAGTTTATGAGCATATTTTGATAAGTTATATATTAGCAAATGTATGTGCCTATTTCGATAAGTTATATAGTGACAAGTGTATGTGCCTATTTTGACAAGTTTAGGTGCCTATAATGACAAGTTAAATTTTGGCAACTGTATGTGCCAATTTTGATAAGTTATAGATTAGTAAGTGTATGTGCCAATCTTAACAAGTGTTTATGCCTATTTGACAACTTTGTGTGTCTATTTTGACAAGTTATATATTGGTAAGTGAATGTGCCTGTAATGATAAGTTATATATTAGCAAGTGTATGTGCTTATGTTTTACCTATTGACAAGCTCATCTATGTTAACTGAAACCACTCTTGTTAACAATTGACAAGTGGATATATCTATTTTCACAATTCATAGGGTAATAATTGACAATTACCTACACTTAATTATAAATTACTGTTTCTCTTTTCCCGTCTTAATCAATAGGGGCAGGAAAATAATTTCGCATTCATAATTTATATCACTACATAGGTTTTTGATAGGGAAATCTATTATAGAATTTTATTTATTTATTTATTTTTTATATACAGATTCTTACAACTTTTTCCTACTTAACTATACTGACTAATTAATACCCGACCCCGACCCGGGACGGACCCACACTAGTGCCACTGTGGGCAGGTGCAGACACAAAATATATATAATTTGCAAGAAATTTATAAGAGTATGTATAGGTGGAACAGATGGTAAAGACTCTCATTCTCTTACCTTCAGGTCTACGGTTCGAGCACTGAGCTTCCCTTTTCCCTCTTTTTTTTCCCCATTTCCATCGCCCTCTCTCTGTCCCCCAAAAGACCTAATCCCGACATTCCCCCAAAATTTCCATCGTTTGGCCTCTCTCCCGTCCCGACATTTTCCCCATATCTCCATCGTTGCCGACGATCTCTCGCCTCGTCCCTCGTCGCCGTCGCTCAGTTGCTCCCTCGTCCTCTCTCGTCTCCTCAATTCCTTCCCTCTCGCTTCTCCCATTTCTTCTCTTTCACCTGTTCCTTAGGTAAGACTCGTGGAATAAACCTTTCTCAACTCTAAATTTTATTGCATTATGATTTGATTTTCTCTTGATTTCATCTTTCAAAGGTGTATTGTGGTAGAGGCGATAGGAAAACCACTAAGGGCAAGCGCTTCAATCACTCCTTCGGAAATGTAAGCACTCTTCGCATTTCTCCCTTCTGAATCTGACATTTGTCAATTCCTTCTATTTTTCTAGAAATCTGTTTTGTTGTTCTTGATCCGAGAAGCACGAATCTGTTTTATCAATTCCGTCTAATGGGCAAGATGAATTTTTACTCTTTCGCGTATTATGTTTTTGCTCTATTCGTGTTTTGCATTTCCTTCTTGATTATTTGTGACTAAGCAAGTAATCTTCTTTGAGTGGGTCTCCAAACGTACTAGTCATGCCAATCTTCGGGTAAAATTAATTTGTTGCATTCACTTAGGTGAAATCGATGAGAGTATTGAATCTATCAAATGAGCAAGCTTGCCTTCCCTTGCCCCACCCCACACCGCCCAGAAATTGAATAATTTGAGTAATTAGTGTGGGGTATTCTTTGCATGGATTTTGAGGAATGAGTATCATAGTTCATGGCTTATGAATAGTGTGGTTTGTTAGAGTGTTTATATTAAATATAGATGTAGATTTTTGTTTAGATATATACTCTGGTGAAACCATGTTTTTATAGCTATCTATTATGCAGCTTTAACATGACAGTATTAAACTGTAGTTTTAATTATCTTGTTCAAACTATAATTCTCCTTGTTCATGTAGGTTGTTCCTATTCCAACTTCCAAGGCAACACTTGGTTGAAAAAATATTCAATTTAGTCAGAAAAGCTGGGATTTAAATTTGTGTTTAAGAAATGTAAGTATTCATATTTCATTTTTTGTTCGGCCCCCTCATTTCGAAATTTGGATCCGTTAAGCTCTTTACCCTTTTCCTACTTTTCCTACTTTGTTGATGCAAAATGACAATGAATTTGTTTATGCAAAGTAGCCTTGTATTTGGTTATGCAAAATGGCCTTGTATTTGCTTCTATGTTAAGTTTTCTTTTCTTTTATTGTTTATATTCTTTTATTTTTTAATGCCTTTAAAACTTTCCTTTAAAAAGATTTTCGGGGTCGCCCCGAATCCCCGCATCTCACCACTAATTGTGCACCCACAAACCTAAAATCCCGGGTCATCCTTTCGCAGATCCGCCACCCATTTAATTAATTAATAAGTATACATTTAGCCCCCAAAACATTTTCTTCAAGATCCGCCACTACGCGTAGGTTAGTGCATCCGACGGAAATTTTAAACCAAGTTGGCTTTTATTTTAGTAAACTTAAAGGACTTAATAAAAAGAAAACATAGATAAAGGACATTCGAGAATCAACGTGGGTTAGGGCAAGCCAACTCGACTTACATCTCGGCGTCCACCTCGACCATTTTGGTCAAACTAACGATCAATCATTTGTATTTAACAACCAGTGGGACTTTTGCACATTTTTTCTAACCACATGTGCTTCTTTGCTCCCGAGAAAAACACATGGTGTTTGGTATTTCTAGAGGGTAAAGTACATGTATATTTTTGCACCTTTACCCTAGAATAAAATTATGGGGTTTACACTCTTTATGTTGCATGAGAAGAAGAAGATTCCTACCCACGTATGAAATGATGGGACCCACATCTTTTTGTATCTAAAACATGAGGATACACTTCTCCTACAACAACATGAAAAGTGTATTTCCCTAAAATTATATTTGTTATAAAAAAGAATAAAAGCATGCCTTTTTTTTTGAATGAAAATATAAAATATTTAGTACAAAACAAATATAAACAAATAGTGTGATTGTACAGAAACGAAGTTTAATGTATGATATATTTTCTAGCTAACTTTTTGTAAAACTTGGGATACTCATGCATCAAATAATAAAATCATGGAGTGGAGTGATTAATTGGTGTTTCGGTCCTAATTATAAAAATACCTTCATAATACAAATTACATTATGAAAGTGTTCCTATAATTAGGATCGGAGATAATGACATATATATCATATAATAGAACCGCCCAATTTCACTTTTAACTCATGTGCGTAACTGTTTCAAAAATCAAGGCTTAACGAGTACATATTCACGTTTTCCAAAAGTGCATCTAATTCTAAATGTTTTTTTAAGGATTAAAATAATTATAAATTTTCAAAATAGATGCAAACTACATAATATAATAACCGTTAGTTAACTGTTTGTTTAAAATTTTCATTGTTAATATATAAAAATACACATAAGATTTTTCTCTAAGTGCGTCTAATACAAATTTTTTTTTTTTTTTTTTGGATAAAGGTAACTATAAACTTTTAAAATATGTGTAAAAATCTATATGACCATTTGTTTAATTTTTTTTGACTGAAAATGATTATTAGGAAATAAATCAAGTATAAATATATTATAATTAATTAGTATCGCACACAATTAGGGATTATAGGAATTATGAGTAATTAAGAAATCAATCATCATAATGAGTCATTACTCTCTTGTCTTCTTTCTTGTGTATAAATACCTTATTGAGCATATGAATAAACACATTCATTTGAGAGTATATTTTCTCTATCTTTCTCTATATTATTTCACTACATGGTATCAAAGCTTGGTTAGTTGTTGGCCAATTTGAGTTTTTCGGTGGGTCATCCACGTAGCATGAACCGTATTGTCACGTGAACAGTGACAGTGGCCAAATAGAGTGTGTGTGTTGGTGAGGTTGCTTTTTTGTGAGGTTTTCGCTTCTTGCAAGATTTTCAGTTTCCAAATAGAGTGTGTGTTGATGAGGTTGCTTTTCTGTGAGGTTTTCACTTCTTGCAAGATTTTCAGTTTCTGGCACACTTGTGAATTTCCAGTGTGTGTGTTCGTGTCATCTTTGTTTCTGGTGGTGCTCCTTCGCCGGCATCGGATTTCTTTTCTGTTTGTGTCGATTTGCTGTTTTTGGTACTATTTTGTGGTGCTGTTTTGTGAACAGGACCTATTCACAGGGGGGAGAGAAAGTGTGTACATTCTCGTTTGGTTGTTATGTTGCATCTGCTTAACTGCTGGAACTTGTTCTGGGTTGTCTCCTCATTTTGGTACTGTTCTGTTTGTTGTTTCATGAACAGTGAACCATGTCATCATTGTTCACAGGGGGAGATAAAGTGTGTACCTTGCTTTGTTTGGTCGTTGTTTGGTTTGGCCTTGTTTTGTTCTACAACGTCGAGCCTTCATTCCCGGTGTGTGTAGGCCGATCCTTTGTTTCAAAGGTTGCGTTGGGAGAATGAGTTCAAGGGTTTCTACTATTTCAACACAATCGGCATTTTGTTTCTTGCACGTTCACTTGTCTCTAGTGGCTGGATTCTTCGTTTGTTATGTTTTCCAGCACGTTCGTGAAGTGCTATTTTGTCTTGAATGTCGTGCTTGTGGTTGGGTAATTTTGTTGGCATCTACCGTGCTTTGTGTCTTCTGGTGAGGAGTTTGGTGGTCCATGTGTGACCTGTTCGTTGCTTTACCTTCGATGAAGTGTTTGACAATTATTTCTTTGTTTGGGGTCCATGTGTGACACATTCGTTGCTTTGCCTCCGGTGAAGTGTTTGGCTTATCGTTGTTTTGGGTTCATGTGTGACACGTTCGTTGCTTTGCCTCTGGTGAAGTGTTTGGATATTATTTGCTGTTTGGGGTCCATGTGTGACCTGTTCGTTGCTTTGCCTCCGGTGAAGTGTTTGTCTCGGCTGAGACAATTTGGTGGTCCTTGTGTGACCCATTCGTTGCTTTGCCTCCGGTGGGGTGATTGTCTCAAGTGAGATGTTCGGAGTATCGTTTGGTACCTGGCGAGACCGTTTTCCGTTCTTTCGCGACTTCTACTTTGGTTTGGTATTTTGTTATTCGAACTCTTGGTGATATTGTTGGATCGTTTCTTGGATGTGGCCCGAACTTGTTGGTTGCTTCAAGATCTCATGAAAAAGAAAATTATTTTGTTTGGATTTATTTATATTATGTTTTCTTGTAACAAGTTGGACATGATTAACATCTATGCTCCAACTTGAGGGAGAGTATTAGGAAATAAATCAGTATAAATATATTATAATTAATTAGTATCGCACACAATTAGGGATTATAGGAATTATGAGTAATTAAGAAATCAATCATCATAATGAGTCATTACTCTCTTGTCTTCTCTCTTGTGTATAAATACCTTTCGAGCATATGAATAAACACATTCATTTGAGAAGTATATTTTCTCTATCTTTTCTATATTATTTCACTACAATGATGATACAGTGAAGGACGTGTTTTGCATAAATACTTATCATAAGCAGCTATAAACAAGAACTGAATATAAGTGTCTGTTTGGAAACTCCTTTTAGAGAATAATTTTTAAGATTTATGAGATAAATTGTGAGAGAAATTTTATCTCAACCTACATAAAATAGCTTTTTAATAGAGGTTACGAAACGGCTACGAAGGCAACCTTTGAAAGGCAATAGTGAGAAACCAATTTAGGGAAAATCCTTCTGAGGGACCATTTTGGCAAAAAAAATCCAAAAAAGGACCTAAGAATCTGACAATCCCAGAAAGGCCCTTTGGTCCTTTTCTGGGATAAATTCATTAAAAATTTATAACTAAATCAGTCTCATTTACAACAATTTTTTTACAACTAAATCCGGGTCTCATTTACAACAATATCGGTCCGGTTAACAACTATATCGGCCTCATTTACAACTCACCAAAATTTCGACAAACCCAAAAAGGACAAAGGGACCTTTTCGAGATGGTGAGATTCTGGTCTTTTTTAGGTTTTTTTGTCAAAATGGTCCCTCATGAGGATTTTCCCACCAATTTACACTGCTATACTATAAAGCAGGTCTTATCCTAAAGGTGTAGGTGTGAGATAGAATATTGAAAAGTTAATGTAAAACAAAATTGCGAAATTTTAATTTTAAATTCTTGTTAATTTTGGGGAAAAAAAGAAGTTAAGATTGGTTTTTAACTTTGGATGCCGGAATATAGAAAGCGGTTTTGGGGTCCAAAGAAATGGAAAAAGGACGACACCTACTGATCAAAGCCAGAAACATCTTTTCGACGTACTGTCACCCCCAACTTGCAAGCGCAGAAGAGGTAGGGAAGGAAAAGAAGTTGAACTAGTTTTTTTTTTTTTGACATACTTTTTATATTCAATGTTTTTTGGAACTCAAGTTTCGGGCTTATCTATCTTCTTTTAAAGGTATAAAGATAAGATCCTATTAAAATTGGTGGGAACTCAAATTCTCATGTAACGCTTTCGGACATATTTATCTCTCACAAATATTTTTTATAATACAGGAAAATAGGATTAAATTCGAGGTTTATGCCGTAAATTTGAACTTATGTGATAAATTCAAACTTATGCGATAAGTTCAAACTTGATAGGATAATATTTTGGACAAGTTTGAACTACTATTTTAGTCAAGTTTGAACTTGATAAGAAAATATTTTAGACAAATTCGAACTTGGTGGAAGAATATTTTAAACAAATTCAAGATATTTTTTAAAATATATTTTCATTTTCGTTTTGAATTAATTATTTTTTAGGGTAAAATATGTAAGGGCCCGTTTGATATGAAGAAAGGGGAGAGGAGGGAAAGTTGAGAGAGAAATTTTTTTTTTCTCATCTTTACAAAATTGCCCATAGATAATTTTCAATATTCCTAAAATATACTAACAATAAAAAAGAATATTCTCTTCATTAATGGTAAAATTGTAAATGTCCTTCTAAAATTTTTTTCCCTCCTCTCTCCTTTCTTCATACCAAACAACTTATCTTCCCTCATCTCTCAAAATCTTTCCTTCTCTTCATTTCCCTTCTCAAATCTACTCCATACCAAACGGGCCCTTAGTTGATCACTCAATCTCTCAACATTTGCTCATCCCACTGCAAATCTGTTCTTCTCACTCTTGAAAATCTATACGCCAACACTGAAACTGCAAGCTCATCACAGGTATAAAGAAATTTCCCACTTATCTTTATTCTTTCAGATGTTGATGTTTCTTTTTCTGTTTTTTTTACCATTATTCTATTTTAGATTTTGTGTACATTAAAATAATATTTCCAAAAAAATAAAAAATAAATCTAGACTATAATCATCAAAGATTATGAGCACTGAAAACTGAATCCATAAAAACAAGGGAGAATTAGGTGTAAAGAGCACTAACAGTTGGTATTAGTTGAACCAATGACTGGTAGGTATTTGTTGGATTGTTGGGCAAAGGTAATTTCAGCTATGTGGTCCACAGCACTGGGTGAGTCGACTTGAATACTATCTTCTTTGGGACCGGAAAAGTATGGCTATTAATATTATAGCTATAAGGTGAATGGAAAGATCAAGATACTGTACTTCTCATTAAAGACAAGCTATATTTTTTTTTTTTTTAAAAAAACAGTAATGGCATTTTTCTATATTTTTTTCCCCCGGAAATAGTAGTTTTTATTAAAAATAAACTAAGGTTCAACAAAAAGGTACCAAATAAAACTCAACAAACAAAAGGCCAAATCTCCCCAAACAACACAGGTCCCTAATACTAAATAATACCACTGTTAATGGTTCCTCTTTCACTTATCATTAATAAATTATATTACTTTTTTGATATTACTTCCTAATTGGAGTATTGGTATCATTTTCTCTACTTCTAAGGCCTAAATGCACTAGAACTGAATTTAAAAAAGGTCAAAGAAATAATGCATTCCAGCTAATTATGTCAATTTTTCCTTTTTTTGGATTTCAAAAAATACGCAATATCTACAAAGATGAAGAAATTTGGACAGTCTTTTGAAAGTTCTGGCCAGCATGGTTGAAAACTTGAAATGGCCTTTCTTAAAAAGGGGTCATAAGGACTAACAAAAATAGCAACAAAAAAAAAAAAAAAAAAATCTTATAATAGATTTTCTTATCCAAAAAGCGGATTGCAGTGAGACAAATGAAGTTACCTTTTTGCCCCCATTGATTGAAAAGAGGAAAAGAGAAGCAGTGATATATAATGCAGGTATTTGCCAATTGCTACTCTATAACTTGTTAGATCAGCTTCCATCCTCTTCCCTTCTTATCGCCTTCTTAAATTTTAATCGTTGGATTGAAATCTAAATGGTCAGATTTAATCTTTTATAAAAATATTATTTTTAAATATTTTATTAATATTTTTATAAAAAAATTAAATCGAACCGTTTGCATTTCAATCCAACTACTGATAAAGAAAAAGATGGGAGCTAAATCTGTCAAAATAGACATATCTCCTTATCAATCATAAATCACATTTATAATTTAACTGTTATCATGAGAATTTTAAGTTTTACAAAAGTCAGAATAATAAAAAGTGCAAAAGAGGGAACATTGGATGTTATATATTGTTTGAGTTAGCGGTTAGAGCGGTGATTTATTTTCTATCTGAATTTTATAAAAGTTTAATAGAAAAAAAGTCCGGTTATAAATGTGATTTGTGTTTAGATTGACATTGGTAAAAGTAGCTTTTTTCCAAACAGATACCTGTTTGGGTTAGCGGTTGAAAGTAAGTTGAGATGAAAAACGACTAAAAAAACACTTAATCTTATCGAATACTAAAATACTTAATTATAATAAATATGAAATAATTAATATATTGTAAATACAAGCATAAAAAAATATATATTATAAAGCATAAAAAATTAAATTTTTAACTAAATAATATTCCTATATAAATTAAAATTAAAAATCATTTTTTTTTTAAATTTTAGAAATCAAATACTTTCACAAGTCACCTCTTAGGTCCGTTTGTTCTAAAAGAAGATTTGGGGAAGGAAAGGAAGATTTGAAAGATAAGAAGATGGTTTGAGTTGTTTGGTAAGAAGAAAATGAAGAGGTGGTAATTGGTAAAGAATTAGAAAATGTCTATTTTTTGTATAAAAAAAAAGAAAATGTATTTTATCCTCAAAAGAAATTAATTCAAAATAAAAAAAGAAAAATAACTTTTTTTTGCCAAAATATATTCATTAAGTTAAACTCGTGAAAAAAAAAAATTCGCCAAATTCAAACTTCCCCGCAAAATTTGAACTTTTAAAAAGTTTGAATTTCAGAGGTAAATTTGTAAAAAAAAACACTTTCCTGGAAAGATTACAGCTTTCCTTCCATTTTCTAATGGAAAACATCTTTCCTCAAATAAGAGAAGATTAGTACTCACTATAAGATCTTGTGACTTTCTCTCTACCAAACGCCTAAAATAAGATTAGGATCTTTCCTTTCCTTCCCACCATTTCTTTACAACAAACGGGTCCTTAATGGTTAAACCCTCGTTCTCTCTCTCTGCCCCTCCCAGTGGAAAATTCTTTCATTCGCAGACCCCACTCCAGTAGCTTTAGACCCTATTCAGTGCCTTTTCCTTATATTCTCCCATATCAATCACATACCATCAATTTGTAATTATAAAGAAATTATAATTATTGGGTGGTCCATTTAATTCCTCTGTTCTAGACTGTTCTACCCTCCATCTCTCACACCCACCGGCGTCTCCGTCCAACCTCCATTTCCGGCGAAACAGAGCTCCAAAGCTCCAGAGGCGCCGCGAATATTAAGAGACCAGAAGCATCGATTACAGAAGCAAGAAGCGCAAGGAAACACGAAGGGGAGACCAGATCAAACCTCACCACTACCGGAAGCTTCTCTTTCTTCTTCACCGATTGAACCGCCGTCACCACAACAGGCGCATAATAATGAAGAAAGATGCGTGAGCCATTTTTGGTCAAGGAAAGGAGCAATGAGGAGAGGAAAATAACAAAGGAAAATTTGGGAAGGGAGCGCAGGAAGTCAGAGTAGTCACGCGTCTTCAGTTTTTCAGTGGGACTATGACTTTACTTTGTGGAAGCGACAAACCTAAACTTGAATGGCAGACGTGGAGTAACCACAACTATTCATAATTGAATGCGTAGTACACTCCTGGCTGAAAAGCAAACCACCAAAGGACAGTGATTTAATTTGGAAGAGCAGTATTAGTCTAGCCTCTGACATTAGTACAAATCACATGACTCATCGTAATTACTGGTGACCACAATAATAATAAATTAAAAAGAAAGAAACTTGAAGTCTTTATCCAGTCTTTTGCTTCTCCTTCCATTGCCTTGTTAGCTTCATTCCCATTTGTTCTCTCGTATGTTTTCTAACCCTTTTCTAATTTTCTATCTCAAGGCTTACTACTTGATTTCATATGTTTGTGTTTTTATGATAATCAAGTTCATAGATTTCCATTGCAAAATTATTCATCGATCTGGGTTTTACTCACAGGTTTCACATTGCTACAGAGAGTTCAGATATTGGATTCATCAATTGCTCCGGCGTTGCTTAGTCTCTCTGTCATCTTCATCATATATCCTCCAGGTTTGTACTTTTCCTATTTTTACCTCATTTTATTACATTTATTTCTCATAAAAAATAAAGGTATACCTCAAAACGTTATATTTATTATACATTTATTTATTTTAATAACCATTTTTAATTTAAGAGATTTAGTTAGTTGTTAGTTATATATAATAATATATATATACACACACGCGGGAGTAATTTTGTTGTGTACTGTAAACTGAATCATGGTGATTATTCAGTTTATCTGATGGCGGGGTTGACGACAAGCAATCGACAATTCGACATCGCAATAAGTCATCGATCTGAACCTAACAAAAATTATTCAAATAATTTGAAAATATAATAGAATTATAAAATTACAAGAAGATGTGAACAGTGATTGATATTAAATGCTTTGGACTCGGGTTTTCTGCTAGATATTTATTAATTAAAAATTTCATATTTATTCAATTTTTAAAGAGTTAAAGTAAAAAATATATGTAAGATTTTTCAAAAAGTGTGCTCTACACAAATGCTCTTTTTAATATGTGTGAAAATGTGTATATTGACCATTTGTTAAATTTTTTTTTTTTTTTTTTTTTTTTTTATTGAAAATGGTGACATGAAAAATGATGTGATTTGCATAAACATACTTATTATAAGCAGCGATAAACAAGCAGTAGGCAGCCTCACTTGAAAGGCAATAATGAGAAACCAATTTACACTTAAAACATATTTTTGTGTTTGTTTGGAATAACGATTGGGTAAATATATGAGATGAATTTTATCTTAATTTACTTAATATACATTTTTAAGAAAATACTAAAGATGAGAGACAGAGTATTGCAGAGTTAATGCAAAACAAAATTTTGAAATTTCAATTTTGAATTCATAAAAATGATGATTGCTTTTTAACTTTGGCTGCTGAAATACATAGAAAGCGTGTTTTTGGGTTCAAAGAAATGGAAAAAGGACAACAACAACTGGTCAAAGCCTGAAACCTCTTTTCTACATACTGTCACTCCCAACTTGCGAGTTCCAACACTTGCTCATCGCACCGCAAATCTGTTCTTCTCGCTCCTCAAAATCCATACGCTAACACTGAAACTTCAAGCTCATCACAGGTAAATTATATGACTTTTTTGATATTACTTCCTTTAATTGGAGTATTGGTATCATTTTCTCTACTTCTAAGGCCTAAATGCACTAGATCTGAATTTAAAAAAGGTCAAAGAAATAATGCTTTCCAGCTAATTATGTCAATTTTTCCTTTTTTTTTGGATTTCAACAAATACGCAATATCTACAAAAATCAAGAAATTTGGACAGTCTTTTCAACATGGTTGAAAACTTGAAATGGCCTTTCTTAAAAAAGGGTCCTAAGAACTAAAAAAGCATAGGAAAAAAATCTTATAATATATTTCCTTACCAAAAAGCTTCTTAAGGATTGTAGTGATACAAATTTCAAATGTAAAATTACCTTTTTACCCCCATTGTTTGAAAAAGGAAAAGAGAAGCAGGGATGTATAATTAAGTGCAAGTGTTTGACAATTCCTCAAAAATTGATGGACTTCAATGGGCAATGGGGTTTTTTTGTTGAAGATCTCATTTGTGGCTTCTCATCCCATTAAAGGCTTCTCATCAATTTTTTATGTGGGGTCCATTTGTAAAATGACTATCCTCTCCCCCAAGTTGTGCTTTTCTCCCTCCTCTCCCAACTTGAAATTTGGACGAAAATTGGATGCGTTTCAGTTGAGTGATAATTATGATATTATTTTAGTGAGCTCCTTTAAGATTTTCTTTTTGTTTTTACTTTCTGGGGAGAGGGAGAGTGAGATTATTAGTCACCCAGTGGTTTTGTGGTGTTGCATGATCATTTCATTCCGTTCGTTCGTTTTGCAACTCTAATGACTTGGTCCTGACTTGTTCTTGTGATTGTCTGGGTGTACAATTATTATTAGATCAGTGTCAAAGCAAAATAACACTGCCTTTATTTGTGGTTAGTGTGAAAGCAAAATTTAATTTTTAATGGTAATGTTACTATTTTATTAGGTAAATTTATATTTATTTTTAATTTTTATCTTAAATTATCACATTTTGTACAACATATATATTATATATATATGAATTTGATTCATGCCTTTTTATGTCATTTTCAGATCTCATCTATCTTTTTAAAAGCTACGCCAAACAAGTCCCATTAGAAACAAAAGCCACTTCACATTAAATTTATCCCAAATACAAATCACATTAAAAATAGTCAATTAGAAAATAAGTCCATTAAGAAAAGTCCATTTAAACAAAAGTCACTTATATCAAAATTTATCCCAAACAGGCCTATAACTTGTCAAAGGGATCAGTTTCCATCCTTTTTCCCTTTTCATCGTCTTTACTCATTTCGTAGTTGGATTGAAATTTGAGCGGTGTAGATTTAAACTTTTATAAAAATTATTATTTTACATATTTTATTAATATTTTATAAAAAATTAAATCAACCGCTCAAATTTCAATTCAATCAACCGAGATAAATAAAAACAATGGGAGCTAAATCTGTCAAAATAGACATATATGCTTGTCAATCATAAATCACATTTATAATTTAACTGTTATCGTGAGAATTTTATGTTTTACAAAAGTCAGAATAATAAGTGCAAAAGAAGGAACATTGGATGTTATATATTGGGCCAGTTTGAGTTAGCGGTCTAAGTAGTAATTTATTTTCTATCTAAATTTTATAAAAGCTCAATAGAAAAAGGTTAGGTTGTAAATGTGATTTGTGTTTGGATTGACATTGGTAGAAGTAACATTGGATGTTATATATTGAGCTTGTTTGGGTTAGCGGTTGAAAGTAAATTGAAATGAAAAATGATTAAAAAGGAGATTAATCTTATTGAATGATAAAATATTTAGTTATAATAAATATATTGTAAATACAGACATAAAAAATTTATATTATAAAACATAAAAAATTTTAATTTTTAAGTAAATAATATTCCTGTATAAATTAAAATTAAAAATCATTTTTTAATTTTAGAAACCAAATACTTTCACAAGTCACCCCTTAATGTTTAAACCCTCATTCTCTCTCTGTCCCTCCTAGTGTAAAATCATTTCATTCGCAGACCCCACTACACCCCCGGTATCTTTTCCTTATATTCTCCCATTTCAATCAAATACCATCAATTTGTAATTATAAAGAAATTATTATTATTGGGTGGTCCATTTAATTCCTCTGTTCGAGACTGTTCTACCCTCCATCTCTCACACCCACCGGCCACTCCGTCCTCCAACCTCCATTTCCGGCAAAACAGAGCTCGAAGGCTCCAGAGGCGCCGCGAATGTTAAGAAACCAGAAGCATCGATTACAGAAGCGAGAAGCGCCGCGCAAGGAAACACGAAGGGGAGACCAGATCAAACGTCACCACTACCGGAAGCTTCTCTTTCTTCTTCACCGATTGAACCTCCGTCACCACAACAGGCTCATAATAAATTAAAAAGAAAGAAACTTGAAGGCTTTATGCAGTCTTCGCTTCTCCTTCCATCGCCTTGTTAGCTTCATTTCCATTTGTTCTCTTGTATGTTTTCTAACCCTTTTTTAATTTCCTATCTCAAGGCTTACTACTTGATTTCATATGTTGGTGTTTTTATGATAATCAAGTTCTTAGATTTCCATTGCAAAATTATTCATCGATCTGGGTTTTACTTACAGGTTTCATATTGCTACCTCAGAGAGAGTTCACATATTGGATTCATCAATTGCTCCGGGGTTGCTTAGTGCCTGTTTGGCCTAGCTTATTTTTTACTTATAATCTACTTATAAGCATAAGTTAGGTCAAACAGAATTTTAAATAAACTCTTATACTATAAGAGCTTATTTTACAATAAAGGAAAAAACTCTTATAAAAAAAGCTCTTGAGAGGAGCTTATTTTATAAGCTCTTTTTTTATAAGCTCTAAAAACAAGTGAGCTTCCAGGAGGTGCCCATCGAGCCAGTCCCGATCCTTCTCAAGGGCTTGCTCTTTTCATCGTCTACTTGCCTGTTTGCTACTGTAGAGGTTTTCTACGGCGCAATCCCGACCGATCGAGGATCCTTCTCTGATCGATGGAGCCTCCTTCTCCAAGATCCTGTTTGCCTCAGTGAGCACTTTGTCGAGGTCCTCTGCTCACAGATTTCATCCTCTCCTCTGCTCGATTAGTTTCAAACCTGTTTCGCATTTTCTTTTTCCTTAATTCTACCGGTTGTGATTTCTAGATCTGTGCTTATTTTTGTTTGAGTGTTTTCTTCTACCAAAAAACGGTGGGTGGGGTTCTTGAGATTTCTTTCGGTTCAGATGTGTGTTAGGAGAGTAGAGGGGATTTACTTATAAACTGCATTGGAGATTCCCTGTCTGTGCGTTTTCAAGCTCAGGGCTTATTGGGGCGAAAGGGGCGAAAACGTGAAGAGTATATGATTCATGCCTGTGTATGTCAAGCTCTGAGGTACAGTATTAGAGCGGCAACATAAATATATGCAAATGTTGGATACGCCAGCTAGCTTTGAGGAGGGTCCTATTATTATTTGCAAGTTTTAGTTCGGTTTGATAGAGTGTGTCCCTTGGGACGATGAAGTTGTAGGATCTGATGCGACATTTACGGATACAAACATAATCAAATGTAAAGAGCCTCTGTTTTAATCTTGGTAAATGCAAATCACAGATAAACCCCCTCTGCTTTTTGTTTTATTTTGCGCTCTCTTTTCCTATTGTCTCTAATTCTTAAACCCTTGTAATGTTGACATTGAAGCCGAAAGATATATATATGTTCTGTGCAAATTAAGGCGAAAGATGAAAGCTGATACTTAAACATTTACTGTGTCTAATTCTTCATGCTTTAAGTATTATTTTGGCTGTAGAATCATCTTTGCTGTATGTGTATGAATTTCCATTGACAACAATTCACTTTGCTGATACTTGACTACTTGCTTCATTTTCCATTGACAAAACAAGGTGCATTCACGCCATTCACTTTGCTATTGTCTTTTAGCCATTAATTATTGACTACCATTGTTGCATCTGGTATGTGTATGAATTTCTGTGATTGGATAGCTGAGATTTGTTGATAACTAATTACGAGTATTAATTGCCTATTAATTCATGGAAGTTGTTCAGAACTAGTCAAATCTGGCATGCTTTGGGTTTTGTTTGTCCATTGCTGTAACAACTACCAAGCTTGTGGGAAATTTCATTGATAACTAAGCATATTGCTGTTGGATCCATTCTTATCTTTTCCCTCTCCATTTCCCTTTTGTCCACTATAGAAAAATTATATGTGCCTGTCACCCACTATCTTCTCCCATGTGATCTTTCTCTAATTGTATCCTTACACCTCTCGCAACACGACATTTCATGACTCACTCTCATCTTGACTTTGATGCCAACATACGACGTGTGTTTAACTTGCCTATAATATACGATTATTCCATGTGATTTGGTGCCTCCAAGTAATCATCTTCAGCTATACTTTCATCTCCTGCTGTATAATTGGCTTTATGGGTATTTGATGTATTTTCGTCCTTCTGTAGCGGGAGCTGGAAGCGGGTTTGTGGGTAGAGTTTAGATTTACATCTCTGTTGTCATCTTCTCTTATCATTAAGGTTTTGTTTGCGTACTGTTTGACATAGTTTCCAGCATAGGTTGATGATTGATGGTGTTCTTTTATAGGGTAAAATCTTTTAATAATCTTAGTCCGAAGCAGAATCATATTCTCTAGGTCACTGTGTTTGTTGGATCTCAGAGAAATCTTTTCTGGAATTTAATAATTGGAGATTTTCCATTGAATTATCTACTTTGCCTCCCCACCTTGTGGCGTTTGAATTGCTGAGACTGAGACAAGTGGGGAAGGTGTCCCTCACTCGGATTTAGACCAGACGCCTTATGGAAGACAAATTGACACTGAAGTTTAATGTCCAGATAAGATCCCCGTTGGTCTCATATCTGCGTGTTGAGTCTATTTGTCAGTGATTTGATCTTCAGTGACTGCAATATATCTCTAGCTTTTCATTAATTGTTGTCTGTAACTTGAATGCTGATTCTTGTATGAAGTTGTTTGTGATTGCCTTTGCACATATGTACTAGAGAGTTTCTTGTATGAAGTTGTTTGTAGTTGGTAGTAGAAGGTAGATGATAGATGTTGTTTAACTTGATTGTAGAAGGTAGATGATAGATGTTGTTTAACTTGATTGTAGACTCTGTTTTTTTTAAAATATTTTTCTTTTCACTTCAATAATGCATTGCAGTTTATGGCTAGCAAAGAAAAATGGCCAAGGGTAAGAAAAAGAGTGGGATTGCAACAAGCATGCTTAAAACATTAGACCGAATGGCCAATGCAGCAGAGAGTCATAATGCAGCTGAAGCGGTTGAAATCTCACAAACATCTGAAATCAATGGACACTTTTCCATTCCGGATGGCATTGAAATACTCAGAAATTTGAAGGCTGAAGGGAGATTGGATGCCAAACAATTTTTCTATGCAGTAGATTTGCTTAGAGTCCAACAAGAAAGGATCATTATTATGTCCTTTTCAAAGTCGATTGATGAACTCGTAGGGTGGATTTTGTACAAATATGAGTTAGATAAAAAGTCTAGTGATTAGGTTTGAATTCGATTTTATATTTGCTATTCTCATGTTTACTGTTGGATTGATTTCATACCTTGTATTCTCATGTTAATTGTTGGATTAATTTCATACCTTTTATTCTCATGTTGAACTATTGTGGTTGATATTTGAATGACATTATACTTTTTAAGTTAATTTTTATTAGAAAAAGTGCTTATGACAAATTTTTTGACAAACAGCTTATTTTTAATTTGACTTTTTAAGTAACTTTTAAAAATTTGAAAAATTTATATAATCACCAACCTTTTTTAAGCTTTTTTATAAAGTTTTTTTTTTTTACTTTTTAGCTTAAAAAGTAGCAAAGCTTAAAAGTTTAAAAAAAAAAAAAAAAGCCAAACGCTAATTTCTTTCTCTCTGTCATCTTCATCATATATCCCCCAGGTTTGTACTTTTTCTTTTATCTACTCATTTTCTTTCCGAGTCCACATTACATCTTATTAGGTGCTTTATATCTTTAATTAGAGGTATAAGCATATTTTTTTAAATTTTTTTATATATTGTATTTATTTAGATTTAAATTATATACTATTTTCTCGATATTTTTTTGTCGTAAAGATTCAAATAAATTAATTTCCATAATCGTGTTCCGGACAAATGCGAGAACTGAAAATTAATTAATTTGAGATATCGGCAGTGAAAAAAAAAAAAATCAAAAAATAGCATATAATTTAAATCTAAATAAATGAAATATATAAAAAAATTAAAAAAATTAAAAAAATATGCTTATACCTCTAATTAGAGGTATAAGCACCTAATAAGAATGTAATTATAAGCATATAATTTGAACTCTTTTCTTTCCTCTCATTCTCTCTCTAATTCATAATCTTTATTTATTTATAAGTAATTTTAACTACAATTTTAATTTAAGAGATTTAGTTAGTTGTTAGTTATATATAATAATATATATACTCCGTTAGTTGTTAGTTATATATAATAATATATATACACGCGGGAGGGAGTAATTTTGTTGTGTCCTGTAAACTGAATCACGGTGATTATTCAGTTTATCTGATAGTGGGGTTGAAGACAGGCAATCGACATCGCAATAGTCATCGATCTGAACCTAGCAAAAATTATTCAAATAATTTGAAAATCTACTAGAATCATAAAATTACAAGAAGTTGTGAACAGTGATTGGTATAAAATGCTTTGCACTTGGGTTTTCTTGTAAATATTTATTAGTTACAATTTTCATATTTTAAATTTAAGATATTAAACTAGTATTTTTCTTACCTGATTAAGTTTAGTATTACTTTTTGGTCTGTGTTTTATAATTGATGCTATATACTGGTGTAAGTAAGTCGTAAGCAAATACTTTTATTAAAATTGTATAAATATACATTCCATTTTCAAATCAGACAATTTTTTTATTAGTTTTTTCAAAATAATTTTGGGTTTTTTAGTCTTTAATATAAGGAAAAATATATCTTGGTTTAAAACTGAATGTGAGTACACATAATTTATACTTTATTACTCTAAAATGTTTGTGCCAATCAATATCAATATTAGAATAAAATTATATCTGTTATTAAAAAAGAATAAAAGTATGCCTGATTTAATGAAAATAGAAAATATTTGGTGCAAAACAAATATAAACAAATAGTATGATTGTACAAAAACGAAGTTTAATTTATGATATATTTTCTAGCTAAATTTTTGTAAAACTCAGGATTAACTAGTAACATATATACCATGTTATAGCACCGCACAAATTCACTTTCAACTCAATACGTAATTGTTTCGAAACCAAGGGTCAAAGAATAAAAATAAACATTTCCCAAAAATGTGTCCAACACAAATGTTTTTTTTGAGGGTAAAAATATCTATAAACCTCTAAAATAGATGCAAAAATACATGACCGTTAGTTGATCATTTGTTTAAAATAATCTTGAGAATTAAAGTATAAAAATACAGATAAGATTTTCCTCCTAAAAAAGTGTTATTACACAAATGTTTTTTTTTTTTTATATGGAGAATTACATGATTTGCATAAACATACTTATACGCAGCTATAAACAAGCACTAAATTGAAAATGGTGATATGGAGAATTACATGATTTTCATAAACATACTTATACGCAGCTATAAACAAGCACTAAACATGGTTTGAAGACTTCAAACCGAGTTGACGACTCAAGATTAAGAAAAGCCTCTGATCATTGCAGTGTAATTCCATTCTTCTCACTATTGAAAATCTGATCACTTCAAACCAAGTTGACGGAAAGTGCAAGTTCATCACAGGTACGAAAAGCAATATCCTCTCTGATTCAAAGTTTATTCTTTCAGTTGTTTTTTTTCTATTTTTCTATTTGTTTTTCCAATGCATCTATCTATGATAGCTTGTTAGTTGCAAATAATTGCTGCTGTCATTTGCTGATTACATTTCCCCTCTTTGAGATTTTTTTTTTCACCTTTGCATCGATCTGCTAGAAAAACTGGAATCATAAAAACAAATTTTGTTAATCTAATTTATGAACATAGCAAGGGCCCAAAAAAGCCAGATATCAGAGCAAGAAAGCTTAACCAAAACAATTTATCTTTATTATTTTACTCTGGATAGGGAAAAAAAATCACTCTTCATCCTGATGATGTCTTCATGCATGAAAGGTTAACTACATAAGATGCTTCAATTCTTCAAAATGAAATTTTGAGTTAATCATTTGATGATGATGATCAATTGCTCTGCTTTCAGGTTGCTATTACTCTCAAATGGCAGTCGAGGTGGGAGTGTCGGTAGCAGCAAAAGTTGCTGAATATTTCGTGGACCCAACTTTACGGCAGCTGCAGTATTTGTTCTGTGTGGGAGAAATCACAAGAAATGTTGAGATCAGAAAGGAGGAGCTGATACTCAAGCAAGGGAGGGTGCAGGAGCATGTTCAAGAGGCCATCAACAGGACTGAGAGGATTGATGATGCGGTTAAGAAGTGGAAGAGTGACGTCAAGAGCCTCATAGCAGAAGTGGAGAATTTGGAGGAAGAACTAAAGGCCAATAATGGCTGCCTTCGAGGGTGGTGTCCTACTTGGAGGAGATATCGTCTCTGCAAAAAGTTGGCCAAGACAACCAAGAGGATGATTGATCTAAATACAAAGAGTGATTGCTTCAATCCATTTTCACATCCTGTTATTATTCCAGATATAGAGTATCATTCTTCTCAAAACATTAAGCTCTTCAAGGCTACGCAAATGGCTTTTGATCAGTTGTTGGAGGCACTGAAAGATGATGTTAGCTTCATAATTGGGCTATGGGGTATGGGAGGGTCAGGGAAAACCACCTTGGCGATAGAAGTGGGAAAGGAAGCCAAAAAGTTAAAGCTCTTTGATCGAGTTGTGCTCGCTACAATTTCTCAGAGTCTAAATATAAGAATAATTCAAGGTAAAATTGCGACACATTGGGATCAAATTGGAGGAACAATCTGAAATAGGAAGGGCAAAAAGAATAGCATTACGATTACAAAGTGGAGAACGAATCTTGATAATACTGGATGATGTATGGGCTAAGCTAAATCTTGAGGACATAGGCATTCCCTTTGGAGGAAATCATCAAAGAAATTGCAAAGTCGTCTTGACCACACGTCGTCTAGATGTATGTACTCTGATGGATTGCCAAAAATTGATTCAACTTGATTTGTTAAAAGAAGATGAAGCTTGGACTTTGTTTCAAACTCATGCTAATGTTGATGATAATGCTAAAAAGACGTGGCACGAGCAATTGCTATGGAATGTAAGGGCCTACCCATTGCAATTGTAGCTTTGGGAACTTGCTTGAAAGGAAAAGGAATTGATGAGATGAAAGAAATGTTGTATAGGCTAAGGAATGCAAAGCCAATCAATGTGGATAAAGGTGAAGATGTGATGCTTTTGCTTGTCTTGAATTAAGCTATGATTATTTGGCAACCCGTGAAGCCAAGTTATTGTTGTTAATGTGTGCTATGTTTCCTGAAGATCATGATATTGATGTTGAAGATCTTTTCGCATATGGAGTGGGGTTAGGCCTTTGTGGAACTGTAGACTCATTTGAAACAGCAAGGAGAGAAGTTGGAACAACTATCAATGCTCTCATTGACTCGTCATTGTTGATGGATAATTCTTCCAAGTCCAATGTGCACGCGCAAAAATATGTGAAATTGCATGATATGGTTCGTGACGTTGCTTTGTGGATAGCATCTAAAGAGCATCGTACCATTATGGTCAATTGTACACAAGAGTTGGACAGATTGATTATTGATGAAGCATTAAATGATTGCTATGCTTTTTCTTCATGGTATAAAAATAATAGGCTACTTCAATTTCCTTCTCAATTCCACACTCCAAAGCTTGAGTTTCTCTTGTTATGCTCAAGTGAACTCTTGGACATATCACATGCAACATTTGAAGGCACTAAAGGACTCAAGGCTTTGATTATTATGTGCACAAATTGGGTCTAAGATTGAATTACAACCTCAATCAATCCAACACTTGTCTAATCTTCGAACTTTACGGTTGCAGAATTGGAATTTACGTGATATCTCTTTTGTGGTAAGCCTTACAAGACTTGAAATTATTGACTTGCAAGGTAGTGAATTTGCAAGAGTGCCTGATGGAATTGAAAAATTAAGCAAGTTGAAGTTGTTAGATTTGTCAGGATGTATAATAGATGAATGTTGTTATAAAGTAATAGGAAGGTGTTCACAGCTAGAAGAGTTGTATGTTCCTGTACATTTTTCACACTCAAAAAATGAAAATTGCTATGAATACCTTGTAGGCCTTACTGCTTTGATCAAATTGAGAAGATATAAGTTAGAAATTGGGGAGCATACAAGAGGTTGGGTATTTGATAATGAAGGCACAAGATATTTATGCTTGAGTCAGTTAAATACCTCTATGTTAGGTGCAATAATCAAGGATCTTGCACAAAGAGCAACGGTAATTAGATTTTATGAGTTCAAGGGAGGAAGCAATAGTTTCATGGCTAATATTGTCCAAGCTATAGGAAGCATGAATGAGTTAACTAAACTCTATCTTCAAAAGTGTTCAGAGATTGAATGTATTACCGACAAAACAACTCATCATGAAGATGCGATTGTCCACAGATTGGATGAGTTAGTGCTAGAAGATATGGATAATCTTAAACAACTACATCGTGGACCTTCTTCTTTTAGCTTGTTCCAAAAGCTGGAAAGACTAAGTATATTCAATTGCCCTCAATTGCTCAACATATTCCCCTCTAATGTTGCAACTTAGGCAATCTTAAGTTTCTTTCCATTGACATAAGATATTGTCCGATGTTGACATCTCTCTTCCCTTGTCCAATGTTGACATCTCTCTTCGCTACTTGCACTCTATTATCCTTAGAGGAGCTCACAATAGGAGGTTGCAATGAATTGAAGCATGTATTAGATGGAGAGGTTGGTGGTGATACATGGGAGAATTTGAGATTCCCAAAATTGAAAATTTTATATGTTGCTGCTTGCCGCAAATTAGAATCTGTATGCACAACTTTTTTTATCCCTATGGTTTGTACAATTGCAGCATCTATCCATAATAAATGCTCCTCGAGATGAAATTTGTGTTTCGGGAGAACAACTAATGCATGATCAAGATGAGAATCAGATATTGCTTCCTCTTTTGGAATATCTCCAACTAGAAGATCTTCCAAGTCTTGTCGAATTTGCTCGAGAGGGGACCATCCATCCGCCCATCTATAAAGACAATTGAATGGAGAGATTGCCCAAATATGGTACGCATTTGTTCTCCCATACTTTAATTTGATAGGCAGAAAAAGGTTACAAAAATACTAAATCTTTTATAGAAAAAATATCTTTGTTCACATGATAAGATTCTTTTAGATTAAATTTTTTTAGCATGAGCCAAAAAGAAAATAGTGTTTGAATGAATACATACTGAGAGATGTTACACTCAATTAAATTCATTCGCATTTGTTTATTTCAAATAAGCTGAGATTCAAATATCTTAAGTCATACATGCATCATTAAAATATTTGGTTTACAAATGCAAGGATAATCTAACAAGTAACATTTTAATATTTTGTATTTTGGTCATTCAATTTTTGAGGAGGTCTACTTGGTCAACAATTTATATAAATATTTAGTTGTTGATGGGGACAATGATGTCTTACGATCTATAAGTCGATCTCACCTAGTGGGATGAGGTTTGTTGTTGTTGTATGTTGGTTATTCAGTTTATTTATCACTTCTATAGCCCATAATAAATATTAACTCTTATAGCCCGTAATAGATATTAACTCTTATAGCCTCTCATCTTAATTTTTCCTTGACTTCAATATGAACTCCATTTATGCGTATGGCTTATTTTTATTTGTTTAATATACCAAAAAATTGATAAACTAAGTCTATGCAAGAATAATACATTTGCAAATAGAATTTCAATTAACCATGATTTATCGTCTTTTAGGAAATATGTTAATGGTTTTCATCTTCTTTTCTTCCCTTTTTCTTTTACAACGGAACTGCAGAAACTTAATGGCCATCAATTGAGGAATGAAGAAGACAAGTCATTGACAGCTATAGAAAGGATTAAACTTGATAATTGCAGAGTGGAATCCATTTTCCACTATCATATCGGGCTTAAAGAACAAATTCCAACATTTCAATACCTTAAAGAATTAATTTTGGAAAAATGTGCAAGATTGAAATTTGTGTTTTCGGCTCATATATGTCAAAATCTTCTAAAGTTAACTACTATAACCATATCTTCTTTGTGAGGAGTTGGAGGCAATTTTTTTAAGGAATGAAGAGACTCAAAAGAATCTCCCCATGGCTGAATCTTTCCTATTGAAATTGAAGACTTTGGAAATCTTTAAGTGCAACAAACTGAAATTTGTTTTTGCTTTTATGATAAGTGATGCTACTTCAATGCTTCCACAACTAAGCACTTTAAACATCTCTGATTGTGCTGAAATGGAAGAAGTTTTCAAGTTCTCAAATATTGAACATCATGACATTGACAGTGATAGGGAGATTACGTTGCCAAACATGAAATCAGTAGAACTTAATAACTTGCCAAGATTTGTTAATATCTGCCAAGGGTTTAAGCTAAGCACAAGGGAGCTTGACAGAGTTGAGATTCATGACTGCCCAAAACTTATGCCAATTAAGGGTGCAGCTATTGATTGGACAAAAGAGGTAAGTAATATTCTTCATATGTGTTTCTCCATGCTACAAATGCTACAAATCTTGTTTTTTTATTTTGCAATATTAATTTAATTCATGCTAGATGAATATTTTATGCTTCCATTTTTTTGTTTTAATGTTTTATTTATTTTACCTCGTGAATTTCGGTTTGATACATTCATTCCTTTCACATGCAAATGCAAAAGATATCTAGATCCAAATTGAAAACTAATCATTCTACATTTCATACAATATTCCCTTCTACTTTATATGTATCTATTTGGAATGTACTAGTTTTTTGTGACTATTTTGGCCAATACAAATAGGATATAATTTTTCCTTATTCTAATGTTATATGATAGTGAATCATAGTTCAAACTTCAAACCATAGAAGATAACTATGACATCTTGTGTTCCTGCATACAAATTAAATCATGTTAATCTTTGTTGCTTCTATAAATCAATTGCCAAATATAGTGAAACATGAAGAAGCATTTGATATAACAAAAAAAGTTAAGATGTTAAATGAATGATCACTATCTCAATTCTCAAGTCTCATATAGCGTGTGAAGATTTTGGTTAATTTGATCTCTTTCTATTATCATGATCTTTCTAATGAACTTGTAATATTTTATTTCCCCCAACTTTCACTTATATGTTATATGCAGATACCTTTAAGGGAGTATGAGTTGAATTACAGTCAATTAAATAATAAAGAGACTCTCAATATTCCGCTATCTTTTCTAAATGTTGGAGAGCTTGACATTCAAAGTCCTAGAGTTGAACATCACAATTGGCGAATCATTGGTGATAATGACCAAGAAGAAACCGACGTCTCTGAAATGTTGAGATTAGAACAACAAATGCTAGGAGGCCTTGTTCCCACACAACTTTTGAGCTTCCAATACCTTCATTCCTTAGAAGTGAATGCAAGTAAAAAGTTGAAGTTTTTATTCTCAATGAGCACTATTGTCCAAAAAGCCTTCCCAAGTTGACTTCCTAACCTTATATGATTGTGAGGAATTGGATGTTATTTTTGGACATAGTGGTGAACGATGATGCAAACTACGGTGACACAATTGTGCTTTCAAGTTTGAGAGATAAAGCTAAAGAATTTGCCAAATTTCAAGAGTGTTTGTCAAGTAGGGTTGCGATTCAAGGTGGAGCTGAGACACATCAGCATATGCAACTGCCCCAAATTTGTTGATTCAAGTTTGGGATCAGCTCTTCAACAATTGGGAACATTATCGGTATGATTGAATAATTTATAGTATCATTTTGGAGTCTCTAAAATTAGATGGAATAATATGTGGATTACAATCATATATATCATTTTGCTAGTTACAATCTGTCTAAATTAAATAGGAACTTATAAATTACAAAGAGATGCAAGGAGACAAAGAAGAAAAACAATACTTGATGTATGTATAAAATTAGATTTTCTTTCAATTTTGAAGCACAACCAGATGAAAATATGAAATAATTGTGTGTGTAGTCAACTAAATCTATTATAAATTGATTTTTTGGCATGTAATCTTACAAATTGATCCATAAGCATTTGTATAGTGGTAAAAGGTTTGCTCGATTGGTATGCTTACAATGTGTCTATTTCTTTTTTCTTTTTAAATATAATTTTTTTAAAAAAAATATTTTACCACTAACAATTGGATTGATGTGAATAAATTTTTCTTTTTCTTTTTTAATTGAAATTATGATTGACACAGGTTTCAATAGAAGATTCAAATGCTGAAACTTCATCGAATGTAAATGAAGAAAAAGGGATGATGTTGATCTCAAGAGCAAAGTTTTTGTTGTTGGAGGATTCAATGAACCTCATATCTATATGGGAGGGTCCCACTTTCATCAAGTTCCAAAATCTTGAGCACTTAATTGTGAAGAAATGTAGAAGATTGAAGTCTATACTCCCAAGCACTATAATGAGAAGCCTACCATGTTTGCAGTATCTATGGATTGAAGAATGTGAAGAGTTGGAGGAAATAATGTCATCAGGAGAAGAAGAGCATAATCACTTTCCATATGAATCCTCTAATAATTCATTGTGCTTCCCAAAACTTCACACTCTTAGAGTGATGAGATGCAGGAAGTTGAAATGGCTCTTCCCCTCTCCGCCCTCTACTCAACGTCTTCCTATGTTGCTATGAACTGACGATTAAAGAGTGCTCTCAAATAAAGGGACTTTGTAATAGCGAAGTTGAAATCCATGAGGAAGGCTTCTACAACAACTCACTTCCAATGATGGAATGTCTTGAAGTTGAAGATTGCCCCATGTTCTCCGAAACCACGCTTGCTGCTCTTCAAAGGTACCCACACATTTATGCTATCCAAACCCACCCATATTTGACTATATATAGATCCTTCTATTTATTTATTTTAAATTTTGGAGAAAATTATAGTAAAGGGCCAAATCCACAAATTAATTATTCAGTAAGCCCTCAAATTTACCACTCACACTAGGCAAGTTTGCCACGGTCAATCGAATTACAAGTATTTACCGTCCACATAACGCAAATTTATAATTAAAAAAATATTTAACACTATTTATTGCTCAAATAACCCAAACTTAAATGAGTGTTTAGTCATGATGCAATTCTCATTTTCACCATTGATTTGATATTGTCATTTTTTTTTTTTATCAATTTTTTTTTTTGCTAAATTGATTTTGATATTTTCATTTTTCTCATATTTGTGCAGTTTCAAGCGACTAAATTGATTTTATGATTTTCACTCCGAATTTTGACGACGACGTATTATTCTGTTACTCTTATGATTATGGTTTCGTGCCTGCCTCTACTTGATGTAATTAATTAAGTTTGAAGGAGTTGCAATATGTGACAATTGGCCTACAATATTTAAACTTTAAATATTGTTTAATCATTTTTATTTAAATACTTTGTTTTTTTTTCTCTACATCACTAAGTACCAAAAAAAAAAATACTTTCTTCAGTTTCAATTTGTGCTGATATATGAATCAAACTTCATTCATTTCAGTGCGATATTAATTTATTTGATTTAAGACTATTTCTATCTGAAACAAATATAAATAACATGATGTTTCTTTTTCTTCTTTCTTTTTTGCCAGCTATAACATGATGTTTCAAAAGTGTGTAATAATTTTCCACTTAGCACAGGTCACAGTGACCAATAATTAATTGAATAATCACACAATGAATTTTGCACTATCAAAAGTTGCCACCAAAGCAGATACTTTTTCTGATACAACCAAAACAGATACTTAATTTAATAATATTATAATTTTTTTTTAAAAAATGTTTTATATTCATACTTTAACATCAAGATATTAAGTTACTTTTTTTATTTATGCTTTATAATTGTTGTTATATACGATTCAGCACATGGAAATAGTTTTATTAAAGTCGCATAAATAAACATTCTATTTTCAAGGAAAAAACTCAACTGAAAAGCTAAACAAAGACATTTTCATTTTCAAAAATAAATTTTTCATGGAATAAAAGAAAATTACACAAATTTTTGTTAGTTTCGCTAAATGAATTTTGGGGTTTTTTTTATTTTCAATATAAATAAAAATCTTTCTAAGTTAAAAAATAGTGACATTATAGAGAAACACAGTTTAATTTAAAATCTTTTTTTCCCCTCAATTTCTGTGAAAATCAGGATATTCACGCACTAATTAATTAATTGATGGAGTGGACTGATTAATTAGTAGGATTACTCATTACCTTGTTCTCAGACTACACGCTTTGTTTCACTTTCTTTTTTTGCCAGCATTGTTTCACTTTAAATTCAGTTGCTTTGCATTTCAAAATCAAAATTTTAATTTTAATTGTATAAATTTATCTTGAACATTTATGGTGATTTTATTACCTTTTTTTTGTGGGGGGCTCGGCCCTATATATAAGAACCCGATAAACCAAATTAAGCGGTTTGAAAAAATTTTTAAATTAGTTAAGGATAATAAATATATCTTGAATTAAACTTTTTCAAGTATGCCCTAAAGTAAATATAAGTATTATTAACCCTTTAATTAATGTGATATATATAATTAATGAGATGTATAAATAAAAAAAAACTCATCAAATATTGAGACAATTTTTGTCGCGTTCTTATAAAAAGAATCAAATTAATTCAAATTTTGGGCTTTATAAAAAGGACAAAAAGATAGAATAGATGTTAAAGATAATACAAGCATCCAATTTACTAGAAAAATATCAAAATTATGACATTGACATGGACTAAGATAAATTTTTTGATTGATTAAAACATTATTGAAAAATGCAAACGTTTATAAATAAAAGTACAATGAAGTTGAGATATCAATGTGGTATGATTGTGGTAGCTTCTAAAATTTTTCTCCTCAAAACATCCATTGACACAATCCATTATATCTAATGGAAAAGATATTCTTGTTTCGTCAAATGATCAAACAAAACACAACAAAAAAGGGTAATTTGAAAAATTCATTGTTTTAATTATTTAATTTTGGCTAAGGTGCAAAAATATACATATGATTTTCTCCAAAAAGTGTCCAACACGAAGTGCCTTTTTTTAGATGTAAAAGTGCAAACTTGGTTACAAATTATATACATAAATACCATTTAACCATGAAGTTTGACTATTTTTAGTGACTAGATGATGGCGTAGCTTTCAAAGGTGTAAAAAATACATATGGTTTTGTCAAAAAAGGGCCCAACACTAAGTGCTTTTTTAAAAAAAAAATTTAATAATTTTATTTCAATATAAGGAAAATTATTATTTCTCTAGGTATAATTCTTGGGAGACCAAAATTTTTCTTTTGATCTATCATTTTGGGAAGGAGGATTTATTCAATGAGTACAAATCGATAAAAATTTTATTTCCATAATTCATTTTCTTTTTCTAAAAAAATCCTTATTAAATTTTCAAATTAATAATTGATAAATGAGTATTTATATATTTTTAATTTGATATTATAAATAATATATTTACTTAAAAATAATTTTATTTTTTGAAAAATAAATAGTTAAGTAAATAATTCATTTATTCTATCAAAAAATAATAATAATTCATTTACTTTGAAAATGTCAACTTTGTAATATAAGTCTATTTCCTTGATTTACTTTCATTCATCATATAAATTGAAGAAATAACCCATTTAGAGGTGCAAATGTTTATATTAACACCATATTAATGGAAAATTAACTCAACAATTTTAAACGATTTTGTGCACTTAAATGTCGACAAAGCAAGCTTACATGTTACTTTTTAAATAAATTAATATTTTGAATCCTATAAATTGAAATTTATTTAAGCAAACTTTGGGTATATGTTCTTCGTCCGAGGCATTTAAGTACACAAATCATCGTTTAAAATTTCAATTTCTGAGGACTTAAAATATTAATTTAATAAAAAAGCTTGCTTTGTCGGCATTTAAGTGGTCATCATCGTTTAAAATTAGTATTTTCAGATTAAGTTTCCAAGCTTAATGTGTTAACTTTAAAGGACCAAACAAGCACTTTACAAACTTAAGGGACTAAATGGATCTTGAAGCAAAACATAAAGCCCGACCAATGGCAGTACTTTAGCCTAAATAGAAATAACCCATTTAGATTTGCAAATATTTATATTGCATATTTCTTAATGTAATACAAATTAAATAATATTGTTGAGTTTTGATTGAAAAATTATTTAAATAATTTCTAGTCCAATTTGTTAGATCAAAAAAGTAAAATTATTTTAATTAAATATAGTATTATAAATTTCAAATTTCAAATGCATAAATACTCATTTTATTAATTATTAATTAGAAAATTTAATAAGGATTCTTTTAGAAAATAAAATAAATTATGGAAATAAAAAAATTTGGCCTTCCAAAACTTATATCTAGAGAAATAATAATTTTCCTTTAATTGAAATAAAATTATTAAATTAAGAAAAAAAGAACTTGTGTTGAGTGCTCTTTTTGCCAAACCACATATTTTTGCATCTTTGAAAGCTATGTCATCATCAAGTCGCAAAAAAACGTCAAACTTAATGGTCAAATGATATTTTTATACCTAATTTGTAACCACATGTGCACTTTTGCACCTTAAAAAAAAACATTTCATGTTGGACGCTCCTCGGGTAAAAGCACATATGCTTCTTTGCACCTTAACCCATTTATTTTATGTATTTTTAAGTCATTCCCTTGATTATTTTTTATCCATTGCAAACCTACCTATGAAGTATTTATGAATATACACCTAGCACCATAATACTACATTAGGTACAAAATGCACAAAACAGGTTCCAAAATGGTGCAAAAATAAAATAATTAAAACAATCGAATCTTTCAAATTACTCTTTTAATTTTGTTTTATTTTGTTAGGTCATTTGACAAATAAATATCTTTGGGAAATCCCACAAAAGTACCATTTAGTAATTTTCATTTGGGAGAATGACGAAAAAACTTTGAAATTGCAAAATCTCAAATCAGGTATTTCTTATAAAATGAGGTGTAATTTGCTTATCAAGTCTCATAATAACTTTTTCAATTCTTGGTAACACTTTTAATTTGATACCTCCGCTAGAGTTATTTATCACTCAATGAATCTGTTATTTGAAAATTAGGAATTTTCATAGATTTAGGAGTTTTCTAGAGGTTCTAAAGGTTAAAATCCCAAATTGAGATCATAGAAATGTTAGAAAATGCTAGTTTAACGCTCCGATGATCTCAATTCTCAAATCTAATATAGTTCTAATATAATGTTTCCTACTCGTAGGAAATTATGAGCAACTTAATGGAAGAGAAATTGTAAACATCTAATGTTGCTAAAAGACTTTACATTAATTAAGTTTTTCATTATTCTAAGTTTTGGGATAAGGATTTTTCTTAGTTGGAACTTAAAGAATACCAATTAACATCGTCCTGTCTATCTTATTTATCAGTGCTACTCGTGAATTTTTCGAAAAACTCCCAAGCCTAGAATGAGTAGAACTTGTATGAACATTGCTATTCTATGAGAATCATTAGAGACAACTATAAGTATGAATATATAAACTGAACTATTTTTGGTATCTTTGTGATTAATGCCTCACAGGGGGCCTTGGATGGGCAATTGAACTACTCGTGTGATTTGTTTCTGAGTAAGGACTTGATGAATATAGGTGATATTTATGTGTTCATTGAGACTCTATATTGTTTATTAATTGGATAAAGATATATGCCTGTGTTAGAACAGGGTGATTCTATGTTATGAACTAGAATGCTTGAACATGTGAAATGAAAACCCTTTGAGAATAATGTGATATAAATGGCAAAATTAAAGAATGGGTTGTGATTAATAAAAATTGAATACCACATGAAAGGCCGCTAGTTTGATTATTGTGCGCCACTAGTTGGAATCTATTTTACAAGGTAGTATTCCCTGATACGACACTCCGGGGCTTTCGGGGTATTCGAGGGCGGTAACCCCTTGGAGGAACCCATGTCCCTTGCGTATTTCGTACTACTTTGGCCGGTCTAAATCACACTTGGGGAGAGCTTGTGAGAGTAACCTAGCACCATGGAAAGTACTTAGCACATGGGTTAAATTGAAGGAAGGATAGTTAGGGGTTAATGAAGGATAAAGAGTAATCATGCATAATGACATTTTGTGAAATAATATGTTGTGTTATGAGTAAATGTTTTAGAGAATATGAATAGATATGATCATGCTCTTGATTAGTATATCTGCTGCCCTCCTACTTATTATATCTGCTTGTCTTTCTACCTAATATATTTGTTTGACATGTTTGTATGTTACTCCTACCTAATCCCCACGTGTGGCACTAGTGGTAAAGGTGGGTAGTGATTGTGTTATTGAGACAGTGGTCTCATCCCGTTACTCCTCACATTTTTTTCAAGTGGGAGCTCAAGGGCAAGAGCAACTGGAAAGACATCTGATAATGTGGCTACCCTAATGAATAGTTAGTTGTAACACCCTGATTTATGAACCATAATTAAATAGTTCCTAGGTCATGGCATCACATGAAACAGGAATGACAAATGATGACATGTGCCAGTAAGAGGAACCTTGACAAGAGCCTACAACTAGGCTCACCTCTTACAACTTCCCTGCAGCCCTATTCATTTCTCACTTGAAAAAAAAAATGTAAATATAACAAACATGAGATCCAAAAATCTTAGTAACCATTGATTATTTAGAAATGTACATGCAAACTGAGACCGAGAACATACGGTTCAAAAATCAAATCCAACTCACAACAATTTATTTATATTATCCTTTACATAAGACCTTCCACAAACTAGTTCTCGATTTAGTTACCAAAATACCCTCCTAAAAAGGGTTCCAAAACAACATAATTCATTTCAAATTCCAAATATTTTTCACAAGAGTTATCACATACATAACATGCCAAACAAATATTGATTCAAAAACCATCCTTATTACCTTGATGCCCCTTATCTTATAAGTTGATTTCAAGCCATAGCTAACTAGTCCAACAAAAACATATCCATTACACATAATTCCAAATCATGAGGCATCACCCTGCAAGGTCTAGCTCATCATGATTGGACTATGGCTCTCCTCTTTATAAGAACACAACTAAAGAGGTATCAGTCCCTTAACCCGGTCAAAGGAAAGGTGATACCAAGGGCTCTAAGAATGTGCAAACTCATCAATATAATTTTAGTCCAATATACAATTCTAAATCAAGCTCTCCATAAGCACAACAAATCCCAAAAATAGTTTAATTAATCTATAATTGACAAGTATATAAAAGAATAACCAAGGTTACCTTTACTCCAAGCTTATTGTTACCAACATTTGAATGCTTCCAATTTGCCAACACCCAACAATCTAACTTCAATCTACATAATTATTATGCATTTTCTCATTACCCAAATTGCTAAGCAAATAATAAATTTTATTATATAGACTTAAAGTCTCAAACTCTACCTTTAACACCCAAATATCACTTTTAATGGCTAAACCTCCAATCTAATATCAAATAATACCTTTTTCAGATCCTAATATCTCATTATACCGTGAAACATCATATGATGAGCTTAAAATCATATTCTAGTCTCAAGATTTGAACCTACACATATTTCAACACCTCCACGTACATAATAACACCATCTTTTAACCCTCAAAAGACTTCATACATACAAATCATTGAAAACCCTCATTTGTCTCAATATATTCATGGTTTTAGTCCTTGCTCGAAAGTTTCCCACTTTGCGAAATCCTTTAACTCATTATGCTATCGTCAACTTATACTCTTCAAACCATCCAAACAACAACACTATATATTCTGAAAAATATTTTTAGCAACCCTACTTGAAAATATAAAATCATACAACCTATAAGTTGTCAATGAAGTCTGAAACATCGTAACTCAATCTAGGAAACTCAAAATGAAGTGGTTCAAATCTATTTAAAGCTCTTTCAAACCTCTACAAAGGAAAAATACCATCTAGCTGTTAGTTATGATTAGTTTTGATGATGTCTTATATAAATGTCATTATCCAGAGCCACAAGTTTGCATACTACATATATCTTCTACTTTCACTAATTCTTATATTTAATGTAGATATGTGAAGTTTCATACAAGGAAAAATGATCAAAAATGGAGTTTGAAGAAAGAACAACTTGTTAAATATCATGAGAATATCAATATTCAAGTCTCTGTGATCAAATAGGAGTTGGAACGGTTCAATTCGGAGTTAAAATAGCATTCCTGAAGTGATTCTCGAGTATGGCCATTTAATTCTCGAGAATGGTACTGTTCATGTGAAATATTGAAGCAATTCTCGAGAATCAGTCTTCAATTCTCGAGAATCCAGTATTTCAGCATGAATTCTTGAGAATCAAACATCAATTCCTGTGAAATATTGAAGCAATTCTCGAGAATCAGTCTTCAATGCTTCTGTGATTCTCGAGAATGGTCATGTTTCAGCACACTCTGTTCAGCTCTGTTTCTGACGACCTTCGGTAATTCGATGATATCTCCCAAACCATGACTCAGATTTATGCGAAACTAGTGGCATATGAAACTATACATCCAATGCGTCATTTTGATATAAAATTCAAGCCCAAAGGAGTTCAGATGAGAGATCTATGATTTTTACAAGTTGGCACAAAAATCACCGTCACAGTCTAGACCAAGCTTTGGTAATTTGAGTGTATCTCACAAACGACAAATCCAAATGAGATCAAATTGGTGCCATTGGAAACTAGACTCAAATACATTTTCAACAACATCAAGAACAGAGAAAACAAAGATCAATTGAAGGAGTTATGATGTTTTGAAGTTGACAGTATGTTCAGGATGTTGCAAAAATGCTGGATAAGAACAACCTCCATTCTTCTGATGCTAATGGACGAAATACAACTAGTTTGGAGCTGATTCTTATTGAAATGGAAAGAATATATGAAGAGCTTTCTGAGATGGGGGATTTGCTAAATTTGGATTTACACCGAAGACGTTATGCTTTCTGAAAATTGTTTCTTCTTCCAATATGATTGCTTCTTGAGAATCTGATTATATTCCTCTTGCTAATCAAGAACAATTCTTGAGAATGGCCCCTTAATTCTCGAGTATGTACGCAGCTGCACTCTTCAATTATCCATCTTCCATCAGAGCAATTCTCGAGAATGGATAAGTGATTCTCGAGAATAGGTAAGTGAGATTCTCGAGAATGCGTAAGTTGATTCTCGAGAATGCGCGGTAAAAGTTTTTTTTCGATTTTATTATTCTCAAGTACCTACATTTTTCTAATTCTCGAGAATGGCAACATGATTCTCGAGAATGATCATTTCAAAATTGTTTATGAAGTTCTCGAACATATCATTCTCGAGTATGATGAATTAACTCTCGAGAATAGAAGGTAAAGCTTTTACTAATGAAATACTTCACTCATTGCCGATTCTCGAGTATGATCATTTCAAATTCTTTGAAATATTTCTCGATCCATATACTCTCAAGTAATTGCACTCTTCGATTCTCGAGAATATGACCATGATTCTCGAGTATAGTTTCATAAATTCTTTCAATTATCTCTCGGTCATAGGACTCTCGAGAATGGTTGAAACAATTCTCGAAAATGAGTTCTTCTCGTTAATCAAATTTCGATTAAGTTGTCGCTAATCGATTTCAAAATTCAATGGGTCACTATGTATTCTCTATTAATCATATCTGAACTTATTTATATCATGTTTAATCATCTTTTTGATTGAGTTTCAGTTGATTAATCATGTTAATCGAGTGTTTGAACGAAAGGCAATCCGACGTGGCGTACACATTAAATGCTCGTTCGGAAAAGCGAGCTACAATCGAATAAGATTTTCATTGCGATCGAAGACATTCTTTCGAGGAATACCTATTTCAGCTATTACTCTAAATCACTCTCTGCACAAGTACATTCGACGGCGAAGCATTTATGAAGCAACGGTCGATTAACTTCAACGGAAATCATTTGTGCCTAACGAAAATACGAAGAGACGCAACGGCTAGTTTACAAAGCTTCCCAATGGTCTTTAATTGCAACAACTATAAATACCAGAAGCATTGAATTCCCTAACTACCGAAACACTGTGCATTCAATTAGAATTTATTGCAATAATCTGTTTCATTAGTTTCACTTAATATCTTCGATATTCTTGTACTTCAGTGTTTATCATTTATCTACTCGGTGAGGAGTTAAATACTATTTGAATATTTGTTTATCGGTTAAATCTTAAGGTTGTGGAACCTTAAGTGTGGGTGTACAATTACAACTTGTAAGGGGGAGTGAGTCTAGTGAAAGGATCATCTCAGTACATGAGTGTGTAATTGTGTCCGTGTTTATTTGGTTACAACTTGTAAAAGAGGAGTAAGTCCTAGTGAGAGGATTACTCGAGAGTTACTGAGTGTGTAATCAAGTGTCGAGTTAGTGAAATCCCGAGTGTTTCGAGGACCGGACGTAGGTCAAGAGGTTGGACCGAACCAAGATAATCTCTTGTGTTCATTGTTTCTCTCTTCTTCTCTGTTTACGTGTTCTTGAGCAATTAGCGAAAGAATTTTAAAATCACCTATTCACCCCCTCTAGGTGATATTCCATCTTCACTAGCTCCAATCTTGGACGTATTTTCATAACTTCACTGTGAATGCTCACTATTAATTTGGTAAAATAGGATTTTTTTTTCCGGTTTTCCTGTGCAAACTTTGAAAATTCATAGCTTTCAATGTACAAATCCAATTAATGTGTTCTTTGTCTTATTTAAAACTTAAGATGTGTTCGAAATTATCACCAAATTTTATAGACAGAAGAGGTCGTTTGCCTTAGTTTTAGCTCACATAAAAATCAGTGTTCCAATATGATATTTACAGATTTCAGCATGCAAAACTGAATCAATTTAAATTCTTTTTTCTTAAAACCTGCCAATTCTCATGAATAGTCATCAACACATTGAGTACTATAATCTCTCAAACTCAATTTTCTCACCATGCATAAATATGTGTGTTCATATGTATTATATTCCCAAACATTTAGCTCCTCATGTCTCTTCTTTATGGGTGGCGCGACATTCTATTGAAGTCCGGAGAAATTTCCAGATTCAATAACAAACTAAAACCACTCAGCCACTCATATTCAAGTCTGTCAGCCATAAAGATATTAAATATTGCCTCAAAACCAAACAGCATCAACAAACATCAACTTATCAAAGAACACTTATATCATGCGCTTTTAACCATTTATAATTCCTCTTATCTTTTCACTAGAGAAACAGAAGACATACCCAACAAAACAGGGCATTTAGATTTGGCCATAACAAAAACAGAACCAAACAAATACGTGCAACTTCAATTATAATGACTATGAGCTTTAATCTTCCTTTAGCCAACACCCAGAACCCTAAATCGGTAGTTTTTCCTATTTCTGCAACATATTCGATCACTCCTCTCACTCTCAAACTAACTGAAAAATTTAAATATGGGACTTAAAGGACTTACCTTGGTTTAAAAATCGGTTTGCATGTGGATTCAAGATCTCTCCCTTTCTCTTCTCCTCCTCCGACATCCTCTGGTTCTTCTCATCTTCAAAATTGCGCTCTCATCCATTTTTTATCCTCTGGCCGTGAAGAATGAAGAGGATAGGGGAGCTGATGGGTTTTTATTATGCCCAATGACCATTTTGCCCTTAGCCTAATCCTTATTTACAACTTTATCTATTACTTATTATACCAATTTCATCAAATAATTTCTAGAAATTAATCATTAATACCATATAAGGTTTTTCTTCCTCAATTAGCTTCTTTAAGCCATAAAATATCTACCTTAAAATTTCTAGACCAAAAATTATCCTCTAACTATTTTTCCTTGAATTTTTGGGAAATATGCCATAAATTCCAGAAAATATATTTAAAATTTATTTAATACAATTTTTCGTAATTAATCTCTTCATAATATTTCTAGATCACCACAATAATATTCCATAATTTTTTTCCTAAATTTTCAAGGTCCAAAAATAATTTCCAATAACTATCTTAAACTTTTTTATAATAAGCTTAAGACTTTTGACTCATTTGGCTTAACATACCACTTATCTCAGTCTTATTCCTAACTTCTAGTCCCAAAATTTGGGATATTACACTAGTTGTTTATTTGTATTGCCTCATTTAGAGAATTTTGCCTATTACATCATACTGCATGTGAATTTACTTAGAATATATAATTACACTCTTTTAATAGAGTGCTGAGGACCTAGGATGTTTATTTACTTAATTTGAATTGTTGATTTAAGGAACTCATTTCAAGGTCATCTTTGAACAAAATTTTTGAAAATGACGTTAAGTTTAGGGTTAATTAGAGATTGTGTTACAGCTTTTCCTAAAATAACATCTTTAATCATGGATACTCTTAGATGGAGAACCCTTAATGTGCAATCAATAAGAATATTTTGAGAAAAATTATAAATTTGAGAGGCAAAGTGAATTCATGTCTTATATTTAGGACCAAATTCAACCCCAATTAGCTCTTATATTAAGTACTAAAGGTAGTACTCCTCCGGTCCTTAATATAAGACATATTTACCTAATTTGATTAAATTAAATAAGTTAGTTAAGGTAGTTAATATGACATGCATGTTCTAAAACACCCTAGTTATCTTTCTTAATTCTCTCATTTCCTCTCCTCTTTGATTATTATTTAGGGAGCATTAATAGGGATAAATTATAAAATATTGATAAATATAAAAGTTGGGTCTTATATTTAAAACCAACATCAACTCATTAAATATATTTTATATTAAATATCAACTTCTGGAGTACCGTGATTGGTAGCTTTCCAAGTCATAAAATCATTACCAGCCACTTCCATCGAAGGAAGTATAGTTAAAAGTCTTTGGACAACTTCACTATTAAGAAGGCTAACAAATCGAGTGAAATCCCATGTACCAATTTATGATCCTCCCAGCAAGCAACTGAGGGACAATTCATCTTCCATGCTACTACTCCCTCTATTCTTTAATATAAGATATATTTATCCAATTTTATTAGATTAGGAAAATTATTTAATTTAGTTATATGATATTTATTTTCTAAAACACTAAAGTTATCTTTCTTAATTCCCTCATTCCCTCTCTTTCTTAATTATTGTTAAGGGAGTATCAATAGAGAAAAATTAGGAAAATGATGACAAGTTTGATAATTATGTTTTATATTTAGAATCAAAATCAGCTCCCTAAATATATTTTATATTAAGGACCAAAGGGAGTACTAATTTAGATCTCACTCAGTCAATAATATATGGGTTACGATGCAAAAATACGAATGAGTTTTTGTCAAAAGTGTCCCAACACCAAGTACCTTTTTAAGGGCAAAAATGACTATATGGTTATAAAATAATATGTGTAAAAGTGCACATTGACTGTTAGTTTGACCTTTGTTTAGTATTAAAGTATGGATGATGACATGCATGACTGTTAAAGCAACAATATGGAATTATAACATGCTGCAGGCTGGGCAAGGGAAATCAAATCTAAGTTGGTAAGGATTAATATAATGTATAGTATATATATTAAAATGGGTTTGTTCAAATATAATATGGATTTGGAATAAATTAAGGCCCCGTTTGGATCGAAGATAAGGTAGGAATGGAAATGAAAAAAAGGGGAAAATATTTTACCTCGATGTGTTTGGTTAGCACTTTGGATAAGAAAATGAGTTGATAAGAAAATTTTTGTTTGGTTGGAAGAAAATGAGGAAGGAAAATAAGACAAATGACCATTTTACCCATAACAAAAAATATTATTTTATCCTTCTTCCTCCTCCTCTCCTTGAACCTCATCCTTCTCCCACCAGTTTTTGTTTATCAATTGCACTCGACTGTTCAACTGACTCACTCAAGTGTCCACTCAAGTGTTCCATATGTAAACTCAAGTGCACTCGCTTTGTCACATGTCAGCCTCAATTTTACACATCACACTTGAGTGTGAAAATCCCAGGAGTGCAAACTCGAGTGTGGCATTGACACACTCGAGTGTGGCATTGTTGTCACATGCTCAGCCTGAGGCACAAGTGCCTAAATTTTCAAGGATTTTACAACTTAACACACACTTGTTTAAGAATACTTCATTTAACACATGAACAAGTGCCATAATTTTTAAGTATTTTACAATTATAAAGTTATAAACCTTTGACACCTTTGTTATAACCGATTATAAACCAAATTTGATCCTTAAGTTTCAACTAGTTCAATACTTCAATATTGTTCTGATTTTCATAATATTGATCCGTAAATCCATTTCACATTTTATATATGATGATCATGGAGTAAAGCCAACAACAAAAACAAACATTAATATCGACGTTAAACATGTTGTGAAATTTGCATCATCATGAGCACGATTAACCAAACAATCAGCCAGGTATAGTTACGATTCCAGCTCTACAATCAGTTTCAAATTTTAAGAAAACAGTACTAGTTATGCTATTTTGTGATAGTTCAAGGCAATGACTTTTCATAAATAGCTCAACTGCATTCTTAAAAAATAACCGATGAAGATGGGGAAAAAAAATTTGACATTTACTAAAATTAAAACACAAGAACCATTTAAAACACACCTCTGGTTTACCTAAACCATTAAACCCACGAATTCATCACCAACATTGATAATAGATGGTAAAATCCAAACAGAGGTCTCAGATCAATCCAAGATCAAACTAAGACAACGATATTGACAATGTCAGTTGGGGATGGTGCATAGAAAATGAACCTGCTATTGGGGGTTTGCACAAGGAGATCGCCTGAGACGTCGGAATTGGGGGTTTGCACGAGGAGATCACCTGAGACGTCGAAATTGGGGGTTTGCACGAGGAGCGCTTGAGATCGTATGAGATCGCCACCGTCCTACCCGTCGCACGAGGGTGTCAATCGATCGCCGAGAACTACCACGCTCAAGATCGTCAATCGCCGTATCCCCCATCGCCGCCATCATACCTAATTGGAGATCGCGTCGGTGCCTCGTTATCGGGTTTGGAGGTAAAAGTTTGGCCGATAGGAGCAACAATAACCAGTAATAAAAGAAAGCCGATAGGAGTAGCGATACCACTCGACGGTGAAGATACTCGCAATCGGTGAAAGTTCTACGAAGATAACCGGTGGCGATCCTACGATCGGAGAATATAGCGGAATATGCGTTGGGCTAGGTTTGCGCTTTTGAGTGTTGGGGCTTTGCGTTGAATTGACATTACACCTTGGTGTTTGTCTCTCTAATTGGATTTTTTAAATATATTTTATTTATTTAGATTAAATTATATGTTGCATCATGATTTTTTTTTATTTAGTATCTTAAATTAATTAATTTTTATGATATTGTTGTTGGGGAAAATATTTTTAAATGCAGTAACTAAAAATTAATTAATTTGAAATACCGGGTGCAAAAAAAAAATTTAGGATGCAACATATAATTTAATTTAAATAAATAAAATATAAAAAAAATGCTTTCACCCTCTAATTAGAGGGACAAGCACATAAGAAGTATAAAAAAAAAAGCATGGAATGTGAACCCCTTTGCTTTTGGGGGACGTCTTGAGAGCAGATATCCTTGTAATCTCTTTTTCCTTTTTTTAATCTTATTTTCACCCGTAGATAAAAAAAATAGATGGTTCGATTTAATATTTTCTAAAACGATGATGATAGTGTTTTATAAATAAATTTTTTTTTTATTAATTTTGTTTGTATTACATGTAAAAATTGTGCAGATAATGATTTAACCGTTTAAGTTTATTTATTCATATTCAAAATAATAGTTTTATAAAATATTAAATTTGGACTATCTATTTTTTTTAAATCTAAAGGTGGAGATCGGATATAAAGAAGAAAATGAGGAAAATGATTATGAAAGAATTCAAACCCGGAGGTCATGGCGTGGGATCTATTTTTTGTCTAGTTGATACATGGCGGAATTGAATTGATATTACTCTCACACTCCAATGTACACTCAGTGTAATGTTATCACACATATGATATGTGGGGGATGTATTTTTTTTCCAACTAAATTCAATTTAGATTTAAAAAACATATGATTGAAATATTTTACAAAATTTTAATTTATGAATAATTAAAATATTTTAAATATATATAATATAATAAATATTTATATTTCAATATTTATATTTTTTTTCCAATAAGAATAAGAACATAATACTATTTATTTAATATTTAACATATTCATAATTTATATATTTATGTTAATTTAATACATTAATATGGAATTCTATTAATATAGAATATATATTTCTATTTTGGATTGGGATGTGTGGCAATCGTTATCACACTCACACTCTAGTGTACTAAATGAGGGAGGACGTTGCATAATTTCGTAGACACTTAAGTGTAAGTTTTTCACACTCCAGTGTCCACGGAATCACAAGGGTAGGATGTGTCCAAATGCCTTGGACACGGAGAGTATGAGGGTTTCGCACTCCTTGTCCATGACATCCCAATATTTAAACCACTTTGTTACACTGATTTTTGCTATGGCACTCAAGTATGCATCATTTCACTCGAGTGTACAACATATTATGGATACTCTCTGTTTAGCTCTATTTCAAGATCATTGAATAGGGGATGAGGGGGGAAACAAAAATTAGGTACATAACTTTAGAACTTTATATTAAACGTGGGTTAAATACAAGATATTGTCTATCATTTGTTGTCAATTGCACTCTTACTGTGGCCTTTGACAAAATTATAAATATACATGGGCAACAAAAATAACCCACCCATCAAACTTCCCAAAAATTCAAAATAAGATTGGACAGACTTTCTTAAAAATATTCAAGATACCCCACACAAATCTATGTCCCTAGCAATGCCCATGTTGCCTTGAATGTGGTGGGAATCTTCTCAAACGAATTGAGCAAGATTTGCAAAGAGACAATCTTAATATGGGCGGTGGTCAACTCGTCCACGGTGAGACCAAGAACTTCCAAAGAAATGATGAAACAGTTAGCTTCCTTGACTTCCACCTTGGCAAATGATGAAACAGGTTAGCTTCCTTGACTTCCACCTTGGCATGATACACATCATGAGATAAACTTGCTCCCATTGTCAAAAAATTCATGGATTTACGTCCATGGCCTAATTGAAGACAAAAACCAGGGATGTTGAAAGTAAATGAATAGAACAAAGACGGAGAAGAACCAACAAACCCGTTGTGCGGGATGCACAATCGTCGTTGAAATTTCCTCGCCTCTCTCGTTCTCCCCAGATTTCTGTTTTCCAAGGGTCACATGGTTGCCTTTTTATAGAGCTAGCCGTGTCATCGGGGACAAAATGAACTTTAGGCCATTTTCAGAGGCGCTGAAAATGGCTTCCCACCATTTTTTGTGGAAACCCATTTTTATTTAAACATGGGAGAATGGTGAGCGGCGAGAAAATATTTTCTAGGGCAAATTTAATCCAAACAGCTGCCACTACTGAAAAATTTGAATTTTCCTTTTTCCTCCCCCGATTTTCACTGATCCAAACGGAGCCTAAAAAAAGCTAGGTTCCTTCTTCACGATTTGAGAAATAAAAATATCAAGTGGTTTGAGAATGACGACGAGAAATTGAGACTGAGAAATCATGATTTCTTTTACCTCGGTTCCTCATTGGCATTGGCATCCTCGATGACAAGGAGAATGAGAATAAGAATGGTGTCAACGTTGATTTGGATGCATTTGGCTTGCCATTGGAATTCCCCTATGAGTTTTACTTGTTTGCGATCTCCGCCTCGGCTCTCAGCTCATCGGTGGTTGGTTCGATGGAGACTAATAGTAGTGGTAGCAACGTCAACGAGGACTTTTTTGCCCCCTTGACTGGTCAGCTGAGTCAATCGTGCCTCTATGAAACTCCAAAGCTCACTTTCCCACTTTCTGGGACATGGACAAACCTAAGGTAAGAGTTTGGGGATGTTTCTAAAATTTCAAATTTCATTTTTGAATCAACCCTCCATTTTAGAAACTAATTCAAGTCTGGTTGCTTCATTAGGTTCAAAAAAATCATGGCTTTACCTTTCCAAAAAACATGAGATTTCCATTCACTTTCCCTTTTCCTCTGTTCCTATATAATATCTCAAAATCCGATCTAGGTATTGCTTTCAAAAGCTACGAGAGATTCCGCTTTCTAATCTTTTATTTTGGGTTTGGCGTTGTTGAGACCGTGCTTCCAGTGGTGGCAAGGAGAGGGTATGAACAATGAATCAGACTTAAACAACATTGATTCATGGTACTCGAGTTGTTATTTGTGCCCAAAGGTAAAAAATGAAGGGTTTTTTTTTTTTTTTTTTTTTCCAGCCCACCTGGTGATCAATTTACATTGGAGAAGGAAGAGAAAGAGAGGGAGAAAAGAAGGTGAATTCATGGCTAGGAATTATTTGCTTTCCCTTATCTAGTCAACATCTTAGCATCTTATTATTTCTTTATCATCCATGCCAAAGGCCTTAAAAGTAAACAAATGGTCAACTAACGGTTAATGTATACTATTACATCTATTTTGTAAGCACAGTTATTTTTGTTCCTCAAAAAAATATTTGTTGTTGGATATACTTCTGTAAAAATATTATGTGTATTTTTGCAACTTAAAAATAAAATTCAATAGGCCGCCTCTTTCTAGAACTTGGAAAGCCAAGATACTTTCCAATCTCACTCGAACATTTCATGCCAGTCACATTCTTTATTCTTCCTGTCAGATTAGCAAGAACTTTTAGGAGAGAAGAAAATACTGTATATGATTTTGCCATGCCAGCTTTTTCCTCGAATGCTGCACGGAATCTTTCAAGGCATTCCATAATACATGATGCTGGCTTCTTTGATGCCTCTCCAAATAGTAGCAAATCATCCCCAAACATAAAATCGGAGATTGCTGGCCCACCCTTGGATTCGTTCCTTTTATTGAGGGAAAAATTTGAAAAAATTGTAACATGGGCCTTATATATAAACTGACCCATTTAACCAAATACTATAGACCACATATCAGTCTGCATATTTTTAATTCCGCCCAATTAAAAAAAAAAAAGATTGTGGGGATACCAAACAAAAATTAATTACCAATCCATATTTGTATCTTTTTCTTATGAATCGTATTTGTGCATTTTGAAATTTTTTTTAAAAAAAAAATTGTGCATTTTGTTGCCGAAAACATATCGTAGATATATATTAGGAAAGAAAATCAGTATGGGATGAAATCTGAAACATATTTTTGTTTTGAAATATATTATAACAATAAAATGATATATAGTTGAGTAATTCCCAGAGACGCTTGGTTTTAATCGGCTAACTTTTAAATCTAGAAAAAATCTCATTTAAAGCAACATGAAATGTGAAATCCTAAATTAATTAGGTCGATAAATTCGACAAATCTCTAATTATGTCAAAGACCCATATTAGAATTTATAAATGTGGGATACTTTTATCACATCCCCCTCATCCTTTATTCAATTAAGCCACCTCTTTTTCTTTTTTTTTTTTTTTTTTTCATAGCCACCTTTGCCATGACCAACTAAAAAAGAACTACCACCCTCAATTGTTGGAGCTCTTTTCTTTTTCTTTTTTCCTTTTTTTGTAATTTGAAGGGTTTTTTCTTTCAAATCTTAGAATATAAAGAGTTTTTACTTCTCTTAAAAGTGCACTTCCTAGGATTTTAAACCTGTGTTATTTTTTTATTGCTACCTACTATATCGACTAATAGCTTGTTGATCCGGATCTCATTTTCAATTAGGTCTTTATAATTTTTATTTTACCTAAAGTTTGTATTTTGTCCTCTATGTTCATATAAAATTTCAATTTAACCCCTTTAAATTCATAAAGGGTATTCTTAGTCCATAAATTTTAACACTATTCATTTAACAAGAACATATTGTCCCATCAAATTTAGATAGTTGCTCTACAACTAAATGCAGATAAAACATGCATAAATTTTAAAATGATTATCTAAAGCATTCAAATTTCGAACATGATTTGTTAACATTTAATTGTAGAGTTACAATTAAATTTGATGTGTCAAATAGATGAGTACAATGTGATTACGTGGTTGCAGATATGAACAGCAAGAGGTGTTGTCAATTTTTACAGAACCACCTATGAAATTACAGGAGTTCTTGTATTCTGATTTTGTGGGGGCTATGTTACCTCGTCTGTTAATAAGATAGTATAATGGGCGTTTAGCCCCGTTGCTTACCAAAAAAACTTTGATGTCTCAACCTTTTTATTAAATGAGACAAATATGGTTAAGGTTGAGAACTAAAAATAAACTACATAAAATTAGAAAACTAAATTTAAACTTTCATGGAAACTTAAATCACCAAACATATATTTTAGCCTTTTATTTTTTTATTAGATATTAATGCTTTCCTCAATTATAGTTATTAGTTCCCATAATTATAATATGTTAATTTGTAAGAGAAATGACTAGATCTGGGAATTATGCAAGCCCTTGAAGGGCCAGGCCTAACAGGGTTAGCCCTACAGGGTCTGAAAAAAAAAAAACATTTGTTTTTCAAAGCCTGACCGGAGAGCACCAGGGCCAGGATTGGCCCTACAGAGTCCAAAAGTTACTATTCCAATTTTTAATTATTTTTTTTTTTTCCAAAGAAATATAATGAGTAAATTACAACAATTAAAGTTCTAATTTATCAAATAAATGTTGTCAACATTAATATCCAAACAACACCAATCATCTAACAAATAAACACATTCACTAATTCGTAATAAAAAACAAACTATTATCCACAAATAACTCACATAAAAGCATAGTATTAAGCAACATTAAAACGATAACAATGACTATCATTGTCATCTTCTTTGTTACTATAATTAATTTTAAAGATATTTGGTTGTCTTCATTTTGAGTAGTAGGCTCTACTTTATAAATAAGAATATCATGAATTTCTTCTCCCTCATCATAAACACATCATAATCTTTATTTACAACAAACAATAAATCAAATCATAAGATTAGAATATAGTTATTATGTATTTATGTATTTGTACTTAAATGGATAAATAACTCTATAAAAATACAAAATATATATAAATTAGTAAATTATCATCATATGTGAATTGATGTACACAAAAATAATAATAAAAAATTTCCAACTTTACCCTCATATAAAAAATATATATGATCTTAACTCTAAAGAAAGAATTGTAATTACCAAAAATTTCATAACAAATTGTCAACATGCAAATTAATAGGACTAAGATCTTAACTCTTAAGAAAGAATTGTAATTACCAAAAATTTCATAACAAAGTAGGAAATAACCACATATCCATATTGCTTACTTGTTATTAGAACTTTTTGATAGTTATATTTCTTCATTGGGATTTTATAACGATTCTCCGAATTATATATGCGTTAGGTGATTGTCTTATTTTATTTTGATAATATATAAATATTATTCCATATATTTTTAAGAACCATGTATCGTTTTAATTTTTTATTTTGTAAAATTTTTGCAGGTCAATCCGTTAGCACTTGCATCAATAAGATTGTTAAATCCACAAATTTAAGTAAACTCGTGACAAGACGTAAACTCATCTCGTGAAGTTAAATGGTAAATTAGTTAGAAGTCACTTTTATCAATAATCAAGAAATTAATTAATAGTTATTACAAGTATATAACCAACAAATTATAAATATAGGAACTCGTTACTACAATTGAGGAAACTGTAAACATCCAATAAAAAGAGAGGAAAAACAATAGGGTTTGATTAAAAATTAAGTGAAACTAGAAGAACTAATAAATTAAGTGAAACTATAAGAACTTATAAATGTGAAATTTATAAGACTCAGGAGATTAAATGTCACTAGTTAATTAATAACGTATCTCGTTCTTAGATTGGAACAAATTTCCAACTTTACCTCATTTATGAATGGTGTAGCTTTTTAAAATTTTGACATACTCTTCCATTTTTTCTCTTTCCATTATAGCAGCCAATCTCTCTTATCATCATTATTATGGACAAATTTGTCACAATCTTATTTATTTGGTCAAAATGACTTATAAAAAAGACCAAAAACTTATAAAAAACCATATAATTAACATTATATATATATATGTGGGTCCTACTATAATTAGATCTTTTTCTCAGAACAATATCAGTTTTAAACCCCAATTAGTATTATATATATATATATATCCTATAATATATACCAAATGAGAAGTTTAAAATAGAAAATACTACTCTACTTTTATGTAAAAAATAATGGGAAAACATATCATGTTCTGCGGCATAAAATGGTGGGAATCACATATATAATTAGCATTATATATATATATGGGTCCTACCATTTTATGTGTGTGTAGGATTCTCTCTTCTTTTATGAGAAGTTTAAAAAATTATATATAAAAATATTTATATTTAATAATTTGAAGAAAGCTATATATATATATATATGTAAAGGTTGTCAAACTCGCAAGTTGAAGTAAACTCATAAGTGATGTAAACTAGCATCGTAAACTCGTAAGAGTTTACTTTTATAATTAAATGCATATTAATAGTGTATAATTAAAGGAAAATATACTTCTCATGTTGTAGGAGAAGTATATTCTCATAGGGAAAAACACTTCTCATGTTGTAGGAGAAGTGTATTCTCATGTCACACACACATGAAATGGTGGGACCCACATATATATATATATAATGCTAATTATATATATTTGTGGGTCCCACCATTTCATGTATGTGTAGGAATCTTCTTTTTCTCACGCAACATGAGAAGTTTAAACCCCATTCTCATATCATAGATACAAAAAGATGTGGATCCCACCATTTCCATGCTTGAGTTTTATATATATATATATATATATATAAAAGATGTGGGTCCCACCATTTTATAAGTGTGTAGGAATCTTCTTTTCTCATGCAACATAAGAAATGTAAACCCCTTGATTAAATAGTTAAAATATAACAAATACAACAATTTGATTTAAATATAATTTAAATTTAAATAATTAAAATTAAATCCATCAACATTCATAATTTCTTATATTTAATAAAGAAATTTCCATAAAATTCATATAAAAGTCGCTCAACATGATCAAATTGAAAAAGTTAACACGAGTTTAAAAGTAAGTTAATACGGTTTTATAAGTTAAAAACATAAAAATGGTAAATTCATGAGTTTAACTAAGTTTATAATTGACACGAGTTTACTCGCCACTCAACTCAATTTAGTAAGATAGGAACAAAAAAAAAAAAGGGTAAACTTAGATAGCCAATTTGCAAGTTTGTCAATGATATATATAGGTATCCCGTTCAAATTGATGTCCCTATCTGTAGATCATTCATAAGTAACACTATTATTAAGGTATTCACAGAGTATCATCAGAATTATATAAATGCAAAAGATGGAATAAAATATGAAGAGAAAACCTCTTAAATAAACACATTTAATATAATTAAAAATTAATGAGAATAAATGTGTTCAGATATGGAAACATGAAACTCACATAGAACCAGCGGCCGAACCAGGAAAAAAATTTAGCTCGGGTCAAAAAATAAACATATTGAACTACTCTCTTTAATTCTTATTATAAGACACCAACTAACAAGTGTATTTGTTCTTTTTTTATAAGACATTTGCTTGTTTCCAAATAGCATTAAATATTTTTTTTTCATGTATACCCATAATTTAAAAAGGTAGTGAGTGACAAGTAATAATTAATAAAAATTAATTAAGACTCTTTTTTTAGCAAAAAAAAAAAAAAAGAGAAAAGAGTAGTATAATTAATATGATATTAGAGTTTAGTGTAATTAATAGGGATAATATTGAAAATTATTTAAATTTTAAGACAAATTTAATGACTTTAATTGTTTTTATTGACTTGTGAGAATTGTTAGTTGGTTCCTTAAATAAGGATCAGAGGAAATATTTACTAAATAGTATCAAATAACCTTAAAAATACAAATAAATAATAACCGATAATTATAAATCAAAACAATATATAATATGATACCAAACCTTTTCAAGATCTCAAACAAGAATTTTACTTTCCTCTCGTGTCAATGAGTAATGAAACCAACATTATCCTTATAGAGAAGATTAAATATTATCGGGCCAAATTTGTGGCTAAATAAAATATCATATAATAAATATATATATTTTTAACAAATTTTATAAAATCGATCGGTCAAATTAAAGCCTTCAAAAAGCTTCCGCCACTGCATAGAACTAGAAGCGTGGAATCAGAGGAAGACGCGTTCGGTATCCATAATAATTCAGTCATTTTGTGGTACAAAATGAGAATGTAATTAAATAAAAAATAATAATAATATAGTCAGAGGAAAATATCTTATATTTTTATTACAAAATAATAAACAAAAATTATACTAGTTTGACCCGGATTAGCTACGGTTTAACTCTGTTATGACCCACTAGCCTTTGACCCAGTACTCTAATCAATTTAGTGGCCGTCTGGATTTTAAAACCTTAGTTTGGATGGCTTAAATATAAAGTTTCCCGTTTGAGTAGTGTGAATGCGAAAATAATTGAGAGAGGGTTATTTCTAATTTTGACAATACTTAAATATAATTTAATTAGATAGCCATATCAAAAATATCAATGATAGTATATTTAAAATTTAATTTAGAAATATGGTAACAAAAACATAGGCCTATGCTCAAATTTTATTAATACTTATAAAATTTAGTTGATTAATTTGTAGGAGATAATGACATATTTTATTTTGACAAAAAAAAAACTGGTTAATTAGTAGGATGTTATTCTTTTTGTCAAACATGTTAGTGTTAAAAGAGTGTCAACCTCAAAGAATTAAAATGAAACATTGTGTGAGATTAAAATATTTTTACCGGAAAAAAACTTTATACTTGTTGCTCTAAATAAGAAAAAAAAAAAACCCGGGGGGGGGGGGGGGGGGGGTGTAGAATAGAGACACTATCTTTGAGAAGAGTTGTGAAAATCTAATCCACCTAGCTTTTTTGGGCCAAAATAGTGCTAAGTATGCTTTTCGGCTAACACTATTATGGAAATACTTGACTTAGGTCAACACTATTTTTGGAAAAGAATTATCCATATTTATCTCAAATATCAAATAAAACAATTCTACTTTAACCTGAATGCGATTTATAATTACTAGTATAATTTAAAATAATTATCAGCAATGCTGTACTCTTGTTTAAGAATTGAAATTTTTTAAAATTGACAAGAAAATATAATTATGAATAATACAATAGTCATATGAATAATTAATAAATGATAAGGGAATAAGAGAAGTAAAATGATCATTCTCATATATTTTATTTTTATATAACATATCAATTGATGGATTAATTTCATCATTATGAGTGAAAGGAACCGAATTTGAAAAAATATTCTCATTATTAATAATTTATAAGTACTCTGATTATGATTTGTTATAAATTTTATGGAGTATATTTTTTTACCAGCAAATTTTATGGTGTCTATTGACTTACATTATATATTAATTACACTTTACTCTTATTGGCTACGCTTTAGCTTAAAATGTACACAAAAAACTTCAGTTTAGGGCAATGATACCTTTTCTACTTATTTTAAATAATAAAAAATATTTAATCAAAGTTCAAGGAATCAATTATAAATTTCTAAATTTTTATTATCCACCTAATATAAAGAAATAAAAAAATATATATTATTTTTGATAAAAATATACTATTCCGTATATACACACACACACATACATATAGGATTTAATGTTTCTGCTTTTACTACAAAATTTTTTTTCTGCCACATTCACATAAAATTGGGTGGGTCCCCTTGTAAAGAGAAAATAGAGAAAATATTAGGGCCTATCTACTTTTATGTGAGTGTGACAGAAAAAATTTTATGTAGTAAAAGCAAAAACATTAAACCCACATAATATATATACACACACCCACACTTTTAAAGAAAACTAATAACCTATGTAAAATTTTCAGAATCAATTTTTTTTTTTTTTTTTTTTGGCCCACTTAATTGTTAGCTAATCTCATGATCTCTCATTCTTTGTCAATAAATGAGAGTGATTTTAAGAAAATAAATTATATTTTTAAAAAATGTTTATTAGATTTATGTCTTTAAAAAAATGAATAGGAAAGAGTTACTACCCTTTTTTTTTTTTCGCCAGAAGGAAAGAGTTGATACTTAATACTACTAGTAGTAGTATTAGTAGTATTGTATATATTCTAGCGGGATTGTAAAGAAAGAAAACGGCGTATTATTGTTTGGTAAGGTAAACCGCAAAATCGTGTATTCTCTGACCCAGAAGGAACGCGTCTAATTTCACAGAGCAATGAATAAATGCAGAAGAACGAATGGGTACGTCCCTAGGTAGGAGATGGATAAGAACAACCGAACATGAACATGAACATGAACAGATTGATTAATTGATACATATATAAATATCCCTCCTTTCATTTTTCACATTCCTGAATTTTGGGGTTACCCCACCAATACAATACCCTCCATTTTCTCTCTCAGCTTCATCAAGGAGAGAGAGCTCAGAGGGACCACCTTCCACTCATAAAGCAATAAAACCGGCATCTTCCTCACTTCCCTCCCCATTTTCCCTCCCTCCCCCCTCACTCTCTCTTTTATTCTTAATGGTTAAATTTGTACATTCATCCTTATATAATTTATTCAAAATTTAATATTTAATATTTTTATCCTTAATTAGTTATATATATATATATATATCGTAGTTTTTTCTAACTCATTATCTCTAACACTTATTATCTTCATAAATAAAGCTATATTTAAAAAAAAAACATTTCATATACATTAATTATTTTTAACCAATTTTAACTAACATTTCAATATTTCGTAATTTTAAAGTTTAGCTTGGGAATGTATGACTGATAGCTAGCATCACCTCTTGGACCTCTGAAATGGCAGAAAAATGTAGAAAGGAAAAAAGAAAAGAGCGCTGTGATAAAATTTCCAACGGACTTGACCACTGAAGCTCAGGAAAAATCTCTGTTTATCAAACTCAATCGTGGAAGCTTATCTGGTATAAACATCAAACCCTCCTATAAGCCGTTCTTGTCCTGATCTCTGTTTTCTATTCATTAGTTACATATACGAGTCTGTGCGATGAACACTCTCAACTGATCTCTATGTATGAGTGCTAGCAATTAATTAGAGCAGTAAAAGATTGATATATGCGGCATCTTCATGGAATAAAATTTTGATTTTAAACCCTGAACTTGAGTCAAATCTCTATCAAGTTGGGAGCATTAAGGTTAAAGTTCTCTCGACAAGTACGCTTCTTAGGAAAAGAATACAAGTTAAAAATCCCGAAAAGTGCACTTGTTGAGAGGTTTTAACCTTCCAACAAGTGAAATGGTGCAGACCGAGAACAAGATATAAACGTCATTAATTAATCAGTTCACTTCCTGAATTAATTAAATACTGAAAGAATATCTTGAATTTTACAACAACAAAAAAAGAGCTAAAAACTAGATAATACACTAAACTGTGTTCTGTACGTGTGTTTATGTACAATGACGCTACTTTTTTACATTTAAGTTCTTTTGGATTAAATACTTTATATTTCTATTAAAATAATCCATGCTTTTATTCTAATATGGATCTACACAAACTTATCTTAAGAGTAAATAATAATTACGTGTACTCATCTTCAATTTTAATTACGATTATTCTTTATATTGAACATTAAACACCCAAAATTATTTAGCGAAACTAAAAAAGAATTTGTCTAATTTTCTATTAAAATTTAATAGTTAAGGAATTCGTCTAATTTGTCAATAAAAGTCATTAGTTAGAGGAATTTGATTAATTAGTGAACAATTTTTATAGTTAATTAGGTATACTAAATAAAAAAATTAATAATTTAAATAAAATATGTTATATTATAAAATCTGTCAAAATCTTATAATAACCACATAGTATAAGTGATGGTAATCAATTTAACGATTCAAATTAAATAACAATAGAGCTGAAGAATTAGAGAGAAAGAGAGAATAGTTGAGGTGGGAGCTGTGGGGGATTAATTGGGGGTCCTCATTACATGCTTCTCTCTTATGTGCTTCTTAGATGCTTCTCCTCCTAAGAAGCACATAAAGAAATATTGATAATTTTTTTAATTTTTTTTTTATATTTTATATATTTAAAGTAAATTATATATCTTGCATCCTGGAATATTTTTTTCACCCAATATCTCTAATTAATTAATTTTCATTCTTGCTTTCAGAAATATTTTTTCTATAACACCAGTATCTTGTAAATTAATTAATTTGAGATAATGAGTACAAAAAAACACTTTAGGATGTAGTATATAATTTAATCTAAATATATAAAATATATATAAAATTAAAAAAAATTATCAATATTTATTTATGTGCTTCTTAGGAGGAGAAGCACCTAAGAAGCATATAAAAGAAAAGCATGTAATGAGGATTCATTAATTGGAAGTGTTGCTCAGCTGGATCATCATATTCCTAAGCATCTAAATAAATAGGAAAGCAGTGTCTCCATTAAATTCTCTCTCTACTTAATATATTAACCATTAAATCATATTTTAATGAGTGAGATTTAATACTATGTAAAAAATATTATTATTATATTACATATAATAAAAATCTATAATTATAATATTGTTACCTAATATTAAATCTTATCCATTAAAATATAATCCAATAGTTATAAAATTAAGTGGAGAGAAAGTGAAAGAGAAGGGTTAGTAAAGACACCCCTCATACGTGAGTCTTAGAAGCATTGACGCAATTCCTTTGAAAACGAAACTATTAAGAGAACTAAACAAAAACAATATAAAGGAAAATTTCGTTTGGATAATTGTTCTAAGATATTATATTAAAAAAAAAAAACATAAAAACTGGTTTTAAACAATTGTTCTTAAAATTGACTTGGAAAACTAAGAGGAGGAGAGTGCACCGACGATACATGGAGAGTAAGAGGACTAAACACATCTTGGATATGACAACTCAACTCTCTTCATCCATGTGATTGTCATGTTAGTTACAACGTACAATTTTGACATTAACTACAACGTTAACATATAGCTGGCCATGCCCGAAGTCTTTACTATAACTGTAAGGAGGGGATGCCGGAAGCGGATGGTTAGTGACTGGAATGAAGTCTTAATAAGATAGTTGCATTGGAAGGTGCAGTTGGATCACCTCTCATTAATCATTTTTTAATCACTTTGACTTTTTAATTCTTTTAGGCTCTGTTTGATTTGAGGGTGAGGGAGGGGAGGTAAGGGAAAATGGAGAGAAAAAATTTAAAGGGGAGGAAAACTCATGTGGGCCCCATCACAAATAACTTTTCTTTCCCTCTCTTTTTCCTCCCCTCCCCTCCCCCCAAACCATGCAAAGCCTTAAGGGGAAAAAACAAGACTAAAACTCTATCATTAAATAAAGTAAGGGAAACGTAAATTTAATCCAGCTGAAATACTACAATTTGAATTTAGATCTATGCTTTTAACGAATTTATAATATGATTAAGAGGGTTAATTACATATTTCTGAATATTATTAAAAGACCATAATGCCCCTCTATAGTTAAAATAATTAGCCCAATTGTCATTAAAATTCAAGGATATTTATCATATGAAAGACTCTTGGTATGTTTGGATTGAGGGAATGGGAGGGGAAGTGGAGAGAGAATTTTTTTCCTCTTCTTTACAAAATTGCCCCTACATAATTTTCAATATTCCTAAAATGTACTCATAATAAAAAAGAATATTCCCTTCATTAATGGCAAAATGGTAAATATCATTCCAACATATTTTTTCTCTCTCCTCTTCCTTCTTCCCCCTTCCCTCATACCAAACATACCCTTAGGGCCAATTTGGTATGAGGGGAGGGGAAGGATAGTAGGTGGAGGGGAAATTTTTCTAAGTTGAATTTTAAAAAAATTAGATAAGTAGGGTTAAAAGATTTTAATTAACTTTTTATTATTATTTTATCTTACATCTTCTCTTTATTAAAATATGATGATTCCACTTCTCCAATTTTTTTATGTCCAACTCAAAAAATATTGATCTCCCCTCCTTTTCCCTCTAAATCCTCATACCAAACAGAGTTTAATTATGCGAGTTGAAACTCACCAATGGACGAGTTGCCGTTGCAGAGAACATGAGTGATACTTAAGATAGAAATGAAGACACATCCTACTTTATGAAAACATTTGAAGTTTTAGGGTATGTTTGAGTTTACATTCAAAAATCACGTTTACGCCAATCGAGAAAAAATTTCTCTTACATACTTACCTCATATATCATAAATCACCTTAAAAAAGTAAATTATACTATTGATCTAAATAGACAATTATTCTTGGACGCGGCTGAGGTCCTTTTCTCTTAAGGACCTCTGTTGTCCTCTTCTTCCATCTTGGCCGTTTTGGCGTATAAAAAAGGTAAGTGATCTCTTTTTTTTTTTTTTAACACTACTATCAGGTACTAAAAAATTATTTTAGGATACTGATTGGTATTCAAAAATACTAACAGGTACTTTATAATCTCGAAAAATTATTTTAAGATGTTGAAAAATATTTGAGTACTGGTGGTACTTAAAGATACCTCGGGATCTTTGACGGGGGATCGGTTGGTACTATAAAAAATACTTTATGATCTTGAAAAATTATTTTAGGATTTTAGGATATATATTCAGAGAATATATATCCTAAAATAATTTTTCAAGATCATAAAGTATTTTTTAAGTATCGAGCCAGTATCCCCAGTTAGCATCCTGAGGTATCTTTTGAGTAGGTGCACTCGAAATATTTTTCAACATCTTAAAATAATTTTTCAAGATCATGAAGTATTTTTTGAGTACCAATCATTGTCCTAAAATAATTTTTTAGTGCGATAGTAGTGTTAAAAAAAAAAAAGAGATCAGCTTACCTTTTTTGCGCCAAAACGACGCCGCATGGAAGAAGAGGACAACAGAGGTCCTTAAGAGAAAAGGACCTCAGCCGCGTCCCTTATTCTTATGTTGTTAGTCTTAAAATATGAGTTTACCACTTTGTTCAGGATCTAGTGTATAACACCCACCACTGACCCACATGTGGCACTCAAGTTTTCGAAGTTTTTGTGTGTGATACTTTTTTTTTTTATAACAGAAATTTTAGGAAAAGGGTTGGGCTCATCCACGATCCTAGGGCAAGGCGAAGTCTCCCTTCCTTCTAGGTGATACCAATGTTGGGCAGGTCGAGCTGTCTATTACCCTCAAACATTTACCTGTGCACCCAAAAGTTAGGATACCCTTACAGCGCCTTGAACATGAATAGATTGATTGATTGATACATATATAAATATCCCTCGTTTCATTTTTCACATTCCTCAATTTTGGGTTTACCCCACCAATACAATACCCTCCATTTTCTCTCTCACGTTCATCAAGGAGAGAGAGCTCAGAGGGACCACCTTCCACTTATAAAGCAATAAAACCAGCATCTTCCTCACTTCCCTCCCCTTTTCCCTCCCTAGTCCCTACTCCCTCACTCTCTCTTTTATTCTTAACGGTTAAATTGTACATTCATCCTTATATAATTTAGTCAAATTTAATATATATTTTTTTATTTTTATCCTCAATTAGTTATATATATATATATATATCGTTTTTTTTTTCTAACTCAATATCTCTAACACTTATTATCTTCGTAAATAAAGTTATATTTAAAGAAATTCATTTCATATACATTAATTATTTTTAACCAATTTTAACTAACATTTCAATATTTCGTAATTTTGAAGTTTAGCTTGGGAATGTATGACTGATAGCTAGCATCACCTCTTGGACCTCTGAAAAGGCAGAAAAATGTAGAAAGGGAAAAAGAAAAGAGCGCTGTAATAAAATTTCCACCCGACTTGACCACTGAAGCTCAGGAAAAATCTCTGTTTATCAAACTCAATAGTGGAAGCTTATCTGGTATAAACATCAAACCCTCCTATAAGCCGTTCTTGTCCTGATCTCTGTTTTCTATTTATTAGTTACATATACGAGTCTGTGCGATGAACACTCTCAACTGATCTCTATGTATGAGTGCTAGCAATTAATTAGAGCAGTAAAAGATTGATATATGCAGCATCTTCATGGAATAAAATTTTGATTTTAAACCCTAAGTCACTTTGAACTTGAGTCAAATCTCTATCAAGTTGGGAGCATTAAGGTTAAAGTTCTCTTGATAAGTACGCTTCTTAGGAAAAGAACACGAGTTAATATCCCGAAAAGTGCACTTGCTAAGAGGTTTTAACCTTCCAACAAGTGACATGCGGATAATTTAGGTTCAAAAAAAGGGGGAAAAAAAGATTTTGAAGCGGTATCTTCAAAAGAGAAATGGTGGAGTCCGAGAACAAGATATACACGTCATTAATTAATCAGTTCAATTCCTGAATTAATTAAATAGTGAAAGAATATCTTGAATTTTACAACAACAAAAAAAGAGGTAAAAAATAGATGATAAACTAAACTGTGTTCTGTACTTGTGTTTATGTACAATGACACTAGTTTTTTACATTTAAGTTCTTTTGGATTAAATACTTTATATTTCTATTAAAATAATCCATACTTTTATTCTAATATGGATTTACACAAACTTATCTTAAGAGTAAATAATAATTACGTGTACTCATCTTCAATTTTAATTACGATTATTCTTTATATTGAACATTAAAACACCCAAAATTATTTAACGAAACTAAAAAAGAATTTTTATAATTTTCTATTAAAATTTAATAGTTAAGGAATTCGTCTAATTTGTCAATAAAAGTCATTAGTTAGAGGAATTTGACTAAGGGTTTGACATCTTAATTTACAAAGTGTTCCACATATTGAGTTTCATGGGCCCCATGTGATCTATGGCTCGAGTACCATAAGCTGCTATATCATATCTCAAAATCTTCTCGATTATGGGTAAGTTAGGATCCCCCTTCATTGTAAATAGATCTTTATATGTTTTATATTCATTGTTGGGCGTCTCCGCTATTACTAATAAAGGTTAAGTAACAAAACTTATACTCAATAAAAGTCATTAATTAGAGGAATTTGATTAATTAGTGAAAGTTTTATAGTTAATTAAGGTATAATAAAAAAAAATTAATAATTTAAATAAAATATGTTATATTATAAAATCTGTCAAAATCTTATAATAACCACATAGTATAAGTCATGGTAATCAATTTAACGATTCAAATTAAATAACAATAGAGGTGAAGAATTAGAGAGAAAGCGACAATAGTGAGGTGGAGCTTTATGTTTATATTGGAAGTGATGCTCAGCTGGATCATCATATTCCTAAGCATCTAAATAAATAGGAAAGGAGTGTCTCCATTAAATTCTTTTTTTTTTTTTCTTTTAGAAAAAGGAGCATTTTGGTTTTTTTTTTTTTTTTTTTTGTGACTTTTGCTTTTTTTAAAAAAAATTTTACTTACACCTAAATTATATTAACCATCAAATCATATTTTAACCATTATATGAGTGAGATTTAATACTATGTAAAAATATTATTATTATTATTATATTACATATAATAAAAATATATAATTATAATATTGTTACCTAATATTAAATCTTATCCATTAAAATATAATCTAATAGTTGTGAAACAAAGTGGAGAGAAAGTAAAGAGAATGGTTAGTGGAAACACCCCTCATACGTGAATCTTATAAGCTTTGATCCGATTCCTTTAAAAACAAAACTATTAAGAGAACTAAAAAAAACAATATAAAGGAAAATTTTGTTTGGATAATTGTTCTAAAATATTATATTTAAAAAACTAAACATAAAAACTTGTTTTAAACAATTGTTCTTAAAATTGACTTGGAAAACTAAGAGAACGAGAGTGCACGGAAATGAGAACTCAACTCTCTTCATGATGCATGTTAGTTTCAACATACAATTTTGACATTGCACTACAACATATGGCTGGCCATGCCCAAAGTCTTTACTATTACTGTAAGGAGGGGGATGAGCAGAGGGCTAGTGACTGTAGTGAAATCTTAATAAAATAGCCGCATTGGAAGGCGCGGTTGGATCGCCTTTCATTCATCATTTTTAATCACTCTGATTTTTAATTTTATATAAAACTCTATCATTATATAAAGTAAGGGAAACCTAAATTAATTCGAGCTGAAAAAAAAATAAAAATATCTAAAAATTTCAATTAAATTCCATTTAATTTTTTAAAAAAAGTCAACTATTCTTATAATTAGGACGGAGGAGTAAGAGATATAGGAGGGGATGTGGGTGAAATTACCCAGAGGGCTAGTTTTAAATGAAATTTAATAAAATACCCTCCGCATTGGAAGGCGTGGTTGGATCGCCTTTCATTCATCATTTTTAATCACGGTGGTGGTGAGGGTTTTTAATTTTTTTAAGGAGGAAAAACAAGACTAAAACTCTATCATTATATAAAGTAAGGGAAACCTAAATTAATTCGAGCTGAAAAACTAAAATTAAAATTTAGATCTATGCTTTTAACAAATTCATAATAAGATTAAGAGGCCTAATTACATATTTCTGAATATTATTAAAAGACCATAATGCCCCCTCTATAGTTAAAATAATTAACCCAATTGTCATTAAAATTCAAGGGCATCTATCATCTAAGAGACTCTTAGGGCCAATTTGGTATGAGGGGAGGAGAGATAGTAGGTGGAGGGGAAATTTTTCTGAGTTGAATTTAAAAAAATTTAGATAAGTAGGGTTAAAAGATTTTAATTAACTTTTCTTGTTATTTTATCTTACATCTTCTCTTTATTAAAATATTATGATTCCACATCTCCAAGTTTTTTTAAATCCAACTAAAAAAAAAAAAAAATTCTCCCCTCCGATCCTTTCGCCTCTAAATCCTCATACCATACAGACCTTTAATTATGTGAGTTGACACTCACTAATGGACCAGTTGTCGTTGCAGACAAGATGAGTGATACTTAAGATAGAAATGTAGACACGTACAACTTTTTATATGAAAACATTTGAAGTTTTAAGGTTTGTTTAAGGTGGCATTCAAAAAGTACATTTTTGCTAATCGGGAGAAAAATTATCTCACATACTAACCTCATATACCATAAATCACCTTTAAAAAAGTAAATTATATTGTTAATTGAAATAGACACTTATTCTTGTGTTGTTGGTCTTAAAATATGAGTTTACCACTTTGTTCAAGGTCTAGTGTATAACATCCACCACTGACCCACACGTGGCAGTCAAGTTTTCGAAGTTCTTGTACGATATACCTAAAGCTACTCGCAAACAAAATATTTGTTCTACTTTATTATGTTGAATTTTCCTTTTTAATAATATATGAATATTCTTCAACCAAAAAATAATATAGGAATATTTTAGCCTTTTAGTAATATTCATAAATCCCTAATTATACTAAAGTTGCTTACTTTTAAATTCTAATGACTTGCAATATCCATCAATTATTAAAGAAAATTAAAAAGCAAAAATGAAACGTAATTTCAAAACAAAAATTCTAAGCATCCATTAAGCCAGACTTATGATCCCCTCACTTGCCCCCATCCATCCATCCACCACCCATTCACACCCTTCCCAACATTTCAACTCATCCATCAACATCATTGCTGGCGGACGTGGTGGCCCTATCCGCAGCCAAGGAGGCTGGCGGCTTTGGGCATGGAGTGCCAACAACCTTCGCCGTGAGTTTAGATTTTGACAAATACATATTTTATAATTAAATAGATTTAAATTTTGAATTATATTAGATCAAATTTAAAAATATTGTATATCTATTTAATTGGTTATATATATATTTTTCCCTAAATCTAATTTTAGGGATAAAAAGTAATATTTCGACAAAATATGCTCATATATATTTTATTTTGCAGATAATATAATATCTTGCTGGCATGGGGTCTTGAAGTGTGGTTTTCAGGAAAAAAAAACTAAGAGAAGAAGCAGGCAAGTGCGGAAGACACACAGAGAGGTGTGGTCCTAAGGCGTAGTTTCCGCAAAATATGGAGAGAGCTTATCGAATGGGGTCTTAAACCGTAATTGTCTCCAAATCCAAAAGGCAAGAAAAGATACGACTTTGAAGATAGATCAAAGCATATATGGTATACTATTATATGGGTGTATGAGTGTATCAAAGAATCTCACGCGAAGAAGTAACTTCGTCTATAACCAGAGGCTCTATAGGGTCATTCTTGTGGTACAATCACTATTCAGAGAATTAAGAGCCATATTCTCTCTCCGAGTTTCTAAACCCCTCAGTTAGGGAAGGGATGTAGCTTAACATAAAAGCTAATTTCTATCTATTTTTAACTCTTAATGAATTTTTATTTATGAATATTCTTTATAAATTTCTATTTATGAATATATTTTATTATTTCTTTTAATTATATTAATTTCTCTTGTTCTTCACATGATTTGCTTTGGTTGGCTACCAATAGAATCTGACATTTGGGTAATCTTGATGAACTAGGAGGTGAAGAGAAAACCTAAATCTAGAGAAATATACCCAATTCATTTAGGCTACGGATAGTTATAGATATTTGTAGTGATAAAAACTAAAGCTTCATGGTTTAATTAGTAGTGTAAGTGTCATGGAAACGAGTTCAACACTAACTAAAAAGGACTAATAACTCAAGAGAATATCAGGACACTTTAGGAATAGTTTGTCATTGTAATTAGTTAAAGAGTCAACTCAAAATAGGAGAAATTAGCAACATGTGGGTCAAATCTTGAACCGACTCTTTAAGTGATTGTTATATTCTCATCCTTATTTTCTTCTTACTCAAAACTTATTTGAATTAGTAAATTACAACCTCCGTGTGGCAACGAGCCCATAATACTCTACGATTATTACTGCATTGATCACATACACTTGTGGGGGCGATTAGATATAAGCAATGGTATTTGTCTTCCTCGTTGATCCAAGCACCATTTTTGGTGTGGGCTTTCTATCTCTGTAACTTCTAATGGGGTTTAACTAGGGTTAATTGTTTATGTGGAAAATTAAAACAGGTGATAGAGGCTGATTGATTGAACCATATTTTTATATGATTTTTCATGATTAAATTGGGATTCTTAATGCATTTAAATTGGGATTCTTAATGCATTTTCTGAGATATTATTGCATGATTAAGCATTAATTTGAGTTAGAGACATTTGTATTGAAGTAAATGAAATTAGGGGTAAAATGGTCATAATTTGTTAATTTATTTATGCAATTGATTCTTTGGACTTTTGATGCTATGTTTAATTTTGCATTGTAGGAATTTTGGAAGAAATTTGAAAATTTTAAAAAATGTTAGAGAGGGACTTCAATTAATGTCAGAGAAGGACCAATGTAAAACACTGCATTCACCTTCGCCTGTGACCACGCATCCTCCCTCAACCACCATCACTTTCACCGGTGGCGAGAACCAAAGATAGTGTGCCGCAGATTGGAGATCATCACCTCCTTCATCGTCTCTTCTTCCTCATTTCCGGCGAAGTCTTTGAATTTTCCGGCTTCTGTTTCTAGATTCTAACGACTCTTTCCCAGATTCCGGCTAGTGTTCTGATTGCTATGAGTGGCTGATTTCCCTTCATCTTTGTGATGAGATTAATGTTTGAGCTCAATGGACTTCATTTTTCCCCCGGGGGGTGGTATTCTATCATTCTATTAGTCTAGATTTATATATTTAGGTTGCCTAGTTTTAAGAATTATTGTGTATAAATCTGGAACTGAGATTGATGTAGTTTGATATTTGTAGTTGAGATTGGATTTTGTAGTGTGAAGATTATATTTGTTTTGATCTCTTGGTGTTGCAATGAAATTATATTACTTAGTGTGTTAATGTGGTTTGTTTTGTGCCTTTGAGGGGTTATTTAGTACTCAATTTCAAGAAGACTCATGTTACATTATTCCAATTTTAATTGCACATCAAGTTATGGTTTTAAACAATTTTTCAAGAGGTAGTGGTTAGCTATATTTGTAGAAGCTACTGTTAATTGAGAATATTGAACTCAAGTGTTATCTTGAGGTTTTTCTTAAGACTTGATGAATTTTAACTCACATAATCTTTTATGAGCAAAGATAGTCATTTCTTCATTACCAAGAACATTCACCATTCATATTTTCACTTCAATACCATTCCACTCACCCATTCACCATTTTATAAAGAAAATACCAAAATAATAGTTTAGCATTTAATTAATTTGCATTATTTTTTAGTTTATTAATTTGAAAATCCAAAAACCATTTTCCCCTTGTTTTTATTACGGTTGCATGCCATTTAGATTATCTAGGACTCAATAAAAGACTCTTTAAGAAGAGAGAATGATCCTCGGTTTGCCTATACACAAACCTTGATTATTTTTTATTGTGGACCCCAAGGCTAACAACAAAGAAACCTTCAATCACTGATTGGATACCTTGACATATTTGACCTAATTAACTTGTCTCAAGTTTTTGTCTATATACGAACAAAAATGATTGCCCTTAAAATGAATCAGTAACTGTTCATATGTAGGCACAAGTATTAGTTTTTTTTTTTGGGTCGAAAGGCACAGGTATTAGTTGAAACTTGAGAAATTAATATTTGTTAATGTGGGGACAACAAATAAAAGTATGTAAATAAAAGTGATACCAATAAATCAATATTCGAAGTTATAAATATTGTAAGGCCCATTATCACTAACTGCAACTCCTTCATGCACCTTTTTTTTTTATAAGGACATATTTTTTTTAAATTTGAGACAACCTTATTCAAAAGACTATCAAATAGTAAATATTATACATTTTCTAACCTGAATTCAAACATTAGTTCGTCATGTTATGAGGAAATTATTGCCCTTTACATAGATATAACTCCCACTGGTACAATTTCTTCATACTTGATCACATTACTGTAAGTAGAAGCGGACACAATCTCAAGCCGGGCACGGGGATATTCAGGGCACGTAAGGTGGTCTCATTATTTCTCCACCACCTATCAGCATCACCCTCCAGTTTATAGATAGCTAATTGGGCCTTTCTGTCATCAGGGCAGCCAAGAACCTGAAAGATTTTCTCAAGTCTGAGAATCCAGGTCTTCATTTGCATCGAATCTTCCTCGAACAGTTTGGAGGGTTTTGCTTGCAGAATTTTGATACCCGTATAGAGGAGTTTCGCCTCTCGTTCATTCCTTTGGTTGCCGAAAAGGAATCTCCCCGTGTTCGTATTATCATCATTCTCATGATCATCATCATCTTCATTCTCTGTCTCAGCCCTAACCTGACGAGCCCTTAATTCATTAATTTCATTCTGCATCCGTTGCATCATCTGTCCTTGTTCTGTAGCATTTTTATTATCTCGTTCGTGATGATTAGGTGCGGTGGATTACGTCCCGTTCCGGCTCTCCGTCCATTTTAATCGGTTTACTACATCATAAGAAAAATGGATAAGTAATCATAAATATCGAAGTTTACACAACCACACTTATATTATTTACATAAAAGCTTACAACAGTCATATATTCAGTGCCTTGGTATTTTACAGACAAAACTGGCTACTACACATACAACTACATTACAACGTCTCAAGTCATAGTACGTCTCCATTTCTAGTTTATGTTACATCACAACTAAGTTACATTCATCGCTATTTACAACGTACTTCCCCCCTTACATTTTTACCCAACTCTGAGCTACATTCTAGATACAACACGTGACCTAACATACTGAAGAAAATCTGTAAAGTCGCGCTCTTCTCCACGTTAACGTGCGTCACGTTCTATTCTACGCTCACGCGCCATTTCCCGATTAAGTAAGCCCCTCATGACGTAAGTCCGTGGAAAGAAATAAAGTACAGCGGTCTTCCACTTCTCCAACGTGTATCCTGACATTCTGTTCAACATCTGATCATTGTACAATCCCCTCATGCTTCTCATAAAATGACGGAATCGGTCCTTAAGAGTGTGCGTATTTGCACAAGCCATTTGATACCTAATGTAAGCTATTCCTACTAGACCCTGTTCAACGTCTATTAGATACGTTATCGGTGGTAATTCCTCAGTATCCGATGCACCTTCATTATCCAGCAGAGAGTGTTGTGGCAACACGGTAGGTGCTTCGGAATCTCCGGCCGCGAGTGCGGCGATCCATTATTTTCTCCAACTCCTTCCGCTACATTCCCTCCTATTCCTTGTTCGGCCTCGAGCCGGGTGCACAATGGCCGGGGATCTACCATAAGGGGAATATTCTCAAGGTCATTCACGGGTACATAATCAAGTCCCGGTGCGGATTAAATAAATCGGGGATATCTGGATTATATAGTTCACGTAAACTGTGGAAAAGCTGGTAAGGGTAAGTTCGGATCGAAGTCGAATCTTGGCATTTCCAATCCAGGTATCATGTTAGGTAACACTTCGGGGTCTAGGCCGGGTTCGGAGGGTACAAAGGCACTGGGGTGGTATTTGTCCGGATAGGGTGGTATCTTGGCTCAGTGCAATCGGGGGACAGGTGGAATGTCGGGGGCCGGGTGCTATTGGAGGTAAAGGCGGGAAGTCCGCTCCGGTCAGTCTTTGGTACGAGGTAGATCCGCCGATGCCTTGCTCTCCCGATGCAGAGCGGTTGTCTCCTTCTCCTACGATGGTACGCCCTTTGCCGTATCGAGGGTTAGGGTCCATCTCTTCCTACTACATCACACCATTACATCAGTACTGTAACCAAAAACTTTTACCAGTACTTGTCCAAACCGTGCTCTGATACCAAAACTGTTACACCTCCACCGGCCTCGCCCTTTCGGGTGGCGGGTTAGAGGGAATTCCTTTTAAAGATTACCTTTCCCTTATTATTAGTCCATTTAAAGCCGGATCGAGTACGCGTAGCGAGCACGGGATCGGTTTGGACAAACTACTAAATCTTGGTAAAAAGTAAAAGTCAACAAAAAGTAAAGTCCGGAGGGTTAGGTTACAGATCATCCGACGGTCAGTATCAGATAATAAGTACGAGACATCCAAAATATAAAATACAAAACACGATAGGGCATCCCCTATCCTTCATCTTGATCATCACTACCTTTGCAAAAAGGCCTTTATCGATCGAGCCACGATCCCGTGTGTCACAAGCTCCCCGAGGTCCGATAGTGGCCCCGCAGTAACCGTCAATACTCATGCACTATATGTGATATGTGTATGCATGCAACCACATGAATATGTAAACATGAATAAATGTGCCAAACATGCCACAATATGCAAATGAGACATACACACAACAACACGTCTTAGACCGTTGGGTCGCCTTACCAAGACCAGGACTAATTTAGAATCATCGGCCGTCTCGTTGAGTCACCACGTAGGTCGACCCGCGAGGCACCCTCGCGCTAGGGACACATCACAAACATGATCTCGTATGCATATTTGGCAAAAATACAAAAACACACATATGGCAAGCAAGTACATACACCAAACACATAAAGTCCGGAGTAAAGAGGTTTACTACCTGGTGTGGTGGATCTGGATTTCACTACCTTTTTGCTCTGTGGCCCCTCTAAAAGTACCTTTTTGACCTAAAACATTAAAACACACCTTTTTAGTATTACAAAAAATGCCCTTACATCATATTTTTGCTAAATCCGAAACCCTCATAGAATTTCCAGAAATCCACTGTTTCTGTCCCAACTTCATGGATTTTTAATAAATTCCAAAAACATCATATTGACATGATACCAGCGCCATATGATCCGTTAATAAGTCTATTTTCCAGTAAAAATATACCTAGGCCATAAAAGTACAAATATTTTGGCGTGTTTCTTGTTTTATCTCCTCTGGTCCAGATTCACGTCACTGTCTTAACTTCTTTTTCAACTATTTATTTCACATAGTAAATCTTATCCAAATCCATCATATTATATATGTAAACTCATGCCCCAGATGTCTAGTTTCTCCATAAAAAATTTCAGATAAAAAATACTTCATTTACCCCTTCAAAAACGCTTTAGAAGGGTCGTTTTCCAGATTCACTGAAGCTGGCAACAAGCCCTCTTATGGGGTTTTCGGTGTTTTCGGCTTCGGTAAATTTAACCATAGCTAGTCCCTATAAAAAAACTCATTTCAGAGACTTTGAAGACCTTAAAAATGTAAAAATCCAGCCCCAAAACCAAGCTTCTACTATTTGCACGAATTTTCCTTTCAAAAAGAACGCAAAAGAAGAAGTTGTCGGTGTTACGAGATCGGAAGAGCCCAGGAAATGGACTTGGAAACTTGAGCTTAGATCTCTAACAATGGTGGCTGATGGATTTCTCTTGGATGCTCTGGAAATTTCGTGGCTAAGGGTGAAAAATGAGGTCAAAACACCTTTTTAATAAAGGTGAATTTGATCCGGTTGATCTGGAATTAACCGGCGTAAATAACTATGCGGAATTCATCTCGGCTTTTGGCTTATTTTCCAAGTAAATCCAGATTTTTCCAGAGGCTCCCAGGTGCTTACCACGTGCTCAGCCTCCTCAGAAAAATATCTAGATTTTTACCTGCTTTTGGGGCAAATTACGCGTTTGGCCCGAAACTTCTTGAAAATTACGGTTTTTGGCCCAAAACTTTTTAATAATTACCAATATTGGCCCCACGTTTTTCCTGCCTAAATAGGACACATGTGGCCCCATTTTGGGCCCACATGCCAGCCAAACCAATTTTTACCTATTTATTCCCATTTTGCCCCGTACTCGGCGTGGGATCCATTGTTTGACTTTTTACATTGACTTTTCTTTCTTTTCCCAGGTAAATGTTTTTAATGATTAAAGGGAGTTTGTTATGCCTAAGAGGCTCCACACATTGGGTCTCCGACATTTAATTCATTTTTCCCTCACTTTTTAGGTCCAATTCCGCTCTATCGGTCGTGTGGGTCCCGTAGACCATCAAAGTGGTTCCCTTTGTACTTTTCTTTATCTTTTCCAAACTTCTTTATCTTGAATAGACACTCCTATGTGACGCTTCCCAAACTTCATGGAGTGGCCCCACACTTGACTTTGTTGATCCAAAGAACCCACTAATCAGTCCTTATCGGTCCTTTATCAGTTGTTCACTGTGGTACGCGATAACGCGTTTTGGCCAAAGTATGACTTATATTACCTGGTTTTCCTCTTCTTCCCATGGTAATCAAAACTTAAAATCATAAAGTCCAAGAATTGATCGTTTCGCCTTGCTTTTACTCCTTTTTATCATTACACCAATTGATCGATTGAAAGCGAGAATATAATAATACTAATAATGCCATTAATCGAAAATAAAAATTTTATTAATTCCATAATATTTACAAGTACAAGGATTACAACTGTAGGGGTGTTACACAACAGGTTTACTTTACCATTTCTGATTGATTTACGTATTTTTAGTTTCGAAATCATCTATGTACAAATATCTTCAATATTTCACATTCCTTCCTTAGCACACTGCGTCACCTCATAGCCACGTCGAGGAAGAATGTAGTTCCTCCGATACACCAATATGGGGCACAACAAATCCTTCGACAGGGGGAAGCTTTGGATCTGTCACGACGGTGATGAGTAAGTCATGCCAAGTTACCAATAATGTTACAAATTTCTTCTCTAATTGATTTGTATGCTAATATTTGCATGATGTCCTCTGTCTTGACATTGTGCCTCATAATCCGAGGTGGGGGATTTCATCTCGGCCCAATTATTCCGTAATTACAATCATCCTTGGACCAAGTGGAAAGAGATTCCTAAGGACAATCGAAATGCTTGGTTCAATGAGTTCTTGGTAAATTATTTGTTTTATGGTTATTAATTAAGTACTTTTAAAATTTGGAGCACTAATTGTTCGTTATTGATTTTCAGGATAAGCATATGTCGTTGCCTGAACATCGTGAAGATTTGAAAAAAGCTTATAACCACAGGGCAGGTCGATGGTTGTCTCAAAAGCTTTATTCATTGAGATAGGCAAGAGGCAAGAAAGATTGGATTCCACAGCAGACTGCAGACGAATTATTTGAGAGTTGGGCCACCGATGCGAAGTTTCGTAACACAAGTGCGAAAAATAAGGAAAATAGGGCTAAAATGGAAGGACCGTCATATGTTGGCGGCTCCATTCCAATTAGTGAGCATCGACGAAGTTGTAAGTACACGTTATTTTCTATTTAGGTATCCAATATTTTGTACTTTGAAGTGCTTAATTAATGTCATCATTTGCGTTTACAGTTAGAGTCTTGGGAAGTTCCTGTAGGATCGATTGAGTGGGTTACCTTTGAGCTCACCCATTCCCGGTCGAAGGGAGTGAGAGGCGGTTGATTAACCCAAAGTTGTGCAACAGCGGTTAGACATTTATTGCCTTTATTACTTATTTTATGCACCACCATATTTATTTCATTTTACATGTCTTATTTGTTATGTATTTTTGTACTTGTAGGAAACCTTTCGGGAAGTTGTCACGGGAGAGAGACCCCACATCCTCTCGGTCAGATAATTGAGTCGTTCTTTGAGGCTACGGGCGGATTTAACAAGAAAGGGAGAGTCTTTGGATACGATGCCTCTGCCAGCCGACTGAAGCAAACAAAGCGCTCCTTATGCGACATTGAAGGTGTTTCTTCAGGTAAATATAATACATTTAATATTGATAATTTCCATTCTCTTTGTCCATTCAAATGAAGTTCAAATAATAAATGTACTTCATAATGTTTTTGCGAGATGAGTGAAAGAAGAAGATGAAGGCTTTGGTGCGGGAGCAAGCAACACGAGATGACTCGGGAACGAGGAGATGATGAGGCGGTGACTTCGGGAACGAGGAGATAATGAGGCAATAGATGATTCGGGAATGAGAGATGATGCGCGGCGAGATGACCCAACAAGCGGAGATGATGCGCGGAAGTGATTCGAACGAGAGATGATCGACGCGAGATGACTCGGCAAGCGGAGATGATGATACGATGCGGCTTCAACTCAAGTCCCTAATGAAAGACAAGGGTTCGGGGTCGGCTCCGGTGATGATGATGATCACAATCTTTGTTGTTTAGGATACTTTTTACTATTTGCTATTTGCAACATTATTATATATATTTTGTTTTCTCTATGTAAACTCTTTGTAATTGTTATTATATCCATGGTACACTACTTTTTGTACTCACTTTTGAAAAAAAAAATTAAAAAAATATATATATATTTTTTAATTTATTAGTTTTGCTACGGAATTTTTTCCGTAGCAAATTCGATAATTTGCTACGGAATAGTTTTCCGTAGCAAATTTTCGCAAATTTGTGAATTTGCTACGGAAAACATTCCGTAGCAAAATTTCGAATTTGCTACGGAAAACATTCCGTAGCAAAAATTTCGAATTTGCTACGGAATTTGTTTCCGTAGCAAAAAATTTCCATAGCAAATTGCGACGGATATGAATTTGCGTCGCAAATTGCGGCGGATTTTCATTTTCCGTCGGAATTGCTTCTGGCCCAGTTTTTGCTACGGAAAAATTCCGTAGCAAATCCGTTTGCTACGGAAAAAAGCCTGTTTTGCTACGGAATTTTTCCGTAGCAAAACTTGATTTTTCTTGTAGTGATATTTCTTTTACATTTACTCCTTTTTTAACTAATTTTAATTACCACTTTTATCTAAGAGATTTAGCTAGTTGTTAGTTATATATACGAGCGGGAGGGAGTAATTTTGTTGTGTACTATAAATTGAATTATGGCGATTCAGTTTATTCGATCGTGGGTTGAAGACATGCAATCGACATCGCGGTAAGTCATCAATCTGAACCTAACAAAAGTTATTCAAATAATGTGAAAATCTAATAGAATTATAAAATTACAAGAAGGTTTGAACAGTGATTGATATAAAATGCTTTGCACTTGGGTTTTCTTGTAAATGTTTATTAATTAAATTTTCATATTTTAAATTTAAGAAATTAAATTAGTACTTTTTTACCAGATTTAAACTAGTACTACGTATTTTTTGGTTTATGTTTTATAATTGATGCTATATACCGGTGAGTCGTCAGCAAATACTTTTATTAAAATTGTATAAATATACATTCCATTTTCAAATTGGACAAATTTTTATTAGTTTTTACTGAATAATTTTGGGGTTTTCAGTCTTCAATATAAGGAAAAATATCTCTTGGTTTAAAACTGAATGTGAGTACACATAATTTATACTTTATTACTCTAAAAGGTTCGTTCCAATCAATATCAACATTAGAATAAAATTATATCTGTTATAAAAAAGAAGAATAAAAGTATGCCTGATTTTAATGGAAATATAAAATATTTAGTGCAAAACAAATATAAACAAATAGTGTGATTGTACAGACATGAAATTCTTTTAATTATATTTATTTCTCTTGTTCTTCACATGATTTACTTTGACTGGCCACCAATAGAATCTAATATATGGGTAATCTCGATAAATTGGGAGGTGGAGGGAGAACCTGAATCTAGAGAAATAGATATAATATATTTAAAATAGGGATAATTATAGATATTTGTGGTAATAAAAACTATAGCTTCTTGATTTAATTAGTTGTGTGCGTGTTATGGGAATGAGTTCAACACTAATTAAAAAGGGATTAATAATTTGAGAGAATATCAATGTAATACCCTAAGATTCCTATTTATTATAAATATTATATTTTGATAAATAATACATGATAAATAAAGGAGAGTATGTTGCCTCAAATTTTGTAATTTATTTATTATAATTTTTGGGCAATTTCTCCTTAAATGTTAATAAGCCAAAGTTCAATTTTGAGATTTCATTTAGAGATCATAAAATACCCTAATTTTCATGATTAGTTCATTAATCAATTAATTAATACCAAAGGCAATCAAAGGAGAAGATTTAATCTAAACAAACACAATAAAATCCAATGGTTGTGATTAAACCAATAATTAGGTACAGGTACTTGTTGAAACTTGAGAAATTAATGTTTGTTCATGTGGACAACAAATGAAAGGATGTAAATAAAAGTGATACCAATGAATCAATATTTGAAGTTATAAATATTGTAAGGCCTATTATCACCATCACCGATTGCAAACTCCCTCAAACCCTTTTCCATAAGCACATGAATTTTTTTATTTGAGACAATCTTATTTGAAATAATATCGAGTAGTAAATATTAAACATTTTATGACAGAAATTCAAACATTAGTTCGTCATGTTGTGAGGAACTTACGGCCCTTTTCACAAACACAACTTCCGTTGGTACAATTTCTTCATACTTAATCACATTACATTAAGTAGAGGCGGACACAATCTCAAGCCAGGTTGGTAAGGGGAGCATCATCATCGCACTCATATCCTCCTCCAAAACTTGCAATAATAGATGGTATGAGAAAAATTATTAGAAAAAAACAGAGAAAAAAAATGTGAGACATGTAGCATGTGCGAAAAAAATGTTTCATTCTCTAGTTGTTTCAAAACTTACATATCAATTACATCTTTTCAAAAAGAAAAAGACAGCATATAAACTTTGTGATGAGAAATGCGTTGTCCAGATATACTTTAAATGGTCGAGATTTAGAATGTTCAATACTTTTTAAATAAAAATCATTTTTTATGAAAAATGACATTTGAGATACTATTTTTATTTTAGATTTTATGTATATTAAAATAATTTTTTTTAAAAAAAACGAAATCTTGACTATCCAAAAGTGCTCATCAAAGATTATGAGCACTAAAAACTGAATCCATATAAACAAGGGAGCTAAAGACCACTAACAGTTGGTATTAGTTGTACTAATGACTGGTAGGTATTAGTTGGATTGTTAGGTAAAGGTAACTTCAGCAATGTGGTCCACAACACTAGGTCATTTTGGGATCCAACTCCACTCAATGCGTTAGTCAATTTGAATCTTATCTTGTTTGGGACCAGAAAAGAATGGCTATTATTATAGCTGTAAGGTGAATCTTATCTTCTTTGGATCGGAAAAGTGGGCTATTTTTATTATAGTTGTAATGTGAATCTTGTTTGGAACCGGAAAAGTGTGGCTATTATTATTATAGTTGTAATGTGAATCTTGTTTGGAACCGGAAAAGTGTGGCTATTATGATTATAGCTGTAAGGTGAATCTCATCTTCTTTGGGACCGAAAAAGTGTGGCTATTATTATTATAGCTGTAACGTGAATCGACCGGAAAAGTGTGGCCATTATTATTATAGCTGTAAGGTTAATCTTATTTTCTTTGGGACCAGAAAAGTGTGGCTATTATTATTATAGTTGTAAGGTGAATCTTATCTTCTTTGGGACCGGAAAAGTGTGACCATTATTATCGTAGCTATAAGGTGAATCTTATCTTCTATGGGAGCGGAAAAGTGTGGCTATTATTATCATAGCTGTAAGGTGAATCTTATCTTCTTTAGGACCAGAAAAGTGTGCCTATTATTATTATTATTATAATTGTAAGGTGAATCTTATCTTCTATGGGAGCGGAAAAGTATGGCTATTATTATCATAGCTGTAAGGTGAATCTTATCTTCTTTAGGACCGGAAAAGTGTGCCTATTATTATTATTATAATTGTAAGGTGAATCTTATCTTCTATGGGATCGGAAAAGTGTGGCTATTAATATTATAGCTGTGTTAGGTGAATCTTATCTTCTTTGGGACCAGAAAAGTGTGGCTACTATTATTATAGTTGTTAGGTGAATCTTATCTTCTTTGGGATTAGAAAATGGTGGCTATTATTACTATAGCTGTAAGGCTTCCTCCAGTTAATTATAAGGCATAGTTGGTTTTTTTGAAAAAATTAAAGAAACTAATTAAATTACTTTAGAGTATTTTTATTTTTTTCTTCAAAATAATTAATTTGAATAATAAATTAATATATAATCTAAGAATACACAAGCAAATAAAATGATTAAGTAACTTCTTTAGCTTCCTTAATCTCTAAAAAAAAAAAAATCAACTATGTCTTAATATTAGGATGGGAGATAATATCTTCTTTGGGACCGGAAAAGGTGGCTATTATTAGTAAAGCTATAAGGTGAATCTATTTTCTTTGGGACTAGAAAAATTTGGCTATTATTACTATAGCTGTAAAGTGAATCTGATCTTCTATGGGACTGAAAAAATGTGGCTATTATTATTATACCTATAAGGTGAATGGAAAGATCAAGATATTGTACTTCTATTAAAGACAAGCTATATTATTTTAAAAAACACTAATGGTATTTTTCTATATTTTTTTGCCGGAAATAGTTTTTATTAAAAATAAACTAAAGTTCAACAAAAATGTACCAAATAAAACTCAGCAAACAAAAGGCCAAATCTCCCCAAACAACACAGGCTAATACTAAACAATACCACTATTACAAAATCTAATCCTAAGCCAAAGGCAAAAGGGCAAAAAACACTAGTAACCATGCTCAAAACGGGATAGAGTGACTTATATTGTGGATTGAAGAGAGTAAACTTTTAAGGAAAAATGATAATAGGTCCCAAAAAAAAATAAATATTAGAATAGTTCTACAACTTGCCAATGCTAACTCATCTACTTGTTAATAATTGCTTTTTACTTGTTATTAACGACTTTTTTTGATATTATTTTCTTTAATTGGGATTTTGGTATCATTTTCCCTACTTCTAAAGTCTAAATGAACTAGAATTGAATTTTAAAAACGTCAAAGAAATCATGCGTTCCAGCTAATAATAGTCAATTTTTCCTTTTTTTTTTTTTTTTTTTTTTTTTTTTTTTTTTTTTTGGATTTCAAACAAACGCAATATCTACAAAGATCAAGAAATTTGGACAGTGTTTTGAAAGTTCCGGCCAACATAGTTGAAGTGACATTTCCTATAAAGGGGAAATCGACCTCACATTCTAAGGACCGGAAAAAATAGTTAAAAAAAAAAAAAAAAAAAAAAAAAATCTCATAACAGATTTCCCTATCAAAAAACTCTTTAGAGATTGCAGCGGTACAAATTCTGAATGTGATATTACCTTTTTACTCCCATTGGTTGAAAAAGGAAAAGAGAAGCAGTGATATATAATTAACTGCAGGTACTTGTGAATCACTACTTTCATAATTTGTTGAAATAAGAAATCAAATTTCTCATCCTCTTCTTCATCTCAACTGTTGGATTGAAATATAAAGCGGTTGATTTAATCCTTTATAAAAATATTATTTTTAAATATTTTTTGAATGTGTATTACACTACTTCCTGGAAAGCAAACCACCAAAGGACACGTGATTTAATTTGGAAGGGGATTATTAGCTTAGCCTCAAACATTAGTACAAATCACAGTCCGACAATGACTCATCGTAGTTATTGGTGCCTACGATAATAAATTAAGAAGAAAGAAACTTGAAGGCTTTATTCAGTCTTTGCTCCTCCTTCTATCGCCTTGTTAGCTTCATTTCCATTTATTCTCTTGTGTCTTTTCTAACCCTTTTTTAATTTCCTATCTCAAGTCTCAAGGCTAGCTACTTGATTTCATATATTGGTGTATTTAGGATATTCAAGTTCATAGATTTCCATTGCCAAATTATTCATCAATCTAGGTTTTGCTTGCAGGCTTCACATTGCTACCTCAGAGAGAGTTTAGATATTGGGTTCATCGCTTCGGCTTGCCTTTTAATTTTTTGTTTTTTAAAAAAAGATATTGGATTCATCAATTGCTCCAGCGTTGCTTAGTCTCTCTGTCATCTTCATCATAATCTTCATAAATAAAGTTATATCTCTTATACATTTATTTATTTTTAACTAATTTTAACTACCATTTAATTTAAGAGATTTAGTTTGTTGTTAGTTGTAGTATAATAATATATATACACGCGGGATGGAGTAATTTTGTTGTGTACTGTAAACTGAATCACGGCAATTCAGTTTATCTGATCGTGGGGTTGAAGACAAGCAACCGACATCGCAATAAGTCATCGATCTGGACCTAACAAAAATTATTCAAATAATTTGAAAATCGAATAGAATTATAAAGTTACAAGAAGTTGTGCACATTGATTGATATAAAATGCTTTGTGCTTGGGTTTTCTTGTAAAGATCTATCAATTACAATTTTCATATTTTCAATTTAAGACATTAAATTAGTATTTTTTTCTGACCTGATTTAAATTAGTATTACTTTTTGGTTTATGTTTTGTAATTGATGCTATATACCGGTGTCCATTTTCAAATTAGATTTATATTAGTTTATACTAAATAATTTTGGGGTTTTTGGTCTTCAATATAAGGAAAAATATCTCTTGGTTTAAAACGTACACATAATTTATACTTTATCACGCTAAAAAGTGTGTCAATCAATATCAATATTTGAATAAAATTATCTGTTATAAAAAAAAAAAGAATAAAAGTATGCCTGATTTTAATGGAAATATAAAATATTTAGTGCAAAACAAATAATGTGATTGTACAGAGACGAAGTTTAATTTATAATCTATTTTCTAGCTTTTTTTTTTGAAAATACACTTTTTTATGTTGCGGGAGAAGTATATTCATGCCATAGATATAAAAAGATGTGGGTCCTACCATTCCATTGATAAAAGGTGTGGTCTCACCATTAAAAAAAGATGTGAGTCCCACCATTTCATATGTGTAGGAATTTTCTTCTTTTATGCAACATGATAAGTGTACAGAACTTTTTTTTTTTTTTTTTTTTTTTTTTTTTTTTTTTTTTTTTGGTAGAAGTCAGGATACTCATGCATAGAGCCGGCAAAACGGGCCAGGTCCATCGGGCTGGCCCGTTTAAGCCCTGGCCCTTTAAGGGCCGAGTTTGAAAAATAGACGAGATATTTGAAATTAACCCTGGAAGGCCGGCCCTGACGGGCCTCGGGCTCAAACGGGCCGGCCCTGGAGGGCTTCGGGCCGCTCTGTAGGCCCTTTTTCACGGTATCTTTTTCTTTTTGTCATTTTTAAATTTATTAATTTATATATATATTATATTTGTTATAGAGTTATTTATCCATTTAACTACAAATACATAATAACTATACTCTAATTTTATGATTTGATTTATTATTTATAATAAGTAAAGATTATAGATGTATTCATGATGTGAGAGAAGAATTTCATGATATTCTTACTCATGAGCCAAAGGCTACTACTCAAAGTGAAGAACAATCAAATGTCGTTAAAATTGATGATAGTGATGAAGATGACGATAATAATAGTCATCATACTAATGTCGCTTAGTGATATTTTATGTTTTATGTGAGTTATTTGTGAACATAGTTTGTTTTTTATTATGAATTAGTGACTGTGCTTATTTATTGGATGATTCGTGTTGTAATTTACTAATTATATTTTTTTAAAAAAAGTGGAGGAAAAATAGTTAAAATTTGGAATAGTAATTTTCGGGCCCTGCGGGCTGGCCCTGGCCCTGGTGCTCTCGGGCTAGAGCTGTCAATCAAGGTCGGCCCGTGAAGGGCCAGGGCCTAACTAGTGGCCGGCCCTCAAGGGGGCCGGAGTAAGAAAAACACATGTTTTTCAAAGCCATTTCGAGAGCACAAAAGTCGGGGTCGGCCCGTTGTGGCCCAAAAATTACTATTTCAAATTTTAATTATTTTTCCTCCGCTTTTTTCAAAGAAATATAATTAGTAAATTATAACACGAATCATCCAATAAATAACAAAAATCACTAATTTATAATCAAAAGCAAACCATTTTCACAAATAACTCACATAAAACATAAAAAAGATATTATGAATTTCTTCTCCCGCATCATGAACACATCCATAATCTTTATTTACAATAAATAATAAACCAAATCATAAAATTAGAGTATAGTTATTATATATTTGTAATTAAATGGATAAATAACTTTATAACAAATACAAAATATATATAAATTAATAAATTTAAAAAGAAAAAAAAGAAAAAGCTACGTGAAAAGTGTCTGCGGGCCGCCCGTAGCCCTCAAGGCCGTCCATCTAAGCCCGAGGCCCTTGGCCGGCCCTCCGCAGGCCAATTTCAAATATTTTGTCTATTTTTCAAGTCCGGCCCTTGAAGGGCCAGAAGGCTTAAATGGGCCGACGATGGGCCGACCGTTTGCTGCTCTATCTCGACGGTTTTAAAAACAGGTGTTTTTCTTACTCCGGGCCCTGGAAGGCCGAGTCGGTCCTGATTGCCAGCTTTACTCATGCATCAAATAATTAAATCATTGAGTGGAGTTATTAATTAGGAGTAAAATATATATCATGTTATAGCAGCGCACAATTTCACTTTTAACTCAGATACGTAACTGTTTCAAAATCAACAGTTAAAGAGTAAAAATACACATTTATCAAGAGTAGGCTAAACACCAAATGTTTTTTTTAGGAGAAAAAATAACTATAAACTTTTAAACTAGATACAAAAATACATAATAACTGGTAGTTGAGCATTTGTTTAGATTTTTCAAGGGTTAAATAAAAAAAATACAAATGAGATTTTCCTAAAAGTGTGCTCCATACAAAGCTTTTCTTGGAGGATAAAGTAACTATAATTTTTTTTTAAAAAAATGTATGAAAATACATATTGACTGTTTGTTTAAATTTTTTAACTGAAAATGGTGAGATGGAAAATGAAGTGGTTTGCATAAATATACTTATAATAAACAGTTATAAACAAGCACTAAATATGGTTTGAACGCAGCCTCGCTTGAAAGGCAGCAGTGGGAAGCCAATTTACACTACAAAGCAAAGCAGATCTTATGCTAGGGAAGAGAGATTGAGTATAGCAAAAGTTAATGTAAAACAAAATTTTGACATTTCAATTTTAAATTCTTGTCACTTTTGAAAAATTAAAATGACAAGATTGCTTTTTTAACTTTGGCCTTTGGAATATAGAAAGCGTGTTTTGTGGTCCAAAGAAATGGAAAAAGGACAACAGCTACTGATAAAAGACTGAACCATGTTTTCTACGTACTGTCACCCCCAACTTGCAAGTTCCAACTTAATTAGTTGATCACTCAGTCTCTCTCAACATTTGCTCGTCGCACCGCAAAATCTGTTCTTCTCACTCTTGAAAATCTATAAGCCAACACTGAAACTGCAAGCTCAACACAGGTATAAAGCAATTTCGCACTTAGCTTTATTCTTTGATATGATGTTGTTTCTTTTTCTGTTTTTCTTACCATTGTTCTATTTGTTTTTCCAAACATCAGCAACGTACTTGTTGCTAATAACTGCTGCTACCATTAGCAGACTGCATTTTTCTTCTTTCTCGCTAGAAAAAATAGAATCATAAAAGACTAATTTTGTTACTCCAATATCTGAACATAACTGGAACCAAGGAAAATATCATTCTTTGCATCTTGGTAAAATCTTCATGAAAGATTTAGTATGTAAGATGCTTCAATTCTTTAAAATGAAATTTTGACTTAATCATTTGATGATGATGAATCGCTTTCTTTTCAGGTTGCTAGGTGGGAGTGTCGTTAGCGGCAAAACACTTTACCATAGGAGCGCATTTAACACCTTAAGGCTATTTTTAGTTTTTAAGAAAAGAAAGGAAAAAGAGAGAGCACCATCACTTCAAACCGAGTTGATAACCCAAGCTCAAGGAAAGTCTGATAATTTCAGTGTAATTCCATTCATCTCACTATTGAAAAAACTGATCACTTCAAATCAAGTTGACGGAAAGTGCAAGTTCATCACAGGTACTAAGCAATATCCCTCTCCTGATTCAAAGTTTATTCTTCCAGTTGTTTATTTTTCTATTTGTTCTATTTGTTTTTCTATGCATCTGTCTATGATAGCTTGTTAGTTGCAAATAATTTCTGCTGTCATTTGGAGATTACATTTCTCCCTTTTTTTTTTTTTCAACTTTGCATCGATCTGCTAGAAAAACTGGAATCATAAAACTACAAATTTTCTTAATCTAATTTCTGAACGTAGCACGGGCCTAAAAAAGCCAGATACCAGGGCAAGAAAGCTTAGCAAAAACAATTTACCCTTATTATTTCACTCTGGATGAAAAAAACAAATACGCTTCATCCTGATGATGTCTTCATGCATGAAAGGTTAACTACATAAGATGCTTCAATTCTTCAAAATGAAATTTTGAGTTAATCATTTGATGATGATGATCAATTGCTCTGCTTTCAGGTTGCTATTAATATCATATGGCAGAGGTGGGAGTGTCGGTAGCGGCAAAACTTGCTGAATATTTGGTGCGTCCAACTTTACGGCAGCTGCACTATTTGTTTTGTGTCGGCAAAATCACAAGAAATGTTGAGATCATAAAGGAGGAGCTGATACTCAAGCAAGGGAGGGTGAAGGAACGTGTTCAAGAGGCCATTAAAAGGACCGAGAGGATTGATGATGAGGTTGACGAGTGGAAGAAGCATGTGGAGAGCCTCATAGCAGAGGTGGAGAATTTGGAGCAAGAACTAAGGGCTAACAATGGCTGCCTTCGAGGGTGGTGTCCTACTTGGAGGAGATACCGTCTCTGCAAAAAGTTGGCTAAGAGAACCAAGAGGATGATTGATCTAATTAGTAAGAGTGATTGCTTCAATTCGTTTTCCCATCTTGTCATTGCACCAGATATAGATAATCACTCTTCTCAAAACTTTAAGAAGTTCAACTCTACACAAAAGGCTTACGATCAGCTGTGGGAGGCTTTGCAAGATGATGATATCTCCACAGTTGGCCTATACGGCATGGGAGGTTCAGGGAAAACCACCTTGGTGACAGAACTGAAAAAGCAAGCCAAAGATTCAGGGCTCTTTGATCAAGTTGTGCTCACAACAATTTCTCAAAACCCACATATAACAAATATTCAAGGTGAAATTGCTGACATGTTAGGGCTCAAATTGGATCAACAGTCTGATAAGGGAAGAGCAAATAAAATAGCACAACGATTACAAAGTGGAGAACGAATTTTGATAATATTGGATGATGTATGGAAGAAGCTGATTCTTGAGAAGATAGGGATTCCCTCTGGGCCAAATTATCAAAGAAGTTGCAAAGTGGTCCTTACCACACGCCGTTCAAATGTATGTACCTTGATGGATTGTCAAAAGATGATTCAACTTGGTTTGTTAGATAAAGATGAAGCTTGGACTTTGTTTCAAACTTATGCTAATGTCGGTGACGATACTAAAGTTGTAGCACAAGAAATTGCTATGGAATGTAAGGGCCTTCCCATAGCAATTGTAGCTTTGGGAACTTGCTTGAAAGGAAAAGAAGTTGAAAAGATGAATGTAATGTTGTCTAAGTTGAGGAATGCAAGGCTAGACAATATTGTGGATGAGGATGTGAAGGATGCTTTTCGTTGTCTTGAATTAAGCTATAATTATTTGGAAACCTTCGAAGCCAGGAAATTGTTGTTAATGTGTGCTATGTTTCCCGAAGATTATAATATTGTTGTTGAAGATCTTTTCACATATGGAGTGTGGTTAGACCTTTGTAGTAATGTAGACTCATTTGAAACAGCAAGGTGTGAAGTTAGAGAAACTATCAATTATCTCATTGAATCCTCATTGTTGATGGATAATTCTTCCAAGTACAATATGCACACACAAAAATATGTGAAATTGCATGATATGGTTCGTGATGTTGTTTTGTGGATAGCATCTAAAGAGCATGGTACCATTAAGGTAAATTGTACAGAAGAGTTGGACAAATTGATTGTTGATGAAGCAATAAATGATTGCTATGCTTTTTCTTCGTGGTATGACAATTATAGGTTAGTTCAAATTCCTTCTCAATTCAATGCTCCAAAGCTGAAGTTTCTCTTGTTATGCTCAAGTGAACTCTTGGATATATCACATGCAACATTTGAAGGCACTAGAGGACTCCAGGCTTTGATTATTATGTGCAAAAATTTGGGGTCTAGGATTGAATTACAACCTCAATCAATCCAATACTTGTCCAATCTTCGAACTTTACGGTTGCAGGATTGGAATTTACGTGATATCTCTCTTGTGGTAAGCCTTACAAGACTTGAAATTCTTGACTTGCGAGGTAGTGAATTTGCAAGGGTGCCAGATGGAATTGAAAAATTAAGGAAGTTGAAGTTGTTAAATTTGTCAAGATGTAGAATAGATGAATGTTGTTATAAAGTAATAGGAAGGTGTTCTCAATTAGAAGAGTTGTATGTTTCCAATCATTTTTCACACCCAAGAGACACAAATTGCTATGAATACCTTAGAGGCCTCACTACTTTGATCAAATTGAGAAGATATAAATTAGAAATTGGGGGGCTTGACCAAGGCTTGGTATTTCATAATGAAGGCATTAGATTTTTATGCTTGAGTCAGTTAAGTACCCCTCTGTTAGGTGCAATAATCAAGGATCTTGCAAAAAGAGCAACTGCAATTAAATTTTATGAGTTCAAGGGAGGAAGCAATGTTTTCATGGCTAATATTGTCCAAGCTATAGGAAGCATGAATGAGTTAACTAAACTCTGTCTTGAAAAGTGTTCAGAGATTGAATGTATTACTGACAAAATAACTCATCATGAAGATGTGATTGTCCACAGATTGGATGAGTTAGTGCTTGGAAGTATGGATAATCTTAAACAACTACATCGTGGACCTTCTTCTTTTAGCGTGTTCCAAAAGCTGGAGAGACTAAGTATATTCAGTTGCCCTCAATTGCTCAACATATTCCCTGCTAACTGCAACTTAGGCAATCTTAAGTTTCTTTCGATTTCCACTTGTCCGATGTTGACATCTCTCTTCCCTGTCTCTGCTACTTGCACTCTATTATCTTTAGAGGAGCTCCAAATTCAAGATTGCAATGAATTGAAGCATGTATTAGATGGAGAGGTTGGTGGTAATACATGGGAGAATTCGACTTTCCCAAAATTGAAAATTTTATATGTTGTTGGTTGCCTCAAATTAGAATTTATATGCACAACCTTTATATCCATAAGGTTTGTACAATTGCGGCGTCTATCCATAAAAAATGCTCCTCAGATGAAATTTGTGTTTGCGGGAGAACAACTAATCCATGATCAAGATGAGAATCAAATATTGCTTCCTCTTTTGGAATATCTCCGGCTAGAAGATCTTCCAAGTCTTGTAAGAATTTGCTCAGAGCGTCCATGCTGCCCATCTATAAAGACAATTGAATGGAGAGATTGCCCAAATATGGTACGCATTTGTTCTCCCATGCTTAATTTGATTGGCAAAAAAATTTTACAAAAATACTAGAGCTTTTATAGGAAAAATATATTTGCTCACGTGATAAGATTTTTTTAGATTAATTTTTTTTTTTTTTTTTGCATGAGCCAAAAAGAAAATAGTGTTCAGAGGAATACATATTGAGAGATGATAAACTCAATTAAATTCGTTCACATTTGTTTATTTCAAATAAACTATGAGATTCGAATATCTTAAGTCATACTTGCATCATTAAAATATTTGGTTTGTAAGTGCAAGGATAATCTAACAAGTAACATTTTAATATTTTGTATTTTGATCATTCAATTTTTGAGGAGCACTTGGTTAACAATTTATATAAATATTTAATTGTTGATAGAGTACAATGAGGTTTATTGTTATTGTATGTTGGTCATTCGGTTTATTTATCATCTCTATAGCCCACAATAAATATTAACTCTTATAGCCCCTCATCCTAATTTTTCCATGACTTCAATATGAACTCCATTTATGCGTAGGGCTTATCTTTATTTGTTTAATTTACCAAAAAATTGATAAACTAAGTCTATGCAAGAATAATACATGTGGAAATAGAATTTCAATTAACCATTGATTTATCGTCTTTTAGGAAATATGTTAATGGTTTTCATCTTCTTTTCTTCCCTTTTTCTTTCACACAATGATACAAGTACATAAATGGAACAATGATACAAGTACATATAGAATTTTAATTAATCCCGACTTATCGTTTTAAGGAAATATGTTAATGGTTTTTATTGCCTTTTCTTCCCTTTTTCCTATTTCCCAAAGAAATTGCAGCAACTTGAATGCCATCAATTGGGGAATGAAGAATACAAGTCATTGGCACTGATAGAAAGGATTGTACTTGCTAATTGTGGAGTAGAATCCATTTTCCACTACCGATTGGGCTTCAAGAACAAATTCCAAGCATTTCAATGCCTTAAAGTATTAACTTTGAAAAAATGTGCAAGATTGAAATTTGTGTTTTCCGCTCATATATGTCGAATCTTCCGAGTTAACTTCGTAACCATATCTTGTCAGGAGGAGTTGGAGGCAATTTTTTTAGGAAATGAAGAGACTCGATAAATTTATGCATAACTTGAATCTTGTATCTTTGAAATTGAAGAGTTTGAAAATATCCAAGTGCAACAAGCTGAAATTTGTTTTAACTTTCATGATGGGCGGCTACCTCAATGCTTCCACAACTATGCACTCTAAATGTATCGATTGTTCTCAAATGGAAGAAATTTTCAAGTGCTCAAATATTGAAGATCATGACACTGACAGTGAAAGGGAGATTAAGTTCCCAAACATGAGACATATGGAACTTAACAACTTACGAATGCTTGTTAATATCTGCCAAGGGTTTAAGTTGAACATAGGAGGGTTTAAGTCGAACACAGGAGGGTTTAAGTTGCCCACAGGAGAGTCCTGCAAAGTTAAGGTTGATGGGTGCCCAAAACTTATGCCGATTAGAAGTGCAATTGCTCATTGCACTTTGAAGAGGTAACTCATCAATTTTGCATGTGTTTCCCCATGCTGCAAATCATGTTGTTGTTTGATTTTTCAATATTAATTAAATTCACGCTGGCTGAATATTTAATGCTCTCACTGTTTTATTTTAATGTTTTGTTCATTCAAGCTCATGAACTCTGGTCTAATTATGCATTCATTCCTTTCATATGTTGGATATACACAAGATATCTACATACTAAAGCTGGACCGTAAACAAATCATCCCGCATTTCATACAATATTCCTTTCTACTTTTTTATATGTATCTATTTGGAATGTATTATTATTATACATGGAAAAAACCACCAAACAAACTAGGGTTTAGTTGTTGCTATTTCAGTCCTCCCAATACAAATATGATTTAAATTCTTCTTATACTATCTTCCTATTTGAATTAGCATGATTCTAGTGTAAATAAAAATAGACAAACTAGTGGCTAACACAACTAGCTTATATTCCTGCACATGAATTAAAGGTATCAAATTAGTCAATTGCCATGGGTTAACTCGTATTCCTTCAATAAATTAAATGCCAAATAAAATATGTCATTTCTATGCAGTTTGATCCTTAGTAATCACATAAAGTAGAGAGAGACATGAAAAAGCATTTGATTTGACAATATAGGTATAGATGTTAACTGTATTATAATCTCAAGTCTCATATAGCGTGTGAAGATTTTGGTTAATTTGATCTCTTTTTATTATGATGATCTTTCCAATGAACTCGTAATATTTTATTTCCCCCAATTTTCACTTATATGCAATGCGACTTGTAAGGGAGTATGAGTTGAAATACAGCCAATTAAATGACAAAGAGGCTGCTAATCTTCCACTATCTGTTCTAAATGTTGGAGAGCTTGAGATTCAAAGTCCTAGAGTTGAACATCACAATTGGAGAATCATTGGTGATGATGACCAAGAAGAAACCAACGACTCAGAAATGTTGAGATCAGAACAACAAATGCTAGGAGGTGTTGTTCCCACACAACTTTTGAGCTTCCAATACCTTCATTCCTTAGAAGTGACTGGCAATAAAAAGTTGAAGTTTGTATTCTCAATGAGCACTATCGTCCAAAACAGTCTTCCCAAGTTGACTTCCCTAACCTTATCTGATTGTGAGGATTTGGAGGTTATTTTTGGACATAGTGGTGATGATGATGCAAACTACGGTGACACAATTGTGCTTTCATGTTTGAAGAAGATACAGCTAAAGAATTTGCCAAATTTCAAGAGTGTTTGTCTAGTAGGGTTGCAGATTCAAGTGGAGTTGATAGGCATCAACATATGCAACTGCCCCAAATTTGCCGATTCAAGTTTGGGATTGGCTTTTCAACAATTGGGAACATTATCGGTATGATTGAATAATTTATAGTATCATTTTAGAGTCTCTAAAATTAGATGGAATAATATGTGGATTACAATCATATATATCATTTAGCTAGGTGCAACTGTCTTAAGTAAATAGGGAACTTATAAATTACAAAGAGATGCAAGCAGACAAAGAAGAAAAGCAATACTTGATGTATGTACACAATTAGATTTTCTTTCAATTTAAGACAACAAGATGAAAATATGAAATAATTGTGCGTGTAGTCAACTAAATCTATTATAAATTGATTTTTTGGCATGTAATCTTACAAATTGGAGGAATTGTCCAAACATGGTACGCATGTACTCTCCCAAGCTTGAATTTGTTTACGTCATTAAATTGTTTTAATGTGTGCGCATTAAATAGTAATTAGCGTTCAAGTGAATACATATTGAGAGATGGTCCAGTCAATTAATTCATTCACATTGTCATTTAAAATAAGAAATGAAATTATAATATCTAAAGTCATGCATAATTCTTTTTGAGTATTTGAATCTCACCCCGCTTTTGGACATTTAATTTATTTATCATTTTTACTACCTGATAAATAATGACTCTTATGGGCTCCTCATCATAATTTTTCCTTGACATCCTTGTGAACTCCATTTTCTTATATAAGCATATGTCCGTATTTGTTTTTTATTATTATTACACAAAAGATATGGCTTATCTTATATGTTTAATTCCCCAAAAAAATTGATAGTCTAATTAGTGATCTATGGAACAATGATACAAGTACATATAGAACTTTAATTAATCCCGACTTATCGTTTTAAGAAAATATGTTAATGGTTTTTATTGCCTTTTCTTCCCTTTTTCCTATTTCCCAAAGAAATTGCAGCAACTTGAATGCCATCAATTGGGGAATGAAGAATACAAGTCATTGGCATCGATAGAAAGGATTGTACTTGCTAATTGTGGAGTAGAATCCATTTTCCACTACCAGATTGGGCTTCAAGAACAAATTCCAAGATTTCAATGCCTTAAAGTATTAACTTTGAAAGAATGTGCAAGATTGAAATTTGTGTTTTCCGCTCATATATGTCGAGAATCTTCGAGTTAACCGTAACCATATCTTCTTTGTGAGGAGTTGGAGGCAATTTTTTTAGGAAATGAAGAGACTCTGATAAATTTATGCATAACTGAATCTTGTATGCTGAAATTGAAGAGTTTGAAAATATCCAAGTGCAACAAGCTGAAATTTGTTTTAACTTTCATGATCGGCGCGGCTACCTCAATGCTTCCACAACTATGCACTCTAAATGTATCAGATTGTTCTCAAATGGAAGAAATTTTCAAGTGCTCAAATATTGAAGATCATGACACTGACAGTGAAAGGGAGATTAAGTTCCCAAACATGAGACATATGGAACTTAACAACTTGCCAATGCTTGTTAATATCTGCCAAGGGTTTAAGTTGAACATAGGAGGGTTTAAGTTGCCCACAGGAGAGTCCTGCAAAGTTAAGGTTGATGGGTGCCCAAAACTTATGCCGATTAGAAGTGCAATTGCTCATTGCACTGAAGAGGTAATTCATCAATTCTGCATGTGTTTCCCCATACCGCAAATCATGTCGTTGTTTGATTTTTCATTATGAATTAAATTCACACTGGCTGAATATTTAATGCTCTCTTTGTTTTATTTTAATGTTTTCTTCATTCAAGCTCGGAACTCCGGTCTAATTATGCATTCATTCCTTTAATATGTTGGATATGCACAAGATATCTACATACTAAAGCTGGATGAATACAAATCATCGTGCATTTCATACAATATTCCTTTCTACTTTTTTATATGTATCTATTTGGAATGTGCTACTATTATACATGGAACAAACCACCGAACGAACTACGATTTAGTTGTTGCTATTTCAGTCCTCCCAATACAAATATGATTTAAATTCTTCTTATACTATTTTCCAATTTTAATTAGCTTGATTCTAATGTAAATAAAAATAGACAAACTAGTGGCTAACACATCTAGTTTATATTCGTGCACATGAATTAAAGGTATCAAATCAGTCAATTGCCATTTCTATGCAATTTGATCCTTAATGATCACATAAAATAGAGAAACATGAAAAAGCATTTGATTTGACAAAATAGGTATAGATGTTGACCGTATTATAATCTCAAGTTTCATATAGCGTGTGAAGATTTTGGTTAATTTCATCGCTTTGTATTATCATGATCTTTCTGGTGAACTTGTAATATTTTATTTCCCCCAATTTTCACTTATATGCAGCAACTTGTAAGGGAGTATGAGTTGAAATACAGCCAATTAAATAATAAAGAGGCTGTCAATCTTCCACTATCTGTTCTAAATGTTGGAGAGCTTGACATTCAAAGTCCTAGAGTTGAAGATCACCATTGGCGAATCATTGGCGATGATGACCAAGAAGAAACCGACGACTCTAAAATATTGAGATCAGAACAACAAATGGTAGGAGGTGTTGTTCCCACACAACTTTTGAGCTTCCAATACCTTCATTCCTTAGAAGTGACTCCGCGTAAAAAGTTGAAGTTTTTATTCTCAATGAGTACTATTGTCCAAAACTTGACCTTCCCAAGTTGACTTCCCTATCCTTATCGATTGTGAGGCATTGGAGGTCATTTTTGGACATAGTGGTGAACATGATGCCAACTATGGTGACAAAATTGTGATTTCAAGCTCGAGGAAGATAAAGCTAACAAATTTGCCAAATTTGAAAAGTGTTTGTCAAGTAGGGTTGCAGATTCAGGTGGAGTTGAAAGACATCAACATATGCAAGTGCCCTAAGTTTGTCAATTCAAGTTTGGGATTAGCTCTTCAACAATTGGGAACATTATCGGTATGATTGAATAATTTATAGTATCATTTTGGAGTCTCTAAAATTAGATGGAATAATATGTGGATTACAATCATATATATCATTTTGCTAGTTGCAACTGTCTAAATTAAATAAGCAACTTATAAATTACAAAGAGATGCCAGGACAGAGAAGAAAAACAATACTTGATGTATGAACACAATTAGATTTTCTTTCAATTTCGCAAAGACAACAACAGATGAAAATATGAAATAATTGTGTGTATAGTCAACTAAATCTATTATAAATTGATTTTTTGGCATGTAATCTTACAAATTGATCTATAAGCATTTGTATAGCAGTAAAAGATTTGCTCATTGGTATGCTTATAATGTATCTATTTCTTTTTTATTTTTAAATATAATTTTTTTAAAAAAAATATTTTACCATTAACAATTGGATTGATGTGAATAAATTTTTCTATTTCTTTTTTAATTGAAATTTTAGTTGCCACAGATTTCAACAGAAGATTCAAATGTTGACACTTCATCGAATGTAAATTTAAATGAAGAAAAAGGGATGATGTTGATCTCAAGAGCAGAGCACTTGCGGTTGGAGGATTCAATGAACCTCACATCTGTATGGGAGGGCCCCACTTTCATCAAGTTCCAAAATCTTGCGGAGTTACGTGTGATTAAATGTAGAAGATTGAAGTGTATATTCCCAAGCAATGTGATTAGAAGCCTACCATGTTTGTGGTTTCTAACGATTGAAGAATGTGAAGAGTTGGAGGAAATAATGTCATCAGGAGAAGAAGAGCATAATCACTTTCCAAATGAATCCTCTAATAATTCATTCTGCTTCCCACAACTTTGGAATCTTGAAGTGAAGAGATGCAGGAAGTTGAAATGGCTCTTCCCTCTCTCGCCCTCTACTCGCGTCTTCCTAAGTTGCTACAACCGATGATTATAGAGTGCTCTCAAGTAAAGGGACTTTGTAATAGCGAAGTTGAAATCCATGAGGAAGGCTTCTACAACAACTCACTTCCAAAGCTGGAATATCTTACAGTTAAAGATTGCCCCATCTTCTCCGAAACCACGCTTGCTGCTCTTCAAAGGTACCCACACATACATTTATGCTATCCAAAGCCACCATATTTGACTATATATAGATCCTTCTATTTATTTATTTTAAATTTTGGAGAAAATTATAGTAAATGGCCAAATCCGCAAATTAATTATTCAGTAAGCCCTCAAATTTACCACTCATACTAGGCAAGTTTGTTAATCAAATTACAAGTATTTACCGTCCATATAAAGCAAATTTATAATTAAAAAAAATATTTAACACAATTTATTGCTCAAATAACTCAAACTTATAAATGAGTGTTTAGTCACTGATGCGCAATTCTCATTTTTACCATATTTTCATTTTGCTAAATTGATTTTGATATTGTCATTTTTCTCATATTTGTACAGTTGCCGGGATCGTAATCGGTATTACTAATAAGGAGGAGGAAATGAATGCGATGATGCTGCTTCTCTTATGATTATAGTTTCGTGCCTGCCTCTACTTAATGTAATAAATTAAGTTTGAAGGAGTTGCAATATGTGACAATTGGCCTACAATATTTATAACTTTAAAAATTGTTTCTTCATTTGTATCATTTTTGTTTAAATACTTTGTGTTTTTTTTCCCTCTACATTACTACGTACAAAACAAAAAAAACAAAAAAACTTTCTATAGTTTCAATTTGTGCTGATATATGAATCATCATTCATTCATTTCCAGTGCGATATTAATTTATTTAATTTAAGACAATTTTATTTAAAACAAATATAAATAACATGATGTTTCTTTTTCTTTTGTGCCAGCTATAACATGATGTTTCAGAAGTCTGTAATAATTTTCCACATAGCAGTCACAGGACCAATACTCCCTCCGGTCCTAATTATAGGAACACTTTACCAAAATTTGGAAAAATTAAGAAGAGAAGTTAAATTAGTTAATTATAATTATTTACCAAAAATACCGTTATTTGTCACCCTAATTTACTGCTTTTCCCAACTCCTTTTTTTTTCCTTACACGACGTCCTGTTTCTTTTGTTGGATATATGGTTATCGGTGTATGAGTTATTATTCACCGCATACCCGGCCTTGAATAAACAAGATATTATTCGCCGCATACCAATCTTATTTCTGGTTAAGCAAAATATTTGTCAATGTTTCTTTTCTTTTCTCGAATAAAAAAGACATACACACACTAAAAAAATGAAACTTCATAATTGCAATTAGACTAATTTGGATTTGAAATGACATTAATTATCTTATTCTAATTTTCCAATTTTAAAGAAATATTAAAATTATTTTATTTAAAAATAAAAAAATGAAGTAGAATCTCTCTTCGATAATATAAGCGTGTTGTTAAATTAATTATTGTGGAGGAAGTATTAGTAGGGATGATATGAAAAAAAAAAAAGATAAAAATTGCTCAAAATTATTTTATTAAAAAAACAAGTATAATTGAGGTGTATATGACATTAATAAGTTGCCAACATTACTTACTTTACAAAATATATATGTGTATTATTAAATTATTATTGAGAAAGTATTCATGAGGGTATTTTAGGAAGAAATTGACCAAAGTTAAAACTTGGTCCTATAATTAGGACCAAAACCAACTCCAAAATGTATTCCTATAATTAGGGTCGGAGGGAGTAATTAATTGAATAATCACACAAAGTGAAAGTTTGCACTATCGAAGTTGGCCACCAACACAAGATATTTAATTTAATAATATTATAAATTTTTGTGTTGTATATTCATACTTTAACATCAAGACATTAAGCTACTCTTTTTATTCATGCTTTATTATTGATGTTAAATACGATTCAGCACATGGAAATAGTTTTATTAAAGTCGCATAAATAAACATTCTATTTTCAAGACTTACGAAGATTTTGCTTGGAATAAATAGCAAATTAGACAAATTGAATTTTGGGGTTTTTTATTTTTAATAAAAAAAAAATCTCTCTTGGTTAAAAAATAGTGACATTATAGAGAAACAAAGTTTAATTTATAATCTTTTGTTTTCCTCAATTTTTGTGAAAATGAGGATATTCATGCACTAATTAATTAGGGAAAATCCCCATCAGGCTCAATTAACCAAGATAATCTCAAATAGGGCCCTGAGAAAAGCCACATGTCAGAAAAGACCCTAGAACCTTTATGGGTATTAAGTTACAATACAAAATCACATTGATGCCCTAGAATTAAAAAAGACAAAGGAAGGTCTCCATGTAAGAGAAGAAGAATAGTGTCAGAGTAATGACCGGTGCTATCCCTTCCCCTACTACTACGCTTTCTTCCTAAACAATCAAAGGAGCATTTTCGATTTCTCGATCAACTCTCGTAGGAAATTAATTGAGTTCTTGAAGCAACTCATAGCCAACTCCTTCTATTTGGAGTACCAATGCTTTCAAGTCTTCTCCTATGGGTAAACCTACCCCCTAGATTTGAAATCGGCCACAAATAGATTAGTGAATGATTCAACCTACACCCTCTCCTTCTTCCTCCACTCTACATAGACTTGAGAAAGATTGGAGTGCGGCGAAACTAGAAAGGAGAGCTCGAGATCTTCATCTTTCACTCCCTTCACCTCAATCGCCGACAATCTCTCGTTCTCACCTCCATCGTCTTCTTTCATTACATTTACTTGCACTACCTATTTTATTACAAGTGTTGACTACTTCACTTGGACAAGCTTAGCTCTAGTGAGGTAAAAATACATTTGTATAGTGATATGCTTGTCTTGCATATCTTTATTAAACAAAATTTACCATATCTTTTACAAGAAAAACTTACAGGAAAAGAATGACAAAACATGAAGGTTCTTTAGGACATTTTAGCTAGGGGACTTGTGATTGATATTTATATCAGATAATCACTTCTAGTCTTTGCATTATGTATTTGTCCCTAATGAATGACTCTCTGCTCCTTTTCCCCTGTTCTACATAGTTCAATTGGTTCTATTTAACCAGCATATTTATATACTATGGAGAAGGTATATTTTTTTCTCTCTAGATAATTCAAGTTGAAGTTAAAAAAGTCTCTAAATTGCAGCTTCTGACCATCTATATTATTCTGTAGGGATATTTCTTGTTACCTGAAAGTGGTAAGTCTCGTCACAACATACATACTATGAACATTAGCATATCAGCTCGGCACCCCTGCTTTGGAAACCGGTTCATCTCTCTTAATACACTTGTATATTATAGCATGATATTTTTGGTTCTTGAATAGAGGGCGACTGCTTATCTTCATTGACAATTACAATACTGCAGGCTTGTCACTGAGATTTCCAAATTGTTTGCTGATAAGAAAAATAGTCCTAGATTTGGAGGTATGTTGACATATCTTTCTGCTACTTCATGGAGCATTTCCCGTAGAGAGGGATTGTATTAGTTGGTCAAAACTTCAATTCTAACGTTTTCCCTTTTTTACATGGTGAAATCCATTAGTCTATTAGGAAGTTAAAAGTAGAGATGGATACCTAATTTATGCTATCATTTTGCTATGATTATAATGTTTGATATCTCTACACAAGTTTAGGTTTTGGATGGTATGAATAAATTTACTGAAGACTTCTCTGGCTATCAATATTGCCGCAATAATTTATTGTTTGACACATTAAAACACAAGATATTTTTTTTTTTCGGTCAAAATTAAAACACAAGATATGAATGTTGCACTGCTGCATATTTTGGAGTAGATATAATTTAATCAGTATAATATGTTATATGATCACCGAGTTCCCTTACCATTCAACAGCAAATCTATTAGGATTGCCATAACAATGCTTTTCACAATATGATATATTCATGTTAGGTTATCAAGTTTATTACCCTAAAACTTAAGTTATTTTATATGGCTGTGTCTGAACATAGGCATCAAGTTATGACCAAGAGGAATCTTCTTCTTATGATTTTTTAACTACTAACTTCTTGTCTTAGCATATTTCTCTAACCTACCAATTTAGCATCTGAGTATTAGAATATAGTTGACAGAAGAATGAAGTCGGCACCACAGAAGCAAAGTTCCCTGCTAATCTTGGTGTTTTATTGTAGATTATTGTTGAATTTATTTTTTTACAGGTAAACAAGAGGGAGAAGGAAAGGGGTGTTAAAAAAGAAGAAGCAAACAAAATCAAAACTGAACCAAGGGCCCCGAGATTGAGTGGATACAATTTGTTTAACGAAGAATTTTTCAATTGGACGGAGGAGGAGAAGGAGAAGCAGAAATGAAAAGATTAGTTGTGAAGTCAAATGGCGTACATATTGATTGTATTTAGGACACATGTTTAGTCTATTAGTTTAGTGTAAACATCAATTTGTATTTAGGAGAAAGTTGTGACCAATTTGTTTACCACAAAGGTGCATTTGTATTGAAACAATTGTAAGGGTTCTAATATAGTTGTTAATGTATACGATATAGTTGTTAATAATTTACTGATATAGTTGTTAACAATTTATTGATATAGTTGTTAATATTGTACTGATATAATTGTTAATGTATATCGATAGAGTTGTTAACACATAGTGATGGAGTTGTTAAAAGTCACTAATTGAGTTGTAAGAAACCACGACATAGTTGTTAACATATACTAGTAGTTGTTAATGTAATCGATATAGTTCTTAATGTATCCTGATATAGTTGTTAATATATACTGATATAGTTGTTAATTTTGTCCTGATATAGTTATTAATGTGTATTGATACAATTTTTAATGTGTAAAGCAGGCAATCTGCAACTTCTCACAATGAAACTCAAGCAAACATCTAAAGTGTGATAAACAAGAATTTGAATCCTCTCAATTGTTTAGATGGATAATTGCACTACAAACGAGATTTTATATTAAAGACCTGGATGTAGTATCTCTCCACTCACAAAGAAACTCGAGCAAACATCACTCTTAGGCTCCAAATTAGTTTAATAACACATTGTGTGAAGCAATTTTACAGTAAGAGGTGTAAAAGAAAAGTAAGCAAATCAAGAAGAGAATATACATTTCACTCTGTCCCTAAAACTTTAAAAATCCAAATTCCTTCATCAACTTACCTCCCTCACCCCAAAAACAGGGGAAATTGACAACCTATTGAGAAAGTTCTCTAAGGAACTGTAATAAAAAAAAAAAGAAAAGAAAGGTTATTCATTGAACATAAACTCCCTGAAAATGTGCAGCAAATGAAGAATGACAACTCAATACTGATATGGAAATCCTATCGTTGTGAATACCATGCAAGTATCCAATTCATAGATTTCAAAAGATGCTTTTAAACCAGCTATGGCAGCTCCGGTTTCAAAGGATTGCTTACTACCCTCAAGCCTTACAAGCATTGAATGCTTTAAAACGGTACCAAAGTAATATATATATAAAATGGCACTACAGCACACCCAGCTTCAATACATGTTTTTGCCAAACCATTGTAGGCAGAGGTGGATCTTTGTTCACAGAAGTGGGTGATTGACAATTATCAAGTAAATGTGGGAAGACTGTAAACCTGATGACTAATTTTGTTTTGGTTCAGTTTTTTTCGTTCCCTTCCCAGGGTAAGTGGCATAAAGTTAATGATTCTACTCTCAAGTCCCAAGTGAAGAAAACACAATAATAGAGGATTGAAATCTTGAAGTAGAAGTCACAAAAAATCAACACACAGAATAAAGGAAATTAGATTCAAGTTTTTCTTGAACGATTCATTGTCTCTTGATACAACTTCAATAACCCAGGAGCTTCATCCTCAAAACGAATGACATATTTCTCAAGGAATATCTTTTCAGTAATATAATAGGGGTATAAGATACAGGCATTCTTATTTTTTTTGATTAAACCTCTGGAATGAATATATTGCAAGACATAAGCCCTTCGAATGAGTCTTCTCTAAACTCATTGAAAAAAATACGGGATTACTCGCAAGCAAACCGGAGTTCCAACCCATGTCATTCACAAAAATTCCATCACTGCCTTAATCTTAGATAAAGATTTTAACATACAATAAGGATGCAGTACAAATGCTTTATCAATCTCTTCTTCAGACCAGCCCTACTTCTTAAAGAATTCAACCTTACTATTCCAAACCAATTTGCTTAACTTATTTGTGGCATACAATGCACGAATGAATTTTGATTTTGAAGGGTCAAAACCTCTATCCTTTAATCCCTCAACTGCCACTCTAAATTCATCTAAATTCATAGTAAACAAGCTAGGCCAGGAATGAAGCAAAGAAGCAATGGCGATTTGGGCACTCCAATGTCAAGCAAGAGTTTGATGTTAGCTTCTAGGAAATCACAACTAATTATTCTATGACTACGCGTGATTGAGGAAATAGTCCTTTCCTCAGATCCAACAAAATCTTTAACAAAATTATAACTAGGTATTAAATGATTTTCTAAGCTTCTGAATAAGAATTGAGGGCATCTGGTCACAATGTCGACAAGTTGAGAGCTAGCCGCACCTTTGGATAGTAAGAAATCAGTCTGGATCGAAGATTACAACTATAAGCAACAGTAATCAGCAACCAAGACAAAATAAACGAAGCAGTAGAAGTAATTAAAGAGACTCAATTCAAATTCATATCCTCTCAATCGACTCGGCTTGATTAAAAAGATAGGTCAAACGAGTGGTGAACAAGCAAACTCACCGTGATTTGACCCTCCGAGCTTGAGCATGAGAAGACGAAAGGATTGATAAGCACAGACGAAGGTAAAGCTTAAGAGGAGACTGAATCTCCATGGATCGCTGAAAAAAAGAGGGATGACCAAGGAAATTGAGAGATGATGAGAGGGCTCTCAGAGTGTGTCTTGGACAATTTCCGTCTAGATATTCTCGATTCCGCGTCGTCACGCTTCTAAACAAAATACAAATCAGTGTAGCCCGGATACGAGGACGGAGGCGCAGAGGCGGAGAGCGACGATGGACAAACGGATGACGCCGGAGATCAGAGAAGGCAGAGAGAAGGGAGCGACGGAGAAGGAGAGAGTGGTAATTTTATTTTTTAATCCAGAGGCATCAATGTAATTGGGAATGTCGGGTATCCTGTCACTGGATATAGGCTTCTGTCCAGTGAGTTAAGCGACGTCGTTTGGTCTAGTGGTCACAGCGAAACTGAACCCATATCCCTTAGCGCAATTGCAATTATATTAACTTAACCGTCATCAGCAAGCCATACTCGTGCGTCAGTAGCAACCTCTCCTATGCTTTTCGAACTTAACCTGAAATGCCCAGCGTCTCCTTCACGTCGGACTGGACTCTTAGCTTTATTTAAACGTTGCTTCATAGCTTCCTCCCCCACGTTGCCTTAACAAAAACCAGCAGAGTTGAGACCAAGAAAGAGAGAGTCCGAGAGCGATAGACAGACTGAGCCACATCGAGAGAGTCAAAGAGAGTCCGAGAGTGAGGGCTTGTGTGTGAACTGTTTTTGAATCCGATAAACGAGAGGAAGCCGTGATCATTCTTATTCGACCTTGTGCTGCATAAAAACCGAAAGAACTGCAGTGGGGAGAGAGACCGACGAGAGTGTATCCGAGAAGAAGGAAGTTGAAGCAAAACAAAGGAAAAGTTGGAGAAAGCTTCACTGTGTTGTAAGTATATATATATGTGTGTGTGTGTGTGTATGAAAAGGTTGCTGTCATTGCTACACACTTAGGGGAAAAAAAGAGATAGAAACAGAACCTTGCTGATATGTGTGTGTATAATCGCTGCAGTTGGGGAAAAAGAAAAAATGAACATTGTTTCTATTTAATGCTTCTAAATGCTAAGCAGCTATACTAGATGGAGAAACTCACGTGACTATAGGTAGGAAGAATTAATAGGGTCTGATTTACAAAGTTCTATAGGAAGAATTCAGTATAGACGTTCAACGATGGTAGGACTGGAACATGAGAAGACGAAAGGATTGATAAGCACAGACGAAGGTAAAGCTTAAGAGGAGACTGAATCTCCATGGATCGCTGAAAAAAGAGGGATGACCAAGGAAATTGAGAGATGATGAGAGGGCCTCCGTAGGTGTACTTGGACAATTTCCGTCTAGATATTCTCGATTCCTCGATGTCGTCAAGCTTCTAAACAAAATACAAATCGGTGTAGCCGGATACGAGGACGGGCGCAGAGGCGGAGAGCGACGATGGACAAACGGATGACGCCTAGGAGATCGAAGGCGAGAGAGAAGGGAGCGACGGAGAAGGAGAGAGTGGTAATTTTATTTTTTAATCCAGAGGCATCAATGTAATTTTATATGTAAATGTTTTTTAGGCCCTATTTAAGATTAGGGTGAAGGTGTAAATTTGCCAAACAACTATTACCCAAAGAGCGTCTGGGCCAAATAACTATTGGAGAGACCAAAATTGCCAATCAACAATTAAAAAGTGAAAAAAAAACCAAATAACTATTAAAAGTGGAAAAAAACACCAAATAACTATTTAAAAAAACAACAACTATCACAATTAAGTTAAAAGGTGAGACACTTGGCGTAGGACGGTGGCGTAAACGCATTTGGAGAAAAGAGCGGTTAAGCCTTCTTGTTGGAAAAGGAAAACACCAACAGAGATGGGACCCATGGGAGCATGCATTGTGACGGCCGATTCTTTGCTTGTGGCATCGGAGGGATGGAACCAGGGTGTAAGGTGTGTGCCGATCGACGTTGTGGACTCTGGATGAGTTCAAGAGGGTAAGTGGAACACCCAAACAACAATAGAAGCTTTGGAAATGCCGCGTCACGACACTATGACGGTCAATGGAAGACGGAGACACCAAGACGATGATGGGGTAATAGTTCGTTGGCGAATCTGCTCCAAATTGTGTTTTTTTCCACTTTTAATTGTTGATTGGCAATTTTGGTCCCCTCAATAGTTATTTGGCCCAGACGCTCTTTGGGTAATAGTTGTTTGGTAAATCTGCATCTTGACCCTTAAGATTGTGTTGGTTATTTGGGGCCTAAGGTGGATTTTCCCAATTAATTAATTGATGGAGAGGACTGATTAATTAGCGTATTACTTATTACCTTGTTCTCGTTGCACACTTTGTTTCACTTTACGTTTTTGCCAAGACCTTGTTTCACTTTAAACTCGGTTGCTTTGCGTTTCAAAATCAAAATTTTAATTACAAATAGTCAAATTTAGTGTATAAATTAACTTTGAAATCTTAAACATTTATAGTGATTTTATTACATTTTTTGGGGGGGGGGGGGGGGGGGGGGAGTAAATTTGAGTCAAATGTAGGTCAATAAAAAATTAAATCTTACTCTCTTCGGTCACATTTATAAGAACCCGATAAATCGAATTACGGTTTAAGAAAACGGTTAAAATTAGTTAAGAATAATAAATATATCTTGAAATATACTTTTTCCCAAGTATGGCTTAAAGTAAACATAAGTATTATTAACCCTTTAATTAATGTAATATATATAATTAATGATAGGCACAAAAAAATAAAAAAAACTCATTAAATATCGAGACAACTTTTCTCCGGCTCTTATAAAAAGAATCAAGTCAATTGAAATTTTGGGCTTTCATAAAAAGGACAAGATGAAGTAGATGTTAAAGATAATACAAGCATCCACACTAGTGCAAAAAATGGTTTTAAGACCGGACAAAAGAGGCATCGTAAGATCGGACCGCGACTGTCTTGTTCATTTTGGTATTAAAAGTCTAACATTTAAGACCGGATTGAACGGTCTTAAAGAAACTCTTTGAGACCAGGACATTTAAAAATTAGGTCTTAAAAGTCGTACTAATAAACCTGAAATATTTTTTGTTCGGTCCTAAAACTCAACTTTTAAGACCGAAGAAAAACTAGGCCTCTTTTAAAAGTTCGGAATTTTAAGACCGGAAAAAATAAATCCGGTCTAAAAAATAGCGGCTTCTAAGACCAGATGACTAATTATACACAGTCTTAAAAGACTAACTTTCAAGACTGGATGATAAATACATCCGGTCTTAAAAATTGAACTTTTAGACCAGACGTATAAATACACCGGCTTAAAAAACCAACTTTTAAGACCGGCTTAATATCAAATATGTACACCTGAGCTTTAAGACCGAACATAGAAATACATCCGGTCTTAACAGTTGAACATTTAAGACCGACCAATTTATTTGCGGTCTAAATTTTCCCGAATTTTTTCCCTATTCTGTTCTTCCTGATCAATATATATACACAAATCCACCATCCAATCCAGCACATAAAAGTCTATACTTTAAGCTACAAGCTATGAACAATTATGAATAAATTGAATTGGGAAAAAGAATACAAATATTATTCACCATGAGCTATGTGGCCTCTTATTTAATGATTTTACTATGACTACAACAACTAAATTAATTTATACAATAAGATAACTTACTTACAAATACAATAAGTTACGAATACAACATACATGCCCAAAATAATATTCACTATGCCTTCATCTGATTCCCACCCAAAAACGAAAGTAACATCCTCTTTTATCACATGCCCATTTGGATCGGATCCTGCCACAAAAATAAAACAAGAACAAACTTCATAGTCGGTGACATTGTTTATGAACATAAAAGGAATATAATATAGTTAAAACCTTAAAATTTTCAAAGAATTCTGCATATGAATATTACCTTATGAATTGACTCTTTTATAAAGTGATATCCTCCCATATCCCTTCTCGATGATCATTTCTTATGCCGGGTTCATTATCCGCTTCATCTTCTTCGTTCATGTCCGGTAGACCCCTTGAAAAAGGAGTACTCTCAGAAAGACCAAAATTTGAATGACTTTCCTCATCAATATCAATTTCCTTGCAAGAAATTCGAATACGCGAAGGGGTCTACCGGACAAATCCTATCTTGCAAATCTTGAAAAACATATGCGTATTCGAATTTCTTGCAAATCCTATCTTGCCTTCACACCATCCTTGGAACTACCTTGTATGTTGAGAAGCGTGCCAACAATGCTATCACATATGTTTTTCTCCACATGCATGACATCAATACAATGTCTCACATCAAGATTGCGCCAATAGAAAAGATCGAAGAATACAGATCTCTTTTTCCATATATTTGTTTCTTTTCTACTCTTTGCAGTCTCACCGAAGATGACATTGATATTTTTCACCTTTTCATAAACTTACTCCCCAGTCAATCCCATCGGAGCATCTTCATACTCTTAGCCACCAAAAAAGGCTTTCTTTAATCGACGATATGGGTGGCCCCGTCTAAGAAATCTCCTATGTCCAAGATAAACCGTCTTTCTTCCATGTTGAAGTTGATGGTAGCGTGTGCCTTCTTCACAAATCGGACATGCTTTATGGCCTTTTACACTATACCCTAACAATTTCTCATATGCTGAGAAGTTGTTTATAGTACAAAATATTATGGCTCGCATTTTAAACACCTCCTTCTTGAAAGAGTCAAAAACATCGACACCTTCTTCCCACAACTCCTTCAAGTCATCGATCAAGGGCTGAAGGTAAACATCAATATCATTTCCGGGTTGTTTTGGTCCCGAAATCAACATAGAGAGTATGATGTACTTTTGTTTCATGCATAACATAGGAGATAAGTTGTAAATAATCAGGATAACAGGCCATGAACTATGTATGCTACTAAGGCTTCCATATGGATTCATGTCATCCATGCTAAGGGCAAGCCTAAGGTTCCTAGGTTCTTCGCCGAAGTTCAGAAATAATTGATCGATTTTCTTCCATTGAGAAGAATCGGCCGGATGTCGAAGCTTTCTATCAGAATCCTCTCATCTGCATGCAACCTCAATTTTTTTGCATCATTTTCATTCGCAAACAACCGCTTGAACCTTGGTATGATTGGAAGATACCACAACACTTTTGCAGGCCCCTTATTTGACTTGTACCTTAGGGTTTCACATATCGGACAATTCTGCTCTTCTTCAAACTCTTTTCTATACAATACACAATCATTTGGACATGCATGGATCTTTTTGTACTCCATCCCTAGTGGGCAAAGTATTTTCTTAGCATCATAGTATCGATACGGCAACACATTATCATCCGGAAGCATGTCCTTAAAAGCCTCATGCATTTCAGAAAAACTCTTGTCGCTCCATCCATGACGTGCCTTCAAGCTTACCAATTTCAATACGGCATTCAACAATTGGTATTTTTTACACCCACGGTATAGAGGGGTCTCGCATCATTGCACATATTACCATATGCATGTGATTGATGAAAAGCCTCTTCTCCTACATCACGAATAATGTCCTCTATGCGATCATCCATATCCGTGTCATTATCATCAAAGGCCACTTCCCCTTGTTGAGAGCCACTTTGTATTTTTTCACCATGTCATACCCATACTATATAAGTCTTACAAAATCCTTCACAAATTAAATGTGTGTGTATAACTTCAGGACTTAGTCGCCTCTCATTCAAACATTGTACACAAGGGCAATAAAACTTCCCACTATCATCATGGGCATTTTGTTTAACAAATTCTATAAAGTCCCTCACCCCATTCTGATATTCATCACTCGTCCGTAAAGCATTTATCCAACTGTGATCCATAGTAGAATTCCTATAGACAGAAAGATTTAACATACGTAATCCAAAAAAATTGACACTTGCATATAAAATAAGGCAACACCAAATGCATATATATGTTCAATGTCGGTTATGTCTTTTTTTTTTTACGGAGAAACTTGCCCATTAAATGCATAATGAATAATCACTTTTGGTCATAAATGTATCACAGTGAATCCAAGAAGCAAAATAAATGCATGACGAGGAAATTAAATGTGCATTGCATGAAGGTCTTGTGGACTCACTTTGTAACATATAAATTCAAATGCATTTCTTGAGTCTTTCTTCTCCCGCCACGAACGTTGATGTTGGAACGAGCAAGAATACCCTAAAAGCATTTGTTGGTCGGTTGGGTAGGTCTAAAGTGCAAATATAATATTCAGAATACAATATTCATTAACAATAGAGAAACGCACAAGAACATTTCATCGATTTCGTTCAACCCATGAAAAACCCGAACGATAGCGGGGAAAATCATAAAGTTATATAAGCTGAAACACCTTTTACAGCTTGGTCTATAGAGGTTTAGCTAAGGAACGAGAAAGTGATTGTCAAGAGAACAACGAAGAAGCGATAAAGCAACACACAAACGGTGGAGACAGAACACGAGTAATCACTTTGATACGACAAGAGAAGTTCGAGAGAGGGAAATTTTAATATTCCGCGACGGAGAGAAAATTTTTAGTACTTTGGATTTCATTAAGACCGATTAATTAAAACATATCCGGTTCTAAAGATAAGTATTTTATTAATTTAATTTTTAAGACTGGACTTTTAAACAACTCCGGTCCTAAAGTTTTATTATTTATTTAATTTTAAGACGAGTTTTATAAAATATTCGGTCCTAAAAGTCAAATACTTTTTAGACCACTTACTTATAAAGTATTCGGTCCTAAAGTAAAAGCTGTTCTTTAATTACTAGAGAATATGAATAAAAAAAAACGAAGCTTAGTTCTTAATGATTCATACATACATTCTTGGAGAATATATGCACGTACACAGAGAAAAAAAAACAAAAGAAAAACAAGCTGAAAATTATCAAAAACAATAATCCCTCTAAACATCCTAAAGCTTATTATCATCCAATGCCTTGGCAATATCGGCGTGAACAACATTATTTTCCCGTCGGAGATTAGCAAGTTCCTGTCTTTCTTGCATCAGCCACATTGCATCATTAGATGAAAGAGGATAGGGGTCAGCAGTAGGTGCGATGGGGCCAGGAGGTTAGAGAATATTGCATGAAGGCTGAAGAGGGAGAGCGCGAACCTCTTCTTGGTCTAGAAAACGGAGGAACTCAGCGAAAGGGTCGCTGTGACCAAGAGGTTGGAGAATATTGGCAGAAGAATGGAGGGGGGTTTCGGCACTCTCTTCATCGGTAGCGGTAGGCGCGGGGCCAAGCGGTTGGAGAGGGGGAGCGAGGAACCTCTTCATGGTGCGAATTTGGAGGGGTTGGCAATCTCTTCACCATCAAGAATACGAGAGGAACTCGGCATAGATAGGGTCGATAGAAGGATGGAGGGGTGCGGTAATGTCTTCATCATTCGAAATAACAATGGGTCCAACGACCCAGAGACTCTTTGTCACAATAGAACGCATTCTCGCATTTGGAAGAGGTGCAGGTGTAACGATCGATGAAGGCACGAGCTTCGGGAGTAAGAGTACCCCTACGGGGAGTTATCTTGTATCTAACCATGGTTTGAGGCTTTAGCGGTGGGGCGAGAGCTAGGTAGTGAGAAATTAGGAGATGTTGATAAGGACATTAGTTTTAAGACCAGGACTTTATAAAACATAAGGTCTTAAAGTATAATTAAATTTTTAAGATCGGAGGTTTAGAAGTCTTCGGTCCTAAATTTTTTTTATTCATTTAATTATAAGATTGGAGTTTTATAAAACATCCGGTCCTAAAAGTCCATTTTTTTTTTTCCGCAAGCGGCAAGTTTGAATGAATAAAAATTAAAGGAAAACTGGAGAATAAGCTTCTTTTTTTGGAGAAAATGAACAAAAACGAGACACAATTAAGCTTAGTTCTTAATGCTTCATACATTCTTGGAGAATATGCATGTACACACAATAAAAAATACAAAAGAAAACAAGCAGAAAATTATCAAAAACAAGAATCTGACTAAAGATCCTAAAGCTTATTATCCTCCAAAGCCTTGGCGATATCGGCGTGAGCAGCATTAACTTCCAGTCGGAGATCAGCAAGTTCGTGTCTTATTCGCATCAGCGCATCATTAGAGGAAGGAGGAGAGGGGTCAGCGGTAGGCGTCTTTGGGCCAACTAGTTGGATAGGGGAGCGAGGAACCTCTTCATGGTCCGAAAAAGGTGGGGGTGCGGCAATCTCTTCATCATCCGAAATAACAATGGGTCCAACGACCCGAGACTCTTGTCTCAATAGAACGCACTCATTTGGAGGAGGCGCACGGTATAACGATCTACAGAAGGCACGAGTATAACTAGTAAGTCTACCCCTACGAGCGGTTCTCATGTATCTAACCATGGTTTGAGCAGTTAGAGAAGAGAGCCACGTAGTGTGGAGTTACAAGGTAGTGAGGACCGAGGAGTACATTTAATAAGGACGAGGGGAGGTATGAGGGGAGTTAATAAAGGCGAGAGAGAATGAGAATCTACTTTAAGAGCGGATTTTATAAATATGCGGTCTAAAATTCTATTATTAAATTTTTTTCAATTCAAATGATTTTAAGACCGACCTTTTATTATATATATCCGGTCCTAAAAGACTATTATTTATTTTTCAATCAATTCAATTACTTTTAAGACCGACCTTTGATCTTTTATCCAGTCCTAAAATTCATTTATTTTTTCAATTTAATATTTTTTAAAGTAAGAATTTTGTCTTAAAAAATATTAGTTTTAAGAACGGATCTTTTACAATATCCGGTATTAAAAGTTCATCAGAGTCGTATCCTTACACTCTATTCAAATGAATGATTCAGAGTCTCTTCGGCTTCCAGATAAACTTCCCAACTAAGGCGTCTCCTCGTATTCTGATGAATTATGCGTCTCCTCGTTAAAATTTCTGGCGTTTCACATTGTTTAGGAAGGGTTCTCTATTTAAACCCGATGTTACTTTACTTCCTTCATATTCTTCTCCATCACTTCTACAACCTCCACCGTAATGGCTGCTCCACCACCACCATGAAGTCCTCAACCACCACCAGGTCCTCCTTTTCCTATTAATCCTCTTCCACCTCTGTACCCTCCACCACTGCCTCCGAACCCGTCCTTTTACCGGATGATGCAGCACCTTCTGGCCCGCATCGATCATATAGACTGATGCTTAGGCTAGTTGTTTCAGGTCTATCACGCCGTCAACAACAAGATGACTGCGGTACTCAACGCCCAGGACGTTGAGTACCATCCTTCAAATGACGACGTCTTTGACCTCTCCGACGACTCCTTCCCCTCTGACAACGATGGGGAGGAGTAAATGTTTTTATGTTTTTTTTTCTGTATTGCTGCTGCCCCCCAGGGGCAGCATAAAAAAATATAATAAATTTTTTGCTTTCCTATTTCGATCGCCTCATCCTTTCCCTTATCTTCTTTCTTTTTCCGACAAAAAGGAAACAAACAAAACATTGTCCTCGTGTGTGATCAACATTAAAAAATGCACAGAATACAGATAAGACCGTACAAAACAAAAAACATCGTTTACCTTATTCGAATAAAAACAAACATAGTGACAATTCTTCTCAAGGTTGAACCGTCATTGTCGTCAGTTTTAACTCGCCCTAATTTGAAAGAAAGTGTCATTTTCATTATCTTCATTCTTTTTTCGACAAAAAGAAAAAAGACAAAGAAAAGGGACATCGATAATGGTGCTCAAATTCAGGAGAGGTAAAAACGATGACAATGAAGGACCTAGCTTGAGCAGAACGCCAGAACCTCGGTTGTCTTGGACCCTAATGATTTGTCTGAAAAGCGAGTCACTAGTATTTAAAGGAAGACTACTAAGATTGGAGATTTAAAAAACAAACGGTCCTAAAGGTTAATTTTAAAGACTTTTAGGAGCGGATAGAAATAATATACGGTCCTAAAAGTCTTGCCATGAATTTTAAGACCGGTCATTTAACGGGAATACGGTCCTAAAAGAATTTAGGACCGGATTTTTAATAAATATGAGGTCTTAAAAGTCACACCAATTTATAAAAGAACACTTTTAAGATCGGACTGGGTATTTAACAAACATACGGTCCTAAAAGTCTTTAGAATTAAATAAAGACTTTTAGGACCGGACATATAATAAATATGTGGTCCTAAAAGTCACGCCATATTTTTAAAATAAACAAACACTTTTAAGACCGGACTTTAAACAAACATATGGTCCTAAAAGTCGAGAATACTTTTCAGGTATTGTCTCATATTGCCCATTTACAACATCCTGTACCTCAAATTTCAAGATTGAATTACACATTGCGTGTATATTTACAAATGAATAGTGTTCGAAAAAATAAACAAATTGACAGAAAATTATTGTTGCTACAACATATATTTACAAATGAATTTAGGACATTAATTATTGTCTTAACTTTAAGATGAGGTCATACAGATATTCACAAAACAAATTGCCTATGTGCTCCACTTCATCATCAGGAAAGGGATCAGGACAGTCAAACCTCCGTAACATCAAAGACAGAAACTAAATTAACTTGCGTGCATATTTCATGTGTAACACTAAGCCAGAAACTGAATTCAGCCATAATATGTAACATCAAATACATTTACCTTTGCAGTTAATTTAGTCTTTTCTTGCGTGATAATATCATATATGTGTTTCATGACGTACGGGCCACATAAGTTGGACCCCTTTGGTTGCTGACGGGTCTAAAAAGAACAAGAAATATATATAAGAGCATATATAGCTTACTGACCAAGTTCACAAGGCAGTGTGCTAGTGTCCAAATATGTACCAACCTTTGGTGTGACCCATTTAGGATATGTGGCCAATGGGGTTTCACCAATGGGGTGGTGTGTATGTACAGCGAGGCTGAATAGTAAATAATGTAATAGAGAATGTAGAGAATGCACCTGGTGGGTAACGTCCTATTTATAGGGATTACCTAGGGTTTCTCTCATTGTCGTAGTAAATCCGTTATTCAGGCAGGGTGCGCCACCCACGTTCTGCAAATGCCTGCTCCACTACCTGTATAGTTCTGAATCACAGGTATGATGAGAGAATGACTCAACTCATGCCTGGGTAGAAAGGATTCTGTAACAAATAGCCTTATTGGGCCGTATATCCGCTAGGCCCAATATATGGGTCCATAACAGTTGCCCCCAAGCTCGGTACTTCAGGCCTCTGTTGTGCCGAGGTTTACGAAGTGACCAACCCCGGCTTAGTGACCGATGTGCATAACATGGTTCCTCTCACTTCTTATTCTTTTCACCTCCGGTCTAGTTTTCATGATTCTAAGATCCACGTAGATAAATGGACTTCGGTCATAACCGGCCTTATGCGCTCCAGCCACACATACTTTGGTCATAACCAACCTTATGAAGTCCATCATAAGACCGTCGTTATGAACTCCAGCTGCGTGCACTTCGGTCATAACCAGCATTATGAACTCTCGCCATGAATTTCCCCCAATTGAGGTTATCATGGAAGTCTACTGCCGTATGGATAGAGGTGACCAATCACCTACCCTCCTTAGGATATGGAATCGCCTCTCTGCTTCGCTATCCGTGTGCACTTAATGCCCATGCCTTGATTACCCAAGCATTTATTACTTCCGACGCTTACGTTTCCCAATTAAGGATAAGCGTCAGTTACTCCTGACGTTTCTACACGCCGTGCGCACTTTGGGATGCCTATATAATCCCTCTACTCCTTCCTCTTTCCTTTATCCATTGCCCTCAGGCTTCCTTTTCTTTGAAATCGCTGGATTTTGGAGGATGAACTACCATTATTTTCGAGTTGCCCAGAGTATATTAAGAAAATCGCATTCGGTACATTCGTTTCTGCTCTTCAAAGCAAACCCACAATGTAGAAAACCAAAGAAGAAGAAAGGATCCAACAACGACGCCAAGGTTCCGCAACTCAAGACCACGTTCGATGTATTTGCCGGTCTTTTCATTCGCCTGCCCCAAAGGGCATCTGAGAGTGCCGATGTATTTGCCCGTCTTCACGTGCATAGCTCCGGATACATCCGGGCTCTCAGATGGGTTGAGCCAGCCTCCCCATCTCTGGCTCAACTTCGTATGGGCTCTTAGAAGAACTTCGGGGACCTTCTCTACATGCAGACCATGTAAAGGACACTTAAACACAGAAGGTTTACTTTGTGGACCTGGTGGTAATTTTGGGTGTCCATCCTCTGCAGCGAACTGAGATGCCCATGCTGACAAGTTGGAAACTTTAATTATTCGCTGGATCTTGCCACCGTACTTCCTTTGTGAAGCCTATTGTTTTCTGTATGAACGCCATGTAAACCATTTGGCATTTAATAGAAATAAAAAATCGTTACTGTATATCCATCTGCCTCTATATATTCTTTATTTCGTAAACGAAACAGGCCTAGAATACCATGCGTATTGCATGTAATGTAGCCCATCTAGGGCTAGACACTCATGTTCTTACAATCATTCCGAGTTGACGTTAAAATCAATCGCCCCTCAATTCGGGTTGATGTTGAAATTAACCGCCCTCAATCCGGGTTTAGAATCAAAATCAAGCGCCCCTAATTCGGGTTGGCGTTGAAATTAACCGCCCTCAATCCGGGTTCAAAATCAATCGCCATGAATAATAAGTAAATATTGCTATGACTAATAAGTAAATAATAATGAAACATAATACGTAGCATGCATTATAGCCATGATGTACGTGTAGGAAAGCAGGGCGTGTGGTTGTGAGACATGTGACATAAATAAAATAAAATAAAAACAAAAAAAAAACAATAAAAATAAATAATAAAATAAAGGAAATAATAATAATAAATTAAATAGATATTGTTATTAATTAATTAGAAAGGGGTATTATTTTTAAGGGAATTTTAGGGATTAATGACCATTGTTAATCCTCTAAAATTAATTCGCATAGTTAGTTACTTTGCGACACAAGAAGTGACTAATGACAATTATAAACATTTATAGGCATATTTGGACACCTCAACCGATCCCAACACCTACCGGACCAGTTAAGGATTCAAGTTTGAGGTGGGTAACTGTTATCTTATTAGCTTGTATGTATGTATTTCATGTATGACTGATCATGGTTGCTAGATAAGTTGCATATGTGTATCCTAGCTATGGATTGGGGTTGCGTGTCCCATAGGGCTATGTGTCCTAAGAATGGGGCTGCGTGTTCCATAAAAGACTGCGGTCCTTAGCTGTTAACTACGATTACGGTGCGACTTGTTTATTATGAATTATTCTATACTTATACATGTGTTATACTGTGATTTACGTAATCCTCAAAGTGTTATTTAAATAAAATGTTTTGCTGGTGTGGGTTTGTTTTGCTGTTCATTTTCTTTTGACAGCGTGTTTGACCATGGGCTAGGTTATTAATTGGTTTGGATAATGAATAGGTGGGAAAGAGTATTGGGCTGCAATATGATCATATATGTACATTGCTATTCCTTGTGCGTTGGGCTAGCGGAAACAAGTTGTCATTGTTCTCTTATAACAGTTTTTTTTAATTGATTATTATTATTATATATTTCATTTTCCAAACATTATGAGGAAATTAAATGCCTAGTTTTTCCCATGAAATATTAATATCTTAAATCCTCAAAAAAATTCTGGCCAATAATTATTTCCAACTATTTATCCTTAATTAATGGGAAATATGCCTTTAGATTTCAAATATTAACTTTATAATGATTAAGGTCATATCTTTCCATAATTAATTTTTCCTAGGCCTTAATATATTAATTTCATAATTTTTAGGCCTAACTCATTCCTTACTTGAATTTATCCTTTTTCCGAAATGATTTAGGGAAAATAAACTTTAACTTCCCATAATTAATTTTATACTTATTTTCTGGCCAAATTTCATAATTTGATTTCCATAAAATATTCCATTTAAAATCCCAAAATTTGGGATGTCACAATGACCATTTCGCCCTTTAGCTAATCTTTATTTACAACTTTTATCTATTACTAGTTATACCAATTTCATCAAATAATTTCTAGAAATTAATCATTAATACCATATAAGGATTTTCTCCCTCAATTAGCTTCTTTAGGCCATAAAATATCTACCTTAAAATTTCTAGACCAAAAATTATCCTCTAACTATTTTTCCTTGAATTTTCGGGAAATATGCCATAAATTCCAGAAAATATATTTAAAATTTATTTAAGCCAATTTTTCGTAATTAATCTCTTCATAATTTATCTAGATCACCACAATAATATTCCATAATTTTTTCCTAAATTTTCAAGGTCCAAAAATAATTTCCAATAATTATCCTAAACTTTTTCTCATGATAAGCTTTGATTTTTGATTTCATTGGCTTAGCATACCACTTATCTCGTCTTATTCCTAACTTCTAGTCCCAAAATTTGGGATGTTATACTAGCGGTTACTGCTTATTTTATTTTTATTGCCACATTCAGAGAATTTTGCCTATTACGTCATACCGCATGTGAATTTACTTAGAATATGTAATTACACTGTTTTAATAGAGTGCTAAGGACCTAAGATGTTTATTTACTTAATTTGAATGGTTGATTTGAGGAACTCATTTCGAGGTGATCTTTGAAGAAATTTTTGAAAATGACGTTAAGTTTAGGGTTAATTAGAGATGGTGTTACATTTTTCCTAAAAAACATCTTTAATCAAGGATACTCTTAGATGGAGAACCCTTAATGTGCGTCAATAAGAATACTTTGAGAAAAATTATAAATTTGAGAGACAAAGTGAATCATGTTTTATATTTAGGATCAAATTCAACCTCCAGTTAGCTCTTATATTAAGTACCAAAGGTAGTACTCCCTCCGATCCTTAATATAATATATATTTACCTAATTTGATTAAATTAAGGAAGTTAATTAAGTTAGTTAATATGACATGTATGTTCTAAAACATCCAAGTTATCTTTCTTAATTCCCTCATTTCCTCTCCTCTTTGATTATTATTTAGGAAGCATTAATAGGGATAAATTAAAAAAGATTGATAAATATAAAAATTGGGTATTATATTTAAAACCAAGATCAACTCATCAAATATATTTTATATTAAATATCATAGGAGTACCATCATTGGTAGCTTTCCAAGTCATAAAATCATTACTAGCCACTTCCATTGAAGGAAGTATAGTTAAAAGTCTTTGAACAACTTCACTATTAACAAGGCTAACAAATCGAGTGAAATCCCATGTATCGATTTATGATCCTCCCAAAGACAAGCAACCGAGAGACAATTCGTCTTCCATGCTACTACTTCCTCTATTCTTTAATATAAGATATATTTATCCAATTTTAATAGATCAAGAAAATTATTTAATTTAATTAATATAACATATATTTTCTAAAACACTAAAGTTATCTTTCTTAATTCCCTCATTCCCTTTTCTTCTTAATTGTTATTAAGAGAGTATCAATAGTGGTATATTAGGAAAATGATGACAAATATGATAATTATGTCTTATCTTTAGTATCAAAATCAGCTCCCTAGATATGTTTTACATTAAGGACCGAAGGGGGTACTAACTTAGATCTCACTCAATCAATAATATATGGGTCATGATGCAAAAATACACATGAGTTTTTGTCAAAAGTGTCTCCAACACCAAATACTTTTTTAGGGGCAAAAATGACTATATAGTTACAATAGAATATGTGCAAAAGTGCACACTGACCATTAGTTTGACCTTTGTTTACTATTAAAGCTGACATGGATGATGACATGACTGTTAAAGCAACAATATGGAATTATAACATGGTGACTGGGCAAGGGAAATCAAATCTAAGTTGGCAAGGATTAATATAATGTATAGTATATATATTAAAATGGTTTTGTTCAAATATAATATGGATTTGGAATAAATTAAGGCCCCGTTTGGATCGAAGATAAGGCGTAGGAATGGAAATGAAAAGAAGGGAATAGAAGGGAAAATATTTTACCTCGATGCATTTGGTTCACACTTTGGAAAAGAAATGAGTTGATAGGGAAAAAAAACAATGGTTGGAAGAAAATGAGGTAGGAAAATAAGGCAAATGACCGTTTCACCCATAACAAAAAAATATATATTATTTTATCCTTATTCCTCCTCCTCTCGTTGAACCTCATCCTTCTCCCACCAGTTTTTGTTTATCGATTGCACTCGAGTGTTCAACTGACTCACTTGCTTTGTCGCTTTGTCGAGCCTCAATTTTACACATCACACTCAGTGTGGCATTGACACACTTGAGTGTGTTATTGTTGTCACATGCTCAGCCTGATGCACAAGTGCCTGAATTTTCAAGGATTTTACAACTTAACACACACTTATTCAAGAATACTTCATTTAATACCTGACCAGAATTTTTAAGTACTATACAATTATAAAAGTATAAACCTTTGACACTCCGTTATAACCGATTATAAACCAAATTTGATCTTTAAGTTTCAACTAGTTCAATACTTCAATATCGTTCGATTTTCATAATATTGATCCGTAAATCCATTTTACATTTTATATATGATGATCATGGAGTAAAGCCAACAATGGAAACAAACATTAATATCCACGTTAAACATGTTGCCAAATTTGCATCATCATGAGCACAATTAACCAAACGATCAGCCAGGTATAGTTACAATTCCAGCTCTACAATCAGTTTCAAATTTTAAGAAATCAGTACTAGTTATGCTATTTTGTGATAGTCCAAGGCAACGATTTTTCTTAAATAACTCAACTGTATTCTTTAAAAAAAAGTGACTGATAGAGTGCGTAAATTATATAATTCAACCTGAACCTGTTTAACAAAAAAATGTGACATTTACTAAAATTAAAACACATGAACCATTTAAAACACACCTGGTTTACCTAAACCATTAAACCCACGAATTCATCACCAACATTGATAATAGACGGTAAAATCCAAACAAGAGGTCTCGAGATCAAACTAAGACAACGATATCAACAATGTCAAAACACATGCCAAAAGGATATCAACAATGTCAGTTGGGGATGGTACATAGAAAATGAACCTGCTATTGGAGGTTTGCACAAGGAGATCGCCTGAGACGTCGAAATTGGGGGTTTGCACGAGGAGCGCTTGAGATCGTATGAGATCGCCACCGTCCTACCACTATCGAGGTCATCGCACGAGGGTGTCAATCGATCGCCTAAGACCTACAACGCTCAAGATCGTCAATCGCCGGTCTCCCCCATCGCCGCCGTCCTACACATTTGGAGATCGCTTGATCCGTACCTCGTTATCAGGTTTCGGGGTAAAAGTTCGGCCGATAGGAGCAGCGATACCACACAACGGTGACGATACTCGCAATCGGTGAAAGTCCGGCCGAAGATAACCGTTGTTGATCCTGTGGTCGGAGAATGTAGCGGAATATGCGGGGATCAGATTATCTTAGTAGCTTTTTTCTCAGAATCTCTCAATATCCCATCATCACCGTTGATTTATTCTAATCGTGGCCGTCCATATATATCTGATTTTAGAACCTGAACCAAAAACTCTTCGACTTTGCACAGCGGAGCACCTACTGAGATAATCTGATCCCGAAGCTTTTACTAGTTAATAAAGCATTCTGAGAAAACTATCATGAAAAATCATTAAACATGACATTCGGCGATCCTATACGGTATTTTTTTTTATTCTTCACCAGATCTTTGCCGGTGATTCGCGGTGATTCCAGCCATTCTTAGTTGAGTTCCGACGGTCGTTCAAGGTTCCTTGGTTGAAATCTGCGGTGGCTCGCGATGGCTTACCGTGGTTTCTGATTCTTGCCTTGATCATCAACGGTGGCTCTAGTTCACGGTGGTTCAAGGTTCCTTGGTTGAAATCCGCGGTGGTTCGTGGTGGCTCACGGTGCTTTCTGATTCTTCCTTGCGGTGGTTCAAGCATCTCAGGTGATTTCTGATTCTTGGTTTGCGGTGGCTCACCGTGGTTTCTGATCCTTGCTCGCGGTGGTTCAAGCATCTCAGATCTTAGGTTGATGTGGTTCACTGGTAGATTTAGGTCAAATTTCACGATGGTTCACCGGTTGATTTTCGTTCTCGCTGATGGTTCTGAGTAATCATTTCATCGTTCGATTTCACATTGAACTGGTTCTGGGAGTATTATGCTCGTCTGATTTTGTGCAGGTTCTGAGTCATCATTCTGAGGTTTATTCTCTATTCTTGGTACTTCAGAGATTGTGGTTCCATTCTTAGGTATTGCCATTCTTAGGTATTTCATTCTCAGAAATTTGCTCTCAGTAACACTATTCTCATCTCTTTCGAATAACATGGCTGGGGATGGACAACCTTCTACTCGTGCTACTGATCCAGGGCACCTTGGTTTTAATCATCCCTTGTTCCTTCATCCTTCTGACACTCAAGCCACCCTGCTAGTATCTGCTATCCTCACTGGCTCAGAAAATTATCCTATTTGGAGTCGTTCAATGTGTATAGCTTTGTTGGGGAGGAAAAAATACGGATTTGTTGATGGAAGCTGTGCACGTGGGGATCAGACTGGTAATCTCAAGAGCACGTGGGACAGGTACAATGTTGTGGTTTGTCATGGCGATAAATTCTGTTGACAAATCGCTCTGTGGAGGTATTTCCTTTTCTGAGAATGCCAAATCTGTATGGGATGACTTGAAGGAACGTTTTGATAAGTCTGATGGTTCCAAAACGTTTAGCCTTCATCGTGCAATCAATACAATGACCCAAGGTAACCTTTCTATGGTTGTATATTACTCTAAATTGAAAGATCATTGGGAAGAGTTTGATAGTCTTGTCCCACTGCCTTCATGTGAGTGTCGTACTTCTCAACAGTACACTAAAATTGTTCAAGAACAACGACTATTTCAATTCTTAATGGGTCTTAATGAGAGCTACTCCCAAGCTCGGAATCATGTTCTGATGTTAAGCCCTCTACCTGTAGTCAATCAAGCATTCTCTATGATTTCACAACACGAGACCCATCGATCTCTTGGCACTAGTCACATTGAACCTTCTCCTAAGAATACTGTGATGTTTGCATCAAATGGAAGAGGGGGACGTGGCAAAGGTCGGACCTCCTATCAAGGAAGAGGAAATAATCAACAAGATCGGACCTCCTATCAAGGAAGAGGAAATAATGAACTAGATGAGTGTTCACATTGCCACAGAAAGGGACACAAGAAGGAGCAAGGTTTCCATATTATTGGTTTCCCAGCTAATTGGAGGTCGAGACCTGTACGAGAGTCTTCAACGCGTACTATCGCACTTGGAGCTTCTGAATCTATTGGAGTTGCAGGGAACCTTACCGCTCAACAATATGAGCAGTTGGAACTTCATGTTGGAGCTACTTTTACTTGAGAAGGACTCTCATGATAAGAATAAAGACCCCTCGGGATCTCATGGATACTCTTTTGTGGGTCTTTGTTGGAACTTCACCTATAGGTTTGAGTTAGACTCAGGAGCAAATATACATGTTGTTAGTGATCTAAATTATTTGCACACTTACAACATAGGTTACCTAATGGTGAGAGATTAACCGTCACACACATAGGAAATGTGAAAATTGGTCACAATATTACCTTAGAAGGTGTTCTATATGCCCTTGGCCTGAAATTCAACTTAATATCTATTTCTCAACTCACATCTCATGCACATTGTATAGCTTTTTTTCCTGATGTGTGTGTTTTGCAGGACACCTTGAGTGGGACGATCAAGGGGATTGGTAAACTCACTCATGGTCTTTATATGTTGCAAGAAAACGTTCAATTAGACTACCTATCTGATTCTAGAATGCTTTTCTTTCTTCTTTACAATCTGTATGCGCTTTGAAAAATGTAAAATCTGATATATGGCATCATAGACCTGGCCATGCGCCTTTACATGTTCTCAAACATTTGGTTGAAATAAAGAAGCATGTTACACTCTCTGATAATGTCCATTATGACATTTGTGTCCAATCGGAACAGACTCGACTCCCCTTCACTGTTAGTACAATTAAGACTACCTGCTATTTTGAAATGTTACACATGGATGTTTGGGAACCCTATAAGGAACCCACATATCAAGGTTTTCGTTATTTCTTAACAATAGTGGATGATTTTTCACGTGGGGTTTGGATATTTCTTATGTCACATAAATATGAATCTGTTCTGCATATCAAGACATTTATTACCTATATTTCTACTCAATATAAAGCAAATGTCAAAAGAGTAAAGAGTGACAATGGATTGGAATTTGTGAACTCCATTTGTCAATTCTTTCTTTTATGACAAAGGTATTTTGCATCAAACTTCTTGTCCCTATACTCCTCAACAAAACGGGGTTGTAGAGAGGAAACATAGACATTTGTTAGAAGTTGCTAGATGCTTGATGTTTCATGTAGGTATGCCTACTAAGTTTTAGGGGGAGAGTATTAGGGCTGCATCTTACTTGATTAATAGAACACCTAGTAAGGTACTGCACTATAGGGCTCCATATGAGTTGATTCATGGTAATGTGCCTTCTCTGGGATTTTTGAAAGTGTTTGGTTGCTTAGCCTATGCTACTAAATTGCATGATATTGATAAATTGTCTAGTAGGGTAGATGCATGTGTTTCCATGGGTTACCCCACAACTCAAAAGGGTTATCTTTTATATAATTTGAATACGAAAATGATGATGGTTAGCCGACATGTAAGCTTTGTGGAAGAGAGGTTTCCTTTCAAGGAAAGGGATGGTTACAATCCAGGGGAGTCTCTCCTTCACTACCTAATCATTTTGAATATGAAAATGAGATTTTGCTAGAGGGAACATTTGAAAATCTAGAAGGCAGGACTGAACCAAATAATCTACACACATCTCGCCTCCTTCGCATAGGCGCTCTGCAAGAGATAGGAGGCCACCTAGATGGCTGAATGAATATGAAACTTCTAATCTTCCATCTCAACAATTGGAGGCGGATAATGGGTCCAATTAGCATGAAGCTGAGATGGTTAAACAGGGAGTTGTTCCTTATCCTATACAAAATTACTATACTAGTTCCAATTTATCTTCCTCATACGAGGAGTTTGTATGTTATGCTGATACTTTTGTTGAACCTAGGACGTTTGAGGAAGCCGTCAAAGACCAAAATTGGAAAATGGCAATGAAGGATGAGATTAAAGCCCTAGAATTAAATCACACTTGGGACATTGTTGAACTCCCGGAAGGAAAGCATCCAATTGGGTGTAAGTGGGTCTATAAAATTAAGTATGACTCGAATGGTAAAGTAGCAAAGTATAAGGCCCGTTTGGTGGCAAAGGGGTACACTCAAATAGAAGGTGTAGATTATTCTGAGACATTCTCGTCGGTGGTAAAGATGGTAACGGTGAGGGCCGTTCTTACTCTTGCACTGTACATAATTGGGATATCTTCCAAATGGACGTGCATAATGCTTTCTTACAAGGAGATCTTCATGAGGAAGTGTATATGATGATTCCTAAAGGTTTTAAAGATGTTGGAAAGGGAAAAGTATGCAAGTTAACCAAGTCTTTGTATGGATTGAAGCAAGCTTCAAGGCAATGGAATGTCAAGCTCACACTTGCATTGGTGAAAGGAGGATTCCAGCAGAGTTGCATGATTACTCTTTGTTTATAAAGTGGAAGATGTTAGTTCTCTATGTGCTTTGATGATAACTGACAATTGTAAACACAAGGTATAGTTTTGTCTTTGGTAAGTTGAAAAAACTTACTGTCAAGACAAAACTTGAGTTTTGGTTTCAAAACTCGAGTTTTGGACTTGGCAGAGAGTTGTTCTTTTTCAGTGATCAAAGCAAAACTTGAGTTTTCAAATAAAAACTCGAGTTTTGGGACTTACGAGATAGTACTCAATTTTTCACTTAAAGACAAACTTGAGTTTTGAAAACTCGAGTTTTGCTCGGCATAGAGATTTCACACTATTTTCAAATGAGGACAAAACTCGAGTCTTGGTTTGGAAACTCGAGTTTTGGCCAGACAGAGAGTCTTAAACTTTTGAACATATGCAAACACAGTTTCGCGCTAAAACTCCTGGATTTTGATTTGCTCGAGTTATATAAGTTTTCTCTAAGTTAAGAGAAAACTCGAGTTTTGATTTCAAAACTCGATTTTTTACTTGACAGAGAGTTTTCAAGTTTTTACTCGAGTTTTTGAAAACTCAAGTTTTGACTTGGCACAATTTCTTCAAGGTTTTCATAATTATATGAAAACTCGAGTTTTGTTTTCAAAACTCGAGTTTTGGTCAAGCCGAGAGCAATCTATCTTTTCAAGGTTTTGAAAACTCAAGTTTCCCTTTGGAAACTCGAGTTTTGATTTGGCTCGATCTCTCAATGTTTTCATGCTTAAATGAAAACTCGAGTTTTGTTTTGGAAACTCGAGTTTTGGCCAACCCGAGAGCTTTGAACATTTTCAATATTTTGAAAACTCCAGGTTTGAATGAAAACTCAAGTTTTGATGTTTTGGACTTAAACTCACTGTTTTCATTAAAAGTCCAAAACTCGAGTTTTGAGTTTCTTTCAAAAATGTGCTCCAGAGCTCAAATCGTGACTTTCCTCTCTGGATGGAGAAAACTCGAGTTTTGATATTGAAACTCAAGTTTTGACTTAAGTGCACAGTTGAAAACTCGAGTTTACATGAACAAACTCGAGTTTACATCGCAAAGTCTGAAATTCAAATATGTCGATTTTGCAATACCTTCTTGTTTGATCTTAATACTTCCTATGATTATTCTCTAATGTTCCTAGATATGTTTAACCTCTTTGTTAGTGAGTTTCGCATGATTAGAAAATGTTTATTGAAGGTTTAAAGCAAAAGCAAAAAGTGGTGTCAAGACATTAAATGCAAAACCCTTTAAAGTTGCATACTTTTGGGTAATCCATCTGCACACGTTTGCAAAGCATTAAAGAATGTTTTCCACATCCAGCCACTGCTACTCCAACGAACTAATTTGCGAGAGAGTCAACTCTCGAACTTTTGCACTAGATTAAGTGAAGATTAGAGAGAGAAGAAGACCAAAGCTTAACCTAAACCTTGTCTAATGAAGGCAACGGTTATATTGAAGATTTCAACGGTCATTTAATGCTCTCTTGGTATAAATAGAGTAGCATTCAAGTCTTCTCAACTAACACATCTACTGAAAACGAATTGCATTCAAAGTTCTTCAACTACTTTCGAGTTTTCACTTGTAAAGTATCTTCGATACATTAAGCTTCAGTGTTTATCATTATCCACTCTTAGAGAGAGTCTTTTATTGTAAATCATTTACTGTAAAGAATCACAAGTCAGGGGACTTGGTGATTGGGTTCATTAATTACAACTTGTAAGGGGGAGTAAGTTCTAGAGAAAGAATTACTCTTGAGTACAGTGTGTGTAATCATTTGAGATAGTGGAAATCCCATAGAGTCTGGGGACTAGACGTAGGTCAAGAGGTTAGACCGAACCTATATAAATTCGTGTGTCTTGCTCTTCTCCTTTCTACTCTGTTTACCTCTATTTTCGCTGCCTTAAACAGAGCAAAGTTTTAAAGTTTTTAAATCCCCCAATTCACCCCCCTCTTGGTGATTTAGCTCCACTTTCAGAAGAAGGGTGAGATGATTGTCGTGTTCGTTTATGTGGATGATTTACTCATTACGGGAAGTAATAGAGAAGCTATTGAGGAGACAAAGACCTATTTACACACTCAATTCAGAATCAAGGATTTAGGTGCTGCCAAATATTTCTTGGGGTTAGAAATAGCAAGGTCAAAGGCTGGAATAGTTTTAATCAGAGAAAGTACACTCTTGATTTGATTAGTGATGTGGGGTTGAGTGCTTCCATTCCAGCACCAACACCAATGGAGCAAAATGCAGAACTCGTGGAGCACCCACGAGCAGATGTGACAGAAACAGATCAGAATCCAAAGAAAATGGCGAAGAAGCCAAAGAAGATTGATAAGAAATTACAGCAACCTGAGATATATCGAAATTTAATTAGTAGGTTATTGTATTTGACTGTCACTCGTCCTGATATTTGTTACCCTGTGCAGGTATTTAGTCAATTTCTTGCGAAACCAAGGGAGTCGCATATGAATGGAGCAATGAGGGTGCTGCACTATTTGAAAGGAACACCGGGGCTGGGTATCCTCTTGTCTTCAAACAGTCAAATGCAGCTGGAATGTTATTACGATTCGGATTGGGCTGCATGTAAAGATAATAGACGATCAATGGCAGGATATGCGGTAAAGCTGGGAGGATCCTTGATATCGTGGAAGTCAAAGAAACAGAACATAGTGTCCAAGTCCTCGGCAGAAGCTGAATACCGAGCAGTTGGGCATGTGACCTCGGAAATAGTTTGGATTGTTGGTTTATTAAAAGATTTTCATGTAATTAATGTAGAGCCTGCAAATGTATTTTGTGATAGTAGTGCAGCAATACATATTGCTAGCAATCCTGTATTTCATGAAAGAACAAAACATATTGAGATAGATTGTCACTTTGTTAGGGAAAAGTTGCAGGAAGGTTTGATAGATCTAAAGCATGTCAAGTTAGAAGAACAATTGGCTGACATATTGACAAGGAGCTTGGGAATAGAGGCTCATAAATATTTGCTGAGCAAGTTAAGTGTCATTGATATCTATAGCCCTAACTTGAGTCCGCCCATGTATGTAGGTACAGTAGTAAATGGCAAAAAAATGTTTTTTTGGAGATAGTTTTTCTTGATCATGAACTTTGTGGCTCTACCTAATATCGAGACCATACTTGTAGAAGTTTAAGATGATTTGATATTAAAATGACGGAGTCTTTTAATGACTTTGTGAGGATCCATCGTAAAGGCGCAGCGGGGAATGTAGTCAAGGGCTTAAGTCATGAAATCTGTTGATATACTTCATGTTCCGGATATACATCGAGATCCAGCAATTCAATTCATTCGATAATGTTAAAGAAATAGCCGACTCGTTGCTTCCAAAGAAGTTCTCATCGGTGGGATTGTTTTTTCCTTCATAAAAAATAAGAGCGGTAAAGTATAATCTTTTAGTTAGAAGGAAAAAGAGAGCTCAAGGGATATTTACAACCTCAATACCCTGTCAATAACAAAAGAATTTCAAGGTGGTAAAGACATATAAGAGCTTCCTTATCAAAATATTTCAATTTATGCACATTTCTATTAGATCTTTTACTATTGAATTTATATTTCATTTTCTCAGATAGAGGAAGGATCTCCAAACGGTGAGCAATTGCTCGATGTTGAGGATGAGTGCAATGACTTTGAAAATGACGTAGGCAGCTATTTGAGATTGATGGAGACGATCATGAAAATGGGAGAGATGAAACGGATCTTGTTGATTTTCATGATGGGGAATCTTAAGTTAAAGACTACCCTCCGGTAGTAGGGATGGAATTTGATACATATGATATGATGATGCCTATAATTACTACAATAGCTATGCCAAGGAACTTGGATTTGCTATTAGGGTTAAATCATCATGGACCAAACGTAACTGACAAAAAGAGAAACGTAGTCTTTGTGCTTTCTGCTTCACAGAATTGTGAGGGTTTCAAAAAAATCAAGGAAGCGGATAGTCGTAGGAAAGAAACAAGAACAGGTTGTCTAGCTATGATTAGGTTGAGATTAGTGGAATCTAACAGGTGGAGAGTGGATGAAGTCAAGCTTGAGCATAATTTGTACAGACGGGCAAGTTGTTGAAGAAGGAATGGTATGACAAGATCATTATATGGTTGCTTGGCAGGCATTTAAAGAGTCATTGAATAAGGTTTGCCTTGTAGCAGCTGATAAGATTGATTAAACAGATCAAGAGTGCACGTAGTTTGTTTGTACTTGTAGAATTGCTGTTTATTCTTTCTTTTTTTCCTTGCCAACCAATTACAACAAACTTGGTTGGTTCTTTGGTTAATGTTCATAGTTGTTGGCGTGGCTTGTTGATATATTTCTCGGTTTTCATGCACCTTTGGCTTGTAACATAAATACTTGTAAGGATACGAGAGATTAGGCTTTTTTTTTTTTTTTTTGGTGTGGTGAAATTAAGTCGCCCCAAATATTTATTTTTGCTAAGTTAAAGAAATTAAAGGAATTGAATATATATATATATATTGTATTACAACTTTTTTTGACCATATACTGACATCTACATTACTTTTGCTTCTTCCTTCTTCCTTCTTCCTTCTTCTTCTTCTTAAGTGAAGGTCAAACTTCTATAACAACTTCATCAAAGTCCCATCGGTTCCTAGTAGGTGAATCAACAATGTTCAATCGGCATGAAGGATTTGGCAACCAACTTTGAAATAACAATTCAAAAGCATATGAATGAACAAGTCCTTCGTTTTCATTTTGAAAGACATCATTCTCTTTTGGCAACATCATTAAAAATTCTATTTTCATCAATGTAAGACATCATTCTATTTTGGCAAAGCATCATTCTATTTTAATCAATGTAAGACAACACATAGGCTATATGATGACAAGTATATAAGCATATGAAAGTTGTTTTGACAGCATCATTTTGTTTTAATCAATGTAAGACAACAGCAAATTGGCAACCACACTTCACCAAGCTAGTAAGAAATGTGGGTGTATTAAAACAACTCAGAAATCGGTAAACTTATAACTATTGTTTCTCAACATGAAGTATATATCAACAGATTTCATTGACTTAACCCCTTGATTACATTCTACTTGAAGCTTTACGATGGATCCTCCCAAAGTCATTAAAAGACTCCATCATTTTAATATCAAATCATCTTACACTTCTCCGGTATGGTCTCAATATTAGGTAGAGCCATGAAGTTCATGATGAAGAAAAACTATCTCCAAAAAACATATTTTTTTACCATTTACTACTTTGTACCTACCGAACCATAAAGACTAATATCATTTGGAAAGAAACCCACTCCAACTAGAACAAAATCAAAAACACCCACATGGACTCATTATTTTTATTTTACACTTCTCCTTTGTACATGCATCATTGGAATCCAAATTTGAAGCGTAGGCATAAAATTTCAGGACTACAAGAAAATAATTACCGTGATGTCGAGGTTTTGACTCGGCGACAAGCTCTTGTTGTCTGCGAATCACGAAGTATCACCGGTCATGGTCCGGCTTTAAAAGCTCATCCGAGCGTTCGTCGAAGATTGCGAAATCCATCGGCATTGTCGACCTCCTTCAATTTTGCATTTTGGACATAGGTCCCGAATTTCATGTTTAATGGTTTTTCACCCCCATAATGCTTGAAAAGTAGTGCGCCAGTAGCATCAATTCATGATAGTTTTCTCAGAATGCTTTATTAACTAGTAAAAGCTTTGGGATTAGATTATCTCAGTAGGTGCTCCGCTGTGCAAAGTCGAAGAGTTTTTGGTTCAGGTTCTAAAATCGATATATATGGACGGCCACGATTATAATAAATCAAGGGTGATGATGGGATAGTGAGAGATTGAGGGAAAAAGCTGCGAGAGAATATGCAATATGCGTTGGGCTAGGTTTGCTTTTGAGTATTGGGAGTGTTGGGGCTTTTGCTTTTGGGGACTTTTAGGCGTGGAATCTGTTTTTTGTCCAGTGGATACATGGTGGAATTGAATTGATAGTACTCTCACACTCCGGTGTGATGTAACTTATGAGGTGTGTGGGGGACGTATTTTTTCAATTGAATTCAATTTAAATTTTAGAAAACATATGATTGAAATATTTTACAGAATTTTAATTTATGAATAATTAAAATCTTTTAAATAAATATATAATATTAATCAATATTTATATTTCAATATTTTTCAATAAGAATAAGAATATAATATTATTTATTTAATATTTAACATATTTATAATTTGTATATTTATGTTAATTTAATATATTAATATAGAATATATATTTCTATTTTGGATGTGGGATGTATGGCAATCGTTATCACACTCACACTCAAGTGTGCTAAATGAGGGAGGACATTACACAATTCCGTAGACACTCGAGTGGGAGGTTTTCACACTTTAGTGTCCACGAAATCACAAGGGTAGGATGTGTCCAAATGCCTTGGAGTTGGACACTCGAGTGTGAGGTTTTTACACTCCAGTGTCCACGACATCCCAATGTTTAAACTACTTTTTTATATTGATTTTTGCTATGACACTCGAGTATGTATCATTTCACTTGAGTGTACAACATATTATGCATACTCTCTATTTAGCTTTATATCAAGATCATTGAATAGTGGATGAGGGAGGAACCAAAAATTAGGTACATAACTTTAGAATTTTATATTAAACGTAGGTTAAATACAAGATATTATCTATCGTTTGTTGTCAATTGCACTCTTACAGTTGCCTTTGACAAAATTCTAAATATACGTGGGAACAAAAATAACTCACCCATCAAACTTCCCAAAAATTCAAAATAAGATTGGATGAGACTTTCTCAAAAATATTCAAGATGCCGCACGCAAATCTATGTCTTTAGCAATGCCAGTATCCATGTTGCCTTGAATGCAATGGGAATCTTCTCAAACGAATTGAGCAGCATTTGCGAAGAGACAATCTTAATATGAGCGGTGGTCAAATCATCCACAGTGATACCAGGAACTTCCAGCAAATGATGAAACAGGTCAGCTTCCTTGACTTCTATCTTGGCATGATGCGCATCTCGAGATAAACGTGCTCCCAAATTGTCAAAACATTCATGGATTTTGTTGTCCATGGCCTAACGAAGACAAAAACCAAGGATCTTTGAAAGTAAACGAACAAAACAAAGACGGAAAAAGAGCCAACGAACTGTTGTGCGGGATGCACTTTGTCGTCGCTGAAATTCCACTCGCTCTCTTCATTCTCCACAGATTTCTGTTTTCCAGGGTCACATGCTCACCCTTTTATAGAGTTAGCCGTGTCATCAGGAATAAAATGGACTTTAGGCCATTTTCAGAGGCACTTGAAAATGGCTTCCACCATTTTTTTGTGGAAACTCATTTTCATTTAAACATGGGAGAATGGTAAGCGACGAGAAAATATTTTCAAGTGAAAATTTAATCCAAACAACCGCCGCCACTGGAAAATTTGAATTTTCCTTTTCCCTCCCCGACTTTCACTCATCTAAACGAGGCCTAAAAAAACCTAGGTTCCCTCTTCACGATTTGAGAAATCGAGGCGAGAAATCAAAATATTGAGTGGCTTGAGAATGACGACGAGAATTTGAGCGAGAAATCATGATTTTTTTACCTCGGCTCCTTATCAAGCATTGGCATCCTCGGTGACAAGGAGAATGAGAATAAGAATGGCGTCAACGCTGATTTGGATGCTTTTGGGTTCCCATTGGAAGTCCCTATGAGTTTTACTCGTTTGCGATCTCCGCCTCGGCTCTCAGCTCATTGGTGGCTGGTTCGGTGGAGACTAATAGCAGTGGTAGCAACGTTAACGAGGACTTTTTTGTCACCTTGACTGGTCAGCTAAGTCAATCGTGCCTCTACAAAACTCCAAAGCTCACTATCCCCACTTTCTGGGACATGGACGAAACTAAGGTAAGAGTTTGGGGATTTTTATTAAAATTTCAAATTTCATTTTCGAATCAACCCTCCATTTTAGAACTGATTCGAGTCTAGTAGCTTCGTTAGGTTCAAAAAAATTATCGCTTTACCTTGACAAAAAACATGAGATTTCCATTCACTTTCCCTTTTCCTCTATTCCCGTATAATATCTCAAAATCCGATCTAGGTATTGCTTTCAAAAACTACGAGGGATTCCCCTTTCTAATCTTTTATTTTGGGTTTGACGTTGTTGAGACTGTACTTCCAGTGGTCGAAAGGAGAGGGTATGAACAATGAATCAGACTTAAACAACATTGATTCATGGTACTCAGAGTTGTTATTTGTGCCCAAAGGTAAAAAATGAAGGCCTTTTTTTTTTTTTTTTTTTATTCAGCCCATCGACGCGATCAATTTACATTGGAGAAGAAGGAAGAGAAGGTCAATCAATTTACATTGGAGAAGAAGGAAGAGAAGGTCAATCAAAAAAAAAAAAAAAAAAAAAAAGTAAGAGAAGGAGATAGAGAAAGGAAGGTGAAGTCATGAATTATTTGATTTTCCTTTCCTCGTCAGCATCTTAGCATCTTATTGTTTCTTTATCATCCATGCCAGCCTTAAAAGTAAACAAATGATCAACTAACGGTCAATATATACTTTTGCATCTATTTTGTAAACACAGTTATTTTTGCTCCTCAAAAAAATATTTGTTGTTGGACACACTTCTGTAAAAATATCACACCTTAAAAATAAAATTCAGTAGGCCGCCTCTTTCTAAAAATTGGAAAGCCAAGATACTTTCCAATCTCACTCGAAATGTTCATGCCAGTCACATTCTTTATTCTTCCTGTCAGATCAGCAGGAATTTTTAGGAGAGAAGAAAATACTGTATATGATTTTGCCATGCTCACTTTTCCATGCTGCACGAAAATCTTTCAAGGCATTCCATAATTACATGATGCTGGCTTCTTTGATGGCTCTCCAAATAGTAGCAAATCATCGCAAACATAAAATCGGAGATTGCTGGCCCACCCTTGAATTTGTTCCTTTTATTGAATAAAAACATTGAAAAAATTGTAACATGGGCCTTATATATAAACTGACCCATTTAACCAAATACTAGACCTGATATGAGTCTGCATTTGAATTCAGCCCAATTAAAAAAAACAGTGGGGGATACCAAACAAAAATTAATTACCAATCCATGTTTGTATCTTTTTCTTATGAATATCAAAAAAATATTTGTGGATTTTGAAATAAATAAAAAATATTTTTGCATTGTGTTGCCGAAAACATATCGTAGACATATATTAGAAAAGAAAATCAGTATGGGATGAAATCTGAAACATATTTCTGTTTTGTATCTGCGATAATTGAACTATATCATAACAATAAAATGATAAATAATTGAGTAATTCCCAGAGACGCTTGGTTTTATATGTAAAAATGTATTGACTAACTGGTAAATTTAGAAAAAATCTCATTTAAAGCAACATCAAATGTGAAATCCTAAATTAATTAGGTTGAAAAATTTGACAAATCTCTAATTATGTCAAAGACCCAAATTAGAATTTATAAATGTGGGATACTTTTATCACATGCCCCCTCATTCTTTATTCAATTAAGCCACCTCTTTTTTTTTCATAGCCACCTTTGCCATGACCAACTACCACCCTCAATGGTTGGAGCTCTTTTTTTTTTTTTTTCTTTTTCTTTTTTATTTTTTATAATTTAAAGGGTTTTTTCTTTCAAAACTTAAAATATAAAGGGTTTTCGCCTTTCTTAAAAGTATACTTCCCAGAATTTTAAACTTGTGTTATCATTTTCAATTGGGTCTTTATAATTTTTATTTTACCTAAAGTTTGTATTTTGTCCTGTATGTTCATATCAAATTTCAATTTAACCCCTTTATTCAAAATTTATATTATTATTTTAATTTAATAAACTAGAAAATATATTAAATAAGATATATTATTTATATTTAGAATATATTTATATATTTAAAAATATATTTCATATTGAATATGAATTAATAAATTTTGAAATTTAAATTGGATTTTGATAATAAATAAAAATCTTCTATTAAAATTTTGAATTCTAATTCTATATTTTTTTCTACTTTTTTCAATAAGAATATTTTGAATCTCTAATTTTCTAAAAAAAAAGTCCTAAAGTGTATTCTTAGTCTCTAAATTTTAACACTATTCATTTAACAGGAACATATTGTCCCATCAAATTTAGATAGTAGCTCTACAACTAAATGCAGATAAAAACATGCATAAATTTTAGAATTTTAAAATGATTATCTAAAGCATTCAATTTAGAACATGATTTGTTAACATTTAATTGTCGATTTAAATTTGATGTGTCAAATAGATGGGTATATTGTGATTACATAGTTGCAGATATTTTTTTTTGGTCAAAGGATACTTCTATTAATACTCCAACAAACATTACAAACAAAGCAGAATACACGCAAATAAAACAACAAGAAGGGAACATCAACGACCAAAACACAAATCCAAGAATTACAAACAAAAAGAATACACACAAATAAAACAAACTACAAACAATCACCCCTTAATGGTGATCGGGAGGAGGGGCATCATGAGGAACAACATTCATCTTCTGGGAGTCTAATGTTAGAAGTGACAGCAAAGAAGGTGTTGGTTCGAAAACCCACCCAATCGGGCACACCCCTTTATAAGCATCGCAATGAATGAGGTCACGCACGATTACCCCCTCAGGGGTAAAGGACGAGAGAGAACCCAACCTTGGTAACCAACAGACAAATAATATCAAAAATAATGCTCCGCTCCTCCAATCAATCATATCCGGAGCTTTAGCATCAACACATTCAAGCGAGAAAGAGACGGTCGGTTTCAAAGATAACATTATCATGACCGAGGTCTACAGCGAGCATCAATGCCCTCTTAAGGGCAAGAGCTTCAGTCATAAAAGCAGAGATGGATTTCACCTTATCCACAAAACCCCATTTGAAATCGCCAAAATGATCCCTACGATAACTCCAATAGAAGCGCCCGGAGACATGTTAGTCGAGAAGGCCCCATCACAATTATATTTGAGCTTGCCCATGGGGGGGGGACCAGACAGGTAGTTGAGTAGGAATAACCCTTTGACCCTCCGGATTGCTGTGCTTTTTATCGCAACTCACCCAGAAATCAAAGTTGTTTTTCCTCGCACATTCAATAACATCAATAGGGTTAGGATCCTTATGATTAAAAACTAAATTATTCCTCTGTTTCCAAATACACCATAAGATCCAACAAATTAAAGAGAGATTTTGCTTACTAAGACGGACATACGAAAGTTGAATCCACCAAGCATTAAAATTGAAATACTAGCAACATCAAGCTTTACACCAAGAGAACACCCAAACCAGACACACCTAGTCCAAGGGCAATGGAAAAACAAGTGCTCCACCGTCTCCACCGCGTCAGAACAAACTGGGCAGATGCTACTCTGTGCTCTCTTTCTTCGATAAAGGGCCCCATTGGTAGCAATAGCATTATTTAAAATCCGCCAGATAAATTGCTGAACCCTAGGGATAACTTGAATCCTCCAAATTGACTTCCAGCAGGATGGAGCAACCACTATTGAGGACCCTGCCTTGTTGCCATCAGACAACAACTTCTCTTTACTAATATGATACCTACCTTTCACAGAGTATACACCATTCTTAGCACTAGTCCATACTAGTTTATCAGGCAAACCATTAGATAGGATATCAATCTCATAGATAACACTCTTAACTTCCGGTGAAATATAATGATCAATGAGAGTAAGATCCCACTTTCCATTGACAATTAGATCACCAACCTTGCCCTTATCTATGACGGGATTTAGATCCCTGGGTTTCTTCAGAAAATCCACCTGAGGGATCCATATGTCATCCCAGATACTGATAGAAGCTCCATCCCCAATATCCCAGTGCAAATCGGGCTTGAGAAATTATCTACCATCCAGTATGCTAGACCAGCACCATGACGCTTTATGACCCTTACCCGCCTTCATGAACCCACCTTTGGGAAAGTACACACTCTTCAATACCCTAGCCCACAAGTCATCGGGCCTCGTTAATAATCTCCATGCAGTTTTAGCCAACAGAGCATCATTCATGATAGATAAGTCCCGGAAGCCCATTCCACCAGTACTTTTTGCTGTAGTTAAAGACCCCCAGGCTTTCCAATGTGTAGTTCCACCGTAAAGCAAGATCCGCTCCGAGAAGTTAGCAATTAGACTACTAATCTCTTGACAAGTCTTAACCGGGAACTTGAAAACATTCATCGGATAGATGGGGATAGCTTGGAGAACCGCTTTAATCATGACATCTCGCCCAGCAAAGGAAAGAAGAGAATGACCCCATCCTTGAATTTTATTAGCAATGCGTTCCCGAACATAAGCCAATGGCTGATGCTTTGTCTTGCCCCATATGCTCGGGATACCAAGATATCTACCCGGGTCCTCTGTCACAGGAATACCAAGAATTCTTCCCACCATATTTTTAACATCATCAGGGGTATTGGAAGAAAACAAGAAACTCGATTTGTCAAGATTAATGACTTGACCAGAGGCAGTGCAGTACATTTTCAGGATATCAGCCAGATGATTGCAGTTGCGTTGAGATGCACGCATATATAGAAGAGCATCGTCAGCAAAAAAACTATGTGTAAGAACAGGGCAACTATGGCTCAGTTTGACACCTTGAATAAAATGATCCACCTGGCTCTGTCTAATCATAATAGAGAGGACTTCTGCAATAATGATGAAGAGATATGGGGACGGGGATCCCTGCCGGATACCGGCTCGGGGTGAAGGAACTCACTTTTTCACCCGATAAGCAAATATTCAAACTAACAGAGCAAACACATTTCATCACAAGAGACACCCACTCAATACAGAAACCAAATCTCAACAGCACCTTTTCAAGAAAATTCCACTCTACCCTATCATACGCTTTGCTCATATCCATTTTAAGAGCTAATTCATACTTACTCGTATCTTTCTTGCGGCGAAGATAATGGTATACCTCATTGGCAATAATAATATTATCATGAATACACCGACCTGGCACAAAGGCACTTTGATTCTGTGAAATACAAGTGTCAAGCAAAGGCCGCATTCTATTGGCCAAGATTTTAGAAATAATCTTATAAGAGAAATTACATAAACCAATAGGGCGAAACTGGGAAACATGCTCAGGCTTATGCACTTTAGGAATAAGAGTGATGTTAGTTTCATTTAAATCATTAAGCAACAACTGACCAGCAAAAAACTCTTTAACCATACCACAAACAGACTCACCAATTTCAGACCAAGAGGAATGATAAAATTTACCCGAATAACCATCAGGGCCAGGCGCTTTGTTGCTTCCAAGACTAAAGGCGGCTGCTTTAATCTCCTCAGTAGAAACTGGTAACAAGAGACAGTGATTCATCTCAGAAGAAATAGTAGGCTCAATGAACCCCAAGACTGTATCTATTGGCCGGATGCCAGAAGTAGTGAACAGCTCCTAAAAAAAGCTAGCAATATTATTCGAGATAGCATCCTTCTCATACAACCAATTGCCCTCATCATTTCTAATACACGAGATTTTGTTCTGTTGCCTCCTCTTGATAGTGGAGATGTGAAAAAACCGGGAGTTCCTGTCACCAGCACCTAACCAATTATTCCGAGATCGTTGCCACCAATATTGCTCCTCGCGCTCCAACAGTCTGTCCAGCTCCCCTTTGGCCTCTATAATCCCTCTTGAAATATTTGGAGTTCGAGCCTCTAGAGACAGCTCAGCCAGGTGATTCTTCAGGATCTCAATGCTCTTACTACTGTTAGGGAACTCCTTCTTGCTCCAGGCAATTAACCTCTGCGTACACCGCTTCAAATTGCTCACAAAAACCTCAAGTACTGAGTGATCTTGATCATTATGGTTCCGCCAGCATCCCTTGATTACCTCAAGAAAACTCCCATGAGCTACCCAGGCAGATTCAAAACGAAAGACTCGATTTGGCTGGCGATACTCATATTGGAAACGGATGAATAGAAGGTGATGGTCAGATCCAGCCGGAACAATATTAAATACCTGGAGACACGGGAATAGCTCCCTCAACTGCAGATTCCCCAAGGCCCTATCAATACGCTTATGAATAGTATCCGGGTAATCATGATTATTGCACCAGGTAAAAAGAGGTCCATTATAACCTAAATCTTCAAGATCGCAGTCAGCCACAAAACACTTAAAATTTAGAATCCTCCTCCAGGCTCTAGGGAGACCACCACTCTTCTCCTGTTGAGATAGGATATCATTAAAATCCCCAATACACATCCACGGGTCCCGAATGTTATTACTAATTCGTCACACCTCTTGCCAACATAACATTCTGTCCCCATCATCAGTGGGTCCATAGATGAAAGTGATATACGCAGGAGTCGATAAGGTCGCAGATGACACACTGGTATGAATAATATTAGATGACGAAAAAAGTATATTAACTATAAGCACATCAGACCACCATAATGCTAGGCCACCACCTTTACCAATGGGGTTAACAATCCATTCCTCATCAAAACCACATCTTCGCCTTACTTTTCTCATAACCTTCACCTTCTCGCTTAGTCTCCATAAGAAAGACTAAGTGGGGTTTTTCGGGAACACTCCTCCCTCAAATTTCGATTTTGTCAAGGCAACCCCCAAACCCTGACAGTTCCAAGCTAAAAGATTCATGGCGAACCGGTGGTTGGTCCCATCCAACCACCGGCGTTATCAGACCGAGAAGAGTCATGATCCATATCTTGTTCACTACCAGCCATCAACCAACTATCAGGAAAATCAATCTCACCAGACGGAGACATATTACTAGACATACCCGGTTTCTCATCACTTCCGTATAGACGAAGATACTTTTTAACTGATCGGAAATTCCGCTTACGATCCTTTTGTAATTTCCCCGCTACCCTTTTACCAAGAATAGGTTCTTCAATTGAATCAAAATCTAGCTTCCTGCATTTATTCCGGTCCACCAATGCCAAATCATCCTCAAGAGGCCTTTTAAGATGAATGCCCTTTAAACAGAAAGACATGGCTGAAATTGGGGAGAGCCCATTGGGAGGAGCTATTGGATTAGATTTAACCTCCTCATCACTCGGATACTCAACAGTATAAGGTTGGGAAGAATCTTGGCGAGCTGCCTCCTTACCCTTTGAATTAATTAAAACTTGTACTGCTGATTGTGAATTGTCTAAAGGAATGATGGGGTTAGCAGCATCTTGAGACACAAGCAAAGGTGAAATATTGGCTGACCCATTAGGCAATAAACAAGAGTCCATATCTGAAAAAATTCCCAGGCCCACGCATGCTTTTTAAAACCCCAGTTCCACAAATGTCCACCCCCACGTGCATAGTTTCCCCATTTTCCACTAATCGGCCCAAATCCTCCATATAAACCAAGCTACGGCCCACACTAGTTAGCCCAATCCTCTCCACAGATTCCACTAGAACAGATTTGGTTGGGAGCACGTGATCCTCCCCCTCCTTGCTCACGTCGCAGGTCTGGGCATCCATCCCCTCAAGAGGTTCCACTGCAGAAGGGTTGTCACCGTGCTGGTGGATTAAAGGTAGGCCACAGTAATCTGAGTCCACTGGCCCATCAGTAGTATTAGGTGCCTCAGTGTCCAGTAAAACCCCACATGTTCAGCCCAAAACATGAGGTCCACCCAAATTTTTAAAATTGTTTCTTTTCAAACCAAAACTCCATGCGTCCAAAGCAATGGGCCCGGATCAAGCCCATCACTTATTTTATGCTTGCTGACATCATCTTCATTAATCTCAGAAATTCTCACCTGGACCACACCGACCGTTGACCCTGACATAGCTTGTTCCCTTCGATTTGTCCCATTCGCTGCATAAGTCAGAGCCACCTCGGGCCCATAAACGACCGTTGGAACTGATGTACACCGGAGGAGTTGCTCCGCCGGCTGGGAGGGCACACCGGCCGCCTGAGAAACACCGCTGGCAGAGGGGAAGTCCTCCAACATCCGATCACTCTTCCCGGTAGCCATACCATCATCTCGACATACCAGACCCAACCCGACTTCCCTGTGCTCAGATTCCACTGGTTTTTCCGGCGAGTCCGCCGTCCAGCTCCCTCGGAAAGAGCCGGTAGTTCCCTTGTCGATGAGAGAAGCTTTACACCATTCCGCCACACAAACTTCCAAAGACTCTTCAGATGTCCGAACAGCAGGAGTAGTGAGCCAATTCCCAAACTCCTTAACAACATTATTTCCCTGATTATTCGCCAACACAACTGCACACCGTCGGCCATCGTGTCCTATGCGACCACAGTTGTAGCAAAAGACTTGCAACCTCTCATACTTCACTGTAACCCAAGCGGGTTCCTTCTCCTTGCGAGGAATCCAAAAGCCTGAGACCAGGGGACACTCCAAACTGATAAGGCAGCGAACTCTGATAAAACTCCGATCAATTCTTCCATCCCTCATTGGTTTTTCAAACATGACCGCTCTCCCAACTGAATCACCTAGAACCTTTGCGTTGGCATTGCTGAAAGCTTCTAGCGGAAGATCGTGGAATTGAACTCAATACGGAGCCTCGCCAAAGTTGACATCTTTAAGAACCATGAAATTATCCCAAGTCTGCAGATTAAGCAAGAACCCTTGAATCGACCAAGGCCTTCCCTTGAGGATACGCACATAGTCTTTGACGTTCCGGAATCGAAATCTGAAAATAAGCTGGCTAGTGTCGAGGACATGCACCTCCAAATCCTCATCTATTTGCCAACCCTTCTTAATCATGGTAATAACCGACGTAAACAAATTTTTGCTAGTGAATACTTTCCCTACCAAAGTAGCCCCACTATTATCGGAGTTCACTCTCCAAATCCAAAATAACATGTTTCATTCTCGTAGGAACACTACTCTGTCCTACTTCCATATCACCACACACCACACCGGAACCCACACACACAAGAAACACCCAGAGGGCAAGAGGATAAAACGGGACAGGAGGTCTAGGCAGAAGCACCGAGCAAGGCACACCGACCTAAAGGCTCACCACGAGACCAAGGACACTCACAAAGAGGAGAGAGCTCTCACGCAAGGAGAGGGGGGTAGTCTTGGCAGCTAAGTGGGTTTGCTGATTTTTTACATAGTTGCAGATATGAACAGCAAGAGGTGTTGACAATTTTTGCGGAACCACCTCTGAAATTACACGACTTCTTGTATGGCTATGTTCCATCGTATGTTAATATATAAGATAGGATAATGGGCGTTTGGCTCCGTTGCTTACCAAAAAAGTTTGATGTGTCAACCTTTTTGTTAAATTAGATATATAGGATTAAGATTTATGGAATAAAAATAAACTTTATAAAATTAGAAGACTATATTTAAACTTGATGGAAACTTAAATCACCAAACATATATTTTAGCCTTTTATTTTTTATTAGATATTTATACTTTCCTCAATTATAGGTATTAGTTCTTATAATTATAATATGTTAATTTGTAAGAGAAATGACATTAGCAGCTGATGATATATAACTCGCTCAAAATACATATTGATGAAAATTAAATGAAAAATAACCAAATTACATTTACAAATTATATAGGAAAATCATTATATGATTTTAAGGAAGGATTTTAATTACCAAAAATTTCACAACAAGTTAGCAACATGCAATGACAAGTTTCGGAGTAGGAAATAACCACATATCCATATTACTCACTTGTTATTAGGACTTTTTGATAATTATATTCCTTCATTGGGATCTTATAGTGATTCTCCAAATTATATATGTAAGAGGTGATTATCTTATGTTTATTTTGATAATATATAAATTTTATTCCATATTTTTTAAGAACCATGTATCTTTTAAATTTTTTATTTTGTAAAACTTTGCATGTCAATCAGTCAACACTTGCATTAATAACCGCCGGTGGCTGGCTGGGTGGCTGGTTAGGCCCACCGGTGGGAAGGGGTATTTTAGTTTTTTTTTTTTTTTAAATTTACTTTCCATCAGCGTCCAAATCAGCGCTACGTCAGCGTTCCATCCAAGTTAACAATCAACGTCTGGTCAACTAACGGCCCGTGGTATTTTTGCTCCCAAAACATAACCACGTGTGTACTTTTGCTCCAGAAAAAAGCTCGTGGTGCTAGGCGCTCCTAGGGGAAAAGCTTCGTGTGTATTTTCGCTCCTTAACCCTAATTAAAAAGTTATTAAAAGTATATAACCAACAAATTATGAATATAGGAACTAATTACCACAATTGAGGAAACTATAAAGATCTAATAAAAAGAAGAAGAAAAAACAATAGGGTTTTATTAAAAATTAAGTGAAATTATAAGGACTAATAAATTATTTTTTCTTTTATTTTTTATGCATGATTTTGTAAGACTCAGGAGATTCATGTACTATACATTACTTCATTCATGTACTAGTTAATTAATAACGTATCTTGTTCTTAGATTGCGTTATTGAACCGTTTCACCTCAGGTACGTATATGTACGGTGTACCTTTTCAAAATTTTACATACTAATTCATTAATACTATTCATTATAGCATAATCTGGCCCTAAAATATTTTGTATTTATTATGTTTTTATTATATGTTGTACATAAAGAAAAGAATTTAGAACCATATCAATCTTAGATACTACCTATAGTATAATTAGATCTTTTTACCGGAAGAATATCACGTATAGGTTGATAATATCAATTGTTTTCAAATTCGTGAGTTGACTCTTCAATTTTATCGTTTTTAAGTTTCTAATTTAGAAAATCGAATCGAGTATCGATAAAATCATAACCATTGTAAATTTAGTTAAACTTACAAGTTTATATACTAAGTTTATCGTTATTACGTTTCTAACTCATAAAAATGTGTTAACTTACACTTAAACTCAAATTAACTTCTTTGATTTGATAATGGTCAGTTGCTTTATATATAAATTTTATAAGAATTTCTTTATTAAATATGATAAATTATAAATATGATGGATTTAGTTTCAATAATTTGGATTTAAAATACATTTAAATCATATTGTTGTCATTTTTTATATTTTAATTATTTAATTATATACTATTAATATCTATTTAATGGTAAAGATAAATCCTTACAATTTACAATTCCAATTCATCGATACGAGTTTACGTTATTATCATGAGTTTGAATCTTGATCTTATCCTATAATGTATACCAAAAGATAAAGACTTTGACAAATATTCTGAGGAGATGAATAGAAAATATTGTACTACTTTTATGTAAAAAATTATATATAAAAATATTTATATTTAATAATTTGAAGAAAGCTCTAACACACACACATATATATATATATCCAGTTCAATTGATGTCACTATGCGTAGATCATTCATTAGTAACACACTAACACTATTAAACACTATTATTAAGGTATCACAGGGCATCATCAGAATTATATAAATGCAAAAGATGGAATAATATATGAAGAGAAAGGCTCTTAAATAAACACATTTAATATAATTAAAAATTAATGAGAATTTAAATGTGTTCAGATATGGAAACATGAAACTCCCATAGAAGCTTGGAATCAGAGATAGACGCGTTCGGTATCCACAATAATTCAGTCGTTTTGTGGTGCAAAATGAGAATGTAATTAAATAAAACAAAATAAATAATATTGTCAGAGGAAAATATCTTATTATTTTATTATAAAATAATAAACAAAAATTATGATAAATATTGATAACAAAACTATAACTTATAAGTGATATAGGATATAGTACTAGTATGCACTGAACCTAGTAGAATGAGTTTGGATCATTGTACTTGAAACTTGACTTCGGACGTGTCAAGCGACGGAAACCGGCCTAGTAGGAAATCAACCCGATCGGTACTTTTCTCTTTTAAAATCAATTATTTTTTTTTTTAGAATTTTATATTAATTACTCGAAATCTTCAATTTCTCATTGGTTTGGCCCCATGTTAGCTTCGGTATGACTTTGTTTTGACCTATTAACTCTTAACCCAGTAGGTTTAGTGGTCGTTCTGGATTTCAGAACCTTGGTTTAGATGGTTTAAACATAAAATCTCCGATTTGAGTTGGGTGAATGCGAGAATGTTTGAGAGAGGGCTACTTCTAATTTTAATAAGAGTACTTAAATATAATCTAATTGGATAGCTATATCAAAAATATTAATCATAGTACATTTAAAATATAATTTAGAAATATGGTAACAAAAACATAGGCCTATGCTCAAATTTTATTAATAATTATAAATTTTAGTTGATTAATTTGTAGGAGATTATGACATATTTTCTTTTGACAAAAAAAAAAAAAAAAAAAAAGCTGTTTAGTAGGATGATATATTTTTCTCAAGCATGTTGGGGGTTAAAAGAATGTCAACCTTAAAGAATTAAAATGAAACATTGTGCAAAATTAAAAAGATTTTTACCCGGAAAGAAAAAAAAAATTTAGAATTTAGGCGACCCGAAATCGATTCGGGTTGCCCAAATTCAAATATAGGAGACTTGAATTTCATTCGGGTCGCCTATATTTGAATTTAGGCGACGAATCAATTCAGTCGCCTAAATTATAAAATTGGCGACCTGATTTTCTTTTAGGTTGCCCCTGTTAAAAAAAAAAGCCAAAAAAAAACCCACACACGGTGTCAAACAAATACATTTTATTCAAAAAAATGCAATTTGGGCGATCAGAATAAATTTCAGGTCGCCTAAATTCCCCAATATTAAATAAATTAAAAAAAAACACACACACGGTGCCAAACAAATACATTTTATTCCAAAAAATGCAATTTGGGCGACTGAATTAATTCAGGTCGCCTAAATTCTACAAGTGGCAACCTTATTTTCTTTCGGGTCGCCCTTTGTTAAAAAAAAATTTAAAAAAAAATCCACCCAAGGTGCCAAACAAATCAATTTTATTCCAAAAAATCCAATGGCACCAAATTGAGTCCAATTTGGGCGACACAATTCAATTCAGGTCGCTAATGAAATTTTTATCCCATGGCGCCAAACAAAAAAATCACTGGCGCCAAACATAAAAATTTCATATGGCTAATAGGCGTCACGAAACATATTTCGGGATGATAAAAATGATTTTCACTCCAAAAAACATTAAATATCATGGCGCTAAACCAAAAATTCTCGCGCGAAACTACTTAAAGCGTCCACGAAAATATGTTAGAACGCTAAAAATCAATTTTACAAGTCTGAACTTTAATTCGGGACCCGAATGATCATTTTCCTTCCATTTATTTACAAGAATGCCCTTTGCCTTCATTTTTTACTTCATTTTTTTTAAATAAGGACGTTTTTTGGGGTAGTGATATCCAATTTTTGTAGTAGTGATCAAAGAATCTCGAGCAAAGAAGTAACTTCGTCTATAACCGAGGTAGGTTCTATAGGGTCATTCTTGTGGTACAATCACTATTCGGAGAATTAAGAGCAATATTCTCTCTCGAGTTTCTAAACCCTCAATTAGGGAAGGGATGTAGCTTAACATAAAAGCTAATTTCTATCTATTTTTGTTTGACTCTTAATAAATTTTTATTTATGAATATTCTTTATAAATTTCTATTTATGAGTATATTTTATTTTTTCTTTTAATTATATTAATTTCTCTTGTTCTTCACATGATTTGCTTTGGTTGGCTACTAATAGAATCTAACATTTGGGTAATCTTGATGAACTAGGAGGTGAAGAGAAAACCTAAATCTAGAGAAATATACCCAATTCATTTAGGCTATGGATAGTTATAGATATCTGTGGTGATAAAAACTAAAGCTTCATGGTTTAATTAGTAGTGTAAGTGTCATAGAAACGAGTTCAACACTAACTAAAAAGGACTAATAACTCAAGAGAATATCAGGACACTTTAGGAATAGTTTGTCATTATAATTAGTTAAAGAGTCAACTCAAAAAAGTAGAAATAAGCAACATGTGGGTCAAATCTTGAACCGACTCTTTAAGTGATTGTTATATTCTCATCCTTATTTTCTTCTTACTCAAAACTCATTTGAATTAGTAAATTACAACCTCCGTGTGGCAACAAGCCCATAATACTCTACGATTATTACGCATTGATCACATACACTTGTGGGGGCGATTAGATATAAGCAATGGTATTTGTCTTCCTCGTTGATCCAAGCAACATTTTTGGTGTGGTGCTTTCTATCTCTGCAGCTTCTAATGGGGTTTAACTAGGGTTAATTGTTTATGTGGAAAATTAAAACACGTGATAGAGGCTCATTGATAAAACCATATTTTTATATGATTTTTCATTATTAAATTGGGATTCTTAATGCATTTTCTGGGATATTATTGCATGATTAAGCATTAATTTGAGTTAGGGACATTTGTATTGAAGTAAGTAAAATTAGGGGTAAAGCGGTCATAATTTTTTAATTTATTCATGCAATTAATTCTTTGGACTTTTGATGCTATGATTAATTTTGCATTGTAGGAATTTTGGACGAAATTTGGAAAATTTAAAAAATGTTAGAGAGGGACCTCAATTAATGTCAGAGAAGACCCACAATTAATGTCAGACAAGGACCAATGTAAAACACTACGTTTTATTTTTAGGTCAGGTGCTTCTTTCTTCATTCAATTTAAGGTCAAAGTTGAAACGCGAAGAGGGACCTGAAATAGCCAGCGCCGCGAGAACAGAGGTTGACCTTGGTCCTCCTTCGACCTTGACCTTGTCCCTTCTACGTCGCTGGCGACTTCCCACTCTTCATTCACCGTCGCTGCGACCCACATCCTCCTCAACCACCATCACTTTCACCGCGGAGAACCGGAGATAGTGCGCCGAGATTGGAGATCATCACCTCCTTCATTGTCTCTTCTTCCTCATTTCGGGCGAAGTATTTGAATTTGCCGGCGTCTCTTTCTAGATTCTAGCGACTCTTTCCTAGATTCCGGCTAGTGTTCTGATTGATATGAGTTGCTGATTTCCCTTGATCTTGGTGATGAGGATTACTGCTTGAGCTCAATGAACTTCATGGGGGGTTATTCTATCATTCTATTAGTCTAGATTTATATATTTAGGTTGCCTAGTTTTAGGAATTATTGTGTATAAATCTGGAATTGAGATTGATGCTAATTGTCTCTCTTGGTTTGATATTTGTAGTTGAAATTGGATTTTGTAGTGTGAAGATTATATTTGTTTTGATTTCTTGGTGTTGCAATGAGATTATATTAATTAGCGTGTTATTGTCTAGTTAATGTGATTGATTTGTGCCTTTGAGGGACTGTTTAGTACTCAATTTCAAGAAGACTCATGTTACATTATTCCAATTTTAATTGCACATCAAGTGGGTTTAAACAATTTTTCAAGTAGTAGTGGTTAGCTATATTTGTAGGAGCTACTATTAATTGAGAATATTGGACTCAAGTGTTATCTTGAGGTTTTTCTTAAAACTTGATGAATTTTTTCTTAAAACTTGATGAATTTTAACTCACATAATTTTTTATGAGCAAAGGTAGTCATTTCTTCATTACCAAGAACATTCATCATTCATATTTTCACTTCAATACCATTCCACTCACCCATTCACCATTTTATAAAGAAAATACCAAAAATAATAGTTTAGCATTTAATTAATTTGCATTATTTTTTAGTTTATTAATTTGAAAATCCAAAAACCATTTTCCCCTTGTTTTTATTACAGTTGTATGTCATTTAGATTACCTAAGACTTAATAAAAGACTCCTTAAGAAGAGAGAACGATTCTCAGTTTGCCTATACACAATCCTTGATTATTTTTTATTGTGGACCCCAAGGCTAATGACAAAAAAACCTTCAATCATTGATTGGATACCTTGACATACTTGACCTAATTAACATGTCTCAAGTTTTTGTCTATATACGAACAAAAATGATTGCCCTTAAAATGAATCGGTAACTATTCATATGTAGGCACGGGTATTAGTTGAAACTTGAGAAATTAATATTTGTTAATGTGGGGACAACAAATAAAAGTATTTAAATAAAAGTGACACCAATAATAATTTGACTAGACAGGCCTACTAAGGTGATATTTTCAAAGCTCTGCTAGGGCTTGCTTCCGGCCAAATTGACGAGTGCTCTGCTACCTATTGTGACGGAGGAAATGAGTGGCCCCTCCGTTTGCGTCTTGCGAGGGGGGAAAGTGAGGAATTGATGGAGGAGGATCGGGAAGAGATGAATCGAAGGAAGCGGAAAGTCGGTGGTGCGGAGGGAGAATTTGCGCGGTGAATCGGCCGTGAAGTCGTGAGGAGACGTGGATGAAACTAGATGAGAAGGCGGCTCAGGCCGAAATCCTATAGAGAATCTTTGCTGCACAATGTGAAATTGAAGTCCTGCTGGTGGGAATGGGCCAAAGATGATGAAGATGAGGAACTTGAAGACTATGGCGTTGGAACAGACTTTGCTAGGGTCCTAAATCCGAACGATGGCATTAGAGTGGATCTCTCAAATCCATTAAGCCGGTGTTCGAGCTTGAAGAAAAGAAGAGGAAAAGGATGTTGAAACCGTTTCAGAGAACTCTGATCGTAAAACTGATGGGGCGTCAATTATCGTATGGCTTTATGGTGAACAAGCTGAGCCAAATTTGGGCAACGAAGAGAAGCATAGACATGTTTGACTTGGAGAATGACTTCTTCCTAGTTAATTTTCATTAATTCGAGGACTATATGGAGGCACTCATCGGAGGACCTTGGGTAATTGCAGATGCTTACTTAAGCGTGTCAAGATGGAGGCTGAAATTCAATCCTAGAAATGAAACGATTGACTCGGTTGTTGCTTGGGTGAGACTCCCTGATCTACCTGCATTGTTGTTCGATAAAAAATTTCTGCTCAACCTTGGAAACTCTATCGGGAAAGCAATAAGGCTAGACATCCACACGAGCGCAAAGGGCTAAAGGCAAGTTTTCCCGGATGTGTGTCGAACTGGACCTAACCAAGCCCTTGGTTCCTGAGTTTATGGTTGATGGCCAAATCCTGAGTATAGTCTATGAAAGCATGGGATTGCTGTGTCGGAAATGTGGAAGGGTTGGGCACCTTATGGAAGGCTGTGAGAGATTTCATATGCAGAGAAATGAAGGCGAAAGGGAAATTGAAGGAAGAGAGGAGAGGAAATCAGGAGCGGTTGAGAAGGAAAGTGAGGGACGACCTTGGAAAACTGTACAAAGAGTAAGGAGGCAAAGAAAGACTGTTGCTACAATGTCTGGAGCTCAAGGGGGGTCACGCTTTGCTGTGTTAAGTAAGGAGTTGGGGGCTGAGTCTAAGGACACAGAAACGGGAGTGGCGTAGCGGGAGCAAGTGCCTGCGGGTAATGTTGAAAAGGTACAGAAAGAAGGATCCCTACGGCAGCAGCGTAAGCCCGAGAAAAGTAGTAATAGGGGGAGGAGCGAAGAGCTTGGATAAAGTTTCCTCACAGAGTTTGGAGAGGAGGTCACAAGAGGGCAAGACTGAGCGGGGGACAAATGCTAATTAGGTTCTAAGAGAAAGTAAACAGGGCAATTCTGGCATAAACAAGATTGACAGTCTATTAACCATGGAGAAGCAGAAGTGCGAAACTGTGAGGTACCTAGGGAAGAATATGGGGACGGGAATACAGACGAAGGGCAAGGAAAATTTAAATCCTGGAGATCCCATGGTGGGGAAAAGGATATTAGTGCGGTGGATATGGGAGATATCGGTGTATTAGGCGGCATGCCGGTTCAATAGAGATCTTGGAGAAGTGTATGGGGGAGGGTCGTGTATCCGCTTTCTTTGTTTAGTGCTATCTCGATCGGCCACCTTTACCATCTTTTTATCATGTTAAAACTATTAGTTTGGGCTGGGGGTCTTTGCTAGCGGGGGTGTTGCGTACGTCTTGAAGGATATGAAGTCTAGGTATAAGCTAGACATTATAGTAATGTTAGAGCCACAATTAGTGGGGCTCAAGCAACTAGAGCCATCCGACAATGAGGGTTCGGGAAGTCGATTAGAATGGAGGCTGATGGTTTCTCTGGTGGAATATAGATCATTTGGGAAAGAGATGACTTGAGTGTGGATGTCTTCTTGAAGAACGACCAATTTATTCACTGTCAACTGAAGTTGGGTATAGAAAGCATGTTATTTACAGCTGTATACGCTAGCCCTACTGAACAAAGACGTGTGTAGATGAGGGATGAGCTTCAATCTCTGGCTATCAGCATATCAGGCCCGTGGCTACTAGCTGGAGACTTCAACGAGATTAAGACTCCGTTGGAGCAAAAGGGTGGAGGTAGAGTTAATGCAACGCGATATCGGAGATTCAATGAATGGATAGAGGATTGTGGACTTATTGATGTGGGTGCAAAGGGACCCTTCTTCACGTGGAAAGGGCCAAAGTGGGAGGGACTTGAAAGGGTGTTCAAGCGGCTTGACAGGTGTTTGTGCAATGTGGAGTGATTAGAAAAATTTGAAAATGCTGTGGTCAGAATAGTTCCGCGACTTTGCTCAGATCACCACCCAATCCTTGTGAATTTAAATACTGAATGGCAGGGGGCCAAGGAGAAGAGCTTTAGATATGAGGCTATGTGGCAGTCACATGAGCAGTTTGAAGGGGTCTTAAGGGACAGATGGAGAGGAGATGAGGAGGCTTATGTCAAGCTATCTAACTTAAGCCTATCTCTAGCACGTTGGAACAAGGATGTCTTCGGAATGCTTGAAGGAAGGAAGCGCGGACTACATAATAGATTGAATGGGGTACAATGTAGCCTAGATAGGTGCTATAACCCGTTTCTCATTAATCTGGAAATAGAATTGGAAGAGGAATTAATGAGCACTCTAAGACAAGAGGAAGTGATGTGGTTCCAAAAGTTTAGAGGATGATGGTTGGAGGAAGGTGATCGGAACACGCGATACTACCATACCAAAACCTTGGTTCGACGGAGGAGAAACAGAATAAATGCACTCAAGGATAGTAATGGGATGTGGGTTGAGGAGGAAGCAGACATTGTACAGCTGGTTCAAACTTTTTATACCAGCCTATTTAGTGAGGAAAATGAAAACAGAGGGGGGATTGTAACAGAGCATCAATGGGGAGCGATTGGGGCTGAAAGATTAAAAGTTGCAGGAAGGGAAATTGATTATGAGGAAGTAAAGAAAGCGTTCTTCCTGATGGGGAGCTTCAAGGCACCTGGTAAGGATGGCTTTCCTGCAATTTTTTATCAGCATAACTGGATGGAAGTGGGGCAGGCTATGATTTATTCTATGAAAGTATTATGGAGACACCCAGAAAGAGTATGAGAAATCAATGAAACCCTCATAGTTCTCATACCAAAAGTGGAATTACCAGAGTAGGTAAGTCAGTTCAAACCCATAGCCTTATGTGATGTTCTCTACAAGGGCTTAGCTAAATTGTTAGTTAACCGTCTGAAACCCCTTATGGACATATTAGTGTCACCATACCAAACAAGCTTTGTGCCTAAACGGAGCATTCATGATAACATAATAATTGCAAAGGAATTGGTTCATAGCCAAAAGGATTTTTACTCTACTTCTCTAATTACATATATCATTGTTTTGAAAATCCTTAAAAGGTTTCAAGCAAGTGAACTCGAGTTCACTTTTGACAAACTCGAGTTCATCTTTGGCCGAGAGCCTTGATCTTTTTTTTTTTTTTTTTTTAAAATGAGCAAACCGAGACACATTGTTTAAACCTCCGGTTGCTTCGATCAAAAGGCTTCCTAAAGTTCACTTAAGTAGGTGAACTCGAGTTCACGTCTAAGAACTCGAGTTCATGCCTTACGAGAGCTTCAAGTATTTTTCAAAGAGAACAAACACGAGACACTTGTGTTAAACCTCCAACATACTTCGGCCAAAAGCTTTCCTAAAGTTCACTTGAGTAGGTGAACTCGAGTTCATGTCTTACGAGAGAGGAAAATGATTTTTCAACACAAGTGAACTCTAGAGTTTGCCCGAGAGAACCTCCGGTTCATGAATTGAAAGTCACAACTTATTTTGTCATGAACAAGTGTTAAACTCGAGCATGCTCACTTATAAACTCGAGCCTATGTCTTAAACAAAATATATTTCTAGTGAACCCCCGATGGTTTCCTCGATAATAGTCTGAACTCGAGTTCAGACATGCAAGCTCGAGTTCGGTCATGAAGAAAGATTTCAAACCTCAGACATATTCTGTAAACCTCCAGTTCATGCCTTGCAGAGACAAATCTTTTGAACTAAATGAAGAACAAACTCGAGCCTAGCTATGTGAACTCGAGTTCGTGGCTTGAACGAGATGAACGCATTTTTTGAAAAGTTCGATCTTCAATTTCGGTTAGAATTTAATCTGCAAAAATGGTTGTATATGATTTATATGATTCTTATCTATATTTCTAACCAAGTCTTAACCGTTGCTTGTGAGATTTCGAGAAGATATGAATTTATTTTGAAAGTCAAGAAAGCAATATGCAAGTTGCAATATTTTAACATATACTTCAAAGACAAAAGCAAATGGAAGACAGTGGGCAAGATGGGCAGCCATTTCTCAATGACAACATAGGCTCCACCTACTAAAGCTGAACTTCATCATTCTACCAACAAGACAATATGGGAGACAACTTTGAAGAGCCAAACCTCATCATATTCAAATCTGAAATTGGCTCCACTGCAATATTCAAATGACAACAACTACAACAGCTAGATTCTTGAAGAAACAACCATAACTTGACTATATTTTCGAATGGGTTTGTTTCACAACGGATCTATAACGTTCATCCACTTCAAATCATTATAAATGCATGAAGATTTGAAGTCTCGGAAGAGAGAAGATATACACGAAAACGTACACAAGAACATCTGTCTTTTACTTTGCTATATTACTTTCATACGTATCTTTGATACATTGTGCTTGTGCTCATTCTTATTCACTCTTAGAGAGTTCATTTCTGTAATTCATTCATTGTAAGAATCTCAAAGTTGTGGGACTTTGAGGTTGGGTTATCATATTACAACTTGTAAGGGGGAGTGTATCCTAGAGAGAGGATAACTCTTGAGTGCAGAGTGTGTAACTGATTTGAGTGATAGTAGAAAAACCCGTAGAGAGTCTGGGATTTGGACGTAGGTCAAGAGTTAAGACCGAACGAAGTATAAATCTTTCGTGTCAAGCTCTTCTTCTCTAGCTCCACTTTACTTCCATATTTATCGTTGAGTGGGTGATTGCAAAAGAACTTTAAAATCCCCAATTCACCCCCCTCTTGGTGATTTCCTTCACTTTCATTTGGTATCAAAGCCAGGTTATCTATCTTGAGGATTAACATCCTAGATCAAAGATCCAATGGAAGGAATTCTACCCGACGGAGCCTCAATCAACAGACCACCAGGTTTCAATGGAGAACATTATTCTTATTGGAAGGCTAAGTTCAGAGTCTATATAATGGCAACTGAATATGGTTTGTGGAGAGTTTTCGAAAGAGGAAACTATGAACCATCCACACTAGAAGATGGTGTCAGAGTTCCCAAGCTCGAAGAAGAATATACTGAAGATGACAGAAGGCAAGTCACTCTCAACGTGAAAGCTGTCCACATGCTGCAGAGTCAGAAAGAATATTTTCGAATCAGCAATTTGCCAACTGCCAAAGCTATGTGGGATGCTCTTGAAATAGCTCATGAAGGAACTACCATAGTCAAGGAAAATCGTGTAAACACTCTCATGACTGAATATGATTTATTTCGTATGAAGTCTGGAGAATCCATTGGTGAATTTCAGCTCAGATTCACACATCTGATTAACCAACTTGCTGGCTTGGGCAAAAGTTATGATCAATCTGCTCAAGTAAGAAAAGTACTGAATATTCTTACTAAAGAGTGGGAAGCCAAAGTCACTGCAATCGAAGAAGCTCGTGGAGAATCCATGACCTCGAGCGAGCATTATTTGGTAGTCTATCGAATATGAAGGGAAGATCAGATTCGGAAAAGGGCTTGATGAGATTGAAGGCAAAAATAAGGGAATTGTCCTCAAGGTGATAAAGAGGTAAAAATCGAGATGGTGATGAAGAAGAAGATAAAGATGCAGAGCTAAGCATGGTGGTTCGAAGATTCAAGAAATTCTACAAAAAGGACCAAGCCTACAGAAGATTTCACAAAGGTAGCTCCAGCACAGAAACAAAGAAACCTATCATCTGCTACGAGTGTGAAAAGGCTGGCCACATTAAATCAGAATGCCCTCAGCTGAAGAATAAAGAAAAGAAATCCAGAAAGTTCAAGAGAAGAGCTTATGTTTCTGCAATATGGGGTGATAGTTCATCTGATGAAGATGAAACTGAAGAAGAAGATAAAGCCAACATCTGTCTTGTAGCACAAGAAGAAGTTTCTGAAAAAGAAGAGGTAAGTAATTCAGACCCATCCTATAATGAATTATCATCTGAATACAACTGCCTTTTCATTGAATTTCGAAAAATTGCCAAAGAGCTAGTATCTGCAAAGAAGAAAATCAAATTATTGGAAGAACAGTTCAAAATCCTCCTGTTTCGAGTTTGTGAAAATGATTCAAAAGATTTGTGAAAATTGTTGTGTTCTAGAGAAAAAGAATTTACATCTTACAAAAACTCTTGAAAAATTCACTAGAGGTAGTGAAATGCTTGAAGTTATTTTGAAACGAAGAACGATTCACAAATGACAAATCGGGAATTGGTTATAAACCAGACTTTGATAAGAAAAAAGGCAAGAAGAAACATGGACAGAAATCCTATTTGAACTATTTTCGAAAAACAGTCCATTCTTCAAATCCTTTTGCACATTGCAACTATTGTAATCGAAAAGGTCATGCTACTTCCTCTTGTTTTCATAAAAAGGAAGGAAAGAGCAAACCTGTTGGAAATTATAAATGGGTGCCTAAGGGATCCTACAAGGTTCCTAAGACACAAACTAACCCAAAAGGACCCAAGAAAAAGTGGGTACCTAAGACTTAGTATCCTAAATCATGCAGGTTTGTCTTAGAGCATCAAAATCCAACAAATGGTACATTGACGGTGGATGCTCAAGACACATGACGGAGATCAATCTAAGTTTGCTACAATCAAGCCTAAGGAAGGTGGCAAGGTAATATTTGGTGGAAATCAATCCGGTAGGATTCTTTGGAATTGGTGAAGTTGGAAACAATGAAGGACCACAAATCAAAGATGTTTACCTTGTTGAAGGCTTATGTCACAACCTCCTTAGTGTGAGTCAAAGTACAGATAAAGGTAACTTAGTTATCTTTGATTCTGAAGAATGCCTGATTGTAAGTAAAGATATTATTTCCTTAGATAACATTAAATCTAAAGCTTTATTCAGAGCTCCTAGGGAAGGGAACTGCTACACCCTTAATTTGTCTAACAGTCCTATTTCAGAAAAATGTTTTGCTAGTAACTTGGATGAAAGTTGGTTATGGCATAAGCGCTTAGCTCATGTTAATATGTTCCAACTTGACAAATTGCGAAAAAAGGATTTAGTTATTGGTTTACCAAAATTAAATTTTAAAAATGACTTGATTTGTGATGCATGTCAAAGAGGTAAGCAAACTAAATCTTCTTTTACATCCAAAAATGAAATTTCAACTAATAGACCTCTTCAACTACTTCACATGGATTTAGTTGGACCTAGAGTTAAAAGTCTTGGTGGCAATCTTTATACCTTGGTCATTGTTGATGATTTCTCTAGATTTACATGGACCATTTTTCTGTCTTCAAAGGATGAAACATTTGATCAATTTGTGATGTTTGCCAAGAAGGTCCAAAACGAGAAAGGATTATTTATTGCAGGAATTCGTACGAGATCATGGAGGAGAATTTGACAATCATGCTTTCACGTGCATTACGTGATAGCATGGGAATTGATCACAATTTCTCGGCTCAAGGACTCCACAACAAAATGGTGTTGTTGAAAGAAAGAATAGAGTCTTGACTGAGATGGCAAGGGCAATGCTGAATGAGAACAACACTTCTCAAGTGCAGGCGATGCAATGAGTACAGCTTGCTATATCTCAAATCGAGCATATCTCCGGAAGAAATTGAACAAAACTCCCTATGAGCTATACAAAGGAAGAAAGCCCAACTTAGCTCATCTGCATGTGTTTGGATGTAAGTGTTTCATTCACAATAATGGTAAGGATAACTTAGGTAAGTTTGATGCCAAGGCAGATGAAGGTATTTTTCTGGGTTATTCAAATAGAAGTAAAGCGTATAGAGTATTTAACATTCGAACACGAAATGTAGAAGAATCTGTACATGTTGTATTCTGTGATTCTCATTCTAACAAGTCTTTGGATGATGATGAGGAAGAATTTTCGAAAAATCAATTCTACTCAAAAACCACTCCTGATTCTATTGAAAATTCAAAAGATGTTTTCGAAACTGATCTTCAAAATAATTTTGAAAATCTGGATCAGTCTCAGCCTAGAGCTTGGAAATTTATTAGGAATCATCCTCTAGACCAAGTAATAGGTGATGTCAATCAAGGAGTGAGAACCAGAAAAAGTACTTTGAATGAGGTAACATTTTCTGCATTCATATCACATATTGAACCCTCAAAAATTGATGAAGCCCTTTCAGACAATGATTGGGTGATAGCAATGCAAGAGGAGTTACATCAATTTGACAGAAATCAAGTTTGGGATTTGGTACCTAGGCCTAAAGAACATCCTGTCATTGGCACTAAATGGGTATTCAAAAACAAACGAGATGAATCTGCAATCATTGTCCGTAACAAGGCAAGATTGGTTGCTAAAGGCTATAATCAAGAAGAAGGAATTGATTATGAAGAAACTTATGCTCCAGTAGCAAGATTGGAAGCCATAAGAGTTCTTCTAGCCTTTGCTTGTGTCAAAAGAATCAAGCTTTATCAAATGGATGTGAAAAGTGCATTTCTAAATGGTTTTATTCGGGGAAGAAGTTTATGTAGAACAACCTCCTGGTTTTCAAAATGAACATCATCCTGATCATGTTTATCGTCTCAAGAAAGCCTTATATGGTCTTAAGCAAGCTCCAAAAGCTTGGTATGAGCGATTAAGCAAGTTCCTTCTTGATCAAGGTTTTGTTAGAGGAAAAGCAGATACAACTCTCTTCATAAAAAATAATAAGCTAGGTGAAATCCTAATTGTTCAAATATATGTTGATGACATTATATTTGGTGCTTCTAATAATACTTTGTGTGAAGAATTTGCTAAGAGTATGCGGGGAGAATTTGAGATGTCCATGATGGGAGAATTAAACTATTTCCTTGGGCTGCAAATCAAGCAAAGAAGGATGGTATCTTCATATCACAGACCAAGTATCTTAATGATCTGTTGAAGAAATTTGGCATGGATCAATGCAATGGAGCCGACACTCCAATGAGTTCAACTGCTTCATTAGATGCTGATGAAGAAGGAAAGGATTTCAACATTACAAAATATAGAGGAATGATAGGATCATTACTCTATCTAACTGCAAGTCGTCCAGACATTCAATTCAGTGTAGGGATGTGTGCAAGATTTCAATCTGCTCCTAAGGAATCTCATGCAGAACATGTGAAGAGAATCTTCAGATATCTTGCTGACACAAAAACCCTTGGATTATGGTTTCCCAAAGGTCAACCTGAACATCTGGTAGCATATTCAGACTCAGATCATGCTGGATACAAAACAGATAGAAAAAGCACAAGTGGCCAATGTGAATTCTTTGGCAAATCACTTGTTTCCTGGTTCAGTAAAAAGCAGACAAGTGTAGCTGTATCCTCAACTGAAGCTGAATATGTAGCTGCCTCAAGTTGCTGTGCACAAGTTCTATGGCTCAAACAGCAATTATCAGACTTGGGTATTCATTTGAAAGAAATCCCAATATTGTGTGACAATACAAGCACAATAAGCTTGGCCAAAAATCCAGTGCAACATACTAGAACCAAACATATTGATGTGAGACATCATTTTATAAGAGATCACGTTCAGAAGAAAGATGTCAAGGTCATGTTCATTCCAACTCATCTTCAATTAGCTGATATCTTCACCAAACCATTGGCAAAGGATCAATTTAACTTCATAAGAAGAGAATTGGGAATGGTAAATCCCAATGAGTTGTAAGTAACCTCCACTTAATGTTAATTATGTTTTTATGATGATTTATTACTGACTTAAGCATCGGAGTATCTAAATATTTTTGCAGGAAAATTACCCCATTTGTTAAGGTTTGCTGTCAAGAAGCATGAACTCGAGCCTATGCCTATGAACTCGAGCTCGAGACAACCAGAGGAGAATTGAGATTTTGTGGAAATCCAAACTCGAGCCTGTTATTGAGCAACCTCGAGTTCAGTCTAAATAAGAAGGGAATCCTGGCATGTACAACAAGCACGAACTCGAGCCTACAACTAACACACTCGAGTTCACGGGATACAAAGAGGAAACAAGCTCGAGAGGATTTCACGAACTCGAGCATGTAAGTATTAAGCTCGAGTTCATCAATGTGTTTCAAGGGTTTACACATACACTCTTGAAGTCCAGGTTAGTACAAATTTACACGAACTCGAGCCTACACTTGTGAACTCGAGTTCATCGCGGTGTCATTTGTGTTTAAAACCTGGTTGTCCCTCTTCACCTCCCACAATCCTCGAGCATAACCCTATTTCTCTCAAGTTCCCTTATCTCTCTCGGCAAAAATCTCAAATAATGCCCCCAAAACAATCTGCAACCACAAATTCTCAACAATCCGACCAATCTCTGACCCAATCCACTCCTCAGAATCAATTAGGTCGACCTGTAAGAGCTAAAACTCGTCCTGACCGATTCAGATTTGGAATTGACAAAGAAATTCCTGGTGTTGCTTCGAATCCACCTACCTTACTTAGAAGAAGAGAAATGGAGTATAGGAGACGCAAAGAAGCTCTCAAGAAGAATGCAACTCCATCCAAGCAGAAAGGAGTTGAAATTGGAAAAGAACCTGAGGTGCCCAATCAGTCAATGAACCAAGAACAGGGAAAAAGGAAAGAACCTGAGGTTACAGACCCTTCTGTGGAGAAACAAAAGAAGAAATCCCAACAGCCTCATGTCTCTCCACCAGAACCAGAAAATCCACCAGAAATTCCTTCACCTCACATGTACCAGTAGAAATTGCACCCGAGGTATCTCCGAGACATTCTGCTATCTTAGAGATTTATAATCATAAGAGAATGCCTAGAGGATTTTCTAATGAGCCATGTAGGATGTCTAGTGAAGAAAGAGAAAAATTTAAAGAGAAATTTGATGATAGATCTTTCTCGTCCAGGGTGCAGGTTGATTTGGCTAGAGTAAAAGAAGAATGTAATCTAGACTGTCTCCTCTTAAGCAATTTGAATCCCTGATATCCATTAGAGTTCCATACAGTCCAACCCTTGTGAAGGTTTTCTATTTTCATATGCAATCTGATAATGTGTTGGACGCTAAGGGAAAACTAGTGGAAGAAAGGATAATCACTAAAGTTAGAGGACAAAAGATTACAATTTCCCCATCCTACCTCAATTCTATTTTACAAATTACCAATCCTCCTTCTCAGCCAGAACTTAGCTACACTCAACAGGAAATATATGCTTTGCTGAGACCTAATGAGCCAATTCCTAACAAGATGAACATCCTAGACTTCAAACCTGCCTCTATGCCTCCTAGAAATAGAGCCATCTGGTATATTTACACCAGAAACCTTTTACAAAAAGGTGGAAATTTTACCCACATTGCAAAGAAGGATTATCCCATCTTTGCTTCAATCTTGGATGAGAAAGAACATAATGTGGGTCTTGGATTTTCCAAGAGATGTTCAAGTTTGCCTTCTCATCAGGACAATCTTCTCAGATTCCCTTTCCAAGTCTTATCTCCATAATCTTATTTCATGAAAAGATTTGGCTGTGCACGCCAATGAAACTCCCACAAAACCTCCGAATTTAACGGACATATCCTAAATCGATGGGAATTGATTTAGAAGAAGGTTCTGGACAATCAAGGGCTCCACTCAGATCAAGACCGGCTAGATCCGCAGGCACATACTCGAGTACGGGAAGCTCGAGTGCCCCTCCTCAGTCAAATTTGCCGGTGATTTTGATGCAAGAGTAAAAGAAATTGTTGATAAGGTCAGTATCAGAATTGACTGACAAGGTGGAAGCTGAAGTTAATAGGTTGGTGGTGAATAACTGGAGGTCACAATAATCTGGTAGACACTCGGGAAGGTTTCAACATTGGCCGGGAAGAACTCAAGAGAGGGAGAAAAAGTTGGAGAAGAAAGTCCAAGATCTCGGTGGTCGATTGGAGAGCATTCGTAAGCATCTCCACCCTTCTCGGTCACAATGATGAGCCTAAGTGACAAAATGGACCGACTTCTTAAAAGTCGGTCGGGGGTCATCTTGGAAATGGGACTCGCTCCCGACTCAACACCATTTGCCTCTCCGTACCTTTTCGAACAAGCTCCTATACCCGAGCCTATTCGAGCCATACCGCCACCACCATTGCTCCCGAACCTGAAACTCAACCCTACGAACCTCGGCCGAGTCCACTCGCCCGATCCCTTGTTTCCGATGACAAAGGGGAGAAGAATGAAGAGGAGATCATCTTATTTTCTTTAAGTTAATTTTGTTGTTTTGTATGTTTTCTTTCGAAACTCTTGTTTTTCTTTTTCATATTTGCTTTTGAAACTCTTTCTAACATTCGATATAATTGTTTCAATCTTAATGAATGTTCTTAAGTTCGCAGAATCTATGTGTTTTATTGCATTTCGATCCACCGCAAAAAAAAAAAAAAAAAAAAAAAAAAAAAAAACTCGATATTTCTTTTGAGATGTTTGCATAAGTTGAATTTCTTATTGTTTCAGCTTCTCAGGATTGCTTTGTGCTTTCAAATTGCATTACTCGGATTCGGGATTTAGAAATTTATGAACAATATATCTTTGCTTTCAATTTCGAGACTCTTTGGGACTAAGAAATCTAGTTTCAGAAGTACTTCATTGAAAGAAATAATCAACTAAATTTTTGGAAAAGAAAACAAATCAAGAGTCAGCTCTTTTCAGTTTCTCAATGCACAAATGAACAAAATCAGTTTCTTCTAAGAAAATGATTGTTTGCAAGTGTTGTCATCATCAAAAAGGGGGAGAATGTTAGTTCTCTATGTTTTTGATGATTACTGACAATTGCAAACAGGTTTGGATATTTTTGATAAGTTAAAAGAAGTTTTGAAACTTGCTGATTTCAACTTAAAAATATTCTGCAAGTGATGAACTCGAGCCTAGACAGGCGAACTCGAGTTCGTTTGTCTCAGAGAAGCCAAACTTGCTAGTTTAACCTTTGAACCTGAGACATGACAAAAGGTTTATATATGTGAGTCTTGGATGAACTCGAGCCCATAAGTATGAACTCGAGTTCATGAGAGTCAGAGAGCATTTAGAGTTGAAAACATTTCTGAACTCGCGACTTCATTTTCCAAACCTCCAGTTCACACCTCCAGAGAATATTTTCAATGAGTTTACAAACATGTGAACTCGAGTTCATAATGATGAACTCGAGTTTGCCTCTAGCGGAAGAAATTTTGAAAACAAAAGGATTTTTACTCTACTTCTCTAATTACATATATCATTGTTTTGAAAATCCTTAAAAGGTTTCAAGCAAGTGAACTCGAGTTCACTTTTGACAAACTCGAGTTCATCTTTGGCCGAGAGCCTTGATCTTTTTTTTTTTTAAAATGAGCAAACCTGAGACACATTGTTTAAACCTCCAGTTTGCTTCAGATCAAAAGGCTTCCTAAAGTTCACTTAAGTAGGTGAACTCGAGTTAACGTCTAAGAACTCGAGTTCATGCCTTACGAGAAGAGCTTCGAGTATTTTTCAAAGAGAACAAACCCGAGACACTTGTGTTAAACCTCCAACATACTTCTGGCCAAAAGCTTTCCTAAAGTTCACTTGAGTAGGTGAACTCGAGTTCATGTCTTACAGAGAGGAAAATGATTTTTCAACACAAGTGAACTCTAGAGTTTGCCCAGAGAACCTCCGGTTCATGAATTGAAAGTCACAACTTATTTTGTCATGAACAGTGTTAAACTCGAGCATGCTCACTTATAAACTCGAGCCTATGTCTTAAACAAAATATATTTTCTAGTGAACCCCGATGGTTTCCTCGATAATAGTCTGAACTCGAGTTCAGACATGCAAGCACGAGTTCGGTCATGAAGAAAGATTTCAAACCTCGGACATATTACGTAAACCTCCAGTTCATGCCTTGCAGAGACAAATCTTTTGAACTAAATGAAGAACAAACTCGAGCCTAGCTATGTGAACTCGAGTTCGTGGCTTCAGAACAGATGAACGCATTTTTGCTGAAAAGTTCAGTCTTCAATTTCAGTTAGAATTTAATCTGCAAAAATGGTTGTATATGATTTATATGATTCTTATCTATATTTCTAACCAGTCTTAACCAGTTTGCTTGTGAGATTTCAGAAGATATGAATTTATTTTGAAAGTCAAGAAAGCAATATGCAAGTTGCAATATTTTAACATATACTTCAAAGACAAAAGCAAATGGAAGACAGGCTGGCAAGATGGGCAGCCATTTCTCAATGCAGACAACATAGGCTCCACCTACTAAAGCTGAACTTCATCATTCTACCAACAAGACAATATGGGAGACAACTTTGAAGAGCCAAACCTCATCATATTCAAATCTGAAATTGGCTCCAGCTGCAATATTCAAATGACAACAACTACAACAGCTAGATTCTTGAAGAAACAACCATAACAGCTATATTTTCGAATGGGTTTGTTTCACAACGGATCTATAACGTTCATCCACTTCAAATCATTATAAATGCATGAAGATTTGAAGTCCGGAAGCGAGAGAAGATATACACGTAAAACGTACACAAGAACATCTGTCTTTTCTTTGCTATATTACTTTCATCCGTATCTTTGATACATTGTGCTTGATGCTCATTCTTATTCACTCTTAGAGAGAGTTCATTTCGTAATTCATTCATTGTAAGAATCTCAAAGTTGTGGGACTTTGAGGTTGGGTTATCATATTACAACTTGTAAGGGGAGTGTATCCTAGAGAGAGGATAACTCTTGAGTGCGAGTGTGTAAGCGATTTGAGTGATAGTAGAAAAACCCAGAGAGTCTGGGGACTGGACGTAGGTCAAGAGTTAAGACCGAACCAGTATAAATCTTCTGTGTCAAGCTCTTCTTCTCTAGCTCCACTTTACTTCCATATTTATCTGTTGAGTGGGTGATTGCAAAAGAACTTTAAAATCCCCAATTCACCCCCCTCTTGGTGATTTCCTTCACTTTCAACAATAATGCGTTCAAGCTAATTATAGTCAAGTTTTCCTTTTATTAGATCTCAAAAAATACGCAATATCTATGAAGATCAAGAAATTTGGATAGAGTCTTTTGAAAGTTCTAGCCGACATGATTGAAGTGCCTTTTCCTAATAAGCGAAAATTACACTCGGTCCTAATGATCAGAAAAATAGCAAAAAAATCTCATAGTAGATTCCCTTATCAAAAAACTCATTAGGGACGCAGTGATATAAATTCTGAAAATAAAATTACCTTATTAGCCTCATTGATTTAAAAAAGGAAAAGATTGTCAATCGTCACTCTATGATTTGTGAAAATAGACACATCCACTTGTCAATCATAAATTCCGAATGCAACAAAATTCAATTATTTATTTTTACAAGTTTATGTGTCTATAATGAGAAGTTATAAATTAGCAAGTGTATGTGTTTATTTTGATAAGTTATATATTAGCAAGTGTATGTGCCTATTTTGACAAGTTATATATTAACAAGTGTATGTATCTATTTTGACAAGTTTATGTGCCTATAATATCAAGTTATACTTTGGCAAGTGTATGTGCCTATTTTGATAAATTTATGTACCTATTTTGATAAGTTATACATTAGTAAGTGTATGTGACAATCTTGACAAGTGTATATGCTTATTTTGACAAGTTATATATTGGTAAGCAAATATGCCTATAATGACAAGTTATACATTAGCAAGTGTATATGTCTATTTTGACAAGTCATAGAATGCCTATTAACAAGCTCATCTATATTAACTAAAAAACTCTTATTAACAATTGACAAGTGGATATACCTATTTTCACAATTCATAGAGTAGTAATTGACAAGTACGCACCTAATCGAAATTATTGTTTCTCTTTTCCCGTTTTAATCAATAGGGACAAGAAAGTAATTTCATATTCATGATATATATCACGCATTCTCTAAAAAGATTTTGACAGGGAAATCTATTATAAATTTTTTTTTGCTATTTTTCCTAATCCTTACAACTTTTTCGCACCTAACAATACAGCTAATATCAGCTAGCCATTTGACAGAATATATAAATAAAGAACATGGATAGTTTTGATTTTATTTGTATTGTAATTCATCTATTTAAGTTAGTCAGTGCATTAGTTCAATTTATTAGTTGCATTGTTATTTGTTGTAACTAACTCACGTGGGTTCCCACTTGTATACAAGGAAGTATGACTATTATAAATGATTCTGAACACTGTACAGGTTACTTTACCTTTCAATATTTTTTCTTAGTTTATATTTCACTCACTCTCACTTTTCCTTTTCTCTCTCTGTTCCTTCATCGAGACCCACGACGGTGAGCTCTTCTCTTGGCTCTCCAGCCCGTTCTCACCTAATTCAGTATTGTCACATGGTATCAGAGCCGAATCGCCACCATGGAAACATCTTCTACTGGCACCGGTGGTTGATTGCTGCAACTCCGACGAACTCAACCCCTAATTTGTTGAGTCCATACTATATCCACCCTAACGAGAATCCGGCGTTGATCCTTGTTAATCTGATAATCACTTGGGCCTAATTACCATAGCTGGTCAAGAGCTATGACAAGCGCTTTGCAATCTAAGAACAAATTGGTATTTGTTGATGCATCTATTCAAATGTCGCTGCAGTCAAGTCCTTTGTACTCTTCCTGGCTCCAATGCAACACGATGGTCTGTTTTGGCTGACAAGAGACCCCTACAATCGCACAAAGCATTCTCTAGTTGGACAAAGCTAGCGATATTTGGACTGACCTCAAAGATCGATTCGCACAAAGCGATATATTCAGGGTTGCCGAGCTACAGGATGAAATTTATTCATATAGACAAGGAGCCTTATCGGTCAGTGATTACTATACCAAACTTAAAATTTTCTGGGATGAGTATATGATATTACGTCCAATTTCTCGTTGTTCTTGCAATTTCTCTTGTTCTTGTGGAAAATAACGTGATCAGGATTATACGCTGAGGTTTTTGAAAGGCTTGAATGAACGTTTTGCCGCTGTTAAATCACAAATCACGTTATTGGACCCTCTTCCCTCAGTCAGCCGTCTATTTTCATTGTTAGTTCAACAAGAAAGGGAAATGTCGCCTAATTAAGGAGTGGTACCTATTGTTCTATTCAATAAAGGACCAATGAAGCCTTATTCATCTTCATCGGGTTCTAATGGTTCCAATAATGGTTCTGGATCTGGACGTGGTTCAGGAAATGACAAGCATTGTACCTATTGCAATAAGCCTCGTCACACAGTTGGTACGTGTTACCGAAAGCATGGATTCCCCCATGGATTCAAGTTTAGAAATCAATATTCTCTCAGACTCAGGATCAAGTCAATAATTCTGTTCTTGAGCAACATAAGGCATCTGATGGTGTTTTGCCAACTCCCTCTCCTCAATTCACACAAGAACAATACCAGAAAGTTCTTGCTCTTGTTCAACATACCTTGGTTGTTCCTTCTCAGTCCACCTCTGTTCCGTCTGTCCACCATATTTCCTCATCACATCAATCTCCGGTAACTTTGTTCCTTTCATAAGTTTTTCTCCTAAGAAATCTGGATAATTGATACCGGGGAAACCGATCATGTTTGCCATTCTTTGGATTCTTTTACGAGTATCACTCTATTAAACCTATTTCGCTTAAACTTCCGATCATAGTCATATTACAACAACTATCTACGGCACTATGTGTATTTCCCTAGTCTTTAACTCTCCATAATGTATTCTATATTCCTCAGTTTGCTTTTAATATCCTTTCTGTGTCTAAACTCACAGTTGCTATTTCTTAATGTTTCATCTTTTTGTCTTCTGTTTGTTATATTCAGGAGCTTTCTCTCTGGAAGACAATTGGTATAGCTAAAGTGTTCGAAGGCCTTTATTTCCTCAATCCTGCACCAACCTCAGGTCTGCCTATTGTAGCCATGAGTACTTCATCAACTGATTCTAGTGTGCCTCCTACAACTTTTGATTTGTGGCATCATCATTTAGGTCACACTTCACCTTCTACTTTACACACTTTAAATAAACAATTTCCTTTTATACACTGTCAATCGAAACTTGATCCCTGTGATGTTTGTCATATGGCTAAGCAAAAGAGACTTTCATTTCCTGCAAGCACATCTTCGAGTAATAAAATTTTTTCTTTGATACATACTGATATTTAGGGTCCCTTTGCTATTCATTCTATTAGAGGTTATAGATATTTTTTGACTATTGTGGATGATTTTAGTCGTTACACTTGGATTTTTCCTATGAAATCTAAATGTGAAGTTCGTGTTCACCTCCAAAATTTCATTGTTTTTGCTGCCACCCAATTTCAAGCTGATATTAAGATTGTTAGATTTGATAATGGTTTAGAATTTTTCATGGATTCTTTTTATAAATCAAAAGGTATTATACATCAAACTTCTTGTGTTGAGACTCCTCAACAAAATGGCATTGTGGAACGCAAACACCAACATATTTTAAATGTTGTTCGAGCTTTTTTTCAAGCTAATCTTCCCAAGTCTTTTTGGTGTTTTGCTATTTCTCATGTTGTTTTTCTCATTAATTGTTTACCTTCTCCTCTTCTTAATCAATCTACTCCTTTCTCTTTATTGTATAATAAACATCCTTTGTATTCGATTTCAAAGTTTTTGGTCATTTTTGTGTTATGCATCCACTCTTTCAGCCCATCGTTCGAAATTTGACCCCCGGGCTTCTAAATGCATCTTTCTTGGTTTTCCTGAACATACAAAGGGATATTTGCTTTTCAACGTTCATAATAATCAGTTTTTTATTTCTCGCGATGTTGTTTTTTATGAGTCCTCTTTTCCTTATCCTTTACAACCATCATATGACGGTGTAGTCTCTCTTCCTAACGATGTTTTTCCTCTTGATTATTCCATATCTGATCTACCACTTCCCCGCCTTTGTTTGTGACTCCCGGCCCATTTTGTTTCTACTCATTCTCCGCTTCGCTTTTACTTCTTTTCCTACTGACCATAATGTTACTTCTACCCTTGTTTTTGATGTGTCGTCCCCTGTCCCTATTTCTTCTAAACCTTTGATTTCATCCCGTGTTCCTCCTAGAACCTGCAAACCACCTCATTACTTGCAGGATTACTATTGTTCGGCCTTGACTACTTCAAATTGTCCCATTTTCTTCAGTGATAAGTATCCTTTCTCTCTTCATCTTTCTCCTTCGTTATCTTCTTCTTATCGTAACTTTTGTCTCAATCTTTCTTAGTCGACTAAATCTCGGACAGAGGCTTTTTTAAAACCCCCATTCGCGTCATAATGGAACCCTTATCACAATGCAACCCTTCCCAACCGGATACTCTCTCTTTTCTCAGTTTTAGTGTGACCCATCAAAGTTTAATCTCATTCCATCTTGTTCAAGGTATTATTGTTGTATAATCATTGTAGTTTCACTTTGTTCGGATTGTTTTTTTGTTTGTAAGCTGAAACCCTCCCTTTTGCAGCTCACAAATTCTAGTGTGAAGGATGAGTTCAAGTTCAAACACGTACGTTATTGTAATCTACCATAGTGGGAGGCATTTTGAAGGTTCCGATGGTGTTCAGTTTGAAGGAAAAACAAAAATGATGAAAATCAAACGGGGCACTACGTACAACGAGCTCAAAGAAAGAATTTACCAAAAATTGGGGCTACATGGCAGCCAATGCATTCATCGGTTAATTGCCAAAGTGGAGACTATAGTGGGTAAGGATAGTATATACTACATTAGTAACGATGTATGTGATGATGAAGACGTAGAGTGTGTCATAGATGCATTTGCTAATCAGAGAACGCAAAATTTTATTGAGATATATGTTGAGCTTGAATCTGGTGAATCATCATCTATGCCCATGAATACAAGATCTACACAGTATTTTGGTCAAGAAGACATACCTGTCGGTGTATCTGCACCTTCACAAGTCTTAAGTCAGGTAACATTGACGGATGAAGGGAAGGATGAGGAAGATGATAATTGGCACAACGATGAGGAGGACGAATATGAGAGGTTTATTCCACTAGGAGACACCTCGATGCGATGTGAGGGTGATTTTGATAGGACACGAATCCAAAGAAACCCGAGTACCGCAACAATGCCACCGCTTCATGTTGACCCAGTTAGAAGTGATAAGTTAATAAACTTGTATTTGTAGTTGTATTTGTAATTTTAAGTTAGTGGTTGTAACAACAAAATCATATTGAGATGTTGGGCACGAGAGTGAGCCATTTTGGAACGAAAGCCCGCACTATTCCAAAATTAATTGGGCGCACCGTGACGATGACATAGAGATGTTGCATGGTGATGGTGACAGGCAAGGTGGTTGGCAGTTAGGTGATCCATTATATTTGTATCAGCAGTTTCCTTCTAAGTCTAAAATGCAACATGCCGTGAAATTGTATTGCATGAAGTCTCATCGTACAACCAAAGTTGAAAAAAGTGATGAGCATAGGTTTGTGATGCAGTGTCGAAACCATGCTGACGGTTGTCCCTGGTATATGAGGGCAATTTTCCCCAAGAATGGAAATAGTTGGGTGGTGCGTAAGTGGGGTCAAGAGCACACCTGCCTCAACCAAAGTCTCGCCCGAGATCATAGACAACTGGATTCAGAAGTTATATGTGCAGCCATTATCAGTAGGTTTTCTATTTTGTTGCGGTTACATTCGGTTTGTTTATTGTTTAACATTTAGAACTTGCTTTGTTTTCACCAGGTATGTTAAGAGAAGATCCAGCTTTAAAACCAGTGCTGATACAAGAGAGGATACAACATTTGTATGGATATAATATAACATACAAGAAGGCTTGGAAGGCGAAAATGAAGGCCATTGTGAAGTTATTTGGTGATTGGGAGGAATCATATGCATTCTTGCCCAATTGGTTGACATACATGACGCGAGTGTAACGTGGGTTCTGTTTTCGGGCTTGATGCGATGAATGTTTCGACGAACATCGTTTTTATAGAGACAAACGCGTCTTTCGTAGGGTTTTTGGACATTTCACCGGACCATAGAAGCCTTCAAATACCGTAAGCCCATACTTCAAGTTGATGGCACCCCGCAATTGTACGGAAAATACAAAGGTACTACTGTTGATTGCAACTTCACAGGATGGGGATGGGAAGCTCTTCCCCATTGCCTTTGTTGTTGTTCCTCCTGGTGAGAAGTATGATGATTGGTGGTGGTTTTTGTGTCTCCTACGTGACCATGTGACGCAGAGGCAAGGCATTGGTTTGATATCTGATCGTCATGCCAGTATCATAAAGGCGGTTAAAGATCACCGTACTTGGCAGCCTCCATATGCCTATCATGTGTATTGCTTACGTTATGTCGAGAGCAACTTTAATACTAGATTTAGGGATATGCAATTGAAGAAAACTGTTATGAAACTGGGTATGAAAGTTCACATGTTATTTACTTCTTGAACACATTTGTAATGATTGATTTGTTTCCATTGTTATGAGTTTACATTCGCTGTTATACAGGGTACATGAGTTCAAAGATCCGGTTGCTACTGTGACCTAGAGGAGGATGCTCTATGGGTCGCTCGGTGCTTAATCTGCCTCTCTCTCTCTCATTGTCGTTGCTAGAAGGAGCTTCCCTACGATGCATAATTGCAACACGAGACCTACAAATGGACATTACAAACCATCAACAAATAAGAAACATTCAAATTTTCAATTTCTCATATACATTCATCAATTTCACAAACAATCATCATTGCCACTGAAAAACACAATCAACATCAACAAAATTCATGAAAACCGAAGTGAAATTCGTCCAAAAATAAAACAAAATTCACAACCGATGTAAATCTTTTCACTTTTACATGTACATTCATCATTTTCATCCATAAAAATGAATGAAATACTCAAATCAATCAAAGAAACACAACAAAACAACCCAATCAAAGGGCAAAACGCAAAAACGCAAATGGGGGTTCGCATAAACGCAAAAACGACGTCGGAACTTTGAAATGGATATGGAAACATATCTAAATCGACGCAAATGGCACTAAATCAACGCAAAAACAACCCAATCAAAGCGTAAAACGTAAAAACCCAAATGGGGGTTCGCATAAACGCAAAAGCTACGTCGGAACTTCGAAATGGAGATGGGGAACATTCCTAAATCGACGCAAATGGCACTAAGTTGAAGATCCCTTCGCAACCCACCAAGGAATTGAGCAACGTTTGGGCGAAAAAAACAGAGGAAGAGAGATTTGGGGAGCTTTAGTCGACTATTAGGGTTCCATTATGCGCGAACGGGGTTTTAAAAAAGCCTCTGTCCGAGATTTAGTCGACTAAGCCCCGTAGCTTAGTCGACTAAATCTCGGGTTTAAGTTACAAAAAGCCCCTCATGTCCGAGATTTAGTCGACTAAGCTACAAGGCTTAGTCGACTAAATCTCGGGAGGTAAAAAAGGGAACCCTGTGTTTTAGTCGACTAAATCATGGTTTAGTCGACTAAAACGAAGCGAGTGGGAAATAGTTTGGAAACGGGGGCATTTTGGTAAATAGTTATTTAATTAGGGGCATTTTGGGAAAAAAACCAAAGTGTCATGCAGTGGTGATGTTTTATGAGAAGACGTGAACCTTCATGGCAAAGACTTAAAAAAACAAGCAACCTAAGATGAAAATTGGCGTTTTGTGGACATAGGCGTGCCACCACAAAAATAAAATCCCAATTGACCCCATGTCTCTTGGTATCTGCATTTTTACCCCCCCTTTGATTACAAGGAAAAAGAGCGTGCTTGAAACTGGAGCATTGCACTTGGGACCGTTTTCTAGCTTGTGGACTTCATCGTTATGTTCGATTTATTGTGAAGTTAAAGACACAATTCATAGAGTAAGATAATAAAATTAAAATTTTATAGTTTCGTGTCATTTAATTCTCATGGCTTTAGGTCAATTACAATTAGCTCATGATGGGAAATTAAATCTTTGTGGCCTCTAATTATTTATCTTTAAGATAAATGAAATTATGGGAAAATTAGGAAGAAGGACCTAAAGAGATTATATTTATTGTGAAGGGCCGTAAAAGTTATAATTATTTAGAATGACCAATTACCAAATGAAAATTTAAAAATACTAAATTTCCTTTAATTAAACCTCCTATATTTTCTCTCATATTCTAATTTTAAAATTAATATGAATTTTTAAATCTTATTATATTAAACACATTTTCTCTCATTTTTTATGACTTACATAGGTATCTATTGAAAAAAATCACAAACGTATTTTATCTTGTCAAAATTATAAATTTTAAAATTAGCGCAAACTTTTAGTATTGAAGAAATCTGTGCGGTATTAAAAAAAATTGACACAAATTTTAATTGAAAATAAAAATTACATAATCTTATTAAAACTTGAAAATTTTTAAATTTATTATAAAAGTTAAAGAAAGGTTATGTATATCTAAGAAAAAAATTTTAAAAATATGCAATTTTAAACAATTTAAAGGAGGCTAAACATTATGTCATAATAGACTTATATGAGTTTTAAACAATAAAAGTCCATGTTAATGTTTCTTCACTGAAAATTATGTAATGTTACATTAATATACTTATAAAAGGCTAGACAATCTATTATATTTTTTTTATTATTTAAGAATGATACTCCCTTTAGTCCTAATTATAAGACATAATTTACTTTTTTCGAAGAGATTAAGGAAGCTAATTAAATTACTTTAAAGTATTTTTATTTTTTTTTTTTTCATACTAATTTGTTTGACTAATTAGCTAATATATAATCTAATGATACACAACAAATGATATAATTAAATAATTTATTTAGCTTCCTTAATATTTCAAAAAAAAAGTCAATTGTGTTTTATAATTAGGATAAGGTAATATATAGGATTGCCTCCCCACAGAATACTTGTATGTAAACCAAAAAAATAATGTAAATAAAAAATTTAATATAATCAATGAAGTCTATAATATTCAAATAATAATAATAATGTTAAATTTTTACTTTGGAGATAAAGCTTTTTTAATGACTAAGATATTAGGTATAAAATGTAAAATCGTCTCAATTGGTCTATTTTACTTAGTTTATTTTATATAAGATCATATAAATTAGGTAAAAAAATTAATGATTTAAATGGGCCAATATTTGTGTTAACAATTAAATAATATATTGAGGATATGATTATGTAGATGTTAGTTAAAGTTTAAAAAATGATGATTTTGGTGGTTGTAATTTTGGTGAAAAATAAAATTTAAATTACTTTTAAAATAGAATGTGGGATAGATTGAAAAAGAGAATGTAGGAAATTTAATTAAAGGTAATTTAATATTTTTAAATTTATATTTTGGCTATTGGTTACAACTTTTATGGTTATTCTCAATAAATATCTTTGTTTAGGTCCTTCGTTCTAATTTTCTCTAAAATTATATATATGATTTATAGCCATTCAATAAAATAGATGATGAAAAGTTATATGGCTTCCACATATGTAATTCAAAATAGAAAAATCAAGGAAATATGATTTCTAGTCATATTATATCAAAGCAATATGACTTTTGATCACATAATTTAAAATAAAATAAAAATAAGGCGGCTAGGGTTTGGCTCGCTAGGGTTACGAATTGCCCGGTCGGCATTGCATGGCGATTGAGGGGAGGCGCGAACGATAGGTCATATGCTAGTGCAGTGCGTTTGGTTCAACCTATGTGGGATGGAGAGTTGGATGAGGATAGCGTCGAGGAAATTGGGGGGTCGGATGTGGAAATAACCAAGCACAGGAATGAGAAGGGTATCATGGTGTTTTCTTTATCAGATGGTTTTAAACACCAAGCTTGGCGTAGGTGGCGTCAAACCCTCGTCATCAAGCCTTTGAGAAGGAAGTTTGCGTTTGATTTCATGCGTCAACGTCTGGAAGCTATTTAGGCATGTAACGGACGAGTTGCGGTCACGGATGTGGCAAATGGATTTTACCTAGTTCGTTTTGAACCCATGAAAGACATGAATTTAGTTAAAGCGAGGGTTCGTGGATGGTTCAGAACCACTACACGCAAAGATACGGGAATGGAGTCCAACCTTTGATCCTTCGGTTGATGAAATCCACAAGGTTAAATTGTGGGTGAATCTGCCGGCATTCCTTGGAGTTTGTAAAGACGAAACTATTGCCGATGTCGGAAATTTCATCGGAAGGTTTATAGGGATGGATTCGGTTGCCACAAGAGTAGCGGGGACGGTTTACAAGATTGTGTGTAGAAGTCGACTTGTCTAAGGAGCTAGACTTGAGCTACATCCTAGATAATAAAGAACGCTCTATTGTGTATGAACGGTGGGAGATGTGTGTGTGGGGTGTAAGTGGTTTGGACACACAGGTAATTGTGTGGCATGTCGGACGATATGGTTTAGCTGGGAGAGAAGCAAAAATCACGAGCTACTGAAATTTGGAGAGTGGTAGGCAAGAAAGGTGTGGCTAAAAAGGAAGTGCCTGATGCACTTAAAAAATCCCAAGGTGGATTGTTGCATTTGAATGAAGCTTCTCAACAAGCGGTGGATGAGGTAATAATGCAGCAATGTAAGGTGAGTGATTTAAGTGGATTGACAAGTGACGTGGCTGCAAGTGGGAATTTAATTCATGGGACCGAGACACGTGGTGATGGAAGGGAGGATTTGTCTAACTTGGACGGTGGGGTGTTCTCTCATTCTATTCATTTGGCTCCTCATCAGGTGGCGGAAAAGGCAATTATGCAAAGAAGTAGTGATGGTTTGGTGGAGGTTTGTAAGACGTTGGGTAATGGGCTCGTCAACATGGAAGCAAGTCTCGGTTCAAAGGAGAGTGATTCAAGTGTATTTCGTGGTGCAAGTTGATTCAAGTGGCAATTTAATGTAAGAGGGGTCCGAGACGCGTGGTATTGGCTTTGAGAAAGTGTCTAATATGGAGGATAGAGCGCTCTCTTATACTAAACATTTGGCTTTGCCAAGGAAGAGAAGTGAATGCATGTAGGGTTGAGGAAGCTAATTACGAGATAATTATTGAGCAAATTAATCTTGTTGAGCCTTGTCTTTGGTAGACGTTTGGCCAAGGAAATGGGAGTCCAATGAAAAATGGTGATAAAAGAAAAAGAAGTAGGCCGGTTGGTAGTGGAAAGGCTAAAGTAAAGGTGGAACAAGTGACAAAGTGTCTCGGGTGCGCGATTCACTTTGTCCTTTCTCCATAGTTAATATGATGTCGTTCCTCATATAGAACTGCAAGGGGCTGCCAATGCTGATCTTGGGCGCCAGTTGAGGTTTTTGACCTCAAAGTATAATATTACTCTATTGGTGTTAGTTGAGATGAGGACTAGTGGAGAAAAGTGCTTGAAGTTGCGGAGGAAGGTTGGATTCGATAGCTCTTTTGTGGAGGAAGCGAGGGGTTTCACTACAAAAAAAAGGGCCATTAGTAGCGGTCAAAATCAGACATTTGTAGCGGTTTTTGACGCGACAAACGACATTTGTCGCGGTTAGGAAAACCGCTACTAAAACCACCGAAACAAACCAATTTGTAGCGGTTAAAAAAAACCGCTACTACATGGACGAAAACCGATACTGTAACTGTAGCGGTTCGGGTTGACCGCGACTATATAAGGCTACCCTTACACAATACTAGCGATAAATAAACCGCTACAAAATAAATCAATTTTGTGGCGGTTATAAAACCGTTACTAATATGTCAAAATTCCTAGCGGTAAAACAGAATATTTGTAGCGGTGAATAACCGCTACAAATAATTCCGCCATTATTTTTAAAAAGTTTTACCGCAGAATATTTGTAGTGGTGAATAACCGCGACAACAAATCCCGCCATTATTTTTTAGTTTTGCCGCCATTTTTCAATTTTATAGACAAACCGCTACAAATATTGACGTCGTTTGTTTCAAAAGTAGTTTTGACACGTTCGTTGGTATTTTGGTATTTGTAGTGGTTTCAGAATAACCGCTACAAATGCATTAAAATGAAAAAAAATATTTCTTTTAACAATTCTTATTTAATTAATAATCATTTATATTTAAACTAAAAATAAATGATATTAAAATATGATATTCGATTGTATAACATTACTATATATGTGAATAAAAATGAAAATATGTAAGTATAATAACAACAATTTATGAGTTAGTCAAAATAAAATGAATTATAAAACAAAAGTGTGGGAAAGTGGATCGAAGAATAAGTATGTGAAAGTAGAAAGAAAGTTGAAAATTGACAAAATCTACCTGTAAAAAAACAAAAGTTAATATCACGGGGTAGAAGAAAAAACAAATATTTCGATAATTACGATTTGATCCACTTAAGTTACACTTACCTCATTCAAACACTTTACTTGTTTGAGGAAACGTAAAAACATGAAAGAAGACGGAGAGAAAACGTGTGCAGAAAACAAAGTTAAAGCATATTAAATGTGGTTTGGTGAGGGTATTTATTTTGATCTCAGCGCATCACTTTGTAGCGGTTACGGTGTCTATTTTTGTAGCGGTTTATTTTAGTAGCAGTTTACTTTATTTTTGTAGTGGTTTGAATTCTGTAGCGGTTTTATTGTTTTTAGTCACGGTTTTGAACCACGACAGATATATTTTTTGGGTTTTTTTTAAAAAAAAATGGTAAAATGAAGAGTAGGGATAATTTTTCCTCTCAATCTTCGTCAGCATCCCTACAAAGAAAGTTTGTAAAAAAAGTTATGTGTGAGTTGAATATGTAATAACAAATATATAAAACTTTTGTTAAATGCCATTTTCATATTTCATATTGCGTATATTAAAAAACATACTGAACTATAGGTAAGGTGTCATCGCCGTCTGGGAAGAAGTTTTCGAAACTGGCTGGTTGGAGCGGCTCACAATCGTAGGCGACATTCTCACCATCGCCCATGTCATAAAGGTCCCGAGGCTTTAAGTGAACCACCATATTCCAATCCTTGTGCCTCTCATCGACGACATAATAAACCTGATGGGCCTCTGAGGCAAGAATATACGGCTCGTCATCTTCAGACTAACCAGTGTGAATAGGCTGGGAGAAATTCATTGATGTGATCCTAAGTCATCAGTCGTGAGTCCCCGGGACGTTGTCGTATTCGCCCACAAACACTTGAACAAAGGTCACGAGAGAAAAGGCCTTGGTAAGTTATCGACCACATCAAGCGGCTTTCCATAATACGGGACGTCACCAAACCGCATGTTCCGTCCACGCTTGCTCGCATAACTCCTTGTCCCAAACGTTCCATATATACTCGAGTTTTGGGTTAGCAATCCCCGATCTCGTGAAACCGTGCAAAACTTGAAGCCATTGACATTGTATGCCATAAATCTTTGGGCGTGGTCAAGCGGGCCGAGTGCGAGAGCTCGAATTCTCCGCGAGTGAGGGTTGTGGTCATTCATTATTCTCCTCCTAAACCAACCCTAGAATTCTCTGTGGACCTTTCTATCAATTTTGGAGGATGTCTGTGTACGGATTCTTAGCTGACGCTTCATATGACTCCTGAATTCCCTACAATTAAACATGCGATGATGAGCAAGAAATGTGCCTATAAAATGTAAGGAAACATATAGGATAACATATATATCTGTGTGCAATCCTTACTAAAGGTACGGTTCAACTTTAGTGCAATTGATCAAGACATGTCTATATGCTTGAAACTTCTCAAGTGCTGTGAGTTTGAAGCTCTCACATCCGCCAACTGGTTTACCAACATGAGGGAATAACAACTCTGAAGCTTATGGATCTGGCTCTGGCTCTGGACAATCGTCCACACGAGGCGGTCGGTTGAATGACGTCTCAATGTCTACAAAGTACCTGGAACAAAAATACAAGACCTCATCCCTAATATAACCTTCTGCTATTGACCATTCAGGCCACGCCTTATTCCTCACATAAGATTTTAGTTTCCCAAGAAACCTATAAAGTAATGAGGAAAAATGTCAATACATCAATGGTTAAACATGCGACTTGGAAGTAATATTGAAGTAATTAATTTTAAAAGAGTACCTCTCAATAGGATACATCCATCGGTAGTGAATTGGGCCGAAAGCTTTATTTCGTGAACAAGGTGTCTTGTCGGGTGAACCATGACCGTGAAAAAGAAGGAGGAAAGATCATCTCCAAATGGCACAGCGTAAGAATGATTTGTTGTTGCAGCTGGTCGAGCTCCTTCACGATCAACACCTTGGAACACAACTTCCAAAAGAAAGTACAAAGCTCGACCAAAACAATTAACACATCGAGAGGCGTGTATTTTTTATGGCCGGCGGAAGTAAGCTGTTGCATAAGCACATGTGAGTCATGACTCTTCAGCCCAAGTAACCTTTCGAGCTCGCACGTCCACACATCGTGAAATGTTGCTTGAATACCCATAAGGAACTTTTATTTTCTTCAAAGTGGCGAGGAATATTTCCTTATTCGGTTTTGTCAGGGTGAATTTTGCCGGTTGAAATCTGTCATGCTCATCCGGCCACGTGTCTGCACGAACCCCCATCTCCCGTAAATCTTTCCTCGCTCGAAGATGATCTTTTGACTTGCCTGGTTCATTCATAATCGTGTACAACACATTGTCGCACACATTCTTTTCAATGTGCATGACATCCAGACTGTGTCCGAGCAAATTATCTTTCCAATACGGAAGAGTGAAGAAGACGCTTATCTTCCGCCATTGCTGGGTCACAGAACCAGAAGCCCTGACCGTCTTTGTCCCGGCCTTTGCTGGATTGTCTTGTTTCCCATACTCAAAATCAACATCCACAAGTTGCTCTATGATCTCTGCACCGGATAATATGCGAGGAGGTCCTCTCTTTTCCTGTTGCCCATTGAAATGATTACATTGCAACCTAAACTTGTGCGTACCATCGAGAAACCTTCGATGACCCATGAAGCACTACTTACGACTGTGGGGAAGGCGCACTGAGTCAGAGTCAAAATTGCAAGCCGGACACGTAAAGCCGATATGCACATTCCACCCGGATAATGTTCCCAATCCAGGGAAGTCACTGATAGTCCACATCAACGTGGCACGCAAGTTGAACAGTGTCTTCTCGTGCGCGTCATATGTCTCGACCCCTACATTCCACAACTCCACTAACTCCTTGATAAGCGGTTGTAGATACACATCGATGTCATTTCCGGTGCCTTTTTGCCACGGAATGATCATGGACATAATGAAGGAGCTTTGTTTCATACACATCCAAGGGGCAAGTTGTATGGTATCAAAACAACTGGCCATATACTATAACTTGTGGTAAGATTCCCAAACGGATTAAAACCATCGATCGCCAAAGCAAGACGAACATTTCTAGGGTCCGTCGTGAAATCAGGAAAGTCTGAGTCGAACGCTTTCCACGCTTCACCATCCCGTGGATGTCTGAGTTTACCATCTTCATTCTTGTCGGCTTCATGCCACCTCATATGCTCAGCTATCTTAGACGACATAAACAATCTTTGTAAGCGAGGTTTTAAAGGAAAACACCTTAAAATCTTTGCAGGTTTCTTCTTCTGCTTTTTTCCCTTCCGAACTGTCCTAAACCTCGAAGTGTGACACTTCTTACAAGTCTCCCTCTGAGCGTCCTCCCCCCAATAAAGCATGCAGTCGTTGGGGCAGGCATCGATTTTTTCGTAGTTCAATCCTAATTTGTTGATTATCTTCTTGGCCTCTTAGAAGGTTGTAGGAATGTCCGTGTCAGGGAAAGCATCTCGTAGTAATTCCAACAACATCGACATGGCCTTATCAGTGATCCCACACATGCCCTTGATATGGTACAATTTGATCAGAAAGGATAATTTTGAGTATTTCTGACAACCTTGATACAAAGGATGATCGCTCTCATCCATGAGGCTGAAAAATTCCCGAGCTACTTCATTCTGAAGAAAAGCGGTTCGGACCGCACTTTTTCGCCGTGAAGTTGTCGTCTTGAACACCAAAAGCGTCGCAAACAACTTCATTAACCGGATCATCTTGATCTAGTTGATTTCCTATTTGTGAGGTTTGAGGAAGATGATCCCCATATCTCATACCACGTTTCTCACCATGAACACCCCAAAATGTATATGCTTCTGGGAAAGGCTTAATAAGAAGATGTTCCATAGCACCTTCTCGTGTTTGCCACTTCTTAAACTTGCATCTACAAAAAGGACACACGATCTTGCCATTAATGCTAGCGTGAGAGAAGGTGAAATCTAAGAAATTTTTCAATCCCACTAAATATACAGGAGAACTACGCGGCATCTTGATCCATGACTTATCCATCTCGTAGTAAACAAAGCTAGGATAGTATATAAATGTGGAGACAATGTTTAATTACTTTCATCCCAGCACCTGAGATCTTTAAATGCAACCTGGGAAACTTTGTAGCGGTTAAAAACCGCGACTTCAATCGCGACAAATTTTCAATTCAAATTTGTCGCGGTTTAAAAACCGATACAAAATGATGACCGTTTGAAACTTAGTAGTGATTATCTCTAAAACCGCAACAAAATGAAGGCGGTTATTTTTTTACTTTTGAATTCAAATTTGTAGCGGTTTCATGAAGAAACCGCGACAAAGTTTTGGCGGTTATTTTTATTTGAATTCAAATTTGTAGCGGTTTAATAATGAAACCGCGACTAATTTAATGGCGGTTTCAAAGCATTAAAACCGCTACAAAATTTATTAACTTTTTTTTAATCACAAAATTTAAACTCGTTTGTTATTTAAGAAAATTTAAATTTAAAAAACCGACTGAAAAAAAAAAAGACAACAAATATTTATATTTAATAAAATTGTCAACAAACATCCAGAAAAGTACAAAATGAATTATTGAAGAAAATAAGAACTAACTATCGGGAGCCCGATGATCGAGTCTGTCTCAACGGGGTTCTCTTGGGGGTCTCTCTCAGGGGCGGCATGGGCACAAGCAGAGGTAACAACGCCCTCGTCTTCACCAACAGTAGGATCCGGAGGGGGAGGCGGGGGGAATCCTCATAGATGAACGGAGGGGGAGGCTCCGGAGATGGAAACCGTCTGTTAGGTAGCGGCTACTGTCAAGGCCCCGATAATTGATCGCGCCTATGTCTTTGATTAGCGTACCAACGATCGAGACTCTCTTGCATGCGCTTATTCCCCGGCCTTATTCGGCCCTCTCTCGCAACTTTGCTCGGCAACGTGCATCAACTTTCTCGGCAATCATTGCATCAACCGCCTCCGGTGGTGGCATTCTCAAGCCAGAGGTTCCGGAGTCAGAGGAGGAGGCCTTGCCGTACACCATACTAGGCCTAGCTCCTAGCCCAAAGCCCCTAACCTGGCTAGGATGCTCGACTGGGCCCACAGCAGCTTTCAATGAGGCCGTAGGATCACGAGACCGTGACTCCGGGGCCGCGACGCTCGGAGTTCCGTCATGCGGGTGTTCTCAATCCAGGCCTGACGCACATATTTCATAAAACATTAATCAAACAATTTAATTAAATTTAATTTAATTAATAGTTTTTTTGTAACTTACTATTATCTCCTCTACTGCCTCAGAGGTCGGCGTCCCATCACGGTGTCTATGTGTGTGTGTCCACAACTGACCATAGTCCGTCTCAAGGTTCTCCTCCCGAGCCTTGTATTGCTAAAAGAGTTAAAAGAATATAAACTTTGTTATTTCCAAAACAAAGCAATAATCATTTAAACATAAAATTAATTTAACTTTTAACACACCATCTCACCGTAGGTCACACAAAGGTCTTGGATCTGCCGTGTGATTGACCTCCGAGCCGCCATGCATCCGGTGTTCATCTGCGATAGAGCACGCAAAATTAATGAGATGTTTGTGTAATTTAGATAAAATAGAGGGCTAGTCAATATATTTTACTCTAAATTTAATTAATTTAAACCAAATCTAAACACTACATTAATTTTGTCTATATTTAAATTTTTAAACTACATTTAAACAAATTTTAAACTATACAATACCCTCATGTTAAAAAAAACTAAACTATGATTAATTAAAAAACGTACCACTCCCTCTAGACTCCTCCGATATTGGACAAAAGCTTCCCAGTCATTTGCCTCCACGCCATCCGGGACGTTCTCCATCGATTGCTTTTGCAAAGGCATAGTCCCATCTCCATTCTCGCGGTCGTAGAGACGAATCCTCCGACTCTTCCATCCTTCTCCCATTTTCATCTTTACGTACCTCAAAGCGTGGGCCCGTAGTTTAAACTTTTTTGTATCATAAAATGATTAGTAATTAAGAAACAGAGATAACTAAATTAACCACAACTTATAACTATTAAAAAAACTAATTTAATTACACAACATAACTTACCGCACAACGTCCTCAAACGCCTTGTTCTTGTTGTCCTTCGGGACCTTTTTCCAACCTGTGGAAATAGATCGGGAACCATACCCAATTCCCCCCAAATTGTGACGTAAATCGGTTCAACAAGTGACCACCGTTGCCGATCGGCTGGTCCGTCTCGCATGTTCCAAGGAACTTTCACCCGGTAGTCCCGCATTGGCGGCGAGCGTGGGAACATCCAACGTCCTCCCGCGATGTTCCCATGTAGATCGCACAATTATAACAAAATTGTTGTATTGCATTTTAAATAAATTTTCATAATTTTTTAACAAAATTTAGATATTATTTTTTGCTAATAAACTACTTATACTTACCTTCGACATCCACCACAAATCCGGTGGAATGAGAAGACGACGGTTGGGGGTTCCCATGGTCCTGCTCGTTCTCCTGGTTGAGAAACTGCTCTGCTTCTGATATGGGAATGTCAAACTCGATCTTCTCATCTTCATTCAAGATGTCGTCAAACGACAGACTTGCGCCTCAATCTCCCCTTACAGTCTCTAGGCTCTTTGGGTTTGGGATTGGGTCATTTGCAAAGAGAGCATCAAACTCATTCCCCCTTTGAGGGGGCTCAAGAGGGATATTTTGTGGCCCACGTCCTCCTCTACGATCCCCTCTACTACCACTACCCCTGACAGGCCTTTTAGGGGGTACAAGATCTTTCCCTTTTCGGGGGTCTCTATCCTCAGAAACCATGATGTTGGAAAGTACAAGTTGAAATGTTAAAAGGTAAAAAGTAAAAACTCGCGCGTGTGAAGTTCAAACGTGGGAGGAACAAGATAAAAACCGCTGCACTTTGTAGCGGTTAAACCAAATAACCGTGACAAAATAAATAATTTTGTCACGGTTATAAAAACCGTTACCGTAACCGCTACAAATGTGCCTTGTTCTTCGTGAAACTTTGTAGCGGTTAACCTAACCGCTACAAATGTGCCTTGTTCTTCGTGAAACTTTGTAGCGGTCACATAACCGCTACAAAATCAATGACCTTTGCAATTCTATAGCGGTTAGACATATCAATCGCTACAAAATCGTATGCCAATCACATTTTGTATCGGTTTCCTTAAGGACCACTACAAATTTAATACATTTTGTAAAAATAAATTCCAAACTAATTAGTTTATAACTCAAACTAATTAGTTTGGAATTTTTGTTTATTTCAATAAAAAGTCTCTCAATTAATTTGATTATTTTCTTAAATTTCCCTAAATCCATTACAAATTTAATATTTTTTTTAAAAAAAATTCAAACTAATTAGTTTGGATTTTTTATTTATTAGAATAAAAATATTCTCAATTATTTTCTTTAATTTCCGTAAAAGAGTTGAAGTTAATTAATTAGGAATAACAAGTTTATTGAAAATTGTCCAACATGCCGATGAAGATTTGGATTCGGTATAGCCACCGATCTCCCAAGAAAAACTCACCGACTCATTTTGATCGAGATATTTGCCGAGAGACAAAGGTGGCTAACATTGAACCCAATATTCGGTGGCATGTTAGACATATTTAGAGGAGTAGAAGTCTTTAGGTCAATGGAATAACTAAATGGATTGTCATGAAGGAACCTCCTCGGCTTGAACGATGAGAAGACGGCAAATATCTGCAAAGACTCATCTCCCGAGATCGGCGCTTCAAATATATGCCTATCTTCTGTTTTCGAGAACCAAGCCGAGAATGTTCGTTCAGCTGACAAAGCCCATTTAGAATATTTTTGAATATTTATAATTGTTGTACGGATGGAAATACTTATTTATATAATAAATTTTGTAGCGGTTCTTCTATAAGTGCTACAAATCTGAACATTTTGACACGGTCAAGGTGTCGTTTTCTTTTCACCGTGACAACACCGTGTCGTTTCAAATTTTTGTAGCGGTTATTTTGACAAAACCGCTAGGAAAAAACCGCAACAGATTTCGCGCCATAACGCGCCAAGGTTGATGCCATATTTGTCCCAGTTTGGTTTTGTGTCACCACTACAAAAAGCGAAGCAAAATGGTCAGTATTTGGCGCCAATGTTTCCGTTACTAATTTGTGGCGGTTTGGGTTAAAACCGCTACTAATTTGTTCATTTGTAGCGATTTTTTCTGACCGCTACAATGTAACCGTGACAAACGATACTTTTTTTGTAGTGTTTCTCTGGAGGGATATGGGTCCTTTGGAAATCACAGGATGCTCAGGTTAATATTTTAAATAATTCTTTTTAGCATGTTCATTTGAAAGTGGATGCTATGGGTCATGTTTTTCATTTTACGGCTGTATATGGAAGTCCTAGGGAGGAGGAACGTAAACTTCTCTAGGAGTGCTTGGATATTATTGCAGGATCTACTATAGATCAGTGGGTGGTTGCTAGAGACTTTAATGAGATTGCGGATGTGAAAGAGAAAAAAGGGGGTAATGCTGCTTCTATTGGTCCGTGTCGGGTTTTTCGGAGTCGGTTGTTAGGGTGGCAACTTGATGATATTACGGCGTCGAGGAGCTACTATACATGGATGGGACCAAAGTGGGGTCATCTAGCTCGTGTCTATAAGAAGCTCGATCGGGTTATTGCTAATGCTTCCTGGCGAATGTCCTTTGCCAAGGCAGATGTGGTTAATCTAGCGTGTTATAGCTCGGATCATAATCCTATGTTGCTGAGGTTGGATGGTCCTTCAGAAGGTAAACAGGTCAAACCTTTTCGTTTCCTAGCTGATTGGATGAATCACTCTGAGTTTCCTAATCTCATGAGATCTCAATGGAAGACATGTATTGACCTTCCTATTATGTTAGCTCGCCTGGTCACACCTTTGAGTCGATGGAATAGGGAGGTTTATGGTAATATTTTCCAAATGAAGAATTCTTTGAGTTCAGAATTGGAAGTGTTGCAAAAAGCATCAACGTGAGAATAATGATTCGCTTAGGGGGGTTAAAGGAGTTAGAATGCAGAAATCGGTTGAATGAGGTTCTACAGAGAGAAGAGATGTATTGGTTTCAAAAGTCCCAGCATCAGTGGCTAACGGAGGGGGACCGTAACACCAAATTCTATCATCTAAAAATTGTCACGAGGAGGAGTTTTAAGAAAATAGCCCGACTAAAGAATGAGCACAATATTTGGGTGGAAAATGAGGATCAACTCAAGAATATGGCCCTTACTTATTTTTAGAAGTTGTTTTTAGAGGGTGAGCTCATCCGTAGGTGGCTTACTTCTGCCTGGCCAAGTATTCCAAATAATCTATTGGATGGTTTGCACCAGATTCCTACTTATGAGGAGGTCCGGAGATGTTTGTTTAGTATGGGAAGTTATAAAGCCCTTGGTCCTGACGGATTTCCTGCGGTGTTTTTCCAGAGACAGTGGAATGTACTTCATCATCAGATTATGAGATTGATTGTAGATGTTTGGCATAACCCTTCTCATATTCGCTTCCTTAATGATACTTTGATTGCTTTGATTCCTAAAGTGCAGGTACCAACGTTTATGTCTCAGTTTCGGCCCATCTCATTATGCTCAGTTTTGTATAAATTGATCACTGAATTGATTATGAGGCGTTTGCAACCGGCAATGGAGATTTTTATCTCTTCGTTCCAATCCAGTTTTGTCCCCAATAGAGAAATTCATGATAACATTCTCATTGTTCAAGAATTGATTCATACAATGAACAAAATGCGAAGGAGACAGTTTATGGCAATTAAGGTTGATCTAGAAAAGGCATATGATAGTGTGAATTGGAACTTTTTACATAATATTCTTGAGGAAGTTGGCTTTCCATGCACTACAATTGACTTGATTATGCAGGCTGTTTCCACCTCGTCCCTCAGTATCTTATGGAATGGGGGTAAAACTCCATCTTTCCAGCCCTCGAGGGGCATTAGACAGGGCGATCCCATATCCCGTATTTATTTACCTTAGCTATGGAAAAAGTGTCTCATATTATTTCCACGGCTCTTAGTGGGGGCTTTGGGCCCCTATTAAGTGGGCCAAGGAGGCCCCCTGTTTCTCACTTGATGTTTGCTGATGATCTCATGTTACTTGTAGAGGCAAAATCTGATCAGTTGGAGATTATTATGAAGTGTCTTTCTTTGTTTGAACAGATTTCAGGTCTGAAGGTAAGCATGGAGAAAACTGTCATCTATTTCTCTAAGCACATATCTGAAGATTTGGCTGGCTCCTTGACGGCTAGGAGTGGCTTCAAGAGAGTTAAGAATGTTGGAAGATATTTAGGAGCTTGGATGGTACATGGGCGTGCAACTAAACAGTGTTATCAACATATTGTGGAGAAGCTACGGAGGAAGTTAGGTGGGTGGCGACAACGATTAAAGAGAATAACTCTCGTATTATCTCTCGTATGCAATATCTAGGCTCCCCTAAATATATGGTGTAGAATAACTCTTATCAAATCAATATTATCTACTATTCCTTTATTCCATATGCAATGAGAATGATAGAATTCAAATGAATTTCATTTGGGGTGATTCCCATATTCGCAAAGCTCATCATTCTTTATGGTGGAATGTGTTGACTAGTCCCAAGACCATGGGAGGACTTGGCTTGAAATCGGCTGCAATTATGAATGATGCTCTCCTTATGAAGTGTGCTTGGAGATTTCAAAATGAGCAATATGCACTATGGGTGCGTTTCTTAAGGGGTAAGTATAAGGTGCAAGTTGGAAATTTGCCAACTCTTAAAGCTGGTTGTTCAGTGTTCTGGAGCTCTTTGTGTAACATTTTTATTAATATGAAGGATGAGGTGGTATGGGAAATTGGAGATGGGGCTTCTATTTCTTTTTGGAAAGATAAGTAGGTTTCCTCTTCCATTTGTCTTCATGACTACGCAGTGAGCCCCCTTCCTGCTGAGATGCGAGATTGTGTGGTTAACAGGTTTGTCGATCAACATGGCCGGTGGGATTTGCCTTTATTAAACAGCCTACGTCCCCAGAATGTGGTTGATCTGATTAGAGGTATGCTTCCTCCTTCTTATGATGATGGGCCAGATCGTTCCTTTTGGTTGGCTGGCAATTTATCTAGTGTTAATGTTAAAAGTTGCTATCTGTATTTAGCAGAAGCTGGATTTCAGCATTCTGTTATTAATTGTGACATATGGAAAAAGTTATGGAAATAGGTGGGACCATACAGAATACAGATATTTGGGTGGAAATTATTTCATCAGAGGCTCCCTTTGAGGTCATGGGTCCGGGCTTGGTATGATAATGATGGTCTTTGTCCACTTTGTCCCCAAGAAGCGGGGTCTAGCCTTCATGCGTTTAGAGATTGTCATGCGGTTCACGATTTCTGGTATGAGGTAGTAAATGGTGATCATTTACACTCGTTCTTTAGCTATGATTGGAGTGACTGGGTAACGGAGAACTGGAAGAGTGATGCAATCATGTTAGGCGGATTTCTTTGGCATGAGTTATTTATTGTCTCTTGCTGGTTTATCTGGAAATGGCGTAATGAATTTATTCATAACGCGCAAACGGTAACTAGTAAATATTGCATGAGGCCCATTCTGGAGATACTGGGAGACTTAAAATCTAGTAGTGACAAAAGGGGACTTCAGCGCATAGCACAGAATCAGGATTATGTTCGCTGGTCCTTTCCAGAAGTTCCATTCGTGAAACTTAATTCGGATGGGGCATCAAAGGGTGCGAACGGTGGCGGCTTTTGGAGGCTTGATACGAGATTTCTTTGGTAAGTGGCTTGGCGGTTTTGCGTCACGTCTTGGAAGGTGCTCGGCGATGATAGGCGAGTTATGGGGAGTTTTGAGGGGACTAGAGATGGCATGGGAGGCAGAGTTGAAGGCATATAGTTGTTGAAAGTGACTGTCAATCAGTCATTGCATTACTATCTAAACAAGGTAATGCAGCTCGTGAGTCCCATTTGGTGTCTCGGATACAAGCAGTCATTCACAGGCGTGGGTTATACGATTTAGCCATGTTCTAAGGGAGGACAATCAGTGTGCGGATTGGTTGGCAAATTTTGCTTTGACACAGGTGGATTATCCAGATGAAACCCATTTCTCTGATCCCCCTACTGATCTCTATTGTTTCCTAGTTGTTGATTTGGCGTGAGTACATCACGATAGGAGAGGCCGAGACTTTAACTCTTTAGTTTCTTTCGTTTAATTTTCGTTTGTTTAATTTCCGTTTGTTAATTTTTCATTGTATCAAAAAAAATAAAAAAAATAAAAATAAAAATATAGTTTCGGCCATATCAAGATATAAAATCGAGAGGTGTATAGCTTCTAATCATACTAAAATAACAATATTAATAATATATAAAAAACTCATAAAGAAAATCAAAATAAGATATAAAAATAATAATAATATCCAATCTTAATCATAAAAACTGATATTTATAATAATCAGTAAAAGAATCTTTTTAGTTCCAATATATTAAGTAAGATTATTCTAGATATAGCCATGTTTCGAGGGCCCTACATACAAAGAGGTGACCATCATCTTTTGAATTGGTGAGTTACTGTGAGAATGCTTTTCGACTTTTTTTAAAAAAGGGGACCTAATGGTCCGGGAATAGTGTGAACCCCGATACAAATTTGGATAGACCAGCGTCATACCACTGCACTACTAAGTGCTTGGTAAATGCTTTTCGACTTTGGGTGCAGAGTTCATGTGTTTTGGAAAACCTCCTGAATAGTGTGTCTCTTGGTCAATGCTTATTGCTATGCATGAAAAGGAGCGCCTAATCATATATCTTTAATTATTGTGGGTGAGTGGGCAGCACTTTCATTTATATATTAATATCTAATATAATATATTATTATTATTATTATTATATATCCAATTAATATTTATGTTTACATTGGAAGTTTAAGAATTAATAAATTAATATATTTATAATAATTATTTTTCTAATTCTAAATATATGACATAATTTAACATATAAATTACAGTATAAAATATATTCTATATTTAAAATGGGAGGTACTCTGATCCTATTTATAAGTCCAGTTTGACCAAATCTCACATACCAAGAAAAAGTAAGTATCTTAATGATTATGAAACAAATTTCTAAATTTACCTTTATTTATGAATGAGTACCTTTTAAAATTTATTGTCGAATCTCTCTCATCTTTTTCTTCTTCTAACATGGCTAGCCAATTTCTCTCATCATCATTACTATGGGCAAAATTGTCACAATTTTATTTATTTGGTCAAAATGGACTTATAAAAAGGATCTAATTTTTTAGGTTAAAGTGGACTTATAAATAGAACTAGAGTGGTATTATTAAAGTTAAATACATTGGTGTTGGTTACGGCCAATACTTTTTAAGTGCAACTTCAATTGCACTATGTGATTATTCAATTAATTAGTTGGCCACCGTGATCCGTGTGCTTAGTAAATATTTATTACAAATTAAATTAATTAAGTTGTGATTATGTTGGAGCTTTTATCTGACACAGTACAAACTAAATTAAATTAATTAAGTTGTGATTATGTTGGAGCTTATATCTGACATAGTACAAACAATTAATACGTACCAGTTAAAGTGCACAAGGATATGCTTCCAGCTTTAAAATAATTCTAGTATAAATAAATATAGACAAATAATTACCTTATTAAAAACTCTTAGATGAGTGTGTGTGTGTGTGTAACCAAATTAGTGAATTACACCGTGTAAACCAATAAATGCCAAATAAAGTATTTCATTTCTCTATAGTTTAATCGTTAATAATTAATGACGGTAAAAAGTCGTCTCAATGATCACAAACTATGGTAACCTTCAGAAAATATAATTAATTTCTCAGAGAAATTAATGCAAAATAAGAATTCTGAAATTTCAACTTTCACCTTGACATTTAAATTTGGTCTAAAGGAATGGACTTGGTCGCCATATTAAGCAGTATGGTTAGCTCTCCAAACTCATGAGATCTGGATTAATATTCAATCTTAATCATGGAAACTGATATTTATAATAATGGGTAAACAGGATCTTTTTAATTTCATTTATTAAGTAAGATTATTCCAGATATAGCAATGTTTCGAGGGCCCCACATACAGCTGGTGGCCATCTTATTTTGAATTAAAGGTGAGTTTCTGTGAGGATGCTTTTTTGACTTTGGGTGCGGTCGTGCAGAGTTCACGGGTTTTTAGTTTTAACTTTCTATTTTTCCTTGACATTAACATTGTTAAGGAGGTGTTGGACAAAATTTTTATGAGAAGATATCAGTGAGGTTAAAGGGAAAAAAATACCAAAAAAGTTTTAACTATAAATTTCTTATTCAAGAAGACTTTTTTGATATTAATTATGAAATTTTAATATAAAAAAGTCCTATTATCAAAGTGACTTTTCATATTGTTAAAATGGTTTTTCCTGTTGTTAAAATTTTTATGAAAATATTTTTGTCAAAATGGCTTTTTATGTTGTCAAAATAACTTTTTCTATTGTCAAAATTTTTCTAGGTTTCTAAAATTCTACACGCCTGAGGAATAACTCAAAAAATTTTTGACTGCAGGAAAATCTATTTTGACAATATGAAAAGTTATTTTGGCAACATTATTTTTATAGGGAAATTTTTCGCTCCCATCTTCTTCTTCATCTCATTGGCCGTTGGATTAAAATCGAATGGTTCATATTTAATCTTTAAAATATTTTTTAATTTTTTAATATTTTTATAAAAACATAAATCTAAAAGGTTCATATTTCATTTCAAGGGTAGCAATGAAAAAGCAGATGGTAAGGGAAGAAAATGAGCGCCAAATCCATCAATCATAAACCACGTTATCTAACTGTGATCTTAAAAATCTTAATTTTATAAAGGGGATATCATTTCTGCATAGATAAATTTATCTGCAGCAACCCCAAACGGCATCGTTTTAGTCTTTTTTTATTATTAATTAATGTAAAAATCGAGACGTACAGTGAGTTGAAAAAAAGAAAGAATAGAGGACCCCACCATGAAATAATTATGTCTTCCAATATCACAAGCAGTTTTTCCGGCCACCGACGCTCTCATCTTCTCCAACACCTCATCAATGTCTCCGCCACCCTGTACCAAACACCTTCAACTACTTCCACCCCATCCACACCCTTCTTCATGCTTCTTGTTCAGTCTTGTTGCTGCTTCTTGTTCCTTGCTCTCAATTGCAGTTCTGCTCGTTTTTAAGTGCTCAGATTCCCTTGAACTTTTGATCTCAAAAATCAGAAGAGTGCGCTGCTTCCTCAGATCTTCCTCTCTGGCCTCAGTCTCAGACGCCATGGCTGGCTGCTAATCTGAGTTTTTGAGTTCCACGGCGTGATTTGCTTCTTCTTTTGCTGCATCTGAAAACTAGAGGAGAGGAAAATATAATATCGTCTTTACCATCCAGCAGAACACAGAGGCATAGTGCAGTGATTTATTAATTATTTGCTGCAAAAGATTATCAGCCCATGAAGCAGCAGATCTGTACGAGGAGTAGCTTCTGCAGATCTGTGTTCGCAGGTAAGGAAGAAGCTGGAGCAGCGGGAAGGTAGGTAGATTCGCGCTCAGAGGCAAGTAGTTGCACTCTCTGGAATTCTTGCAATGGGGTTTGAAAATCTCTCGCCAAATTTGCATCTTCAATTTTCTTACCAGACTGGTTCAACAAAGGATAGAAATTTAATGGAATAAAAACTCGCCAGAATTTTTTCTTCTTTCCCTCATTCTTTTTTTTTTTTTTTTTTTGCTCGGACTTCTTTCCCTCATTCAGATAATCTGACAGCATAAATATAACTAACTAATATGCTATGAATGGGCCAAAATGTGAGCATCAAGTTCAGAACCAGAGACAATATGAAAAGCGAAATACTATAGTTATATTATTGGTGGTGCTGTCGTTTTGTTCTCCAATTTTTTGACTTTTCAAAGTGATTAAAATACTATCAAGAGACTTCAACAAATAATCTCGTTTCTTCTGGGCGCTGAATCTATGGAGGAGAGATCATCTGCCTTTCTGGGCCACCAGGAATGATAAAACAAGTTACAAATTCTAGGAATGGCATAGCAGCCAGTTGCCCAATTGAAGATTTTCATTGTGTTTTATTCCATGTATGGGCATGTTGAGGGATTGGCTCGGAGGATGAAGAAGGGTGTGGATGGGGTGGAAGTAGGGTGGCGGAGACATTGATGAGTGTTGGAGAAGATGAGTGCGTCGGTGGCCGGAAAAACTGTGTGTGATATTGGAAGACATAATTATTTCATGGTGGGGTCCTCTATTCTTTCTTTTTTTCAACTCACTGTACGTTTCGGTTTTCACATTAATTAATAATAAAAAAAGACTAAAACGATGCCGTTTGGGGTTGCTGCAGATAAATTCATCTGCATCAGATGCAGAAATGATATCCCCTTTTATAAAAGTAAGAATAATAAAAAGTGCGAAAGAGGTATCATTGGATGTCAGACAAACCAAAACTTCAATGGCAGAAAGGAGAACAGAACAGAATTAGGGGCTTCTTTAAGAGCTTTATCAGGTATCACTCATGAGCCTTGGCTTATTCTGGGCGATTTTAATTCTTTTTTGAATCCATCAGATAAGCAAGGAGGTGTTCCTGTGAGTAATTTATATCATCTTCATTTCAGAACGTGTATCAATGACTGTAATCTTCTAGAAGTTCCGATTGTGGGCGATAAATTTACTTGGGAAAAAAATGACGTGAAAGAAAGATTAGATTGGGTCTTTTGTAATTTGGCTTGGGAAATAAACCACCCTTCTTTCAAAGCCTTTCACCATCTTAGATATAAATCTGACCATCGGGTTGTTGTTGTTTCATCTGGTATTGAGGATAGACGTCAAATTAAGGGTCATTCTTTCAAATACCAAGCGGGACGGTGTTTACAGGAAGGCTTTTCCGATATTGTAAATTCTTCTTGGAAGGATAATTCATGGTCAATAGGGTACAAGAAATTTGAGGAGACTGCTACTAATTGGAATAAGGAAGTAATTGGGAGTTTGCCAAGGAAGAAAAGGGAACTTATTCGGAGATTGGAAGGGATCGATAAAGCCATGTTAGATCATCCTCATGGGGGTCTAGTGAAACTTGAAAAAGATTTGTGGCGAGAATATTTGAAGGTGGTAAACCAAGAGGAACTTTTGTGGTATCAAAAATCTCGCTGCAAGTGGTTACAATTTGGAGATAAAAATACAAGTTTCTTCCATGCATCTACTATTGTGAAAAGAAAACGTAACCGAATAGAGACGCTGCAAAATGATCAAGGCCAATGGGTTACTGAGATCAAACCGAATTAAAACGGTTGGCAATGGATTATTTTAAAAATCTCTATACTCGTGATAATGAGATCACTCCTGTGCAGGAATGGCCAACAAATTTTCCCACTTTGGATCAATCTCAACTACATGCCATCCAGAGGGATATCTCGTTAGTAGAAATCAAGAATGCAGCATTTGAAATGGGTGCCTTTAAAGCTCCTGGGCTCGATGGTTTAAATCCTCATTTCTTCCAATCTCAGTGGGAGGTAATTGGAACTAAAGTGTGTGATTTGATTTTAGATGCTGTGATAGATCCTGATAAAATTAAGGACATGAATCATACTAACATTGTTTTAATTCCCAAAGTGGATGCCCCATCATCTATTAAGGAATTTCGGCCCATTTCTTTGTGTAATGTGTGTTTCAAGATTCTAAGCAAGGTTATTACAAATAGGATGAAAAGGGTTATGCCATACTTGATCCACCCGGCTCGGTGTAGTTTCATTAGTGGCAAAGTCAAAGTTGTGATAACATTATTCTTGCTCAGGAGGCCATTCATACTATGAGAACTAAGAAGAGAGGTAAAGGATATGTTGCTATCAAAATTGACATGGAGAAGGCCTATGACAGACTGGATTGGGATTTTGTTAAATTCAATCTTCAGAGTCTGGGTTTTCAAGATCAATTTGTGACACTTATCATGAAATGTATTTCATCAACTTCAATGAGAGTAAGTTGGAATGGGGATCTTTCAGATACCTTTCTTCCCTCTAGAGGGCTTAGACAAGGAGATCCTTTAAGTCCTTTTCTTTTTGTTCTATGTATGGAACGTCTTGGACAAATCATTAATCGTGAAGTGGAGAATGGGAGGTGGAAACCATTGAAGATGAGCTCCGATGGCCCCGCTATTTCCCACTTATTCTTTCGATGATCTTATGTTATTTTGTGAAGCTTCAAAGATTCAATTGGAACGGGTTAGAGGCATTATGACTACCTTTTGTAACATTTCGGGACATAGGGTTAGTCTTCCTAAATCAAAATGCTTTTTTCTCACACAAGGTCCATTTTAATCGAGCCCTGGAACTTAGCCAAGTTCTAGGGATTGGTATTACTTCTGATCTTGGAAAATATCTTGGGGTGCCACTTTTGCATAAGAAATTGGTTAAATCGACATTTGCTCCTCTCATTGCAAAGGTTAATAAAAAACTCTCGAGTTGGAAAGGAAGATTTTTTAGTATGGCGGGTAAATCAGATCGATTAAATCGGTTTTGTCGGCTCTTCCTTTCTACCAGATGCAAACTCTGCTTATTCCCAAAGGGATCCTGACGGACATTGAGAAGTTGATTAGAGATTTCTTTTGGAGTCAAGGATCAACAACAAAAAAACTTCATCTTATAGCCTGGGATACTATTCAATTAGGTAAAGAGGATGGAGGGCTTGGAATTAAGGATCTTGAATTACAAAATAAATCATTCATTATGAAGTTATGTTGGGGTCTTATAACCAAGCCTGATGCACTTTGGGTAAAATGTCTAAAAAGTAAATATGCTTGTGGAAGTGATAAAATTCCTAGCATATTCAAGAAGAAGAAACAATCTGTAAGATGCCTGGAGTGCCATTGTCAAAGTTTGGGACAAATTTAAAAAGAATTTGGGAAGTAAACTCAAAAGTGGTAACCATACCAATGCCTGGTGGGAGTTATGGTCCCCTCTTGATCAACCATTGATTCATTATGTTGATAAAAACCATGAGTGGATTAGTCATGATGAGACTGTGAAGGCTTTTGTATCTATAAATGGTTCTTGGGATCTTACGAAATGGAGATTATTCTTACCAGAATGGGTGATTGATAAAATTAAGATGATTAAACCTCCAACCATGGAGGGAAATGATCTTTTTCTTGGAGAGCCTCTAATGATGGTAATTTCGGCATTAGATCGGCATACAAGATGCTAGAAAAAATAACGATTCTACAAGGGATCCTATTTGGCAGCATATTTGGCGTTGGCCAATTTCAGAACGTGCTAAATTCTTCATGTGGCAAGCTTTTCATGATAAATTACCTACTAACTCGATGAGAAAGAGGCGAGGTTTGTGTGATAATAATGAATGTCCCTTTGAGTGCCTTGGTGAGGAAACCATTCTTCATACTCTGAGAGATTGTGAGATAGCATACAATGTGTGGCTTGATTTGATTAACCCTATATACTATAGTACTTTTTTTAGTGGTAATTTGCAGGATTGGATAGCATGGAATAATAGACATGAAGTGGGAGGCAAGAAAGTCAAGCGGTGGCCTTGGATGCGGATATTTGGATTGGCTTGTTGGTTAATTTGGAAGAACAGATGCAAAAAGTTTTTGATGGTGTAGGTGCCCATCCCGTTGCATTATACATAGCTGTCTTCATCAACTAATGGAGGGTGTGGAGCAAGGTAAATTCTTTCACCAGATTTACCGAGTTCCTGATAGAGCGGATGTCCAATGGAATATTCCACCTTTTGGCTATGTTAGGGTGGATGTGGATGGATCGGTAAACAATAGTAAAGTTGCATCTTGTGGGGGCATTATTAGAGATAATAATGGGGCGTGGATAGCAGGATTTCAACGAGAAAATTGGTCTTAGCACAACTACGCAACAGAGTTACAAGCAATTAAAGTGGAATGATGTCTTGTAGACAACTTGGTTTCACAAAAATTAAGCTGTATTCGATTCTATAGAGGCTATTCGTCTATTAACATCGGAATATGGACCCTATCATCCACCTGGCTCAAGAGATTTCGAAATTAGATCGTTGATTTTCTCAACTTCGGATATCGAAATAATTCATTCAAATAGAGAAGCATTGAAGTGTGCAGACTTTTTGGCAAAGATGGCACGGGAGGCGAACACAACGGCTGAGTTTATTACAAATTCCACCACCTTGTTGTTTGGATCAAATGTTAGTCGATCTAGGCTAATTCATTTCATGATGTATTATTTCTTTTCTGTTATGTAGTGTCTTTATGACACATCCCAAGAGGTAACTCTTGTCTTATTAATCCAAAAAAAAAAAAGACATGAAGCAACCACACAACCATTCACAAAACTTCAGCTGGTGAGCCATTTTGGGTCAAGGAAAAGGAGCAACAAGGAGAGGAAATAACAAAGGACAATTTGGGAAGGGGCCGCGGCAAGTCAGAGTAGCCACGCGTTTTCAGCGTTTAGGTGGACTATGACTTTACTTTGTGGAAGCGACAAACCTAAACTTCAACGGCAGACATGAAGGAATCACACAACCATTCATAATTGCATGCGTCGTACACTCCTTGCTGGAAAGCAAACCACCCAAAGGCCACGTGATTGAATTTGGAAGAGCATTATTAGCCTAGCCTCTCACATTAGTCCAAATCACAGTCCCACAGTGACTCATCGTAATTATTGGTGGTCACGATAATAAATTAAAAAGAAAGAAACTTGAAGGCTTTATACAGTCTTTGCTTCTCCTTCCATCGCCTTGTTAGCTTCATTTCCATTTGTTCTCTTGTATGTTTTCTAACCCTTTTTTAATTTCCTATCTCAACGCTACCTACTTGATTTCATAGTTGGTGTATTTAGGATAATCAAGTTCATAGATTTCCATTGCAAAATTATTCATCGATCTGGGTTTTACTTACAGGTTTCACATTGCTACTTCAGAGAGAATTCAGATATTGGATTCATCAATTGCTCCGGCGTTGCTTAGTCTCTCTGTCATCTTCATCATATATCCCCCAGGTTTGTACTTTTTCTATTTTTACCCCATTTCATTACATTTATTTCTCGTATCTTTTATCTACTCATTTTCTCTCCTCTTTTTCTCTCTCATTCTGTCTCTAATTCATAATCTTCAGGTAACCTCAAAAAGTTATATCTCTTATACATTTATTTGTTTTTGACTAATTTTAACTACCATTTTAATTTAAGAGATTTAGTTAGTTGTTAGTTATGTATAGTAATATATATACACGCGGGAGGGTGTAATTTTGTTGTGTACTGTAAACTGAATCATGGTGATTATTCAGTTTATCTGATAGTGGGGTTGAAGACAAGCAATCGACATCGCAATAGTCATTGATCTGAACCTAACAAAAATTATTCAAATAATTTGAAAATCTAGTAGAATTATAAAATTACAAGATGTTGTGAACAGTGATTGATATAAAATGCTTTGGACTTGGGTTTTCTTTTAAATATTTATTAATTACAATTTTCATATTTTAAATTTAAGACATTAAATTAGTTTTTTTACCCGATTTAAATTGGTATTACTTTTTGGTTTATCTTTTATAATTGATGCTATATGCCGGTGTGTGTAAGTCGTAAGCAAATACATTTATTAAAATTGTATAAATATACATTCCATTTTCAATTTAGACAATTTTCTATTAGTTTTTAGTAAATAATTTTGAGGTTTTCAGTCTTCAATATAAGGAAAAATATCTCTTGGTTTAAAACTGAATGTGAGTACACATAATTTATACTTTATTACTCTAAAAAGTTTGTGCCAATCAATATCAATATTAGAATAAAATTATATCTGTTATAAAAAAGAAGAATAAAAGTATGCCTGATTTGAATGGAAATATAAAATATTTAGTGCAAAACAAATATAAACAAGTAGTGTGATTGTACAGAAACGAAGTTTAATTTATGATCTATTTTCTAGCTAAATTTTTGTAAAACTCAGGATATATCATGTTATAGCAGCGCACAATTTCACTTTTAACTCAGTACGTAATTGTTTCAAACCAAGGGTTCAAGAATGAAAATAAACATTTTCCAGAAGTGTATCCAACGCTAAATATTTTTTGGACTGGTAAAAATAACTAAAATTTTAAAATATATAATAAACCTTAGTTGACTATTTCTTTTAATTTTTAAAGAGTTAAATGAAAAATGACGTGATTCACATAAACATACTTATTATTAGCAACGAAAAACAAGCACTAGGCAGCCTCGCTTGAAAGGCAACAGTGGGAAACCAATTTACACTTAAAACAGGCTAGTGATTTTTTTTGCTCAGAAAACAGGTTAGTGATTGGAGTTTTCAAAAATAATTTTTATATGAGGTAAATATATGAAATAAATTATATCTTAATTTGCTTAAATAAGCATTTTTAAGAAACTCCAACGATCCCAAATAAACACAAAATACTAAAGATGAGATAGAGTATTGCGTAAAACAAAATTTCGAAATTTCAATTTTGAATTCATAAAAATGATGATTGCTTTTTAACTTTGGATGCTGAAATATAGAAAGCGGGTTTTGGGGCCTACAGAAATGGAAAAAGGACAACAACTACTGGTCAAAGCCTGAAACATCTTTTCTACGTACTGTCACTCCCAACTTGCAAGTTCCAACACTTGCTCATCGCCCTGCAAATCTGTTCTTCTGATTCTTGAAAATCTATACGCTGATACTAAAACTGCAAGCTCATCACAGGTAAAAAGCAATTTCCCACTTGGCTTTATCCTTTGAGATGTTAATAACTTGATATTGCTTCTTCTGTTTTTCTTTCCAATGTTCTATTTTAGATTTTGTGTACACTAAAATGATATTTTCAAAAAAATAAATAAATCTAAACTATCCAAAAGTAGTGTTCAGCACTAAAAAAAGAATCCATAAAAACAAGGGAGAATTAGGTACCACTAACAGTTGGTATTAGTTTACCCAATGACTACTAGGTATTAGTTGGATTGTAGATTGTTAGGCAAAGGTAACTTCAGCTATGTGGTCCACAACACCGTGTAATTTTGTGATCCAACTCTACTCATTAAAGACAAGCTACATTATTTAAAAAAAAAAAAAAGACAGTAATGTTATTTTTCTATATTTTTTGCCCGAAATAGCTTTTATTAAAAATAACCTAAAGTTTAACAAAAAGGCACCAAATAAAACTCAACAAACAAAAGGTCAAATCTTCCCAAACAACACAACCCTAATACTAAACAATACCTCTGTTGCAAATTCTAATCCTAAGAAAGGCCAAAAAACACCAGTAACCATGCTCAAAATGGGAAGGAGTGACTTACATTGTGGATTGAAGAGAGTATACTTCTAAGCACTAATACTGAATTTACAAAGGGTCAAATTAAAGAAATAATGTGTTCCAGCAAATTATAGTCAATTTTTCCTCTCTTTTTTTTTTTTTTGATCTCAAAGTACACAATATCTCCAAAGATCAAGAAATTTTGGACAGAGTCTTTTGAAAATTCTGGCCAAATGGTTCCAGGGACTTTTCCTAAAAGGGAAAATCCCAATGATTAGAAAAAATAGTAAAAAAAGTCTCATAATAGATTCCCTTATCAAAAAGCTCTTTAAGGACAACAGTGGTTTAATTTTGAATGGGAAATTACCTTTTTAGCCCAATTGATTAAAGAAGGAAAAAAGCAGTGATATATAATTAAGTACATGTATTTATTAATTGTCCCTCTATGACTTGTCAAAATAGACACATCCACTTGTCAATCATAAATTCTGAATGTAACAAACTTCAATTATTTATTTTTACAAGTTTATGTGCTATAATGACAAGTTATACGTCAGCAAGTGTATATATATATTTTGAGAAGTTTATGTGCCTATTTTGATAAGTTATATATTAGCAAGTGTATGTGCTTATTTTGACAATTGCATGTATATATTTTGTGCCTATTTTAACAAGAGATATATTGAAAAGTGTATGTGCCTATTTTGATAAGTTTATGTGCATATAATGACAAGTTATACTTTTGCAAGTGTATGTGTCTATTTTGATAAATTTATGTACCTATTTTGATAAGTTATATATTGGTAAGTGTATGTGCTTATCTTGACAAGTGTATGTGTTTATTTTGATAACTTTATGTGCCTATTATGATAAATTATATATTGACAAGTGTATGTGTCTATTTTTACAAATGTTTATTGACAAACTCATATTAACTAAAATAGCTCTTGTTGGCAAATGTATATACTTATTTTCACAAGTCAAAGAGCAGTGATTGGCAAGAACTTACACATAATCATAAATTACTGCCTCTCTTTTCCTATTTTAATCAATGAGAGCAAGAAGAAAATTTTAAATTCATAATTTATATCACTGCTCTCTTAAGGAGCGAAGAATCTATGATGGGATTTGTTTTACTAGTTTTCGTGATTCTTACAACCTAACAATACAGCTAATACCAGCCAGCCATGGGCCCATATTTTATGACTTTGATTTTTCATTTGTTTGTTGTTGTTGGACTGTTCTTGTGATAATTTTGATGCCCTCCACATTCCATGATGCATGCGAGTGCGGTCTGGCCCCTTAAACATATACTTCTCTAGATTACCAGTGACTTTCAACATGTTTTATTATTTTACAACAATTTGTAAAACCAACTTAACACTTTTTTAACTCTATCTTAAAAGTTTAACAAATTTTTAATTTCATCCCTATTTAATAAGTGTTGCGAACAAAGTCTACATCATATAATAAATAAATAGTAAAATTATATAGTTTTATATAAAAAAATTAATGAAGTGATTTATAAATATGATAAAAATATTTCTCTCTATCTTATAAATAAGATCAGAGAATTACTAATAACATTTTGTATTTGTCTAAAAATTGAATGCACTTTTTCTTCTTTTACCCCCACTTAATTATATGTATTTCTTTTATCTTTTATCAGCTTATTTTCTTTCTTTTCTTTTCTCTCTCATTCTCTTTATAAAAAAAGGTATACCTCAAAAAGTTATATTTCTAATTTTATACTTTTATTCCTTCTTAACTAGTTTTAACTATCCGATTTTAATCTTAGAGATTTAGTTAGTTGTTAGTTATTCAAACATAATAATATATAAACAAGATTTATCAATTACAATTTTTATATTTTAAATTTAAGGGATTTAAAAGTAATTTTGGTTTATGTTTTATAATTGATGCTATATACCGGTGGGGCATATACTTTTATAAAAATTGTATAAATATACATTCCATTTTCAATTTAGACAATTTTTTTATTAGTTTTTATTAAATAATCTTGGGGTTTTTAGTCTTCAATATAAGGAAAAATATCTCTTGGTTTAAAACTGGATGTGAGTTCACATAATTTATACTTTATTACTCTAAAACGTTTGTGCCAATCAATATCAATATTAGAATAAAATTATATGTTATAAAAAAAGAACAAAAGTATGCTGATTTGAATGGAAATATAAAATATTTTGTGCAAAACAAATATAAACAAATAGTGCGATTGTACAGAAACGAAGTTTAATTTATAATCATGCATTAAATAATTAGTAACATATTTGTAAAGCTCAGGATACTCATGCATTAAATAATTAAAATCATGGAGTGGAGTGATTAATTAGTAACATATATATCATGTTATAGAACTGCAAATTTCACTTTAAACTCAGAGACGTCTTAAAATCAAGTGTTAAAGAGAAAAATACACATTTCTTATAAGTGCATCCAACACCAAATGTTCCACATTTTTTTTAGGGGTAAAAACCAAACATCAAAATAGATGCAAAAATATGCAATGTTCCTTTGTTTAAATTTTCTTATGGTTGAGGTAAAAAATACAAATAAGACTTTCGTAAAAGTGTGTCCAACACAAATGCTCATTTTGAAAGACAAAAGTAACTATTAATTTTTAAAATATATGTGACAATAAATATTAACGTTTGTTTAAATTTTTTTTTTTTGACTGATAAACGTACTTGAAAGCAGCTATAAACAAGCACTGAATATGCTTTGAAGGCAGCCTCGCTTGAAAGGCAACAGTGAGAAACCAATTTACACTACAAAATAAATATTATGCTAAGGATGAGAGATAGAATATTGCAAAGTTAATGTAAAACAAAATTTTGAAATTTCAATTTTAAACTCTTGTCACTGTTGAAAAAAAAAATGATAAAGATTTCTTTTTAACTTTGGATGTTGAAATAGAGAGCGTATTTTGGGTGCAAAGAAATGTAAAAAGGACAACAACTACTGTTCAAAGCCTGAAACATCTTTTCTACCTACTGTCACCCCCAACTTGCAAGTTTCAACTTTGTTGATCACTCAATCTCTCTCTACATTTGCTCATCGCACTGCAAATCTGTTCTTCGCACTCATGTAAATCTATGCGCCTACACTGAAACTGCAAGCTCATCACAGGTATAAAGCAATTTCCCACTTAGCTTTATTTTTTGAGATGTTGATGTTTCTTTTTTTTGTTTTTCTTACCGTTGTTCTATTTGTTTTTCCATACATCAGCATCTATCTGTGATATCTTTCAATTCTCATGAAAGATTTAGAATGTAAGATGCTTCATTTCTTGAAAATGAAATTATGAGTTAATTTTTTGATGATGATGAATCGCTCTCCTTTCAGGTTGCTATTAATAGCAAATGGAAGAGGTGCGAGGTCGGTGGCGGCAAAACACTTTACCGTAGTTGCGCGCTTTACGCGCGTTTAACACTTTAAGGCTATTTTTATCTTTAAATAAAGAAAGGAAAAAGAAAGTGCACCATCACTTCAAACCGAGTTGACGACTCAAGCTTCAGAAAAGTCTGATCATTTCAGTGTAATTCCATTCTTCTCAATATCGAAAATCTGATCACTTCAAACCAAGTTGACGGAAAGTGCAAGTTCATCATAGGTACGAAGCAATATCCCTCTCCTGATTCGAAGTTTATTCTTTCAGTTGTTTATTTTTCTATTTGTTCTATTTGTTGTTCTATGCATCTATCTATGATAGCTTATTAGTTGCAAATAATTGCTGCTGTCATTTGCAGATTACATCCCCCCTTCCTTTTTTCACCTTTGCATCGATCTAATTTCTGAACATAGCAAGGACCCAAAAAAGCCAGAGATCAGGGCAAGAAAGCTTAACCAAAATAATTTATCTTTATTATTTCACTCCGGATAGAAAAAATAATAACTCTTCATCCTGATGATGTCTTCATGCTCGAAAGGTTAACTACATAGGACGCTTCAATTCTTCAAAATGAAATTTGAAGTTAATCATTTGATGATGATGATCATTTGCTCTGCTTTTAGGTTGCTATTAATATCAAATGGCAGAGGTGGGAGTGTCGGTAGCGGCAAAACTTGCTGAATATTCGGTGGATCCAACTTTACGGAAGCTGCAGTATTTGTTCTATGTGGGCGAAATCACAAGAAATTTTGAGATCAGAAAGGAGGAGCTAATATTCAAGCAAGGTAGGGTGCAGGAACGTGTTCAAGAAGCCATCAACAAGACTGAGAGGATCGATGATGAGGTTGACAAGTGGAAGAAGGAAGTGGAGAGCCTTATAGCAGAAGTGGAGAATTTGGAGGAAGAACTAAAGGCCAATAATGGCTGCCTTCAAGGGTGGTGTCCTACTTGGACGAGATATTGTCTCTGCAAAAAGTTGGCCAAGAAAACCAAGAGTATGATTGATCTAAATACAAAAATTGATTGCTTGAATCCATTTTCACATCATGTTATTATTCCAGATATAGAGTATCACACTTCTCAAAACTTTAAGCTCTTCAACGCTACGCAAAAGGCTTTTGATCAGTTTGTGGGAGGCACTAAAAGATGATGGTAGCTTCATGATTGGGGTGTGGTATGGGAGGGTCAGGGAAAACCACCTTGGTGGAAGAAGTGGGAAAGAAAGCCAAAAAGTCACAACTCTTTGATCGAGTTGTGCTCACTATGGTTTCTCAAAGCCCAGATATAAGAAAAATTCAAGATGAAATTGCTGACACGTTGGGGATCAAATTGGAGGAACAATCTGAAATGGGAAGGGCAAAAAGAATAGCACTAAGATTAGAAAATAAAGAACAAATCTTGATAATACTGGATGATGTATGGACTAAGCTGAATCTTGAGGACATAGGGATTCCCTCTGGGGGAAATTATCAAAGAAGTTGCAAAGTTGTCCTGACTACACGCCGTTCAAAAGTATGTACCTCGATGGATTGCCAAAAGAGGATTCAACTTGGTTTGTTAGATGAAGAAGAAGCTTGGACTTTGTTTCAAACTTATGCTAATGTTGATGATGATGCTAAAGATGTGGCACGAGCAATTGCTATGGAATGTAAGGGCCTTCCCATAGCAATTGTAGCTTTAGGAACTTGCTTGAAAGGAAAAGGAGTTGAAGAGATGAATGGAATGTTGTCTAAGTTGAGGAATGCGAAGCTAAACAATATGGAGGATGAAGATGTGATGGATGCTTTTCGTTGTCTTGAATTAAGCTATGATTATTTGGCAACTCACGAAGCCAAGTTGTTGTTGTTAATGTGTGCTATGTTTCCTGAAGATCATAGTATTGATGTTGAAGATCTTTTCGCATATGGAGTGGGGTTAGGCCTTTTTGGAAATGTAGAGTCATTTGAAGCAAAGCAAGGGAGAATTTAGAATAACTATCAATCATCTCATTGACTCTTCATTGTTGATGGATAATTCTTCCAAGTCCAATGTGCATGCACAAAAATATGTGAAATTGCATGATATGGTTCGTGACGTTGCATTGTGGATAGCATCTAAAGAGCATCGTACCATTATGGTAAATTGTACAGAAAAAATTGTTGATGAAGCAGTAAACGATTGCTATGCTTTTTCTTCATGGTATACCAATAATAAGTCACTTCAATTTCTTTCTCAATTCTACGCTCCAAAGCTTGAGTTTCTCTTATTACACTCAAGGAAGCTCTTGGACATATCACATGCAACATTTAAAGGCACTAAAGACTCAAAGCTTTGATTATGTACATAGATCCGTTGAGGGATAAGATTGAATTACAACCTCAATCAATCCAACACTTGTCTAATCTTCAAACTTTACGGTTACGTGTAATTGGAATTTACGTGATATCTCTTTTGTGGTAAGCCTTACAAGACTTGAAATTCTTGACTTGCAAGGTAGTGAATTTGCAAGAGTGCCAGATGGAATTGAAAAATTAAGCAAGTTGAAGTTGTTAGATTTGTCAAGATGTAGAATAGATGAATGTTGTTATAAACTAATAGGAAGGTGTTCACAATTAGAAGAGTTGTGTGTTTCCCAACATTTTTCACACCAAAAAAACACAAATTGCTATGAATACCTTGGGGGATCCACCGCTAATTTGTTGAAATTTAGAAGGTACAATTTAGAAATTGGGAAGCTTGACGGCGGAGTCTTTTCATTTCAGAATGAAGGCACAAGATCTTTACACTTGGGTCAGTTAAATATCTCATTGTTAGGTGCTGTATTAAAGGATCTTGCACGAAGAGCAACTATAATTGAATTTTGTGAGCTTGAGGGAGGTAGCAAGAGTTTCATGGATGGAATTGTTAAAGCTATAGGAGGCATGAATGAGTTAACTACACTCTGTCTTCGAAGATGTTTGAAGATTGAATACATTATTGATGAAACTACTCCTCATGAAGATGTGCTTGTGCCTAGATTGGATGAGTTAGTGCTAAGAGATATGGATTTTCTTAAACAATTATGGCGTGGTCCTTCTCCTTTCAGATTGTTCCAAAAGCTGAAAAGACTAAATATATCCAATTGCCCTCAATTGCTCAACATATTCCCTGCAGCTAATTGCAACTTAGGCAATCTTAAGTCTCTCAAAATTTCTAGATGTCCGAAGTTGACATCCCTCTTTCCTGTCTCTGCTGCTTGTACTCTATTATCCTTAATGGAGCTCCGAATTGAAGATGCTCCTCAGATAAAATTTGTGTTTGGTGAAAATGCTAGTGAAGAACAACTAATGCATGATCAGGATGAGAGTCAGATAGAGCTTCGTCTTCTGAAATATCTCAAACTAAAAAATCTTCCAAATCTTGTTGGAATTTGTTCAGGGAGGTATTGCCCAAGCTGGCCATCTTTAAAGGAAATAAATTGGAGGAATTGTCCAAACATGGTAAGCATGTACTCTCCCATGCTTGAGGGAGGTAGCAAGAGTTTCATGGTTGATATTGTCCAAGCTATAGGAGGCATGAATGAGTTAACTACACTCTGTCTTCGAAGATGTTTGAAGATTGAATACATTATTGATGAAACTACTCCTCATGAAGATGTGCTTGTGCCTAGATTGGATGGGTTAGTGCTAGAAGATATGGATTTTCTTAAACAATTATGGTGTGGTCCTTCTCCTTTCAGCTTGTTCCAAAAGCTGAAAAGACTAAGTATATCCAATTGCCCTCAATTTCTCAACATATTCTCTGCAGCTAATTGCAACTTAGGCAATCTTAAGTCTCTCACAATTTCTAGATGTCCAAGTTGACATCCTCTTTCCTGTCTCATTGCTTGTACTTTGTTATCCTTAATGGAGCTCCGAATTGAAGATGCTCCTCGATAAAATTTGTGTTTGGTGAAAATGCTAGTGAAGAACAACTAATGCATGATCAAGATGAGAGTCGATAGAGCTTCGTCTTCGAAATATCTCAAACTAAAAGATCTTCCAAATCTTGTTGGAATTTGTTCGAGGAGGTATTGCCCAAGTCGGCCATCTTTAAAGGAAATAATTTGGAGGAATTGTCCAAACATGGTACGCATGTACTCTCCCATGCTTTAATTTGTTCATGTCATTAAATTGTTTTAACATGTGCACATTAAATAGTAATTAGCGTTCAAGTGAATACATAATTAGAGATGGTCAAGCGAATCAATTCATTCCCGTTTTGTCATTTAAAATAAGAAATGAAATTATAATATCTAAAGTCATGCATATTTCTTTTTGAGTATTTGAATCTCATCCGCTTTTGGACATTTAATTTATTTATCATTTCTACTGCCCAAGTAAATATTGACTCTTGTGGGCTCCTCATCATAATTTTTCCTTGACATCCTTGTGACCTCCACTTTCTTATATAAGCATATGTCCGGTCTTTGTTTTTTATTATTATTATAGAGGCAAGGTTGTAAATTACAAGATATGGCTTATCTTTCTATGTAATTTACAAAACAAAAAAAATTGATAGTCTAATTAGTGATCTATGGAACAATGATACAAGTACATATAGAATTTTAATTAATCCCGACTTATCGTTTTAAGGAAATATGTTAATGGTTTTATTGCCTTTTCTTCCGTTTTTCCTCTTTCCCAAAGAATTTGCAGCAACTTGAATGCCATCAATTGGGGAATGAAGAATACAAGTCATTGGCATTGATAGAAAGGATGAGACTTGCTAATTGTGGAGTAGAATCCATTTTCCACTACCAGATTGGGCTTCAAGAAATAATTCCAGCATTTCAATGCCTTAAAGAATTAACTTTGGAAAAATGTGCAAGATTGAAATTTGTGTTTTCCACTCATATATGTCAAAATCTTCTAGAATTAACTTCGTAACCATATCTTCTTTGTGAGGAGTTGGAGGCAATTTTTTAGAAAATGAAGAGACTCTGATAAATTTATGCATCATTGAATCTTGTATGCTGAAATTGAAGAGTTTGAAAATCTCTAAGTGCGACAAGCTAAAATTTGTTTTATCTTTCATGATCGGCGCTGCTACCTCAATGCTTCCACAACTATGCACTCTAACTATATCAGATTGTTCTCAAATGGAAGAAATTTTCGAGTGCTCAAATATTGAAGATCATGACACTGACAAGAAAAGGGAGATTAAGGTCCCAAACATGAGACATATGGAACTTAACAACTTGCCAATGCTTGTTAATATCAAGGGTTTCGAACAAGGGTTTAAGTTGAACATAGGAGGGTTTAGGTTGCCCAGTGGAACATAGGGAGAGTCCATCGGAGATTTCGCAAAGTTAAGGTTGATGGGTGCCCAAAACTTATGCCGATTAGAAGTGCAAGTGCTCATTGCATTGAAGAGGTAACTCATCAATTCTGCATGTGTTTCCCCATACTGCAAATCATGTCGTTGTTTGATTTTTCAATATTAATTAAATTCACACTGGCTGAATATTTAATGCTTTCACTGTTTTATTTTAATGTTTTGTTCATTCAAGCTCATGAACTCCGGTCTAATTATGCATTCATTCCTTTCATATGTTGGATATACACAAGATATCTACATACTAAAGCTGGACCGAAAACAAATCATCCTGCATTTCATACAATATTCCTTTCTACTTTTTTATGTGTATCTATTTGGAATGTATTATTATTATACGATGGAACAAACCACCAAACAAACTAGGGTTTAGTTGTTGCTATTTTAGTCCTCCCAATACAAATATGATTTAAATTCTTCTTATACTATCTTCCTATTTGAATTAGCATGATTCTAGTGTAAATGAAAATAGACAAACTAGTGGCTAACACATCTAGCTTATATTCGTGCACATGAATTAAAGGTATCAAATCAGTCAATTGCCGTGGGTTAACTTGTATTCCTTCAATAAATTAAATGCCAAATAAAATATGCCATTTCTATGCAGTTTGATCCTTAATAATCACATAAAGTAGAGAGAGACTTGAAAAAGCATTTGATTTGACAATATAGGTATAGATGTTAACTGTATTATAATCTCAAGTCTCATATAGCGTGTGAAGGTTTTGGTTAATTTGATCTCTTTTTATTATGATGATCTTTCCAGTGAACTTGTAATATTTTATTTCCCCCAATTTTCACTTATATGCAGCGACTTGTAAGGGAGTATGAGTTGAAATACAGCCAATTAAATAATAAAGAGGTGTCAATCTTCCGCTATTTGTTCTAAATGTTGGAGAGCTTGACATTCAAAGTACTAGAGTTGAACATCACAATTGGCGAATCATTGGTGATGATGACCAAGAAGAAACCAACGGCTCTGAAATATTGAGATCAGAACAACAAATGGTAGGAGGTGTTGTTCCCACACAACTTTTGAGCTTCCAATACCTTCATTCCTTAGAAGTGACTGGCAATAAAAAGTTGAAGTTTGTATTCTCAATGAGCACTATCGTCCAAAATAGTCTTCCCAAGTTGACTTCCCTAACCTTATCGATTGTGAGGAATTGGAGGTTATTTTTGGACATAGTGGTGACGATGATGCAAACTACGGTGACACAATTGTGCTTTCATGTTTGAAGAAGATAGAGCTAAAGAATTTGCCAAATTTCAAGAGTGTTTGTCTAATAGGGTTGCAGATTCAAGTGGAGTTGATAGGCATCAACATATGCAAGCGCCCCAAATTTGCCGATTCAAGTTTGGGATTGGCTTTTCATCAATTGGGAACATTATCGGTATGATTGAATAATTTATAGTATCATTTTAGAGTCTCTAAAATTAGATGGAATAATATGTGGATTACAATCATATATATCATTTAGCTAGGTGCAACTGTCTAAAGTAAATAGGGAACTTATAAATTACAAAGAGATGCAAGGAGACAAAGAAGAAAAACAATACTTGATGTATGTACACAATTAGATTTTCTTTCAATTTCAAAGACAACAAAGATGAAAATATGAAATAATTGTGCGTGTAGTTAACTAAATCTATTATAAATTGATTTGTTGGCATGTAATCTTACAAATTGGAGGAATTGTCCAAACATGGTACGCATGTACTCTCCCAAGCTTGAATTTGTTCACGTCATTAAATTGTTTTAATGTGTGCGCATTAAATAGTAATTAGCGTTCAAGTGAATACATATTGAGAGATGGTCCAGTCAATTAATTCATTCACATTGTCATTTAAAATAAGAAATGAAATTATAATATCTAAAGTCATGCATAACTCTTTTTGAGTATTTGAATCTCACCCGCTTTTGGACATTTAATTTATTTATCATTTGTACGGCCCAAAGTAAATAATGACTCTTGTGGGCTCCTCATCATAATTTTTCCTTGACATCCTTGTGAACTCCATTTTCTTATATAAGCATATGTCCGGTATTTGTTTTTTATTATTATTACACGGCAACAAAGATATGGCTTATCTTATATGTTTAATTCCCCAAAAAAATTGATAGTCTAATTAGTGATCTATGGAGCAATGATACAAGTACATATAGAATTTTAATTAATCCCTACTTATCGTTTTAAGGAAATATGTTAATGGTTTTTATTGCCTTTTCTTCCCTTTTTCCTATTTCCCAAAGAAATTGCAGCAACTTGAATGCCATCAATTGGGGAATGAAGAATACAAGTCATTGGCACGGATAGAAAGGGTTGAACTTGCTAATTGTGGAGTGGAATCCATTTTCCACTACTGATTGGGCTTCAAGAACAAATTCCAGCATTTCAATGGCTTAAAGTATTAACTTTGAAAGAATGTGCAAGATTGAAATTTGTGTTTTCCGCTCATATATGTCAGAATCTTCCAGAGTTAACTTCTGTAACCATATCTTGCTGTGAGGAGTTGGAGGCAATTTTTTTAGGAAATGACGAGACTCTGATAAATTTATGCATCACTGAATCTTGTATGCTGAAATTGAAGAGTTTGGAAATATCCAAGTGCAACAAGCTGAAATTTGTTTTATCTTTCATGATCGGCGCGGCTACCTCAATGCTTCCACAACTATGCACTCTAAATGTATCAGATTGTTCTCAAATGGAAGAAATTTTCAAGTGCTCAAATATTGAAGATCATGACACTGACAGTAAAAGGGAGATTAAGTTCCCAAACATGAGACATATGGAACTTAACAACTTGCCAATGCTTGTTAATATCTGCCAAGGGTTTAAGTTGAACATAGGAGGGTTTAAGTTGAACATAGGAGGGTTTATGTCGAACACAGGAGGGTTTATGTTGCCCATAGGGAGAGTCCTACAAAGTTGAGGTTGATGGGTGCCCAAAACTTATGCCGATTGCAATTGCTCATTGACCGAAGAGGTAACTCATCAATTCTCGCATGTGTTTCCCCATACCGCAAATCATGTCGTTGTTTGATTTTTCATTATGAATTAAATTCACTTCGGCTGAATATTTAATGCTCTCCTTTGTTTTATTTTAATGTTTTCTTCATTCTAGCTCATGAACTCCGGTCTAATTATGCATTCATTCCTTTAATATGTTGGATATGCACAAGATATCTACATACTAAAGTGGACCAAATACAAATCATCGTGCATTTCATACAATATTCCTTTCTACTTTTTTATATGTATCTATTTGGAATGTGCTATTATTATACATGGAACCAAACAAACTATGGTTTAGTTGTTGCTATTTAGTCCTCCCAATACAAATATGATTTAAATTCTTCTTATACTATTTTCCAATTTTAATTAGCATGATTCTAATGTAAATAAAAATAGACAAACTAGTGGCTAACACATCTAGTTTATATTCGTGCACATGAATTAAAGGTATCAAATCGTGGGTTTCAATTGCCATTTCTATGCAATTTGATCCTTAATGATCACATAAAATAGAGAAACATGAAAAAGCATTTGATTTGACAAAATAGGTATAGATGTTAACTGTATTATAATCTCAAGTTTCATATAGCGTGTGAAGATTTTGGTTAATTTCATCTCTTTGTATTATCATGATCTTTCTGGTGAACTTGTAATATTTTATTTCCCCCAATTTTCACTTATATGCAGCGACTTGTAAGGGAGTATCAGTTGAAATACAACCAATTAAATAATAAAGAGGCTATCAATCTTCCACTATCTGTTCTAAATGTTGGAGAGCTTGACATTCAAAGTCCTAGAGTTGAAGATCACCATTGGCGAATCATTGGCGATGATGACCAAGAAGAAACCGACGACTCTAAAATATTGAGATCAGAACAACAAATGGTAGGAGGTGTTGTTCCCACACAACTTTTGAGCTTCCAATACCTTCATTCCTTAGAAGTGACTGGCAGTAAAAAGTTGAAGTTTTTATTCTCAATGAGTACTATTGTCCAAAACTTGACCTTCCCAAGTTGACTTCCCTATCCTTATCTGATTGTGAGGCATTGGAGGTCATTTTTGGACATAGTGGTGAAGATGATGCCAACTATGGTGACACAATTGTGATTTCAAGCTCGAGGAAGATAAAGCTAACAAATTTGCCAAATTTGAAAAGTGTTTGTCAAGTAGGGTTGCGATTCGGGTGGAGTTGATGAGACATCAACATATGCAAGTGCCCTAAATTTGTCAATTCAAGTTTGGGATCGGCTCTTCAACAATTGGGAACATTATCGGTATGATTGAATAATTTATAGTATCATTTTGGAGTCTCTAAAATTAGATGGAATAATATGTGGATTACAATCATATATATCATTTTGCTAGTTGCAAACTGTCTAAACTAAATAAGCAACTTATAAATTACAAAGAGATGCAAGGAGACAAAGAAGAAAAACAATACTTGATGTATGAACACAATTAGATTTTCTTTCAATTTCGGAGCACAACAGATGAAAATATGAAATAATTGTGCGTGCATGTAGTCAACTAAATCTATTATAAATTGATTTTTTGGCATGTAATCTAAGAAATTGATCCATAAGCATTTGTATAGCAATAAAAGGTTTGCTCAATTGGTATGCTTATAATGTATCTATTTCTTTTTTTTTTTAAATATAAGTTTTTTTTTTAAAAAAAAAAAATATTTTACCACTAACAATTGGATTGATGTGAATAAATTTTTCTTTTTCTTTTTTTTTTAATTGAAATTGTAGTTGCGGCAGATTTCAATAGAAGATTCAAATGTTGAAACTTCATCGAATGTAAATGAAGAAAAAGGGACGATGTTGATCTCAAGAGCAGAGCGCTTGCGGTTGGAGGATTCAATGAACCTCATATCTGTATGGGAGGGCCCCACTTTCATCGAGTTCCAAAATCTTTTGACGTTACGTGTGACTAAATGTAGAAGATTGAAGTGTATATTCCCAAGCACAGTGATGAGAAGCCTACCATGTTTGGAGCATCTATGGATAGAAGAATGTGAAGAGTTGGAGGAAATAATGTCATCAGGAGAAGAAGAGCATAATCACTTTCCAAATGAATCCTCTAATAATTCATTGTGCTTCCCACAACTTGAAATTCTTTTAGTGGTAAGATGCAGGAAGTTGAAATGGCTCTTCCCCTCTCTGCCCTCTACTCAGCGTCTTCCTATGTTGTATGAACTGATTATTAATGAGTGCTCTCAACTAAAGGGACTTTGTAATAGCGAAGTTGAAATCCATGAGGAAGGCTTCTACAACAATTCACTTCCAAAGCTGACATTTCTTAGAGTTAGAGATTGCCCCATATTCTCCGAAACCACGCTTGCTGCTCTTCAAAGGTACCCACACATTTATGCTATCCAACCCACCCATATTTGACTATATATAGATCCTTCTATTTATTTATTTTAAATTTTGGAGAAAATTATAGTAAATGGCCAAATCCGCAAATTAATTATTCAGTAAGCCCTCAAATTTACCACTCATACTAGGCAAGTTTGTTAATCAAATTACAAGTATTTACCGTCCATATAAAGCAAATTTATAATTAAAAAAATATTTAACACAATTTATTGCTCAAATAACTCAAACTTATAAATGAGTGTTTAGTCAGCGATGCGCAATTCTCATTTTTACCATATTTTCTTTTTGCTAAATTGATTTTGATATTGTCATTTTTCTCATATTTGTGTAGTTTGGCGCGACGTAATTTCCGTTACTATCATTAAGGAGGAGGAAATGAATGCGAAGATGCTGCTTCTCTTATGATTATGGTTTCTTGCCTGCCTCTACTTAATCTAATTAATTAAGTTTGAAGGAGTTGCAATATGTGACAACTGGCCTACAATATTTATAACTTTAAACATTGTTTCTTCATTTGTATCATTTTTGTTTAAATACTTTGTGTTTTTTTTTTCCTCTACATTACTACGTAAAAAAAAAAAAAAAAACTTTCTATAGTTTCAATTTGTGCTGATATATGAATCATCATTCATTCATTTCCAGTGCGATATTAATTTATTTAATTTAAGACTATTTTATTTAAAACAAATATAAATAACATGATGTTTCTTTTTCTTTTGTGCCAGCTATAACATGATGTTTCAAAAGTGTGTAATAATTTTCCACTTAGCACAAGTCACAAGTCACATTTTACTAGAATTTGGAGAAATTAAGGAGAGAAGTTAAATTAGTTAATTGTAATTATTTTCCAAAAATACCCTTATTTGTCACCCTAATTTACTGCTTTTCCCAACTCCTTTTTTTTTTTTTTTTCCTTACACGACGTCCTGTTTCTTTTGTTGGATATATGGTTATCGGTGTATGAGTTATTATTCATCGCATACCCATCGGCCTTGAATAAACAAGATATTATTCACGCATACCAATCTTATTTCGGTTAAACAAAATATTTGTCAATGTTTCTTTTCTTTTCTGAATAAAAAAGACATACACACGCGAAAAAATGAAACTTCATAATTGCAATTAGACTAATTTGGATTTGAAATGACATTAATTATCTTATTCTAATTTGCCAATTTTAAAGAAATATTAAAATTATTTTATTTAAAAATAAAAAAATGAAGTAGAATCTCTTTCTTGATAGAATATAAGCGTGTTGTTAAATTAATTATTGTGGAGGAAGTATTAGTAGGGATGATATGAAAAAAAAATGATAAAAATTGCTCAAAATTATTTTATTAAAAAAACAATATAATTGAGGTGTATATGACATTAATAAGTTGCCAACATTACTTACTTTACAAAATATATATGTGTATTATTAAATTATTATTGAGAAAGTATTAATGAGGGTATTTTAGGAAGAAATTGACCAAAGTTAAAACTTGGTCCTATAATTAGGACCAAAACCAACTCCAAAATGTATTCCTATAGTTAGGCCGGAGGGAGTAATTAATTGAATAATCACACAGTGAAAGTTTGCACTATCGAAGTTGGCCACCAACAGATATTTAATTTAATAATATTATAAATTTTTGTGTTGTATATTCATACTTTAACATCAAGACATTAAGTTACTTTTTTTATTCATGCTTTATTATTGATGTTATATACGATTCAGCACATGGAAATAGTTTTATTAAAGTGCATAAATAAACACTCTATTTTCAAGACTTACGAAGATTTTGCTTGGAATAAATAGCAAATTAGACAAATTGAATTTTGGGGTTTTTTATTTTTAATATAAAAAAAATCTCTCTTGGTTAAAAAATAGTGACATTATAGAGAAACAAAGTTTAATTTATAATCTTTTGTTTTCCTCAATTTTTGTGAAAATGAGGATATTCATGCATTAATTAATTAGGGAAAATCCCCATCAGGCTCAATTAACCAAGATAATCTCAAATAGGGCCCTGAGAAAAGCCACATGTCAGAAAAGGCCCTAGGACCTTTATGGGTATTAAGTTACAATACAAAATTACATTGATGCCCTAGAATTAAAAAAGACAAAGGAAGGTCTCCATGTAAGAGAAGAAGAATAGTGTCAGAGTAATGACCGGTGCTATCCCTTCCCCTACTACTACGCTTTCTTCCTAAACAATCAAAGGAGCATTTTCGATTCCTCGATCAACTCTCGTGCCTTTGGTTTGGAGCTAGGAAATTAATTGAGTTCTTGAAGCAACTCATAGCCAACTCCTTCTATTTGGAGTACCAATGCTTTCAAGTCTTCTCCTATGGGTAAACCTACCCCCTAGATTTGAAATCGGCCACAAATAGATTAGTGAACGATTCAACCTACACCCTCTCCTTCTTCCTCCACTCTACATAGACTTGAGAAAGATTGGAGTGCGGCGAAACTAGAAAGGAGAGCTCAGATCTTCATCTTTCACTCCCTTCACCTCAATCGCTGACAATCTCTGTTCTCACCTCCATCGTCTTCTTTCATTACATTTACTTGCACTACCTATTTTATTACAAGTGTTGACTACTTCACTTGGACAAGCTTAGCTCTAGTGAGGTAAAAATACATTTGTATAGTGATATGCTTGTCTTGCATATCTTTATTAAACAAAATTTACCATATCTTTTACAAGAAAAACTTACAGGAAAAGAATGACAAAACATGAAGGTTCTTTAGGACATTTTAGCTAGGGGACTTGTGATTGATATTTATATCAGATAATCACTTGCTAGTCTTTGCATTATGTATTTGTCCCTAATGAATGACTCTCTGCTCCTTTTCCCCTGTTCTACATAGTTCAATTGGTTCTATTTAACCAGCATATTTATATACTATGGAGAAGGTATATTTTTTCTCTCTAGATAATTCAAGTTGAAGTTAAAAAAGTCTCTAAATTGCAGCTTCTAACCATCTATATTATTCTGTAGGGATATTTCTTGTTACCTGAAAGTGGTAAGTCTCGTCACAACATACATACTATGAACATTAGCATATCAGCTCGGCACCCCTGCTTTGGAAACAGGTTCATCTCTCTTAATACACTTGTATATTATAGCATGATATTTTTGGTTCTTGAATAGAGGGCGACTGCTTATCTTCATTGACAATTACAATACTGCAGGCTTGTCACTGAGATTTCCAAATTGTTTGCTGATAAGAAAAATAGTCCTAGATTTGGAGGTATGTTGACATATCTTTCTGCTACTTCATGGAGCATTTCCCGTAGAGAGGGATTGTATTAGTTGGTCAAAACTTCAATTCTAACGTTTTCCCTTTTTTACATGGTGAAATCCATTAGTCTATTAGGAAGTTAAAGTAGAGATGGATACCTAATTTATGCTATCATTTTGCTATGATTATAATGTTTGATATCTCTACACAAGTTTAGGTTTTGGATGGTATGAATAAATTTACTGAAGACTTCTCTGGCTATCAATATTGCAGCAATAATTTATTGTTTGACACATTAAAACACAAGATTTTTTTTTTTTTTCGGTCAAAATTAAAACACAAGATATGAATGTTGCACTGCTGCATATTTTGGAGTAGATATAATTTAATGAGTATAATATGTTATATGATCGCCGAGTTCCCTTACCATTCAACAGCAAGTCTATTAGGATTGCCATAACAATGCTTTTCACAATATGATATATTCATGTTAGGTTATCAAGTTTATTACCCTAAAACTTAAGTTATTTTATATGGCTGTGTCTGAACATAGGCATCAAGTTATGACCAAGAGGAATCTTCTTCTTATGATTTTTTAACTACTAACTTCTTGTCTTAGCATATTTCTCTAACCTACCAATTTAGCATCTGATAATTAGAATATAGTTGACAGAAGAATGAAGTCGGCACCACAGAAGCAAAGTTCCCTGCTAATCTTGGTGTTTTTATTGTAGATTATTGTTGAATTTATTTTTTTACAGGTAAGCAAGAGGGAGAAGGAAAAGGGTGTTAAAAAAGAAGAAGCAAACAAAATCAAAACTGAACCAAGGGCCCCGAGGTTGAGTGGATACAATTTGTTTAACGAAGAATTTTTCAACCGGACGGAGGAGGAGAAGGAGAAGGAGAAGGAGAAGTGAAAAGATTAGTTGTGAAGTCAAATGGCGTACATATTGATTGTATTTAGGACACAATTAGTTTTGTGTAAACATCAATTTGTATTTAGGAGAAAGTTGTGACCAATTTGTTTACCACAAAGGTGCATTTGTATTGAAACAATTGTAAGGGTTCTAATATAGTTGTTAATGTATACGATATAGTTGTTAATAATTTGATATAGTTGTTAACAATTTGATATAGTTGTTAATATTGTCCGATATAGTTGTTAATGGATATAGTTGTTAAAGTCACTTGATATAATTGTTAATGTTGATGGAGTTGTTAACACATAGTGATGGAGTTGTTAAAAGTCACTAATTGAGTTGTAAGAAACCACCGACATAGTGTTTAACATATACTAGTAGTTGTTAATGTATCGATATAGTTGTTAATGTATCCCGATATAGTTGTTAATATATACCGATATAGTTGTTAATTTTGTCCCGATATGGTTATTAATGTCTTGATACAATTGTTAATGTGTAAAGCAGTGCAATCTGCAACTTCTCACAATGAAACTCAAGCAAACATCTAAAGTGTGATAAACAAGAATTTGAATCCTCTCAATTGTTTAGATGGATAATTGCACTACAAACGAGATTTTATATTAAAGACTGGATGTAGTATCTCTCCACTCACAAAGAAACTCGAGCAAACATCACTCTTAGGCTCCAAATTAGTTTAATAACACATTGTGTGAAGCAATTTTACAGTAAGAGGTGTAAAAGAAAAGTAAGCAAATCAAAAAGAGAATATACATTTCACTCTGTCCCTAAAACTTTAAAAATCCAAATTCCTTCATCAACTTACCTCCCTCACCCCAAAAATAGGGGAAATTGACAACCTATTGAGAAAGTTCTCTAAGGAACTGTAATAAAAAAAAAAAAAAAAAAGGTTATTCATCGAACATAAACTCCCTGAAAATGTGCAGCAAATGAAGAATGACAACTCAATACTGATATGGAAATCCTATCGTTGTGAATACCATGCAAGTATCCAATTCATAGATTTCAAAAGATGCTTTTAAACCAGCTATGGCAGCTCCGGTTTCAAAGGATTGCTTACTACCCTCAAGCCTTACAAGCATTGAATGCTTTAAAACGGTACCAAAAGTAATATATATATATATATATATATATTTAAAAAAATGGCACTACAGCACACCCAGCTTCAATACATGTTTTTGCCAAACCATTGTAGGCAGAGGTGGATCTTTGTTCACAGAAGTGGGTGATTGACAATTATCAAGTAAATGTGGGAAGACTGTAAACCTGATGACTAATTTTGTTTTGGTTCAGTTTTTTTGGTTCCCTTCCCAGGGTAAGTGGCATAAAGTTAATGATTCTACTCTCAAGTCCCACGTGAAGAAAACACAATAATAGAGGATTGAAATCTTGAAGTAGAAGTCACAAAAAATCAACACACAGAATAAAGGAAATTAGATTCAAGTTTTTCTTGAACGATTCATTGTCTCTTGATACAACTTCAATAACCCAGGAGCTTCATCCGCAAAACGAATGACATATTTCTCAAGGAATATCTTTTCAGTAATATAATAAGGGTATAAGATACAAGCATTCTTAATTAAACCTCTGGAATGAATATATTGCAAGACATAAGCCCTTCGAATGAGTCTTCTCTAAACTCATTGAAAAAAATACGGGATTACTCGCAAGCAAACCGGAGTTCCAACCCATGTCATTCACAAAAAATTCCATCACTGCCTTAATCTTAGATAAAGATTTTAACATACAATAAGGATGCAGTACAAATGCTTTATCAATCTCTTCTTCAGACCAGCCCCACTTCTTAAAGAATTCAACCTTACTATTCCAAACCAATTTGCTTAACTTATTTGTGGCATACAATGCAGGAATGAATTTTGATTTTGAAGGTTCAAAACCTCTGTCCTTTAATCCCTCAACTGCCACTCTAAATTTATCTAAATTCATAGTAAACAAGCTAGGCCAGGAATGAAGCAAAGAAGCAATGACAGATTTGGGCACTCCAATGTCAAGCAAGAGTTTGATGTTAGCTTCTAGGAAATCACAACTAATTATTCTATGACTACGCGTGATTGAGGTGATAGTCCTTTGATCAGATCCAACAAAGTCTTTAACAAAATTATAACTAGGTATTAAATGATTTTCTAAGCTTCTGAATAAGAATCGAGGGCATCTGGTCTCAATGTCGACAAGTTGAGATCTAGACGCACCTTTGGATAGTAAGAAATCAGTCTGGATCGAAGATTACAATTATAAGTAACAGTAATCAGCAACCAGGACAAAATAAACGAAGCAGTAGAAGTAATTAAAGAGACTCAATTCAAATTAATATCCTCTCAACTGACTCAGCTTGATTAAAAAGATAGGTCAAACGGGTAGTGAACAGCAAACTCACCGCAGTATCTGACCCTCCGAGCTTGAGCATGAGAAGATGAAAGGATTGATAAGCACAGACGAAGGTAAAGCTTAAGAGGAGACTGAATCTCCATGGATCGCTGAAAAAAAGAGGGATGAACAAGGAAATTGAGAGATGATGAGAGGGCCTCTGTAGTGTGTACTGGACAATTTCCGTCTAGATATTCTCGATTCCCCGACGTCGTCACGCTTCCAAACAAAATACAAATCAGTGTAGTCCGGATACGAGGACGGAGGCGAGAGGCGGAGACCGACGATGGACAAACGGATGAGGCCGGAGATCAGAGAAGGCAGAGAGAAGGGAGCGACGGAGAAGGAGAGAGTGGTTTTCAAATTGATTCCTCCTCTCCGCGAGCGTTTTTTCTCCAATGTTCAGACCCTTCCTTTTTCTTTTTTAATCCAGGGGCATCAATGTAATTTTATATTATAACTTACTACCCGTGAAGGGAGTCTTTTCTGATGAGTAAATGTTGTTTAGGCCCTATTTGAGATTATGTTGGTTATTTGGGGCCTGAGGTGCATTTTCCCAATTAATTAATTGATGGAGAGGACTGATTAATTAGTAGTATTACTTATTACCTTGTTCTCAGACTGCACACTTTGTTTCACTTTCTTTTTTGCCAGCACTGTTTCACTTTAAACTCAATTGCTTTGCGTTTCAAAATCAAAATTTTAATTACAAATAGTCAAATTTAGTGTATAAACTAACACTGAAATCTTAAACATTTATAGTGATTTTATTACAATTTTTTTTTTTTTGGGGGGGGGGAGGGGGAGTAAATTTGAGTCAAATGTAGGTCAATAAAAAAATTAAATCTTACTCTCTTCGGTCACATTTATAAGAACCCGATAAATCGAATTACACGGTTTAAGAAAACGGTTAAAATTAGTTAAGAATCATAAATATATCTTGAAATATACTTTTTTCCAAGTATGGCCTAAAGTAAACATAAGTATTATTAACCCTTTAATTAATGTAATATATATAATTAATGAGAGGCACAAATAAATTTAAAAAAAAAAAAAAAAAACTCATTAAATATCGAGACAACTTTTGTCCGGCATTCTTATAAAAAGAATCAAGTCAATTAAAATTTTGGGCTTTCATAAAAAGGACAAGATGGAGTAGATGTTAAAGATAATACAAGCATCCACACTTGTGCAAAAAAGGGTTTTAAGACCAGGACAAAAGAGGCATCGTAAGACCGGACCCACTTAAGGTCTTATTAAGTAGGTATTAAAAGTCTAACATTTAAGACCGGATTCAAACCGATCTTAAAGAAACTCTTTTAGACCGGACATTTAAAAAATTAGGTCTTAAAAGTCATACTAATAAACCTGAAATATTTTTTGTTCGGTTCTAAAACTCAACTTTTAAGACCGGAGAAAAACTAGGCCGCTCTTAAAAGTTTGGAATTTTAAGACCGGACAAAAATAAATCCGGTCTAAAAAATAGCGGCTTCTAAGACCAGACGACTAATTATACGCGGTCTTAAAAGACTGACTTTCAAGACTGGATGATAAATACATCCGGTCTAAAAATTATACACCGGTCTTAAAAAACCAACTTTTAAGACCGGCTTAATATCAAATATGTACACTTGAGCTTTAAGACCGAACATAGAAATACATCCGGTCTTAACAGTTGAACATTTAAGACCGACCAATTTATTTGCGGTCTAAATTTTCCCGAATTTTTTCCCTGTTCTGTTCTTCTTGATCAATATATATACACAAATCTACCACCCAATCCAGCACATAAAAGTCTATACTTTAAGCTACAAGCTACGAACAATTATGAATAAATTGAATTGGGAAAAAGAATACAAATATTATTCACCATGAGTTATGTGGCCTCTTATTTAATTATTTTACTATGACTACAATAACTAGATTAATTTATACAATAAGATAACTTACTTACAAATACAATAAGTTATGAATACAACATACATGACCAAAATAATATTCACCATGCCTTCATCTGATTCCCACCCAAAAATGAATGTAACATCCTCTTTTAAAACATGCCCCTTTGGATCGGATCCTGCACAAAAATAAAACAAGAACAAACTTCATAGTCAGTGACATTGTTTATGAACATAGAAGGAATATAATATAGTTAAAACCTTCAAATTTTCAAAGAATTCTGCATATGAATATTACCTTATAAATTGACTCTTTTATAAAGTGATATCCTCTCATATCCCTTCTTGATGATCATTTGTTATGTCGGGTTTATTATCCGCTTCATCTTCTTCATTCATGTCCGGTAGACCCCTTGAAAAAGGAGTACTCTCAGAAAGACCAAAATTTGAATGACTTTCCTCATCAATATCAATTACCCTTTTTCCTTGGAGAGCTACAAACCACATTTTATTTTCTTGATCGGTGATATAGAAAACTTGTTTCGCTTGATCTGCCATAATAAAAGGTTAATCTCCAAAACTTCTACCATTGACATCGACTAATGTAAATCCTAGCCGATCGATCCGAACACCATTATTGACATTGACCCACTTGCATTTGAAAATGGGAAATCTAATTTTCACATAGTCCACCTCTCAATCTCTTCAATAACCCCATAATATGGAATGACTGCCAATAAAGGGCTCTTGTCTTTCGAACTGGAGAAGTGCATAAATTCAGCCTCTAACATAACACCACTGTTCTGGACTGTGTTCGTATCATCTAGGGATTTCGTGTAAAATTTATAACCATTGATCACATATGAATTCCAACTTATGACATCAACCTCAGGACCACGTGCTAACCATTTGATTGTATCAAAAACACATCCCTCTCCCTCGACTTTTGTTTGAACTAGTTTGCAAAAGTTTCGTTATGTTCCCTAAGCAACCTTTGTTCGATCATTCGATGATTTTCTTTCCTTACGGCTTCTTTATGTGCAGCTATCTTGGCTTGAACTTCATCAACATTATTCAAGATGTATAAGTGGACTTGTGACAATTCATCGGGATCCACACTCTTTACGGAAGCCCCTCGTCTACCCCCTTGAGATGGTGACGTTTTGGAAGCCCAATATGTCTTACCTTGGCCAAATAATTTTAACAAAATTCCATGGCTTCTTCACAAACATATTTCTGAACAATTGATGCTTCTGGCCGGTATGTGTTCTTCACATACCCTTTTAGGAATTTCATAGATCTTTCAATTGGGTACATCCACCGTAAATGGATAGGGCCGCACAACTTTATCTCCTCACCGGATGAACAATCGGATGAACCATGATGTCAAAAAATGTAGGAAATAAAAAGCTTTCAAGGTGGCGAGAAGATAAGATATCCTTCATTCTCCAATTCATCCAACTTTTCAATCTTGAAAACTTTACTACAAACCACATTGAAAAAGACACAAAGTCTAGTCAAAACAACCCGAAGATCATATTTGGCGATGCCTCGAATAGCTATTGGGAGTAGTTTGTTGCATCAAGACATGACAATCATGAGACTTTTGGCCTACTAATTTCAAGTCCTTCATCGATACAAGCCTCTTAAAATTTGAAGAATACCCGAGGGAACTTTTGTGCCATGTAAACACTCACAAAAACTTTGTTTCTCATCCTTAGACAAAGTATGAGAAGCCGGGGGACAATAAGTTCTGTTACCATGTGGTCTTGGATGTAACTCTTCGCGTATTCTAATTTCTTGCAAATCCTATCTTGCCTTCACACCATCCTTGGAACTACCTTGTATGTTGAGAAGCGTGCCAACAATGCTATCACATATGTTTTTCTCCACATGCATGATATCAATACAATGTCTCACATCAAGATTGCGCCAATAGGAAAGATCAAAGAATACAGATCTCTTTTTCCATATATTTGTTTCTTTTCTACTCTTTGTAGTCTCACCGAAGATGACATTGATATTTTTCACCTTTTCATAAACTTGCTCCCTAGTCAATGCCATCGGAGCATCTTCATACTCTTGGCCACCAAAAAGGCTTTCTTTAATCGACGATATGGGTGGCCCCGTCTAAGAAATCTCCTATGTCCAAGATAAACCGTCTTTCTTTCATGTTGAAGTTGATGGTAGCATGTGCATTCTTCACAAATCGGACATGCTTTATGGCCTTTTACACTATACCCTAACAAGTTCCCATATGCTAGTAAGTCGTTTATAGTACAAAATATCATGGCTCGTATTTTAAACACCTCCTTCTTGAAAGAGTAAAAAACATCGACACCTTCTTCCCACAACTCCTTCAAGTCGTCGATCAAGGGCTGAAGGTAAACATCAATGTCAATTCCAGGTTGTTTTGGTCCCGAAATCAACATAGAGAGCATGATGTACTTTCGTTTCATGCATAACATAGGAGATAAGTTGTAAATAATCAGGAGAATAGGCCATGAACTATGTATGCTGCTAAGGCTTCCATATGGATTCATGTCATCCGTGCTAAGGGCAAGCTTAAGGTTCCTAGGTTCTTCGCCGAAGTTTGAAAATAATTGATCGATTTTCTTCCATTAAGAAGAATCGGCCGGATGTCGAAGCTTTCCATCAGAAATCCTCTCATCTGCATGCCACCTCAAATTTTTTGCATCATTTTCATTCGCAAACAACTGCTTGAACCTTGGTATGATTGGAAGATACCACAACACATTTGCAGGCCCCTTATTTGACTTGTACCTTGGGGTTTCACATATCGGACAATTCTGCTCCTCTTCAAACTCTTTTCTATACAATACACAATCATTTGGGCATACATGATCTTTTTGTACTCCATCCCTAGTGGACAAAGTATTTTCTTAGCATCATAGTATCGATACGGCAACACATTATCATCCGGAAGCATGTCCTTAAAAGCCTCATGCATTTCAGAAAAACTCTTGTCGCTCCATCCAAGATGTGCCTTCAAGCTTACCAATTCCAATACGGTGTTCAAAAATTGGTATTTTTTACACCCAGGGTAGAGCGGGGTCTCGCATCATCGCATATATTACCATATGCATGTGATTGATAAAAAGCCTCTTCTCGTACATCATGAATAATGTCCTCTATGCAATCATCCATATCCGTGTCATTATCATCAAAGGCCACTTCCCTTGTTGAGACCCACTTGGTATTTTTTCACCATGTCATACTCATACCGTATAAGTCTTACAAAATCCTTCACAAATTAAATGTGTGTGTATAACTTCAGGACTTAGTCGCCTCTCATTCAAACATTGTACACAAGGATAATAAAACTTCCCACTATCATCATGGGCATTTTGTTTAGCAAATTCTATAAAGTCCCTCACCCCATTTCGATATTCATCACTCGTCCATAAAGCATTTATCCAACTGTGATCCATAGTAGAATTCCTATAGACGTAAAGATTTAACATACGTAATCCGAAAAAATTGACACTTGCATATAAAATAAGGCAACATCAAATGCATATATATGCTCAATGTCGGTTATGTCTTTCTTTCTTTTTTTACAGAGAAACTTGCCCATTAAATGCATAATGAAGAATCACTTTTGGTCATAAATGTATCACAGTGAATCCAAGAAGCAAAATAAATGCATGACAAGGAAATTAAATGCATTGCATGAAGGTCTTGTGGACTCACCTGTAACATATAAATTCAAATGCATTTCTTGAGTCTTTCTTCTCCCGCCACGAACGTTGATGTTGCAGACAGCAAGAGTACCCTAAAAACATTTGTTGGTCAGTTGGGTAGGTCTAAAGTGCAAATATAATCTTCAGAATACAATATTCATTAACAATAGAGAAACGCACAAGAACATTTCATCGATTTTGTTCAACCCATGAAAAACCCAGAACGATAAGCAGGAAAATCATAAAGTTATATAACTGAAACACCTTTTATAGCTTGGTCTATAGAGGTTTAGCTAAGGAACCAGAAAGTGATTGTCAAGAGAGCAACGCAAAGAAGCGATAAAGCAACACACAAACAGTGGAGACAGAACCTGAGTAATCACTTTCGGCACGACAAGAGAAGTTCAGAGAGGAAAATTTTAATATTCCGCGCGACAGAGAAAAGTTTTAGTACTTTGGATTTTATTAAGACCGATTAATTAAAACATATCCGGTTCTAAAGATAAGTATTTTATTAATTTAATTTTTAAGATCGGACTTTTAAACAACTCCAGTCCTAAAGTTTTATTATTCATTTAATTTTAAGACCAGAGTTTTATAAAATATCCGGTCCTAAAAGTCAAATACTTTTTAGACCACTTAATTATAAAGTATCCGGTCCTAAAGTAAAACTGTTCTTTAATTACTAGAGAATATGAATAAAAAATGACAAAAGATTAGTTCTTATTGATTCATATATACATTACTGGAGAATATATGCACGTACACAAAAAAAAACAAAAGAAAAACAAGCTGAAAATTATCAAAAACAATAATCTCTCTAAACATCCTAAAGCTTATTATCATCCAATGCCTTGGCAATATCGGAGTGAACAACATTATTTTCCCGCCGGAGATCAGCAAGTTCCTGTCTTTGTTGCATCAGCCACAATGCATCATTAGATGAAAGAGGAGAGGGGTCAGCAGTAGGTGCGCTGGGGCCAGGAGGTTAGAGAATATTGCATGAAGGCTAAAGAGGGAGAGCGCGAACCTCTTCTTGGTCTAGAAAACGGAGGAAATCGGCGAGAGGGTCGTTGTGACCAAGAGGTTGGAGAATATTGCGAAGAATGGAAGGGGTTTCGGCACTCTCTTCATCGGTAGGTGAGGCGCGGGGCCAACCTGGTTGGAGAGGGGGAGCAAGAAGGAACCTCTTCATGGTCCGAAGAAATTTGGAGGGCCGGCAATCTCTTCACCATCAAGAATATGGAGGAACTCAGTATAGACGGGGTTGGTAGAAGGATGGATGGGGGTGCGGTAATCTCTTCATCATTGAAATAACAATGGGTCCAATGACCCGAGACTCTTCTCGTCACAATAGAACGCACTCTCATTTGGAAGAGGTGCACCATATAACGATCTGATGAAGGAACGAGCTTCAGGAATAAGAGTACCCTTACGGGGAGTTATCTTGTATCTTACCATGGTTTGAGGCTTTGAGCAGTTGGGGCAGAGAGCTAGGTAGTGAGAAATTAGGAGATGTTGATAAGGACATTAGTTTTAAGACTGGACTTTATAAAACATTAGGTCTTAAAGTATAATTAAAATTTTAAGACCGGAGGTTTAGAAGTCTTCGGTCCTAAATTTTTATTACTCATTTAATTGTAAGATTGGAGTTTTATAAAACATCCGGTCCTAAAAGTCCTTTTTTTTTTTTTTTTTCCGCGGCAAGAATCGAATGAATAAAAATTAAAGGAAAACTGGAGAATAAGCTTCTTTTTACTGGAGAAAATGAACAAAAAAAGACACAATTAAGCTTAGTTCTTAATGCTTCATACATTACTAGAGAATATGCATGTACACACAATAAAAAATACAAAAGAAAACAAGCAGAAAATTATCAAAAACAAGAATCTAACTAAACATCTTAAAGCTTATTATCCTCCAAAGCCTTGGCGATATCGGCGTGAGCAGCATTAACTTCCAGCCGGAGATCAGCAAGTTCGTGTCTTATTCGCATCAGCGCATCATTAGAGGAAGGAGGAGAGGGGTTAGCGGTAGGCGTGCTGGGGCCAACTAGTTGGATAGGGGGAGCAGGAACCTCTTCATGGTCTGAAGGTTGGGGGGTGCGGCAATCTCTTCATCATCCGAAATAACAATGGGGCCAACAACCCGAGACTCTTCTGTCTTAATAGAACGCACTCTCGCTGGAGGAGGCGCACCGTATAACGATCTACGGAAGGCACGAGCATCACTAGTAAGTCTACCCCTACGAGCGGTTCTCTTGTATCTAACCATGGTTTGAGTAGTTGGAGAAGAGAGCCACGTAGTGTGGAGTTACAGGTAGTGAGGACTGAGGAGTACATTTAATAAGGACAAAGAGGTATGAGGGAGTTAATAAAGGCAGAGAGAATGAGAATCTACTTTAAGAGCGGATTTTATAAATATGCGGTCTAAAATTCTATTATTAAATTTTTTTCAATTCAAATGATTTTAAGACCGACCTTTTATTATATATCCGGTCCTAAAAGACTATTATTTATTTTTTTAATCAATTCAATTATTTTTAAAACCAACCTTTGATCTTTTATCCGGTCCTAAAATTCATTTATTTTTTCAATTTAATATTTTTTAAAGTAAGAATTTTGTCTTAAAAAATATTAGTTTTAAGAACGGATCTTTTACAATATCCGGTATTAAAAGTTCATCGAGTCGTATCCTTACACTGTTCAAATGAATGATTCAAAGTCTCTTCGGCTTTCCGAGATAAACTTCCCAACTAAGGCATCTCCTCGTATTCTGATGAATTATGCGTCTCCTCGTTAAAATTTCTGGTGTTTCACATTGTTTAGGAAGGGTTCTCTATTTAAACCTGATGTTACTTTACTTCCTTCACATTCTTCTCCATCACTTCTACAACCTCCACCATAATGGCTGCTCCACCACCACCACCAGGTCCTCCTTTTCCTATTAATCCTCTTCCATCTCCGTACCCTCTTTCGCTGCCTCTGAACCCGTCCTTCTACCAGATGATGCAGCACCTTCTGGCCCGCATCGATCATATAGACTGACGCTTGGGCCAGTTGTTTCAGGTCTATCACGTCGTCAACAACAAGCTGACTGCGGTACTCGACACCCAGGACGTTGAGTACCATCCTTCATATGACGATGTCTCCGACCTCTCCGACGACTCCTTCCTCTTTGACAACGATGGAGAGGAGTAAATATTTTATGTTTTTTTTTGTTCTGTATTGCTGCTGCCCCCACGGGGCAGCATAAAAAAATATAATAAATTTTTTGCTTTCCTATTTCGATCGCCTTGTCCTTTCCCTTATCTTCTTTCTTTTTCCGACAAAAAGGAAACAAACAAAACATTGTCCTCATGTGTGATCAACATTAAAAAATGCGCAGAATACAGATAAGACCATACAAAACAAAAAAATCGTTTACCTTATTCAAATAAAACAAACACAGTGAAAATTCTTCTCAAGGTTGAACCGTCATTGTCGTCGGTTTTAACTCGCCCTAATTTGAAAGAAAGTGTGCTTTTCATTATCTTCATTCTTTTTTCGACAAAAAGAAAAAAGACAAAGAAAAGGGACACCAATAATGGTGCTCAAATTCGGGAGAGGTAAAAACGACGACAATGAAGGACCTAGCTTGAGCAGAACGCCAGAACCTCGGTTGTCTTGGACCCTAATGATTTGTCTGAAAAGCGAGTCACCGGTATTTAAAGGAAGACTATTAAGACCGGAGATTTAAAAAATAAATGGTCCTAAAGGTTAATTTTAAAGACTTTTTGGAGCGGATAGAAATAATATACGGTCCTAAAAGTCTCGCCATGAATTTTAAGACCGGTCATTTAACAGGAATACGGTCCTAAAAGAATTTAGGACCGGACTTTTAATAAATATGAGGTCCTAAAAGTCACACCAATTTATAAAAGAACACTTTTAAGACCGGACTGGGTATTTAACAAACATACGGTCCTAAAAGTCTTTAGAATTAAACAAAGACTTTTAGGACCGGACATATAATAAATATGCGGTCCTAAAAGTCACACCATATTTTTAAAATAAACAAACACTTTTAAGACCGGACTTTAAACAAACATACGGTCCTAAAAGTCGTGAATACTTTTCAGGTATTGTCTCTTATTGCCCATTTACAACATCCTGTACCTCAAATTTCAAGATTGAATTACACATTGCGTGTATATTTACAAATGAATAGTGTTCGAAAAAAATAAACAAAGTGACAGAAAATTATTGTTGCTACAACATATATTTATAAATGAATTTAGGACATTAATTATTGTCCTAACTTTAAGATGAGGTCATATAGATATTCACAAAATAAATTGCGTATGTGCTCCATTTCATCATCGGGAAAGGGATCAGGACAGTCAAACCTCTGTAACATCAAAGACAAAAATTGAATTAACTTGCGTGCATATTTCATGTGTAACATTAAGCCAGAAACTGAATTCAGCCATAATATGTAACATCAAATACATTTACCTTTGCAGTTAATTTAGTCTTTCCTTGCGTGATAATATCATATATGTGTTTCATGACGTACGGGCCACATAAGTTGGACCCCTTTGGTTGCCGACGGGTCTAAAAAGAACAAGAAATATATATAAGAGCATATATAGCTTACTGACCAAGTTCACAAGGCAGTGTGCTAGTGTCCAAATATGTACCAACCTTTGGTGTGACCCATTTAGGATAAGTGGCCAATGGGTTTCGCCAATGGGGTGGTGTGCATGCACAGTGAGGTTGAATAGTAAATAATGTAATAGAGAATGTAGAGAATGCATCTGGTGGGTAACCTCCTTTTTTATAGGGATTACCTAGGGTTTCTCTCCTTGTCGTAGTAAATCCGTTATTCAGGCAGGGTGCGCCTCCCACGTTCTGCAAATGCCTGCTCCACTACCATACGGTTCGAATCACGGGTATGATGAGAGAATGACTCAACTCATGCCTGGGTAGAAAGGATTCTTAACAAATAGCCTTATTGGGCCGCATATCCACTAGGCCCAATATATGGGTCCATAACAGTTGCCCCCAAGTTCGGTACTTCAGGCCTCTGTTGTGCCGAGGTTTACGAAGTGACCAACCCCGGCTTAGTGACCGATGTGCATAACATGGTTCCTCTCACTTCTTATTCTTTTCACCTCCGGTCCAGTTTTCATGATTCCGAGATTCACGCAGATAAATGGACTTTGGTCATAACCGGCCTTATGCGCTCCGACCACACATACTTCGGTCATAACCGACCTTATGAACTCCATCATAAGACCGTCGTTATGAACTCCAGCTGCGCGCACTTCGGTCATAACTAGCATTATGAACTCCCGCCATGAATTGCCCCCAATCGAGGTTATCATGGAAGTCTACTACCGTATGGATAGAGGTGACCAATCACCTACCCTCCTTGGGGTATGGAATCGCCTCTCCGCTTCGCTATCCGTGTGCACTTAATGCCCATGCCTCGATTACCCAAGCATTTATTACTTTCGACGCTTACGTTTCCCAATTAAGGATAAGCGTCAGTTACTCCTGGCGTTTCTACACGCCGTGCGCACTTTGGGATGCCTGTATAATCCCTCTACTCCTTCCTCTTTCCTTCATCCATTGCCCTAGGTTTCCTTTTTATTTGAAATCGGATTTGGATTTCGGAGGATGAACTACCATTATTTTCGAGTTTCCCTAGAGTATATTAAGAAAATCGCATTCGGTACATTCGTTTCTGCTCTTCAAAGCAAACCCACAATGTAGAAAACCAAAGAAGAAGAAAGGATCCAACAACGACGCCAAGGTTCCTGCAACTCAAGACCACGTTCTGATGTATTTGCCAGTCTTCATTCGCCTGCCCCAAAGGGCATCTGAGAGTGCCGATGTATTTGCCCGTCTTCACGTGCATAGCTCCGCATACATCCGGGCTCTCAGATGGGTTGAGCCAGCCTCCCCATCTCCGGCTCAACTTCGTATGGGCTCTTAGAAGAACTTCGGGGACCTTCTCTACATGCTGACCATGTAAAGGACACTTAAACACATAAGGTTTACTTTGTGGACCTGGTGGTGACTTTGGGTGCCCATCCTCTGCAGTGAACTGAGATGCCCATGTTGACAAGTTGGAAACTTTAATTATTCGCTGGATCTTGCCACTGTACTTCCTTTGTGAAGCCTATTGTTTTCTGTATAAACACCATGTAAACCATTTGGCTGTTAATAGAAATGAAAAATCGTTACTGTATATCCATATGCCTCTATATATTCTTTATTTCGTAAACGAAACAGGCCTAGAATACCATGCGTATCGCATGCAATGTAGCCCATCTAGGGCTAGACACTCATGTTCTTACAATCAGTCCGAGTTGACGTTGAAATTAACCGCCCTCAATCTAGGTTTAGAATCAAAATCAAGCGCCCCCCAATTCGGGTTGGTGTTGAAATTAACCACCCTCAATCCAGGTTCAAAATCAATCGCCATGAATAATAAGTAAATATTGCTATGACTAATAAGTAAATAGTAATGAAACATAATACGTAGCATGCATTATAGCCATGATGTACGTGTAGGAAAGCAGGGCGTGTGGTTGTGAGACACGTGACGTAAATAAAATAAAATAAAAACAAAAACAAAAACAATAAAAATAAAAAATAAAATAAAGGAAATAATAATAATAAATTAAATAGATATTGTTATTAATTAATTAAAAAGGGGTATTATTTTTAAGGGAATTTTAGGGATTAATAACTATTGTTAATCCTCTAAAATTAATTCACGTAGTTAGTTACTTTGCGACGCAAGAAGTGACTAATGACAATGATAAACATTTATAGGCATATTTGGACACCTCAATCGATCCCACCGGTTAAGGATTCAAGTTTGAGGTGGGTAAGCTGTTATCTTATTACCTCATGTATGACTGATCATGGTTACTAGATAATTTGCAAGTGTGTATCCTTAAGGATTCAAGTTTGAGGTGAGTAATATAAATTTAAGAAAAGTATCTTATTAACTTGTATATATCCAATATTTCATGTATCAAACCATATTTTTTATATGACATGATTAAATTGGGATTTTTAATGCATTTTCTGGGACATTATTGCATGATCATGGTTGCTAGATAATTTGCATGACCCGAGATGTTTTGTATCCTAGCTACTCGCGTTTTTTGGATTTTTTTGGGGGTTTTTTCCAACACGAAACACGTGTTCCATAAAGGCGTTTTTAACGTTTTAAACGCGATTTTGTACCTTGGTCCTAAGAATTAACATACGGGTTACGGTGCGACTTGTTTATTATGAATTATTCTATATTTATACATGTGTTATCCGTGATTTACATAATCCTCAAAGTGTTATCTAAATAAAATGTTTTCTTTGGTGTGGGTTTGTTTCTTGTTCATTTTCTTTTGATAACGTGTTTGACCATGGGCTAGGTGATTAATTGGTTTGGATAATGAATAGGTGGGAAAGAGTATTGGGCTGCAATATGATCATATATGTACATTGCCATTCCTTGTGCGTTGGGCTAGCGGAAACAAGTTGTCATTGTTCTCTTATAACAAGTTTTTTTTAATTGATTATTATTATTATTATATATTTCATTTTCCAAACATTATGAGGAAATTAAATGCCTAGTTTTCCCATGAATTATTAATATCTTAAATCTTCAAAAAGATTCGGCCAATAATTATTTCCAACTATTTATCCTTAATCAATGGGAAATATGCCTTTAGATTTCAAATATTAACTTTATAATGATTAAGGCCATATCTTTCCATAATTAATTTTTCCTAGGCCTTAATATATTAATTTCATAATTTTTAGGTCTAACTCATTCCTTGTTTGAATTTATCCTTTTTCCGAAATTGATTTAGGGAAAATAAACTTTAACTTCCCATAATTAATTTTATACTTATTTTCTGGCCAAATTTCATAATTTGATTTCCATAAAATATTCCATTTAAAATCCCAAAATTTGGGATGTCACAATGACCATTTCGCCCTTTAGCTAATCTTTATTTACAACTTTTATCTATTACTAGTTATACCAATTTCATCAAATACTTTCTAGAAATTAATCATTAATACCATATAAGGATTTTCTTCCTCAATTAGCTTCTTTAGGCCATAAAATATCTACCTTAAAATTTCTAGACCAAAAATTATCCTCTAACTATTTTTCCTTGAATTTTGGGAAATATGCCATAAATTCAGAAAATATATTTAAAATTTATTTAAGCCAATTTTTCGTAATTAATCTCTTCATAATTTATCTAGATCACCACAATAAAATTCCATAATTTTTTCCTAAATTTTCAAGGTCCAAAAATAATTTCCAATAATTATCCTAAACTTTTTCTCATGATAAGCTTCAGACTTTTGATTTCACTGGCTTAGCAGACCACTTATCTCAGTCTTATTCCTAACTTCTAGTCCCAAAATTTGGGATGTTATACTAGCGGTTACTGCTTATTTTATTTTTATTGCCACATTCAGAGAATTTTGCCTATTACGTCATACTGCATGTGAATTTACTTAGAATATGTAATTACACTCTTTTAATAGAGTGCTAAGGACCTAAGATGTTTATTTACTTAATTTGAATGGTTGATTTGAGGAACTCATTTCGAGGTCATCTTTGAAGAAATTTTTGAAAATGACGTTAAGTTTAGGGTTAATTAGAGATGGTGTTACATTTTTCCTAAAAAAACATCTTTAATCAAGGATACTCTTAGATGGAGAACCCTTAATGTGCAGTCAATAAGAATACTTTGAGAAAAATTATAAATTTGAGAGACAAAGTGAATTCATGTTTTATATTTAGGATCAAATTCAACCCTCAGTTAGCTCTTATATTAAGTACCAAAGGTAGTACTCCCTCTGATCCTTAATATAAGATATATTTACCTAATTTGATTAAATTAAGGAAGTTAGTTAAGTTAGTTAGTATGATATGTATATTCTAAAACACCCTAGTTATCTTTCTTAATTCTCTTATTTTCTCTCCTCTTTGATTATTATTTAGGAGCATTAATAGGGATAAATTAAAAAAGATTGATAAATATAAAAATTGGGTATTATATTTAAAACCAAGATCAACTCATCAAATATATTTTATATTAAATATCATAGGGAGTACCATGATTGGTAGCTTTCCAAGTCATAAAATCATTACCAGCCACTTCCATTGAAGGAAGTATAGTTAAAAGTCTTTGAACAACTTCACTATTAACAAGGCTAACAAATCGAGTGAAATCCCATGTATCGATTTATGATCCTCCCTAGCAAGCAAGCGAGAGACAATTCATCTTCCATGCTACTACTCCCTCTATTCTTTAATATAAGATATATTTATCCAATTTTAATAGATCAAGAAAATTATTTAATTTAATTAATATAACATGTATTTTCTAAAACATTAAAGTTATCTTTCTTAATTCCCTCATTCCCTTTTCTTCTTAATTATTATTAAGAGAGTATCAATAGTGGTATATTAGGAAAATGATGACAAATATGATAATTATGTCTTATATTTAGAATCAAAATCAGCTCCCTAAATATGTTTTACATTAAGGACCGAAGGGAGTACTAACTTAGATCTCACTCAATCAATAATATATGGGTCACGATGCAAAAATACACATGAGTTTTTGTCAAAAGTGTCCCCAACACCAAATACTTTTTTAGGGGCAAAAATGACTATATAGTTACAATAGAATATGTGTAAAAGTGCACACTGACCATTAGTTTGACCTTTGTTTACTATTAAAGCCGACATGGATGATGACATGATTTGTTAAAGCAACAATATGGAATTATAACATGGTGATTTGGGCAAGGGAAATCAAATCTAAGTTGGCAAGGATTAATATAATGTATAGTATATATATTAAAATGGTTTTGTTCAAATATAATATGGATTTGGAATAAATTAAGGCCCCGTTTGGATCGAAGATAAGGTAGGAATGGAAATGAAAAGAAGGGAATAGAAGGGAAAATATTTTACCTCGATGCATTTGGTTCGCACTGGAAAAGAAAATGAGTTGATAGGGAAAAAAAATTGGTTGGAAGAAAATGAGGTAGGAAAATAAGGCAAATGACCATTTCACCCATAACAAAAAAAATATTATTTTATCCTTCTTCCTCCTCCTCTCCTTGAACCTCATCCTTCTCCCACCAGTTTTTGTTTATCGATTGCACTCGAGTGTTCAACGACTCACTCGAGTGTTCCATATGTACACTTGAGCGCACTCGCTCTGTCAGTGAGCCTCAATTTTACACATCACACTCAGTGTGGCATTGATACACTCGAGTGTGTTATTGTTGTCACATGCTCAGCCTGATGCACAAGTGCCTAAATTTTTCAAGGATTTTACAACTTAACACACACTTATTCAAGAATACTTCATTTAATACCTGACCAGAATTTTTAAGTACTATACAATTATAAAATTATAAACCTTTGACACTCATGTTATAACCGATTATAAACCAAATTTCATCTTTAAGTTTCAACTAGTTCAATACTTCAATATTGTTCTGATTTTCATAATATTGATCCGTAAATCCATTTTACATTTTATATATGATGATCATGGAGTAAAGCCAACAATGGAAACAAACATTAATATCCACGTTAAACATGTTGCCAAATTTGCATCATCATGAGCACAATTAACCAAACGATCAGCCAGGTATAGTTACAATTCCAGCTCTACAATCAGTTTCAAATTTTAAGAAATCAATACTAGTTATGCTATTTTGTGATAGTCCAAGGCAACGACTTTTCTTAAATAACTCAGCTGCATTCTTTAAAAAAAAAAGACTGATAGAGTGCCAGCAATTATATAATTCAACCTGAACCTGTTTAACAAAAAAATGTGACATTTACTAAAATTAAAACACATGAACCATTTAAAACACACCTCTGGTTTACCTAAACCATTAAACCCACGAATTCATCACCAACATTGATAATAGACGGTAAAATCCAAACACAGGTCTCAGATCAAACTAAGACAACGATATCAACAATGTCAAAACACAGGCCAAAAGGATATCAACAATGTTAGTTGGGGATGGTGCATAGAAAATGAACCTGCTATTGGAGGTTTGCACAAGGAGATCGCCTGAGACATCGAAATTGGGGGTTTGCACGAGGAGCACTTGAGATTGTATGAGATCGCCACCATCCTACCTTTGGCCGAGGTCGTCGCACGAGGGTGTCAATCGATCACCCGAGACCTACAACACTCAAGATCGTCAATCGCCGGTCTCCCCATCCATCGTCCCACACGCCGTACCTCCGTTATCGGGTTTGGGGGTAAAAGTTCGGCCGGAGATACCACACAACGGTGATGATACTCGCATTCCGCGAAGATCGCGGTGGTCGAGAAAAGAATATCGGGGATCGGATTATCTTAGTAGCTTTTTTCTCGAATCTCTCAATATCCCATCATCACCGTTGATTTATTCTAATTGAATCGATTTTAGAACCTGAACCAAAAACTCTTCGACTTTGCACAACGGAGCACCTACTGAGATAATCTGATCCCGAAGCTTTTACTAGTTAATAAAGCATTCTGAGAAAACTATGATGAAAAATCGTTAGACATGACATTCGGCGATCCTAGACGGTAGTTTTTTCGATTCTTCACCAGATCTTTGCCGGTGATTCGCGGTGATTCCAGCCATTCTTGGTTGAGTTCCGACGGTGGCGACGGTGGTTCAAGGTTCCTTGTTGAAATCTGCGGTGGCTCGCGATGGCTCACTGTGGTTTCTGATTCTTGCCCTGATCATCGACAGTGGCTCTAGTTCATGGTGGTTCAAGGTTCCTTGGTTGAAATCCGCGGTGGCTCATGGTGCTTTCTGATTCTTCCTCGCGGTGGTTCAAGCATCTCAGGTGATTTCTGATTCTTGGTTCGCGGTGGCTCACCGTGGTTTCTAATCCTTGCTCGCGGTGGTTCAAGCATCTCAGATCTTAGGTCGACGTGGTTCACTGGTGGATTTAGGTCAAATTTCACAATGGTTCATCGGTTGATTTTGTTCTCGCTGACGGTTCTGAGTAATCATTCTGACTGTTCTGATTTCACGTTGAACTGGTTCTGGGAGTATTATGCTCGTCTGATTTTGTGCAGGTTCTAAGTCATCATTCTGAGGTTTATTCTCTATTCTTGGTACTTTAGAGATTGTGGTTCTGTTCTTAGGTATTTCATTCTCAGAAATTTTCTCTCAGTAACACTGTTCTCATCTCTTTCGAATAACATGGCTGGGGATGGACAACCTTCTACTCATGCTACTGATCTAGGGCACCTTGGTTTTAATCATCCCTTGTTCCTTCATCCTTCTGACACTCAAGCCACCCTGCTAGTATCTGTTGTCCTCACTGGCTCAGAAAATTATCCTATTTGGATTCGTTCAATGCGTATAGCTTTATTGGGGAGGAACAAATACGGATTTGTTGATGGAAGCTGTGCACGTGGGGATCGGGATCGATAATCTCAAGAGCACGTGGGGATGGTACAATGTTGTGGTTGTCATGGCTAATAAATTCGTTGACAAATCGATCTGTGGAGGTGTTTCCTTTTCTGAGAATGCCAAATCTGTATGGGGTGACTTGAAGGAACATTTTGATAAGTCTGATGGTTCCAAAACGTTTAGCCTTCAACGTGCGATCAATACACCGACCCAAGGTAACCTTTCTGTGGCTGCATATTACTCTAAATTGAAAGATCATTGGGAAGAGTTTGATAGTCTTGTCCCACTGCTTTCATGTGAGTGTCGTACTTCTCAACAGTATACTAAAATTGTTCAAGAACAACGGCTGTTTCAATTCTTAATGGGTCTTAATGGGAGCTACTCCCAAGCTCGGAATCATATTCTGATGTTAAGCCCTCTACCTGCAGTCAATCAAGCATTCTCTATGATTTCGCAACACGAGACCCATCGATCTCTTGGCACTAGTCACATTGAACCTTCTCCTAAGAATATTGTGATGTTTGCATCAAATGGAAGAGGGGGACGTGGCAGAGGTCGGACCTCCTATCAAGGAAGATGAAATAATCAACAAGATCGGACCTCCTATCAAGGAAGAGGAAATAATGAACTAGATGAGTGTTTACATTGCCACAGAAAGGGACACAAGAAGGAGCAATGTTTCCATATTATTGGTTTCCCAGCTAATTGGAGGCTGAGACTTGTACGAGAGTCTTCAACGCATACTACTTCTGCACTTGGAGCTTCTAGATCTATTGGAGTTGCAGGGAACCTTACCGCTCAATAATATGAGCAGCTGCTACGTTTACTTGAGAAGGACTCTCATGATAAGAAGAAAGACCCCCTCGGGATCTCGTGGATACTACCGTGGGTGCTTTGTTGGAACTTCATCTATAGGTTTGATTAATGTTGTTTCTTCTCCTCCCGTATGGCCGTTAGACTCGGGAGCAAATATACATGTTGTTAGTGATCTGAATTATTTGCACACTTACAACATAGGGTACCTAATGGTGAGAGATTAACCATCACACAAATAGGAAATGTGAAAATTGGTAACAATATTACCTTAAAAGGTGTTCTATATGCCCTTGGCCTGAAATTCAACTTAATATCTATTTCTCAACTCACATCCCATGCACATTGTATAGCTTTGTTTTTTCCTGATGTGTGTGTTTTGCAGGACACCTTGAGTGGGACGATCAAGGGGATTGGTAAACTCACTCATGGTTTTTATATGTTGCAAGAAAACGTTCAATTAGACTGCCTATCTGATTTCCAGAATGCTTTTCTTTCTTCTTTGCAATTTGTATGCGCTTTGAAAAATGTAAAATCTGATATATGACATCATAGACTTGGCCATGCGCCTTTACATGTTCTCAAACATTTGGTTGAAATAAAGAAGCATGTTATACTCTCTGATAATGTCCATTGTGACATTTGTGTCCAATCGAAACAGACTCGACTCCCCTTCCCTGTTAGTACAATTAAGACTACCTGCTGTTTTGAAATGTTACACATGGATGTTTGGGGACCCTATAAAGAACCCATACATCAAGGTTTTCGTTATTTCTTAACAATAATGGATGATTTTTCATGTGGGGTTTGGATATTTCTTATGTCACATAAATCTGAATCTGTTCTGCATATTAAGACATTTATTACCTATATTTCTACTCAATATAAAGCAAATGTCAAAAGAGTAAAGAGTGACAATGGATTGGAATTTGTGAACTCCACTATCAATCCTTTCTTTCATGACAAAGGTATTTTGCATCAAACTTCTTGTCCCTATACTCCTCAACAAAACGGGGTTGTGGAGAGGAAACATAGACATTTGTTAGAAGTTGCTAGATGCTTGATGTTGCATGCAGGTATGCCGTATGCCTACTAAGTTTTGGGAGGAGAGTATTAGGGCTGATCTTACTTGATTAATAGAACACCTAGTAAGGTACTACACTATAGGACTCCATATGAGTTGATTCATGGTAATGTGCCTTCTTTGGGATTTTTGAGAGTGTTTGCTTGCTTAGCCTATGCTACTAAATTGCATGATATTGATAAATTATCTAGTAGGGTAGATGCATGTGTTTTCATGGGTTACCCCACAACTCAAAAGGGTTATCTTTTATATAATTTGAATACGGAAATGATGATAGTTAGCCGACATGAAAGTTTGTGGAAGAGAGGTTTCCTTTCAAGGAAAGGGATGGTTACAATCCAGGGGAGTCTCTCCTTCACTACCTAATCCTTTTGTATATGAAAATGAGATTTTGCCACAGGGAACATTTGAAAATCTAGAAGGCAGGACTGAACCAAATAATCTACACACATCTCGCCTCCTTCACATAGGCGCTCTGCAAGAGATAGGAGACCACCTAGATGGCTGAATGATTATGAAACTTCTAATCTTCCATCTCAACAATTGGAGGCGGATAATGGGTCCAATCAGCATGAAGCTGGGATGGTTAAACAGGGAGTTGTTCCTTATCCTATACAAAATTACTATACTAGTTCCATTTATCTTCCTCATACAAGGAGTTTGTATGTTGTGCTGATACTTTTGTTGAACCTAGGACGTTTGAGGAAGCCGTCAAAGACCAAAATTGGAAAATGGCAATGAAGGGTGAGATTAAAGCCCTAGAATTAAATCACACTTGGGACATTGTTGAACTCTCGGAAGGAAAGCATCCAATTGGGTGTAAGTGGGTCTATAAAATTAAGTATGACTCGAATGGTAATGTAGCAAAGTATAAGGCTCATTTGGTGGCAAAGGGGTACACTCAAACAGAAGGTGTAGATTATTCTGAGACATTCTCGCCGGTGGTAAAGATGGTAACGGTGAGGGCCGTTCTTACTCTTGCTTTTGTACATAATTGGGATATCTTCCAAATGGACGTGCATAATGCTTTCTTACAAGGAGATCTTCATGAGGAAGTGTATATGATGATTCCTAAAGGTTTTAAAGATGTTGGAAAGGGAAAAGTATGCAAGTTAACCAAGTCTTTGTATGGATTGAAGCAAGCTTCAAGGCAATGGAATGCCAAGCTCACACTTGCATTGGTGAAAGGAGGATTGAAGCAGAGTTTGCATGATTACTCTTTGTTTGTAAAGTGGAAGATGTTAGTTCTCTATGTGTTTTGATGATAATTGACAATTGTAAACACAAGGTATAGTTTTGTCTTTGGTAAGTTGAAAAAACTTTGTCAAGACAAAACTCGAGTTTTGGTTTCAAAACTCGAGTTTTGGACTTGGCAAAGAGTTGCTCTTTTTCAGTGATCAAAGCAAAACTTGAGTTTTCAAATAAAAACTTGAGTTTTGGGACTTACAAAGAGCACTCAATTTTTTACTTAAAGACAAACTCGAGTTTTGACCGAAAACTCGAGTTTTGCCTTGCACAGAGATTTCACACTATTTTCAAATCAGGACAAAACTCGAGTCTTGGTTTGGAAACTCGAGTTTTGGCCGATTGAGAGAGTCTTAAACTTTTGAATATATGCAAACTCAATTTCGCACTAAAACTCCTAGATTTTGATTTGCTCGAGTTTTATAAGTTTTCTCTAAGTTAAGAGAAAACTCGAGTTTCTATTTCAAAACTCGAATTTTTACTTGACGAGAGAGTTTTCAAGTTTTTACTCGGTTTTTGAAAACTTGAGTCTTGAGGAGAAAACTCAAGTTTTGACTTGGCACAATTTCTTCAAGGTTTTCATAATTATATGAAAACTCGAGTTTTGTTTTCAAAACTCGAGTTTTGGTCAAGCCAAGAGCAATCCATCTTTTCAAGGTTTTGAAAACTCAAGTTTCCCTTTGGAAACTCGAGTTTTGATTTGTCTCAAATCTCTCAATGTTTTCATACTTAAATGAAAACTCAAGTTTTATTTTGGAAACTCGAGTTTTGGCCAACCCAAGAGCTTTGAACATTTTCAATGTTTTGAAAACTCCAAGTTTGAATGAAAACTCAAGTTTTGATGTTTTGGACTTAAACTCATTGTTTTCATTAAAAGTCCAAAACTCGAGTTTTGTTTTGGAAACTCGAGTTTTGAATTTCTTTCAAAAATGTGCTCTAGAGCTCAAATCGCGACTTTCATCTCTCGGATGGAGGAAACTCGAGTTTTGATATTGAAACTCAAGTTTTGACTTAAGTGCACGAGTTGAAAACTCGAGTTTACATGAACAAACTCGAGTTTACATCAGAAGTACGAAATTCAAATCATCGATTTTGCAATACCTTCTTGTTTGATCTTAATACTTCCTATGATTATTCTCTAATGTTCCCATATATGTTTAACCACTTTGTTAGTGAGTTTCAGACAGATTAGAGAATGTTTATTGAATGTTTAAAGCAAAAACAAAAAGTGATGTCAGCACATTAAATGCAAAACCCAGAAAGTTGCATACTTTTGGGTAATCCATCTGCACACATTTGCAAAGCATTAAAGAATGTTTTCCACATCCAGCAGCTGCTACTCCAACGGATTAATTTGCAGAGAGTCAACTCTGAACTTCTGCACAGCTAGATTAAGTGAAGATTAGAGAGAGAAGAAGACCAAAGCTTAACCTAAACTTTGTCTAATGAAAGCAACGGTTATATTGAAGATTACAACGGTTATTTAATGCTCTCTTGGTATAAATAAAGTAGCATTCAAGTCTTCTCAACTAACACATCTACTGAAAACGAATTGCATTCAAAGTTCTTCAACTACTTTCAGTTTTCACTTGTAAAATATCTTCTGATACATTAAGCTTCAGTGTTTATCATTATCCACTCTTAGAGAGAGTCTTTTATTGTAAATCATTTACTGTAAAGAAGCACAAGTCAGGGGACTTGGTGATTGGATTCATTGATTACAACTTGTAAGGGGGAGTAAGTTCTAGAGAGAGAATTACTCTTGAGTACAGTGTGTGTAATCATTTGAGATAGTGGAAATCCCAGAGAGTCTGGGGACTGGACGTAGGTCAAAAGGTTAGACCGAACCAATATAAATTTGTGTGTCTTGCTCTTCTCCTTTCTACTATGTTTACCTCTGTTTTCGCTGCCCTAAACAGAGCAAAGTTTTAAAGTTTTTAAAATCCCCAATTCACCCCCTTCTTGGTGATTTAGCTCCACTTTCAGAAGAAGGGTGAGATGATTGTCGTGTTGGTTTATGTGGATGATTTACTCATTACGGGAAGTAATAGAGAAGCTATTGAGGAGACAAAGACCTATTTACACACTCAATTCAGAATCAAGGATTTAGGTGCTGCCAAATATTTCTTGGGGTTAGAAATAGCACGGTCAAAGGCTAGAATAGTTTTAAATCAGAGAAAGTACACTCTTGATTTGATTAGTGATGTGGGGTTGAGTGCTTCCATTCCAGCACCAACACCAATGGAGCAAAATGCAAAACTCGTGGAGCACCCACGAGCAGATGTGACAGAAACAGATCAGAATCCAAAGAAAACAGCGAAGAAGCCGAAGAAGATTGATAAGAAATTACAGCAACCTGAGATATATCGAAATTTAATTAGTAGGTTATCGTATTTGATTGTCACTCGTCCTGATATCTGTTACCCTGTGCAGGTATTCAGTCAATTTCTTGTGTAACCAAGGGAGTCGCATATGAATGGAGCAAGAGGGTGCTGCACTATTTGAAAGAAACACCGGGGCTGGGTATCCTCTTGTCTTCAAACAGTCAAATGCAGCTGGAATGTTATTACGATTCGGATTGGGCTGCATGTAAAGATAGTAGACGATCAATGACAGGATATGCGGTAAAGCTGGGGGGATCCTTGATATCGTGGAAGTCAAAGAAACAGAACATAGTGTCCAAGTCCTCGGCAGAAGCTAAATACCGAGCAGTTGGGCATGTGACCTCGGAAATAGTTTGGATTGTTGGTTTATTAAAAGATTTACATGTAATTAATGTAGAGCCTGCAAATGTATTTTGTGATAGTAGTGCAGCAATACATATTGCTAGCAATCCTGTATTTCATGAAAGAACGAAACATGTTGAGATAGATTGTCACTTTGTTAGGGAAAAATTGCAGGAAGGTTTGATAGATCTAAAGCATGTCAAGTCAGAAGACCAATTAGCTGACATATTGACAAAGAGCTTGGGAATGAGGCTCATAAATATTTGCTGAGCAAGTTAGGTGTCATTGATATCTATAGCCCTAACTTGAGGGAGAGTATTAGTGTTAGTTGATAGTTAGTTATGTAATTGTATTTGTGTATTGGGCCCATACAGGAAGTGTACAAGAGTGTGTGTGTGGTCTAGGCCTATATAAGGTTGTCTCGTACATTGGCTTTGATGATGAAATAGTAAAGATCCATTTACATTAACAAGAAGTGTAAAATAAAAATAAAAATAATGAGTCCATGTGGGTGTTTTTGATTTTGTTCTAGTTGGAGCGGGTTTTTTTGCGGTGATATTGGTCTTTATGGTTTTCGTAGGCAGGGGTGGGTCCAAGAAATTACGGAAGGGGGAACAATTGTGGGGGGATTCGAGGATTCGGGGTAGCGCCCCCATTTTTTTTTTTTTTTTAAGGAAAGTTTTAAATGCATTAAAAAACAAAAGAATATAAACAAGAAAAAAAAAATATTTATGAAATCAAATAAATACTTATGATATAATAAGAAAGGAAATTATTTTACAAATCTTGTCATTTAGAAAAGCAAGGCTAAATACATTTAGAAATGCAGCTACATAAATGACAATGAAGGGTCGGACTCAATAAGTTCAAGTACATATATTTTAATAAAAATAATATATTACAATAAAAATAATTACAATGTCATCCTTTTAGGTCTTATTTTTAGAATTCCATCATAATTGTCTTATTATCAATTATATCAAATACATACTTTTCAATATAAGGCACTAAACAATTATTCAACCATTCATCCCCCATCCGATTATGAAGTGCAATCTTGATGTATTAAGGGTGGACACTTAATTTAAGGGTGGATAATTATTCAAACATGTATTAATTCAAAGAAAGTAGACAAATAATGCTAATGCTAATGGAAATTTGAAACCATTATAAAGTTATTAATTCAAACTTGTTAGAAACTGACCAAATTAGCACCCCCAAAACACTGATGAAGTGATATATTCAACTGATGAACTAACCAAATCTTGCAAAACTCCTTTACCTTGATTTTTTTTTTTAAAAAAAAAAATCTCAAATTTTGATGAACGTGGGTCCGCCCATGTCTGTAGGTACGATAGTAAATGGTAAAAAAATGGTTTTTTGGAGATAGTTTTTCTTCATCATGAACTTCGTGGCTCTACCTAATATCGAGACCATACTGTAGAAGTTTAAGATGATTTGATATTAAAATGACGGAGTCTTTTAATGACTTTGTGAGGATCCATCGTAAAGCTGCAAGCAGAACGTAGTCAAGGGCTTAAGTCATGAAATCTGTTGATATACTTCATGTTCCGGATATACATCGAGATCCCAGCAATTCAATTCATTCGATAATGTTAAAGAAATAGCTGACTCGCTGCTTCCAAAGAAGTTCTCATCGGCTGGGATTGTTTTTTCCTTCATAAAAAATGAGAGCGGTAAAGTATAATCTTTTAGTTAGAAGGAAAAAGAGAGCTCAAGGGATATTTACAACCTCAATACCTGTCAATAACAAAAGAATTTCAAGGTGGTAAAGACATATAAGAGCTTCCTTATCAAAATATTTCAATTTATGCACATTTCTATTAGATCTTTTACTATTGAATTTATATTTCATTTTCTCGATAGAGGAAGGATCTCCAAACGGTGAGCAATTGCTCGATGTTGAGGATGAGTGCAATGACTTTGAAAATGACGTCAGGCGCTATTTGAGATTGATGGAGACGATCATGAAAATGGGAGAGATGAAACGGATCTTGTTGATTTTCATGATGGGGAATCTTAAGTTAAAGACTACCCTCCACCAGTAGTAGGGATGGAATTTGATACATATGATATGATGATGCCTATAATTACTACAATAGCTATGCCAAGGAACTTGGATTTAGGGTTAAATCATCATGGACCAAACGTAATAAAGACAAAGAGAAACGTGGTCTGTGTCTGCTTTCAGCGTAATGTGAGGATTTTAAAACGATAAGGAAGCAGATAGTCGTAGGAACGAAACAAGAACAGGTTGTCTGGCTATGATTAGGTTGAGATTAGTGGAATCTAACAGGTGGAGAGTGGATGAAGTCAAGCTTGAGCATAATTTGTACAGACGGGCAAGTTGTTGAAGAAGGAATGGTATGACAAGATCATTATATGGTTGCTTGGCAGGCATTTAAAGAGTCATTGAACAAGGTTTGCCTTGTAGCAGCTGATAAGATTGATTAAACAGATCAAGAGTGCACGTAGTTTGTTTGTACTGTAGAATTGTGTTTATTCTTTCTTTTTTTTTCTTGCCAACCAAGACACAAACAGTTGGTTCTTTGGTTAATGTTCATAGTTGTTGGCGTGGCTTGTTGATATATTTCTCTGGTTTTCATGCACCTGGCTTGTAACATAAATACTTGTAAGGATACAGAGATTAGGCTTTTTTTTATTTTTTTTGGTGTGGTGAAATTAAGTCGCCCCAAATATTTATTTTTGCTAAGTTAAAGAAATTAAAGGAATTGAATATATATATATATATATATTGTATTACAAATTTTTTTGACCATATACTGACATCTACATTACTTTTGCTTCTTCCTTCTTCCTTCTTCCTTCTTCTTCTTCTTAAGTGAAGGTCAAACTTCTATAACAACTTCATCAAAGTCCCATCAGTTCCTAGTAGGTGAATCAACAATGTTCAATCAGCATGAAGGATTTGGCAACCAACACCGAAATAACAATTCAAAAGCATATGAATGAACAAGTCCTTCGTTTTCATTTTGAAAGACATCATTCTCTTTTGGCAACATCATTAACAATTCTATTTTCATCAATGTAAGACATCATTCTATTTTGGCAAAGATCATTCGTTTTAATCAATGTAAGACAACACATAGGCTATATGACACAGCAAGTATATAAGCATATGAAAGTTGTTTTGACAAGATCATTTTGTTTTAATCAATGTAAGACAACAAAGCAAATTGGCGCCACACTTCACCAAGCTAGTAAGAAATGTGGGTGTATTAAAACAACTCGAAATCGGTAAACTTGTAACTCTTGTTTCTAAACATGAAGTATATATCAACAGATTTCATTGACTTAACCCTTGATTACATTCTGCTTGAAGCTTTACGATGGATCCTCCCAAAGTCATTAAAAGACTCCATCATTTTAATATCAAATCATCTTACACTTCTCCAGTATGGTCTCGATATTAGGTAGAGCCACGAAGTTCATGATGAAGAAAAACTATCTCCAAAAAACATATTTTTTTACCATTTATTACTGTACCTACCGCACCATAAAGACTAATATCGCTGGAAAGAAACCCACTCCAACTAGAACAAAATCAAAAACACCCACATGGACTCATTATTTTTATTTTACACTTCTCCTTTGTACATGCATCATTGGAATCCAAATTTGAAGCGTAGGCATAAAATTTCAGGACTACAAGAAAACAATTACCGTGATGTTGAGGTTTTGACTCGGTAACAGCTCTTGTTGTCTGCTAGGGGTGGAAAAAGGTCAGGGGCCTATTAGGGGCTTGTGACCTGGCCTGCTAAAAGCCTGATCAGACCTGGCCTGTCAGGCTAACAGGCCAGGCTCAGGCCTGTTTACCTTAACAGGCCAGGCTCAGGCCTGTGTGTAGGCCTAAAAAGCCTGTCAGGCCGGCCTGTTAAGGAGGGTAAAAATGTAATTACACACACACACATATATATATATATATATATTTAATAATTAAAACTCTCTGCCCAGTGAATTTTTTTAAAAAAAACAGAGCCAATTCCTCCAACCAATCCCCATTTCATTTCCACGTGAGTCAGTCATGACCGCATCTGCCTCACACCTCGCCGCGATTGTGTGTGGCTAACCCTAAGTCCCCAAATCCCTAATTTCTACGATCGGCCTCACCGTCCCCACTCCCCCACCGCCGGCGATACTCCTCCTTCTACCTTCTTTCTCGTCGGCGACTGGTGTGTGTCTCAGACTGTCAGGCCGCGATTCTCTTACTGCTGATAAGCGCCGGAAGACTCAAGCTCTCAGTTCTCAGTTAGTTCCTTTTTCGCTGGCTGCTGCATACCAGTCTGTACATATACTCATTGGTTTCAGGATGCCTCGTTTATAACTTCTTCCCAAAGAATTTATTGTTTGATTATTCTTGCTGATATTTGCTTTCAGTCGTGATTATTCTTGCTCATTGTTATGCACGATTTCAGGATGCCTCGATTTCAGTCGTGCTGATATAACCGATTTCAGTTTTCAGTCAAAAGAAGAAAAAAAAAATTTATGAGGTGCTATCAATTAATTGTTTTTAAAAAACGATAACTAGTTTTCTCTATTGTCCACAACCATATATAACATACCAAACATAGCCAAAGAGGGCTCTTGTACCAAATGTAGATTATAAATAATACTATAAAGAAGCTTTGCCAAGAAAACGCATGCTTGTACTCATCATCAATGTACGGGAATATGGCAAATTCTAGGAGTTGATACAATCATAATTATAGAATGAAATTTTGCTGGTGATTCCCATGTATATATACTGGACTTAAAACCCATAGGATTGACAGGGTGATAGACAGGTAAATAAAACCAATCTCTGATTATTAGTACTCCTACCTCAATCCTAATCGGGTATCAAATATTTTCTCTATACAGAACTCATAATTAATTGATAACAAAGTAGCAAATCTTGTGTATTCACCGCTTGCCGCTTGTACATTAACTTATCCTTATTTTTTGTTGATACACAAGATCTTGCTGTCTCTACAAAAGGTCTGTGCATTTCATAAAGTAAGGCTGCATTATTGTCCTCTGATTTTTCCCATATAACCATTTACCGGATACAATAAAACAGATTTTTTTCGGGATCGAAAACACGAGAATTGATGCTATTGCAAAAAGTTCATATAAGGAGAATCAAAACTGATTTTAACAATCGAGCTCGAAATTTAAAAACTCATAGCAGAGAATAAAACTTCATAATACCCATCACAGAATTAATATTGTTGCCATATCATGTATGTGATTGATAGCTGTTTGTTTACCTTATCTTGATGACATTATCTCTGTTAGGAGGCGCAGGAGGGAGTTTCTCTAAAGGAAGGCCCTCCTTTGCTGACATGTTATAATCATTGATTCTTGAAGCAGTTGAACATTGGATCCACACTAAATTAAAAAGAGACAATATGTATGTGCGAGTTTCTTTCTTTAGCTGTGCGATGAAGGTTTCTCTCTTATCACTTGATGTCTCTTTTGGATTACTCCTTTGCTTCTTAAATATATTAGTTGATCAGTTATTTGTTTAAGGAAATTCATTATGTGATATTTGAATTTGAGATGACAATTATTGTTTAATTATGTGTTGGATTTAAACAATAATTCCCATCATATTTCTTTGTTCTCGTTATTTTCTTGATGAAAATTTGTGTTTTGTTTAGACTTTAGATACAAGAATTGTTAAAATAAAACTAAAGTACTTTTTATGTTTTCAGTCCTAGTTCATGTCATCCCCATTTCAGAGTGAAACAATGTCATCTAATTCAGTTCCTCCTCCTAATGTCAACTTGGGTGATATCTCTCAACAAGCACCAACAGATTCAAGTGAACAAGCTACTCAACAAACTAGTGAGAAAATTGTTAGTGATGATGAAGTTATTAAGAAGAAGAGGCGAAAAACCTCAGCTATTTGGGACGATTTTGATCAAGTTGAAACCAATGATGGTCTCAAAGCTAAATGCAAAAAACAATTGCAATCCACCATTCCATTTCAACACAGGAAGGGAGCTAGCACTACCCATCTATGGAGACATCTAAACAATTGCAATACAAGGAAGCTCCTCATTGCTGCAAAAAACAAGCAATCCACCATTCCATTTCAACCTTCTACCACTAATCCATTTTTGGCTTCGGGTGCTAGATATTCTAATGAGAAGATGAGGGAAATAATTGCTACTGCAATCATGGTGCATGAGCATCCTTTTAGCATTGTTAAGGATGAAGTTTGGATGTAGGGTTTCCAATATGCTAATTCTGAATTTCAGAAATATTCTCGCAAGACAGCAAGAAGTGATTGTTTGGCCATATATGAGGTAGAGAAGAAACAATTGAAGGCCTTATTACAAAAGGTGAGCAAGATTAGTTTGACTACTGATATGTGGAAATCAAGTCATCAGGTGACTGAATACATGGTTATTACTGGGCATTTCATCGATGCGGGGTGGAACCTTCAAAAGAGGGTTTTGAGTTTTGTGAAAGTTCCTGCCCCTAGACGAGGAATTGATGTGGCTGATGCTATTTTCAAGTGTTTGAAGTCTTGGGGAATTGAAAACAAAGTGTTTTCTGTGTCAGTGGACAATGCTTCTTATAATGATTCTTGTTTGAGGGCTCTTAAGGACACTTTATCACTTAGTAGTTCTTTACCTCGGTTGGTGACTTATTTCATGTTAGATGTTGTGCGCATATATTAAACTTGTTGGTGCAAGATGGCCTTGTTAGAATTAAGGACATTATAAATAATGTCCGTGAGAGTGTGAAATACATCAACTACAATGATTCAAGGCTAAAAGCATTTCGTGACATTGTTGAGCAAAAACGCTTGAAGGAAAGGAAGCTCATTCTTGATTGTCCAACAAGGTGAAATTCTACATATAGGATGTTATCTACTTTGCTTTGAAGTTCAAGTCTATTTTTCCAGATTATAAGGAAAGAGAACCACATTACAACCATGCACTGTCAGAAGAGGATTGGAAGAAGGTTGAAAAGATTTGCAAACTTCTATAAGTATTCAATGTAGCCACTCATATCATATCAGGCAATGAGTATCCTACTGCAAATTTGTACCTTGCTGAAGTTTGGAGAGTGAAACAAGAAATTGACAATGCCTTTGATGATGATTTCTTCATGGTGGAAATGGCAATCTCAATGAAAGAAAAGTTTGACAAATATTGGGGAGAATGCAACATGGTAATGGCTCTTGCTAGTATTCTTGATCCTAGGTGTAAATTATATGTGATTAATTATTGCTTTCCTTTGATTTACAAGCCTGATTATGTTGCTTCTGAGAATATAGATAAAGTGGTGAAAGCTTTAAATTCAATATATGATGGCTACGTTGCTGTGTATAAGGGAGAGGCATGTAATGACGATCATAATGTTGGCAACAACTCTTCTTCCAATGTATCTAGTTCTTCTATAGTTCTTGGATTTGATCAAATCATGAACATTGTTCGTGAAAAGCAAGCAATTCCCCCTATGAAATCAGAATTGGAAGCTTATCTTGAGGAGTCTGTTTTTATGCCTGATGGCAATTCTAACTCATTTACTGCTCTAGAATGGTGGAAAAATAATAGTGTGAAGTATAAGATTTTATCCAAGATGGCTGCTGACATACTAGCTATTCCAATCTCAACTGTGGCATCAGAGTCCACATTTAGTGCTAGAGGTAGAGTTATTGATGAATATCGTGCTAGATTGAATGAAAAATCAATCGAAGCACTTATTTGTGGTGGGGATTGGCTTCGCAACAAGTATGGATTAAAAAAGAAACAAAAGGTATAAATTTTGCATTGTTAAAATAATATCATTTGTTGTACATATTACTTGTTCAATTGTGTTATACTCTAATTCTATATATTTGATTAATTTTTTTCAAGGTCTTTGAAACTGAAGAAGAAATTATATTGAAGATTTGATGTCAATGTCCGGTGGCTTAAAGGAGAATCGTATGTTGGTAACTTGGTGGGATGTTGTAAACTTTATTCATGGGATGTTGGATGTTTAATTTGTATGTTGATGTTGGATGTTTAATTTGTATGTTGGATGTTGTATTTGGTTTCATTTTTTATGTTGTTGGAGAATTTGGTTTGTTGTTGTAAATTTGGCCTGTTTTAAGCAATTAGGCCTGTTTTTTGAATGTCGAGGAGGCTGTTAGAGGCCTGTTTACAAGAGGCCTGTCTTTGGCCTGTAAAGAAAAGAGGCCTGTTTTCGGCCTGTTTTCCTTGGGGCCTGTTAGCTTGGGTACAAGATTTTTGAAAATACAGCCTCTTAACAGCCAGGCTCAGGACCTAAAAATAAGCTCAGAATAGCCACAGCCAGGCTCAGACCTAAAAATAAGCCTGTAACAGGCCACAGGCCAGGCTCAGGCCGCTTCCCTACATAACAGGCCTGGCCTGTTTCCACCCCTATTGTCTGCAAAATACGAAGTATCACCGGTCATGGTCTGGCTTTAAAAGCTCATCCGAGTGTTCCATCGAAGATTGCAAAATCCATCGGCATTGTCCCGACCTCCTTCAATTTTGCGTTTTGGACATAAGTCCCCGAATTTCATGTTTAATGGTTTTTCAACCCCCATAATGCTTGAAAAGTAGTGCGCCAGTAGCATCAATTCATGATAGTTTTCTCAGAATGCTTTATTAACTAGTAAAAGCTTCGGGATTAGATTATCTCAGTAGGTGCTCCATTGTGCAAAGTCGAAGAGTTTTTGGTTCAGGTTCTAAAATCAGATATATATGGACGGCCACGATTATAATAAATCAAGGGTGATGATGGGATAGTGAGAGATTCTAAGGAAAAAGCTACTGAGAGAATATGCAATATGCGTTGGGCTAGGTTTGCTTTTGAGTATTGGGAGTGTTGGGGCTTTTGCTTTTGGGGACTTTTAGGTGTGGAATCTGTTCTTTGTCCAGTGGATACATGGTGGAATTGAATTGATAGTACTCTCACACCCCAGTGTGATGCTTATCACACTTATGAGGTGTGGGGGACGTATTTTTTTCAATTGAATTCAATTTAAATTTTAGAAAACATATGATTGAAATATTTTACATAATTTTAATTTATGAATAATTAAAATATTTTAAATAAATATATAATATTAATCAATATTTATATTTCAATATTTTTTCAATAAGAATAAGAATATAATATTATTTATTTAATATTTAACATATTTATAATTTGTATATTTATGTTAATTTAATATATTAATATAGAATATATATTTCTATTTTGGACGTGCGATGTATAGCAATCGTTATCACACTCACACTCAAGTGTGCTAAATGAGGGAGGACATTACACAATTCGTAGACACTCGAGTGGGAGGTTTTCGGTGTCCACAAAATCACAAGGGTAGGATGTGTCCAAATGCCTTGGACACTCGAGTGTGAGGTTTTCACACTCCGGTGTCCACGACATCCCAATGTTTAAACTACTTTTTTATATTGATTTTTGCTATCACACTCGAGTATGCATCATTTCACTTGAGTGTACAACATATTATGCATACTCTCTATTTAGCTTTATATCAAGATCATTGAATAGGGGATGAGGGAGGAACCAAAAATTAGGTACATAACTTTTGAATTTTATATTAAACGTAGGTTAAATACAAGATATTATCTATTGTTTGTTGTCAATTGCACTCTTACAGTTGCCTTTGACAAAATTATAAATATACGTGGGGAACAAAAATAACTCACCCATCAAACTTCCCAAAAATTCAAAATAAGATTGGACAGACTTTCTCAAAAATATTCAAGATGCCGCACGCAAATCTATGTCCTTAGCAATGCCGGTATCCATGTTGCCTTGAATGCGGTGGGAATCTTCTCAAACGAATTGAGCAAGCATTTGCGAAGAGACAATCTTAATATGAGCGGTGGTCAACTCATCCACGGTGATACCGGAACTTCCAAAGAAATGATGAAACAGTCAGCTTCCTTGACTTCTATCTTGGCATGATGTGCATCTCGAGATAAAAGTGCTCACAGATTGTTGAAAAATTCATGGATTTTGTGTCATGGCCTAACGAAGACAAAAACCAAGGATGCTGAAAGTAAACGAACATAACAAAGACGGAAAAGAGCCAACGAACCACATTTGTGCGGGATGCACCGTCGTCGTTGAAATTCCACTCGCTCTTCGTTCTCCACAGATTTGTTTTCCAAGGTCACATGCTCACCCTTTTATAGAGCTAGCCGTGTCATCGTGGATAAAATGGACTTTAGGCCATTTTCGGAGGCACTTGAAAATGGCTTCCCACCATTTTTTTGTGGAAACCAATTTTCATTTAAACATGGGAGAATGGTAAGCGACGAGAAAATATCTTCTAGTGAAAATTTAATCCAAACAACCGCCAATGGAAAATTTAAATTTTCCTTTTCCCTCCCCAATTTTCACCGATCTAAACAAGGCCTAAAAAAAGCTAGGTTCCCTCTTCACGATTTGAGAAATCGAGGCGAGAAATCAAAATATTGAGTGGTTTGAGAATGACGACGAGAATTTGAGCGAGAAATCATGATTTTTTTTACCTTAGTTCCTTATCGGCATTGGCATCCTCGGTAACAAAGAGAATGAGAATAAGAATGGTGTCAACGCCGATTTGGATGCTTTTGGCTTCCCTTTGGAATTCCCTATGAGTTTTACTCGTTTGCGATCTCCGCCTCGGCTCTCGGCTCATTGGTGGCTGGTTCGGTGGAGACTAATAGCAGTGGTAGCAACGTTAACGAGGACTTTTTTGTCGCCTTGACTGGTCAACTGAGTCAATCCTGCCTCTACAAAACTCCAAAGCTCACTATCCCCACTTTCTGGGACATGGACGAAAATAAGGTAAGAGTTTGAGGATTTTTCTAAAATTTCAAATTTCATTTTCGAATCAACCCTCCATTTTAGAAACTGATTTGAGTCTAGTCGCTTTGTTAGGTTCAAAAAAATTATGGCTTTACCTTGACAAAAAAACATGAGATTTCCATTCACTTTCCCTTTTCCTCGTTCCCGTATAATATCTCAAAATCCGATCTAGGTATTGCTTTCAAAAACTACGAGGATTCCCCTTTCTAATCTTTTATTTTGGGTTTGACGTTGTTGAGATTTGTACTTCCAAATGGTCGAAAGGAGAGGGTATGAACAATGAATCGACTTAAACAACATTGATTCATGGTACTCGAGTTGTTATTTGTGCCCAAAGGTAAAAAAATGAAGGCCTTTTTTTTCGGCCCATCTACGATCAATTTACATTGGAGAAGGAAGAGAAAGAGATGGAGAAAGGAAGGTGAAGTCGGGTGCACATTTGGTGCACATTTTTATGTACCTAATTATGTGCTCATACCTCTATTAAAGGTATGAGCATATTTTTTTTTAATTTTTTTAATTTTTTTATATATTATATTTATTTAGATTGAAATTATATCGCTTTCCGGAATTTTTTTTTACACCCGATGTATCTTAAATTAATTAGTTTCCAATCCCGCATTTATACGTAGCACCAAGATCATGGAAACTAATTAATTTAAGATACTGGTGCAAAAAATTTTCCGTGAAAAAGATATAATTTCAATCTAAATAAATACAATATAAAAAAAAAAAAAATATGCTCATACCTCTAATAGATGTATGAGCACATAATTCGCACATAAGAATGTGCACCAAATGTGAACTCAAGCGAAGTCATGAATTATTTGCTTTTCCTTTCTTGGTCAGCATCTTATTGTTTCTTTATCATCTATGCCAGCCTTAAAAGTAAATAAATGGTCAACGAACGGTCAATCTATACTTTTCCATCTATTTTGTAAACACGCAGTTATTTTTGCTCCTCAAAAAAATATTTGTTGTTGGACACACTTCAGTAAAAATATCATATATATTTTTGCACCTTAAAAATAAAATTCAGTCGACCGCCTCTTTCTAAAAATTGGAAAGCCAAGATACTATCAAATCTCACTCGAAATGTTCATGCCAGTCACATTATTTATTCTTCTTGTCAGATCAGCAAAAACTTTAGGAGAGAAGAAAATACTGTATTTGATTTTGCCTTGCTGTCTTTTCCCTCGGATGCTACATGGAATCTTTCAGGGAATTCCATAATACATGATTCTTGCTTCTTTGATGCCTCTCCAAAGAGTAGCAAATCATCTGCAAACATAAAATCGGAGATTGCTGGCCCACCCTTGAATTTTTTTCCTTTTATTGAATAAAAATTTGAAAAAATTGTAACATGGTCCTTATATATAAACTGACCCATTTAACCAAATACTAGACCTGATATGAGTCTGCATTTGAATTCAGCCCAATTAAAAAAAAAAAAGTGGGGGGATACCAAACAAAAATTAATTACCAATCCATGTTTGTATCTTTTTCTTATGAATCATATTTGTGCATTTTGAAATAAATAAAAAATATTTGTGCATTTTGTTGCCGAAAACATATCGTAGACATATATTAGAAAAGAAAATCAGTATGGGATGAAATCTGAAACATATTTTTGTTTTGTATCTGCGATAATTGAACTATATTATAACAATAAAATGATAAATAATTGAGTAATTCCCAGAGACGCTTGGTTTTATATGTAAAAATGTATTGACTAACTTTTAAATTTAGAAAAAATCTCATTTAAAGCAACATCAAATGTGAAATCTTAAATTAATTAGGTTGATAAATTCGACAAATCTCCAATTATGTCAAAGACCCAAATTAGAATTTATAAATGTGGCCGGGATACTTTTATCACATGCCCCCTCATTCTTTATTCAATTAAGCCACCTCTCTTTTTTTCATAGCCACCTTTGCCATGACCAACTATTTTCTTTTTCTTTTTCTTTTTTTTTTTTTTTCGAATAATTTGAAGGATTTTTTCTTTCAAAACTTAAAGTATAAAGGGTTTTCGTCCTTCTTAAGAGTACACTTCCGAATTTTAAACTTGTGTTATCCTTTTTACGATTGTTTACTACCCGACCAATAGCTTATTAATCCAGTGAGAGGATTCTCTCATTTTCCCCCTCTCTCACCTTCCGATCTCTGACCGTCAAATCTTGATCAAAAAAAAAAATTGTTGTTTTCTGGTATTTTTTAGATCTGGATCGTTGGATCAAGATTTTGATGTCAGATCGGAAGGTGAGAGAGGGGGGAAAATGAGAGGAACAAGTACCCATTAATCGAGCTCATTTTCAATTGGGTCTTAATAATTTTTATTTTACCTAAAGTTTGTATTTGTCCTGTATGTTCATATCAAATTTCAATTTAACCCCTTTATTCAAAATTTATATTATTATTTTAATTTAATAAAATAGAAAATATATTAAATAAGATATATTATTTATATTTAGACTATATTTATATATTTAAAAATATATTGAATATTGAATATTAATTAATAAATTTTGAAATTTAAATTGGATTTTGATAATAAATAAAAATCTTCTATTAAAATTTTGAATTCTAATTCTATATTTTTTCTACTTTTTTTAATAAGAATATTTGAATCCCTATTTTTCTAAAAAAGTCATAAAGTGTATTCTTAGTCCCTAAATTTTAACACTATTCATTTAACAGGAACATATTGTCCCATCAAATTTAGATAGCGGCTCTACAACTAAATGCAGATGAAACATGCATAAATTTTAGAATTTTAAAATGATTATCTAAAGCATTCAAATTTAGAACATGATTTGTTAACATTTAATTGTAGGGTTACGATTTAAATTTGATGTGTCAAATAGATGGGTATAATGTGATTACATAAGAGTTGTTGTCAATTTTTGCGGAACGACCTCTGAAATTACACGAGTTCTTGTATGTTAATAAGATAGTCTATATTACCAAAAAAAAAGTTTGCTGTGTCAACCTTTTTGTAAAATGAGATATATAGGATTAAGATTGATGGAATAAAAATAAACTTTATAAAATTAGAAGACTATATTTAAACTTGATGGAAACTTAAATCACCAAACATATATTTTGGCCTTTTATTTTTTATTAGATATTTATACTTTCCTCAATTATAGGTATTAGTTCTTATAATTATAATATGTTAATTTGTAAGAGAAATGACATTAGCAACTGATGATATATAACTCGCTCAAAATACATATTGATGAAAATTAAATGAAAAATAACCAAATTACATTTACATATTATATAGGAAAATCATTATATGATTTTAAGGAAGGATTGTAATTACCAAAAATTTCACAACAAGTTAGCAACATGCAATGACAAGTTTAAATTTGGTTAATTTTGCCTATTACATGACTTTCATGCAAAGTTTCATGAGGTTGAAAACAAAAATTTGTTTAATCGCGGAAACCACGTAACACTTTACGGTCCTCATGAATTATTAACCTTAACTCATTACACTAATTAGTTAATAATTATTAATCCGTAACTCTTTACGATACTCATGAGAATTCATAACAATTTATAATACTCATGAGTTTTAAGATTACTCGTTAAAACAACTATTGGGGTTTAGGATAATTTGATGAAACGATTATTGGAGATTAGAATACCTTAGATCACTCGAAGACTTTGAGGTTGTTGATGTCCTCTAACGTTGATCCACACTTTATCCCCATTGCAATGAGAACTCCTTCTCTTGAAACCTCCCACTCCTTGGATGCTTGCTAGGCGAAGACAAGGTTGAGTTGTGGTTTCCTTGGGTTTTTATCTTTTCAAGAAGTTGATGGTTTCTTAGGATCGGGTTAAAGATAGGAGGAGCAAGATCATTGGAACCTTGCCTTTCTATGGATGGTGCCTTTTTCTCTCTAAATCTTTGGTAAAGACCATAATTTAGAGAGCATAAGGATCTTGTTTTCTCTCGGGAAAAACGTGCGGGGAAAAAGGCACACCAAAAATCAAGACACTTTATAAGAGTCTAACCCTAATTTAAGTGCTCACAAGAAAGGCCTAATCAAACTTGATTTGGAAAATCCAAATCATAATGAATTAAATTCATATCTTGATTGAATAATAATTTAAGATGATGAATCACATTCATATCTTACACTAAAATTCAAAATCATTTCAATCAATTCTCATTTATTATTTCTCCTATCTTCATCCAATCATCATTGGATCTTAATATATATATATATATATATTAGATCATTCAAATTATCTTTTATAACCTAACCTCTTGAATTTAAATTCAAATTTAAAATTCAAAAAATTCAAAATTCGAATTCCAAATTCAACTTGGCTTAAGACCCCATTGGGTCTTCCAACACATTGGGCCCTTTTGTGGAGAAACGATTTCCCACTCTGGGACACCATATATGACGCCATTTTCTCCTCATTGGGCTTGAAGTCCCACTCCAACCCAAATACACATTTACTCTTGATAAAGCTCAATAACAATTATTGCCCCAAGTTTGCTAATTTTAAACAATCGGGAATAACCTTTTTGTGTGTGACCCATTAGGCCCAATTAGTCATGACATAAATAAACTTGGACCAATTAAAACCCCTTTAACGGGCCCAATTTATTTAATGACCTCATAAGACACTAGCAATGCTCGTGGCCCTAGAACTAATTGAGTTGATCAAGTGATCTACCTTTCACATTTGGATACGCGGTAAGCATCATCCCTCACATCGTCATTCACATTTAGTCGAGGAGCAAAGATAGAGTATCATCATCTCTTAATTGACTAAATGTAGCTATTTACGTAACTAGGAATCTTCTTATATTAACTCAGAACGGATCATGACTCTTCATGATCATTTGCAGTCTTGTTTGAGACTCTCGAGTTAATTAGAAGCTATCCAAGCTCTACCGGGTCTTGTGAGTGACTAATCCCTTGTAGGGATCGTGAGTCCTCTCAAAGCATGTCCATCTATACTCATGTATTCGAAGTTACACCCAAGAGTATCTTGTTCTCCCATTTTCAGGTGGATAGCGTTGTACGGTCAAAGTATAACCCTAGGACATAGTGTTCGATGACATCCTTAAGTCTAGGACGATCTGTACTACCAAACGATGAGAGACTTTACATATCCAATGATACTCTCTACAATGAATCTTTGTGGAGTCTTTCGGTGGGTCAGTTCGGTACTATCTGTTCTCTAACAGATCTACCCACGACATCAGCTAAGGCATCTCCATGTCTGCATTCCATGAGGTCTCTACCTTGTATTCTATACAAGTAGACGATGTCGTACTAGTCTTATTGAGATCACCAATGTCCTTTCTTGGTGATTCAAGACTAGGAACAAGTTTTAGACAATAGATATCAAGTGTTCTCGAGTCCTCATGATCATGATCTCTATCATTGATCCTCAAAAATAACACATGTTCTATTCCTAGGGCTTTTATCTTCAAACACATATTTACCTTAGAATAAAGGCGAGACATAAATATGATAAAGATAAAATATGCTCATTTATTAATAATGAAATACTATAACGTAGAAATGGTCTTGATCTGTCCTTACAGATTGTCTCTAGAACACCTAAATACTAACAGTTTCGGAGTAGGAAATAACCACATATCCATATTACTCATTTGTTATTAGGACTTTTTGATAATTATATTCCTTCATTGAGATCTTAGTGATTCTCCAAATTATATATGTAAGAGGTGATTATCTTATGTTTATTTTGATAATATATAAATTTTATTCCATATTTTTTAAGAACCATGTATCTTTTAAATTTTTTATTTTGTAAAACTTTGCATGTCAATAGTCGGCACTTGCACTAATAAGAATGTCGGCCGCACAAGTCCGGTGGTCGGTTGGGTGGCGGTTGGGCCACCGGAGGGGTATTTTAGTTTTTTTTTTTTTAATTTACTTTAAATAGTCCAAATCACACCATGCGTCAAATGCGTTCCATCCAAGTTAAACAACGCCTGGTCAACTAAACGGCCCGTTGTATTTTTGCTCCCAAAACGTAACCATGTGTGTACTTTTGCTCCAGAAAAAAGCTCGTGGTGCTAGGCGCTCCTGGGGGAAAAGCTCGTGTGTATTTTCGCTCCTTAACTCTAATTAAAAAGTTATTAAAAGTATATAACCAACAAATTATGAATATAGGAACTAATTACCACAATTGAGGAAACTATAAAGATCTAATAAAAAGGAAAAAAACAATAGGGTTTTATTAAAAATTAAGTGAAATTATAAGGACTAATAAATTATTTTTTCTTTTATTTTTTATGCATGATTTTGTAAGACTCAGGAGATTCATGTACTATACATTACTTCATTCATGTACTAGTTAATTAATAACGTATCTTGTTCTTAGATTGCGTTATTGCACCGTTTCACCTCAGGTACGTATATGTACGGTGTACCTTTTCAAAATTTTACATACTAATTCATTAATACTATTTATTATAGCATAATCTGGCCCTAAAATATTTTGCATTTATTATGTTTTTATTATATGTTGTACATAAAGAAAAGAATTTAAAACCATATCAATCTGGTAGTATTAGATCTTTTTACTAGAAGAATATCACGTATAGGTTGATAATATCAATTGTTTTTAAATTTGTGAGTTGACTCTTTAAGTTTATCGTTTTTAAGTTTCTAATTTAGAAAATCGAGTCGAGTATCGATAAACTCATAACCATTATAAATTTAGTTAAACTCACAAGTTTATATATCAAGTTTACCGTTATTATGTTTAGCCACAAAAATGTGTTAACTTACACTTAAATTCAAATTAACTTCTTTGATTTGATAATAATGAGTTGCTTTATATATAAATTTTATAAAAATTTCTTTGTTACATATGATAAATTATAAATATGATGGATTTAGTTTCAATAATTTGGATTTAAAATACATTTAAATAATATTTTTTACATTTTTTACATTTTAATTATTTAATTATATACTATTAATATCTAATTAATGGTAAAGATAAATTCTTATTCGAATCCATGATACAAGTTTATGTTATTATCGTGAGTTTGACAATCTTAATCCTATCCTATAATGTATACCAAAAGATAAAGACTTTACTTTTATGTAAAAAATTATATATAAAAATATTTATATTTAATAATTTGAAGAAAGCTCTAACACACACACATATATATATATATATATATCCAGTTCAAATTGATCTCACTATGCGTAGATCATTCATTAGTAACACACTAACACTATTATTAAGGTATTCACAGGGCATCATCAGAATTATATAAATGCAAAAGATGGAATAAAATATGAAGAGAAAGGCTCTTAAATAAACACATTTAATATAATTAAAAATTAATGAGAATAAATGTGTTCAGATATGGAAACATGAAACTCCCATAGAAGCGTGGAATCAGAGGAAAAGATGCGTTCGGTATCCATAATAATTCAGTCGTTTTGTGTTGCAAAATGAGAATGTAATTAAATAAAACAAAATAAGTAATATTGTCAGAGGAAAATATCTTATTATTTTATTATAAAATAATAAATAAAAATTATGATAAATATTGATAACAAAACTATAACTTATAAGTGATATAGGATATAGTACTAGCATGCACTGAACCTAGTAGAAAGGGTTTGGATTATTGTTCTGAAACTTGACTCGGACGTGTCAAGTAGAACCGGAAACCGGTGAACCGCTCTAGTCCGGAAATCAAATTGATTCGGTACTTTTCTCTTTTAAAATCAATTATTTTTTTTAGAATTTCACATTAATTACTCTGAAAATCTTCAATTTCTCATTGGTTTGGCCAGTGTTAGCGGTTTGACTCCGTTCTGACCTATTAACTCTTAACTCAGTATTCCGACTGGTTTAGTGGTCGTTCCGGATTTCAGAACCCTGGTTTAGATGGTTTAAACATAAAATCTCTCATTTGAGTCAGGTGAATGCGAGAATGTTTTAGAGAGGGCCATTTCTAATTTTAATAAGAGTACTTAAATATAATCTAATTGGATAGCCATATCAAAAATGTCCATCATAGTACATTTAAAATTTAATTTAGAAATATGGTAACAAAAACATAGGCCTATGCTCAAATTTTATTAATAACTATAAATTTTAGTTGGTTAATTTGTAGGAGATTATGGCATATTTTCTTTTGACAAAAAAAAAAAAAAAACTGGTTAGTAGGATGATTTTTTTTCTCAAGCATGTTGGGGGTTAAAAGAATGTCAACCTTAAAGAATTAAAATGAAACATTGTGTAAAATTAAAAGATCTTTACCGGGAAAAAGAAAAAAAAAACCTTCAGGCTATTAAATATTTGTTGCTCTAGATTTGTGGTGTTCGGGGGGGGGGGGGGTGGTTAAAGGGAGGGACCCTATCTTTGAGAAGAGTCGTGAAAATCTAATCCACCTAGATTTTTTGGGGCAAAAATGTGGTAGGGATGCTTTTTGGCTCACACTATTATGGAAATGCTTGACTTAGGTCAACACTTTTTTGGAAAGGAATTTCCATATTTATCTCAAATATCAAATAAAACACTTGTACTTTAACCTGAATGCGATTTATAATTACTAGTATAATTTAAAATAATTATCAGCAGTGCTGTACTCTTGTTTAAAAATTGAAATTTTTAAAATTGAAAAGAAAAGAAAATTAGGAATAACACAATATTCATATGAATAATTAATAAATGATAATGGAATAATAGAAGTAAAATGATAATGCTCATATATATATATATATATTCAACTAACACTTATGGGAATTATTATAACATATCAATTGATGAATTAATTTCACCATTATGAGTGAAAGGAATCGAATGTGAAAAAATAGTTATTTATAATTTATAAGTACTCTAATTATGATTTGTTATAAATTTTATGGAGTATATTTTTTTTTTTTACCAGCAAATTTTATGGTGTCTATTGACTTACATTATATATTAATTACATTTTCCTGTTATTGGTAGGGTTGGGTATGGGCACCTACCTGATGCCTCTACCCGATGCCCTGTCTAAAGGATTATTAGGTAGTAAAATATAGTTCGGTGTTCGGCCTTGCTTGATAAAAGCTTCTCCTAACATTTTAGGGCTGGGTTGGGCGGGCTTCCCTTCTCGAATAGTGATACCCTGCTACACCCAATGTGGAAAAAATAATTTCAATCATATATGATAAATAATATTGTAAACTTAAAATGTAATCCATAATTATACACTTTAGAATATTTCAAAATATGTCTATAATTTGAGTCTTGAAATTAAAAAGACTATCATATATCTTAACACATAGTCAAATATATATACTTCGGGAAGAATTAAATAACATCTATAGTCCATTAAAATACAAGTCATCATTATTAGTATAATAGACTAATGGACTAATGGTCAAATACTCCATGAATATATTAGAGTAGTAGTAAATATATAATATAATATAGTATAAGTATATTAACTATTGTATAAAAAATATTTATATCAAATGTAATAATATATATACTTGTGGGTTGGGTGGCATAGCCTTTTCGATCCCCAACCCGGCCTGTAAAAATGCCTAGCCCGATTGTGCCCAATTTTTTCAGAGCTGGGTAAGGCGATTTTTTGTCAGGCTTGAGTGGGTGCATCAGGTTCCTGGACTTCATGCACAACCCTAGTTATTGGCTACCGCTTTAGCTTAAAATTTACACAAAAAACTTCAGTTTAGGGTAATGATACATTTTCTAATTATTTTAAAATAATACAAAATATTTAATCAAAGTTCATGGAACCAATTATAAATTTATAATTTTTTATTATCCACTTAATATCCAGAAATAAAAAATAAAAAAATATCTTTTTTATTTTTGATAAAAATACCGATATATATATATATGGGGCGATTTATTTATACTTTTAAAGAAAACTAATAACCTATGTAAGATTTTCAGGATCGTTTTTCTTTTTTGCCCACTTAATTGTTAGCTAATCTCATGATCTCTCATTCTCTGCCAATAAATGAGAATGATTTTAAAAAATAAATTATATTTTTAAAAAATATTTATTATATTTATATCTTTAAAAAAATGAGTAGGAAAGAGTTACTACTTCTTCTTCTTTTTTTTTTTTTTTTTTCCTTGCCAGAAGGAAAGAATTAATACTACGAGTAGTAGCAGTGTATATATTCTAGTAGTATTGTACAGAAAGAAAATCGCGTATTATTTTTTGGTAAGTTAAACAGCAAAATCGTGTATTCTCTGACCCAGAACGAACGCGTCTAATATTTCACAGAGCAATGAATAAATGCAGAAAAACGAATGGGTACGTCCCTAGGTTGGAGATGGATAATAAGAACATGAACATGAACATGAACAGATTGATTGATTGATACATATATAAATATCCTTCCTTTCATTTTTCACATTCCTCAATTTTGGGTTTACCCCACCAATACATTACCCTCCATTTTCTCTCTCACGTTCATCAAGGAGAGAGAGCTCAGAGGGACCACCTTCCACTTATAAAGCAATAAAACCAGCATCTTCCTCACTTTCCCTCCCCCTTTTCCCTCTCTCTCTCTCTCTCTCTCTCTCTCTCTGTTTCTTCGCATTTTCCTTCTTCTTCTTCTGAAGAAGAAGAAAGAACTATCTGAAACCCGCCTTCTTTTTCTTGTTCTTCTACTACGGTTGACTTGTGCTGGCTGCAAAAAGAGGAGAGAGTCCCAGTTTTTTTGGGATCTTCAGGTGAGATTCCTTTACCTGATTCTTCTTTCTGTTTTCTTTTTAACTGTTTGTTGTTTTGTTTCTTTTGTGGTAGCCTGTGATTGTTCAATCCGATCTGCGGGGTTTCTTCTGGGGTTTATGGTTTTTTGAAATTGATGCTGATTCTGGTGCCTGGTGGATCTGTACGAGTCTTTGTAATGGGTTATCTTATCTGTTTTTGGATTTATGATCTAATTCAGTTTTTGAACTTGCTATCTGGTTTTCTGAGTGATTGAGTTGGTCTTAGATCGTGTTTTGGAAGCCTGCTTGGAAAGTTTTGCTAATATTCTTTTATGTTATTGAAGAAGCTTGGATTATTCTTTTTGGCCGCATCCTTTTGATGATTTTTGGAGAGGATATTGATATGAAATTAAAGTTTCCTCCCCATAAATTACCATATCAGTGGCTGTGGATGTTTCTGTTCTCATGGTTTAGATCTGTGCAATCAATTAAGTCCTGATTGGTTGTTTTATGTATTGACGGACTGAAAAAAAATTTAGATGTAGTCCTGTTAATAGTATTTTTTGATGATCAGGAAATTTTAGATTCTTGATGCATTTCCCCCCGTATCTAAGATTCTTGTGTTAGAAATGAAAGAGACGAGTCTATTGATGAAAATCCTATGGCTAAAAACACTCTTCTTCACACGGAAAGTATTTGATTTGTTTGGTTTTACTGGGTTTAATTGATCCTTTGTTTTATGTCTTTTGACAGGTGTAAACTATTCAAGGTTTGGAATCTGTGATCTGTGTATAAAAAAAGATGATGATGTTTGAAGAGATGGGGTATTGTGGTGATTTGGATATGTATTCTGCTCCTCCCATGGGGGAAGGAGGAGATGTTGTTGTCGCCCGGCAGGCTGAACCAGAGGTGGCTGTTGAAGATGATTACACTGACGATGATGAAATCGATGACGTGGACGAGCTTGAGAGGAGGGTGTGGAGGGACAAGATGCGTCTGAAACGGTTGAAGGAACAAAGCAAATCAAAGGAAGGAACAGATATGGTGAAGCAAAGGCAGTCCCAAGAACAGGCAAGGAGGAAGAAGATGTCAAGGGCTCAAGACGGGATCTTGAAGTACATGCTAAAGATGATGGAAGTTTGCAAGGCTCAAGGATTTGTTTATGGGATAATTCCAGAGAAGGGAAAGCCTGTGACTGGTGCATCTGACAATCTTCGCGAATGGTGGAAGGATAAGGTCAGGTTTGACAGGAACGGCCCGGCTGCTATAGCCAAATATCAGGCTGATAACGCGATCCCGGGCAAGAATGATGGTTGCAATTCTCTTGGTCCAACTCCACATACCCTGCAAGAGCTTCAGGACACAACCTTGGGTTCTCTCTTGTCAGCTCTGATGCAACACTGTGATCCGCCTCAGCGACGGTTTCCACTAGAGAAAGGAGTTTCTCCGCCGTGGTGGCCAACCGGGAACGAAGATTGGTGGCCACAGATTGGTTTGCCTAAAGATCAAGGCCCTCCACCTTACAAGAAGCCACATGATCTCAAGAAGGCATGGAAGGTTGGGGTTTTAACTGCTGTCATAAAGCACATGTCTCCTGATATCGCCAAGATTCGCAAGCTAGTGAGGCAATCCAAATGCCTTCAGGATAAAATGACTGCAAAGGAAAGTGCGACGTGGCTTGCCATTATCAACCAGGAGGAGGCTTTGGCTAGAGAACTATACCCTGATTATTGCCCTCCATTGTCCTCAGCTGGAGGTAGTGGATCTTTGGTGATCAATGATTGCAGCGAGTACGATGTTGACGGTGCTGAGGATGAGACTAACTTTGATGTGGAGGAGCAGAAACCCGAGAATCTCAATCCATCCGACATCGGGATGGATAGAATGAGAGGAAGGCTTCCAATTCAGCAGCCTTCTTTTCCAATCAAGGGAGAGATTGTTACAAACTTGGATTTCATTAGGAAGAGGAAGGTTCCTAATGACTTTAACATGATGATGAACCAGAAAATCTACACATGTGAGCATCCTCAATGTCCTTACAACGATGTTCGCCTTGCTTTTGCTGACAGGACATCTCGGGACAATCATCAATTGAATTGTCCCTACAGAGGCGGTTCCTCAGATTTTGGCGGGTCAAGTTTTCACGTTAATGAAGTCAAGCCAGTTATCTTCCCTCAATCTTTTGTGCAACCAAAGCCTACTGCTACTACTACTGCTCAGTCTGTTAATTTTGCTGCACCTTCACTAAATGTATCAGGGCTTGGTGTCCCTGAAGATGGCCAGAAAATGATTAGTGACCTTATGTCAGTCTATGACACAAATGTTCAGGGAAGCAAGAACATAAGTTCCGGCAACCGTGTGACCGTGGAAAACCAGAACCTTCCACATTCCAACAACATTCAGCAGCAACAACAGAACAATTTCTTCCATGGTCAAGGACTTGTTATGGATGGAAGCTTCTTTGAAGACTCAAATATGTCCAATAATCAGCCGTTGTTTGCTCGTGAGGAAGGCCATTTTGACCGGTTCAAGGCTATGAACTCGCCTTTTGAAGCCAACAATCATATCAACAACAACAACAATAACAGCAATTTCAATTTAATGTTTGGGTCCCCTTGTGATTTGGCATCTTTTGATTATAAGGATGATTTACAAGCAGGAGTAGTAGGAGGTGGAGTTGGGATGGAATCTCTTCAGAAACAGCCAGATTTATCGTCAATATGGTATCACCAGTGAAAGTGACTGTGGAAGAAACTCATGAAACATGGGACCTTTTTTTTTTTTTTTTTTTTTTTCCCCCCTTCAAATCATGTGAAGTTCCCGTGGCCTAAGAAAATAGGATAGTTCACTGCATTTTTCTTCATATGTAATCCATGTAGGTTTTGGCCAAAAAAAGAGTCCTTGTAGGGTCTAGATATTATTATTGTTCTGTGCTTGGCTGGTCTGGTCTTATTATTATTATGGGGTTAATAAACAATGGAATATCCCATTTTATAGCCCTGTATTTTGTGTGTTTCATATCAGTGTAGCCCCTGTTGTCTTAAATATTTTTATGTATGAATTAATGTGATATAAATAAGTTTTATAGTCTCTCTGTGAGCCTAACTATCTGTTATTGTCAAACATCAACTTAGTGGGCTCCATTTATATTAAAAGAAAGATGTTCTTTCATTATTTTGAAAGCTTGTAAATGACTCATTAGTGGACTCTACTATTTGGTGGGATTCACTTGTTTGCATGTGAAGATCATGAATAGTGGTTTTTTTTTTTTTTTTTTTTGGTGACACATGATTCAATGAACTCTACCATTTCTCTCTCGACAGCTATCTGATCTTTATTCTAAATCACTGTTGATAATTTCTTATTCAATTATTGTCAAGTCACAACTAAAAAGATAGCTGCTCTCCTTTTCCATCACAGCCCTTTTTGTGTAAAACTTAAACCCATGATTTTACTCGAGGGTTTTACAGAAAGATTGGTTAGAAAGGTGCTAGGGTTAAATATTAATTTTGCCACGGAAGTATTGGCCAGAGAGTATTTAGTACTTAGAAGTTTTTTTGATATCATTTTTGCTTCGAAAATTTACAAACATAGAATCTTACACATCGGTTGATCTTCGACTATTAAATTGTTGCTCTTCTTTGTAAACTTTCAAGGCAAAATTACTCATAAAAAAATTTTCCAGAGCAAATTTGCTTCTCTTAGGGGGGTATATTTGCTCCTTTTTATAAACTTTCGATGCAAAAATAATACCAAAAAAACTTCTAGGTGCTGAATGCTCCATAACCAATACTTTCAAAGCAAAAATGATATTTAACCTAAGGTGTTATGACTATTAGATGGGAGAGTCTTTAAACTTATAAGGTTTAATACTATTGTTGGCCTCGCAAATGTGTCGTCATTTTAGTTTTTATCTTTTAAGTTTAAAACCCTGGGTTTTGCTTTGTTTAGGGGCAAAATGGTCCGGGTATTCACTAAACTATAGAGACCAATGTTGTAAACGGAATGAAACTTGATGAATTAAAACAAAAATGATAACAAACTCTAAAAACCAAATATTGTAGTAACCCAATTATAAAACACACTTTATCTTAGTTTCCCGATATGGGACCCTATACCCTCCCTTCAAGGCATCGGGAATCATAACAATGCGCCCCTTTCAAGAGGAGTTGACAATCCCATTAGCTCCACAATTTTACTCAATCTCTTATTGATTAGAATCTAATGCCAGTAGCACTTTTTATGAACATCAAGCTCTCAATGAAAACATATTTGTAATGAACACAAATTCAAAAGAAGAGTCTAATTCAGAAAGACTAACTTAATAAATGAAAGAAGACTCTTAAACTCAAACTACACTTCTTCACTTGTGAGGTTTGGAACATGGGGCTCACGACAGTAGGATAGGTTAAAGAAGGGTTTGTCCTGATATAATGCTCTCCAAACTTTTTTTTTTTTTTTTTTTTTTTTTTTTTTTTTTTTGGTAGAGCTTATCTTGAGGGGCATGTGAAATGGGACCCAGGAACAGATGGAGGAATGGGAGATGCCAAGTTGAGAGCTGTTCAATTGCGTGAAGAAGTTGAAAGCTAGTAGTGTTGTGTTGTGTTGTGAGGGGTGGTGATGGTGGTGGGGTCTTTGTCTTCTTTTACAAAAGTCCTTGGTCAATGAACCAGCAAGCCTTTTTAATGTCTTTTATCTTTCTCTCTCTCTCTCTCTCTGTTTTGTTGAAATTGAAAGTGTCTTGTTCTTCATGGAAAATATAGTGGCCCCCTCTTCCTCTGTTATTGCTCAAGGCGGCTGCAATTTTTTCCTTTCTTTCTTTCTTCATTTGAGTGTTAGCTTTCTTCCCCAACCCCACGTGTTGCTGTTGAAATTTTTTTCTTCTTTTTCGCTTTGAGATTCTCCCAATTAGGATGTCAAGACTTTTATTTTAAAAAAAAAAAAAAAAAATACCATTTAAATTTTAAAACACTAAATTGATGATTTCCCAATAAAACGAGTTATTAATTATTTTACTTGTTTTTGTTAATCTTATTATTGTTGTTGTCAATAAGATTTTAAAGTTTAAGTAGTTTTTTTTTTTTTATTACTGTTTTGAATTTTGATATGGAAGGATTCCATAAAATATTCATTTTTCTAATGTCTAAAAACTTATTATTTGGGAGGGTTTACCCTTGTTTGAAGTATCTCAACAAAATTTTATAAGGAGAATTATGGTAAAGGATCAAATTTACAAAGTAATTATTAAGGAGGCCCACAAATTTATCACTCACATAACATAAATTTATCAATCAAACGGTGAGTAAAATTACCATGCGACATGGCGTAAATTTACGATTAAAAAGATACTTAACATTATGTACCACTCAAATAATAAAAAGAAATTTTACAAGAGAAATCATGGATATTTATCAGTAGTCCTTTGGAATAAAGAAAATCGTAAATTTAGTCATAAGTCATAATTCTCACAAATTTATCTATTATTTTTTTAAAAAGAAATTTTATCTTAACTCTTGACAAATAAAATACTCCTAGTCTCTGTGTTTTTATAAAACAAAAAACAACTATCAATTATCATATGTCAATTAATAATATAAATGTTATACAAAGATATGCTCCCTCCCGTCCTTAGTCCTTAATGTATGATTTAATTAGAAAGTTGATATTAGTTTTAAATGTAAAAAGTATTTCACATTTTTATCCATTTACCCCAAATTAACCTATTGAAATTCCCTTAATAATAGTCAAGTAGGAGAGGAAATGAGTGAATTAAGGAAGAAGATTATAGTGTTTTTTTTTTTTTTTTTTGAAATATCATATTAATTAATTTAACTAATATATTTAATCTACTCAAATTATTTAATTAGGCTTACTTTAAAAATCAGAAGAGTATTATTTACAAGGTGTGAACAGTGTTGTTCTTATGGGTGGGGTTTGGCTCTCATAAAAGTTGAGTAATCGAGTAAACTCAAGAATTTATAGTTAATTAGGATATTAACTCAAAAGAACACTTACAAAAAATATCTATAGATTACACATCATCAATGAACTCATCGTATTAACAATTTAAACATATGTCTTTCTAAGATATGAATCATATATTATATTAGGGATCAATACATAATCTTTTGTTAGTGACCAAGTCAAATTTTTATTAGTATACATTGATCATGTTTATTCAAAGATGATGTCCCAATCATGGTGATTAACACATAATGGCATACTTAATAGTGCCATCAAAGTCGAACATAGGAAAAAAAATATTATAATAAGTGAGATGATTGGATTAAAATTATATTATATTAAGTACCTCCTTATCTTTATTATATGTATTAAGAATTATAGCTAGCATGTGCTCATTGATGATTTTAATAATAGCAAATTATTCAACGTATTTTAGGCACAAGTGTCGTTGAATTCAACAAAGCAAACGATTTACTTTGAAAAGGACTTTAGAGTATATTACATGGAATCAAAATTATTTAAAGCTTTGTTAGGGAATAAAAAATGTTTAATTCATCAGTCCCTTGCTTCTTCTTTCCTTTCTCTCTCCTCTTTCCTTTTGATATAAAAGTCTGAAAATCAGAATTATTGTCATTAAATCATACTACCTCCGGTTTATTATAACACCATGTTGATTTTTTTAGAGTGATTAAGAAAACTAAATAATGGGACCCACACACACACATATATATATATATAATGCTAATTATATATATGTGGGTCCTATCATTTTATGTGTGTGCGATATGAGAAAACACTTCTCCTACACGGTGAGAAGTGTTTTTCCCTTATATATATGGGGTTTACTTTTCTCATGTTACATGAGAAGAATAAATTTCCTACACACACATGAAATGTTGGGACCCATATATATATAATGCTAATTGTATATATATGTGGGTTATTTATTTTGAGAATACACTTCTCCTACAACATGAGAAGTATTTTTCCCTATATATATGTGTGTGGGTCCCACTATTTTATGTGTGTGTAGGAATTTTTTTTTCTCATACAACATGAGAAGTTTAAACCCCTATATTTAATCATATCATATATTATATATATTCTTAGATTATATATTAGTTTATTAGTTAAATTAATTAGTTTTGATAAAAAAATATAAATACTCTAAAATAATTTAATTAACTTTCTTAATTTTTTTTAAAAAAATCTCAATTTAATCTTATAATTAGAACGGGAGAAAATATTATAAAGCTTCTTCAGAATTTTTATGGAGATATCAACCAACTGGTCTTGTTTTCTTTTCTAATTGTTTAAGAGCGTCAATATTCTGAATTGATAAATTTAACCTCGTAGAATCAGACTTCAAGAATAAATGATTCATTCGTGTTCTTGTTCAACCCTCTTACCCATTGACTACCACTTGGCAAGAGATAGTAGCGTTGCCTTTTGACTTCTCTTTTATTGGTGTCGAGAACATTTCTTTACCTTATTTTCTCAAATTTTTTTAGTTTTAATTTCATGCTGGTGTTCTAACTATTTTTTTTTTAATCTAACTATATATAACTTGTCTTTCTTCCCATCCTTAATGTACTATTTAGGTTACTTTTTTTTTTTTTTTTTTTTTTTTGAGATTAATGAAAGTAAATAAATTACTTTAAAGCATTTTAAAAAAGTTATTTTAAAGTAATTATATTTATCTTTTTTCTCTAAACTAACTTGTAAACTTACAAACTGATATATAATCTAATCATAATAATTTATTTAGCTTCTTTAATCTTAACAAAATGGTCAACTGACTCTTTTATTAAGGATCAAAGGAATAACATTTTCTCTTAAATAAAAAAAAGTGTATTTAGTTTATGGGTAAAGGATTTCTCCAATCATTCCCGGAGATAAGTTATCAAGAAAGTAACGATTCTCAAATCTAGATGTCGTTTTCAATTAATGAAGGATGTTTCCATAATTTTACTACTGCATTAATTCACCTAAAATTACTAAAATTACACCCCTTCATTAATTCAAAACGACGTAGTTTTAGAGGTCATTTTAGAGATAACTTATCTCTTTTGACTATAGAGAAATACTTTTCCCTTAGTTTATATTCAAGAAACTACTAAATTAAATTCAAACATTATCAAACCCATTTAAAATTAACTCTCATTTTTCTGTTTCTTTTTTTAAACCATTTACTTCAAACTTTGTGTGTAATTTGGAATTCTGACATCGCAATTAAAATAATAAATATATTTTCTTAAAATTAAATCCAAACCAAACAATTTAGAAGCAAAGAAGAAAGAGTAGAGGGCAAGAATGAAACCTACTCCCCCACCCCCCCCTCCCAAAAAAAAAAAAAAAAATTGACAATATTATTTATTTTATTTTTGATATATTTATCTGATATCCAATAGCATTGAGTAATTCATATTTAAATATTATTGGATCTAAAATATTTATTTTATTTTTGGTATATTTGTTCAATCTTTTTGCTTGACCTAGTGGTACTGACTGTGCCCTTGTTACTTGAAGCTCAATTTCTCTTTTGATCATGTGGCTGGCAGCTGAATTATTAAAACTTGGTTTTATGATTTTAGCCTTGAAGTTAATCAATTCATTATTATTTGTATCAATGAATTCTGTTTGATTTTTATGATAAGGATTATTTTAAGACTAAAATATAGTCTAACTTTGAGCTGTACCTTTAATTATTGAATCGGGGGGAGAAAAATAAAAATAAAATTAAAATAATTTTATTTATTCTCTTCTACATAAATATAATTTGACAAGAGAATCTTAACTGCATATGACTTTCTTTGTCTTAATTATACTATAACCAAAATAAATTGAGAGGAGATAAAATTTAAAATTTAATTATATCATTTTAAATTGAAATAAAAAAAATATTAAAATCCTTATTGCTTCTTGAGGAAACTTAAAACCGATCATTTTTTTTTATTTTATTTTTACCAGAACAAGAGCGTAGAAACATATTTAAATGAGCAAAATTACAATGATTGATGTTAGGCGCCATGTATGATCTTGTACATAAATTATTCAGCTCCAGCCTAAGAAAATGACAGATTACTTACATTGAAAATTAAAGAATATCTTAAACTTGACTTTTTATTTATAAAAAATAACTAATGCAATCTGTGGAGAAACATTAAAAAAAATTGTTGATAACGGTATATGAAACCCTGAAATATTAAAATATCATGCAATTGTTATTAATCTTTGCATGAGATTCTAACTTGAGTAATTAAAAAATTAGCTATAAACTTCTTTCGTATGTTGTATAAAGTTTGCAAACAAGTTTCATAAATGGTACACTTCATTCTAAATTTCTATATTTTTATTGATTTTAATTTGATATATGGATGATCAAATACTTGAGAATAAGAAAAAATGAGTCCACAAAAATTAGCATGTCAATTTAATTTCCTTAATTTTATTTAAGCACTAAGATACTATATAATCTATTCATGTTGTCGATAAGAGAATGAAGAGATTTCTTTTTTATCAACGATTTATACAAGTGTTCTCAAATAGTAGTGTTAGATGTTAGATCTTTACTGGAATGCTTTAGTAATTATTTGGTCTTTTGTTTCTGAATTTATATGTTGCAAGAGTTTTAGCGAAAAAACGATTTATACAAGTTTTTTTTTTTTTATTTATTTAGGGCTCAAAAATCATGTTTAAAATGATATTTCTTATGCCAATATTGTTAATTGGAAAAAAAAATTCATCTTTATTTAAAAAAAATGAAATTAAAGGTGTTGGGGTAAGAGAATTTAAAAAACTCTTCATAAAATTAAGGAGCCCAAAATAAAGCATTATCTAAAATATTCTTTTTAAATTTAATTAAAGGGACAGTCACTAACAATTTAAAATTATAGGTGAAATCAATTGTATGACCTTGTAATTACACAAGAGTTTACATGTTAGGGACAAAACCTTATGTTAAACTTTATACTTTAAAAAGAATAGGAATTAAAGATATCTTCATGTTTGACTATAATCATATAAAATGTGATCTCTTATCCTAAATATAAAATATAATTCAAGTATAAACTATATTAAAAATATATATCTTATATTTAGGATGGAAGATAATAACAACTAAAAAAATTACTTAAAAATAACAAAAAGAGTCGTGTGCCCCCACACCTCCTTAAAAGAGGTGCACATCCCAATGAAATAGTAGTCAATTGAAAAGAGATATTGGGGTAAATAAATAGTAAATATAATAAACAAGAAAGGATTTTTGTATACTATATTCTATTAATAATTTGATAACTCAAGGAATCCCCAACCTTTTATTTGTTTTTAATTTTTTTAAAAAAATAATTGATAAATTTAGGTCCACTCAATTTGGATTTCCACTTTGGTGTAAACAGAACAGACTTTCTTTTTTTCTTCTCTCTTTCTGCGGCCTAAAGTAAAGCCCCATAGTCATAGGCCACTGATGAAGTAGCATTTTCTGACACATGAACATGCAGGCCTACTTCTTGTAAGAATAATTTTTTTTTTTTTTTGTCAGAATAAATCTAAGATGAATGAACCTAGTACATAATATAGAAAAACAAAAAGTACATAATTCAGGCATCTGTATATATCTGACGAAAAAATGTACAACATTTATCTAAACAGAACACAAGGAATAAATTATATTATTCCTAATTTATAGATATAAATTACTATAAATTTAAATTTATGTGGACAAAATTATACCTTTATTCATTTAATTTCAGCCAATATTTTATGCAGGTTTATTAATTTTTATAAAGCATATTTTTAGTTATTTAACCCTTAACATTGCTAGTTTCACTATCATAAAATGTCAATATTAAAATTTTAAATGCTGAAAAAATATTTATAAATACAAACATAACAAAATTTAATTTTGTGAAATAACAATAATTGTCACAAAAAATATCATTTAAGGCTAAAAATGTTAGAGTTACATTGTATAAAGTTGTAACTTGTAAGTTGAAGGTATATTTATACCTATTTTATGTTATTCAGAAGTATATTGATAAAAGGATCAAAATACGAATTTGCTTACCTGTTAAATAGTTTCATCATTAATTGATCAACTAAGTATGTTCAACAATGTTTAAATTTTTTAAAAATTTAATATCTTATTCATATTTTCAAATGACTTTTATAACATTAATATTTCATATTAATATAAATTGATTAATTACGTTGATAGGTGTTAATTTTATTAATATGCTATGAAATTCATTGTCCTCATAAAATAGTTTATGTTAAAGATTTTATAGAATAGAAATTTATTGTGTCCTCCCTCCTGCATAGAATAGGATGCATAGCTGTCTCATTCTTCTTACCATATCATTAAAAAAAGAAACAAAATATAATTAAATTTAAAGCGGATGAACAATTATTTTGATGAGAAAAATGTAATTGCTTGGCTAATAGTAGTAATTAAATAATTTGAATTATAATGATTCGTTCAAAATATATAATATTGTAGTAATTTTTATTTCAAGCGGAAGCACCTGGACAACTCTAGAATATATAAATATATTATCAATAAACAAACACATCACCGCCCAATAATTCATGAAACATATGTATCGATGTGTTAAATAAATTGAATATGGCTTCTATTCATGACTTTTACGCAAAGGACAGCTTAGTTCAAGGGCTGAGAGATTTGTCTTCTCTTATTCTTTTTATATTAAAAAAATAAAAAATATATTGCTTCTTATCGCAACAATTAGCTAAAGGTTTTTATATATACATATAATATAATACACACACAGTGCCAATAATTCATTGAATCGTTTACTTCCAATAATTTTGAGTACGGTTGACTTTTGTGGTATGTACCATCAATCTTATACTATATTAATTAAATTTTATCTCATGCCAAATTTTGAGGTGTTTGACATGTACATAGTCTATGTTTTGATAAAAGAGCCATGTATTAATTTAACAATTTTTTTATTTTCATATCTGTGGAGGAAGTTGCATACGTTTTAATTTTTAGGTAACAACAACTACTTTTTGTTGACAACTATTTTTTTTCTGCATACGTTTTAATATTCTTTAGGTAACAACTAATTTTTTGGAAGTTGCATGTGCTTTAATTTTATAGGTAACGCACCTATCCCATAGTCATGGATCTGTTTGAGTTGGCGTTGGAAAAGTATGTTAACACAAATTGAGATAAAACTCATTTCATAAATTTATCTTATATACCATAAATCACGTTAGAAAATCAGATTATATCACTAATCTAAATAGGCACATACTTTTTAGTGTTTGTGGAAAAAAGAAGTGTCACATTCCTTAAGTTAAAGAAAGTCTTAGTGCATATATGGTAATTAAGATGAGAACTTAAGCTGGTAAAAGAGATAGGAAGAGAAGTCTTTGAAACCGATAGCTTTAATAAATTTTTAAATTAGCTGTTTTCTTATATTTCTATCTGACTCTGAATCGTATTTGAGTATTATGGGCTTTAATTGGGAGTATTTCTCCCATATGCGTTTTCTACATTCATACAAGTTTCGAATTTGAGAGCCAAAGGAAGTTGGCATAGATGGTAAGGGATTTGTTCAAGTCCCAAAAGGATGTGTGTTTGATCCCATTGCCGTCATTTGGGACTTCTTTGGTAGGTGATCTCGTAAGTCCCCATTAAGCTCTCAAAGAGCCCGGGGCCGTGCCTTGGCCTTGATGGGGGATTGATGTCGAACCCCTCCAAAACTTTTTAATATTAAAAGAAGTTCAAATTTGAGAACTTGTGCTTACACATTCAAAGTTTATTTTAATAGAATCAACGCAAATTTGTTTTAATTAGCTACAGTTCTATTTCTTCATTAATCGAATTTAATAACTTTAAAATGGTTTAATTGCATTAAACCAACAATTAATATTTAAATATTTAGAAACTGCCATCTTAATTATCATTAAGCTGTCTTTAACCATCATAGTGGGTATATTGTCAATACACTCCAACCCTCCTCTTCTCTCTTTTGAGTTATGATTTTATAGTTTGCTATTTAATTTTGTTCTCCTACTTCATCGGATGTGTTCTTTTAATCATGAGGAGTGTTGTATTTTTTTATTGTGTGGCTGAATAACTTTTAAACAATGCTCTCAACCACAACTTGAACTATACCACTCTAGTCCTATTTATAAGTCCATTTTGACCAAATCTCATATACCAAAGAGAGCTAGTTACCTTAAATATTATGAGGTAAATTTTCAATTTTGTCTTCATTTATAATTGGGTATTTTTCAACTGTTTCTTCTTTCTCTATCTTCATGAGTTCAATTAATATGGGTAAAATTGTCACAGTCTCATTTATTATATGAAATTGGACTTATAAATAGAAACAAATTTTTTAGTCAAAATGAACTTATAAATAGGATTAATGTGGTATTTGTTTGCATTTCTATATGTGTTTTTCAAGGATAACATTGACTAGCTAATTAAATATTCAAATATTATTGTTGAGTTCAAATAATTATACCAATTTATAATTACATATTTCTTGATAGCATTAGCTAATTTTTACACAAAGCAAGTATATATACTTTAGAAAAAAAATATTTTAAAGCACACTCTTCGTAAATTAAACTTGACTTGGCTTGCTCTTGTCCAATAACACATTAAAATCTCTTTATTTTCATCAAGCATTCTTCATTCTAGAACTTTGTAAGAATTCTTACAATTTAAAAATCTATTACTCGTAATTAATAAGTCGTTGAAATTTGTATATTGTAAAGTAAGAAAGAAATCGGGATCTCTAGCCAGTTGCCACTGCTTTTGATTGGTCCTGCTTTATATTCAATATAAAGGAATACAACAGCGTATGTAGCCGGCCATTTATTTATATGTTGACCTTTTGCCTCCGGAAATTAAAGACATAAAAGAAAAACAAAAGATGTGGTTCTAAACTATAGTATTATGTTTGAAGGCAAAAAAAAACTATATTATCTTTGTCATATTTCTATTCTAGTTGTATATATAACATATTTTATGATTTATTGATTTTTCTATTTTAAAATGCTTCCAAACAAGAGTATTAAAACTCGACTCAAGTCAACTAGTTAGATCAATGAACTAGTGAACTAGTCATTTAACTAATGTAATCAAGAATTTTGGATAGGTTAATTGGGTTTGGGTTTTATAGATTTTCTCTTCTTACTGAATTTGAAAAGATGTCATTTTAAGTTGAAGAAAAAATAACAGCCAATCGTATATGTACTTTAATTAACAAGTAGTTTTATTTTACTTTATGCTTTTTCATGAAAATCTTTGGACGTTATGTCTACAATATTTGTTGAAAACCCAAATAATTTCTTCTATTGTGCCATGATGTTTTTTTTTTTTTTTTTTTTTTTTTTTTTTTTTTGGATACACTTATATTGTGTCATCTTATATTATGTGTTTATAAAATTTATATCAAGTTGTATTATTTATAAATTTTAAATAATAGAATTATTTTTTATATTCCGTATGATAAGAATACTAGACTATGAGACTATCTTTATTTTACAAGATATTGGGAGTATCCTTTACCAATAACAAAAATTAATTTCTTATTTGGATATATAATTTATTTTTAATTTGTATGTGTTAATACATGTATTTATTGTCTTCTTGAACTTATAAAAATTATAATTATATAATGGAGGAATTATAAATGACATTACTCGGGATCTTCTTGAAAGCAGTAGAAAGCGCCACACTTTCTTCCCACTCAATGACATTTGATTGATCCATGTATCCTCATCTCTCTTTCATTGTGCATGATAATGATTTCTCTTCAACTTTTTATAGTGAGCTTTTAATTAAGAAAAAAAGGTGCATATTAAAATTTGACATGTCATTCAACCAATTAAGATAGTCATTCAAGGTCAATGATTCAACCGTGATTGAATTAAAATCAACCTAACTATAATGAAAATAATTTAATTTAATTTAATTTAAGTATATAATTTTTTTTACATATAATCCTGAAAAGAATCATATTTAAATTATAAAAGACATTAATCTACAAATAAATGGAATATTCATATATAAATCATATATAATCTAACAAAACAAAATTATTACGAAAGAACAAATATGAAGGACTATTATTATTATTATTTTTTACTGAGCGTAATTTCAAGCTCAACCAGAAGTAAAAACAATAGAAAATCCATATTAGTTTTCAATACCATGAAAAATAGGAATAAAGCATCCAGCAGTAATAGTAATAGCAATAGCGAAATAATGCTTCTTACGCTATAATTACTAGTCCTAATCAGCAATCACAGTGAAAGGTTGCGATTAGAATTAGATTAACCTGATTATGAGTTCTTTGAATTTGGTTTAAAGACATGCTTAACATACTTTGATTATTGTATTGGACCTGTTAATGACTTGACCTAATTAAATCAAATCATGAATGTAATTAAGCACCCCCATCTTTTGTTTTCAAGTCAATGAAGAGTAATTACCACAAATTAATTTCTTTGAAAAGAGTGGATTCACCTAATTCATTGAGTAAATTTTTTTTTGGGGACAAAATACGGTAAATTGTTCACAAGTTTATCACATTCAAGTCAAATAACTGAGGTTCCTAATTTTTAAGAAGTAGGTAAAGTGATTCTATAATTAGAAATAGAGGGAGCACAAATTAGTTATTTTTAATTGTCGATAATTGTAATACCCTAAAAATCATGTTTAGCATAACCACTATATTTTAGTAAATGATACCTATTAAAATAAGTGAATATGTGGTCTCAAAAATATTATAGCTTATCTAATTTAATTTGGGGAATTTTCTCATGGAATTAAATAAACCAAAAAGACCCAATTTTTCTAATCTTCAAATAGGGATCATAGTATACCCTATAGTTAGTATTTTAACCTCTAGTTCTTATATGTAATCATGAATAAAGTCATAAAAGGGTATGAAAAGGATTAAGATGGACTAAGAGGCACTTAAATTTATATCAATTAAGTTAATTGCATAAATATTCATAATTAATCTAGTGGCAAGTATTAATCAACAACTTGGAATATTTTGGCTTAATTAGATATTAAAGGCCAATAAGGGTTTAATATTAGTATAAAATGAATTAGTGAAGGTCATAATTAATCTAGGAACCCATCATACTTTTACAATTAGGCATAATAACATCTCAAACACTACATTAGGGATAATAACTTGGATTAAATTATCATTCCCTAAGGGTAATTAATAGGGGGCGGAATTCACAATAATAAAGGAACAAAAGATTAGACAATAATATAAGATAGAAGCACATATGATATAAGATAAAGATCTCCAAAGGTAAGTAGGGTATCTTTACATAAATAAAGGAGAGTATGTTGTCTTTAAATTTTGTAAGTTATTAATTAGATTTTAGACAATTTTTCCTTAGAATTTAATAAACCAAAGATTAAATTTAAGACCACATTTAAAGATCATAAAATACAAAAAAATCATCATATTAGACCATGGTTCTTAAAAGAAGCAAGATAATGTTATAAAAATACTTAAACAAATTAAGTGAAATTAATAAAGATAAATGAACAATTAAGTTTTCACTAATTAAATGATTATGTAAATCTTCCTAATTAATCAAGGGGAAAATTAAGAAGCAACAATTAGGGAATGTCTTAATTAAAAATCAAGGATCAATTAAAAGACAAATAGAAATAAGTAAAGATTAAGGTGCACAAAGCTTGATTTAATTAAGCACTAGTTTCCATGGTTAGCTAGCAAATGAAATTAAGAGTTAATTAAACTTTGCTAATGACACTTAAGCTTTGATTATGTCATCAAAATGACATCATAAGGATGACATCACAAGAGCTCATGCTTTATAGTGAAGGGCCAAGATTTAATTTAAAACAAACACAAATGGAATCCAAAGGTCCTAATTAATTCTATAATTAACCTTAATCCTTGTGAAATTGAATTAGCCAATGGAAAATCAAAGAAATAAGCTTAATCCTTGTGAAAAAGAAAATAGACCAATGAGAGAGGAAAGAAGTGTTAGATTGCACATGGGAGAGAGAAGGAGGGAGAGAGAGGGGAGAGAGAGAGATTAAAATATAATTTTTTTAAGAGCACATGTTGAATTAAAAATAGGAAATTAGAATAATTAGCTAAATCCTATGTAATTATATGGACCAATGAGAATCCTTTGCTCACATTTTGTGCCTTCATGGAAGCACAAATTATCATGAGCCATTGATAAGAAAAGATGATCCAAGGGATGTAATTCTTGGAATTTTACTATAAATAGGGGCCTTGCCCTTCACAATTTTTCAGACCAAATCAACCATCAAGTGGTGATTTCTAAGAAGCAAGAAGGAGAAGCAAGAGTCTTCAAGAGGTAAGCTTGTCTTTAGTTTTTAGTTTTTAGTTTTTAGTTTTATAGTTCTTAGTATAAATGTTAGTTTAATCTAGGAAATAGGTAAAGTAATTTCCCATAATTGTTTTCAAGCCTTATTGCATCGAAAGATGCGACAAGGTGGAAACATGTTGGGAAGTAACTTTTAGGATTAATAAAACAAGTTAGAGTAAGATAGGAATTTTGGGGTTTTGCTAGGCAATGGGAGTGAGTCAGTTAGAGGGCATTATTTTGTGAGTAAATTTATATTCAAAAATTATGAAATAATTCATGATCATAGTAGACATGTATAGATTTCCATTGATATAAAATATGTATCAAATAGAGGTCTGTAGAGAGAGATAAAAATTTTGGAAATAAGGCTAAGTTTTCTGGAAAAATTCTGGACAGAGATTGAAGATCTTTAAACTGGGAATGAATCACAAATTCTGGATGGCAATCATTATTTTTCCTCAAAACTAGACATTCTAAGGTTTCCAAGAAATTTTACGGAACCTCGTTTTGATTTTTTTGGATTTATTTATGAATTTTCAAAGTTATCGAAAAATTTGCCCAGAAATGCTGGAACATCGTTTTGTACGAAAATTATGGTATATAATTGGAATAATAAATCCACCTGGGGTAAAAAGGTCAGTAGTGGCTAAAATATCTCCTAAGATATTATTTACGAGGTAATAATGCGATAATACTATTATAGGATATCGGGAAAAATCGGGAGACGTCAGGCCAGGGCAAGCGTACCGCCATCCAAACGGACTCAAGGTACGGACGTGTATTGTAACACTAACACTGATGCTTATTGTATGCTTATATGTGATAGATGATTTCATAGACTAAGACTCTGTCTTAGATCACTGTTTATACATTCAGCTTTACACGGGTTATAGTCTTGATAATACCTTTGAATTTTCCTAGCGCTGAGAACACGATGGGCCGTCGTGGCTTTGGTTAGTGCAAACATGGGTATTTGTGCATGTCTTTGTGTGCTATGTACTATGGATATGTTAATCTTGCATCTGTTGTGTGCTTATGTATTGATTGCTGCTGTAATGTCATGAATATCGATCGTCATACATAACTATTACATAAGCATGAGGTTAAGATTTTGAGGTCCAATGGGCATTGGACCTCAGCTCTTACTATAGCTTCAGGGTTTGAAGAACCAAGGACCGAAGACAAGAGTAAGCAGAGTAAACAGCACATGTGAAGACCCGACCAAAGATTTTTAGGACATGTACCGTCATATTACCTAGTAAATGTCTTGTTCTTTATGAACAAACAAATACGCCACAATTAATGATATATCAACTACTCACTCTTTTACTTGCTCCGATGCTTTACTCTGATGAAAAAAAATTATTCCGCTTTTGAAAAATGGGGTGTTACAATAATTAATTTAATTTCAATTTAATTTTAATCTTTTAATGTTCTGTTTAGTTAATTTGAGTGGGGAAATTATAAGGTCAATTTTTTTTTATATTATTATTTTGCTAAGCATGTGTATCTTTCTGATAGAGACAATTATGTTCTAGGTACTATTGGGCATTAAATGTGGGCACATTTCCTAGTGAGGATTTAAATTTCAGTTCACCGTGTTGTGAGGGAGTAGCCCTTTCCGTTGAGCACATGTCAAAGTTTTTCTATACAACACATAAAGTCTCAAATAAGGAAAAATACACAAAAAATAATAATATTATTTTTAATAAATATAAAGTTGTAAATACAAAAATCTAAACTTGCTTAAGTTTTTTATAAGGATATATTGCTATATAATTAGACAAATTAATGAAACAATTTCTTTATTTATTTATTTATTAATTTTTGGTGTCTCTTTTGTGAAGTGAGGCCAGTGGTTAATACTTGATTGTAATAATGTTGTGTTGACCAATATATTTGAGATAATAACTAAGTCGGATTCTAAGAGTTGAAAGAATGGTGTAAGGTAAAGAGCTAGGCTTATGGTCTCACCCGATTAGCTTGTTTATTATTAGGTTAAGGTTCAATTATATGTTGGAAGTTCTTGCACGGGAGCTGTAGGGATTCAAAGGTCTATTATAGAATTAATTTCGTCTAGGAAATGTTAAGAAATTAGCAATGTCGTCCTTGGCCGTTAAAAACGTTAACAATCAACATTAATCTTTTGTCATTAACTTTTTTAATGGTTAGAGTGAATTTACTATTTTTGTTTTTGTTTTGATAGGATGAATTTACTAATATTTAAAACACTTAGGGTCGAAGTTGATCCAAAAAAAATTGTATAGCCTCAATTCTTTCATGAAAATACCCGGGACAAAATTAAATCTTGACCCTTTATTATCGTTTGCTTAACATTTTTTTTTTTTTTTTTAATGAAGTGCTAATATATATTTTTTCAAATTAAGGGGCAAATACTATGAGCCTAAAGTTATAACTAGGAGTAGGATCAAACTCATAACCTTCTACTTACAAACAAGTTTCCATATCACCAGATTATATAACACTATCCACAAACATGTTTCTATAACTAAGTGGGATTCTAATTAGAGTTGAAAAAATGGATTAAGGAAAAATGAGCTAGGCTTATGGTCTCACGGTCTCTCACCCGATTAGCTTGTTTATTATTAGGTTAAGGTTCAATTATACGTTAGAAGTTTTTCGCATGGGAGCTGCAGGGATTCAAAAGTATATTAGGATTACTTTTGCTCAGGAAGTTAAAAAATTAGCAATGTCGTCCATCTTATTTAACGATTAATATTAATTTTTTAGCGGTTAGGGTGAATTTGCTATATTAAATACTTACACGACGGAATTGATCAAAAAAAAAAAAATCCTTTTGCATAACCACAGTTCTTATATGAAAACACTTGGGGCAAAATTAAACCTTGACCCTTTATTATTATTTGCTTAACTTATCTTTGTTAAATGAAGTATACTAATATTTTTTCAATTAAGGGGCAAATATCATGAGCCTGAAGTAGGAGTAGGATCAAACTCGTAACCTACTACTTACAAACAAGCTTCCATATCATGAAACTATAACACTATCCACAATCAAGTAATTATATTTATTCGGTGTACGTGTGTCACTTTTTTTTTTTTTTTTTTTTTTTTTTAATAAGCTTTATCACTTTGTCTTTTTAAGCACAAGGAGATATAGAAAAATTATATAGATTTAACTTTTTCTTTCATTATTTTGTCATAGTTTCTTACAGTTGTGTTAGCAATTTTTTTTTAAAGTCTCTCATTACTGTCTAAAGCTTTTTATTTTGAAAGCATGATTCCATGCTTCCATATAAATTAAAATAGGGCACGGATAAATGTATTAGTATTCTTGAATAAAAACTAAAAAAATTAAGAGCTACAACACATATTTTATTTATTTAAAAAGGGATCTGGCAAGATATCTCACTTTCCTTACTCTAATTTCATTTTGAATTATTAGCTAATGTCATATGTCAAATAATTATTCTCTCATAAAAAATAATAAATTACATTTTAAGGAGAAATCATGCCTAGGGACTAAAATAACAAGTTATTTACCTACAAGGACATTCATTTCTGAAATTATTTTGGAAAACCAATATAATCCTTTAAGAAGAAAAGATCTATAATGACTAAATACCCATTAGACAAATAATTTATTTTGGTTATAAATATTGTGGTAGTGGATGTTCATAGTCTCTTAGGACTTCATAATATCTATAACCTCCCATGATTTTATGTAGTTTTATATTTTAGTGTAACTCCATCATAATGTGGATTAATTTTTATGTTTATGACATTGTACGTAACTCTTGGGGGATTTGAATCCTACATATAGAGGCTTAATACAAATGACTGAATGTACATGAAAATGTTATATGAATGAGAGTCCTCCTCTACTCTTCATCTCTACAATTCTCTTTTGTCTTTCTTTATCCCTTCATCTCAATCTCTTATATTTTCTTAATTTCATAACAATTTTGTTTATAAATTATACGGGTAAAAAGGTCAATACGAAGACAAAGATAATTTAATAGTCACGCATAGCAAATTTAGCACTCTTATTTTCTCTCAAATATATATTAAAATAGAGTAATAAGTATCTAAACGAATATATTCTACACTTTAATTCATGAACTCGAATAAAGTATCATCAAGATATTCAAAGGGCATCAAATATACCATTTTACCTTAGTCACTTTTTATTTTTCCTCTTATAAAACAATAGGTTTAGATGCATTGTGTTTAAATGGCTACAAGAATTAGGACAGATTCTGTGGCTCAAAAAGTGTTTATATATCAATATACTTACAAATTACTCCCTCCCATTTTTATATATAAGCTAAATAATTAATTTTAAAATTTTAAAATTAATTAAATTATTTATTTGTAAATAAATATATGTTGATTTTTCTAAATTGTCATACTTAATTATTCGCATTGGAGCTTCCTCATAACTAAGAAATCCCTTTTAATACATGCACGATAGTTTAGGAAAAAGTACAAAATTTGAGAGACAGATGTTTGCTTTGATACTGAATGTAAGATATCAATTCATTTTTCCTCTCAAATTTATAAAAATTTTCTCCAAACTATCCCAATTAATTTTATATATTAAGGGGGTTTTCATCAATAAGAATAATATAAATATGATATTTTACGGAAATCAATACACATTGTTATTACAAATAATTCATTTAACTAATTATTTGAATTTCTATAAATAAAGATGGTATGAACCGGAGTAATATTTACTTGCAATTAAGTTAGAGAATTTATTAATGTCGACGGAGAAAGCTTCTAGATATATTCTGAATAGATTGGCCAAATATGCTAAAGTGCAATGTAACGCATGTTGATTAAGGTTATTGGTCGCATGTGCTTTTCAAATATCTTGCTAAAGTGCAATGTAAAGCAGATTTTCAGGTGGCAACAATATTGTCCTTTTTTGTGAAAAAGTTAACTGTTAGCTTTAATTTCTTTTTAAATATGATGTGAATGTTGATGGATTTAATTTCAATTATTTGGATTTAAAATATATTTAAATCAAATTGTTGTCATTTTTATATTTTAATTATTTAATTTAATAGTAATACCTATTTATTAATAAAAGTAAACTCTACGAGTTTATCGATTAGTGATCTGAGTTTACGACATCATTTCACACGAGTTTGTTTAAACTCGTAAGTTTGACAACCTTGATTATCCATAATGCTACATTTTAAAATTTTCTAGGTTGACATTAAACTGGAAAAAAAAACCTTCCAGAACAATATTGCTCCTAGGCGTATATTTCTAGACCTATATATTTAACATTTTTATGATTTATTGGTTTTTCTATTTTAAAACGCTTTCAAACAAAGTATTAATTAAAACTCGACTCAAGTCAACTAGTCAGATAAGTAAACTGGTACTTAACTAATCTAATCAAGAATTTCAGGTAGAATAATTGGATTTGAATTTATATATTTTCTCTTCTTACTGAATTTAAAAACATGTCATTTTCAGTTAAAGAAAAAATAACAGTGAATCGTATATGTACTTTAATTAACAAGTAGTTTTATTTTATTTTATGGATTTTCATGAAAATCTTTGTACGTTACATCTAAAATATTTGTTGAAAACTCAAAGCTTTTCTTCTACTGTGTCATGAATGTTTTTGGATACACTTCTATTGCGTCATCTAATATTATATAGCTATAAAATTTATATCAACTCGTATTATTTATAAGTTTTAAATAGGATTAAGTAGAAAAAATACCCATAAGCTTTTATCAAAATTGTACCCACCACTATATGTTTTTAAGAGGTGCAAAAGTACTCATAAACTTACAAAATTGGAGCAAAAATGACGTTGCTGTTAAAATTGACTAACTCCGTTAGTGGGTTCCTACTAGTTTAAAAATAAAAATGTCTCCATTTTTTAAAATTCCTTTGCTACCCTCCCCTTATCACCCAACGACCTTAGACCCTTGCTCTCTTGATATCTCTAATCTCTTTTTTGATGTTGGTAACGGCACCGGCGACCTCCACCAAGGACCACAAAATCTTCATAGCAGCAACAACAACTATCATCCACTAGAGATTGTGGTGATTCTCGTGTCTCCCAACATCATGTAGATCTGAAACTTCAAACAATGAAAACCTGTTCAATGGTTCAAATTTGATCCACCACAACCACTACCACAAGAGGGTGCACGCCATGGCGAGGAGGAGATCGGAGGGAGATAGAGAAGGTGGAGGATAGAGGGATCAATTTTTCTTTAGTGATAAGAAGGATCGTTTTTGGAAGAGGGAAACAAGTGGTGGGTTTCTTTGAAACATGGAGGGATCGATTTCGGAAGAAAGATTTCCACACCATGACTTTTTGCTTTCAATTTCTTGTCTATAATTTGCCTTGTATGACGGTGTTTCATGGTGGGTCCGATGGTTCACTCAAAACAAAAATTATTTCCAGCTCTATTGCAATGAATAAGGAACCATAGAAGTTCACGGTGGTGACTTGTAAGCACACAAAAAATATCTCCAAATTTATTCTACCGAACAAGGAACAAAAAAAAACAAGTTTCTTTTATTTGTATTAATGGGTGCTCGCTTTTCAGCTTCTACATTATATTTTCTATAATAGAATTTTATATGCTAAAGAACATATATTTCTGTGTTGGTACACATATTTCCAACTCTGTTTTTCACTTTCTTTCTCCTTTCCTTTCTCCGCGTCCTCACTTTGTCCCCTTTCCTCCCTATTTATGTGCTATAACTTTCCAAATGTTTAATCTCCAATGGGTATCATTTAAAATATGAACTTGTTGGAGTTTTGGCTTTGTGGTTTTTCTGATGTGAATGTCTCTGTTTTCTAAGGTGTTAGAACAGAGAGCAGTCACAGACTTCTTGTTAAAAGCTTTATTCTTTTTGAGGGCATTATATGATTCTTTTCCATTTATTATTATCATATTGCTTCAAAATCGGAGCTTGAGGCTTTTTCCTCTAAGTGGAAGAGAAGAAGATGAAATATGGGATTAAAAAGATTGTGAAGGAAAAGAGAAAGTGAAAGGGTCAAAAAAAGATTAAGAAGGAAAAAAGAAAGTATTTGATGGTTGTGTAAGGCTTAATACGAGGTTGAAAGGGAGATGATTTTTTTTTTTTTTTTTTTGGGATGAAGGGCACTTCGGTATTTTCATATTATATTTAACTTCTTTTTTTATATAAATAGATGCCAACATACAAAGAAATTAGCCCTTATCCTTGAGTAAGAGACTATCTAAAGCCCCATCAGTAACTATAACAACGTGAAAGCCGGTCATGGCTGAGAGACCAGCTTTCGCCAAGTGGTCGGCGGCGGTGTTTGCCCAACGATTAATGTGACCAACTTCAAGTCTCCAATCCCTCTCCATCAGGAAGCGGATTTCTTAAATAAGGCCCCCGTCCACATGTAGGTCGTGATTGCCCTTCTTCATCAGGTCGATGGCTTCTACCGAATCTGACTCCAAGATAACTTGTCGATGCCCCAAGTCCCAAGCCAACTTCAGATCATGGAGACACCCCCATAACTCAGCTGAAAGACTATCCCCTTCCATTCCTTTAAACATGAAGCCTCGCAAAAAATTACCACGTGCGTCTCGGATGACTCCACCACATGTGACACCAACTCCAAAATGCGAGAATGCTCCATCGATGTTGATTTTCACCCAACCTTCTGGTGGTGGCTTCCAACGAGTCTCATGCTCAACAGCTTTGCCTTGCCCTCCAACAGCCGTGAAGAATCTGTCATGAGCGTCTTGAATACTTCCCCTGGTGGCGTCGACGCTAGGTTGTATGGTGTGATTAGATATCTTCTTTCCCTCAAAGACAAAGCTATTCCGCCGCCTCCATAGCCACCAACAGATGAGAATAAACCGCTGCCTTCACTCCTTAGATTCAACCCTCCTATCTCTGTAGCTTGAATTCCATCGAAACCAATGATCGAAGCTCAAAGAATTGAACTTGCTCCATAGACGCGAGGTACAACACTATTCCGAGAGATTGAGTGTTTCGGACGGTCCCTCAACACGTCTTTGGAGATTCTTTATTTCAGCGTCACACACTGGGCACCGGCTGTCAGAAGTCAACCCTCTCTTGTGTCTAGATGCATTGGTTAGCAACCTTTTATGTAAAACAAGCCATGCGAAAACTTTACACCTTTCTAGTACTTTCAATTTCCAGAGTTTTCCCCACATCAGATCAGGAGGAATTGCATCTTATTTAAGGAGTCATATGCCGACTTGACAGAGAACTCCCCATTCTTGGCCCATCTCCATCGAATCTTCCCATTAGCCAAAGTCTCAATTCCATCTTGCACTTTCCCCCACATTCTCTTGATTCCGAAGCACAAGTTTGACCCTGGTTTGCTCATGTTAATTCTTGGGAGTTTATCATTTCCACAATTATATTTACTCCGGATAACTTTCACCCATGAATCTTCCCTTTTAGTTGCCAATCTCCAACCCAACTTCATCATATATGCATTATTTTGGTCTTTTGCATGGCGTAGACCCAATCCACCTCTAGTTTGACCCTTACATATAGCATCCCAGGCAACCAAAGGTATTTTCTATTTGTCTTCCGTGCTACCCCTACTAGTGCAAAAAATGGCTTTAAGACTGCCTCATTTAGACCGGATTATAGAGAATCAGGTTTTAAAAGTATGACTGGTGGTAGTTTCGTAAATATAAAGAACTTTTGGATCGAATTATAAAGGATCGATTTTAAAAATATGACCGGTGGCACTTTCGTAAATATATAGAACACTTTTAAGACCAGATTATAAAAGATCCGGTCTTAAAAGTATGAGCAGTGACAATTTCATAAATATATAGAACACTTTTAAGACTGGATTATAAAATATCCGGTCTTAAAAGTATGACCGATGGCAATTTCGTAAATATTGTGAGAAGACGCCGATCAGAGATGAGTCTGAGAATGTGATGATTTATTCCTTCACTTAATTGGAATTATATACAGATGCTAATAAATAAATAAATAATCTTCTAACCTGGGCAGTTCCTATAATCTAGCGATTACAATCAGGAATATAATTATGAAATTCAAAAAATAATGATCTGCTAACTTAATTCCTAAAATCTCTCTAACAACTTAATTAAGATGATTACAATCAGGAATATAATTACGAAATTCAAAAAACCATGATCTGCTTACTTAATTCCTAAAATCTCTCTCACAACTTAATTAAAATAATTGCACAATATAATCGTATATGCTAACTAATTAAATATGAATTTCCAACAAATATATAAAACACTTTTAAGACCGATGTTTGTAAAAACAGGTCTTAAAAGTATATTTTTAAGACCGGATCCTTTATAACCCGGTCTTAAAAGTATATTTTTAAGATCCCTGGTCTTAAAAGTATGACCGGTTGCAATTTCGTAAATATATAGAACACTTTTAAGACTGGATTATAAAGGATCGGTCTTAAAAATATACTTTTAAGACCGGATTATAAATGCGGTCTTAAAATATACTTTTAAGACTTGTTTTTACAAACATCCGGTCTTAAAAGTGTTTTAAAAAAAAACTAAATTCGCTAAACTGGTTAAGTCCGTGAGTGTGCTTTCTTCTTGATGATATAACATTTGCTTAGTTATAGATTCAACGAGTGTCCCAAGAGCTTCACGGGTCAAATCCTCAGCAAGAATGACATCATTTTCCTCTAATCTACTCGCAATCTTCATAAGTCATCCTAAGAGCCACACAATCAAATCCTTGGCAACGTTGGCAGTGAGATGCTTCGAGGTTTTTGCGATGGCATCAACTCCAATCCTTAGCAACGGTGCAAGCGTACTGCTTCGAGGATTCTGGACGACGGCGGCTCCTTCCTCTTCGATCTATGGCTCCTCCCACACTCCTTTCGCATAGATCCGGCTTAAAATCAAACCCAAATCTCTTCTTGCTTAAGTCTGTTTGCTCCTACCTTGACCGCTCCTACTCAGATCTAGACTTTGATTTTGGTTGCTTGAAGCTTTGCCAGCATCAACAAGAGGATCCTGCTCAGATTTGGTTGCTTTAAGCTTGTGATTTTTTTTGTAGATCTGGACTTCAATTTCACCTCTGATTTTATATTGATTCAAATTCGATTTCCATGGTGAATGATTTCTATTTCTTGTTATGTTTTCTTATTTCTGGACTTTGTATTCATCTTTTTTGTTTTTCTTGTTGTTGTTGCTTTCAATCTTCTCTTCTTTTTTGTTTTTCTTGTTGGTGTTGCTTCCAACCTTCTCTTGGTTCTCCGTCGCTGATGACGGAGGGACATTCAAAATATTGCAAGATCTGGTGATTTGGGACCGATTGTTTCATTTGGGTTTTTTTTTTTTTTTTATTATTATTTTGAAACACTTTTAAGACCGATATTTCAAAAGTTCAGTCTAAATTTTTAAGACCGGTCGTTCATCCGGTCTTAAAAGTTACGACTTTTAAGATCGCTTGGAACAAGACCAGGACGCAGATCCGGTCTTACAATACCTCTTTTATCATGTCTTAAAGCCCTTTTTTGCACTAGTGCCCATAAGAACTTCCGGTTGTATTTGTCAAGGGATTCACAGGTGGTCATTGGAAGAGAAGAGGTTTGCATCACATATCCAGGGATTGACGTGGTTACAGAAGAAATGAGTGTAGTTCACCTAGCTGCTGATAAGTTCTTAGCTTTCCATGTGGATAGTCTTGTTTTCACCTTATCCACCACAAAATAAAAGCAGTTTAACGAAATTAGTATTTTTGCTTTTATTTTGAAAGTTAATGAGTATTTTTGCATCACTTTAAAGCATATGATGGAGGGTGCAATTTTAATAAAAGTTCATGGGTATTTTTGCGTCTTAACCCTTTTAAATAATAGAATTATGGATATTGGATTTTTGCATTTTAACCCTTTTAAATAATAGAATTATTCTAAACACATAAATTAATTTAAAAATTGATGAGTACTAGACTAGCTATCTTTATTTTATAAGATATTGGGCGTATCCTTTATCAATAACATAAACGAATTTCTTAGGTAGATAATCTAATTTATTTTAATTTGTATGTGTTAATTCATGTATTTATTGTCTTCTTGAACTTATAAAATTTTAATTATATTATTGAGGAATTATAAATGACATTACTCATGATCTTCTTGAGAGCAGTAGAAAGCACCACACTTTCTTCCCACTCAATGACATTTGATTGATCCATTTATCCTCATCCATCTTTCATTGTGCATGATAATGATTTCTCTTCAACTTTTTATAGTATGAGCCTTTAATTGAAAAAAATAATAAAAAATTAAGGTACATATTAGAATCAGACCTATCATTGAACCAATTAAGATGGTGATTCAAGGTTAATGATCAAACCGCGATTGAACTAAAGCCAACCTAACCATAATTAAAATAATATAGTTTAATTAAAATATAAAAAATAATATTTATAGTTTAATTAAAATTTATATAAAAAAAATATTTATATATAATCCTGAAATGAATCATATTTAAATATAAAAGGCATTAATCTACAAATAAATAGAATATTCATATATAAATCATATATAATCTAACAAAACAGAATTACTAATAAAGAACAAATAAGAAGGACTACTACAATTTTTTTTACTCAATGCTCATTTCAACCTCAGCCAGAAGTGTAAAAAAAAAATATAAAATCCAATTCAGTGGATCTATCCAAAACTCTTCACCCGATCGACCAGAGGACGAGTCTGGTCCACTAACCCAAATTATTTTATAGTACCATGAAAAATATGAATAAAGCATCCCAGCAGTAATAGTAATAGTAATAATGCTTCTTACGCGATAATTAAGAGTCCTAATCAGCAATCACAGTGAAAGGTTGTGATTTGAAAGGTTGTGATTAGAATTAGATTAACCTGATTCAGTTCTTTGAATTTGGTTTAAAGACATGCTTAACATACTTTGATTATTGTATTGGACCTGTTAATGACTTGACCTAATTAAATCAAATCATGAATGCAAATAAGCACCCCATCTTTTGTTTTCAAGTCAATGAAGAGTAATTACCACAAATCAATTTATTTGAAGAGAATGGATTCACCTAATTCATTGAGTAATATTTTTTGGCAAAATACGGTAAATTGTTCACAAGTTTATTACATTTATGTTCAATAACTGAAGTTCGTAATTTCTTAGAAGTAGGTAAAAGGATTCTATAATTAGAAATAGAGGGAGCACAAAATTATTTATTTTTAACTGTTGATAATTAACTTAATATTAATTTTATTTTAATATTTTAATTTCCTGTTTTAGTTAATTAGAGGGGGAAATTATAAGAGGTCAAAGTTTTATATATATATATATATATTTATTTATTTATTTATTTGCTAAACACAAGTATCGTCTTAATGGAAATAATCATTTCGATATACTATCGAATATTAAATATGAGCACCTTTTTCAATAGGGATTCGAACTTTGGTTTACTGTAGTGTGAGAGATTAGCTCTTTCCACTAAATACAGGTCAAAGTTTTTCTATATGACACATAAAGTCTCAAATAAGGAAAAATACACAAAAAAATCTTTTTTCTAATATATATATATATATATATATATTGCTTCTTCTTTCTCTCCTATATACATGTGACTGAAATTTTTCATTTTGATATCAAATTTCATATAGTAACTATTAAACCATTTATGCGTGACTATTAAATGAGATAAATTATTTGTATCATAGACATTTCACATACTACATATTTTTTTCAGGTAAAGATGTTAATCTACAAAATAATTTCATAAATTTAATGTGCTTGTGTTTGTGTTTGTATTATGAAAGCCTTGCCATCTTGATGCTTAAGAATAATTCTCCCTACATAATTTAATCTATCATATAGTCTTTGTGTGTGTATTAAAATAGAGTAATAAGTATCTAAACAGATATTTTCTTCGCTTTAATTCATGAACTTGAATAAAGTATTCTCAAGATATTCAAAGGGCACCAAATATCCCATTTTACCTTAGTCACTTTATTTTTTCCTCTTATAACGCAATAGGTTTAGATGCATTGTTCTTCAATCGCTGCAAGAATTAGAACACGTTCTGCGGCTCAAAAAGTGTTTATACATTAATATACTTACAAATTATTCCCTCCCATTCTTTATATATAAGCTAAATAATTAATTTGTAAAATTTAAAAAATTATTAAATTAGTTATTTGCAAATAAATTTATGTTGATTTCTCTAAAATGTCATATTTTTCTATCTCCATTGAAACTTCCCCTTAACTAAGAAACCCCTTTAATATATGCACATGATAGAGATCCTTTAGGAAAAATTACAAATTTGAGAGATAGATGTTTGCTTTGATACTGAATGTAAGATATCAATTCATTTTTCCTCTCAATTTTATAAATTTTCTCTTCAAACTATCACAATTAATTATATATATTAAGGGAGTTTTCATCAATAAAAATAATGATAAATATGATATTTTAGGGAAATCAATGCACATTGTTATTATAAATAATCCATTTAACTATTTTTTTTAATTTCTATAAATAAATTATATAAATCTTACATTTAGGATGGTATGAACTGGAAGTGTCGACGGAGAAAGCTTCTAGATATATTCTGAAGAGATTGGGAAAATATGCTAAAGTGCAATGTAACGCATGTTGATTAGGTTATTGGTCGCATGTGCTTTTCAAAATATATTCTTATTTAATATGGTTGTCATGATTTAATCACATATTGCTTTCAAGAATCAGAATCATTTCCTTTTTATAGTGCATTGTCCCCCCCCCCACAAAAAAACACACACACACACAAAATCAAAAGTGAATGTATTTAATTATGATGAAATATATATATCACTATATCGTAATCTCAAATTCCAGAGGCATCTCATATACTGTGTGATGTGATTGCTTTTGTTATCTCGATAATGTTTAGTGTGTTGATATTTTGATCACAAGATATGCGATCTACACTTTTATATCCACATCTCTATAATATGTATGAATGTATGCATATTCACTTATTATTAATTAACAATTAACAAGATTATTTCATTAGGACAAGTGCTAAAATTGAACATTAGTTACACCTCTGATCGATCTTATTTGTAAAGTAGCGAGTAGAATTTTTTTTTTTTTTTTTGTCGTCATTTATCAAAATTTTTCTATGAATGTAGAGTTGTATGTTTAGTGTATTATTGGGTAGGTTTTGTTCTCATGATGTATTGTAATTTATGTTAAATAGGAGTAAAATTGAAAAGTTGTCAATTGAAAAAAATTTCAATGAAAGAATTTTAAAAAAAATGCTAAAAGACAAAAAGGTGTTTCAAATATTTATAATTTCAGAGAAATGTTAGGCCCAATTTTTCCCTTTTAAAATTAAAATGAAATGAAAAAAATGTTCTTACATATTTTTTCCCCCTAAAAAGAGCAAAAACCGTCGCTCCAGTGGGAATAAATTAAATGTCGTCCCCAAAGTAGTGGAAGTGATTTGAACCCCACCACTTGGTTTGCCAAAAGCATTGGTCTACCAATGTTTTTGAATATATATTGTGCAAACAAATATATGTAACCTAACTCTTTAACTTTGACTCAAGCTCATTCATGAGTTTTATTAAGAAATTCACAACATTTTATAAGGTTTTAATAATTTTGGTTCCCTTAGTTAGGGGTGAGCAAATCAAAACCGAAACCGAATCGACTAATTCGGTGTTCGGTTTTTTTTTCGGTGTTTTTCGGTTTTTTGGTTCGGTGTTCGGTTTATGAAATTGGCTTAATTCGGTGTTCGGTTCGGTTTTTGTAAATTTATTTCGGTTAAAACCGAAGAACCGAAATGAATTAAAATGACGTCGTATTGGTATTATTATTATTTTATGTTATTTTTTACTAAACCCACATCGAGATCTTCCCCAAGACATCACACCCTCGGCCCCACCTCCGGACCAACCCAAGTACTCATTAAAAATCCTAACCCAATAACCTCTAAACCCAACCCAAATCCAATTACTCACTAAAAACCCTAACCTAGTAACCTTTAATCATATTCATTCGGCCGTTCCATTCATTCTGAACTCTCACCTTTCAATGTCTGCCTCTTAGCCTCTCAGGTTTTCACTCTCGCCCTTGATCACTTCGCCTGATCTTCACTTCTCAGCTGCACTTCCGGTCGTATTCCTCGCAGAGTCACCCACAGACCCACTCAGTTCGCATTCTCAGCTGTTCATTTCGCCTTCACAGGTCCGATCGTGCCAGACTCTGCAAAGCTTCTCTGCAAGGACGTCGATCTACTGATCTAGTGGAGAAGACATATCTGCCATTGAATTTCTGGGACAGATCTGCGGATCTGGTGGAGGAGACACATCTGCTGATATGTATTGTAAGCGTAGCTGCAATTTTTTTGGTCGAAATTGTAGCTTCTCTGTGATTGTGAGGACGTCGATCTGCTGATCTGGTGGAGAAGACAGATTTGCCATTGAATTTCTAGGACAGATCTGGTGGAGAAGACAGATCTGCTGATATGTATTGTAGCTTTAGTTTTTTTTGTTCGAAATTGTAGCTGCAGTTTATTACTACACATACCAGCAAACTCTCTTCTTTTTCTTGTGATATCATGTATTGTAGATTTGTAGCCGTTGTTTATTGTTCGCCATTGAATTTCGGACAAATTTATACCAAGTTGCACCGATTCGAGCAACAACAAAAAAATTGTAGGCTGGCCATATAAAAGAATTCACCCGCCCTAATAAGCCCAAAAAACCGAAATATTTCGATTAATTAACCGAAATATTTCGGTTAATTCGGTTCGGTTTTTAAGACACTTCAGTTTCGGTTAGGTGTTGAAAAATGCATGTATTTCGGTTTTCGGTTTTAACCGAAACACCGAATTAGTAAAATATTCACACAATGAGATCATTCACAAGTTTTGTTAAGGGAATTAACATTTCATTTTAACAACTTTCACTCAAACTCACAAATGCCTCCTAAAAGAGAAAAACATAAAGATGTCTTGTCAGATACCCAAATTCCTATTTCTGAAAAGGAATTTAGGAAGATCCTTAAACAGGTGATGAAACAAACTAGGTACCAAACACAAGGATTTGGTCAAGTGTCGCCAAGCCAAACAATTGGGACTTTCATCCAGAACCAACCTATTGGATCTTATATCCAGCAACATCAAATAGAGTCTTTCCAAGGACTCATTTTAAACAAAGGGACTGTCCCTACCCTAAATACCAAAGAAGTGTCATATCTGAGGTTTAGAACACAGCAATTGCCTGTTTTACCTGATGGGACACACCAACGGTTTAGGCCATTCAGAGACTTTCCAGTTTTTGAGAAACAACAAGTCTTGTTAGATGCCCTTTGGCGAGCAAGTACCTCCAAAATAGAAGCATAGAGCAATCTGTGCATTAAGCTGCTATTTCTCTAAGGAGAATAGTCAACAAGTGAGTGCCACTTCATGGCCACAAGCCGCGTCACGAAAGTCCTCTTAGTGGACAGAGAGTCTTCTTTCAAGTTTCACTAGGCCAATTATTCAAACTAGTGAAAAAGATAAACAAACATTGGAGTATTGGCAAACAAAAGCCATAGCTCTAACAAGGAAGGTAAATAGTATTGAGAGAACACTCAGGAGATATGAGAGAAAAGAAAAAAAAAGTGACAAATATGAACATTCTCTCTAAAAATGTGTTTTCTTGGAAGGTATCAGCCAGGCCAAAATCTTGATACATATAGAATTAATGTTATGTGATGATCCTGTACGATTACAATACATACTATTTGGTGCATGAAGTCCCTGAAAGCTATCCCGGTTGTTGGATAGTACGAGATTGCAGTGATCCGCTACACAATAAACCTCGTAATGTTAGAATACTAGTCCTCTTGGATCTACGTTTAGCAGAACCAGTAAGTGAGGTAGCAATGGAATTACTTCCTAAGCTATTTTTCTCAGGGTTCATCCACAGCTTAAACTTGGGTAGTGATACTCCTTTACCAAATATCTTCGGATGTATGATGTCACAATATATCCAAAACTATTGTAGATATATCTGTCAAGTAGCATTTATCTATGTAATCTCAACAATACCAGAACAACAAAATGATATGTACAAGCCAGCCAGGCATTATATATTCCTCTAAAGTAGCAAAATCATGGTTGGAGAAATTTGTGAGCCTTATGACGAGTCTGGGCTCAATGATCCAACTATGTATAAAGCTTTCAACATACTGCTACCAAATCTCTTAGGTATACCAACAGACATTGGGTTAATAGCAGAAACCTCCACGATTTCCTCTAGGCTGTCAAACAATCAGTCAAGATAGTTCGGGCCCCAGAAGTCTACTTCAACCAGGCCCAAAACTAGTATCAAACAGCCTAGTTGGATGATGACCTCAAGGAAGACATCACAGACCGAAAAACTTATTAAACTTTATGGTTTTACGATTTTTTTTTTTTTGCTTAAACAATGTTGTAATTATCATTTATTGTAGTTTTCACCTTGTAAACTATTGATTTCACAAAACCACAATTGAAATCACCTAGCAGTACTATAGTGTCGGCATTCACTATTCACTGTAGCAAACCATAACTTTCAAAAGTCTATATAAGTCATGCCTCATTGAGTTGAAGGGCAAGCCTTTCTTAGACTTTTTGAAGTTTCCTCTCCCTTCTCTCTAAAACTTCTCTCTTTCCTCTCTTTGTAAGTTCTCTCTACTTTCAATAAAACTCATGTTTCCTTTATGTTTTGCATCTGCATCTTCTCCTCCCTCTTCTGATGGGCTGAGTCCTAGTGAGGACTGCCTCCATTCTAAGTCCCATATTTTTTTTTTTTGCATATTTACTTTTAATGTTTTAAGGAGTCCGTCTCCTCTCTACTTCCTTTCCCCCCATCTCTCCCTCTGTCTCTCCTAACTTTTTAGGACCTCCCGTCCTTTTGCTATACATACATACATATATAAGCATTTGTGTCATTTCCTTTAAATTTCAAAAGAACAAATCATATACTAACATGTCTCTGGTATTATGAAAATTTGAAACCCCATTTTGTCCTTTCCTATTTTTGAAGTTTGTTTGTGCGAATTTTCTTGTTAATTTTAAGGCAAAATTTATGAGATTTAAGATCTTTCACAAGAGTAACTCAATATATTTAATAAATCTAAATTTAATAAAGGTTGGGTGGACTAAGGAAAATAGTTCTATGATAAGCCTCAAAGCCACATCTCAATAGTTTGTTCTTATTATAAATAAGTTACTAAATATATTACTACCTCTGATTTAAATATAGTACAAAGTTTTTAATGCAATTTACACAACAAACTTTATTCTATATTTAGGGTAGGAGTGAGTATTAATTATATTTTTTCAAGAACTTTTTTGCCAACATAGTACTTTTTATTGAAAATAAACAAAGTAAAATAGAAACATGTATGGGTTCAACAAATTACCCTAATAGTCTCATCCCTTTTGAAAACATATGTTTGCTAATATGAGCTGATTCACCATCACCACACAATTGACATCATACAAGGAGAAGCATTGCCATCAACCATAACAACACATACCCAATGAGATACAAATTAACCAACACTACTTATCTTTCCCTAACCCTAAGCCACAAGATCCACGTAGAAAAGCTAGGTTCCCTCGCCAGATGGGCAATATTAGAGAGAATGGACCAAAGAAGCAAGTAGATTGAGATCGTCGCTAAGAGATAATGAACCTTAAGAATCCCCAACACGTTTGAAACTTTTCATCCACAGCATCACCTTGTCGATCCCCAACCCCTTGAGCAATCTCGTGTGATTAAGTCTAGGAAAGGCACTAATTAAGTTATTCGATTTAGCAATCTTCCTTTGATTTCTCATCCTCCACATCGCAGCTGCTAACCACCGAATCATTTCTGGTCTCGCCCTCCTTCCCTTAATGGCCACTGCATAGATCAAGGTGACTATCATCATAAAAGAAAAAACAAAAACCCTAACCCCAAAAATGAAAAACCTATAAACTGGACAACCTCCCCTTTGGCCTAAGATGGAGATAGGCACCAAATGGCCAACAACACTAATACAAAAGCACTAGACAGAGGAAAAGAGACTCCCACTTTAGGAAAAAAGTCTATTAAATTGACCTATTGATAAAGTGATTAAAAGTGTCTTATAATTAGAATAATAATCAAAGAGAGTAAATGCAAACACGCACACATATATTCTAGCAAATTTAAGAATACATGATATAACCCCTCTAGTTTCTCTAACATAGCGTGATTTTTGAAAACTTATTGAAAGATAACCTCGATAGAAAAGAATTGACTTAAATGCACCACTGTCGAGGTTATAATTAAATAATGTTACTCTATATTTACTCCGCGTATAAGATATCGACTAACTATTCTCACAAATCAATAAAAATAGTTAAAGTTAATAAAATTGTCCTACAATTTAAGTAATTTACAATATTAACCCTATTAATTGCACTAAACTCTAATATCATATTAATTATTACTTTCACCTACTACCCTTATTAATTATGGGTATACATGAAAATAATAATAATTAATGCTCATGGGAATAAGTAAATACTTTATAAAAAGGACCAAATAAACTTACTAGTTGGTATCTTATAATAAGTACCGGAATGAGTACACGCATTGAATGACATAATCATGCCCTTGTGACCAGGGTAATCACGATATGGAGCTGCGCTCCGTGCCCACCACTCATATATACATTTATAAAAGTAAACCCATATGATAATCAATGTCCAAAAGAGTTCCTCAAATCCACAACCCAGATTAACTAATTAAACATCCTAGGCTTCTGACTTTCTATCAAGAGAGCTTATTTAAATATTCTCAGTAAATTCAAATGTAGCATCATGTAAAAAGTAAAATTTCCTAAATGTGGCAATAAAAATAAAATAAGCATTTATTGCGGGCTAAAATGGGTGAAAATAGGTTAGGCCTTTATTAGGGGCTTATGGCCTAATCTAGCCTATTTAGTAAATAGGTTAGGTTTAGATTTAGGCCTATTTAGGTAAAAAGGTAAGGTCTATAAGGCCTAGCCAAACCTATTTTTTTTTTTTTTTTTAAAAAAAAAGTTTTATTATGCATAATTATATATAATTTAATCTAAATTAATTTTGTAGATTATTTATAAAATTAATAACTTATTATTAGCCCTAAGTTTCACATTTCATCATTTATCAATGAGCTTATTATTTTCATTCTTCAATTGATCGCATCTACCTTTCTTCTTTTTGATAGCTCGAGATGGCAATACTAGCTCACTACTACTCCCTTGTCATTTGATGCAACAAAATAATTGCAATAAGTTTATTTTAGTGATGTCCAAATGAAAATGATCCAAATAGGAGGAGTTTGCCTCATTTTCTCGCAAGGAAAACAAGAGGTAAAATCTAGTTTTATATGCAATTCGTATCTCTCGGTTGATTTTAAGAATATCTCCTTGGTCAATAAATGATTGATTTTTCTTATTCCTACTTGCTTAAATAATTGCTGCCACTAGATGTTCTTTTCTTTCACTTACTAACTCTTTTATTTCGTATAAGAATGAATCCTTAAAATATAACGTAAGCATTTAAATAGGATTGATGAATTATATATGAATATAGATACATATATATATACACTTTAAGCCTATAAATAGGCTTGAGGCCTTATCAGGCCTTTTGAAAGCTCAAGCTCAGGCCTAAAAAAGCCTACATAGAGACTCAGGCCCATGCTCAGGCTTTAAATTTTAGTCACAAGCCCATACCTACTTAACTAAACCTATTTCCACCTCTAGTGAGCTTCTCTTCATGTTAGCCACAACATCAAATGCCTTCTTAGTTGCTCTTGCCCTCGAGCTCTCACCTAAAAATATGAGAAGTAACGGGATGAAACCATTATCTCAGTAACGTAATCACTACTCACCTTACTTACCCACACCACTTATGGGGTGTCAAGTGGGATTAATACACATATGATGACAGGAGGCATAAAACATCAATAAACACATATATAGTGATGAACAGATAATTACATCTCAGCATGTCATATCTCAAGGGTATCACAATTCACAGTTTCTTTATCTTTTATTAACTCCTAACCATCTTTATATCCTCTTATTTCCTCCAACAAAACCCAAGGCTAAGTACAACCCATCTTACTGGTTACACTCACAAGCATTCCACAGGTGTGATGTAGACCGGACAAAGTATTAAAGAGAACACAAGGAACCATAGGGTTCTCCAATATGGTTACTACCCTCAAAGATACTGCCTGGATAGCCACTGGAGTGTCATATCCGGGGTGTTGCCCTATCAAATAATGTCATCAAATGATGTACAATGATCAAACTAGCGGCTTACCACTTGTGTTCAATTTTACAAATCCCAACTCAATCACTAACTCTGTCATTATCATGTTAGTCTTAGGACTTATTAGATGTCATCATACTTATCATTCTCAATCATTATAGTGTTATTCTTAGGGGTTATCAAATGTCAATATACTCATCATCCTCAATCATTCATACAAATGAACATTTGGCTACATACATCACTCATTCATCACAACATATCAAAAGAAACTATATTATTCATGCTTGCATTTGTACACATTAGAGTATCATATAGTAACTATAGGCAATTTATATGATCATCGCGTCTTGCCCTTACAAGGCCACTTGCCTCTGATAGTAGGTCTGTCTAATAGGCGGGGGAGCCCTTCACTCGCCTCAACGACTAACATACTCGCTAGGTAAGGTTTACACAAAACTCACTTCGGCAAGTGGGATAGTTATCTAATGGATCATGTCAGTTCTACTCATCTAAGCTTGTGGAGTTTTTTGAAAACCCCTACGAGAGACACTGATAGATAAGATGAGTAGGACCATGTTGCTTGGAGCTTATCCCAATAATAGCTAAAGAAAGCCTCCTCTTGTTGGGCAAAGATCAACTACAAAGTGACATGATGAACAACATATAAATTGAAACTCCATCTTTTTACTCACCCCAAAGTTACTCAAAAATATCATGAGTAACACCAATAATAGAAATCTAGGTTAGAAGTGAGATTTTTTCCCCCTCATCAGAGTATTAGACTAAACCAATCTAACATCTTTATATCATTTATATGAGTTTTAGATCTTAAAAATTCATTCCTTTAGAAAATTCTCAAATTGGGGTTCTCAAGGATCCTTTACAACCTCATGATTAAAGAAGTAGGAGGAGGAGGGATGATTAAGGAGGCTTACCAATGAATCAAAACCCTTAGGAGTCTCTCCCACGCAACCATAATAGAGCTCATCTCTCCTCTCTCAAACTTTTACAAATAATAGCATAGAATGCATCTTGTCTAGGACTCCTTCCAAACAAAAGTAGGTAATCTATTAGGCTATAGAAAACTAAGGTCCAATGGGTTTAAGTAAGTAGAAATTAGGTCTAGTCCAACAAAAAACATAGGTCCTTACTTAGGCCTAATTCTTATGCTTATTAGGGCATTTCTTGGCATTCTAGCTACGCGCCTCTAAATGCCCTTTTTTTATATGAAAAGGTTTAGGTGGGGGTAAGATACTGGTAACTCACCAGGGCTAGGGCACGCCTCCAGTGTCAAAGACCGCTTATAGAGGTACTTACAAATAGCTCACCAATGAGGCCCTTACATCGACCAGTGAGTATCAAACCTCCTCACTTTTAAGGTGAAGGCCGATACCTTAATAAACTATACCACTCCTCATTAGCCTCTAAATGCCCCTTGTTTGGTCCTTCATCAATCAAAGATTCAAAACCCAAACTTCATGTAGATCACACATTTCCAAGGACTATTTTATCCTTATCTAATGCTTCTAGGGTTTGTAGGGATCAAGTTTAAGGTGCTTAAAATCTAGGAGTTACATTTTCTTTTATAAGACACATTCTGGAATAAATGAGTGATCCTTATAATATTATAAATCACTCAGTGGGGGTATGTGACAGTTTTCTAATATTGGCCCTATTTAAAGTGTAATGCAATTTTTTTACTTCTCAAGATGTAATTTATTGTTGTATATATGTGTAAATTTGCATTTTCAAAAAACTTTAATGACCATTTTTTGCTTGGTTTTCCGGATGAGGGTAAAGTGCCTTATAATAGGTATCCAACTGAGTATATCTTAATTTTTTTTTTTTATTTTGCCAACATACACAGACACATAAGCATGGCGGATGCAAGTATTACAGAAGGGGCAAGTGCCCATCCTTAAATTATGATGGAATTTTAAAAATAAAATAAAATAAGGGAATTAAAATTTATGATGTATTTGATAGCATTGATAATATAACAATTATGATAGAATTCTAAAAAATAAGGCTTAGAAGGATGACATTATAATTATTTTTATTGTAATATACTTTTGTTATTAACTTATATGTACTTGAACTTATTGAATGCTCATCCTTCATTGTAATTTATGTAATCGCATTTCTAACAAAGACTTAACCTTGCTTTTCTAAATGACGGGTTTGTAAAATAAGCGCATATCTTATTATATCATCAATATTCACTTGATTTCATGAATATTTTTTTGATATTTTTTTCTTTTCTTGTTTATATTCTTTTGTTTTTTTAATGCATTTAAAACTTTTCTTAAAAAAAAAAAAATTTCGAGGGTAGCACTCCACTAATTATACAAACACAAACAAAAAATCCTAGCTCGCCAATGATGTCCACCTTTCATTAATTTTCTGGATTCACCCATACACATAAGTATATGTATTTGTCAACAGGAAGCTGTCTCAGTGGTAACGTTTGGATGGAGTCCTGATTTAAAGTTGACAAATTGTACGAACAAAAGTTTATGTATCTTAAACAAACCCTAGTAGTATTTTACTCTTATCCCTTGGTAAGCGGGTATTATTCAATTACTTGATGCAGAAGGGATAATTCTAGTTACTGGCAACCCATTGGTTTAGTTTACATTTTGTTAATATTAAATAAATTTAATTTATTTGAAAAATGTTTCTATATTGTACGTATTCTATATGGACACAAAATTCATGAACCTTGTGAATTGTAAACAAGACATTACCCTAATATGGGGCAACTATTAAGGAGAATCTTTTTATTTTCTTAATTAATAATCAGAATCAAGGTGCCAACTAATTAATATTATTTTATTCGTTCAAGTAAGTTGACAGTTGGAATGCACACACCTATAACATCCAATGAGGAATTTTTCATTAAAAAATATAATTTCAAAAAAAAAACTAAAACTATTTTAAATTAATAAGTATTATATGAGTGTGTCTATATATTTATTTATAATCAAATAGCTCCATAACTCGATCTTCCCTAACCTAAAACAGTTGATGCATTTTTTTCAATTAATTTATTGAAACCGAAAGGGTATCTACTATCTGGGAAAGTAATAAAGAAATTAGCAAATGAAAGAGAAATATAAATATATGAAAAAGGTTTATATTAAAATATATACGCATTATTTCTGAATAAAGTTACATAAACTATCAAAATACTCTCTGTGAAACATAAGCATAGCGTTTGAATTAAAAATACTCTTTTAGAGTGTTTTTATATCAATACTTCTCACCTCTTCAACAGAAATTAATTAGTACAATTTCAACAAAATATCAGAAAAAATCGATAATTTTTTAAACTGAAAAAACAAGAAGGAAAACTACATTTAAAGATCAAGATTTGATGAAAATATTCAAAAATTTCTAAATATTTTCAACAGTTAAATTTATTATCAGATTTAATATATTTACATCTGAACTTCACTTAAATCACCATTAAAATATTTAAATAATAAATTTCATAAAATCAGGTCATAATTTTTTTAAAAAATTTATTATTTCTTTTAAATATACAATAAATTTCGTAATTAAAAGTAGTTATAATTCTAAAAACTATAAATTTATATAAAAAATATAGTTTTCCAAAAAAAGAACATTTCATTGAAATAAATAGAATAGCAAGAGAAAATGTATAGGCTGATTATACGTAATACAATATCAAAGCTTCATTATGCAGCAAAGCTGCTCATTCCTCTATATGCTTATCCAATGAAGTTACTCCCACGTAAAAATGATATTTAAAAGTTTACTGTGATAATAAACATGCAATGGGGCTAATATTTGGATGGAAAAAAAAAAAAGGAGAGAAAATACGGGATGAAATACTAGAAAAAAAAATCCAAAAATGGTTTAAAAAAAGCGTACTAATTTTCCTCCATAATATTCTTTCGTCTTTAATTTTCTCACCATAAAAAAACATATAGTAAAAGTTCAAACTCTAGTATAAGAAAAATATGTATCAATAGTAAAGAATAAATGTGGGCAAAAGTTATCTCTTCTAACATACTAGTACAAAAAATAATATTTAAATATTTACATTGATAACAATTTTTTATGCTATCCATGAACACATATACCAAGAAAAATAATATATGAAGTGAACAATGAAGTTTTTTTGATTATGCGAAAGCATTGAGTTCATTTTTATAAATATTTTGATAGAAGAAAAAAAAAGGTAGCCAAAGGGGATTTAATGTTAAAAGCTAACACTGATCATAGGAGGTTAAATCTAAGTGTTGGAGTGTGAATGATTATACGCAACTGATATAAAATTTAAAAGGGTTTGTGTATCATAGCCTAAATTATAATATCTACCTTAGATGTCAAGCTATATTCATTATTATGATATCACAGTTTCCATTAGTCACTTAACTAGCTAAGTAATAACTAAAAATTTAAAAGGTTAAATTTAGAGTTTTTTTACATTAAATTAAACTTGGGCTGCATTACATGATAGGCAAAAGCAAACCAAGCAGCCCAAGAAAAATGAAATAAACAATGGTGTGGAAGAGGGGGCAACGATGAAGATGAGAAGAGAGGAACATTGAAGATAAGTTCATGAATCTTCAAGCAATGAAGGTGGAACATAGCAAAGGAAGAAATATGAAGGAAAGTGATGGTGGAGGGAGAAGAAGGAGCTAAAGCAACTGACCTCCAAAGGAGAAAGGCGGCAACTTGCGAGATCGGAGGAAGTGGATCTTCTCCTCATCTTTTTTTTCTCATTTTCTCTCATCAACTTATCTCGGCCGTTGATTGGGAAGATGAGAGAAATGTTAAAGTAGTATTGTAATTGATTTGACGGATATAATTTAGAGATGATGAAGGATAATGAGAAAAGAATTATAAGAGAAATCCAACCAGAGATTGGAAAACGTCACATGAAACCTCCAAGCGAGAAACTTCATTAGATTTTTAGTTATAAAATGTCATAGAGTTATAAAAAAATTCATTGGGAATTTTGTGCTACTTGTTAGTTGGGGTTTTTTTTTTTTTTTTTTTTAGAGTTTAAAAAACTAAATAAGTTAGTTAACCATAACATATGTTATATATTAATTATTAGATTATATATTAGTTTATAAGTCAAAAAAATAGTTTGGTATAAAATATTAATACATTTAAAGTAATATATTTAACTTTCATATTTTTTTTAAAAAAAAATCAATTGAATTTTATAAAAAAAAAAATATGAGGTAGTATATTTTAACCTTATTATTATTTATTTTAATGTTTTGCATGTGATGTAGAAATACATGAGAAAAAGTCCACATCAGGCACCGTTAATAGTCACGTCCCTATTACGATTTATTATTAATATTTTATTAAATAAAATATCTTCTTTCCTTATGGATCACGGATGGCGGCGGGTACTGTTTCGAAGAATTTTCAACACCATTAATGGATATATCGTTGAAAATTTGAAATACTTAATGGTTAGGCATGGTGGTTGATGAAAGTGCCCAAGAGTAAATAAAATGAGCTGGAAAAAACCATTTTCCAATAACAAAACAAAATACATGTTATATTAAATTTTTCTACCATCAGATCTGTGTATGAGTTGTGCAGTCATTCTTGTCAAACTCACAAATTAAATTTTTAAATTTCTTGGTTTTATGTTTTTAACCAATAGAATTGTATATGTTTGTATTTAAACTCATGCTAGCTATAAATTCATTTTATATTTTTACTTTACAAAATTGTGTCAATTCATATTCAAACTCATGTTAGTTTGTTCGTTTTGATTATGTTCAGTGACTTTACATATTGACTTTATACAAATTTCTTTGTTGAATATGATAAAATATAAATGTTGATGAAATTAATTTCAATTATTTATATTTAAACTATAGTTAAGTTAAATTATTGTTATTATTATATTTTTATTATTTTATTGTATACTCTTAATACGTATCTATTAACAAAAAATAAACTTTTACAAGTTTACGATTCATATTTACATTTTTGTCTCAAATTTACTTAAATTCATGAGTTATACCACCTTACTTGAACTTAACTAGTGAACTCGTATCTTAGCACTGGGTATGTAGCCTTGATAATCGATTGGACTAGTCAGTTCACAGGAATGTAAACCCATAATAAAGGAATCTTGTGGCTAGCTAGTAGCACTAGATACGGTGGATTAATCCAAAAAAATTACAATTTTTTTACATAAGGACATTTTCCCCCTATTTTTAATATAAATGTGTATATCCCTCAAAAGGAAAAAAAGGAAGTTTTGTGTGAAATTAATTAGATATAAGAAAAGGGGAAAAAGACAGAAAATGAAATTTAAAAATTTAAAAATTTTTTTTTTTTTTTTTAAAAAATGAGTTTGAATTGCTTATCAAGTTTTGTCATTCCCTTATCAATTCTTAATAAAAAGTCTGATTTATGATTTTGCAATTTCAAAATTCTTTTTTTTATCTTTTTCTAAAGGAAAGTTTGTACAATGTACTTTTAGATTTTTTTAAAAAAAGATGTTTGACAAAAAAGTTAGTGTAATTTAGGCATAACTCAAAGCAGGTACACACAATTGAACTAACTTTTTACTTAGAGTAAACTTTTATGTAAATCTTAAAAAATAAAAGATTTCAATGTGATGTAAATGAAATTTAGGGAACCCTCTGTAATTACTTAAAAATTCATGGCCATTTAGAGCAATTATCTTTAATTCTGGGTCCTTAACAATATTTTGTCACTTACGGGTTTCTTTTTTTTTTTTTTTGGACAATAACTTACGGGTTGTTATTAATAGAATAATAGGATCACCCCGGCAATTATTGGACTCATGAAAATTCAATCTTATATTCCCATAACCTATGCACTGTAACGTCAGGTCTTATCCAAATTGACATACATTAATGAAGCCACTTTAATGGTACTATACTTATGTGCATTTATTATGATCTTATTACACTAGATAAATAGATAGGCACAAACTTAATAAAATAGGAGTTTTTTTTTAAAAAAAAAAAAAAAAACACACACACACACATATATATACATATATCAATTATTAAATTTCAAAATGTTAAAGATATGATTTCTTAAAAAATGAGTTGTAAATTATTTTACTGTTTTTATTAATCCCATTATTGTTTTTGTCAACAAAATTTTAAAGTTTAAATATTTTTTTTTTTGTCATTTTACCTAATTAAAATCAAATCTAGTTTTGATAAAAAAAAAAATTAAAATCAATTAAGGGGAATATCTTAGATAGGATGTGTTACCAAGTAAAATTAACTTATGGATTAGTTCCAATGACATGAATATGAAGCTATAAAAAAAAAAAAAAAAAAAACATGGATATGGAAGATGGATAGGTTTAACCTTATCTTATCTTACCGTATTGTAAATTGTGTACCTAGGAATAAATTTTTAATTTTCATATTATATATTTAAAAATTTTGGAAAAATATGGGGTCCTGTAATGAAAAATAATGAAAAAGATAGGTGTGATGTGAGATTCATAATGAAAAAAAAAAAAAAAAAAAAAAAAAAATAGATAATACACATGGGACGTGTAATAAAAAAAGATAGGTATGACTGTATGAGATTTGTAATGAAATTACTAATTTAATTTACACAATAGTAAATCGATTCAAAGGTTGGTGTGTGATTCACTGAACATTTTTTCTTGTTTACAATTTTAACTTATATAGAATTATTTTGGTAAAAAAACTTATATAGATTTCTAAAGAGAAAATGACAGAAAAAGAATTTTCAATTACAAAATCTCAAATTAAATATTTCTCATAAAATAAGTTGTGAATTGTTTATCAAATCTTGTCATTATTTTATCAATTATTGGTAACAAACTTGATTTGAAATTTTGTAATTTTGAATTTCTTTTTTTATCATTTTCTCAATTATCAAATCTAATAATAGTATTTCTTATTATTGACTAATAAATAGGCAATAAGATTTGCAAAATGTTTAATCAATGTTGAAATGAAAAAAGGGTTGGGGAAATTTAAGGTGTGGAAAGAGTAATCCATAGAAATTTAAGGTGTGGAAAGAGTACTCGGGATTAATAAAGAGACATTTTATTATGAATTAGTCGATAAAAGACATTTTATTATGAACCTAAAACTTGCTAAGAGAGGGTCAAAGAGATTATTATTGAAAGCAAGCAAATGGAGAAAGTTTCAATTATTGTTGTGTTTTGTGTTTCTTACTCAAATTTACTATTCTATCAACCGACCATAGTATTTTCTTCTTCCCATACTAAATAAAATTCTTTTTTTATAATTTAAATAATTTAATTTTCAGCTTCTATATTTACTTTTTTTCAAATATTTATAATTTTTATCCTAAACAATTTTTATTAATTTCACATGTATTAACTCTTCAGCTTCTATATTTATGGGACAAACATAAGTGTGTCATATGTATTTATGATGGATAAGTTTAATCAAATGTTTTAAGAAATAATAATTATGGTATTAATTTTATCAAAAAAGAAATTTTCTTCGTTTTGATGATTTAACATTTAAGAGATCTACGAGTTAGAAACAATGAAAAAAAAAACTGAAAATTAAAACAACAACATATTTTCTTTTCTTTCCTCTTGTTTTTTTTTTTTTTTCTTTGACCTGAACAACAGATTTTCTTTGGGACCTTATCAACCGGTTTCAATATACGCGTATTAATAAATAAAAAACTGTTTCACTAAAAAAATTGCAATCACTTATAATTGTTTTCAGTACACAATATTTTGCGGAAATTATATCTAATTTGGTAGTAAATCACATCTTGTTTTAGATTGCATCATAGCAAGCCTTTAGATTGCATCTTTGCATTATAGGCAATTATAGGCAAGGTTGTTAAACTCATGAACCCAAAAGATAAATGCTACTAGATTTTCCAAGAAGTGAAATGATATAAACTCGTATAGTAAATTGTAAGAGTTTATTTTTATCATTAAATGGATATTAACTGTGTATAATTAAAATGTAAAACTATCAACAATTTAATTTAAATATATTTTAAATCTAAATAATTGAAATTAAATATATCAACATTCATAATTATTATATTTAATAAAAAATTTCTATAAAATTTATACATAAAGCCGTTGAGGATTACAAAATCAAAAAAGTTAACAAGAGTTTAAAAGTGAGCTAACAATTTGTAAATTAAAACGTAAAAATGGTAAATTCAATATGTAAACTGAAATTAAGTTTAATTCATAATTTATTATATTTAATAAAAAAAATTCTATAAAATTCATATATAAAGCCGTTCGATAACAAAATCAAAAAAATTAACACGAGTTTAAAAGTGAGTTAACATGATTTTATAAATTAGATAAAAACATAAAAACATTAAACTCAAAGAGTCCACTCACTAGGTTGACAATAATGATTATAAGAACAATTAGAATTTATGAAACTTATTATTGAATTATAGATATATTACCACATAAATTAGAGAAAGAAATTAGTCTTAATAATAATGTTTATAAAAGTTATACTTAATTAGATTCAGCATCTATGTATTCCACAATTTTGAAAATGAGCCCCAATATTCATTATTAATAATATTATTTATTAAAAAATTAATATTAAATTGTATTTTTATTTATGACTATGAGTATGAATATTACAAACACCCAATAATAGTCTTATTTCTTCTGTTTTACTAATAGTTTTATTCATCAAATATTTATAGAGGTGCTATTAGCTTGTTTTAACATTTTACCACTACTCCTTACGGTTTCATATATAATATTTTTTTAGTGATAATTTATTCTTATTTATAAAAGACATCAATAACATCTCTAAAATTTATAGCATCATTTTCTATTTTTACCCTATTGATTAATGATTAATATTAATTATCAAATTTTTTTCCATAAATAAATATATTCATAAAATAAAATTATATTTTTCTATATATTTAGTTTTTTTAACCAACTTTTTTTACTCTAATGTAATTTGGTTTTTAATTTTTAATATAAGAATTGGGTTGGATGGATTGGATTGAGTAGTAGCAGCATATAAATGTAATCTTTTTGAAGACACAAAAGGCAAAATGCTTTCTATGACGTGGCTATTTTTTAATTCGTTGGATTACATGAAGGGATCAGATTTGCCAATCACAAAGGGTCACATTACCGCTCCCAAAAGTAGGTGTGAACGCACTCCAAATGCCATAATCATCACTTCTCTTCCCTCTTCGTTTTTTTTCCTCTCCTTCCTTCCTCCTTCTTCTACTCCTTCCTCTCCTCTTCCTTCTCTTTTGTGGTCAACTCTCAGAAACCCATTTTCCTTCTTCTCCTTCCGTTTTTGACTTGTGCCGACTTCAGAAGAAGAGATATAGAAAGTTTCAGCGTTTGGATCTTCTGGTAAGATTCCTTCACCTGGTTTTGCTTGCTGCTTTTTGCTGTTTTGTTTTGTTGTGTTGTTTCTTTGTTCTTAGCTTGTGATTGCTCAATCCGATCTGTGGGGGTTTTTTATTTTGTTGTTGTTTGAATTGATGCTGGTTTTGTTTTCAGGTGGACCTGTATGAGTCTTAATAGTGGATTCTCCTATGTGTTGATGGATTTCTCATCTGTTTCTAACTTTTGAACTTGATATTGATTGTCTGAGTGATTGTGTTGGTCTTGGATCCTCTTTTCTTTAGATAACCTCGTTTGGAAGGTTTCCTTGCAAGTTTTGTTAATATTCTTGTGATTTTTTTTTTTGGAGGGTAACTTTCCTTTCTCCCTCTCTCTCAGCATCTATCCCTTTGATTATTGGTTGATGAGATAATCTTGAAAATCGACCTGAAATTTAAGTTTCTCCTCCATGAGTCACCATTTCAGCGACTTTGGATGTTTATATTTTCGTAGTTTACGTGTGGCTGGTTTAGATCTATCGAATCATTTAAGTCTTGAGCATTTAATTGATATTTTGACTGATTAAAGATCTTAGATGTAGTCTGGTTGAATATTTATTGGTGATTAGGACATCTAAGATTCTTTTAGTGAGATTTTTTAGCCCTTTATCTGATGTATCTGCGCTTAAAACCCTGTTTACACGAAAAGTATTTGATTTGCTTTGTTTTACCGGGTTTAATTGTTCCATGTTTTCATGTTCTTTGACAGGTTAAATCAAAGGTCTAGAAAGTCTGAGAAGTTGTTGACTTTGATCTGGGTATAAAGAAGAGCAAAAGCTTGGAACACCCTTCCTCAAGCTTTTGTTGGTGGAATCCATTTTTATCCTGAACGTTTTGGATATATCATAGGGGTATTTTCGTCTGTGGGGAATGATGATGATGTTTGAAGACATGGGGTTTTGTGGCGATTTAGATATGTATTCTGCATCCCTTGGGGAAGGGGATGTTGTCACCCGGCAGGTTGAACCAGAGGTGGCAGGTGAGGATGATTACAGTGATGAGGAAATTGACGTGGATGAGCTTGAGAGGAGGATGTGGAGAGACAAGATGCGTTTGAAACGGTTGAAAGAACAAAGCAAATCCAAGGAAGGAATAGATGTGGTGAAGCAAAGGCAGTCCCAAGAACTGGCAAGGAGGAAGAAGATGTCAAGGGCCCAAGATGGAATCTTGAAGTATATGCTGAAGATGATGGAGGTTTGCAAGGCTCAAGGATTTGTTTATGGGATCATTCCAGAGAAGGGAAAGCCTGTGACTGGGGCATCTGACAATCTTCGTGAATGGTGGAAGGATAAAGTCAGATTCGACAGGAATGGCCCAGCTGCCATAGCAAAATATCAAGCAGATAATGCGATTCCCGGGAAGAATGATGGATGCAATTCTCTTGGTCCTACACCACACACCCTGCAGGAGCTTCAGGACACAACCTTGGGTTCTCTCTTGTCTGCACTGATGCAGCACTGTGATCCGCCTCAGAGAAGGTTTCCATTAGAAAAGGGAAATCCTCCACCATGGTGGCCCACTGGAAATGAAGATTGGTGGCCACAGATCGGTTTACCTCAAGATCAAGGCCATCCACCTTACAAAAAGCCACATGACCTCAAGAAGGCATGGAAGGTTGGGGTTTTAACTGCTGTTATAAAGCACATGTCTCCTGATATCGCCAAGATCCGCAAGCTAGTGAGGCAGTCCAAATGCCTTCAAGATAAAATGACAGCAAAGGAAAGCGCGACATGGCTTGCCATCATCAACCAGGAGGAGGCTTTGGCACGAGAGCTGTACCCTGACTATTGCCCTCCATTGTCTTCAGCTGGAGGTAGTGGATCTTTGGCAATCAATGACTGCAGTGAGTATGATGTTGAAGGGGCTGAGGATGAGGCAAACTTTGATGTGGAGGAGCAGAAACCCGAGAATATTAATCCATCCAATCTTGGGATGGATAGAATGAGGGGAAGGCTGCCAATTCAACAACCTCCTTTTCCAATCAAGGGAGAGATTGTGACCAACATGGACTTCATTCGGAAGAGGAAGGCTCCTAATGACTTTAACATGATGAATCAGAATATCTACACCTGCGAGCACCCTCAATGCCCTTACAGCGAAGTTCGTGTTGCTTTTGCTGACAGGACTTCCAGGGATAATCATCAGTTGAATTGCCCATTTAGGGGCAGTTCTTCAGATTTTAGTGGGCCAAATTTCCATGTTAATGAGGTCAAGCCAGTTATCTTCCCTCAATCTTTTGCGCAGCCGAAACCCACTGCCCAGTCTGTTAATTTAGTTCCACCTTCAATAAATATATCAGGGCTCGGAGTCCCTGAAGATGGCCAGAAATTGATAAGCGACCTTATGTCAGTCTATGATACAAATGTCCAAGGAAACAAGAACATAAGTTCCAGTAACCGTGTTGCTGTGGAGAATCAAAACCTTCCCCAATCCAACATTCAGCAGCAACAGAACAATTTCTTCTCTAATCAAGGAGTTGTGATGGATGGGAACTTCTTGGAAGACTCCAACATGTCCGCTAATCAGCCGGTGTTTGCCCGAGAGGAAGGTCACTTTGACCCGTTCAAGGCATTTAACTCTCCCTTTGAAACCAACCATCAGCACCAGAACAACAGCAGCAACAGTAACAACAACAGCAGCAGCAGCAGCAACAACAATTTCCATTTAATGTTTGGGTCCCCCTGTGATTTGGCATCTTTTGATTTTAAGGATGAGATACAAACCGGAGTAGGAGGGATGGAGTCTCTTCACAAACAGTCAGACATGTCATCAATATGGTATCACCATTGAAAATGACTTGGGGAAATCTCATGTATCACGGGAGTCTTATTTTTTTTCCTTGAAGTCATGGGAAGATCCCGTGCCTTAGAAAGAAAAGGTAGCTTATTGCATTTTTCTTCACATGTAATTGTAGGTTGTGTCCAAAAACAAAAAAAGTCCTTGTAGGTCTAGATATAATTCTATGCTTGGCAGGTCTGGTATATGGGTTTGTGGATGCTCCCATCATATAACCCTGTATTATGTGTGTTTTATCAGTGTAGCCCTGTTGCCCTAATACTTTTGTGCAAGACTGTGATATAAATAAGATTTATAATTATAATTCTCTCTTTAGATTCTAGTTTCCCCCTTAAATCATGGCCGGAATTGTTAGTTCAGCCTGCATAGGCCTAACTATCTGTACCTGTCACGCATGACTTTGTGGGCTCCATCATGTTGGAATATGCTCTTCATTATTTGATGCTTTACAAATGACTATTACTAGTGGACTGTACTGTATGGCAGACTCCACTGATTTGCAATTGAAGATTATGAATAGTGTTTTATTAACACATGATTCAGTGCATCTGCCATATATTTTGTTTATCTGACATAACTGGTGAAGCAAATCAGGAGAAAATTTTGGTGGGTAAATTGGTTTGGAATGGATATAGATTGAGTAAAGTCTTGTCCTTTAAGGCTTTAATGCCCTTTTCTTTTTTCTTTTTTATCTTCTTCACTTGAGCTTATCTTCTGGCATGTGAACATGGAAGGTGGACCCCAGAAACAGATGGAGGAATGGGAAATGCCAAGGTGAGAGCTGTTTGGTTGCGTGATGGAATTGGAGACCAGTGTGTGGTGGGGTCCATTTGGAGGAGGCTCGTCGTGTTGTGTCTCTTTGTAGTTTGTTGCTTGTAAGTGTCATTGGTCAAAGCAAAGCTTTTTTTAATGTCTTCTATTTTTTGCCACTTCGATGAAATGAAAACAATGAAAGTGGCAAATTCATTCATGGGACCAAAGAAAATGGCCTCTTCCCTTGGCCCTAGGCGGCTGCACCTTTTTCTCTCTTCCTTTTGAGAGTGCTTAGTTTTCCCCACCCCACGTGTTGCTGTTCATTTCTTTTCTTTTTTTATTCCCTTTCCTTTTTTAAATTGTAGTACAAATTATTTGTGGGTCTGAATTCTCAGCTTTCTGTAAGTGAAATAGTGAAGGTATTGTCCAATACTGAGGGATGAAAAAGAAAGAGTAGGGGGAAAAAATGAACTCTTGTATTCACTTTTGTTGTTTAGTGTCACATAATATAAAAATATCAATCCATATCAAATGTTAAAATTATAAAAAGCAAATAATTTTGGGGAAAATGGAGTAAACTTCCCAATTGAATATTTTATTGTTGAGAAGGGTCTGAAATTTTTTATATATATAGAAGGTTGTTGCTATGTGAAATTGTATCCAAAGAGCAACGTTATTTTGGCTTAGGTCCTTTTAAGCGCTAAAAAAAGGACATCCCCCCAAATTTTCCTATTATTTTTTAATAAAAAGATATAAACAATGTTATTTTTCTTTTTATAGGTACATATATATTTCTCTTAGAAACAATACAGCTCTCATATGCTAAACATGGGCATGTTTTCCAATGGGAATTCAAACCATAATTGGCTTTTGGCTATATGATGAGCAATATTATTTAGTTAATAATCACTTCACCGACTTAGCTTGGTATAAGCAGTGAATCTTGTCGGGCAAAAAAATAGTTAAGTGTTTGAGTTTCAATCTTGATGTAAGCATCTTTTAAGTATACTCTATTGTCAGATAGAATATACTCTCTATGCCCACTGAAAAACAATAGTTACTTCTTTTGGCCTTCACCCTCTTTGGTTTTTTCAAAATACATAATTTTTGTTACAAAGCATTGGCAAAAACAAACAAAAAAAAAGTTACAAAGAATTTTATTTGTGTGCTCGTATTATTATTATAATAATAACAAAGGGGAAGTAATCTTATAGTTATGAAAAGACATTTGAATTCCCAAATAAAAATCAAAAGTTAAAGTGAATAATTACATAAATATAGTATGTACATTATTCATCTTGGTTTTGAATTTGATTTAATAGAATATGATTCCTTCACCCTAGCTTTATAATAAGTAAGGGGGTTATAGGGTTATTTTGTCTCGAAGGTTTTTTTTTTTTTTTTTTTTTTTGGGGGGGGGGGGGGATTTTGCTTGAAAGTTTTTCGGAAGACAATTTTATCCTGATTGATATTTCAATTAAGTTTGACTATTAGTTGACTAATTATATTGAGAAGACAATCCGAGTGTCATCCATGTCATATTTGCAAAGGTGCAAATTTCTCCGGAAGTTTTCACTTAGGAGTAATGTTGCCTTGGAAATTTCTAGATCATAGTAATGTCGCCTTGACAGTTATCTAAGTTAAATTTTGATGTTAGTTGATTGAATATGTGGAGTAGTAGTGTGAACAACATTGAATAAAAAGAAGTTACATATGGAGAAGGAACTCAAATTCGGCAGAAAATAATTAAGAAAAAGATTCAATTACTAGATATATAACAAACTAAGGAAGATTGCCCAGAATAAGCCCATTGAAAACTCTCTTGCCGCCATACCCAAACGACATCCCACACAATATGTTTTCACCTCTTTGATTCTCTCTAATCCTTCAGATGTGATGTATTTGTTAGAAAAGAATTACTTACTTTTAAATCTATATTTGAAAAAAAAAAGTGGATAACACATGGGCTTGCCAAATAAACATATCTGGTCAACTAATAACAGGTAAACTTAACTTGAATAATAGTCAAGGTAAAATTGTTATGACTTATAAACATCTAAGATAACATTGCTCCTGAATAAAAACTTCCAGGGCAAATTTGCATCTAAACCCAAAAGAAAAATGACTGGATGAGATGTGAACAACAGGTGGACTACCAGTTCTGTATATTTGGTCAACTAATAGTCAAACTTAAATGTGGTAACGGTTAGGGCAAAACTGCTTATAATTTGACACTTTCGGTGCACAATTGCCTCCAAAAAACTTCTAAAGCAATATTCCCCCTATTAATGAGAGATATATTATAGTTAAGACACTATTTATTTACCGTCTAGTCAAAGAGAAACAAATTAAAAAGGGTTTCGTTCTACAGTCAACACAACCACCAACAAGAAGTTTCTCCTCTCTTTTCTCCTCCTTCTCTCCTCCTCTCTGCACTTCATCTTCTTTATCGCATGCTCCCTCGCCGGCGGCTTGTGCCTTACACACAAGCCGCCGGTGACCACCGCCTTTGTGCCACAGACGAGTCCGAGTGGTTGTTGCGAGTCCACATCTTTGATCTGCGGTCCAGGTGTTTTGGAGTCCAGATCCTTGATCTATGGTCCTCTACCTTAGAGTTCTGTCAGACGTGGCCTTCTCTCATCCCTATGGCAAGCCCTTTCCTCTCCTCTCCAGATCTGATCTGTGGAGGTGAGATTTATCTGTTTTTTTTTATTACTTTTCTGTGTTACTAGGTTGTCTGGTGGTGTTTTTGTCTTATGAATTAAGCAGATCTGTAAGATCTGCGGTCAATTCCTCTTGGATGGACGGCTCTATGAACATTATAAGATCCGACTCTCCTTGGTAGTTCGGATCTGCGTTCTTGGGGGTAGATCTAAAGAGGCGTTGCTTGTTGTGTGGCCAAGGTCACCAGATCTGATTCAACAGAGGAGTAGAAGATTTCTTCTGGACATCATGGGTCTTCTTACGTCCGAGGTTGGGTTTTTTGTGTTCTTAACCCCAATATGGGGTACCTGTATAGCTGCTCTCGTTGCAGCTAATGCTTATAAGGAGGTGTGCTTTTGTTTGGGTGGGTTTTACAACCATCACCTTCTTCGTTGTCACTTCTAACCCCGAGATATTGAGGAGGCCGCTTTGTCATGATTCTACTTCTACTTCTAAATATTTTATGTATGGTGATTTGATTGTTTTTTTTGTTGTTGTTTTTGTCTTTGATGTATTTTGTTATCTTGGATCGGCTTTACTTATATCCAGATATTGTACCTATTTTTAGTATTAATATAAATAGCTTTCCGATCAAAAAAAAAAAAAGAGAAACAAATTATGACATAAGCCTTGCATAAACTTCAGGTATGTAATAGTATTACAGTTGGTGATATATAATAGATTTCTTTTATTCCTTAAAAAATTGTCCTATCTATATGAACATCAAATAATATTCAATTGATTTGTGCGTTAGTGGGGTAATGAATTATATAGTTTATTATGATTTTTACAAGTTGGTGCATTTCGTCTTATTCGATTTGGACGTTTTTCCTACTAAAAATAATATAAATGATGAAACACTAAGAATATTTAAAAGTTGTTCATTAAACAAGATGTGTGATTTGACTCAAAAACCTTGAGGTTAAATCATAAATTTTACTATGAATTAAAATACAATATAGCGTAAATAATCTGGGATCATTTTCTTATTAATGAGCCTTTTATTTTAAATACCTAGGTTAAACTAAGTGCTTAAAACATTGTTAGAAAGATGGTTTTAAAATTGATTTTCTCTAGACTAAAATTCATGAAAATAAAGCTATTTCTTGATGTATGTTTGAAAATAATTATAAAGCATTTGCTTCCTCTTAAATGTGAGCACAATCGTGACACCCAATAGGAATTAACTTAACTACATACCATATTAATCACATACAATGCATAATCTCATTAAAACGTAAGGAAACATGTTAAATACAAAATCCAAGTGCTTCAATATTAACAAAATTCAACACGAGAAATACATCATAGATAAATAACCACTCATCCAAGCCTTCTACTCATGTACCAACACAAAAATCATCATCAACTAATTCAAATTCATGATAAAAGCTAATGGAAAACTAATAAACTTCCCTTTGTAGCACATTGGATCTCTAGCCACATTCTTCACCAACAAAACTCTCAGATTTAGCTACTCATTAGCTTAATAGAGATTAAAGCTTCTTCAAAACTTGAATAAAACAAGAGTGACAAGGCTGTGAAATTGAGATTAAAGAAGCTCGCCGGAATCTGGGAATCTTCGTCGAAATCTGGAGATGTTCGCTGGAAAATGAAAACTAGAAGTCACAAGCGATCTGAGCTTTTGGTTCTCTCTGGTATGGTGTTTGAGGACAGAGGGAATGGCGGTTTAAGCTCACTCTCCAGTGGCTTCAACTCTCAACTCCATCGTTTTCACTCCGTGACGCTCTCTACAATTCTCGGGTCTATGTCTCTTCACCGAGGAGGAGGAAGAAGGTTATGGTGTTGAACAGAGAGAGGAGGAAACCAGAGGTGGTGCAATTCTGGTCGAGCTTTCAATTTGGTTGGCGATAGTGAAGGTAATGAGATGAAGATTGAAGGTCTGGTTCTCTCCTCTTGCTCATGCGACACAAAATAAAGCACCTCAAACTGACGTCGAGGAAGAAGACACAGTTTTTGGTCAAAAACTATTTTGACTAGGGACCAATTGTGAACTTTAAAAGTTTGTGGAGGGACTAGAGTGCAAATATTTGAAACATTTGTTCACACATCAATAATTTTCAACAATTTTGTGGCACTTTTCTATAATTTTCCTCAGTCCTAAAAATATTAATTATGCCCCTCCAAAATCTCCAATTTTCTTGTTAAACACCTTCAATGCAAGATTAAGTACAAGATAGTATCAAAAGTCTAAGAAAATCGTTGACATGAATAATTAAATAATTATGACCATTTTACCCTTAATTATACTTTATTCAATACCAATGTCCTTAACACAAATTAATACTTAATCATGCAATAATGTCATATGAAATGCATTAAAATCCCAAATTAATCATAAAAAAGTCTATAAAAATATGGTCCAATCAATTCCCCCATGCTTAGATTTTTGTACTCCTAAACAAAGGCAGTGAGTACAATTTTCCAAGTTCAAGTCATCAATGGATTTGAAGGATGAGCAATTTCATGATTAGAAAGAAATGGATCGATTAATCAAATTTCTCAAGCCAACATTAGTTATAGTCAAATGATGCAAAGAAATTAGCTAACTACACGATCCAAAATATTAGAATGAAGCATAAGAGAACTCTCAAGGTATTAATGTTTCACTCATCTCACTTCATTGGGATAATTTTCACTCTAGTTTACTTAATCAACACCTTACCATAGGCTTATGACAATTCTAACATCTCCATTACTAATAGCAATAAATGTAATGGATCAAGAGGGCTTAAAAGGCTTGTAATGTTGAATGAAAGCTAAATGAAATGAATAAATTAGAGAAAATAAATAGTTGATATATAAGTCAAAGTTAATAAATAGATTCATAGCAACTAAATAAGTTAACAAACTTTTGTTAATTCTTTTCTAAATTTAAGAACAAATACCTTCTTTATATTTCTTTTGCTTTTCTTTTATCTACCAAAAACTTTTTTTCCTCTTTTCTTTTAATACTTTTTTTTTTTTTTTTTTGAACAATTCTTTTCTACTACTTTTTTCCCCTTTTCTAAACTACATACTTTTTTTTTTTTTTTTTTTTTTTTTTTTTTTTTCGTTTGACTTACTTTCTTTCTCTTTTCTATATACATGGCATTTCAATATATATACATTGTTCAACTTTCTATTAGAAAATTACTTTTGATTTTAGAATATCATGAACATTATGAGTAAATGACATGCATATCATAGAGAAATGACTCAAAATGGGTAACAAATGGTGATGAATGAGGGTTTGTTTTTGGGTTAAAAAAGGTTTAAAATTGAATGCCTCTTTCATTCTTATCACACTAATACAAATACCATTTCAAAAAAGAGTTGAAATAAGTTCTAGAAAGTGAAAAACCAAGTGAAGCTGCACATATGAAGAGAATTCAAGGCTCAATTAACCTTCCAACAAGGTTTTCTCCAACACTTCTTCTAATAGAATCAATTATATAGTGAACTAACCACAACACATAGACTTAAATATTTCAAGTGCTAATCGTACAAATACAATCAATCAAAACATTACAATCAATTATAATAATGCTAACATCTTAGATGCACTAATGATGTTGAAACTTTTTTCCCTCAAAAGAAGGAGTAAGCAAAAAATCCAAAGTGTGGGTTAATTTCTCTTACCATTCACTTAAAAAGCAAAACATGGTTTTAAAGTTGCCAAAATACTAGATCTCATGAAAGCTAGAAGAATTTCCCATAATTCACACTTCCAAAGCGGTAAATGCGATCCTTTACCACCAAAGGCATGTATCAAAGCAGGTCATTCTTGAAAATTTTTCTTGTTTAATGTATTTTCTCATTTAAAAACAACCAATTAATGTGATTCAAAAATATATTCCTCTCCTCCACACTTAATCAACACATTGTCCTCAATGATTGTAAAGAAACTCTAAAGAGAATGCTAAGGAAGTTAAAACTCAAGACAAAATGTAAATCAAGTAGGGTGTGGCAAAAAATACAAAGCATGGATTCTTATTCTACTTACTAAGCTACACTACTTCTAATTTTTCTACTCGGATGCTCATCCCCCACAAGTATCTCAAACAATTGATCAAGCATATATATATATATATATATATATATATATATATATATATATAACCACCAATCTAGGAATATTGAAAGTAAAAGAAAGTTAAAGGAGAATAAGCAATCTGGTCTCAATGAGGCTTTGATGAATCATCATAGTAGAGGAAATATGTTCAATATAAGTAGTTCAATACAAAATCCAAGTGCTTCCACAACTAAATTCAACACAAGAGAAATCCATCATAGATAAAATAACCACTCATCTAAGTTTTCTACTCATGACAGCGGTTTTTTAATGACATTTGTCGGTTACACAAACCGCTACCAAAAACCGAAACGAAACAAACCAATTTGTAGCGGTTAAAATAACCCGCTACTACATCGACATAAACCGCTACTGTAACTGTAGCGGTTCGAATTGACCGCCACTATATAAGGCTGCGTTGACTACTTATGTACACATTAGTCGTGGTAAAAAAACCGCTACAAAATGAATTAAACTTTGTCGCGGTTACATAACCGTTACTAAACATTTCGAAATATTTTGTAGCGGTCAAGGAACCGCTACTAACAAGTCCAAATTTCTGAAAAAAAAAAAAAATTTACTACCAAAATATTTGTTGCGGTCGATAACCGCTACAAAATAATTCTCGCCATTATTTTTTAAAAAAATTTTGCGCCATTTTTTCATTTTTATATTTGTAGCGGTTTATAACCGCTACAAAATATTGACGTCATTTGTTTGAAAAGTAGTTTTGGCGCGTGCGTTGGTATTTTGGTATTTGTAGCGGTTTCATAACCGCTACAAATGGATGAAATTGAAAAAAAAATAGTTTTTTTTAACAATTCTTATTGTAATTAAAAAAATGTTATATTATTAATCATTTATATTTTTACTGAAAATAAATGATATTAGAATATGATATTCGATTGTATAAGATTACTTTATATGTGTAAAACAATGAGAATATATAAGTATAATAACAACAATTTATGTGTTAATTAAAATAAAATTAATTATAAAACAAAAGTGTGGGAAAGTGGATCGAATAATAAGTATGTGAAAGTAGAAAGAAAGTTGAAAATTGACAAAATGCACCTGTAAAATAATAGAAGTTAATATCAACAGGGTAGAAGAAAAAACAAATATTTCGATAATCACTAGATTTGATCCAGTTGAGTGACACTTACCCCATTCAAACACTTGACCTCGTTGAGAAAACGTAAAAATATGAGAGAAGACGGAGAGAAAACGTGTGTAGAAAACAAAACTGAAGCATATTAAATGTGGTTTGGTGGGGGTATTTATTTTGATATCAGCGCATCACTTTGTAGTGGTTGGGGTGTCGGTTTTTGTAGCGGTTTGATTTAGTAGCGGTTTTTTTTGAGCTTTTGTAGCGGTTTTTTTGGATTTAGTAACGGTTATAAACCGCTACAAAAAAATTTTGTGGGTTTTTTTTTAAAAAAAAAAAGTAAAATGAAGAGTAGGGATAATTTTTTCTCTCAATCTTCGTTAGCATCCCTACAAAGAAAGTTTGTATAAAAAGTTACGTGTGAGTTGAATATGTAATAACACATATAAAACTTTAGTTAAATGCTATTATTATATTTCATATTGCGTATATTAAAAAACGTACCGAACTATAGGTAAAGTGTCATCGCCATCTGGGAAGAAGTTTTTGAAACTGGCGGGCTGGAGCGGCTCACAATCGTAGGCGACGTTCTCACCATCGCCCATGTCGTAAAGGTCCCGAGGCTTTAAGTGAACCACCATATTCCAATCCTTGTGCCTCTCATCGGCGACATAATAAACCTGATGGGCCTTTGAGGCAAGAATATACGGCTCGTCATCTTCAGACTGACCGGTGTGAATAGGCCGGGAGAAATTCACTGATGTGATGCCTAAGTCATCAGTCGTGAGTCCCCGGGACGTTGTCGTATTCGCCCACAAACACTTGAACAGCGTCACGGAGAAAAGGCCTTGGTAAGTTATCCTGACCACATCAAGCAGCTTTCCATAATACGGGACGTCACCGAACTGCATGTTCCCGTCATTGCTGCTCGCATAACTCCTCGTCCCAAACGTGCCATATACACCCGAGTTTTGGGTCAGCAATCGCCGATCTCGTGAAACAGTGCAAAACTTGAAGCCATTGACATTGTATGCCGTAAATCTTTGGGCGTGGTCGTGGTCAAGCGGGCCGAGTGCGAGAGCTTTGAATTCTGGTGAGTGTGGGTTGTGGTCACTTAGTATTTTGCTCATAAACCAACCCAGGAATTCTTTGTGGACCTTTCTATCAATTTCAGAAGAGGTTTGTGATCAGATCCTCAGTTGACGCTTCACTTGACTCTTAATTCCTTGCAATTAAACATGCGATGACGAGCAAGAAATGTGACTATAAAATGTAAGGAAACATATAGGATAACATATATATTTGTGTGCAATCCTTACTGAAGGTACGGTTCAACTTTAGTGCAATTAATCAAGACATGTCTATGTGCTTGAAACTTCTCAAGTGCCGTGAGTTTGAAGTTCTCACATCCGCCAACTGGTTTACCAACACGAGGGAATAACAACTGGCGATGGCGATGGCTTTGGCTCAGGACAATCGTCCACACGAGGCGGTCGGTTGAATGACGTCTCAATGTCATCAAAGTACCTGGAACAAAAATACAAGACCTCATCCCCAATATAACCTTATGCTATTGAACCTTCAGGCCACGCCTTATTCCTCACGTAAGATTTCAGTTTCCCAAGAAACCTATAAAGTAATGAGGAAAAATGTCGATACATCAATGGTTAAACATGCGACTAGGAAGTAATGCTGAAGTAATTAATTTTAAAAGAGTACCTCTCAATAGGATACATCCATCGGTAGTGAACTGGGCCAGAAAGCTTTGTTTCGTGAACAAGGTGTACTGTCAGGTGAACCATGACCGTGAAAAATGATGGAGGAAAGATCATCTCCAAATGGCACAACGTAAGAATGATTTTTGTTGCAAGCTGGTCGAGCTCCTCCACGATCAACACCTTGGAACACAACTTCCGAAAGAAAGTACAAAGCTCGACCAAAACGATCGACACATCGAGAGGCAAGTGTATTTTTTATAAGCGGAAGTAAGCTGTTGCATAAGCACATGTGAGTCATGACTCTTGCCCAAGTAACCTTTCGAGCCTCGCACGTCAACACATCGTGAAATGTTGCTTGAATACCCATCAGGAACTTTTATTTTCTTCAAAGTGGCGAGGAAGATTTCCTTATTCGGTTTTGTCAGGGTGAATTTTGCCGGTTGAAATCTGTCATGCTCATCCGGCCACGCGTCTCCACGAACTCCCATCTCCCGTAAATCTTTCCTCGCTTGAAGATGATCTTTTGACTTGCCTGGTTCGTTCATAATCGTGTACAACACATTGTCGCACACATTCTTTTCAATGTGCATGACATCCAGACTGTGTCTGAGCAAATTATCTTTCCAATACGGAAGAGTGAAGAAGACGCTTATCTTCCGCCATTGCTGGGTCGCAGAACCAGAAGCCCTGACCGTCTTTGTCCCGGCCTTTGCTGGATCGTCTTTTTTCCCATACTCAAAATCAACATCCACAAGCTGCTCTATGATTTCTGCACCGGATAATATGCGAGGAGGTCCTCTTTTTTTCTGTTGCCCATTGAAACGATTGTGTTGCAACCTAAAACTGTTTGTATCATCGAGAAACCTCCGATGACCCATGAAGCACCACTTTACGATTGTGGGGAAGGCGACCGAGTCGAGTCAAAATTGCAAGCCGGACACGCAAGGCCGGTATGCACATTCCACCCAGATAATGTTCCCAGTCCAGGGAAGTCACTGATAGTCCACATCAACGCCGCACGCAAGTTGAACAGTGTCTTCTCGTGCGCGTCATACGTCTCGACGCCTACATTCCACAACTCCACCAACTCCTTGATTAGCGGTTGGAGATACACATCGATGTCATTTCCTGGTGCCTTTTTCCTGGAATGAGCATGGACATAATTAAGGAGCTTTGTTTCATACACATCCAAGGGGGCAAGTTGTAGGGTATCAAAACAACGGCCATATACTATAACTTGTGCTAAGATTCCCAAACGGATTAAAACCATCGGTCGCCAAAGCAAGACGAACATTTCTAGGGTCCGCCGCGTGAAATCAAGAAAGTCGAGTCGAACGCTTTCCACGCTTCACCATCCCGTGGATGTCCGAGTTTACCATCTTCGTTCTTGTCGGCTTCATGCCACCTCATATGCCCAGCTGTCTTAGACGACATAAACAATCTTTGAAAGTGAGGTTTTAAAGGAAAGTACCTTAGAATCTTTACGGGTTTCTTCTTCATCTTTTTTCCCTTCCAAACTATCTTGAACCTCGAAGTGTGACACTTCTTACAAGTCTCCCTCCGAGCGTCCTCCCCCCAATAAAGCATGCAGTCGTTGGGGCAGGCATCGATTTTTTTCGTAGTTCAAGCCTAATCTGTTGATTATCTTCTTGGCCTCGTAGAAGGTTGTGGGAATGTCCGCGTCAGGGAAAGCATCTCGTAGTAATTCCAGCAACATCGACATTGCCTTATTAGTGATCCCACACATGCACTTGATATGGTACAATTTGATCAGAAAGGATAATTTTGAGTATTTCTGACAACCTTGATACAAAGGACGATCGCTCTCATCCATGAGGCTGAAAAATTCTCGAGCTGCTTCATTCCTGAAGAAAACTGGTTCTGGACCTTGCACTTCTGCCGTGAAGTTGTCGTCTTGAACACCAAAAGCGTCGCGAACAACTTCATTAACCGGATCATCTTGATCTAGTTGATTTCCTACTTGTGAGGTTTGAGGAAGATGATCCCCATATCTCATACCACGTTTCTCACCATGAACACCCCAGAATGTATATGCTTCTGGGAAAGGCTTAATAAGAAGATGTTCCATAGCACCTTCTCGTGTTTGCCACTTCTTAAACTTGCATCTACAACAAGGACACACGATCTTGCCATTAATGCTAGCGTGAGAGAAGGCGAAATCTAAGAAATTTTTCAATCCCGCTAAATATATAGGAGAATTGTGCGGCATCTTGATCCATGACTTATCCATCTGTAGTAAACAAAGCTAGGATAGGATATAAATGTGGAGACAATGTTTAATTACTTTCATTCCAGCACTTGAGATCTTTAAATGCAACGTGGAACACTTTGTAGCGGTTAGAAACCGCGACGCCAACCGTGACCAAAATGAAGAAGAAACTTTGTAGCGGTTCACTAACCGCTACAAATTTGAATTGAAAATCCCGCCATGGACTAGTCGCGGTTATGAAACCGCTACATCAACCGTTACCAAATGATGACCGTTTGAGTTTTGTAGCGGTTTATGGGTAAAACCGCAACAAATTTTTGGCGGTTATTTATTTACTTTGAAATTCAAATTTGTAGCGGTTTCATTATATGTAACCGCTACAAATATATTTTGTACAAATATATTTTGTAAAAGCGGTTTTAATACTATTTTTTACAAAATTTATTAACATATCTTTTTATTCACAAATTATTAACTCCATTTATTATTTTGAAAACATATCTTTTTATTCACAAATTATAAACTCCGTTTATTATTTTACAAATGACATATAAGTATTGAAATAGTATTACAATATCAAAAACCTACTGAAAAAAAAAGATAACAAATATTTAAATGTAATAAAATTGTCGACAGAGCAAATTAAGATAAGAAAGGTGAACAAACATCCAGCGGTACAAAATTAATTACTTCAGAAAATAAAAACTAACTATCAAGAGCCTGATGATCAGGTCTTGTCTCTGGGGGGCTCTCTCGGGGGTTTCTCTCAGGGGCGGCGTGGGCACGACCAGAGGTAACAACGCCCTCGTCATCAATAGTAGCACGACCCGGATGCGAATCCTCGTGGACGAACGGAGGGGGACGCGGAGGCGGGGGAATCCTCGTAGATGAACGGAGGGGGAGGCTCGGGAGATGGAAACCGTCTATTAGGTAGCAACTCTGTCAAGGCCCCGGTAATTGAGTGCCAGCTATGCCTCTGATTAGCGTACCAACGGTCGAGACTCTCCTGCATGCGCCTATTCCTGGCCTCATTCCTGGCCCTCTCGCAAAGAACCGCTCGGCAACCGCGCGGCAACTTTCTCGGCAATCATCGCATCAACCGCCTCCGGTGGTGGCCTTCTCGAGCCGGAGGTTCCGCGTCAGAGGAGGAGGCCTTGCCGTACACCATGCTAGGCCTGGCGCCTAGCCCAAAGCCCCTAACGCGGCCAGGATGCTCGACTGGGCCCACAACAGCTTTCAATGAGGCCGTAGGATCACACCCCCGTGACTCGGGGGCCGCGACGCTCGCAGCTCTCTTGCCGGCTCGCTCAATCCGGGCTCGACGCACATATTTCATAAAACATTAATCAAACAATTTAATTAAATTTAAATATACAAAATTAAATTAATAGTTTTTTTGTAACTTACTATTATCTCCTCTGGCGCCTCGAGATCGGCGTCCCATCACGGTGTCTATGGGTGCGTGTATACAACTCCCCATAGTCCGTCTGACGGTTCTGCTCCCGAGCCTTCTCTTGCTAAAAGAATATAAACTTTGTTATTTCTAAAACAAAACAATAATCATTTAAACATAAAATTAATTTAACTTTTAACATACCATCTCACTGTAGGTCACAACAAACGTCTTGGATCCTGCCGTGTGATTGACCCTTTGATGTGCCCTGCATCTGGTGTTCCTCTGCGATAGAGCCTGCAAAATAAATGAGATGTTTGTGTAATTTAGGTAAAATAGAGGGGTAGTCAATGTATTTTACTCTAAATTTAATTAATTTAAACCAAATCTAAACACTACATTAATTTTGTCTATATTTAAATTTTTAAACTACATTTAAACAAAATTAATTAAAACAAATTTTAAACTATACAATACCCTCAAAAAAAAAAAAAAAAAAAAAAAACTAAACTATGATTAATTAAAAAACGTACTGTCCCTCCGCACTCCTCCTATATTGGACAAAAGCTTGCCCAAGTCATTTGCCTCCACCATCCGGGACGTTCTCCATCGATTCTTTGCAGAGGCATAGTCCCATCTCCATTCTTGGTTGTAGAGACGAAGCCTCCGGCTCTTCCATGCTTCTCCCATTTTCATCTTTACGTACCTCTGAGCGTGGGCTCGCAGTTTAAACTTTTTTTCTGTATCATAAAATGATTAGTAATTACGTAATAATTAATTAAGAAATAGGTAACTAAATCAACCACAACTTATACAACTTATAACTATTAACATGTAAAATTTAATTACACAACATAACTTACCTGCACAACGTTCTCAAACGCCTTGTCCTTGTTGTCCTTCGGGATCTTTTTCCAATCGTGGAAATAGATCGGGAACCATGCCCAATTCCCGCCAAATTGTGACAGGAATCGGTTCAACAGGTGACCACCGCTGCCGATCGGCTGGTCCGTGTCCATGTTCCAGGGGACTATCACGCGGTAGTCCTCCAGCTGACTGAGCGTGGGAACATCCAGCGCCCTCCTGCTGATGTTCCCATGTGGATCTGCACAATTATAACAAAATTGTTGCATTGCATTTAAATAAATTTTCATTACACGTCAGGAATTTAAATTTTATTTTTTGCCAATAAACTACTTATACTTACCTTCGACATCCACCACAAATCCGGTGGAACGAGAAGACGACGGTCGGGGGTTCCCATGGTCCCGCTCGTTCTCCTGGTCGAGAAACCGCTCCGCTTCCGCTATGGGAATGTCAAACTGGATCTCCTCATCTTCATCATTGATGATGTCGTCAAACGACAAACTTGCGCCTCGATCTCCCCCTACGGTCTCTGGGTTTGGGATTGACTCATTTGCAAAGAGTTCATCAAACTCACTCCCCCCCTTAGGGGGCTCAAGGGGGATATTTTGAGGCCCACGCCCTCTCCTACGGCCCCCTCTACTACTACTACTACCCCTGATAGGCCTTTTCTGGGGTTCAACAACTTTCTCTTTTCCCTTGTCGTGAGAAACCATGATGTTGAAAGGTGAAAGTTGAAAGGTTAAAAGGTGAATAGTAAAAACTAGCACGCGTGAATTTCAAAAGTGAAAGGGAAAGTATAAAAACCGCTGCACTTAGTAGCGGTTAGTCCAACTAACCGTTACAAAGTTAATAATTTTGTAGCGGTTAGGCAAAGACCGCTACCACAACCGCGACAATTATGCCTCATTCTTCGTGAACATTTGTAGCGGTCATATAACCGCTACAAAATGAATGACCTTTGCAATTCTGTAGCGGTTATGAGGTGAACCGCTACAAAATAATTGTCCTTTCAAATTCTGTAACGGTTTCTTATAAAACCGCTACAAATTTAATATTTTTTAAAAAAATTCCAAACTAATTAGTTTATGAGTCAAACTAATTAGTTTGGATTTTTTGTTTATTACAATAAAAACACTCTCAATTAATTTGATTATTTTCTTTAATTTCCCTAAAAGAGTTGAGGTTAATAAATTAGGAATAATAAGTTTATTGAAAATAGTCCAACATGCCGATGAAGATTCGGATTCAGTATAGCCACCGATCTCCCAAGAAAAAATCACTGACTCATTTTGATCAAAGATATTTCCCAGAGAGAAAGGTGGCTATATTGGACCCAATCTTTGGTGGCATGTTGGACAATATTTAGAAGAGTAGAAGTCTTCAAGTCAATGGAATAACTAAATCTGGATTGTCACTGAAGGAACCTCCTCGGCTTGAACGATGAGAAGGTAGGCAAATATTTGCAGCACTCATCTCCCGAGATCAGGGCTGCAGATATATGCATGTCTTCGACTACCAAGCCGAGAATGTTCATTCAGTGACAAGCCAAATTTAGAATTTTTTTGAATATTTATAATTGTTGTACGGACTCAACACCCTATTTATAGAATAAATTTTGTAGCGGTTATAGCCCAAACCGCTACAAATATTTAAAATTTGACGCGGTCAAGGCCACGCTTTCCTCTCACCGTGACAAAACTGTGTCGTTTGAATTTTTGTAGCGGTTATTTTGACAAAACCGCTAGGAAAGAACCGCAACAGACTTCGCGCCATAACGCGCCAAGGCTGGCGCCATATTTGTAGCGGTTCTTCCCTTGAAACCGCAACAAATAACACGACACAAACTTTCACGCCATTACGCGCCAATGTGGCGCCACATTTGTAGCGGTTTGGTTTTGTTGTCAAACATCACAGCAAAATGCTCACCATTTGGCGCCAAACTAATGGCAGTTTGGCTTAAAACCGCTACAAAATTATTCATTTGTAGCGGTATTTTCAAAATGCTCACCAAAAGGTACTTTTTTTTAGTGATGTCAACACAAAATCATAAGTACAAATATTTGAAACATTGGAGGACTTGAACTGTAATTTTTTAAAAAGCTCTATATAGTCTCAAGCAGGCGTTCAGGGCATGGTTTGAGCGTCTTACAGGAGTCTTGCATAAACTGGGGCTTAATAGCGGCAGGTGTGATCATTCTTGATTTACTAAAATCATAAAGTGTATATGATGCTTCTGTTGAAATCTTATATATCTAATGTATGTTGATGATATTATCATCACTGGTAACTCCCCAATCAAGATTTCTGCCCTATCTACTGCTCTAAACAGTGAGTTTCCAGCCAAGGATTTAGGTTATCTCTATTATTTTCTTGGAATTGAGGTTACCGGATTAAGAGATGGAAGTCTTTTTCTATCTCAAGGGAAGAAATATATCAGGGATTTGCTTCAAAAGGCTGGTTTCTCTAATGCTAGAGGAGTTTCTACTCATATGACTTCCAATTTAAAACTGTTTAAAGAAGGCACTACAGTACTACCAGATCAGTCTTTGCATCGGTTTGTGGTTGGTGCACTGCAGTATGCCACAATTACTAGACCAGAGATAAGTTTTGCTGTGAATAAAGTTTGCCAGTTTATACATTATCCCTTTATTGAGCACTGGAAGGCTGTCAAACGCATTCTTAGGTATTAGACTGGCACTCAGAATTATGGATTACGGTTAACAACCTACTACTGATTGCTCTTTCGTGGCCTATTCTGACGCTGATTGGGCAACAGACTGTAATGACCGGAAAAGTGTCTCTAGCTATTGTGTTTTCTTTGGAAGAAATCTTATTGCTTGGTCATCCAAGAAACAAATTACAGTCTCTCGGTCCAGCTCAGAAGCTGAATATAGAAGCATGGCTTTTGTTGTGGCTGAGCTCTTATGGATTCAATCTTTGCTTCGTGAGTTGATGGTGAAGCTTCCACAAGTACCTTTGGTATTTTTTTGATAATCAAGGCGCAATATTGATGACAGCAATGCAGTGTTACATGCCCCTACTAAGCACTTGGAGATTGATCTTTATTTTGTCAGGGAACGAGCTATTCGAAAAGAAATAAAAGTTGCTCATATTCCTGCTACTAGCCAAATAGCAGTTGTCCTTACTAAAGCACTTCCAATTAGTTTACTTTATGTAACTGATTACAGTTGTAACAAATCTGTAACTGATTGTAAATTAGTTAGACACGTGTACACTAGAAACACAATAGCACAAACTGTATAAATACATTACCCTTCAGTTTTTAATGAGATATGAATCATTCCTTCAATTCACTTTTCTCCTTCCTAAAGTGTTGTAATAGGTATAATGACTTAGGTTCTATTTATAAGTCACTTAAAATATATTTCACCATAACCAAGAAATTTTTTAAATCTCATTAACTATATCTTCAAATATAATGACATTTCAACTCTACCCATAACTAATATATGCTAGTCATCCGGTCATTGATGTATGATCTAATTGGGGAATTGATCTCAATCCTAAATGTATGATTTATTTTTTATATTTATCAATATTTTTCTAATTTATCCTTACAAATTGCCCCTCAATAATAATCAAGTAAGAGAAGAATGTGAGAATTAATAAAGACCATTAAAGTGTTTTAGAAAAAAATATTTTATATTAACTATCTTAATTAACTTCTTTAATCTTATTAAAGGGGTTTAAACTTCTCATGTTGCATGAGAAGGAGAAGATTCCTACACACACATGAAATAGTGAGACCCATATATATATATATATATAATGCTAATTATATATATATATATGGGTCCCACCATTTTATGTGTGTGTGACATGAGAAAACACTTCTCCTACAACTCATGTTTTTCCCTTTATTAAATTATGTAAATAGGTTTTATATTAATTACAGCAGGAGAAAGTGTTAACCTTTAATAAAAATTCAATATGAAGAAAAACAAAACTTGATGCTGATAGTGGTTGCTGAATATCTAAACAATAATATCTTGCAATATGTCATCCGAAATTAGTGACAGTGACAAATCCAAATTTAAATATTGATGGGCTCAAAAAAGAAAGATTTTTTTTTTTTTTTTTGAAATTAAAGAAAGAATTTTTTTAACACAATTTTTGCATACATAAAATTTTAGTTTATAAGTATTTAAAATTAAGGACAGGATATTTACTAATAAAATTTTAGATTCATTGACTCTGTTAAAAATTTCACCCGCTATGGATAATTCCTCATCATATTTTAATAGATCTTAATTATAAATAATCAATATGATATGAAAAAATAAATTGGTATTGTTGTTTTACTCTTTATAAATAATTTTTTGTCTCAGATAATTTTTTTTATAATCATTTATTGAATCTTATTTGGAGGAAAGGAATGTGCTAGCTTTTTTAAAATTTGTAAACCCTCATGTCATACAACAACTGAAGCCTTTTCAATAATTTTCTTTGTGCGGTTAATTGAGCAATCTAATCATGCACACCTAATTAGTTGTGTCATTGTTAGAAGCACATCTAAGAATATACACCGAACCAAATTGGAAAAAAAAAAAAAAAAAAAACTTAAATCTAAAGCCAAAGTCCTAAGCTTATCTTTCTTCATGAAGAATGGATGAATCCATATTTAGTGAAATTTCGCAACAATGGGATCAGAAAGTTGATTTAGTTATCTTTCGTGACATTTACGATACGCTTGGTCAACTTCATACACCAGGAATCCTTACACATTCTGTTGATTTAGGGTGTTTGATTGTCACAGTAAAAATTACAAAATAATAATAATAAAGCTAATGTTAATTAAATTATGTTATGAAAATGAGAAGAACACAAGAGAGATTAGAAGAAAAAGAGGGAGTGATCTCTTATTCATTTAGTGCTTACAATATGTAACATTTGAGTTATGAGAATAAAAACTTAAAGACTATTTATTAAAGATGTTATGGAAATAGCATATGAAAGATTAAGAGTTGAGAGTTTATGGACATCCACATTATCTAGTACTTTTATATCACTCCCCCTTGGATGTCTATGAACAAATAGTGTGCCTAGTTAAAGCCTTAATAGGAAAAACTCAATGGGACTAAAGCCAAATGAAGGAATAAGAGTACACAATACAAAGTAAATATGCCTTGTTAAAAACCTTATCAGGAAAATCTCGTAAGACAAAACCTTAGTTAAGGAAAATAGTATATCATGGTCTCTACTGCCCCAAATAATATCATCGTTTTACTTCCCCGATGAGAACACACTTCCAATATATTTTCGAGCATATATTTCTTTTGGTCACCAAACCATGAATGATGCATTGTCATTAGATGTTCTGTTGAAATATATTCCTCTAATATATCTTCTAGATATATTAAAATATTAATATATTTTGCGTTTAGCTTATTCATTGTAGAAATAATGAAGGAAAATGATTGTGAAAATCAATAAAATATATCTTGCATCCATATAATCAACTTATTTTGAACAAAATGATATTATATAATATGTTCATAGAACTATCACACCAAATATCATTTTCATTATCCACTTTGTACCTGCAAAAACTAATTTTTACCAATAAAATCATAATAAATACAATATAACATGACACACAAATATTCTCATAAAATATAAGTTATTTTTGAACCATTAAATTAAATTCAATATATTTTTGCAAGAAAAATCATCAAAGCAAAAATTTACGATTTTGAAATCATTGAGGCATTAATAACCTGATATATAAGTCAAGTAAAATTACTCATTTTTTAATATTTTTTAATCAATTATATAGGCTCGACTTATTCTCAAACATGCATGGCATTTTATATATATAATATTTTTGTTGTATGTGCTTTTAACATTTTAGATCTTTCAAGGATTCTCCTATAAATTTTACTATTTATTGAGTCATATGTATAGGTTGTATATAACAACATCTAACCTAGGCATAATTTTATTTTCATATGCGCGGTCATAATAGTAATATATGAAAAACTATTTTATTCACCACAAAATAATATGCCTCATCATAGTCTTCATTAGTATTTGTGAAAATCTTTATTGGGAAAAAGACAAAAAAATTTAAAATTACAAAATCCCAAATCAGATTTGTTACAAAAAATTGAAAGGGAATGATGAAACCTGATAAGCAATTCATAACTTATTTTTGGGAAATACTTGATTTGAAATTTTGCAAATTCAAAGTTCTTTTTATGTCTTTTTTCTCATCGTTATTTTCACTTAAATATTTATATATTTCATACTATAGGTCCATGATTTTCACATATCAAAATAATGTAAACATATTTTCATTGCATCTTTCCCCTTTTACTTTTTCGTTTTGGCCAATCATCACTCTGTTTTAGTGTAAGATAGATTTAAGCATAAGATCCTCACTTAATCACATAAAATTATTATCAAGACCGTTGCCGACAACTTAATCTTTTTGGTTCCATTTTTCCTATAACACAATTCATTGATATCTCTTTACTGCTTTCAAGTACCTGAACCTCTTTTGAGATTGTTGCAATTAGTTATGTCTTAGTTTCTTCTGGAGTACTCACCTCCTCAATATAATCATCATGATTATTTGCTTATTTCTCTTTTCTTTTGAAACCAATTATTATCTAATGCTTTGGGAATGTCTCAATTTCATCCATGTTGATTTAGAGCATTGTCAACTAGAATATGACATTTTGTAATTCTCATTTATTTCAGTATGACAAATATTATGCAATATTTCATGAATACAAATTTGATGAACTTCTTGTTCACGTTACTATATTTGAGGACCTATACTTGATAGTAATAATGCATACCTTTTATCTCTTTTTCAGCTATTCAATTTCTCTCTCTCATGTTAGGAAAACTTTTTTAAATGACAATCGACTAATCATACATTATAATTCTCTTGAATCCATTTTTTTCTATTCGAAACATCCTTTTGTTTCATTTAAAGAAAAATGAAACAAGAAGAATGAGGTTCTTACCCATGATTTTATCCCAACTTTCTTTAAATATTCATCTATGTGCATTGTAGTCGATTAATAGGAACAAACATTGCATATTTAAACATTTAATATGGAAAATATATGACTCCTTACCAAAAGTCAATTTCACCGGGAGAACTTTGTTGGTTAATTAGCATAAGTGTTCCAATATGTAAGATTAAATATGCCAATATTGAAATGAAAACTTTGTTCTTTCAATATTGATCTAGCTATTTATAGAGGCTTCATGAATGAATTGCATAATCTAGAAATTCCGCACTTAACATAATTATTTATTCAAACATTCCTACAAACTTTAAAGTAATAGTAGTTTCACATATAACTATCTTATAGATGCATCTATCAAATTTATTGAATGCTAATATGGTTTACATGCTATTTGAATGATCATATATGAATTTGATATATTTTCAGAAATATAGAGATCCATTTCAAATCATAGCTAGTGATATTCACATAGTCAATTTTATTTTTAAAGAAAAAATGTGAATTTATTTATTTTTCGATTAATTATGATCGGATTTGCTTGTAACTTCCCGGCAACTCTCCATGATTCATGCGGATAAATTAATGCATTTTAGGTAATTAAAATAATAATATATCTTAACTATATAAAAAGATAGCAAGTAAACGTCTTTATGACTACACATCAGCAAAATAGTAGGCTCAAAATACTAAAATAAAAAAAATAAAAAATAAAAAGAGAGCGGTTATGAAAGATGGATAATGGAAAAGATAGTACAATATTTTGGAAATTAATAATGTGGACACTAAAATTAAAAATAAAAAAAAAAAGCGAGGTTGTTATGAAATATGGATAATGTGGAAAATAGTTACAATATTTTTTAAATTAATAACGGGGAGGTAAGCACAAAATATTTAAAATAAAAGCGAGGCTATCATGAAATGGGGATTGTAGTTACATAATTTATTGTAAATTAATAATGGGGGAGGTAGGTACAAAATATTTAGTAAATATTTAATTTAATATTTTGATTATTCACTTAATTAAAATTCTAAGTGATTTTTTTATATAACAACACATTAATAAATACATAGCTCATCACCCCCACTTATTGCGCGGGCCTAAGCTAGTTAATATATAAAAGTAGGGCCAAAAGTAGGACTTATGTGGTTGCCAAGTGGCATCTTGGCTAAACAACATTTGGTGAGCCACTACTAGGGGTGTGCATGGTAAGGCGAGACCCTTGTCCGATGTCTTATTCGAATGATCATTGGGCAATAAAATGTAGCCCGGTCCATGGCCCAGGCCGATAGAAGTCCTAAAAATTTTGGGCAGGGCAAGCTTTCTTGCCCAAATGGTGATACCTAGCTTCAGTCATATCTGATAAATAATATTGTAAACTACAATTGTAATCCATAATTATACACTTTGGAATATTCCAAAATAAGTCTACAACTTGGATCTTGAAATTAAAAAGATTACCATATGTCTTAACAAATAGTCAAATACCCATACGTGAAGAATTAATGACATCCATAATCCATTAAATACAAGACTTCAAAAAATTATAATTAAAACCTTGTAGTCATCTAGAACTCCAAATGAGACCCCAAATTGTCAAAGGAATGAAGCATATGTCATTGCCTACAAGAAAACAAAAAAGAAAGTGCATGATTACATGTATAAGGAACAAGTAATTGTAGGCTCTTAGTAATATAAGTATATAAAATATTATATAAAAAACTAATGTAAGTGTAGATTATTGTAAATATATAATATAGTATAAGTAATTGTTATATAATATCCTATTAGTAAATATATTAATTAAAACTTATTTACAAACTAATGATCAATGGATTTAATAGAGTATCAGTAAATACATAATATAAGCATATAAACAAAGAAAAAAAAATATTTATATCAAATATAATAATATGTATACTTATTAGGCAAAGCGGTATACCTTGCTTGATGTTCGACCTTGCCCACAAAAATGTCCGGCCCAATTATACCGAATTTTTTTCGAGCTTATTCTTTATGGGTTGGGCTGGGTGATTTTCCATTGGGTTCACTTTTGTTTTTAAAGAAAAAATGTGAATTAATTTTTTTCCTATTAATTGTCATTGATTTGCTTGTAACTTCCCAGCCACTCTCCCATGATTCTTTTTTTCCTAACACTACTCTCACATGATTCATGCAGATAAGTTAATGCATTTTAGGTAATTAAAACAATAATATTTTTCAAATTTTTAAAACACATCTATTAATCTATTTAATATATAAAAGCACGGCCGAAAGTAGGACTCTCGCAATTGCCAAGTGGCACCTCTACACTCATCAGTAACCTGGGATGAAACCACAAGGTTACCCGAATCAACCACATCTAAGGGCGGAAGTTCACTTCTCAAGGCTACCTTTTCACTTTGCTCCTATAAGGGATACAGACCCTCATACTGGGTAGAGGTATTGGGCATATCTCTGTGACTCTTTGACCTGGTTATCACTGCGGTTAGATGCTGTCCATAGATCAAATTATTTTGTGGATTGGATTTCACTTGACTGTCTACGGCTCCATTGCGTGTGCTCGGGGTAGAAGTTTTGTATAAATGTATCGCCATGCTATTAAGTATTTTTTTTATACACATAGTAGGGGAGGGGGCAGGGTTCGAACTCTGGACATGGGGGAGAGGAGCCAAGCTCCCATGTCACTGCGCTACTAAGGCGCTGGCTGCTATTAAGTATTTTGATTTAAGTTCTTTTCTTTCTTTCTACGAGGTGGAATAGAATAACCCGGTTGAAGCGTAATGATCATACGTTTGCCTCACTTTTGTTTTGGGTAAAGATGCAAAAATACACATGTGTTTTGTCTTCAGGAGCACCCAACACCAAATGCTTTTTAGAGGTGCAAAACTACTCATGAACTTGTAAAATTGGAGCAAAATTCACATCACTGTTAAAAGAGCCTAACTTTGTTTTTGGGATCCCTATTTTTGAAAAAAATAAAAATATCTAAATTTCCCTAATTGCCCTCCTAATATTTGATCGACTCCTCCCATCCACTTTTCATTTCCATCTTCGCTTCCCAGATGTTGGCTACGACAACGACGACTCCTTCCCTTCCTCTTTTCATCGCCTCGTTTCCTTCTCATATGCCATGTTTCAAAATTAGGGCGAGATCGCGCTCGAGAGCTTCATTTCTAGGTACGAAGATGGTGATGTTATGGGCACTGACAGTGTCTTCAAGAGTCTGTAGAAGCATAGCCTTCTCGACCGCTCGATGAGTTCCGTGTAATGCGAGTCCGGAAGAGCCACCGACTAATTGAGTTGGAGTTTATCTAACTTGAGGAAGAAGAAGCCACCGACAATCTGGGATTTGGAGAATCGGAGAATGCGAGAAAGGGGAAGCCGAAGAGAAGAAGGAGAAGAGATCGAGATGCGAAGCATGGTGACGCCATGGATATGATGATCCATGGCGACAGTGGGAGAGAATATGGAGGAATCAGAGACTTGATAAAGTTGTAATTTTCAGTGTTCTGTCGCTCCTCGCTCCTGTGCGCTCAACAAGGTTGATTCTTTTCTGTGTTGCATTTTCTTAAGTGGATTCGGATCCTGATCTTGATTTGGGTTTGCTAGATTACATATGGTTGCTTTTTGTTGCCCCCAGACTTCTTTGGTTTTGATCTTGGTTCCTTTTGGATGAAGCTGGATTTCAATATTCCATTGCTTATTCATTGAATAAGTGACGGGGGAAACTGATGTTTTTAGTTTGAAGGTTCTTCCTTTCCCCCTTAAATATTTGATCTGGGTGGATCGTTTTTTGTTTACTAGGTTCCACTTTCTCACTTCATTATCTGATTTAGTTGAAGTCTTCTCGTGCTGTTTGATTCCTTGATGTAGAGTCTTCCAAGAGATGTTGGGAGGAAAAGGTTGGGGCCTGTGGGCATTTTGGTCATTTCAAGTGATAATTAATTTCTACTAGTCTCTTTTAACGGTGATGTGAATTTTGCTCTAATTTTACAAGTTCATGAGTAGTTTTGCACCTCCAAAAAGTATTTGGTGTTGGATGCTCCTCAAATCAAAACACATGTGCATTTTTACACATTTACCTTTTTGTTTTTAGGGTTAAATATCAAATTTACCACGGAAGTTTTGCTAATGGAGTGTCCAGCACCCGGAAGTTTTTTAGGTACCAAAATTACCCTGGAAGTATGGAAAATGTACCAAATTTGCCCCGGAAGTATGAAAAAGGTAGCAAATTTGCCCATCCGTTAATTTTGACCGTTAAGTTTGACTAAGTGTACACGTGGCATGCCACCTCATGACACGTGGCATGCCACCTCATCAACCCAATAAGAGTTAAGTATCATTTTTGCCCCGAAAGTTTTCACCGAGAGCAAGTTTGCCTTGGAAGTTTTCACTAAGGAGCAATTTTACTCCGGAAGTTTACAAAACGTATCAATTTTGCCCTTCTTTCCCGCATATTAAATTTGACTATTAAATCAGTCAAAGGCCACACATGTCATGCCTTGAAAAGGTCAAACTTGGAGTCAGAGAAGGAGATCCTTGAGATGTTGAGCTCAAGATAGCCAGAATTTGTGAAGCCGAACTGGTCACAGGAAGCATCACTTATGATCTAAACAAATGATCGATCTATACAAACCTGCAGGCCGCCGATTAAGCTCGAGGCCCTCCAAGGCGAATTTCAAATTTTTCGGCTTATTTTTCAAGCCCGAGCCCCGCAGGCCCGATTTCCGTCTCTAGTCCCCGTGACCGCCCGGCTTCACAAATTCCGCGCCTTGAGCTCAACATGTCAAGGATCTCCTTCTTTGAGTCCAAGTTCGACATTTTCAAGGCATGACATGTGTGGTGTTTGACTGATCTAATAGTCAAATTTAATATTGGGATAAAGAATGGCAAAATTGCTACTTTTGCAAATTTTCGGGGCAAAATTGCTCCTCACTGAAAACTTCCGGGGCAAAATTGCTCCTCAATGAAAACTTCCAGGGCAAAAATGATACTTTTGATTGATGAGGTGGCATGCCACGTGTGATGAGGTGGCATGCCACCTCACATTTTAACGATCTACGTGGACTTCCGTAATTTTTAGGTAAACTTGATACCTTTTTAATACTTCCGGGACAAATTTGGTATCCTAAAAACTTCCGGGTGCTGGACGCTCATTTAGCAAAACTTCCGTGGCAAAAATGCACCTTAACCCTTATTTTTAAAGGAAAAAAATGTGAATTTTTCCCCCTATTAATTGTCATTAGATTTGCTTGTAACTTCCCGACCACTCTCCCATGATTTATGGGGACAAATTAATGCATTTTATGTAATTAAATAATAATATTTAGTTAAATTTAAAAAACACATTAAGTTAAATAATAATATTTATGGGGCCACTCTCCCACGATTTATGGGGACAAATTTGCTTGTAATTTCCCAGCCACTCTTCCACTATGTGATTGGCTATAGAGTCATCATCCTCTCCATCATCAACATGTTGAGAGGCTTCTCCATTTTAAACTCTGGCCGTAGCCTATTTTTGCGTCATTGTTTCATTGGACTGCCTGCAAAAGATTATATGAACCATAGTAGTATATTACTAGCTAGGAAATATCCCTTATATTATAATTGTATATATAGTATTGCGTAATGCACTTTTAAGATTATACTATTTTCAAATATCATACTTGTAGCATTCTTGATGTTCTCAAGTCTTATATATCCTCATCAATTATATTGCGTACTATTTTCCCAATTTTGTTTGCCTTCATCAAGCCAAAATTGATCACATTTCATTATATTAATGTAACAAATTAAGCATGCCAAAATATTTATCCTAAAATATTATAATGATTATTTTAATAAAGGAGTATATATGGGTCAATGCAGATTAACGTCATGAGACGGGTAACAATGCTTGCTTTTGCATGACAACACATAGGAAAGGTTGCTCTAGAGATTATGATTCAATATTTTTTTTATTTCAATTTGTCCTTTAGGATTAAGCTAGTTAATCCCTAAAAATTGAAATGACTATTTTAAAAATCAAGAATTTAAAACTATTAATTTAAGTGGTTTTGACTAAATCGGTTGGTTCATGTATACCATTTTGTTTATGAGCGTTTACAATTATTACAAGTGTATGTATTTGGAAATGTTTAAATAATTCTAAGGGTTAAGGTACAAATTTACCCCAAAAGTGTTTTCGGGTTCAATATGGTCATGGAAGTTTCAAAATATAACAATATTGCCCCCATATCATTAGAAAACTAATGTTGACTGTTAACTTTTTAATGATAAGGGGCAATATTGAATATGAAAAAACTTTTAGAGCAACATTGCTCCTCATTGAAAACTTCTAGTATAAATTTGCACCTTAACCCTAATTCTAATATTACAAATTCACGCAGGGGGTCTATATATAGACTAAAATAAATAAAGGTTGAATGTGTTAGCAGAGAGTTAACCTCATCCCTATTGTACAGGTACTACATTTTTCTCATGTGTTTTGACGCTCAGTCTCAAATTTTGGTCGGTTGCTGAAAATAAAATAAAATATATATGTTAACATACTGTTCTGGTATAGAACACAGATGTCCAGCCAAGGGCTGGTAGATTGATCTTGGATGTATAGGCTGGCCTGGATATCTAGGAAGGAGATAACCAGGAGAGCATGGGATCACCGTACACGACAAAGGGGTGGTGTGTGTGCGTGAGCGAGACCGTATGTAAATAGTCTAGGTTAGAGTGTGTGTGCACCTTGTTACCCGCCCTCTCGTATTTATAGAGGTGTCCGGTGCGATATCCGGCACGTCATCAATGGGCCCATTAATGGGGCGGATTGGATGATAGCCTTTAATGGGACGTGTCATTAATGGGGCGGATATCCGGGATGTGCCATTAATGGGACATGTCATTAATGGGGCGTGTATCTCTGCAGGCCGATATGATAGGGGTGGATTCTGCCTAGCCGAGATTTCCGGATCTCTTGCTATGATTAGCGGATTACGCCTCCTGGCTCCGCTTGGGCCATGCTATGGACTCGGGGGCTTTTGGGCCGGTCTGTAATAGTTGCCCCCCAGCTCGGCTGTTCAGGCTTCTAAGCGGCCGAGGTGCATGATTCCCCTAGCCCGATTTGTGACCGGGGCCAGTGCTTCAGCCAACCCGGCTTCTGATGCCGTGGCTCATCCCTTTTATGATAGTATGCGTGGTGCCCTGGGTCTTGTCGACCGGGCGCATTGGGCGGCCTCGGACTTACGTGATTAGTCCCCTGCTCGTGGGTAAGTCGTTTGGTCTTCTTTCCGTAAGCACCATCATTGCTACTTTAGACCTGGCTTGTCCTGATTGGAAAGGGTCTACAGCCATCGCGCCGCTCCGAGTGCCGATTTGCGTGCACATTTAATGCCCCTACGTCATTCTATGCATTGCCCATCGTGTCAATGTTCAAAGACCGAACTACCCCCGGCATTTCCTCTCCTTCTTCTTATATGAAGTGTTTGCTTCATGTTTGCGTTTTTCATTATTTCCCGCCTACAATTTTGCTGTGAGCTTGCTCCGAGTTTCTTCCGTAAAAACTCCATTGTTCTCCATTTTGTTTGTTCAAGTCACCTAGCTCTTCGTACTCACGCAGGTATTTTCCGTCCTTCTCTTTACTCTTTTACGGCATATTTCGTACCGTTTAGATATCCCTCGATCTCTTATCTACCTTTCCCATTCCTCGGTTTTTCGAGTTTCCCTTTAAGACCGGTTCGGGCTTTGTTCTATATGCTCCCCCTTTTGACGTAAAGCCCGTAGCTCTTAGGTTCTAGTTTCTCTCTTCGATGGATAGAAATAGGCCTTTCCTTAGACCCAGATCGACGCTTACCCCTGAGGAAAGGGAGTTTCTTCGCACTCGTTACCCGAGAGCTTCTTATTGGCTTCTCGGAACTGAGCTTCCAGAAGCAGAAAGGTCAGCGCCTCTACTTCGAGGTAGGAATGGTTCTTCTGGATGAATCGGGCCCCAACCCATACCTGCTAGAGTTCTGTCGCCTTCCTCGATCCGAATTCCGGCGTACAACGTTCCTTCCTTATCCACTTTTCGGGCCGGGGTTGGTTTTTTTTACCGGCTCTCAGTCTCCTGCCTTGTTGGCCCAACCGCTCAACTTCTGTGAGGGTCCATCCTTTGGGAGCTTGGACCCTTATCCTGATGATTATCTCGGCCCCCCGCTGACCGTTTGGCCGAGAGTTCATTTCACATTGCGCGCGGCGAAGACTCAGCTAGCTACCTCGGTTCTTGGTTCTTGCCGACATCGACGTCCTTCGGGCCCTCTTCTCGGCGTGCCCTTTCGTCCGAGTCCGCCATCTCGTTTTTTTCCTTCTAACCTTGTTTTACCGGTATTTCCAACTCGCTAATTTCATTTTATGTTGCATATAGGTTAATGGCTCCGAAATCTCGCCTTCAAAGAAAACGGCCGAGGCTGAGGCATCGGACTCTTCTAGTCCCCCCGAGGCCCCGTGTCGTAGGTATCCCCGGGTGTCCCACGAGGTCTTGAAGACCCGGTCCATCATGTCGGATACGGACATTGCCCGGTTGGATCTACCCGCCATGGAGGGTGCGTCCTACGCCGCCCGAGGCCGACGAGCTTGTTTGTCTTTGGCCGAACGGGACGTAGGCGGTCCCAATTTCTTTCATTTTTACCGGGATTATCTTACACGAGTTGGTGTCTGCTTTCCTTTCACCCATTTTCAAATGCTTGCCCTGATGCACTTGAGACTCGCCCCGTCTCAACTTCATCCGAACGGGTGGGCTTATCTTGTAGCGTTCGAGCAATTGTGTCGCTCCTACCCGGTTCCAATCCCCTGCTCGACCAATCTTTTCTTCTACTACTTTGGCCCCTTTACCCCTGGCTCTCCTAAGGAAGGTGACAAGTTAAAAGGCTGGTGTCTCTCCGCGTTAATCCCGACCGGAAGCTCATGAAGCCCTTCTCCGATTCTTTTAAGCGGTTTAAGAACGCGTTTTTCAAGGTTGTCGCCGTGCCTGGTAAGCCGACTTGGTTTCTGAAGGGGGTCGAGGCTGCCGACGTAGTGTGGCGCTTCCCTTTATATTGGATGGAGAGTCATCACAAAGCCAGCCCCTCGTCCTTCCGGATCTCGCAAGATGATCTCCTACGAGATGGCCCTCACGTCCCAAGGTTGGACGCCTTCGTGGAGAAGTATGGCATCCTGAGTGCAGCCTTTTTCATATCCGGGGAGGGATCTAGGCCAATCCCCTCTACTTGTAGGAGTCCCTTATTTTCCATGTTCCTTATTCTTTTGGTCATGTTTTGTATATTGTTGGCATACTTTGTGCTTATTACGATTTCCCTTTACCTCGCTTTTTTTTCGGCTCAAGATATGAGGGCCCTTCCTGGTTACTTGAAAAAAGTGAATCCGGCCGCGGCATCTTCGAGTAGTCGGTCTCGGAAACGGGCCGCCCTTGTCAAGACTGCTGTGCCCGAGGCTGATGCCTCTATTGTGGCTAAGAAGGCCAAGGTCTCAGGTGTCGAGGATTCGGCTCCATCCGCACCCTCCGGATCCCCTCAGCGGGTGTTCCGAAACTTCCAAAGGGAAACAGTTCTTGTCTCGGCGGGTGAAGCTGCATCTACGGAGGCCGTGACCGCTCCTTCGGCATCGGTTCTTTCGGTGCCTTCGACCACTCCGCCTCCTCCTCCTCCTTCAACCGGGCCCTTACGTCCTTCTTCCTTGCTTCCTCGCAGTTTCATATGGGACAAGGGGGTGACCAATGAGCTGGATGTCGCGTTCCTCCCCCCCGAGAATTTATGGAGAGCCGGGGCTTGTCCCCGCCTAGTGCTCAGGAGGTGCTTGCAGCAGAGCGGTACCTGTGTAAATCTATTGGTTTGCTGCAAGCCTATGTGATTGTGAGGGAGAAGTACACTTTGGCGGATGCAGAGAACAGACGGCTGAAGGTGTCTTGGGCCGAGGTTGAGGCCCAGCAAAAGGCTCTGAAGGAGGTGGCATCCACAAAAAAGGCTTTGGCCGATGCTGAGGCCAAGCTGCACCTTATGGAGGAGGAGCGGGACGCCGCCCGGCTTGAACGGGATGCTGCCAAGGACGCGTTTGTGAAGATGGAAAAAGATCTGCAACAGACGCGGGAAGGGGCAGAGAAGTCAGCCTCTGAATGTGTCCGAGCCCAGAAGGCGCTGGGCGAGAGTATGGAAGCGGTGAGAACCCTTCAGAAGTAGCGTGATACGTTGTTTGATAAGGTTAAAGCTGTCGAGGAGGCTCTGGCCGTATCGCAGCAGGAGCGTTTGGAGTCCGACGAGCTTTTAAAGCAGACTACCGCGGATTGCTTTGAGAATGCCCTGGAGCAGATCCGGCTTTTGAATCCGAAGACGGAGCTCAACTTGGACGGCTACGACTTTCGCGCCTTCGTCAAAGATGGAGCGTTAGTTCCGTATCAACCTCCTTCCGCCAACGCGTCCGATCAGGAGGGGGAGAGTCGGATGTGGAGAGTGAGGCGACCAAGGGTTCTCGTGAGGCCGGTCCATCTAGTTAACTTTAATCTTCGGTGTCGGTGGGCGTCTGTGCCCTTTTACTTGTAGATTTCCGGCTTTTGTGCCGTAACTTTGTATGACTTATGGAGGAATTTATTTATTCGCCCTTCTGCCATTTTTCTTAAATTCCATTTTTGAAATTTATTGACTATATCAGATACGAGTCGTTTACTCGACCAACACTGCGGTGTGGGAGAGTGGGACAGGGTTGTACGTCTTACCCTCTGGGGGTGTTAACTTAACCGCACTGCCTCATCCCGGCTTAAATGGTCGGAAAAGGTGGTAGGAACCGAATTAAGGGCGAGGCTGTCACATGTCGACCGAGGTGTCTATTACCTCAAATCTGACATTTTGACTTGATCAGGGTCGGGATGGCAGCCTGCTTTCTTAAATCGGGCGAGCGTTGACGCGTCAATTTCGTGAAGGCCACGTATGGCGTTTTCGCCGAGCTCTTACAAATGCGCGTCGGAGTACAACGGCCGGTGTCATACATCTAGATGTTTTTTCATTTCTGACCGGGTATAAGTACCTCAGAGTCAGGTTTTTGCTGGGCTTGGTGGCCTCGGCTTCATGCTTAAGCAAATAATTGTGCACATTGACGCTTTTCCTTGAAGGATTCCTTCATTAAATAAAGCAGCTCTAAAGAGCGTACAAATGGTCATAAATTATTCAAATGCAAAGCAAGGAAAAGTTGGAAAGCAATTGCAAAAATCATAAAAGAAAGTAAGAAATGACCGAGCCGTAGCCTTGGCCTAGCTATAATAGATCTTTAGCTTATCGGCATTCCATGTCCTTCTAACCGGCTTCCTTGCCAAGGTTTCGAGAACATATGCCCCAGCATCGAGTTTTTCTTTAACCCGATATGGTCCTTCCCAATTTGCTGCCAGTTTTCCGTCTCGGGAATTCTTACTACCTATGTTGGCCTGCCGAAGTACCAAGTTACCCCGGTTGAAGGATCGTGGTCGAACCTTACGATTATATTTTGCCGCGAGTAATCGCTTGGCGCGCTTCCAAGAATGAGCTGTGACTCGGATCTCGTCTATTAGGTCCAGGTCTGTCTTTAAGGCGTCGTCATTTGACGCCGGTTCTTCCTGTCCGGCTCTGATCTTCCTCCATTATGGCTGCCCGATTTCCACCGGGATCATTGCTTCACATCCATATGTCAGTCGGAATGAGGTTTCCTGGGTCGAGGACTGCACACTCGTCCTGTAGCCCCATAGAACACCGTGGAGTTGTTCGGTCCAACAAGAGTCGGCCTTTAACATGCGTTTCTTCATCCGTCAAGAATGATCTTATTGGCGGACTCAGCCTGGCCATTAGATTGCGGATGTTCGACGGAGGAGAAGTGTTGTTGGATGTCCAAGTTGGACATTAAGGCCTGGAATCTGTGGTCCGTGAACTGGGTTCCATTGTCAGTGACGACCTCAGCAGGTATCCCGAATCGAGCAAAGATATTATGACGCACGAATCTCATAATCCTGGACGATGTGATCGTAGTTAATGCTTCCGCTTCAATCCATTTGGCGAAGTAGTCTACGGCGACAATGAGCCATTTGAGCTATCCAGGTGCCGGTTTGAAAGGTCCCGAATATCCATTCCCCATTTATAGAAGGGAAGGGGGCCGCATCCCTTTTAACTCGTAGGCGGCGGCCATAAGATTCCATGTTTCGGCAACTGTCACACCGCTTGGCGGCTTCCATGGCGTCATGCTTCATGGTGGGCCAATAATAGCCGGCGTGTAATGCCTTCCTTGCCAGAGCCTTGCCCCCTATGTGTTGGCCGTTACATCCTTCATGTATTTCGGTTAGTACATACCTTGCTTCGGACTCACCGAGGCATCGCATCATCGGCAAAGTGTACTCCTTTCTGCATGGTGATCATCGACCATAGTGTAGAGGGCGGCTTCTCTCATCAGCTTCTTTGTTTCCGTGGAATTTGTTGGGATGATCCCGCTTTCCAGGTAATCTTCAATTGGTTTTCTCTAGTCCGAGGCGGACGAGATAGTCATGATGCATGTGGGCTCGGCCAAATTCTGTTGGATGACCATTCTATGATTCCCCGGCCCTTTGGTACTTGCGAGCTTAGAGAGAATGTCGGCCGGGCATTCTCTTCTCTCGAGATATGAGAGACAATTACCTCTTCGAATTCGTCATTACCTCTTTTGCTGTTTAGGTACTTGGCCAACAAGGGACCTTTTGCTTGATAAGCCGCCATCGATCGTGCGGCAACGAGTTGTGAGTCGGTAAACACCTTAACCCGCCGTGCTCCGCTTTCTTTTGCTTGAGACAATCCGGCTAAGAGGCCTCGTACTTCGGCTTGATTGTTGGAGGTCGGGAACTCAACCGGAGGGAATGCTCGCAGCAATTCCCTCGGGGCTTTCAACAATGACTCCTGCACCATTGCCTTTTGGATTGGAAGATCCGTCAACGAATACCCTCCAAAATTCCTCGTTAGCCATAACTGGAGTCAATTCCCTGATGAAGTCCGCCAATGCTTGTGATTTGATCGCCTGCCGGGCCTCGAACGTGATGTCGAATTCGGACAGTTCAATCGCCCAGCTTGTCATTCTCCCAGCCAAATCTGGTTTGTGTAAAATCTGCCGGATTGGCTGATTGGTCCGGACTACAATCCGATGTCCTTGGAAGTATGGGCGAAGCCGCCTTGCCGTTGTCAGTAATGCGAATGCCATTTTTTCCACCTTCTGATATCTGACCTCACCGTTTTGTAACGCCTTGCTCACAAAGTAGATGGGTGTCTGTCCGGCCTCGGTTTCTCTTACCAAGGCGGCGCTTACCGCTTCATCTCCCACCGAGAGGTACAAGAACAAGGTCTCCCCTTGCTCCGGCTTCGTCGATGACGGAGGAGTTGCCAAGCATCTCTTAATTTCTTCAAAGGCCGTCTCACAATCGTATTCCATCCTCCCTGGGTTTCTTTCTTCAATAATTTGAAGAAAGGTAGAGCTTTCTCGGCGGACCTCGGTAAGAATCTTGTCAGGGCCGCCAAGCGACCTGTTAATTGCTGTACTTCCTTCTTGGAGTTGGGGACTTGCATATCTAGCACGGCCTTGCATTTGTCCGGGTTGGCCTCAATCCCTCGATTGGTCAGCATGAAACCCAAGAATTTCCCCGCAGGCACTCCGAATGCACATTTGGCTGGGTTCAATTTGATTCGGTATCGTCTTAATTTGTCAAACGTCTGTTCTAGGTCCAGGATATGCTCCTCCGATTGTTTTGACTTCACGATCATGTCGTCTATATAGACCTCCACATTACGTCCGATTTGATCCTCAAAGACACGATTCATCATTCGTTGGTATGTAGCTCCGGCATTCTTCAATCCAAATGGCATGACTTGTAGCAATAGTTCGCCTTATCCGTCATGAAGGCGGTTCTTTCTTGATCTTCGGGGTGCAAGGCAATCTTATTGTAGCCGGAGTAGGCATCCATAAAGAAAAGCGGTGGTACCGGCCGAGTTATCCACTAGCTGATCAATGCTGGGCATAGGGTAGGAATCTTTTGGACATGCTTTGTTCAGATTGGTGTAGTCGGTGCATACCCTCCATTTACCGGTTGGTTTTAAGACCATGACCACATTCGAGAGCCAAGTCGTGTATTGTACTTCTCTCGATGAATCCGCGGCAAGGAGCTCTTCTATGTGACTCTCAAGGGCTTTCGCCTCGTCGTCCGAGATATTCCTCCTCTTTCGGGCCTTGGTTTCGACCCTGGCCATATGGCTAGCTTGTGACAACAGAAGTGTGGGTCGATCCCTGGTATTTCGGCTGACGTCCAGGCGAAGACGTCCTGGTTTTGTCTTAAGAATTTGATCAGTCTTGCTTTTATATCTGCATCCATGTCCCTTCCGACTTTAGTGGTCTTGGAGGGATCCGTCCCAAGGATTAATTCCTCCAACTCCCCTTCCGTTCTGGGCGTGGGTTTTCTGGTTCACGGAGGTCCAGCTCTACCATGTTGACCGATTGCCGGGGCCGCCCCTCATTTCTGACATCGGTCATCACCTCGTTGGTTCGGAGCCTCGGCGGGGATGACGGTCCTTCCTCCTCAACACGTAGAGTCTCGAAGTAACATTGCCGTGACGCTTTACGGTCTCCGAACACTTCGCCCTTTGATTCTTATCATTGATCATTTTCAATTTCGGTGCTTAGTGGACGCCTTGACATGTCCCAATTGTGTATAGTGGGTCGGCCCAGTATAATGTTGTAAGGAGAGCGGAAGTCGGCCACTACAAACCTTACCCGTTCTGACTTGAAGGCTTCCTTCGTTCCCAAGGTTAATTTGAGGTCGATATATCCTTTTGGGAAGGAACGCTCTCCATTAAACCCGATTAGGGTAGATTTGCACGGCTTTAAGTCTTCAACATCGAGGTGCATCCTCTGGTATGCATCCCAGCTTATTATGTCGGCCGAACTACCTGCGTCGACGAATATCCGTTTGACACGGCAGTTCACGACGATCCCGGTGATGACCAATCCGTCTTGGTGGCCGGGAATAACCTCCTTGAGCTCCTCGTCCGTGAAGACCAACGGGGGTGGTTTCGGTTTTGATGACGTGCCCTTGAACTTCGGTACCTCTTTTACCGTCAACACCTCCCGAAGGTATTTCTTGCGCTGGCTTATAGTATCTCCACCTCCTCCGAAACCACCACTGATCCCATTGCATTGGAGATCGGCATCTGGGTAAGCCTCTGGAGGGCTGGTTCTCCGTTTCTTTTCAGACTCCGGAGTGTTCGTGGCCGGACTCCTGCTTCGGTGGCTACCATTCCGCTTGCTAGTTTTGCCTTGAGTTTTGATGACGTATTGGCGCAGTTTCCCTTCTCTTACAAACTTTTCAATAGCATCCCTGAGTTCATAACATTCGTCAATGGTATGACCAGAGCAGTCGTGGAAGGTACAGAACTTTCCTCGGTGCAGACGTATCGGACGGTTTCGAGAGGCCTCGGCTTGGTCACCCTTTTCATTTCGGCCCGGGCTACCTCCTTCCACACTGCGAACGCGGGACATTCAAGGGGTGTAGTTGCCGTATTTCCCTTATTGTCCGTTCTTTCGGTCGGGGTCGGCTCTCCTCTCGCGCGTCGCGGGTTCCGCCTTGTGCTTGTCCGTCGATCCCTTCTTTCGGGCGATGAATTCCTCGCCTTCTCAGGCTCCTTTGCATTGGTAATTTCCATTTGCTCGACGTCTAGGTACTTCTTTGCTTCGGTATAGAACTCCGTCAATGAATATACTCGATTCTTGCACAGATGTCTGGCCAGGCGTGTCGTTGGGTCCACTCCGTTGACGAGGCAATGTACATGGACCTCTTCGGATAATGATCGTACCTGTATTGCCGTATCTCTAAACCGATCCAGATACTTCTGCAACGTTTTGCCCTTCTTTTTCTTTACTTTACTCAACGTGAATTGAGATTTTGGTTGTTTCTTGCTGGTGGCAAAGTGCAATTCAAACTTACGCCCAGTCCTCGAAATTCCGAATGGAATTATTGGGTAAAGAACTCAACCATTTGTGGGCCGGCCGGTTAGCGTGGCCAAGAAGAGTCTTAAGATGACCAGACCCTCTATGGACCTTACCCACATCAACTTTTCAAATATCTCCAAGTGATGACGTGGATCCTGGGTCCCATCATACTTGGGGAGATCGGCTAGGTCGAAATTCTTTGGGTAGGGAGCCGTGGCCGTTGCTCGAGAGAATGGGGTCCCACCTATACCGGCCAAGTATTTCATTCTATACTGCCGCGGGGATCCTCATGTCCGAGGCGTAGTGACCGCCTCATGTAGCTCGTCTGAGTCCTGATCACGGTCTCGGTTTTCTTGGTCTTTATTGCCATCAGCGGTCTGCTCGGCCTCGGTCTTCGGCATCCCGGATCCGCAAAGGTCCTCCCTTGTTCCTCCTGGGGGTCAGTTGGCGTTCTCGCCCCTTCCTAGCGTCCCCCTCGTTCCTATCACGGGGGCGTCGATTCGACTCCGGGCTGGTACGCGGACTGCTGCTATCCAGGCATACAATCTCCTTCCCTTTACGAGGGCTTCTTCGGGTTCCGCGTTGAAAAAGGTTTTCAAGTTTTTCCTCGATTATCAATTCTAGAGCACGAAAATCCTCTTGCCTCTGGAGGTGGTCTAGCTTTTCCTTGTTTTCGAACCTCTGAATCATCGACTCTTGGGTTCTCCTTAGGATGCGAACGTCGGTGTTTAATACCCGAGCGTCCGGAACCGGGTCCGTCTGGGCCTGGACTCTTGGCGACCCCTCGTGCAAAGATTCGTCGAGGGAAGGAGAGGTGGTCTCCGTGTTGGTAACGTGTCCCTCTGGAGTCTTTCCTCGGGGGGGTTGATCATGAGCCGCGGTCGACTCGGCCGGCCGAGGCTAATTTGGAGGTATGATGCTTTCCTCGTTCGGCCGGTCCGATCGCTGGTTTTGCGTGTGGCTTCTGGTGTGAGCCATTAGTGGTCACGGGGATAGAAATTTAAAGATCCCCACGGTCAGCGCCAATGTTCTGGTATAGAACACGAGATGTCAGCCCAAGGGCCGGTAGATTGATCTTGGATGTATAGGCTGGCCTGGATATCTAGGAAGGAGATAACCAGGAGAGCATGGGATCACCGTACACGACAAAGGGGTGGTGTGTGTGCACAGTGAGACTGTATGTAAATAGTCTAGGTTAGAGTGTGTGCACCTTGTTACCTGCCCTCTGTATTTATAGAGGTGTCTGGTACGATATCCGGGGCACGTCATTAATGGCGCCCCATTAATGGGGCGGATATCGGATGATACGCCTTTAATGGGACGTGTCATTAATGGGGCGGATATCCGAGATGTGACATTAATGGGACGTGTCATTAATGGGGCGTGTATCTCGGCAGGCCGATATGATAGGGGTGGATTCTGCCTAGCCGAGATTTCCGGATCTCCTGCTATGATTAGCGGATTACGCCTCCTAGCTCCGCTTGGGCCATGCTATGGACTCGGGGGCTTTTGGGCCGGTCCGTAACACATACTAAACAATTTTAAATGGAAAAATGTCACGAAATATAAAAATCTATTAATTTGTGTTAACTATAATTAAAAGTAATAATTATACCTATATAACTAATATAACATTTAAATACCGTAAATAGCTCTTAGGGGTCACTTGATCTACGATAATGATGCATATCCTTCCAACAAACAAAAGTTTAAATGACAAAGAATATTTTTCTCTCCTCATTTTTTTAAAAATATATATCAATTAAGAGGCTGCTCTCGAGGGTTTGAAGGGAGAATCTTTTTTTTTTTCTCGTTCCACGAAGAATTTTCGACCGGATTCGCGCGGGTTTCTTGTTGGGTTTCCTGGTTTCGGTCGGTATTTGGAGTTTTGAGGGAAAGCGAAGATCGTTGACTGGTTTTTGAAGTCGCCGGTGATTGGATGTTTGGAGAAGGGAGGTGACTCTGCTCCGAGCGACCTCATATGGTATCAGTCTTCATTCTGCAGTCTTGTAAGTATTGGAAAAATTCTGTGGAAATTTGGAAATAAAGTCCATATTTTTTTGGTTATATTTTGTCTTCTTTGATCGTTTGAGGGCCTTGTTTGATACAGGGATTTGGTGGGAAAGAAAAATAAGATTATCAAATTTCCTTGTTTGATACATTTTTAGTGTTAAATCTTCTAGGAACCTCAACATCAATCTTCCCTTATATGTGGAAAGATAAGATCCCACCAAAATTTATGAGATCTTAAGTTCCCACGTGAATAGTGACACTTTTGAATATATTTACCTCTCTCAAAATATTTTTCCCCCCTAAAATGCAAGAAAATTTGAACTTGGCAAGGGAATATTTTAGTCAAATTAGAACTATGCAGGAAATTTTTTTAGATAAATTTGAACTTGGCCGAAGAATATTTTAGACAAATTCGAACTTGATATGAAGTTTTTTTTTTTTTTTTTGAAATATATTTTTACAAAAAAAATTATTTTTCCTTTTCATTTTGAATTAATTAATTTTAAGGGTAAAATATATATTTCCTCATTCTTTACCAACTACTATACCTTCATTTTCTTCCTATCAAACAACTTATTTTCCCTCAAGGCACCTACCTTCCGTCATCCCTCAAAATCTTCCCTTTCCTTCTCTTCCTTTTCCTACTCAAATCTTCCTCATATCAAAGGAGAAAGTTTTCAGGAATTGGGACGAGAGTAGATAGCACCTGTGTCTTGTCAGTGAAAACCTTAACCAGTGGGATTATTATTTCCATTTTCCAGCATTAAGTTTTTTTTACCCAATATTCTTTTGGTTTAAGTAATCTGTAATTCTGTGTTAGATCATTCTAAATTTAAATTCTATTTACAGTATAAGAATTTCTTCCATATTTGACGATTGATGTTACGCCCTAAAGTTAACCCTTGTTTGCCTGTCAGAGGGTAGGGGAAGAGAAACAGCATACTAGTAAATGACTTTGGCATCTGAAGTTCTATATGCAGATGGTCATTCTTTGCAGTTTCAAATCATAATCTATATTTCAATTTCTTTCTTGTAACAGGTTTTTGATTGATTGGTTTCCAAGTCTAATATTCACATAGAACACAGTATGGTAGCAAAAAATCATCAGAATGCTACTAACTCTCCAAGTGCAAAACCAGAAGTTGGAGAGATTGATGTTAACAACTGTCTGAAAAGTTTCATCTTCTAGACCCATTAAATAAGATAACTAATTTTAAAAGTAATTGACATTTTATTATTTTCTTAAACTTTTTATACCGGTTTGAAAAACCGGTTTAAAAAGGTTCTTTATATTTATGAAACTGTCACCAATTATAATTTTTAGACCCCATCTCTGTATCCGGTCTAAATATAACGGCCCAAAAGCCCTTTTTTGTACTAGTGGGTGCTCTGTAATTGTTCAAAGTTCAATAGTTTTATGAAATTAATTATTTCTACAGATGCTATGTAACATCCCATTTTCCAAAGGTTGTATAAAATTTTTTCATCAGAGTAGAGCATCGGAGCAATTTAAAATATTGAGTAACTGATAAACCTATGGTACAATATTGTCTGTGGCATATCTTAACAATATCAATACATTTATTTGAGAATACAAAATTTCTAGCGATGAAAATACGTCTCTAAAAAGAGGCTCCAGCCGAGTCCTTATGCGTGCCGTTTACTCTTGTCTCTTATCTCCAGCCCTCGGTCCTCCAGACCCTGAAGCTATAAGAGCTGAGGTCCAATGCCCATTGGACCTCAGGTAACGGTTAACCTCATGCTTATGTAAACAATTTATGACAGATATTCATAACATTACAGCAATAATCAATACAAAAGCCCATAACAGATGTATGATTTGTCTAGATAACTGTACACAACCACTGCATATGTCCGTTATCTCTAGTCTACACCACCTCGTGCCACGATTGGCCTATCGTGTCCTCAGCGCTAGGAAAACTCACGGTATTAACAAGACTATAACTCGTCTAAAACTAAATGTGTAAGTAATGAACCAAGACAACATCTTAGTTTATGAATACAACTATCATATATAATCATACTATAAGCATCAGAGTTAGTGTTACGATGCGTCGCGAACGTACCTTAGTCCGTATAGATAGCGGTACGTCTGTCTGTCAATACGTGTTCTCGGACAGCCTATAATATTATCATCGCATTATTATCTCATAAATAATATCTCAAGAGATATTACAGCCACTATTGACCTTTTTACCCCCGGTGGATTTGTTATTCTAATTATAACCCCTAATTTCGTGAAAAATGCTGATTTCAGCATTTCGGGCAGATTTTTCGCCTAAGTTTAAAAAATCATAATTAATTCTAAAAAAATTGAAATGAGGATCCATAAGATTCCTCGGAATCCTTAGGATGTCTATTTTCAATGAAAAATACTAATGTTTTCCCAGAATCCCTGACTCATTCCCAAGTTTAAGGTTTCTTAACTCTGCCCAGAATTTTCTAGAAATTAGTAGCCCAACTTTGAGAATTTTTATTTCACTGTACAGAGCACAAAATAATATATTCTAGGTATATTTGAAAATTCCTATATGTCTAATTTATCCATAAATTTTCTCAGAATTTTCAGAACCTCTGATCTTCAACTTAAAATGCGGCGTTTTTACCCACGACTTCGAGGAATCGCTAACCGACAAAATTTCGCGAGTTTCGCTACTTTGATCCTAATCTTCCAAAAAAATTTCTATAACACCTTCTTCATCAATTTTTTGAATTAAAACCAATTTTAACCATAAAAACATGATAACAAGAATATATTGGAGGATTTAAAGATCAAAACAACATTTAAGCCATAAACTAAAGAGCTATAACTTAAGAACTAGAGAGTTTACCCTTGGAGAACCTTGCTACTCCTTCTTGCTATGACTTTCTCTCTACTCTTGCTTCTCTAAACTTATATACTTTGGTTGAGTTTTGGTGTGAAAATTATGAAGAACCTAAGCTCCTATTTATAGTAAATTGGTGTGGCATTTTGGTAGTTAAATGGAACTTGCCTCTTCTTGCTTTTGAGCCAAAGGATCTAAACTTAGTTAAGAAGTTTTAATTTTAACCATTGGACCCATACTTAATGAAGAAGTTTCAATTTAATTTAAAAGCATTTCTCTTGATTTTTCCCTATTGGTGGATTTAATTAATATTTTCATTAAATCAATTAATCTCTCATACACACACACCACAAAACCGTGTACTACCTCCTCCTTCATCCATTTTTGCATTGATGACAATTAATGATCCCATGTGATCCATTAATTATTTCCTCCAATTTGTCCCCTTACTCCCCTCTCTCCTCCATCAATTTTTCAATAAAAACCCCATGTGCTTGCTTTAATTAGACTTAAATAAAAAACAAAACTTCTTCCTCTTTCACCAAGCCAAGCTAACCGTGTCTCTCCTTCCCTCTTGGCTCAAAGAATGTGTTTCCATTGAGTCTAATAAATGAAGATTCTAGCCTCCTATTGGTTCTACCAAATTCACAAGGATTAAGCTTAATTATGAAATTAATTAGAACCTTTGGATTTGGCTTTATGAGGTTTAATATTGGCCTTCCATATTTAATCTTAATTAACATCCCTAATATGGTGGTTTAGATGTTTGTTAAGTGTAATTGCCAAAATATGATTGGTTCCAAGAATAATCATGGTCATTAGAAACTCATTTGATGCTAATCTTGGTACTTCATTAGCTCTTGGTTTCTAATCAAGGTAATACATCCTTAATTATGCTTCTTTAATTTATTAATTAATTAATGTATTTATTTTAATTGTTGCAAATTAAATTGTCCATTAGTTGTTTGGCAACTTTCTCTCTAATTTGGTATAAGTATTTTTAGGTCATTTAATTGTCTCTTATGAATAAATTAAGACTATGCTTAATTATGATAATTTTATGATGTTTTATGATCCCTAAATGAAATTAGAATATTTTGGTCTTTAACTTATTTAATTTTAAGAAGAAATTACTTAAAATAACAATCAATAAGCTTCTAAAGTTTGAGACCACATATTCACCTATTTTTAATAGGTATTATTTGTCAAAATATGACATTTGTAATAAGTGAAATTTTTAAGGTATTACATGCTATGTGTCATCTCATGATCTGACATTGTATTTTCTATTAAAAAGATAATGGTTGCATACCTTAGGGGGTTAATAGTTAAAAAATAAAAGATCAAGAGTTAAATTTAACTTTAAAATGTAAGGGTTTCATGCACCTATTAAATTATGTGGGGTTTAACCTTATTATTATATTTATCCTTATTTTTTTGACATATCAGAGTGCACCATTTGAGGATTAGATTTGAAACCTAAAGCTGAGGCATTCTCGATGGAAGAAATACAGGTTCGAATTTTAAAACATATGTTTTTGTGTTTTGACCATTACTCACTATAACGGCCACCAGAATCTATGCTTGAGACTTGAATGTTGTCGACCATCGCAATTGAAGGAGGAATACAAATGACGAGTCAACATAGCCAGCAGTGCAAGACCAGAACGTCCAGCTACGATAGAGGTAGATTCCAATCTGGAGCCTTGCATCGTCCATCCAGAGTGAGTAATTTCGGCGGTTGATGAGCATTATTTATGCCATGTTTTCCCTATAAATGTGTGACTATTTTATGCTGTAAAAGCATCTTATTTGAGCAAATATGCCATAATTCACCGTAAGGAAATGCAGGATACATATCATAAATTAGGATAAATGCATAAATATCTTGTACATGTGCACAAAAAGAAGACAAGCTTAAAGGTTATTATGAATGCACATAGCATTGCTGATACAATGCTATAACATCGGATCAGCTCTATCAAGCTGCAATACAATGCAACTCATATGCTATAGTAGCGTAAAGGACGCAATGCTATGCGCCGTATGTTCTGACTTTTCCTCGAGGCTTTTTTAGGAACTAAGTACAGGTTAATGGATGGACGTTAGTTCACGGTTGGATTATTGACGGATTGGAATAGAAGATATGGATGATGAAGATTATGATTTGGAGAATCCCGTAGAAACAATCTACTAAATTTGCAAAGTTAGACCTGACATATTTGGAAAGGCCCAGCTCACTGAACTTACACCGCAATTAAACATGACTATAAAAGGAAAAGATGGCTAACCCTAAAGATCATCGAGTCATGGAGAGTCCAAAAGCGTTCCTATTTGGCTGGGCTTGAAAGAAGAGGGAGATAATCACAAAGTAAGAGAACTCCAGGAGAACCCAATCCTTCCTTATAGTGAGACAGAGATGAGAAGACGTGGAGTTGTCAAGTGATAGGCTTCTCCTACGCCGTCGAAACCTCCACCAAGCTTTCTGTTTTTCTTTTGTTAATTTTAGTTAATCTTTTGTCATGGGTTATTCTGTTGTTAATCATTTAGTGGTTCCCTTGTCAGTCATGAACTAAACCTCCTTTGGCTGGGTGATGATAAATTCTTGAGTGTAGAATGAACCCAGTTTGCTAGTACTTAATTTAATAAATTCAGTTTGTTTATCAGCAATCTTAATTCTTGTCGGTTAGTGGAAGCTAAGGGCTAAATTAGTGGCATTGGCTTACTGGAAGGGAGTTGGGGTTAGACATCTGATAGGCAGTGTTTGCTGGGCAAGCTTGTATAAGGCTTGACCTATTATTGTAGGCTTTAGGCATGGGTCTACCACTCATAACTTTAACACCTTGATTTGAAAAGATAATCTGAACTAAAAATAGCTATAGGCATATGGGAGAAGTATAGTTTAGGTTGTACGTATAGGATGCGGAAGCTGCTGTATAAAATAGTGGTGGGTTAACTGAATAACATTGTGAAAGGTAGTTATGTTGCTACATTGCGACAACTGTGCAGTATAATTGCTTTAGCAATGCGCTAAGGAAAACTGGGGGATTGATATGCTTAGGATGAAGTCTGATGCTCAGCCTATCTTTTACTGATATCTTCTTACGACTACGATCATCTGTTATTTCTTTTTTATTATTTATAATCACAAAAAAAAACCCAAACCAATCATATTTTATTTAAATTTCTTTACACAATTATTTGCGTGAATCTGTGTCATCATCGGTATCTCAGTTTCTGTGGGACGATACTCTACTTACTCTTTATTACTTGTTCGATTGGTTCACTTGCCGATAAGGAAATCGACCAACAGCGGCCAGCAGTGGCGGATCCAAAAAATTAATCAAGGGGCACTGTTGGTCGATTTCCTTGCTGGCAAGTGAACCAGTCGAACAAGTAATAAAGTGTAAGTAGAGTATCGTCCCACGTAGACCGAGATACCAAAAAGAGTGACGCTGTAGCGATTGCTATGATAGTTGTGCAAGTGAAAGTAAATATATTGGGATGAGAGGTTGTTGTGATTATGCTACTAGCAAAAGTAAACAGAATGACTTTAAACATGAGAAGATATCAGTAGGAGGTTAGGCTAGACTCAGAATCACCCTTAAGTGCATCAATCTCCCAGTTGCTCTACCCAATGCTATAGCATCTATACTGCACAGCTTCCGCAATTGCTACAGCATAGCTACTACTTACAAAGGTATTTGGTTAATCCACCTCTATAGTTTACCGAAGCTTCCGCGTTCGATACATATGAAGCTAATATACTCCTTCCATATTCCTATGGCAACTTTCTAGTCAGATCTGCGCTACGCTCAGGGTGTTATGGTTATGAGAGGTAGACTCATTCCTGAAGCCTACAATAATAGGTCAAGTCGTGTACGGGCTGCCTAGCAAACACTGTTTCTCAGAGGTCTAACCTCAACTCTTTGCCAGTAAGCTAAGGCCACAAATCTAGCCCTTAACTTCCGTTAACCGACTAGTAATTAAAACACTGATAAGCAAACCAAATTTATTGAATTAAGAACTTGCAATTGGATTCATTCAACAACTTAAAGACTCGTCCTCGTCCAGCCATATGAAAATCAGTTCATGACTGACGAGGGACACACAAAACAGACACTAATAGAATGACCCATAATCGAGAAAACAAAGATAAAAAGGGAACACAGAAAGCTTTGATGGAATTTCCAACGGCGTGGTTGAAGCCCTGTCACGTCACCACTCCACGTCTTCTTCGTTCCATCGTACTGCAGGGAAGGATGCTGGGTTATCCTGAAAGTCTCGTGCTCTTGTGAAATCTCTCGCTCTTTTCTCGAGTCTGCCAAAAGATAGAATCTTGTTCTAGGGCTCTCCGACTCTCCTAGGGTTGGCTTCGCTGTTTCCTTTTATAATCAGGTTTTTCTTGCGTCGTAAGTCACAGCGAGCCGAGCCTTTCCTAATCCGTCGAGATTTATTGTATCTCTAGATCCGAGTAGATTGCTTCTGTTGATTCTGTGGGATTCTTCAAATCGTTTAGTTCCGATCCTCCGCATCTTCTATTCCGTTATATCAGCAACCTAACTGTCAGTAGCGTCCTTTTCTTTTATTCCTGAAATCATCTGGGTAAAAAGGTCAGAAAACATACCGCATAGCATTGCGTCCTTTACTTTGCTATAGCATTCGTGATGCCTTGTATTGCACTTCGACTCGCATTTGTCGAATGCTATAACATCATATCGCTACGCTATACGTTCTTCTTTAAAGACCATGTAAATTGTTCCATTCTTAGCATATGCAAATGATTTCTATTCTTCAGTCCCTATATTATGAATGTATGTCTTTTTGCTTAGATTATTTGCAGTTAAGCTTGTATTTAACATTCAATTCAATCATAAAGTATAGGGAAAACATGGTACGATTTGTGCTCATCAGGCACTAATAGTGGCGGGGGATTTGGGGGCAGCATCCCCGATTTTTTTTTTTTAAAGATAGTTTTAAATGCATTAAAAAAACAAAAGAATATAAACAAGAAAAGAAAAGAATATAAAAAAAAATTCATGAAATCAAGTGAATATTGATGATGTAATAAGAGAGTCAATTATTTTACAAACCTGTCATTTAGAAAAGCAAGGGTAAGTGCTGTTAGAAATACAACTACATAAAAATTACAATGAAGGGTAAGCACTCAATAAGTTCAAGTACATATATTTTAATAACAAAAGTATATTATAATAAAAATAATTACGATGTCATCCTTCTAGGCCTTATTTTTTGAAATTCCATATAATTGTATTATTATCAATGCTATCAAATACATATTTTTCAATATAAGGCATTAAACAATCATTTAACCATTCATCCCCCATCCGATTATGAAGTGCAGTCTTGATGTATTAAGGGTGGACACTTAATTTAAGGGTAGGCAATCATTCAAACATGTATTAATTTTTTTTAAAAAAAGAAAATTGCTAATTCCTCAATTCAAGGGGGACACTTGCCCCCTTCTCTTGTATGTGGATCCGCGTATGGTGTCCAGAGATCTGTGAATTTCGACGACGAACATCTCTTCATCCTTGTTCCAGATCTGGACAGTCACTGCAAGGGAGGAAGGCGAAATCCATGCTTCATTGTTGCTGGAATCTTACTCCTTCTTTAGCGTAATACTCTATGGAGGATCCGTTTGTAATTGAAGCCTAAACGTCTGCAAAATCAGAACACCCAGCTGAGAATGAGGAAGCTTCTGATATGAATTTTTGTACGACGTCGTACGTCTGCAGAAAGTACAGTAGTATATATTTTTTTTTTGGGAATATTTTTGATCGATCATCCTTTAAGCGATGATAGAGCTAGAACACGATAGAAGTAGGGAAAGGAACATAGAGCAAAGAAACACAATGATGAGTCATTGTCGGGAAGAGGATCAAGAATCACAACTTGTAGAATATGCAACTGCTCCTACTCATGCCTTTGAAAGTGTTCTTAAAGAAGCCCCTCCCTCACCTCCAGGAGAGATTCGCATCATGAAGAAGGTGAAGACTGAAGACAAATGATGATCCAGATGGTGCCATCTCCATCGAAGTTGACATTGCATCCCCATACCCACTCCAAACACTCACATCCCAGACACCCCAACATTATTGACGGAACTAGTACTTGAGACACAGGTAATTCCACCTTCTAAGGTTAATGAAGACATCTTTATGAATAAAGACAATCCCTCTACTGCCAGGACAATACCCTCCTTTAAGGTTAACCCGGATGATGTCACTATTGGCATGAATGGAAACCTGCCAACAATCAATTTTGCAAATCACATTCTTGAGCTACTGAACAAAAGAATGGGGTTAATAGTCATAGTAAAACTCTTGGGACGTAAGGTAGGATATCGTCAGCTTCTCCCGAAACTTCAAAACCTATGGAGACCAAGAGGGCAACTCCGTATTACAGATTTGGATTAAGATTGCTTCCTGCTAAAATTTCAAGATGACTTAGATTTCCAGAATGCACTCATTAATAGTCCTTGGGTGATTTATGGACATTACTTGAGTGTGCAACCATGGTCTCCATTTTTTAAACCTCACGAACATGTTATTAATCATGTCATAGGTTGGGTAAGTCTACCAAGGTTGATGGCCAGATATTGTCATAAGAACATCATCCGATCAGCTGTAGTGTCTTTGAAGAGGTCATTAAGATGAACTATAACACTGATTTGGTGATAAAGGTAAATTTGCAAGATTTGCAGTACTAATAGACCATAAAAAACCTATTATATCTAAGATTCAAGTTAATGGTGAAATTATATGCATTGAATATAAGGGACTCCCCTCGATTTGTTTCCATTGTGGTAGATATGGACACTTGGAAGGAGCCTGTCCGGAAAAAATACCAGAAACTACAAGTAATGCTGTGCAGGATGAAGGCCCTTCGGTGACGCATGGGATGAAAACAACAGAGGGTGTGCGTGAAACACACCAATTTGGTGCTTGGATGCAGGTATAACATAGGAGGCGACCATATGAAAAAGTAGCCAAAAGGATGAGGTCCAAAACGCAATGCTCTTCCAACTACATCGCAATATAATGTCCTCAATGAGGTAACGACCTGGGAAGAAGAGCAAAACAAATTGCACAATAATGCCACAGCTCCCCTTAATGCTGAGACACTTGCAACTTAATTGGAAAAAAAGGGAAAGAACAAAGGACACAAAAAAAAAAAAAAAAAAAAAAACTAATCCCACTAGTAAACAAAAAGAAACTCTAGGGGTGATCTCCAATAAGGACAACATTTTCCAATCATCCTATTATAGATCCTCGCAAGCTCAAACCACATTGCTAAGAGGCAACCATACGTCAATAACAGTTCAAGATGGTAGGGTGCCACTTCGCATCCAGGACACTACCTTGATTCAAAATGGAGATCAACCACAAAATTCCAACCTAGGCCAGTCACAGTCCTATCACAAACCACCTAACCCAACAGCGCAAAATAGGGGCATTCAATTGTCCACTGGTCTTCATATCCATAAGCTTGATGCCAAACCAAATGACAATGCAGCGGACCTTTACTTAGAGTTTTTAAACAAATAACACGTGGTATTAAAGATAACCAGCAGGATAACATGCTTATTGAGGGAGTTGATTTTGACTTTGCTCCTTTAAATTGATTTTGACTCTGCTCCTTTAAATTGATTTTATGTCTATTATGACTAGGAATTGCCAGGGCGCTCTTGATAAAAGATTTCCCTATGTTTTTAATTCCTTCGTGGCTAATTAAAAGCTTGACATTTTTGTTGTAATGGAACCTGTATCTCTGGAATCAAGGCCGATAAAGTCATTAAGCGTCTTACCTATCAACATTCTCATCGCATTGAAGCTCATGGATTTTCAGGAGGGATATGGGTGCTATGGTCTGACTATGTGGAGTTGTGAGTAATTACCAACCACATTCAATTTGTCCACATGGATCTCTACTGTACCTCTAATATCAAATTCTTATTCACTGCTATTTATGGTAGCCTACAATCCAATATGCGAAAATTCTTATGGGAAGATCTCTCCAACTTGGCTCCTTCACATCATACCCCTTGGCTATTAGCAAGGGATTTTAATGCGATCGTTAACCAGGATGAAAGAAAGGGAGGAATTGGGCGATTGAACAATGGCTGTAATTTATTCAAATCATTTATTCACCAACATGGATTGATAAATCTGGGGTTCAATGGACCACAATACACCTGGAGATGAGGCACTTTACATGTGAGGTTAGATAGAGCACTTGGAAAGCTATCTTTGATAAATAATTTTCACTCTTCCTGGGTTGATCATTTGCCTAAGATAATTTCTAATCATAGGCCAATCCAGATTCATGTAAGTCTTGGAAGCAAAAAAAGCCAAACTGATAAGCCCTTCAGATTTTTAGCATCATGGGTAACCCACTCACACTTCACAAACTTAGTCCAAAAGAATTGGAGTCCATGTCATGATATTGTGGAAAATATTAGGGCCTTCTCTTCCGTAGGTCAAACTTGGAACTCTAAGGTCTTTGGCTCAATCAGTGCAATGAAAAAAAAGGGTTCTTTCTCACCTCAAAGGGATCCAAAGCAAGCTTGAAAATTTTATAGATCATTCCTATCTTTACAACCTCAAACAAAACCTACGAGAAGAATTCAAGGAAATATGCCTTCAAGGGGAACTTATGTGGATGCAAAAGTCAAACTCAGATTGGTTATGTTTGGGTGACCGTAATACCACTTTCTATCACACTAAAGCTTTAATTAGGAAGCGAAGATGTCGGATCACAAAACTCAAATCGGAGGATGGTGTTTGGATTGAAGACGAAAATCATCTTTCGGAGCTCGCTTGAAACTTCTATGTCCATCTTTATTCCTTAGATGATTCCCACTATGTCCCTTATAAACTCAAAGGTTTGTTCCCTTCCATGTCTTAGCTTGATTATGATTGGCTTAATCACTCTATTAGTATTTAGGAAGTTAAAAACACCCTTTTTGCAATGAAGCCACTGAAGGCTTTAAGGATAGATGGGTTACACACTCTCTTCTTTCAAAACCAATGGGATATTGTAGGCCATAGCCTTTACTCAGTTGAACAAATAATAAAGTGTAAGTAGAGTATCGTCCCACAAAGACTGAGATACCAAGAAGTGACGCTCGATTGCTATGATAGTTGCGCAAACAGAAAGTAAATATAATTGGTTTGAGAGGTTTTTGTATTTATGCTAATAACAAAAATAAATAGAGTATTGTAGTTTTAAGAAGATATCAGTAGAAGTTAGGCTAAACTCGGAATCACCCTTAAGTGCATCAATCCCCCAGTTGCTCTACCCATTGCTATAGCATCCATGTTGCCGGCCCGCAATGCTACAACATAGCTACTAACTACAATGCTATTCGGTTAACCCATCACTATAATCTATCGAAGCTTCTGCGTCCGATACATATGATACTAACTATACTCCTTCCATATTCCTATGGTAACTTTCTAGTTAGATCTGCATTACACATAGGGTGTCATGGTTATAAGAGGTAGACCCATTCCTGAAGCCTACAATAATAGGTCAAGCCTTACACTAGCTGCCTAGCAAACACTGTTGCTCAGACGTCTAACCTCGACTCCTTGCCAGTAAGCCGAGGCCACAAATCTAGTCCTTAGCTTCCGTTAATTGACTAGTAATTAATTCACTGATAAGCAAACCGAATCTATTAAATTAAGAACTTGCAACTGGGTTCATTTAACACTTAAGGATTCATCCTCGTTCAGCCATAGGAAAATCAGTTCATGACTGACGAGGAAAACACAAAATAGATAGTAACAGAATGACTCATGATCTAAATACTAAAATAAAGGAGAAAACAGAAAGCTTGACGAAGTTCCGATGGCGTGGAAGAAGCCTTGTCACGTCACCACTCCACGTCTTCTTCTCTCCATCGTACTGCAAGGAAGGATGCTGGGTTATCCTGGAATTCTCGTGCCTTGTGAAATCTCTCACTCTTCTTTTGAGTCTGCCGAATGTGTAATCTTGTTTTGGGCTCTGTGCGACTCTCCTTCTAAGGTTGTCTTCCTGTTTCCTTTTATAATCAGCCTTTCTTATGGCGCAAGTTCCAGCGAGCTGGGCTTTCCAAATCTGTCGAGGCCCATCGCATCTTCTGTCCTTAGTAGATTGATTCTACTGATCCTGTGGCATCTTCAAATCTTTCAGTTTTGATCCTTTGCATCTTACATCAACAATCTACCTATCGTTCTCAACCTTCTTTATTCCTGAAATTATCTAGATAAAAAGGTCAGAAAATATGCCGCATAGCATTGCATCCTTTACTTTGCTATAGCTTTCGTGATACCTTTTATTGCATTTCGAGTTGCTGTCAGAATGTTGTAGCATAGTATCAGCTTTGCTATACATTCTTTCCTAAAAACCATGTAAATTACTCCTTTCTTAGCACATGTTTAGGATGTAAATGGTTTCTATCCTTCAGTTCCCTATATCATGAATATATGTCTTTTTGCTTGGATTGTTTGCAGTTAAGCTTATATTTACCATACAATTCAGTCATGAAATATAGGAAAACATGGCATAAATTGTGCTCATCACGTACTCTCTCCCTTACAGGCCATATTACCTTAGCAAAATCTGTACTATCATCTATTTCGCTCTACACAATGTAGAGCACTATTATTCCTTCATCTTGTTGCAAATCAATGGAAAGCCTCATTAGATAATTTATTTGGGGGAGCTCTGAAGACCATTGTGCAGTCAACTTGGTTCGATGGAGTGAACTTTGCAAGCCAAAGGACCATGGTTATTGTGGCCTCTTACGACTTGAAGCCCAAAACAGAGCTTTCTTGGCAAAGTTAGTCTTCAACCTCTTTTCCCAATCTGAATCCCTTTAGGTCAAAGTGTTGCGAGGGAAATATGGTTTTCATAGCAACTATGATTTGCCAAAACTCGTTAACCCGCAGTCATCCTCTTTTTAGAAGAACCTAGTTCGTTATTCATGGGAGGGATTTTCACATATTAAATGGAAGGTGGGTAATGGTAAGAGTATAAGATTCTGGTCTAATTATTGGGTTGGGGAACATAGACCACTGAAACACATTTCCTCCACACCAATCTCTGATAATGATTTGCTTAAGCCAATTACCGATTACATCGATGAGGACGGCAATTGGCGAATCCATTTATTTCAACATTTGCTTCCATTTAGTCCAAGAAATCTGCACCATCATAGTGAAACAAGATCAGGGATCTCCCTCTTGCTTCTTGAGCCTACCCTCCAATGGGAAATTTTCAGTGAAATCTACTTATAGGGCTACAGAGTCCCTTAATTGGGATGATGTCGAAGTCAAATGGAAAAAAGTTCGGAGTTGCTTGTAGCTAAGCGAATTAAAAAATTCATTTGGCTGCTTCTTAAAGAAAAACTTCTGACAAACTCTGAAAGACAACAAAGAGGTATGTCACAGACCATAGCTGCTCTCTTTGTACCAGCAACGTGGAAAATACCAACCATGTGTTTAAAATTTGCCCCCTAGTAAGCTTTGTCTGGAAGAAAATCCTCCTGTAGGATTTATGTGAGGGAAGACATTTCATCATGGGTAACTAAGCAGCTCGCAAATAGTAATCTTGATCCTACTAGCTAGGGGTGAGCGTTCGGTCTTCGGTTCGGTTTTTCGGTTAAAACCGAAAAACTGAAATACATACATTTTCACCATTTAACCGAAACCGAAGAGGCTAAAAAATCGAACCGAATTAACCGAAATATTTTGGTTCAGTTTTGCAGTTAATTCAATTTTTGGGCTTAAGTTGGGCCTTATTGTAGGCCTTATTGTTTGGGTTAATTCTATAAAATGGCCAATTTACTTTTTTTTTTTGGCTCAAATCAATGTATAATATTGACTATTGAGTACAACCTGGGTCTAGAGTGTACTTTACATGGAGCAGCTGGTATATATTGGTTTTCACTTGTATGGCAATAGGTTGCAAATTTTAAAATCAAAACATGGAGCAGTTGGTAATACCATTGCCATACAAATCAAAACCGATATTGCCATACAAACCGATAATATACCAGCTGTATGTACCGAAAAAATACTTCATAAACTGGAGGAGGAATTATACAAAACATGGCAGCAAGCCAACAACCAAAATTACAGTGGAGGAAATTATACAAAACATAGCAGCAAGCCAGCAACCAGCAATATCACAAATTCTAAGTTTTTAACTACATCATAAACTTAAACAACTGCAGCAACTCATCCATCACAGAGCCAACATAAAATGATTAAAAATAAGAAAGATATTGAGAGTAACCTACAAATTAAAACAAGAATAAATCAAATAAAAAGAAAAGAAATAATTTAATAAATATCAACAAAATACAAAGATAATGAAAAATTACTTACAAAGATGTTTGCATTGCATCTACTATAAGTCAACAGTTGCCTCCAATACAATGTTTTGAAAATCTAATAAAAAACAAAATTAGATGTCCCTTGAAAGATCATAATAAATATTATTCTAATAAAAATAGAAAATAGATGTAAAAAGTATTACCAAGTTGTATTTGATGAAAATCATCATTTCCTACTTCTGCAACATAGTTAAGTGAGTGCCTAACCCAATCTTGAGCACAAATTAGTGATTGTACAACTTTAGGTGTTAAAGAGCTCCTAAATGAATCTAGAACTCTTCCTCTAGTGCTGAAGGTAGACTCAGAAGCAACAGTAGAAACTGGGATAGCCAACAAATCTCTTGCTATTTGAGAAAGAATAGGGAATCTAGGACTATTTCACCCTTCACCAACTTAATATATCAAAATCATCTTTTCTAGTCTCAATTTCTTGATTTAAATATCTATCCACTTCTGTTCTACTAGTCCTTCCACCAAGATGGTCATCCATGAATAATTGCTCCTCAATATCAAGCAATTTTCTAACTTTTAGACTAGGGTCATCACCATCAAGAAGATCTTGTGTGTCATTTAATGGTCCCGTTTCGGCTAGGCTGAAGGAGAAATAACCTTATTGTATTCATTATATAAAGAAATCAAGACTTCTTTAATATGCACCGCCAAATGTTCCCTAACAGCACGTGTATGCATCTTACAAAGAGCAAATTGCACCAAATCTAGCTTATATCAGGTGTCAAGAACAGTAGCAATATAAATAAGTTTATTGATCTCCATAGGATCTCCCCAATACTTGTCATATTTCTCCTTCATTCTACTTGCCACATTAGATAACTCCACCAAATCACTTTTTGTCCACTCATTCAAGAAATGATAAATCATGTAAATTTCACGGAAGAAGTTATTGGAAGTGACATATAAAGATCCAGAAATTCAATTAGTCAAATCATAAAAATGACTCAACACCATAGTCATCCTCCTAACATTCTTCCAATCTTCCTTTTCAGGCACCCCATGTTCAAGATCAAAACAAAAGTATGGATCTTTGTCCTCATACCTCTTAAAGGCTGCCTCAGATTTTTGAGCAGTCTCTAACATCAAATAGGTAGAATTCCACCTAGTATGGACATCCAATCATAACATTTGCTTGCTTTGAATTTTCTCATCAACACAACTTTCTTTAAACTTTCTCATTCTAAGTGGTGACTGTCTAATAAAGCGAACAACCTCTCTAACTTTTTTAACTGATTGTCCTACTTCTTTTAGCCCTTCACTGACAATCAAATTGATTATGTGTGCCACACATCTCATGCAAATTTTGACATTTCATAACTGAATGCCCCCCACCTCACAATTTTGCCTTCCAAATATTCAATTGAAACATCATCAGAGCTAGCATTGTCTACAGTAATTGTGAGCACCCTTTCAATACCCCATTCAAGCAAACACTTCTCAACTTCCATTCCAATGTCCCTCCCCTTGTGACTAGAGATACGAATGAAATTCAAAACCCTCTTTTTCATTGACCATGTGTAATCTATAAAGTGGGCAGTAATACAAATGTAATTAATTCTTTGGATTGATGTCCAAGTGTCAGTAGTAAGACAAACCCTTTGTGTTTGTTTTTGTTCCAAATAATCTTTAAATCTCATTTTTTCGTCAATATAAAAATTGAAACAGTCACGCGCTATTGTCCATCTTGATGGAATTTTAAATCTAGGCTTTGCATACAACATAAAATTCTTAAACACAACACCCTCAACAAACTTATAAGGCAATTCATCAACAATTATCATAGATGCCAAGGCTTTCCTAATACCATCTTGGTCAAATTTCCAATTCACAAGGTTGAATTTATCATCTTCAACATTAAAATTTAAATGACTTTGTTTAAGTTCTTCAGGAGGGGGCTTCTACTTACAAACATTCGCAAAATGATTATTTAGGGTAGTGGTTCCATTAGATTTTAGATCACAAGCAATAATGTTTCCACAGTAATTACACTAACCTTTTATCTCACCAGCATCATTCACAAATTTGGTGAAGTGGTCCCACACTTTGGATCTTTGCTTCATAGTTTTCGTTTTCCCAACTGCAACTGGTGAAAGCTTATTGGTCACACTTGCACTTGCACTATCCCAAACAGTTGGTAGAGAAGCAACTTGGTCAGCCATAATTTCACCTGGAGATGAATAATTATTTCAAGAACAAACAGAAAATGGTAATCTTAAAAAAAGAAACCGAAAAAACCCAACATTGCTATAGTAGTTAGCTGGAATCAAGCATTTATTTATGCTAGGCTATATTATGGTGTTATTCTGGAGGTGTCTTATGTTATCTACGACCAAACATTTATCATTCTCTTTTTTAATCGTCAAGTAGTTGAACTTGGTATGAGCTTGATTTCTTTTTCTAAAATGTTCAAACCTTGGTACGTGATTCTAAAAATCGAGCTTATTAGCAAGAGAAGCTTATTAACATTTACAAGCAAATACCCACAATAGAGAAATAACCACAAAAATTGACACCCACATCAGAAAAATTGACACCCACAACCTTTCCAAACTGAGAGATGACGCTGAAAATACAAGCATTGATACCCACATCAGAAAAATCGACACCCACAACCTTTTAAAACAGAGAAACGACCTGAAAATACAAGCATACAGAGTGAAGTGAAGGAACTGATGAAGAGGGAGATCGCAGTGGCAAATCGTAGAGTAACACCAGTTTTGCAAAGTCTGGCACAATCGGAGTCAAGGCGAAGTGACTGGGTGACTGTGGGAGGAATACGACGGGAAGCGCAGCTGAGAAATGAAGATCTGATCTCAGATTCTGAGAAGGTGAAGTGAAGGGCTGCGATTCTGCGAACCAAAGGCGAAGTGAGTGAGAGTGAGAGGCGAGAACTCAATGACTGAAGCAGTGAAGTCGATGGGTTACTACCACTGGGTTAGGGTTTTCAATGGAAAGAGGAATTGGGTTGGGTCAAATGTACTGGTCTTGAGGTTCATCATTTTAATTAATTTGGGCTAATTCGGTTTTGAAAGGTAAAAAGATATACATATACGTCATCATTTTAATTAATTTCGGTTATTCGGTTTGAACAAAAACCAAAATTTTCAAAACCGAACCAAATTATTCCGTTCGGTTTTTTTCGGTTTTGATTTGCTTCACTTTCTACTACCAGCTGGCAAATTGGATTTTGCATTACAATTTGGGAAATCAGAAATCGACACATTTTTGCTGATGAAACTTTTACAGTTGATGACATTTTTTAAGATACAAATAACGGTTTTCCTATTCCCTCTTGATGTAAATCTTTTCGTTTCACTACCTTCGTACATTTTTGTGAAGTAATGAAATCTTCCTTCCATTAAAAAAAAAAAAGAAAAATGAGGCCGCGGCCCTTTCCTGGGGACGGAAAAATAAAATCGCAGAGAACAGGATCGCAGGAATCAATATTGCTCGATCAGATCTGAGAGGTTTGACCACCGTCTTCTTCATCGTGAGTGAGAAGGAGACAGAACTCGACGCTATTTGAACTGGAGCTGCGGTTGCCGACTGAGAAGAAGGCGACTATCCTCAACAGAGCGACGGTTAGAGAGGGTGGGCGCGACTGGGTCTTCTTCTTCCTGGAGTCGAGCAGTTGCACGGCGTAAGGACGCTGCCGCTGCTGTGAGTCTTCTTCATCAGGTCCGACGGGTTTGGTGAGAGGGATCAGAACGCGACTGAGCTTCAAGAACCCACGCCCTCTTCTTCTTACTTTGTCATTGAGTAGTTTTTCATCTCTTTTTCCCTTGTGATTCCGAATTCTTCAAAGATGGTTTGCAGAAGCAGAGAATTCTTCATCACTTTGCAAGGAAATGTCTAGAGGGAAACACTGAATTGGAGACGATTTAATACACAACGATGGGTTGCAGAAGCAGAGAACTCTTCTCAAATGACTCTTCTTCCTCTTCTTCATTGTGTGAGGCTTTGCTCTTCGCCACCATGTGCATCATTGGCCTTCCCGTTGACGTGCATGTTAAGGATGGTTCTGTCTATTCTGGAATCTTCCACACTGCTTCTGTTGACAAGGATTATGGTGAGTTTTTGTTTTAGGTGCACTATCTAATCTTCTTCTTATTAATCTCTTCCATTTTTTTCCTTGGGGAAACTCATTCAGATTTGAATTTTGTTGGGAGCTTATATCGATTTTTATGGAATGGGACATCCTGTTTGTGACTGATCGTTATCATATTTATTATCTTTCGTGCTGCTTGTTTTCTTTATCTGTTTTCTTAGCTTCTTCCTGTGCCATAATCAGTGCTGAAATGTAAACAGTGGATCTTGCGTAGATAGATTTTGGTTTTGTGCATGAAACGTGGGAGTGATCTGCTTGGGTATCACAAAGTTGGTTTGCTCTGCACTTTCTATAACTTTTGATTGCTAAACAAAATGAAGAAAGAATTTGTATTTGGATTGCAATACTAATTTTTGATTGGCTGCTTTTATTATGGGATCTAAGGTTTATTATTGGATCTCATGCGAATAGTTGTGTACAAGAAGTTTTGTTTTCTGGTGGAAACTTGAAAACACGTGAGATAATCTCTCTTTTATATATACATGTATGTGTGTGTGTATCTATAGATAATAGATAGACGCATTAAAATGAATGCTTAGAAAGATCTGATCTGAATTTCTAATACCGACATTTTTTCATATACTGGAATGTTGAACAACTTGAAAGCATTGTTCTGCTTCCTATGATATTCAGGTATCATTTTGAAGAAAGCAAGGATGACTAAGAAGGGAAAAGGTGACACAAATGTGGGACAGGAAGGGCTAATAGATACTCTGGTAATCGAATCAGGTGACCTTGTTCAAGTTGTTCCTAAGGTTAGCCATTTTTAGTTTCTTATTCATATTCTAATTTATGTGCTTAATGCCATTTATGTAGAACTTAACTATGGGTTTTATGTAAATGCGTTTGTGTAGGGTGTAATGCTTCCTGTAGATGGTGTTAATGGAAATATGACAGGTAAAGATGAAGAGGCAGCTGAGCATACTGCTTCTAGTGCAGAGAAACCAAAAGGGTCTCCGATGGATGATAAAATGCAGGTTAATCAATCAAGGTACCTTACATTAAGTCCTTTCACATGGATAGACACGCATTGAGTTAACTGAAGTTAATGGATTGTTATTTATTACATGCTGTAGTGTTTTTAACTTGCCTCTTTGCATTCTAAATTTAGATTTTTGTTATGTTTTTTGTAATGAAAGAAATCAATGCCTTTAATGGCTTTGCACAACAACAGCCTGACTAGCATTTCAGACCTTGGTGTTGGGTTTTTTCAAATTACTTCATTAACAGCTTGTTGGAATGTTACCATTGGTATTAGAAAATGATTTTCTAAAGCTTTGTTAATGATTCTTAATGAGTGAAGTGGCAGTAGTGTGGTGGTCTTGGTGTATGAAGTCAGGGATGGCCATATCTCCTATTGCCAGACCTTGCTGAGCTTATGGCATAGTCGAGGATGTCAAAAAATTTGGTGAAGAGCATGATGGAGAACTTGACACTTGGAAACAAAATGGGAGATGATGTGACCCCATGAAGTCATTTTGAAGCCCAATAGAATAAAACCAGGAAGCAAAATCCCAAGAAAGCCAAATCAGGATGTATAGCATAGAGATACCAATGCTTTTTAAGAAGTTGGAACCAAATATATCAATAAGGGACTTTGATGCTACACTCTTGAAAGGGATGGGAACGAGAATTGTTAATCAGATTAGAATGTCAGAAGTCAATGTTGATGGGTTTGCTAATTTCATAAAAGAGCTGAAGGGAAAACTATTCATAAAATGATCAAGATGTTTAGTCTAAGACTTTAAAGCTATGGGAAAATTGTCTTATTTGTAGGCTAATAAGAAACCCAAATGTGTTTATTCGGTCCATATATAACAGTCCAACTTATGAGTTGCGATCACATCTTAGGACCTTCATGGCTACCTTGTGATTTGACGGCTTTAGTTGCCCCATTCCTCTGTTTCAGAGGTTAGTGCTTGATTGGTACCAAATTGAACCACAGCTCTAATACCATGAAGGAAAATGGCTGATTTGTTAATGAGTTTTCTAAGTATGTGTGTTTTATTAATGAAATTTGTTACATATACAAGTGTTGGAGACAACAATCCTTCATCTCGCTCTAGGGTTTTCCATTCTAGCACAGATCTGACTAAATTCTCAAAAGGATAACAATAATATAAACAGACTGGATAATAAGAGATTATAACAACAACTGGGGGAACACTGCTGAAGGTACCAAACTCCTCGGGATTGAGACAAGTGGCCTTCAACTCTGATAAATATTGTTCTTTTTAATCTAGAATATCTCTTGATAAGTAATATTTCATTAGACATTTTATAAAAATCATGCTACGTATGGATTGTAAGATTTGATTCTGATAATTATTATGTGACTTTGGTGTGCACACTTGCTTTAAAATGTTAGGGACAATACTGATTCATGAGATTATTTCTTTTTGTACTTGGGCACGTGTCAACTGGTTTTATTGACAGACAGGATGAATATGACATGGTGAAGGGGCAAACTGGTGATTGTAGACAAGAGTTTGAGTTTGGTAAAGAAAAAATTGTATGTCAACACAAACCTAGCTGTTACTTCTATATTGGATATCTTTGTTTCCACACATTTGATGCGTTGAATTTTTGCCTACATAATGTCATTATTTTCTGCAGGTTGAAAAGGTTCAAGGCCATTCTTCGAGCCCTGAAAGTGAGTTGAATATTATTATTTACACTGGATGTAAAATTATCTAAGATAGCATTGATAAAATTAGATGTAGCTTGTCCTGATGGCTACCCTTTTTTACAAGTGTTGGGTAATAAGCCTAATCCTACTTAAATATTTAATCCTGATAAGATAAATACTTAATCCAAATCTTAATAAAAATAAATAAGTTTTAACTGAATCAAAATTATAGGGACTAAATTATGTGCGTGTATGTATGTCTCTCTCTGTTTTTGTATTCTTTAGTGGCCGCCCAATAACCAACTGCGCTTCAACCAAGCCCATTTAAAATTTAAGTCCAGGTCCATGGTATCTGGTATTATATAATTTTTTACTCTTAGAGTGAACTTGAGTATAATTCTTTTTAAGTTCTGTTTTTCCTTCTTATGTAACTCCTTTATATTTACGTGCAGCTGATGCATGTCGAGCTCAAGTAGAGTTTTCTGAACATGGGCATGCATACATGACATCAAAACCTTCTGGGAATGGGTCATACAGTGCCCCAAAATCTGTTAAAGCTAATGATCAATGTTGTGAGAAGTCTAATTTAGCCAACTTTGCTGCTACAAATATCACTAAAGTTGTGGATCATGTCTCAGAGTCGCATAATATGTCAGCAAAATCTGCACCAAGGAGTACAGAATCAATGAAGAATGCTAAGGTGAATAAGTCGATATGATTTCTGCCTTCAATCTCTACCAAGGAGATGCACGGTTTACTTGTGTGTGCAAAAGACATCAAGTGCATCTGTTTGTCATATCGACCTATAGATCATCAATAAATTTATCAGTACATTACCTAAATTCACAGTTATGAGCTGTTCCTAGAAACTTTTGAATAAATAATCCATTACCTTCTCTTTTTATTTTGATATTTCAACATCTTTTATCTGTTTCAAAATATTGTAGTTTTAGGCGACAAAGTAGCACAACAGAATTTCTTGTTAGAAATAAGACGACTATTGTTTGCAGCTTGTCTATAAACTCTTAACTCTTTTTCCTTTCTGAAATTCTTTTAGGAATTCAAGCTCAACCCAGCTGCCAAAGTTTTCTCTCCATCATTTGTAAATCCTATTTCAGTTACTCCTACTGGGCCACCTGTAACAACAGTTGCAAACATGGCTTACTTACCAAATTCCTCTTCTGCTGTACCTATTGCTGCTATTCAATCAGAAGTTGGATTCAATACTCTTGTGCCTCGACCTTCTTTGCCTGTTAAAGTCGCTCAGTATGGTAATTTGACAGCTGCAAATGGTGGCAATGGTTCTCAATTCAACCAACCTGTATGTATTTTATTTTTTTATTTTTTTTAAAAAGTCAATTTCTTGCTCATGTTTACGTGCATGACGTTGCACTTGCAAGGGCATATGTTTTTCATATCAAGTGTCATAAGTGTTGGTATGGTATGAAGTCATGTATTACTTGTTATTTTTCATCCTTATTTGGCTTCAGATTGTTGGACAGCTGATGCATCGGACACAACCTGTGAGGTTTGCTGCACATTATAATCCTGTTCTGTCTGAACCAAATTATATGCAACCAAGTTCTCCTGCTGTAAGTAGAAAAAAGATTTATCTTCCATCTAACTTTGTTTTATCTTATTCTGTTTATTCTTTCGCTCAAGACAATCTCTATTCATTTGTTGAGCAATTGGCCATCAACAAGATATTGCCTTTCTATATGCAGGTTGTGGTCGGGCGTTCAGGGCAACTTGTCTATGTCCATCCTGTTACTCATGTAAGAAAGAATGGCTGGATAACTATAACCCTTTTCAGTTGGGAAGTTTCTTCAATTTAGTTAAAGCTAGGTTAAGTGAAGAAGATAAAAAGAAACATTAAGAAATCACACATGGTTTATTAGAATAGTATCTATAGGGAGTGCTTCCACTATTAAAGCACAAATATGAATCTTTTATCTGGAAATGGTTAGATGTGTCCTGTTGGATGAAGATATAATGCTTTAGTTTGCCCTCATTCTATATATCAATAAATCAATATATCCTATAAAACCTCGAGGAAGCCACATTATTCATAGGGCATGAATAGTGTCCTTATGAAGTATAGGGCCATCATCTAGTTTCTTAAAACATTAATTGGATGAAATGTAATTTTTTTCCTTCAGAATTGTTTATTGTATTATTTAGTCATCATCTGCTACTTCTATTTTTGTGACTGAAGGATCTGGTTCATGGTGCTCCAGCTATCTCACCTGTCCCACCACGCACTTTGTTAAATATGAATCATGTTCAGTTTCCAAAGCAACAAGGTAAAACATCATAGTTTTGTTTAACTAGAAAAATATATCTTTTGCACCATAAATGATCTAACTGCATTATCTTTCTTTTCCATAATTACTCTCAACTAGCATATCATTTTAAAAAAATGGTTAAAACTCAGAGCTGGTTCCTACAGCTATTATAAAACACTTTAATCACATGGTCAATTAGTAAAAATAAATATTCTGCTCCCATAAAAAGAAGACAAGTATAATCCCTTTTGGAATAGTGGGTATTCTATAGTTTATAGTGTGTTCTAGGAGGATAAAAAAGGATGGGGGTGTTTGACCCTTTGTTAGATGGATATCCCCCTAGAATCTAGAATATTACTAATTGAACAGAAGATCCAAAAAGGTTAAAACTCTAGGACACTTAAGAGATCTGGCTTATGTTGATAATCGTGTGATGTTCTTTTCATGCTGCACTCTTGCTCAAGAGATTCAAAATTATGTGCTAACCTTGTTAAAATTGCACCTTCTTATCATTTCGGGATTATTTTTCTTGTTCGGCTTTTTGTTTTTAAAAAATATTTTTCCACCCATTTTTGTATTGTGCATGTTAAAGTAATTTAGTCTGAATTGCCTCTTGGAAATTTTTTCAAATTTAAAGGCCACGAGATTAACAAGTCATGTAGAAAGTAATGCTCTGATGTGACTTCAATTTTATTATCCTTATTGGAAAAAATAAATATCCGCTTCATCTTGCTCTAATTGTTCTATTCTTGAAGCAGGAGGCACAGTGGGTCAAGTGATGCCGCTTTGTGTTCCCCCACCTGTCCTAGCAACTGGGCAGCAGCAATTTGCACTACAAAACCACATTCCAGTTTTGCAACCTTCCCTTCCGGCAACTCGACCGATTCCGGTCCTGGGGCTGAATGGTTTCTACGGCACTAAATTTTGATGAAACTTTGCATTTTTCTTCCACATATTTGTTTCTTTTAACTTTTTCTTTGATTGGTGCTCTTTCATTGATTCAGATATCTCGTTTCCACCTCCTCTTATAGTATCAAATTTTGTTCCCCTATTATAAGTATACAGTTTGCTTGTCCTAGCCATATTATGAGATATATTGTGAGAGCAAAAGTTGTATTGAGGCTTGAATTAAAGTTTGAGGTTTAATTTTGTATTTTTGGAATTAAAGTTGCCCTAGCCATTTTGTGACATTACATTATGGTTTTATTTTGTTTTTTCTCATCTGACGTATCTTTGTATCCCTTGATTAATTACTTTTTAAACAGATTGATCAAAAGTACAAGCATAACGCCTGTTTAGATATTTAATTTTAGTTTTTTTTTTAATTAATTGTATTGAATTTTTGTCTGAAACATATTGATTGATAGGCCATTTTGCCATGACACATTTCTCATCATTATTGAATTATTTTGCAAGTCAAATTTGTCAGAAAAATATAGTGTGGCCTCATTTTCAAGAAGTTCTAGGCTCTAATTTAATGGGAATACGAAATGTGATGGCTCTTGTTTGCTTTGTATAATTTTGGCTCTAATTTCCAAAATTGGCTCTTTTCTCGTAAGTAATTGAAAACAAAGAATGAATAGTACCATCGTCTGGTAATTTTTCTATATTTCAAGCTAAATTATATATCGCTCTCGTACTAATTTCCAAAATTGACCCTTGTCTTATAAGTAATTGAAAACAAATGAACAAGACCCTTGTTTGGTCATTTTTCTATTTTTTTAGGTTAAGTTATGTAAAATCCATAAATTTTGGGACAGATGCATCTAATTTCTTTAACATTTTAAAATTTAAATTTAAATCTCTAACCTTTTATTTTTTTTAGCCTTGCTTTTAACTTACCGTTATTTTTTTAACATAAATTACAACATCAGATTAAGAGGTAACACATGGCATCCTATATGACTAAGGTACAAAATCATCCATGAGCTTTATTCAAAGTGAGTTCACTACCATACATTTTTTCACATGTTTAGAAATGCTCATGAACATTTAAAATAGGAGAAAAACGTGCCACGACACTGTTACTTTTTATAGTAGGGATCACATTATTTTTTACACATGTATATATAATGGTGTTAGGTTATATTTACTTTGATATATTTTTTCTCATAATTTAAATCTTCAGGGATATTTTTCACCTCTGTAAAGCACTTTTTTTACTCAAAACTAAGGTGTATTTTGACAGCTTAACCCTTCTTATTTTATACCGTGCAAAATTCATCCAAACACCCCTTTAAACTCAAAACCACATGGGACAAAAACTATAAAATCTAATCTTACCCCCTCAAACAAACTGGCAAATCATTTCAGTGTTCACCAGTAAAACCCGGGCGAGGCTGGGAAACGGGAACTACTGTAAAATTACCTTCCTCTCCTTTCTCCTGTAACCAGGTCTCCCTTCTCAACGCAACGGCTCTCCTGGGATCCAAGGAACAATTCTTCCGTATCATCTGCGCTGTTCTGTGTCTTCTGATGGAAAGGAGGCTGGTTTCTGTTTCTTGAGCTAAGCTTTAGTCCAACCAAACGCCTCCCAAAGGGGTTCTTCGGAGCGAAAGCATAACAATACAAAACCGAAGCTCTTTTCTACGAGTGCGAAACTGAGGGTTTGGCCAATTTGGCTAATAGAGACTAATGGACGAAGATCAAATACTGGGATTTGTCACTGCGTACCTGAGGAAGAAAGGGTTTACGCAGACGGAGCACGCATTCCAGGAGGAACTTCAACAGAATAAGAACACTTCCCCCGCTAATTCTCTTGTCGAACCCGACATTGCCAAGCAAATCCTTGCCTTCTCCAAGTAATTTTCTTTTTGCCCCATCTCAATTTTATGTTATTTCATCTTGTTTGCTGCCTCTAATTTATTCGTTCACGGATTGCTGATTTGAACTTTGGGGATGGTTAAGGACGTGGCTCTTGTAAAAGCTGCAGTCGTCTTGGAGCTATGTTTGCATAGGATCTTGTATGTTCTAAACTGCTACACTGATAGAGTAATGCTGCTCACAATAGAATTTTATATAAAAATTGACGACTTCTTCCCTCGGTCATCTTCATGATAAATAATCAAACATCACGCCTTCCACTGAGCCAGTTTTCATCTTTTATTCAAATACTAGTCGTGTTAGTAGCATTACTTAGGGATTGTGTATTTTATGAAATGGCATGTTAGAACATTATTCATGCTTAATAATTTTACATTGTTGTGGATTGTGCATTTCATCTCACGTTTACAGCCCAAGAAACTTGCTGGGATTTGGGTACAAGTGTGAAATTAGCTTTGTGTTACAGCTAATGTAAGCATCCGTACTGTTGGTATAATGATAACAATTAGTTGATGGGCCTAGTCCTAGCCCTTTGAACCAAATCTGATAGAAGATATCAATATCTGACTTTATTATAGACAAACACTGTACTTTGATGAGTTCAGTTCAATGGATATCATGCAGTTCATACCATTTCTCTATTTCTTGTAATGCATGGGACTCAAGATTTCCAGTGTTTTAGTCCCTTAGAATGTAGCTTAACAGCCTTGGAGAAGTAATCCTTCATTTACAAAGAGCAAGACTTTGGGCAGGCATATGATAATTTTGTATTCTAACTGTGCCTTTTCATATATTTGAGATGCCCTCCCAGACTGCTGGCGCTATTTGTTTGATTGTAGGATATTCAAAATTTTGAGGAATGGATTTATATGTTAACCCCATTCTGATTTCTATCAACAATACTAGTCGGCATTGTGGATAAGATGTCCAAACCTACTTGCATGCCCATCTGAGTGACTTAAACTTCAATGCAAATGTGAATTAAAAAAATATAGTTTGGACGTTCTGTCATAAGAACACAAGTGTCTAGTTCTAGGTGGACTAGTATATTGATATGGGATCAAATAGCTCTCTCCTAGGTATCCATGGGTGAGATACCTATGAAGATAGATGATCACTGTACACACAGATATGAAGGCTTTCGCCAAAGGGGTGTGTGCACAGTGTAGGCAGTATTGTAAATGAGAGAGAACTTAGAATCTTTGTACCTTAGGGCCTACCCTCTATTTATAGAGTGTACCTTAGGGTTAGGGTTTGGACTGATGGGCCTCTTGTGCCTCCAAGCCCAAATGTTCTGCCATCACATCTGTGCCATATTGGTTGCCTCTTGTTGGGACACACCTTGAATGGGCCTTATATTTGAGTCCATAACAGTGTCCATTTTATTTTGGAAAAAGAAGTAACAATTTCACACTGAGTATATTCTTTTGTGCACAATTTATGATATAAAAAAGAAAAGGTCAATTTTTTAATTTAGCTGAAGTATGACTGTAAGAGGATCAAGTAGACTACTATTATAATAGGCCTTTGTATTTCCACACTGATGACATGCTTTTATACCAGTAGTTATAGATGTTCTTGACAGTCTCATTGTCTGACATGGTAACTATTGCACAAAGATAATTTTCAAACTGGAATATAGTCATCCAATTGCTAAGGGGTAGGCTGGCACATTCTTGGGACATAGTTATCCAATTGAGTGAATCCTAGACACCAGATTACTTTCCAAAATGCTGCCTTTGATATAGTTCAATGAATATCCTTTAATTTGTAGGTTAGAAAGTGGTCCTGCAAGATTTCATGATGGGTATAGCAGACTCAGATCGTGGGCATATAGTTCATTGGATTTGTACAAGGTAAAATGTTAATTTGTTACTTTCTCATCTGAATTTAACTTTTGAAACTGTTCTGTTCAGTTTCTACTGTTATTACATTTTTCGCCTTGTCGTTGCAGCATGAATTATTGCGTGTGCTTTATCCAGTGTTTATTCATTGTTTTATGGATCTTGTGGCAAAAGGGCATATTCAAGAAGGTACACATAAGCTATCATATGCACTATTGTTTTTGTTCCTTATGCATATTGCAGATTTTCCAATACGAGCTGGCCATGTGACGTATATTTTTATGCTTTTTGTTTATATGCTTGTGGTTGTTATCCTCAGCTCGGAACTTTTTCAATATCTACCGTGAAGACCATGATATGTTGCACTTAAGAGACCTTCAGAAGTTGGAAGGTGTTCTTTCGCCTTCTCATTTGCAGGTTGGTTGCCACCTCAAATTTGCCATTTATGATTTCTTCTGTTGTTGGATCGTTAGTTTTGAATGATCTGACAATGTTGTTTCTCAGGAAATGGAATTTGCTCATTCACTTAGACAGAGCAAATTCAAGATAAAGATATGTGAGGTAATTTCTTGATTCTTCTGGGTTAGTCTATCAGATATGCTGTAATTTAAATTTGACTGACATTTATGATTAAAATAATTAGCTGTTTTAGTTCCACATTATTATTTGTTATTGTATGTTATTGTTCTTTTCTACTCACGATTATGGATGAGGTTTGCTTGAAGACATAAAGTCATACGCTGTGTAAAGAATAACAGTATATTCATCAATCCCAAAATAACTCTTGTAATCTGCTGAAATTGATGAATCATTATTTTATTTCTAGTACAGGTATATGTTGTTTTGTAATTTCCATTATAAGCAATGGTCCTTTCATTTTTAACTAAAAAGGTTGAGCTATATGATTGAGAGAGATGATGAGTTAATGTTTTGCCAGTATTCCTACGAGCTTCTATTGCAACATCTCCACAATACTCAATCCACCACTATCCTTGGTATAATTAATGAGCACATTGACTTCCAAGGTACTTCTCTTCAGGTTAAGTTTTTCCGTTCAGGGGAACTTGTTAATATTGCGGGCGTTGCTCATTTTCCCCACTTTGCAGTTACTTCTGGACAACCTAGCACAATTTCTGATGATCCAGAGGCTGTCACGCTATGTGGAAGCAGCCAGGATGCGGCAAATCGGATAAATCAAAAAGAAATGCATTGGGGGGTGAGTTAGTTAATATATAAACAAAGCATGACCATGCTAGAAACTGTTCTGTTTATAATAATTTTATTAGTGCTTGGAATGAATTTTAGTTTCAGCAATAATCTGACGTAATTTTCACTGGACCTAGTTCCTTGGCGTGGAAATCAGTGTACAACCTTAGGATGAGAAAATCATTTGTTCTCTGAAAACTTTAACTTAGGAAGCACTCAAATCAATTGTTCCGTCTTCTAATACATGGGGCCAGTCCTTGCTATGATTGTGCCATATAGTGATTGGGAATGCATGGTATTGGTATTCAAGTTCTAATTGTAAACTGACACGATCTCTGCTGGGCCAAACCCTTGGTCTCTGTGGGTGGAAATGCAAGTCCTTGCTATGATTGTGGGTGGAAATGAAAGATCTAACGAGTTGGTTGGGGGGGGGGGGGGGGGGGGTAGAATAATGTGTGCTTTGGTGATATTTATTTGGTGAACGCTCAAAACATGTCTAGTCTTCTGCTTCATATCGGGGATGGGGGAAATTGAGAGCGACATCAGAAATTAACTCAGTATGTAAAGTAAATGACCATGACTGTTGGTCAGGGAAAAAAGTAGACTACTACATGTATATTTTTTTAAAAAAGAAAAAACTACGTGTTGTTGCTCAACTAGTGATACAAACGTAACGTTAGTCATGTTGACATCCCCAGAAATAAGTGCAAACATCACTTGTTATTACTTTGGTTGGTTGGCTCTGCTATTAATGCAATGATCCAAAGTTTGCCACAGTTTAGAGGCTAGCAGAGAAAACTTGAACTGTAAAATCTTGGTGTATATCAGAGTCATTCTTCAGTTTAAACTCAAATTTATAGTTATCATGCTTTGTATGGTGTTATGTTGAGCTGTCTGTATTGATTATTGCGGCCTTATTTGGTAACTAATTGGTTGTAAAATGTAATCTTGCCCCAGTTGCTTGAAGACTCTCTAGAAGAACGTAATATCAGAGTCATTGTTCAGTTTAAACTCAAATTTATAGTTATCATGCTTTGTATGGTGTTATGTTGAGCTGTCTGTATTGATTATTGCGGCCTTATTAGGTAACTAATTGGTTGTAAAATGTAATCTTGCCCCAGTTGCTTGAAGACTCTCTAGAAGAACGTCTGGAGAAGTCTGGTGCCTTGCTTTCAGATTCTGAAAAGGGGGAAGGGGAAGCCAAAGAAGGGGAGAATGAAGAGAATAAGGTACTTTTTGGTTTTAAACTTCAATACCTCTAACCATCATGCCTATCCTCTGGAAATCTGATATTGCATATTGAACAGCATTGATGCACTTTCTGATGCACGAGTTATTTGTTGAATACATCTTTTATTACTTCACTTGATATCGGATACAAATTTATTTTTGTTGATCTTCTCAAGTTATTCTTGAATGATTTTTAACTTTTGTATTTACATGTTTGCATTGTAGAAAAGATCAATTGAAGGAGGAAAGCAAGGTGCTTCAATCAAGAAAGTAAAGAAGGACAAGGGTGGAAGTGCATCTGGGAAAAATGCAAAACCTGAAACTATACCTGCAGCGCCACGTGTTAAACCAGAACTTCCCTTGCCCATAATGTATTAACTTCTAAAGTCCTCATCTTCATTTAACCTCTTTCAAGTTACATGTAGGCTGTGCATCAAAGCAGAAGGCTGTGCTATTTGTCTTTTTGAGTTGGAATAGTTGCAGAACCCAAGTAGTGATTTTATTTCAAAATATAAGAAGACTGTTACATAAGACCCAACAATGAATTCTTTCTATACTTAAGTTATACATTTTTTTGTTATTATGCTGTCAAATGGTAGCTATGTGAATGTGTTAATATTCTTACAAAAAAAAAAGGGTGTTAATACAAACTGGAGGTCTGATTTGTCAATTATACACTTGTAAATCTTGTAATTACTTTCCATTGGATAATGCAATGTTGCATTGTTGCAGTCAAACAGAGGTAGAACAATCTATCCTTGAAGATTTAAGGAACCGTGTACAATTGAGTAGTGTTGCACTGCCTTCAGTTAGCTTTTACACGTTTCTCAATACACATAATGGGTAATGTTCTGATTCTTGGCAGATCAGCCTTATTTGATTATGTTTTGAATTCTATTGCTTAATGCTTATTTTTTCCGGTAAACTGTAACAGTTTAAGCTGCTCATCAATATCCCATGATGGTTCATTGGTTGCCGGAGGTTTTTCTGACTCATCACTGAAGGTTTTCTCTGGACTTTCTATCTTTGACCTCTCAATAGAAGAGTTCAAACATTTCATTTTCTCTTTTTAGAGGGTTATTTCACTTGATTTGGTAATTTCTGAATTGTACGTGTAGGTCTGGGATATGGCAAAGCTTGGACAGCAGACTGTCAATTGTAAGTTTGTAGTTATCACATTTAATGTTTTATATTTAACTGTGTGTGTCCCATCATTTGCTGGAAATTTGTGGATATTTGTAGACAGAACATTGATGGTTCTAAGAAATCATCAATATTCTACTGAAGAAAGTGTCAGGGCATCTTAACTAAAAAAGTGAGAGTTGAGTGAATGAAATCCAAAATTATGTTGCTATTTGACAGAGTGAGCTTGGTAAAAGAATGTGGGGAAGATTGTGTGTGTCTGGAGCAATACAACATGCTGATGCTAAGTTATTTTACTGGATGTAATTGTCCACTAATTAATTCCTTTGTTATCAGCTCTTTCACATGGTGAGAATGACACATCTCAAAACGAACAAATACTTGGGCAAAGTGGTGGGAAAAGACAGTATACATTATTTCAAGGCCATTCAGGGCCAGTTTATGCAGCCAGTTTTAGTCCTGTTGGGGATTTTATTCTTTCCTCTTCAGCAGATTCGACGAGTATGTTTATATTCACCATTTTTCTTTGCTTTTGGTATTTATCTTCGCTATGTTTCTTTGGAATTTTCAACTCTGGACTTTAATTCATACATGGATTATCCAGTTAGATTATGGAACACAAAGCTTAATGCAAATCTTGTTTGCTACAAGGGCCACAACTACCCTGTCTGGGATGTTCAAGTAAGAGCTTTTTCTTGTAATCTTTTCTAAATTCAACTGATTTTCACCTTTGTATTCTCAAGATACGTAGAATAATGGTGCCTACATACTGTAGGAAATGTGGTTAATATTCTCAAGATACGTAGAATAATTGTGCCTACATACTGTAGGAAATGTGGTTAACATCGTTTTGTGCATCTGTCTTCCTTTACCATACACTTTTTTTCTCAATTAATAGTAGTACTCCCTTTGGTCCTTATTATAAGGCACCAACTAACAATTCTCACAAACCAATAAAAACAGTTGAAGTCAATAAAGTTGTCCTACAATTTAAGTAATTTCTAATATTGCCCCTATTAATTGCACTAAACTCTAATATTATATTAATTATTACTCTACCCACTACTCTTGTTAATTATGGGCATACATAGAAAAAAAATAATTAATATGCTTTGGAAACAAGCAAGTGCCTTATAAAAAGGACCAAATATAATTGCTATTGGTGCCTTATAATAAGGACCAGAGGGAATAATAATTTTAATGTGTGTGGGCTCTGGATTTCCCAGTTCTCTCTGTAATGCATCCTTGGTTTTTGGCTAGTACATTCTTCCATATTCAGTATACTATATGTTAGATGTCTTGGAATCTTGTTGGATACTCAAGGTATTAAAAATTGGACTGGTCATTGAATTGGTTAATGTGCTGGTTTAATGGCTGAACCATGGTTAAACTGGTTGTAATTAAATTACTGTGCTTCTAATTATATATTAACTATCTTAGACAAAATATATATATATATATATATATATAGATTTAAATTTCAATATAAGAATAAATTCTAAATAATAATAAGATTAATTAAGTTAAAAAAAAATACTATTAATTAAGTTAAAAAAAATACTAAAAAAGTAATAAAACCAAAATAAAGTTAAAAATTTATAACTGAAACTGTAGCATTTTTATAATCTAATCTTATTTGGAAGGGAAGAAATTTCTTAGTTCTTGTTCCCCACCTATTAGGTTTAAATATACTAAAATGCATCTGATCTTTGGAATCAGTTGGACGCCCCTTCAGGTGACTATTATGTTTCATTAGTCACCTTTATGCTTTATTCTCTCAGGTACAACAGCTTTCTTTAATATGATCGTATATATGCATCATTTTCTTCATATTGTTTTTACTTGTTAGATTTGTTTTATTGTTTTTCTTTTTTCATACTCTTGCACCATTGGGGAATTGTTATCTGCGCATTCAAAAATGCTCCTTTTCTTTTGGTGCAGTTTAGTCCTGTGGGGCATTATTTTGCCAGTGCTTCACACGATAGAACTGCTAGAATTTGGTCCATGGACAGGATACAGCCATTAAGAATAATGGCTGGGCATTTGTCCGACGTTGATGTGAGTTATGAAATCCAATTCCCTTTCATTCTTTTGCTTTCTAACTTGATTCTAACCTGTCAAAACTCAGTTTCTCGCAAAGGAATGATTACCTACTGTATTCTCTTGTTTAGTGTGTGCAATGGCACGCCAACTGCAACTATATTGCTACTGGCTCCAGTGATAAAACAGTTCGAGTATGGGACGTGCAGAGTGGGGAGTGTGTCCGGATTTTCATTGGTCATAGGAGTATGATTTTGTCTTTGGCAATGTCTCCTGATGGTCGCTATATGGCATCTGGTGATGAAGATGGTACAATCATGATGTGGGACCTCTCTAGTGGCAGCTGCCTCATGCCTCTGGTCGGTCACACCTCATGTGTCTGGTCACTTGCTTTCAGGTGATCCTCTGCTAAATTTATAATTTTTTAAACTTTTCCTTGGGTTGGAAGTTTTTCAGGCATATCCTAATCCTGCTTCTTCTTCTAACATTGTTGTTGGATGTGTCAGCTGTGAAGGTACTCTTCTTGCATCTGGATCCGCTGATAGCACTGTGAAATTATGGGATGTGACTGGCAGTGCCAAACTTCCAAGGACTGACGATAAGTATGTTTTAACTCATATGAACAAGTCCAACCTATCAATGTTCACAGGGGTTGTTTGGTACGAGGGATTTGGACAGGATGGGAGGGAAGGAAATTTTTTTATCATGACTTCAATTTAAAAAAAATTAGAGAAGCGGGGTTAAAAGTTTTTAATTAATTTTTCATACTTTTTTATCTTACATCTTCTCTTTATTAAAATTTTATAACCCCACTTCAATTTTCTTACACAACTCATAAAAATTTAGTTTTCCTTGCCCTCCCTTTCCCTACCCTCATATCAAACAGCCCCTACGGGACTTTTCCCCCACCAAAGATAAACTACATCATATCTAATTTGCAGGGGTGGGACTACTAACAGACTCAGATCACTGAGAACTCTGCCAACCAAATCTACTCCAGTGTCCTCATTGCGGGTAAATGTCCAGATTCTTTATTTGCATGGTTTCATGTTTATCCGTGGATAGTCCTGAATTATAATGAAGTTTGTACCTGTCCATGGCGTGCAGTTTTCCCGGAGGAATCTACTTTTTGCCGCTGGAGCTCTTGCAAGAAATGGTTAAAATAAACTTTTGTATCGAGTAACGTAGTGCATGTTCTTCTATTTTTTTCCTTTATATGCAAATCATTGAACTTATTATTTGAGTTAGAACATTCTGTCAGGGAACTGAAGAACTCTACCATACCTTGTTGAGATCCTCACAATATTCTCATGGTTACATACTTACATGCATATGGTAGTGCCACTTTGAATTCCTTTGGAACCAAGTCTTGCATATATGTAACATTCACTATGAAGGTTCTGCATTATGCTGCCTTACCGAGCACCGCCATATGGACGCAGAGTGCATGATTATAGGAGTAACTTCTTTAGGGTGTAGAATAGAAACTTTTTGCCGGCTGATTTGTGTATTGAGCTCCATGCCTCCTGACTAGTTTTTTGCCCACTTCTCTGAGTGGCTTGGTAGTGTAGCCTTTGTATTAGGGGGGAAAATGAAGGTTCTCATGGATTTTAATGCTGGGAAGTGTTTTTGGCTAACCTGTGAATATTTTGATCATATGATTATGTTGACTGCAAAATTAATGTCTGGACCCAGGTAAAAGAATTTGCCTCTGTATGCAAACTTAGGGCTTTTTTTTTTTTTTTTTTTGGCCTTTTCTTCCCCATTTTTCATCTTTTTTTTTTTTTTTGGTTTTTATTTATTTATAAAAAGTAAAAAATGATATTAACATAAAAATGTTGTTCTGCAAATAATCATAAAATGTTGAACTTATACAGGAATTGAAAAACTGCTGCAAACAAGAATGCTGGACACTATATGCTATATTGAGTCCTTTAGTTTGACATGAGAATTAAATGCAATAGTGGTATGTTTAATTTTTTCATTAAGTGTAAGATGAAGAGTTTAAAACAAATTTTTCAAACATACCCTAACAATATCTTATAAAAAGGAACATGGCATAGTTAATGATAGCATCTTGTAAAGAATTATAGTCTCGATGCTTAATAGTAAATTCATTGTTCAAAATTTAAGTGATGCTTATTTTTTATGAAACAGCAAATGGTTAGATAAAACATCTAGTCGTTACTCAACCTCACTAGCGATCAGGTAAAGTATTAAATGACATAACTGTAGATGAAAAAGATTAAATTTAAAATTGGCAAACTTTCTGGTAAAATAAACATGATGTAATTGTTAAAATGTTGTACAAAAATATGTTGAAAATATTTCTAAACAAACATATATACTTTAGGGAATGACGTCAGTACTGTTTTTAAAAAATTGAATTTGAACAAATTTACAATGGTTTAACAGTTCGATGGATGAAAGTGGAACTATGAAAATAAGAAAAAAAATATTTGTGCAACTTGACTTTGGATTTTAGTAGACATTTGTGTAAGCTGTTGAAATAGACCACAAGTCTTGATATGTAACTGAGATAAAACATCAAGGAGATGGGAGTATTTTATTCTTCTATTGATCACTCTACCCATTTGATTATTTGCATTTGCCTCCTTTTGTGATTGGTACTTTTCCATGATTTGGAGGATGATACGTGTTAAAAAATTATAACTTTAATTTGATGAAATTAAATTGCGCAATAATTTTTTAAACCAAGAAATAGCAAAGTGATAAGGGACAGTAAAACCTTAAAATAGAATTGACGTTTTATTTATGAATGGGTAAAATAATACATGCTAATTAAGGAGTACATATTGGTACATTCCCAAAGACTTGGGGTTTGATGTTCTTACAAGTAGCAGTTGCAGGAGTCCCTTGGAATCTGAGATTAATATTTGCGAGTTTAACTTCCTCACAAGGTACACCACTACTACAAACTAGAATCATTCCTTCCTTTGTTGTTGATGTGCCTCTAATGTTGTTGAAGGAAACTTTACTTATTTTAACTTTTGATGGAGTCTGTTGTAGCAGCTCAAGATGCAAGAAATAAAAAAGGAAAAACAAAGAAACAAAGTAGTTAGAAATATGTAGCAAAAACTTAAAAACAAAAACAAAAACAAAGAAGATACAACAAAAAGGATAATTATACAAATAGATGCATATTATCATATTATGCCAACGTTCGTACAATAATTAAATTTCAAATATTTTGAAATGCTCATTTGCATTTTAAAATGCCTGTTTAAGATTGAATTTAATTTCATTACTATTATATACATGTATGAATATGCAAGTATCGAGAGAGAGAGTGTGTGCGCGATAAATACCTGTTTTGAGCATTGGTTCCATGGACAATATTCTTGGTCTATGATTATAGGATTGGTGACATTAATCATGACAAGATTCTCAAAACGCAATCGAGAGACTGGGATTTTTACTGAAGTACCAGGCCAAGTCTTGATTCTTACACCATTGTCGGTATTTTTGAAAGTGCAATTCTTCACTATCAAACCTTCTACAGGTTCTTCATACTCATACTTCCCCAAGCTTCCAACACTGATGCCGTGCCCAGGTCCACATGTCACGTCCTCAACTGTCACTTGTCGACTTCCATCACCTAATGAGATACAATCATCTCCTGTTGCAATGTTTGAGTGAAGTATTTTGACTTCTGTTGATCTCCCAATGTGGATTCCATCTGTATTCGGACTCTCTGCTGGGGCTTCAATGGAGAATTTGTTGAATGTGATATTCCGGCAGCCTAGAACATTCACATGAAAGTGTTTGCTATGTTTTGAAGTTATGTCCCGGATGATTGAGTTGTTCATGAAGTTAAAGCCAAAATTCTGGAAGGAGTTTCAAAAATGTTAGACTTTTAGAAGAATGTACATATCCTTGATTTAGATTTTTATTTTCCATTTATAAGAAGAGATCAGTCAAAAGTCAAAACGATAAAATGGTGTTAGGCAGTACAAAGTGAACAAAAATCCATCTAATTTTCCTTTTCTTTCTCATTACATGTTTTTTTTTTTTACCGTATGGAAAAATTTATTCATTATGTTGTTTTTCATGTTAAGACATATACTCTCACATTATTATATAGAAATTATAACTTTGTCATATTTCAAGTAGAAATTTAAGAAAATGATGATATGAGGAATTCAACATCACGTTTATGAATTTTTAGAAATGTGTAAGAATTTATTAATTACCATAGAGAGCTTTTTGCAATTCCAAGTTTTGTGACAATTGTTTTGCTTCCAAGCTGTTGAGCCTTGACCATCAAAAGTGGCACCACCGGATAAGGTAAAGGAATCGACGTTTCCAAATCTAACCCATTGAGCATCTGCATTGAATTGGTTAGGGTCATTTGGTGCTACAATGTTGCCTTGAATGTGAAGCTCAATTGGAGCCTTGCAAGGACCGTTGAGCTCTATTTGTCTCAAATTATATGTATTTTTTGGCACAAAAACTTTGCTTGCACTTGTTGATTCACATGCCGCTTTCCAAGCTCTCTCCAAGCTCTAATTAACATTAAGGAACAAGTCAAGTGTATTTACATAGAATATAATTGTTAAAAAATTTTTGTAGGCAGCTAACTTTAAATGTGATAACAACAAAACATAAATTTTATTGCAAAATTTATTGTTCATAAGAAAGTTCATCAAACAAATTTCCATAAGTTTTGTGAGGGAAATCTTATAAATATATAAAAACAGAACAAAGGGACAGCATATTGCTTGTATAAAACATAGACTAATTCTTTTGTTCCAAATTTAACTTTTACAGTGAACTTTCAAACTAGGATTTCAAAATATAAATACTCACTGATGTCAGATCTCCATTAGGTGCTCCACCATATTTTGTTATATCAAAAACCACAGGCTGAGCGAGAATTGAAGGTGCTAGTAGTAGGAATAAAGCAGAAATATAAATAATTCTCAAATTTGCGTCCATATTAATTAATTCTTCTTCCTTGATTTTCTTTTTTTTTTGTAGACGTTTTTCTTCCTCCCTCGTTCGAATACAACAATGATTAGTACAGTTCTGTGAGATGGTAAAACTCCATTGCATAGAGTGCTATTTATAATGTTGCGGCAAAACCGAAAAAGCCATATAAATTGCCAAATAAAGAAATTATAAACCCATAATTGTTTTCTTTAAAACAAGCATATAACCAAAGCCCGTTTATTTAACAATTACAATTTACATTTGGCAATCTATGATAAGATGGTTAAGGGGTTTTTTTTTTTTCCTCTCCAAATTTTTAGGATTTGTTTGAAACCATGTGAACAACTTTACTCGACTTAAAAACAAACAGTCTCGAGGACTTGAAAGCAAGCATATAACTAAAGCTAGTTTATTTAACAATCATAATTCGTTTAGCCATTTAGGATATGATAAACAAAATTTTTCTAAATTTCAATATTTTGTTTCAAAGTAAGTGAATAACCTTAATTGAGGACTTAAAAAAAACGAACCACTTTTATCCCTTTTTGAGAGTTTATTTGTAAAATTCTAATATTATTCAAATAGAACAAAATATGGTCAGTATGTACCTTGAAAACTAGCTGTTACGTGAAAGCATTTTCTCTACTATATATCAATTTGGGTAGATGTCCACAACTTCCTATAAATTCTTTTGTAAATTTATTAGTGGAGATAAAGAAAGGTCAAAAACAACTCTCTAAGAAAAGCTACTTAATTATTTTTCTAACACATAGTTTATGATTGATGTATACATATGTGTGTGTGTATGCTTTGATCTTTGATACTAATTAAGGAAAATTATGAAAGAGAAGAGATTGAGTACCGAGGCAAATCCATGTTTGGATATGGGTTAAAGCTCCAATGCTCTATAACTTGAACAAAATAATGCTCACACTTTAATTAGACCACTATAGCCTAAATAGAATTGGAACAACTTATTCAGAACAAGAAAGACCGTAGGAGAAAAAAGAAATTGCCATATAGCTCAATAGTGGGGGTGTATTTCAACTAAGGGAGGCATATCCTGTATATAGAAGTCTAGGGAACCACTAAATAGGAAGTTAAGTGTACTCCTACTTTCCCTTTAAGTAATAATCAGGAAATTAATTCTTGATTAATTTCCTAATATACAATTACTTATTTCTCAATTAACAAGTTCATAATTAATGTTGATCTATTTCTTATTTGATAAAGCTACTTGTTTTTTAATCAAATAATCCGCTGCATCAAGGACAGACATGAACTGATGAACCCAAAGTATATATATTATGTATTGATTCAGCTAATGAGGAAGCACTTATGCAATTAAAAGCATCTTGGTTTAGAATCCTTTATATGATCTTGAAAAACTTCAAATTGCAAATCCTGTGGATTCATGTTTTGAAAACCTTGAGATTTGGAGGCTTGGATAAGTTAAGAAACATATATGTGGGACCAAATATCTTCATTTGCCAGCTAATAATCTATAAATGACATCAATTGAAAATTAACTTGTCTGCACGTATCCTAAGCCTACCATATTTGAGACATCTATAGGTAATTAAAATGTAAAGAGCTTGAGCGCATTATTAAACATGATGATAAAGAATGTTATTCCCAAATCTCCTTATTATTCATGTACGTGTGGTCTTTGACGATTTCCTATAATCACTTTTGGTTTTGGTTTCATCGGGCTTTTTCCTAACACTTCAATTCTTGCTCGTCTTCTTATGTTCTTGTTCCCGTCATCCTGGGATTTGGGGCTTTCTCTAATGTCATTTGTAGTGCCCAACTTCACAAATTTTTGAATTACTCAGTTTTTTTTTTTTTTGAAAAACAATACAATGTTAAAGGGCAATAAAGAGCATAAGAGGAAGGTACATTTGAGGCTCCTAGCTCTGTTATCCCGATCTTCTTCTTCTTCTTCTTCTTCTGTTTTGACTTAGCTAGAATTCTCATGTATTGCAGATTCTGATGCCTTTGTTGATCTATTTTAGTTCCCGTATGATTGCAATTTTAATGCTTGTTTCCATCAACTCCATTTGACTACCCTCGTTCGGCAAAAAATATTATGTTATGGACTAAGTTAAATTAGCGTAAATGTTTATAGATAACCGCATTCATATTATATGAGTGTGTGTTACCTATGCATGTATTTATAAATATGTGCATGCTATTTTTCTTTTAATTCGCCTAAAATCGCATTCAGCGCTGATGAATAAATAAATGAATGTGGAAATATGTGGAATGTGTGGGTATTTGGCCAAAGTCCCACATTGCTCAAGTCTTAGAAAAAAGGGGGGGGGGGGGGGGGGTAGTGTTTTAGTTATATATAGGACCCCCGTCCTCCCTTTGTAATGATCCCTCAAAATTGCTTTCTCATAAAGGCATTAGAATTTCTTCTTTCTATACATTATTTCACATGAAGATTATTGGAGTGAAATTAGATTCAGGTATTTCTCTTATTATTGTCTTATTCCTTTTATTGTAGTCTTGCCTGTTATTTATTAGCTGCAATTAAATATAGTAGTTGTGATTTATTATATTATTAAATTACGTCTAGAAGCTTTATTTTCTAGTATTGTGATTTTTTAGTATAATCGATTGTACTCTATATATCCGCTTCCACAACAATTGGTATCGAGCCGAGGTTACGTCTCCGAGTATGCTCGTGGTTGCAGCGTAGTCTGAACTTCCACATCAAAAAAGAATTACTTCTGGGCTTTTGTATTGGCAGCTATTAAATAATATTTGGTTCGAAATGGCGGACAAAAAGGTTGGAGAATCCACATCAAATTCGTCGTTGGCATCTTCGCTTTTGACAAGAGTAGTGTCCAATGCAAAGTTTGCAATTGAAATTTTTGACGGATCGGACATTTTGGGATGTGGCAAAGTGAGGTTCGGATGTCCTTTTACAACAAGGATTCGACTTTGCTATTGAAGAGAGGAAACCGAGATAGTGTGGAGGAGGAAGATTGAAGGGTCATCAATCGTGGTGCTTGTGGTACTATTCGATCATACCTTTCAAGAGAGCAGAAGTATCTATACACAAAGGAAACTTCTGCATGTAGACTGTGGAAGGCACAGGAGGACAAGTTCTTGAAGAAAAGCAGTCAGAATAAACTCCATATGAAGAAAAAATTGTTTCACTTCACTTATGTTCCCGGTACCACAATAAATGAGCATATCACTAGCTTTAATAAGTTGGTGACAGATTTGCGAATATGGACGTGACTTTGAAGATGAAGATCCGGGCCCCGATGATGTTGGGATCACTTCCGATGAGTACGAGCACCGGAGACTCGTTACTTCACGGTAAGGAGGAAGTTTCTCTAGAGAAGTTTGCTCTGCTCTGTATAACTATGAACAAAGAAAGAAAGAGAAACAAAAGGGTGGAGAAGCAGAAGCTCTAGTCGTTAGAGGACGTGCAGAAGACCGGACGAGGTCAAAGAAAGGGCGATCTAAATCGAGGTCCAGACCCAGCAAAGATGAATGTGCCTTTTGTCGAGAAAAAGGTCATTGGAAGAAGGACTGTCCAAAGCTGAAAAACAAGGCTAAACCTAACAATGGGAAGGATGTTATGAACTCAAATGTAGCTGACTGTGATGATGAGAATTCAGATTTCTCACTAGTTACAACGACGTCACCAAAACCGTCGGACGTATGGTTGTTGGACTCAGCCTGCAGCTATCATATGTGTCCTAACAAAGACTGATTCATTGACTTTGAAGAAGCAGAGTGTGAAATTGTCCACACAGCAGATAACTCTTCTCTTACCGCATACGGCATTGGTTCAATCAAATTAAGGAACCATGATGGATTGATCAGGACATTGAAAGATGTTCGATATGTACCGGATTTGAAGAAGAATCTCATTTCTGTGGGAACTCTAGATTCAAAAGGGTTCAAGATCACCGCGAGAAAATGGAGTGATGAAGATATTCTCTCGGTGCAATGGTGGTAATGAAGGGTATTCGAAAGAACAATAACACGTACCACTATCATGGTAGTACAATTATTGGTACAAAGAAAAGTGACATCCAAGAGAGTGAGAAGGATGCAGAAGCAATCAGGTTGTGGCATATGCGCTTGGGATATGTTGGAGGAAAATCCTTGAAGGCTCTATCAGATCAAGGATTGTTAAAAGGATTGAAGCATTGCATCATGGACTTTTGTGAGCATTGCATAAAGGGGAAACAGACAAGGGTTAAGTTCGGCATAGCTATCCATAATACGAAAGGTATTTTGGATTATGTACACTCTGATGTTTGGGGTCCTTCCAAAACCCCTTCATTGGGAGGAAAACATTATTTTGTAACCTTTGTTGATGATTTCTCCCGAAGAGTTTATGTGTATATGATGAAGACCAAAGACGAAGTGTTGGGAATCTTTCTCAAATGGAAGGCGATGATTGAAACACAAACATGTAGGAGGATCAAATGTCTTCGTTCAGATAATGGTGGAGAATACAAGAATGATCCTTTCCAAAAGGTTTGTGAAGATGATGGCATCATCAGACACTTCACCGTCAGAAATACACCACAACAGAATGGGGTGGCAGAACGCATGAACCGGACTTTGTTGGAGAAGGTTCGGTGTATGTTGTCCAATGCTGGCTTGGGCAAGGAATTTTGGGCTGAGGCAATAACATATGCGAGTCATCTCATTAATCATCTACCATCTATTGCTATTGGTGGTAAGACACCGTTGGAACAATGGTATGGAAAGCTCTTATCGATTATGATTCTTTACATGTGTTTGGTTCAATTGCATACTATCATGTGAAAGAATCAAAATTTGATCCTAGAGCAAAGAAAGCTATTTTCTTAGGGATCACTTCTGGAGTCAAAGGATACCGTTTATGGTGTCCAGAGACGAAGAAGATTATTTTCAGCAGGGATGTTACTTTTGATGAATATGCTATGGTGAAAAAGGTAGCATCCGGAGATACAGTGTTCCAAAGCAGTTTGAAGGAAACATATAGTGTTCCAAAGCACATGGAGTTTGAAGGAAAGCTGATTTTCCCCGGAGACTAAGAAGGTTATTTTAGTAGGGATGTTACTTTTGATGAAATGCTATGGGGAAACAAAGGAAGACTTTCCCGTAGAAGAAGAGCTGATTTTTGAGAGGAGGTTTCATCACATGAACCTGAAAGGGAGGTTTCATGAACAGCGGCAACCAGCAACGTGAATCAATCGCAACCTTGACAAGCCAAAACGAACAATTAGAAAGCCTACTCGCTTCATGGATATGGTGGCTTGTGCAACTTCAAGCAACGATGACATTCCTTCAACTTATAAATGGGCTATCCGGAGCTTAGAAAATGATAAGTGGAAGAATGCCATGAATGAAGAAATGCAGTCCCTTCATCAGAATGGTATGTGGAGATTGGCCAAACTCCCGAAGGGTAAGAAGGCAATTGGTTGCAAATGGGTGTACGCGAAGAAAGAAGGATTTCCTAACCAAGGTGATGTGCGCTACAAAGCAAGATTGGTAGCTAAAGGCTATGCTCAAAAGGAGGACGTTGATTATAATGAGGTATTTTCTCCGGTTGTAAAACATTCCTCCATTAGAATTTGTTGGCTTTGGTAGCACAGTTGGATTTGGAACTAGTTCAGATGGATGTTAAAACTGCATTTTTAAATGGAGACTTGGAAGAGGAAATCTATATGACTCAAGCCGAAGGATATAAAGTTGCTTTGGAAAGGAGAACATGGTGTGTAAACTTGAAAAATCATTATACGGATTGAAGCAGTCTTCGAGACAATGGTATAAACGATTTGACAAGTTTATGTTGCGGCATAAGTACAGGAGAAGCAAATACGATCATTGTGTGTATTTGCGAAAGCTTGAAGATGGATCCTTTATATAGCTTTTTTTATATGTTGATGATCTGTTGATAGCTTCAAGAAATCAAGCAGAGATTGAGAAGCTAAAGGGTCAACTAAAAAAGGAGTTTGAGATGAAGGATTTAGGCGAGGCAAAGAAGATACTTGGCATGGAGATAACAAGAGATAGACAATCAAAGAAGCTCTTTTATCTCAAAAGGAGTATTTGAAGAAGGTGCTAAATCGTTTTGGTATGAATGAAGAAACGAAGTCCGTTAGCATTCCACTTGCCTCGCATTTTAAGCTCAGTGCTGATATGTCGCAGAAGGATGAAGATGAATGAGAATATATGTCAAGAGTACCATACGCGAACGCTGTTGGTAGCTTGATGTATGCTATGGTTTGAACAAGACCAGATATTTCACAGGCTGTTGGAGTTGTGAGTAGGTATATGCATGATCCTGAAAGGAACATTGGCAAGTTGTGAAATGGATTCTACGGTATATTTGTAATACTATAGATGTAGGATTGGTCTTTGAGCAGGATGTTGATCAATGTCTAGTTGGGTATTGGATTCAGATTTTGCAGGTGATTTGGGCAAACGAAGATCAACTATTGGTTATGTGTTTACACTTGCAAACACACAAGTTAGTTGGAAGTCTACTTTACAGTCAACAGTTGCTTTGTCTACGATAGAGGCAGAGTACATGGCAATTACAGAGGCTGTGAAGGAGGCAATTTGGCTTCAAGGGTTGCTTGGAGAGCTTGGTATTGGTCAAGAAAGCATCACAGTATTTTGTGACAGCCAGAGTGCTAATCAGTTAGCAAAGAACCAAGTCTATCACGCAAGGACGAAGCACATTGACGTCCGTTATCACTTTATAAGAGAGATTTTGGAAGAAGGTGGAGTCATAATACGAAAGATACGAACAGATGATAATCTTGCTGATATGCTAACGAAGGTGGTGACTCCTATTAAATTTCAACCTTGTTCATATCTCGATAAACATTTGTTGAACATTGTATATTGAATAGGAGTTATAATTAGAATTTTGTAATTTAGGAGAAATCGAGAATGTGGGAATTTGGCCAAGGTGGAGATTTGTGGGTATTTGGCCAAAGTCCCACATTGCTTGAGTCTTAGAAGGCCCCCCCCTCTTTGTAATGATCCCTCAAAATTGCCTTCTCATAAAGGCATTAGAATTTCTTCTTTCTATGTATTATTTCACATGAAGATTATTGGAGTAAAATTAGATTCAGGTATTTCTCTTATTATTGTCTTATTTCTTTTATTTTAGTCCTGCCTATTATTTATTAGCTGCAATTAGATATAGAGGTTGTGATTTATTATATTATTAAATTACGTCTAGAAGCTTTATTTTCTAGTATTGTGATTTTTTAGTATAACCGATTGCGCTCTATATATCCTTCATAGCAGAATTTTGTAAATATTAGTGTAACTAATTAGAATATATGTGACGGGGTATTAATGTAATTTTTGTCCTTTTATTTTATGTATTTAGCGTGACTGTCAATATAGGATATAAATAGGCAGGACCCATTTGGTGTGCCCTTGTGTGTATTTGTACCGATTGTGTTAATGAGTTAATACAAGCAATTATTATTTACATTAGATTGGGTCATATTGGTAACTTTACATGGTATCAAAACCTATGGTTGGCTATCAAGATCCGGGTTGTGCTCCAAGAAGATGGCCTAGACCAATAGAGAAAACTTACACGCGAAGAGCTTTGTGTGAATCATTCCAGATCAGTTAGGTCAAAATATGTGGAGAGATTTGCGCGATAACTCATGGTGAAAGTTCTGTTGGATTACATACTAAGACTCTTATTTATACAGCCCATAAGTGATTAACCAATTAATTATTTAATATCCCTAACCAATTAAATTTCAAATCTTTTGAAATGCATGGGGCATTTTAAAATGCTTTTTTAAGATTTAATTTAATTTCATATTGTTTACTATTTTATACACATATAAATATGTAAGTATTTTTTTTTTTTTTTTTTTTGAGAGAGATAGCTCTGTTTTGAGCATTGGTTCTATGATTATAGGATTGGTGACATTAATCATGACAAAATATTCTCGGAACGCAATCGAGAGACTGGGACTTTTGCTGAAGTACCAGGCCAGGTCTCAATTCTTACACCATTGTTGGTATTTTTGAAAGAGCAATTATTTACTATCAAACCTTCTACAGGTTCTTAACATTCATTTTTTGCCAAGCTTCCAACACTAATGCCATGGCCAGTTCTGCATGTCACGTCCTCAACAGTCACTTGTCTACTTCCATCACCTAATGAAATTCTGGAAGGGATTTAACAGAAAGTTATACTTTTAAAATAATTTATACATCATTGTCTATCCTTGTTACTTACATGAAGAAGGAGATTCTTTTTTTTTTTTTTAATCCATTTTTTCTTCTAATTAATTTTGTTTTCAAGATGGTTTTAATGGTAATATTTCCAGTATTCTATAACTCTCTAAATACATATAAGCTTATTTGTATCACTTGGGTTTTTCTTTTGAGTCCGATATGATTGCTTTTTTTTTTTCTCTCTCTAAAATATCAAATACCATGTATAATTAATAAAAATCGACTTGAGCCTCCTTCCAATTATTTAATGTCACCTTGTGGAAGTTCTTAATATCACTGTTAACCTTAACAAAATTTCCCTTGACATTATTAGTATTTAAGATTCTCTTGACTTCATTTAAGAAATTTAAGGCATGAAAGGAATGTCTAAATAGATATGACGCATCTAATTCTTGCTTACTTTTTAAATGATTGTTTAACATTTCTTGTATAAATAATTGGACCTTACAAGCCAGGTAGCTTCTAAAATTCTATTCCAGAATTTCTTTTGGCTAATTTCCACCTTGCTGCCATTGGAAGATTTTGGAGTATTTTGTTGAAACTTGTAAAGGCAATTTGGTGTCATTCTTTCCATGTTCTAATAGTAATTTATGGAGGATTTCATTTTGGGGAGGAAAACATTAACTGAGTTTTTCCTGAAGTCCCCCTTGTCTGAAGCTAAAAATAAGTATATGACTAAAAGTTTTATTCTAAAGAGAAACCTTGATAGATATAACTAATTACACATATTATGTTCTAAGTTTTTAGTTTTTATTTGTTAAAAAAATATCCCAGTTAAATGCGTGAGCTTTATAGCAAACTAGTCATAATGAATAATTTGCTTTAGTGTTGCATTATAATGTGACTTTTACTATTGTGGATGTATAAATCCTACTATAAACATAAGGATATGTTTAATTGAGCTTGTTCGAATATAAAATCAGTTGCAGTTATATTACTTGACCTGACTAAGTTATTTTGAAGGTTTTACTTTCATTCTTACATTTAAAGATTAAGACTTACTGCTTACACAATGAAGTTTTAAGTTTTTGGATGGACCCTGTAACCATTAACTTTGGTGAGTGCCTGACTGTAATGCATTTGATTTAAAAGGTTGATTTATAAATGAAAGTTTTATGGTTGGATTTGACTTTGAAAAGTGATCGCTTGGTTGTGATCTTCACGAAGTAATATGGGGTAGTTATTATATCAACTAGAAAAAAGGAGAAAGAAGTCCTACTTGGTCATAATTTTGTGTGAGATACTTATTATTATTGTTGTATAATGCGAATGTTGTTTTGACTCAATGATATGATAGTTTGGCCTTAGATTTGCTAGAAATGATGCTTTGATGTTTAAATTTTTCAAGATTAAAAAAAATCGGGTATTCTGCTGCACCATACCAGGAAAAAAAAATTAAGAAGACTGAATTTATGAATTTTGACCTAGAATGCTAGAACTCTAACTTCCATTTTAGTACGCCCTTTGCCACTCATTGAATTTTGACTATGGAACTTTTGGAATTTAACACTGCTTTTATCATTTGAGACTCAAATTGCTTGATCACTTGCTAACTTTTTGTTGATCTTTTTGCTGCAAGTCTGATTTAGCAACTGGTTTGCCAATTTGTAATTGTACTTGGTAGAATTAGATAGAATATGAAGAATAAACTGGTTTTAGCTATTGAAATTACACTTTTGAATGCATAGTACTTTTGGTCTACTGAAATTGTGATTTCTTATCACTTTGCATAGTGAATTACCATCGCATTATGTATCATTGTTGCATTTTTGCTGAACATTTTGAGATTAAATCTAAACTATTTGACTAAGAGAAAAATTTAATTCCTGTTGCATTAATTGATTGCAACATTTTGTATAATCTTGCACTTCTGGCTTGCTTCATTGATATTGATTGAGAATCAAAATCCTGGAATTTATCTGCTAAATCGGATTAGAAAATCGTAAGAATTGAATTCCTAGATTTCGAACCATAGAAACAAAGCTCTCATCTGAAATTGCGAGTGAGCATCCTCGCAAATCTTCGTCATCCACTTGATTTCAGAATTAATATTCTTATTGATTTTGCTGGAACTCTTTGAACATCACTTTAGCCTTTTGGGCATTGTAACATATCTACTTTTGTGCTGAATTTGGAAATCACTGATAGAAGAAAAATGATATATCCTATAAGATCTCAAGTTTTTAGAGTATGTAATCTCTATGTCTGATTGGGTGCAAGTGAACCTTGGGCAAAACCTATTTGCTCTTTACTTGAAGATTTTCCCCACTTTTGGAAGAAAACATAAGAAAATGGGCACATCAATAATTGGAGGTGTTAGTTGTGTGATATTATAGAACTGTTCCTCTTTTACTCTCTACTCACCATGCTTGTGTCAAAAGTTAATTGTTATGGAAATAAGTTCGAATAGAAATCTCGGCTAGCACTGTTCTAGGTTGCTATATTTAACATATTTGATTTTTCTAAAATTTATTGATGTACTTGTTTATATGCTTAAGCATTCCTATTATTAAATAAGGAATTTGAAACTTAAAAAGGGATGAAGCAACAAATGAAAATAGAGGATATATCTCTGTGGCCAAATGATAGTTCTGGGTTAGAATTACAGTTCAACATCTTTCTTGGGATATATTTTATTACTATTAAATCTCACTCATATAGGGAGTATAGTGTAGGATAAATTGTTCTTCTTTTGAATGATGACTTAATCTCATAGATCACTCTTCTATTTCATAATCTATTTTGCAATTCCTTGGGGGAAAAGATGAAAATTGTGATCATTGTTGTAAATTTATAAAGGGGGAAACCATACATTTTTCATATGCTTTGAATTTGAAAACAGTGTGTGAATTATAGTTTTCCTCTCTTTCCTTCATTCTGTTCTTCCCTTATTATTTTATTCATTTCCCTTTACTCTTCCTTCCACAGCAGTCTTACATGGGAGATCAAACACAAAATGCTCACTTGATTGAGAGTTGAGTGAGTACATAATTAAATTCGGAGGACTAAATTTCTTAAAGGGGAAGAATGTAATAGCCTTGTAAATATTTATATGAGATAATAAATTATTAGAAAAAATATTTAATTGTGTTATTTTATATTTTTCTATTATTTATGAAATTTTTGTAATTTGTTTAGTGTTTCTTAAGTTAAGGATGAGTACATTTAGATAGCAACAAAATTAAATTAATATTTGTTGTAGTGTTTTAACAAGGAAAACCTTATAGGCTGTTGATCTTAGAGGCCTTGGAGAGCGTCTAAGGTTAGAGGCTCGAATTCTCACCCCCTCTTAAGCAACTACCAAAAAGCCAATATATAAAAGAGAGATGGTATCAGATTTTAAGTATATTGAAATTACCACAATGCCACTGTATAAAAGGGAAAGACAAGGTATCAGATTTTTAGCGCTCCGAAGCTTCGCAAATGGAGGCTCTGCTTGGTCCCTTCACTTGATCTTACTGAAGTTTGTATCTTGTCCACGGCGCAGCGCGCAGTTTTCCCGGAGGAATCTACTTTTTGCTACTGGAGTTCTTGCAAGAAATGGTTAAAATAAACTTATGTATCGAGTAACAAACCGCATGTTCTTCTATTTTATCATTTATATGCAAATCATTGAACTTATTATTTGAGTTAGAACATTCTGTCAGGGAACTGAAGAACTCTACCATACCTTGTTGAGATCCTCACATCATTGTCATGGTTACATGCATATGGTAGTGCCACTTTGAATTTCTTTGGAACTAAGTCTTACACATATGTAACATTTACTATGAAGGTTCTGCATTATACCGCCTTACCATGAACACCACCATATAATTATATATCCTCATGGATTCATGCTGGGAAGTATTTTAGGGTTTTTGCTAACCTGTGAATATTTTGATCATATCATTATGTAGACAGCAAAATTAATGTCTGGACCCAGGTAAGAGAATTTGCCTCAGTGTATTCAAACTTGGATTTTTTTTTTTTTTTTCCAGTCTTTTGGTTCTCAAAAGGAAAGATATCTTGGTACTCCCTAGCTAGTAAATGTACCATCATACGTTTATTTACTTTGGTCCTTTTCTTCCGGCCTTTTTCATCTTTTTAATTTTTGGTTTGTTGTTGTTGGGGGTTTTTTTTTTTTTTTTTTTTTTTTGGGGGGGGGGGGGGGGGGTGTTTATAAAAAGCAGAAATGATATTAACATACAAATGTTGTTCTGCAAATAACCATAAAATGTTGAACTAATACAGGAATTGCCAAACTGCTGCAAACAAGAATGCTGGACACTATAGGTATAAAACCTCGGTACATTTATTCACTTGACCAGTACTTCAGTCAACTCAATTTTACTCGAGCAATTCGATCCCTTCAAGATTTTCTCCAATTTTCAGTGTATCTTAAACAATAAAGAGATAAGATCACCATGTGATGAGATAAATAAACCTCATAAAGTTTCCATATAGTATATAACGCAGCACCAAGTTGGTAGTTAGGAGAGTAAATCTAAATTAAGATATTAATAACCAAATTGAGTTGTTCACGAGAATAAGCAGTTGGGATAGAATATTGTCGCTACCATTTTTTGTCATTACCACTTTTTTACTGTTAGATCATAATCTCCATAGGAGAGAGAAATGATAAAAATAGATGAGATTATGATCTAACGGTGAAAAAGTGGTAATGACATTGGTAGTGACAAAAAATGGTAATGACAATCTCCTATCCCTAAGCAGTTAGGATAAATATATATATATATATATATATATATATATAGAAATTTGCTATCTAAAAATACCCTTATTTATGTAGAGGAGAGAAAATATGTTATATTCAGCTCTTTAGTCAAACATGGGAATTAAATGCAATAGTGGTAGAGTAATTTTGTAATTAAGTGTAAAATGAAAAGTTTACAATAAACTTTCCAAACATCCCTTAACAATATCTTATAAAAAAAAAAAAAAAAAAAAAAAAAGAACATGGTATAGTCAATAATAGTATCATATAAAAAGGAACGGAGGGAGTAAAAAATTATAGTCTCAATACATATTAATAGTAAATTCGTTGTTCAAAATTTAAGTGATGCTTATTTATAGTTTTTATGAAACAGTTAGTGGTTAGATAAAACATCTAATCGTTACTCAACCTCACTAGCCATAAGGTAAAGTATTAAATGACATAACAGTAGATGAAAATATTAAATTAAAAATTAGCAAGCTTTCTGGTAAAGTAAACATATGTAATTGTTAAAATGCTGTACAAAAATACGTTGAAATTTTTTCTAAACAAATATATATACGTTAGGCAATGACGTCAATAGTGTTTAACCAAAAAAAAAAAAAAAAAAAAGAAAGATTGGATTTGGACAAATTTACAATGGTTTAACAGCTCGATTGATGAAAATGGAACTATGAAAATAAGAAAAAAGATATTTGTGCAACATGAATTTGGATTTTAGTAGACGTTTGTGTAAGCTATTAAAATAGATCATAAGTCTTGATATGTAACTGAGATAAAACATCAAGGAGATGGGAGTAAGTATTTTATTCTTTTATTGATCACTCTACCCATGTCATTATTTGCATTTGCCTCCTTTTGTGATTGTTACTTTTCCAAGATTTGGAGGATGATGTGTTAAAAAATTATAAATTTAATTTGATGAAATTAAATTGCGCAATAATTTTTTTAAAACCAAAAAATAGCAAAGTGATAAGGGACAATAAAACCTTAAAATAAAATTGACTTTTTATTTGATGAATGGGTAAAATAATACATGCTAATTAAGGGGTACATATTGGTACATTCCCAAAGACTTGGGGTTTGATGTTCTTACAAGTAGCAGTTGCAGGAGTCCCTTGGAATCTGAGATTAATATTTGTGAGTTTAACTTCCTCACAAGGTACACCACCACTACAAATTAGAATCATTCCTTTCTTTGTTGTTGATGTGCCTCTAATGTTGTTGAAGGAAACTCTACTTATTTTTACTTTCGATGGAGTCTGTTGTAGCAGATCAAAATGTAGGAAAAATGAAAGGAAAAACAAAGTAGTCAAAAAATATGAAGGAAAACTCAGATAATAAGATATAACAAAAAAAAGAACCACACAAATAAGATCACATGAATATCCTCATATCATTTCTACGTTCATACCACAGACACAACATTTTTCATTCGATGAATTAAAAATATTTTGAAATGCTCATGTGCAAGTATTGAGAGAGAGAGAGCACGCTAAATACCTTTTTTGAGCATTGGTTCCATGGACAATATTCTTGGTCTATGATTATAGGATTAGTGACATTGATCATGACAAGATTCTCAAAACGCAATCGAGAGATTGGGATTTTTACTGAAGTTCCAGGCCAAGTCTTGATTCTTACACCATTGTCGGTATTTTTGAAAGTGCAATTTTTCACTACCAAACCTTGTACAGGTTCTTCATAGTCATACTTTCCCAAGCTTCCAACACTAATGCCATGGCCAGGTCCGCATGTCACATCCTTGACAATCACTTGTCTACTACCATCACCTAATGAGATACAATCATCTCCTGTTTCAATGTTTGAGTGAAGAATTCTCACTCGTGTTGATCTCCCAATATGGATTCCATCTGTATTTGGACTGTCTGCTGGAGCTTTAATGGAGAATTTGATAAATGTGATATTCCGACACCCTAGAACATTCACATGAAAGTGCTTGCTATTTTTTGACGTTATGTCCCGGATGATTGAATTGTTCATGAAGTTGAAACCGAAATTCTGGAAGGGATTTAAAAGAAAGTTATACTTTTAAAAGAATTTGTACACACACACACACACACACACACATATATATATATATCATTTTAAGCAAAGGTTAAGTGCAAAAGAGAACAAGGTGGTAGGCAGAGTGAACACAAATCCATATAATTTTCCTTTTATTTCTCATAACCTATTTTTTTACCGTATGAATAATTTTGCTCATGATGTGATAGGTCATGTTAAAACATACTCTTATAATCAAATTTCAAGTAGAAATTTAAGAAAATGATGATATAAGGAATTCAAGACATGTTTACGAATTTTAGAAACGTGTAAAAATTTATTAATTACCATGGAAAGCTTTTTGCAATTCCAAGTTTTATGGCAATTGTTTTGCTTCCAAGCTGTTGAACCATGACCATCAAAAGTGGCACCACCAGATAAGGTAAAGGAATCAATGTATCCGAATCTAAGCCACTGAGCATCTCCATTGAGTTGAATAGGATCTTTTGGTGCTACAATGTTGCCTTCAATATGTAGCTCAATTGGAGCCTTGCAAGGACCATTTAACTCTATTTGTTTCAAATTGTATGTATTCTTTGGCACCAAAACTTTGCTTGCACTTGTTGATGCACATGCTGCTTTCCATGCTCTCTTCAAGCTCTAATTAATATTAATGAACAAGTCAAGTGTATTTCAATAAACTATAACTGTTAAAAAAATTGAGGGAAAAAAAGTTTCCCACAGAAAATTTGTATGGTGAGAAGGATTTGAATCAAACTATCGGTGCCATGTGTGTACAGAATCTGTAAAGTACCACATCTTTTTTAATAAGGGACTTTTCCCCATTTTTTTAAAAAAAAATTTGTAGGCTGAGATATACTTTAACATGTGATAACAACAAAACAAAATCATTATATTTATAGTAAAACTAATTTTTATTTAAAAAAATCATCGAAAAAGTTGTCGTACAATAGTTTGGCGATGTAAATCTTATGAATCTATCACAAAAGAAATATTTGCAAAGGGACAGGCTATTGCAAAATCAATTTGTAACACACTAATTCTTTTGTCCCAAATTTCTTTATTTTAGAGAACTTTGAAACAAGGAATTCAGAAGATAAATACTTACTGGGGTAAGATCTCCATTAGGTGCTCCACCATATTTTGTTATATCAAAAATCAAAGGCTGAGCTATAATTGAAGGTGCCAGTAGTAGGAATAAAGCAGAAAGATAAATAATACTCAAATTTGCCTCCATATTTAATTCTTCTTCCTTTAACTCTTTATTGGCCTTTTTTTCCTCTCCTGTTCGAATACAAAAATGTCTACTAGCTAGAATTGTATAAGATGGTGAAACCCCATTGTACAGAGAGATATTTATATTGTTTTTGTAAACTGAAAAAGCCATATAAATAGCCAAATAACGAAGTTATGAACTCGTAGTTGTTTTTCTTTAAACTGTAGACATATAACCAATTCCCGTTTATTTAACAATTATAATTCATATTTAGCCATTTAGGGTAAGATAATTATTATTTTGTATAATTTTAAGGATATCGTTTCAAAGTAAGTTAACAATCTTACTCAGTAAAGAATTTGTAAGCAACAATTTTTAATTTATCTCAACATATCAATATGATGCAGTATTATGTGAATATCGATATGATTGTACCAAAACTAATACTCAAATATCATTTCTAGCCATTTTTATTTCATTCTATAGACTGCATTTTACCTGGCTAAAAAATATTTCTCCACGTAGTCATGGCGAGACTTTAAAAGAGGTAATTTTTTAAAAAAAGGAAAAATTAAGATTTAAAATATGGTAAGTCCTTCATGCTTTTTTTATTTTTTATTTTAATTTTTTTTTTATTAGTTTAAAAATTAACTATTTCAAATATATTTAAATGTCCATCAGCACTTTTTATTCCCCCTCTTCTCTAAATTATGAATTCTAATATATTTAAATAGCCAACAAAGGGACACTTGGGCAAACTTCAGCAATATCACCAAATAAATTTGTAGTAAAAAAGAATCGATTAAATTTATATTCATACAAATTCTTCATAGAAAATATTGCGAAATAAATTCTTCATACAAATTTGTCAATAAGAAGAAATATTTTTAAAAAGATGGACCGTCGGTTGGAAACCTAAAACCTTATCCTTTGCGTCCCGTCAAGCATTATTTTCATCTGTTATGGCAGCTATTCCAGCATATACTACTCGATCCGGAGATGAATGTCTCAAATGATCTTCCTCTTTATTTAATGCCTTCACCATTAGATCAAATTTTATGAGATAGACACCCCGGCAGCATACATGTTCTGAGATAGACCGTGGATGCCGCCGCTTTTTATTGGGGGTTAATTCAATGCAGTGGAAATTCCATGGATCTGATCTTTTTGCCTGGGGATGTATGTGCAAAGAAGGAGGAAGGAGGGCTGGGTCTTTGGCAGGCAAAGGATGAAAATGACGTCTTCATGTTGTAACCACTAGATGCCTATTTATAAAGGATGAAAATGACGTCTTCATGTTGTAACCACTAGATGCCTATTTATAAGTCACTTACCCAAAATGTTTTGTTCAAAATATAAGTTACTTGCAGGGTATTAAATGAGGCTTTGTCAATTTTACCCATATTGAATATATTAACAAATTAATAAGAAAGAGAGAGGTGTAAATGCAGAGAGATAAAGACTCTTTAATAAATAAGGGCAAATATGAAAAAATTTATCCATTTAGTCCTTTTTTTTAGTTCACTAGAATGTGGTACAAATGACTTGTAAATGAGTAACGAGTGATATAGCAGTCTTCAGCTCTGTTTAAATACGTCCCATGCATGCTTGGTGGTCTAAGGCGGAACATATGGGAGTTAAATGTGCCACAGAGGTGTAGATCGTTTCTGTGGCTTGCTGGTAGAAATCGATTGCTCACAAACGAGTTACGTTTATCAAGGCTTCTTTGTTTTAGTAAAGTCTTATATAAATCCATAATAGACTTTTTTTTTTTATACAAGGAAACATAAGAAAGCAAAAAACAAACGAAATAACATACTAGAAGTTAAGGTCGCATGCCTCTCCTATCGTGCTATACTCCCATCAGATCTGCAACTAGGAAGTGATAGAGACCTGCAGGGGGATCAGAGAAGTGAGATTCATCTGGGGCCTCCACATGTGCAAATAAAAAATTGGCTAACCAATCCGCACTAATCCTCTCAAGACTCCCCATAGTTCAGCTAACAACACTGAGCACCTTCCAAGCCGTATGACAAAGCCTCCAAGCCACTTACCAGAAAAGTCTCGTAATAACCCTCCACATGCCGCCACCTGATCTGGACCTTTTGATGCCCCATCTGAATTGAGTTTTACGAATGGAACTTCTGGAAAGGACCAGCGAACACTAGAATGGTTCTGAGTATGCGTTTAACTCCCCCTCTCATTTTTATAAGCAACTCTCTCTCTTGAGGCTGGTCCTTAATATAAGCAACTTTTTTCTTGTGTCTCAAAATGTAAAATACTTTTTCCTTTTCTACCCCTATTAAATACATATCTTCATATTAATTATTCCTTAGTCACCACTAATTCTCTTTCATTTAATCATTTATTACCCATTCTCTATCTTTTTTTTTTTTTTAACTTATTCTCTCTCCTTTTTTTTTTTTTCATAAATAGGGGCATATTTAGAAAAAAAACATGATATTTTTTTATACATTTATTGTTTATAACTAATATTAAATGTTTGTTCATTTTATAGAAAAAATTGTTTATAAAAAAGACCAGAGGAGGGAGTATAACTTTAGATACAGAGTCACTGTGTTAAATAATAATAATAATAATAATATAAAAAAGAAGCTGAGGAATACATTTTTCTGTATTACTGTATAAATTTATAATTGGTAATTGTTACATTTTTTCGCCTCCTGGTTGCACAAGTTGCTTGTGGGTGAAGGAAATAAATATGGCTATAAATCATACTTGAATATCTATAGGTAAAATCATGGTGTGTATGACGAAAAAACATAGTTGGTACTCCCTCTCCGATCCAAATTATAAGAACTCTTCTAGAAGGAAAGTTCTGTCCTGATAAATAAGGGTCTTAGCATGTGATTTAAGATGTGCAGAATAGCTTGAATCCCGTTGGGTTAACCCAGAATAGAAGAAACTCCGCATGTTTCTGAACTTCATAATAGACAGGAAAACAATGCAAGCTCGTTAAGTTCAAGAATGAAAATGGCAGAGAAATCAATAAATGAATAAAAGAACCAATTAACCTTTGAGTTGGTTTTGCAAATGATCAATTTCCAACATAACCCTTAGTTTGAGTTGGCTTTTTGCAAATGCCCCTCCTCTACAATTTCCGACATGAAGGGGTCAGGTTCAACAAGATGAAGATCTTCTGAAACACGATGTACTTCGTATCATAAGTTGAATGGCAAAACAAAAGGTAGGAAGATTCTGCGAAAGTACAAAAGGGAATCAAGCCCTTCGGACGTAAAAAGTCATGAAATAAAAATAAGGGTTAAGAAGCGAATTGGCCAATAAACTATTAGCCTAGGAGCACCCAGCACAAACAACTATTAAGTGGACCTTAAATACCAACAAACTTTTTGAAAGGTGGAGTTAACACAAAATCGTTAATTCATCATCAACCTCCGTTAGTACCCTTCATTTTCAGACTCAACGCAGTCTCATTCTCGGGCATTTTCGACATGGTCGTCTCTTCACTGCTCAGAGACGCCGCCAAGTTTGATGATCAAATCGCAACCAAGGCTTATCTCTCACGATCTTACAAGAATTACTAGAACCAGAATTTTCCTCTTCATTTAGCTTCCCTTGATTTTCTCAACAACTACGGTAATGGATTGAAGTGTTTATACGGCGAAACTGAACCAGATGATGTTCATAAGGTTCAGCGAATTGATGATTTGAGAGGAAGGAAGAAGCTCTCGACTGAGGAAGTGATGAGAATCACCGCAACAATGTTCATCCGATCATCATCTTCAGATCAATCAGAGGGTTTGGATTCTTTAATTCCCCACCCTTATGATTGCTGCTACTCTAAGCTTTCCGAGGAAGAAAAAGAGGATGTGAAGCTCGCTGAATCTCTTCTTGCTTGTGCCGAGAATGTCGGGTCGGGTCAATTCCAACGAGCAGCCAACCTTCTTGACCACTACGAATCACTCTTCCAAGACCGGGAAATTGTGCTCCTCCATTTTCTCTAGTGGGAGAAATTCCTCCTCATTATCATAAATATAGAGAAAAGGAATTCTCACTTTTCAATGTAGATAAGTCAAATTCAAAATCCAGGCCCAACTATGCTTGCATGCCAAGTTCAGTTTCCTTTCAGTCAGATGACAAAGTTCACCGGAATCCAAGCCATGTTAGAGAAATTAAGAAATTTGAAAAAGATTCACATAATTGATCTCGAAATCATAGTAGGATTGCAATGGACAATTCTTATGCAAGCCCTTCCATTACAATGAGAATGCCCACTCGAGCTCTTAAAAATAACAACAATAGGAAACGCCCCTTGGAGACTACACCTAAAAATATAATGATGGTCACTAACGGATGTTAATGTCATTAACAATTTTGTGCTAACTTCACTTTTTAAAAAGTTTATTAGTATTTAAAGTCCACTTAATAGTTGTTTGTGCTGGGCGCTCCTAGATTAATAGTTTGTTGGCCAATTCGCTCATTAACCCTAAAAATAACAAAATGATTTTAGGAGAATTTAAAGCATTTACTAGAAGTTGAATGGCAGATATTGCCCATTTCAAGATCCTGCGAGATCCTCCTCACGGCAACGAATGAGTCGCCTCTATCATCCATACCCTCCTATTCCTTCTTCTACAACACACTTACGACGGATTGCTTTCTTCCCTTTGGAAGAGGAACGATTTCCCAAGTGTGAATATCTCTAAGGCTTGCATTTCTACATTCATGGCATCTATCCATTCCTGGTGCTTAACCGCCTCTTCATATATATTCCGTTCACTAACTGTATCAAGAGAACATAAGAAGAATAGATAATCAGCAGATATAGAAGCATAAGAAAGATAATTTTCTATGAGATAAGCACATTTACTCTTAGGCTCTTGGTGAGCCTCTAACATCAACAAGGAACAGATGTAGTCATTTGCCCAAATTGGGGGCCTTGTGTCGCGAACTGGCCGTGATGAAGTTGTCTCCACATGTTCTGGCCGTGAGGAAGCTGTCTCCACATGTTCTGGCCGCAAGGAGTTGATCCTTCATGCTCTTGATATGGTGTCGTTGCTCCCTACCTCCTCCATGGGTCTAGGGCAATTATCTATAGGACAGCGTGGATTCTGTAGTATTGCACCATTATCATTGCAAGGTGGATGTTGTGGCTCAAACCAAAAATTCTCCTTTAATGCTAAAGAAACACCCCCTTGTTGTCTGCACGGTACATCTCGAAAAGGGAACCTATTTTCAGAGAAACCCACAGTCCTATTGATAGTTATCTGGTTAGTTTTAGATCAAGTAACATAAAACCTTTTTGATTGTCCGGGTAGCCCAAATATACACATGGCTGAGCACGTGGCTGCAATTTATCATAAACTTTCAAATTTGTAGCATATGCAAGGCACCCAAATGTTCTTAAATGGGCCAAATCTGCCTTATGACCGTACACCCTTTCATAAGGTGTCTTAAAATCAAGGATTTTTTAAGGAATTCTATTGATCAAGAAAACAGCCATTCAAACACATTCTCCCCAAAATTTAGTAGGAATATTAGATTACAACATTAAACTCCCAGTTACTTGCATATTAGTTCTATGCTTCCTTTCAACCACCCCATTTTATTGTGGATTATAAGGATATGAGGTCACATGGACCATTCCTTGTCACTGAACAAAAAATCTAAAGTCATGATTCATGAACTCCATACCATTATCACTTCGAATCTTTTTTATTTGTGTAGAAACATGGGCAGCAAAATTTTTAATGTGCATGAAAGAATCAGAATTATTTCATATCAAGAATATCCAAGTTACTCTAGAGTAATCATCTACTATTGTAAGAAAATTTTGATAGCCATGATGTGTGGGGTCCTATAGCGTCCCCACACATCCGCATGAATAAGATCAAAGCATTTGCGATTCTTAATGCAACTTGAAGAAAATGGAAACTTGATCTGTTTAAATTGTGCACAAACATCACATACATAATAAAAATAAAAATAAAAGTACTATCATGTGAAACAAGGTCTAAATGCTTCATTGCAGAAAAAAGGGCATATCCTAATCGTCTATGCCACAACTTTACATCAGTCGATTTCAAAAAACAATTATTATTCGAAGTGACATTAATAGCATGACAAGGCTTAGTTGTTTTCAATATGTATAATCCTTCAGTCAGTTTAACAGTTAGGTTCATCTTTCCACCTTGAAGGTCCTGCAACGAGCAAACTTTAGGGGGAAAACAAGCAATACAGTAATGTTCTCTAGTCATCCTAGATATTGCAATTAAATTGAATTTAAGCCTTTGTGATTATATAACATTAGTGAGCTTAATTTCAGGGGAAATATTAACACTGCCTACATTAACATGGGTAACAGGGACTCGATGACCATCCGGTATTTTGATAGACCTGATTGGTCCATTATAATCAGTGTAAGTATCCAGGAGGGCCAAGTTGCCAACCATATGGGTGGTGGCCCATGAATAACGTATCCAATTTGCATATGAACTAGTGCAAGTAGTGGGAATTTGCAAACCTGTATCAATCAAAGCATATATACCTGTGTTCTCTACATCTTTCTACAACAAATCTAGGAGCCGCTCATACTACTCTTATGTAAACGATGGGGCAACAGTGCTAGCTGTATTCATGTGTGCTTCTGCCTCATGGGAACGATCTTGTCCTAGCAGTTGTTCTCAACCAATTCATAGCAGCTGTCCTTGAGGTGACCCTTTTTACGACAGTGGCTGCACTCACTAGAAGTATCATCGCGGTCACGTCTTCTCCCACCACCACGACTCCTTCTAGCCACCGCAATGCCCTCGATTGATGGGCTTCTTTCAACATTAGCTATCAACCTTTGAGTTTCTTCTTGAATGACCATCGCATGCATATGCCTCATTCACTGCAGGGAGCGGATTCATTAACAAGATTTGACTTTATGCTTCATTCAGTCTTATAAGGAATTGGAGCAATTGCTACTCCTGAATCAATTCAGCATAGGCTCTCGAAGTGTGACATGTACAGGAGGGAAGCTGGATTAAGGAGGAATGTTCTTCCTAGAGTTCCTTGAGCTTCAAATAATAGATGGAGACAAAAGATGAGCCTTGTCTCAGTGAATTGATCTCACGATGAAGGGCGAAAATTCTAGTCCCACTTTTCTAGTTCTACAATCTTTGCACATTGTACAGAACTACTCAATAAACACTACATAGTTGCAATATAATTGCAACAGAAGCTAGTACAGCAGGGTTTTACAGACTTCTCAAATTAAAATTTAGTAGTTAATAATACGATGTATTATAAACCATAAGCATACAATGACAAGCATAGTTAGATCATGCTGTTTGCATTCTGGACTTTGAACTCAACAGAGATCTTACCGCGTTAAAGAAATGTTTAAACATCTTTAAAATAAGGGTGTGACACTCAAGATCTAGCATTACCACACAATCTCACACTTGCAAGAGTTACAAGAATGGATGTTCTCTTGGCATATAATCTGCTTGATGTAACGGTTCACCACCATGGAGGACTCAGTCCGCGACCAGCCGTCCCCAGGGCCTAACCCCCTACACGTGTGGTGTCCGGCTCCCACTAGGGCAGGTATTGTTACCCCCTCCAGGGAATTTGTCCCTTGGGAAATTAATTCCCAAGAATGCCTCCTCCAAGTCTCGAAGCCAAGACCTGAGGCATTAATACATGCTTCAGGGAGACTTGGTAACCAATTGAATGAGTAATTCAAAAATTTGTGAAGTTGGGCACTACAAATGACATTAGAGAAAGCCCCAAATCCCAAGATGACGGAAACAAGAACATAAGAAGACGAGCAAGAATTGAAGTGTCAAGAAAAAGGCCGATGAAACCAAAATTGATTATAAGAAATTGTCAAAGACCATACTTACATGAATAATAAGGAGATTTGGGAATAACATTCTTTTTCTAGCTCTTTACATTTTGAGTACCTATAGATGTCTCAAATATGGTAGGCTTCTTAGGATAGGTGCAGACAAGATAAATTTCAATTGATGTCATTTATAGATTATTAGCTGGCAAATGAAGATATTTGGTCCCACACATATGTTTCTTAACTTTCCAAGCCTCCAAATCTCAAGGTTTTCAAAACATGAATCCACAGGATTTGCAATTTGAAGTTTTTCAAGATCATATAAAGGATTCTAAACCAAGATGCTTTTAATTGCATAAATGCTTTCTCATTAGCTGTATCAATACATACATATATATACTTTGGGTTCATGTTTGTCCTTGATGGAGCAGATTATTTGATTAAAAAATAAGTAGCTTTATCAAATAAGAAACAGATCAACTTTAATATGAATTTGTTAATTAAGAAATAAGTAATTGTATATTAGGAAATTAAATCCTGATTATTACATAGAGAGCAAGTAGGGGTACACTTAACTTTCTAATTAGTGGTTCCCTAGACTTCTATATGCAGGATGTGCCTCCCTTAGTTGAAACACACCCCCACTATTGAGCTATATGGCAATTTCTTTTTTCTCATACCGTCTTTCTTGTTCTGAATAAGTTGTTCCAATTCTATTTAGGCTATAGTGGTCTAATTAAAGTGTGAGCATTATTTTGTTCAAGTTATGGAGCACTGGAGCTTTGACCCATATCCAAACATGGATCCTCCTCAGTACTCAATTTCTTCTCTTTCATAATTTTCCTTCAATTAGTATCAAAGATCAAAGCATATGTAATAACCTAATTTTCATAACACTTATAAATATTGTATTTTGGAAAATAATTACTAAAATACAAAGGTGAATATGTGTCTCAAGGAATTATAATCTATCGATTATATTTTCATCCAAATTCCACTTTGGAATTAATCAACCAATGGTTAATTATGAGACTACATATTGGGGGCTATAAAATGAGACATAATTAACACATTAAATAATGGTTAATTTATGATCAAAAGAAGCACAAAATGTTATGAAAACATTTAAGCGATTTTAAGGCTATTAGTAAAAACTAATGGGCAATTAAGTTTACACTAATTAAAATAATTTGTGTAATTCTACAAAATAAACAAGAGACAAATTAAAAAGTATAAATAGAGGGCTAATTATATTTGAAAATAATTAAGCCAATGAGAATGAAATAATACTTGTCTAATTAAGCACAAATTTTCATGATTAGTTAATAAAGGGTTAAGGTGCATTTTTGCCCTCAAAGTATGCATCCAGAAGCAATTTTGCCCCTAAAGTTTTCGGCATAGCAATGTTGCCCTTGAAGACCGTTAGGGTTTTTAACGGAGGGGCAACATTGCTCCGTTTTGAAACTTCAAGGGCAAAATTGCTACTATTTTTGGTAGCAATGTTGCCTCTAAAGTTTAAAACGGAGCAATGTTGCCCTTCCGTTAAAAACCCTAACGTTTAGGGTTTTTAACGGAGGGGCAACATTGCTCCGTTTTTAAACTTCGGGGGCAACATTCCGTTTTGAAACTTGTGGTCAAAATTGCTCCTGGGCGCATACTTTAAGGGCAAAATTGTACATTAACTCGTTAATAAATCAATTAACTAATAGAAAATGCAATTAAGGATGAAGATTGGATTTAAACAAACACAAATGGAATCCAATGGTTCTAATTGAACCTATAATTAACCTTAATCCTTGTGTAATTGAATTGGCCAATGATAGATCAAGAAAATGATCTTAATCCTCATGAAATTGAATGGACCAATAGGAGAATTAAGCCATGGATTAATGGTAAGGATTTATCTTAAACTAACACAAAATTGATCCAATGGTGAGGGATCAAGATGAAAGGATAAAAGAGTATTTAAATAAATCAAGATATTATAATTAAAAGCAATTAAGAGCACATGGGCTAATCAATGAGATAGAAGAGGATAAGATAATTAGAAAATTGGAAGAAGGAGAGAGAGGAGGGAGACCACGGTTTGAAGAAGCAAAGGAGAGAAAAAAAGAATATCCAAAAATTTGTCATAAATGCAAGCACATGGAAGAGGGAGATTATTTTATTTAAATCAAGATATTATTAATTGAACAACCAATGATAAAAATCAAAAGAAAATGGGCTTAATCCTATGTAAATTAAATCAACCAATGAGAACCTTCTCTTCATAAATTAAGTCTTCATGAAAAACCAAATGATGTGAACCATTGAAAAGGGAAAAGGATCCAAAGGTTGATATCCTTGGATTTTCCCTATAAATAAAGAAGCTCCTCTTCACAATTCTTCACACCAAACTCATACCAAATTGGTGAGTTTAAGAGAAGAGTGAAGCAAGAAGGAGCTGAGGAAGGAGTAGCAAGGTTCTAAAGAGGTAAGCTCTAGCTTTTAGTTTCTAGTCTTTAACTTTTTAATTCTTAGTATAATTGTAGTTTTGATCTAGAAAATTAGAGAATAAATTCCTACTCTTGCTTTTAGGCCTCCTTGCATTGAAAAATGTCTAATGAGGTAAAAACATAGTAGGGAATAATTTTTGGGAAGCAATGGATCAATGTTGTGAAAATTGTAGGATTTTCAGTTGTTAAGCTTTGTCCAACCAACGAAAAAGAGGCTATTATTTTATGTTGAAAATGAAGTCAATAAATCATGAAATTTTATAGGAATAAATTAGACATGTAGGGCTTTCCAAATATATAAAATATGTAATGTTTTGATCTCCGGTCAAGGAGATATGAATTTTTGAAGTTAAGCTATTCTGGACGGAAATCTGGACAATGTTGAGAAAAGCTAAAACTGGGAATGAACCATGATGTTCTAGATTCTTGGAATATTTTTCCTTGGAAATAGACATCCTAAGGATTCCAATGAATTTTATGGAACCTCATTCAGATCTTTTTAGAATTAATTATGATTTTTCAAAGTTAGAGAAAAATCTGGGCATAATGCTGAAGTAACGTTTTTAAGAAAATGTAAGGGAAAAATTGTAATAATGAATCCACCAAGGGTAGAAATGTCAAAATGGGTGAAAATATCCTTTTTATTCTAGGAAATATGATATTAATTATAATATCATGGGAAAAGGAAATAATCCGACGATAATATATAGGATATTCGGGAAGTCCGGAGTCGGATTCAAAGGTCGGGCATTTTGATAACGACGCAATGAAAGGTACGTTTGCGTACTAGTAACTTTAACTCTGATGTGTCTTGTATGCATGTGTGTGATAGAATGATTCATGAAGTGATGGGCAAGACTATGTCTTGGGTCATGCACTGTGACTAAGGTCACATGTTTATACATTCAGTTTTATACGGGTTATAGTCTTGATAATGCCATTGAGTTTTCCTAGCGCTGAGGACACGAGGGGCCGTCGTGGCATTGGTTAGTGCAAACGTGGATGACTTTACATGTGCTATTGTTGTGTTGACATTACATCTGCTGTGTGCTTATGTATTGTTATAACCTTACATGTGTTGTGTGCTATGTATCGTTGATGCTGAAATGTAATGAATATCTGTCATATATACTGTTTATACTTTTCATATGAGGTTAACTGTTACTTGAGGTTTGATGGGTATTGGACCTCAGATTTTTTAAGGTTCAGGAAAGGAACCAGGATTAGAGAAGGCACCGGTAGATGGAGCCGTGAGAAGGCACCAAAGGTAGGAGCCGATAAGAGGCACCGGTCAAAGCAAACGCCGGAAGAGCGTCAACAGAGCATTCTTTCTGGAATGGATTTAACGACGTTACTCCAAACAGTTTGATGTCTAGGCAAGGTTCATCTTTGTGGTTTAGTCAATAAGTCGCCGTGAATTCATGGAGACTTCCACAAAGACACCTACCTGGCCAAATTGTTTGATTAACTGAGTTAGGTTCATTGCCCCAAGTCTACCTAAGGCTTGGTTTAAGATTGTATAGTTATCATAAAGAATTGTAATTATACAGCTCTGTACTATTGTATCACATGAATATTCCCTCGAGAAAATTTTAAATATATCAGCTTATGTCTGGACATTTTATATCAGTTACTCATTGTCCAAACGTTAGTGCATGTTCTTCGTTCCGCATTACTCTGAGTGGTAGCACCTCAAACTCTATTGATTTTTCTAAAACTAAGTGTCCACACACACAATTTGAAGTATGGAATTCGGGGTGTTACAGAAAAGATATACACACATATGTTTACATCTATCATAAACAAAGTGTTAGAAAAATAATTAAGTACCTTTTTCTTAGAGAGTTGTTTTTGTCCTTTCTTCATCTCCACTGATAAATTTATAAAAGAATTTATAGAAAGTTGTGGACATCTACCCAAATTGATATATCGAAGAGAAAATGGTTTTACGTAACAGCTAGTTTTCAGGGCACATATTGACCATATTTTGTACTATTTGAATAATATTAGAATTTTACAAAAAAACTCGCAAAAAGGGATAAAAATGGTTCGTTTTTTAAAGTCCTCAATTAAGGTTATTCACTTACTTTGAAACAAAATATTGAAATTTAGAAAAATTTTGTTTATCATGTCCTAAATGGCTAAACGAATAATGATTGTTAAATAAACTAGGTTTAGTTATATGCTTGCTTTCAAGTCCTCGAGACTATTTGTTTTTAAGTCGAGTAAAGTTGTTCACGTAGTTTCAAACAAATCCTAAAAATTTGGAGAGAGAGAGAGAAAAAAAAAAAAAACCCCTTTAACTATCTTATCCTGGATTGCCAAATGTAAATTGTAATTGTTAAATAAACGGGCTTTGGTTATATGCTTGTTTAAAGAAAACAATTACGGGTTTATAATTTCTTTATTTGGCTATTTACATGGCTTTTTCGGTTTTGCCGCAATATTATAAATAGCACTCTATGCAATGGGCTAATCATTGTTGTATTCGAACGAGGGAGGAAGAAAAACGTCTACCCAAAAAAAAAAAAAAAAAAAAAAAAAAACCAAGGAAGAAGAATTAATTAATATGGAGGCAAATTTGAGTGTTATTTATATTTCTGCTTTATTCCTACTACTGACACCTTCAGTTATAGCTCAACCTGTGGTTTTTGATATAACAAAATATGGTGGAGCGCCTAATGGAGATCTCACATCAGTGAGTATTTATATTTTGAAATCTTAGTTCGAAAGTTCACTGTAAAATTTAAATTTGGAACAAAAGAACTAGTCTGTGTTTCATACAAGCATTGTGTTGTCCCTTTTTTCTGTTTTTATATATTCATAAGATTTCCCCACAAAACTTACGGAAATTTTTTGATGAACTTTCTTATGAATAATAAATTTTGCCATAAAATTTATGTTTTGTTGTTATCACATTTAAACTTAGCTACCTACAAAAAATTTTAACAATTATATTCTAATATACTTGACTTGTTCCTTGATGTTAATTAGAGCTTGGAGAGAGCTTGGAAAGCGGCATGTGAATCAACAAGTGCAAGCAAAGTTTTTGTGCCAAAAAATACATATAATTTGAGACAAATAGAGCTCAACGGTCCTTGCAAGGCTCCAATTGAGCTTCACATTCAAGGGAACATTGTAGCACCAAAAGACCCTAACCAATTCGATGCAGATGCTCAATGGGTTAGATTTGGAAACGTTGATTCCTTTACCTTATCCGGTGGTGCCAGTTTTGATGGTCAAGGCTCAACAGCTTGGAAGCAAAACAATTGCCACAAAACTTGGAATTACAAAAAGCTCTCTATGGTAATTAATAAATTCTTACACATTTCTAAAAATTCATAAACGTGATGTTGAATTCCTCATATCATCATTTTCTTAAATTTCTACTTGAAATATGACAAAGTTATAATTTCTATATAATAATGTAAGAGTATATGTCTTAACATGAAAAACAACATAATGAGTGAATTTTTCCATACGGTAAAAAAAACATGTAATGAGAAAGAAAAGGAAAATTAGATGGATTTATGTTCACTTTGTACTGCCTAACACCATTTTATCGTTTTGACTTTTGACTGATCTCTTCTTATAATTGGAAAATAAAAATCTAAATCAAGGATGTGTACATTCTTCTAAAAGTCTAACATTTTTGAAACTCCTTCCAGAATTTTGGCTTTAACTTCATGAACAACTCAATCATCCGGGACATAACTTCAAAACATAGCAAACACTTTCATGTGAATGTTCTAGGCTGTCGGAATATCACATTCAGCAAATTCTCCATTGAAGCCCCAGCAGAGAGTCCGAATACAGATGGAATCCACATTGGAAGATCAACACAAGTCAAAATACTTCACTCAAACATTGCAACAGGATATGATTGTATCTCATTAGGTGATGGAAGCCGACAAGTGACAGTTGAGGACGTGACATGTGGACCTGGGCACGGCATTAGTGTTGGAAGCTTGGGGGAAGTATGAGTATGAAGAACCTGTAGAAGGTTTGATAGTGAAGAATTGCACTTTCAAAAATACCGACAATGGTGTAAGAATCAAGACTTGGCCTGGTACTTCAGTAAAAATCCCAGTCTCTCGATTGCGTTTTGAGAATCTTGTCATGGTTAATGTCACCAATCCTATAATCATAGACCAAGAATATTGTCCATGGAACCAATGCTCAAAACAGGTGTTTATCGCGCGCACACTCTCTCTCTCCATACTTGCATATTCATACATGTATAAAACAGTAATGAAATGAAATTCAATCTTAAACAGGCATTTTAAAATGCAAATGAGCATTTCAAAATATTTGAAATTTAATTATTGTACGAACGTTGGCATAATATGATAATATGCATCTATTTGTATAAAAATATCTTTTTGTTGTATCTTCTTTGTTTTTTGTGTGTTTTTTTTTTTTTTTTTTTTTTTTTTTGAAGTTTTTGCTACATATTTCTAACTACTTTGTGTTTCTTTGTTTTTCCTTTTTTATTTCTTGCATCTTGAGCTGCTACAACAGACTCCATCAAAAGTAAAAATAAGTAAAGTTTCCTTCAATAACATTAGAGGCACATCAACAACAAAGGAAGGAATGATTTTAGTTTGTAGCAGTGGTGTACCTTGTGAGGAAGTTAAACTCGCAAATATTAATCTCAGATTCAAAGGGACTCCTTCAACTGCTACTTGTAAGAACATCAAACCCCAAGTCTTTGGGAATGTACCAATATGTACTCCTTAATTAGCATGTATTATTTTACCCATTCATCAAATAAAAAGTCAATTTTATTTTAAGGTTTTATTGTCCCTTATCACTTTGCTATTTCTTGGTCTAAAAAAATTATTGTGCAATTAAATTTCATCAAATTAAAGTTATAATTTTTTTAACACAAATAATCAAATGATGATTTTTTCTCAGTTACATATAAAGACTTATGATCTATTCTAACAGCTTACACAAACGTCTACTAAAATCCAAAGTCATGTTGCACAAATATCTTTTTTCTTATTTCTATAGTCATTCCCACCCTGTGAAAGAGCTGATAACAATAGAATTAATTAGTGGACTATTACATCCGGTAAAATAACTTACTATCAGCATGTTGTATTGCTCCAGACACACACAATCTGACATGTTGTATTGCTCCAGACATGTGATAATGATATGCTTATTGAACAAGAATTGAAAAATAGAGTAGAAGAGATACAAGAAAGGGATTAGAAGAGAAGAAGAGAGCCAACTATGCTCTCTCACAATGTATTCACACTCATAGCAAAATTAATCTCTTTTTACAAAATGGAGGAGTAGGCTATTTATAACACTCTAACCTCCCTCAAGTCCTAACTAATGGGTTAATGACTAATTACCCTACTACTTATCTAGTTTACACTTAGGTCCCTAGGTTCACATTACAATTAGGTCCCTAAATGCTGATTATTATATTTATATATCAATACCCCCTTCCCCAAAACATCATTGCCCTCAAGGATGATTGACACAAACTGACCCTAAAAAAATACAAAGCTGAAACATTGAAACGTAAGCCTAAGCCGTAACATTTGGAAAAAATTCTGAAACTTGTCTTTGCTATACTCTTCACTTGTTTGCTCTTTTGGAACAAATAGAAGCAATAAATCCAATCCGGACCCAAGTAGCATTTTAATCGGCTCTCCCCCGAACCAAGTGCGCAAACTTTGTGTAGGAGAACATTTAAAAATTGAGAGCCAATTTTGCAGCACCTATCTCTTATATATTCGAGACGTTTTAAGACCCAATTGAAGCAACAAAAGACTAGTGCTTGCGTAGGGTGAACAAAGCTGAAAATAGGATAATTTGGAAAATTTATGACTCTACATGGCACCAGTGGAACCCACGACATACACCGCCTCACACTGTCCATATGGTAAGAAACAACCTTAATACCTTGGTAGAGTCAAAGCATAAAGAACCATTAAGAGCGAAGTGATTTTTCCATCATTACTACTCTCAAGATTTGACACTTCTCTTGTTTCTTTTATTTCGGTACATTCTTGGGAGGAGGTGAGCAAGACTTGTTCTTTTCGGGCAATCGAAGCTTCTTGTTCTTTGATAGATTCATTGGTGTAGTCTAAACAAGACGTACCACTTTCTTGGACCTCAGAAGCTTCTTGGGGCTCATTCTTGATAAAGAGAGTCTTGCTTTGATATTCCAACTCTTTTCTTGCCTACTCCCTTACAATGTATTCACACTCATAGCAAAACTGATCTCTTTTACAAAATGGAGTAGGCTATTTATAACCTATAGCCTCCCTCGAGTCCTAACTAATGGGTTAATGACTAATTACCCAACTACTTATCTAGTTTACATTTAAGTCCCTAGGTTTATATTACACTTAGGTCCCTAAATGATTATTCTATTTATATATCAATACCCCTCCCCAAAACATCCTTGCCCTTAAGGATGATTGACTACCAAAACACAAATTTGAACCTAAAAAACAAAACTAAAACAACCAAAACACAAGCTTTATAAGCTTCTAATTTTGAAAAAACTTTGCCGATATTTGACAAACTGTTGCTTGAAATTGTGTAGAAATCTGTCTTGAACACTACTGCACACGGGTACGAATCACTTGTTGGATTTTGAACCAAATGGAAATAATGGGTGCAAGGCTGAACCAAAAAGCATTTTAATAAGTTCTCCCCTGAACGAAAACCATACCAGACAACATGTAGAAATATGGCAGATTTGAACAAAAGGAGGCCATTTGAAATTGATCCATGGGAGAAACCATTTTGGGCCCTTTCCTTTACTGCTACAGTCAAAGCCCATTTGACCATTGAGCATGAAAAACCCACATGCATCTTCAAGATATCTCTGACAACCACTGAATTCTGAACCTACGCAGAATAGATTTGACTTTTCAAACTCTACTTTATTCATTCCCGTGGAAGTTAAGCCAAGGCACTTTGGTTCTGAAATTATCAGCAATTGCCACACAACTCATGCATTCATCTTCACCGCTAAATCACAACTCTCTCTCTCTCTCTACTTGCAAGGACAGCGGCGACGGCACAGCGGCGACCTGTGACAATGCCTCCTGAACCATCACTTTCGAAGAAGAAGGAAGAGGACTCGACGGCAACCTTGCATTTCTAGTCTCCTCGTTGCATCTTCGTGATTCTAGCAGCAATTTCACTCTCTGTTTCTTCCTCAATAACAAAGGATTTAAGACCTTAGTCTGCTTCATGAACCTTGTTAGCTGTTGTGTGCTTGACCGAGCCTTCTTGGGTGTTGGTCGAACAAGCTTTTTCTAGATTTTCCAACTCTTTTCTTACCTTCTCTGCTTTCTTAGCTTGCCACTGCAAATCCCATTCTTCCATTTGAGCGTAAGCACGAGCCCTACCCATGGTTCTTGGTTGAAAGGATTCGACTGAGTCACGGATTTCATCCTTCAATCCATTCACATATTCTTCAACAAGGTCCTCTTCTGGTATATGACGCGGGAATCTTGTAACTGCATCATCAAACATTTCATTATACTCCTTCACCTTGCCAAGCTGCTGAGGCCACCACTGACCCCCATTATTGGCTTGCTTAACCATAGCATTCCTTTCAGTTCTTAAGGCAAGTATCATATCTTGTAAGTCATTGGAATACTTCTCCAATTTCTCATCAATCTTGAGATTCCCAATTTGTTCTTCTATGGCAGCAAGGCGTTCTTCCATGGTTTTTGCCAATGCTGACCGAGTTTGGACCATTCACCTTGAATCTTGATAGTTTTCTTGAACTTCTTGACACTCCTCCTGCTGCCCAAGGTGTTTGTCCTTAGACAGATGGAACAGGATAGTAATAAATCCCAGAACTGATGATTTCTTGACAGATTCTTGCTGCCCAAAAAGCCCTGAATTTAGACAGCATAGAACAGCACCACCAGTATCTTTTTCTTTTGTTTCTTCCTAGATCAGAACAGAAAAGAGTAGGACAGAAAAACTCTCTTTTTTTTTTCTTTCGTTTTTCACTAATAAGAACAGATAGGGATAAGAAGTAAGGCAGAAACAGCAGACAAAAGCAGCCAAGGAGGGACAACTCTAATACCACTGATATGCTTTGTAATACCCAAAATTTTCATGTATCTTAAATACAATATTTTTGATAATTAAAGCCTATTTAAAATAGGTGAATATGTGGTCTCAAATTTTGAGACATATTTATTTTATTCTCTAGGCAATTTTTCCCTAGAATTAGAGTAGCTAATAATTTAAGAAATTTTATTAGACATCATAAAATACCATAAATGCAACAAACACCATATTTAAATTATGGTTCATATGGAGATTAAAATACTTAAGTATATTTAGAGAAATGACAATTAAAGACCAACCAAACCTTCACTAAATTAAATAAATTGTGCAAATCTTCATAATTAATCAAAGGGTCTTAAACACCCATGTTCATAATTTATTAGGAGACTAAATTTTCTAATACCTTATAATTAATATTTAGCTCATATTTAAATCATAAAGGACCGTGAAGAATTATCAAAACACTTGAAACAATTAAGGGGAAATTACCAACAATTAATGAGCAATTAAAATTACACTAATGGAATCTTTAGTTAATTCTTTACAATTAATGTTGATAGTCACCAATTAAAGATACATTAGGATAATTAAAGGTCAAGGACCAATGAGGGGTTAGGATTAGCATAAAGATGATTATTAATGATCATGATTAGCAACCAATCAAATAAATTTAATAACACCTACAACACCATATTAGGAATTATGACCAAAGATTAAGCTAATTAAAGACTAAACCCTAAGAGTATTTTGCTTAATTGCTAACCAATCACCAAAGTCATCTAGTTACAAGTATACTTAGAGTAACTAGGAAATTAGAACACCAAGTTGGGAAATGCATGAAGATAGAGATGCCACCAATGCATGCTTGGAGAGTGCATGAAGGAGAAAGAGCCACCAAAGCACTCTTGGGGTCAAAAGCTTTACACATGGGGACAATTTTGACACCAAGGCAAGAGGCTTTGGTGAAAAATCAAAGGAGGAAGAATGGGGGGAGGTAGGCCACGTTTTTGGCTCAGCTGCAGGGAGAAATCAGATTCAAACCCATGGCCAAAAATGAAAGATGTGTAAGCTAGAGAATTACAAGACTTGACATAGCTTTTTCCTATAAATAGAGCACCAACCTCTTCACAAATTTCACACCAAAGCAAGCTTAGTAAATCTGATATAGAGAGTGAAAGTGAGAGTGAGGAGTCTTGAAGAAGGAGGAGCAAGGTTCTTGGTAAGTTCTCTAGCTCTAGCTTTAAGTTCTTTAAGTTCTAGTCTTAAATTCTTAGAATAGAAGTAGCTTAGATCTTAAATATGCTAGAATAATTTTATTTACATGTTTTTATGGTCAAAATTGGCTTTATTTCGAAAAAATTGATGAAGAAGAAGTTATGGAAAAATTTCTAGAAGAAAATCATCAAAGTAACGAAGTTCGGCGAAATTTCATCGGTTTCGGGAAATTCTGGAGTCAGCCATGAAAACGCCAGAATTTCATATTAAAAACATGATCAAAAAATTCTGGGAAAATTCATGATTAAAATAGACATATAGGGATTTTTAAATATGTCAAGAAAATGTCAAAATGATTTCTGTACAGAGAGATAAAAATCCTCAAAGTTAGGCTACGAATTTCTGGAAAAATTCTGGGCAGAGGCTCAAAACTTAAAACCTGGGAGTGATTAGTGAACTCTGGGCAGAAGTGATTATTTTTACTTGAAAATAGACATCCTAAGGATTCCAAGGAATTTTACGGATCCTCATTTCGATTTTTCTAGAATTAATTATGATTTTTCAAAGTTAGACGAAATGCTGCCCAGATTAGTACCAGCGTTGTTCTACGAATTTTGAAGGAATAAAATGAAAAATAAATGTTGTAAGGGCAAAATAGTCATTAGTGGCCAAAATATCTCTTAGGATATTATTTGTAAATTAATAAATATGATATTACCATTATGGGATACTCGTGATCACCATCCGACCGTCAACGTACCGACAACACCGACGAAGGTACGGGACGCGTCTTGTAACACTAACTCGATGTTTCTTGTATACCTATATGTGATAGATATGTTCATAAACTGTGACTCTGTTTTTAAAAGAATTGTGCATACACGTACAGCTTTATACGGGTTATAGTCATGATAACGCCGTTGAGTTTTCCTAAGCGAGGACACGATAGGCCATCGTGGTGTGGTGAATAGTGCGCACTGTAATAACATTCATATGCGGTGTTGTTTGTGTTGTTATTACTTTTTATATGTGAACATAGTTTGTGATGTCATGAGATAACTGTCATACATAATTGTACATGAACATGAGGTTAACCGTTACCTCGAGGTTCAATGGGTATTGAACCTCGGCTCTCACCTTAGCTTCGGGTTCGGAATGAACGGGGATCGAGGACGAATGAGGTAAGCGCCGATGTAGGAGACGGGAGGAAGCCTTTTTGATTTGTGCTGAATAATGATAACATTTGAAAAATTTTGTACCGCTGTTAACGGCCAACTCTTACACTACGGTGGATGTTTATCAGTTACTTTTCTAAATACTATTTACTTCTGATGCTCTACTCTGATCAAATAATTCTGAAAACGCTTCCGAAAATTGGGATGTGACATGCTTATTGAACAAAAATTAAGAAATAGAGTAGAAGTTACACAAGAAAGGGATTATAAGAGAAGAAGAGAGCCAACTATGCTCTCTCGCAATGTATTCACACTCATAGCAAAGCTGATCTCTTTTTACAAAATGGAGGAGTAGGCTATTTATAACACTCTAGCCTCCCTCAAGTCCTAACTAATGGATTAATAACTCATTACTCTACTACTTATCTAGTTTACACTTAGGTCCCTAGGTTCACATTACAATTAGGTCCCTAAATGCTGATTATTATCTTTATATATTAGATAACTACAAACTTACCATTGATAACCTGTTGTCCAAGCTTTGCCATATCCCAGACCTACACGTACAATTCAGAAATTACCAAATCAGGTGAAATAACCCCCTAAAAGGTGAAAAGGAAAGATTTGAACTCTTCTATTGGGAGGTCCAAGAAAGAAAGTTCAGAGAACCTTCGGTGATGAGTCAGAAAACCCTCCGGCAACCAATCAACCATCATGGGATATTGATGAGCAGCCTAAACTATTACAGTTTACCGAAAAAATAAGCATGAAGCAATAGAATTCAAAACATAATCAAATAAGGGTGATCTGCAAAGAATCAGAACAATACCCATGACGTGTATTGAGAAACGTGTAAAAGCAAACTAAAGGCAGTGCAACACTACTCAATTGTACACGATTCCTTAAATCTTCAAGGATAGACTGTTCTACCTTTGTTGGACTGCAATAATACAACATTGCATTATTCAATGGAAAGTAATTACAAGATTTACTAGTGTATAATTGAAAAGTTCGACCTCCAGTTTTTATTAACATTTTTTTGTGTAAGAATATTAACATATTCACACAGCTAACGTTTGACAGCAAAACAACAACAAAAATGTATAACTTAAGTATAGAAAGAATTCATTGTTGGGTCTTATCTAACAGTCTTCTTCTTATATTTTGAAATAAAATCCCTACTTGGGTTTTGCAACTATTCCAACTCAAAAAGACAAATCGCACAGCCTTTTGTTTTGATGTACAGCCTTCATGTAACTTGAAAGAGGTTAAATAAAGATGAGGACTTTAGAAGTTAATACATTATGGGAAAGGGAAGTTACGGTTTAACACGTGGTCTTTGCGGCTATATAGCTTCGGGTTTTGCACTTTTCCGAGATGCACTTCCACGCTTGTCCTTCTTTACTTTCTTGATTGAAGAACCTTGCTTTCCTCCTTCAATTGTTCTTTTCTAGAATGCAAACATGTAAAATACAAAAGTTAAAAATCATTCAAAAATAACTTGAGAAGATCAACAAAAATAAATTTGTATTCGATATTAAGTGAAGTAATAAAACATGTATTCAACAAATAACTCGTGCATCAGAAAGGGCAGCAATGTTGTTCAACTATGATGCACAGACACGGCAAAATTGGAGAAAAGAATGAGTCCGACACGCTGTTTCACCGGACACGCGAATTGAATCAAGATACGTGAATTATGCTGGTCAACAATTCAAATGGAATTTTTGTAATTTTTCAAAAGTTGAAGGTGTATTTTGTAGCTCCAAATTTTGGCCCTAATTTGATCGAGCAGTCGAGCACCATCTTTCACAAAGCCAAAATCATCTCTCTCAACTCAAGTTCCAACTCGGTGAAACTAAAATCGACGGCGACGCTGGTGAAATCAAACAGCCTCCGTCTCTCTTGGAATCAAACAGCCTTCGTCTCTCCTTAAATCAAACAACTCGGTGCGTGATTGCTTTCTGTCGTTCTCCCAAATTACAGTGACTGTCAACGGCAATTCCATCTAAATTCTAAGACACTTAAAGACAGTGAGTTTTCTTCTTCCTCAGTCTTTGGTTTGCGCATGATATATCTGTGTCTCACTCTCTGTCTGTGTTCTACTGTTCTTCGCTTCTCATTGTGTGATTTGTGGCTACGAAATCTGTCTATGGACTAGAATGAGTGGAATCTATGCTCATTGTGTGATTTGTGTCTGTGCAAAATCTATCTATGGAGTGTGGATTGTGATTGTGTTTCAATGTTTCACTCTCTGAGGCTGTGTCTATTGTCTAACTCTTTGCTATTCAGTCCCCTGTTTCCCTGTTCTTTTCCGGTTTCGTTTGTAAATAAATTTTGTTTCTTAATTTTGTATTTAATATGATTTTGTTTTTAATATGATTGATAGAATGGAGTCCAACCCAAATCAAAGCAATAGTTCAATAAACTTAGAGTCCAACTCACGAAATGTGGACACTGAAACTGAAAACTTGAACAAACCATTGTGGAGATATGTGGCTAGAGTTGATGATGGAACAGAAGCTAGAGGGAATGTGGGTTGGAAGTGTAACTTTTGCAAACTTGAATACAAAAGTTCATACATGAGAATAAGAGCTCATTTTTTTAAAGATTAAATCTAAAGGGATTGCATTATGTAAGAGTGTCAATAATGCATCTTTGTTAGAAATTGGAAAATTGGAAGAGGAATCTTCTCAAAGGGTGAGGAATAATGCACCGAGACATGTTCCTTTACCACCACCGATTTTTCAGCTACAACTAGTACATCTACTAAAAAAAAAAAAAGTGATGACGGAATTGCAAGCATGGGTTCTATTGAGAGGGCTTTCAATATGGGAGAGTGGAAAGAACTAAATCATATTATTGCTTGGATGTTTTATTCTGCTGGATTGCCATTTAGTTTGGCCAAGAATCCATACTTTCAACAAGCATTCATTTATGTTGCAAGTCATAACATTGGAGGTATTTAATGTTATGAAATATTATGCCCCATACTTTCAACAAGCATCCACTTATGCTACAAGTCATAACAAAGAATAGTTAAAAACAAGAGAAATAAATAGGGTAAAAATAAATTATGAAACATAATATTTCATAACATTAAATACCTCCAAAAACAAGAGAAATAAATAGGGTAAAAATAAATTATGAAACATAATATTTCATAACATTAAATACCTCCAATGTTATGACTTGCAGCATAAGTGAATGCTTGTTGAAAGTATGGGGCATAATATTTCATAACATTAAATACCTCCAATGTTATGACTTGCAGCATAAGTGAATGCTTGTTGAAAGTATGGATTCTTGGCCAAACTAAATGGCAAAACATCCGAGCAATAATATGATTTAGTTCTTCCCGCTCCCCCATATTGAAAGCCCTCTCAATAGAACCCATGCTTGCAGTTCCGTCATTACTTTTTTTTTTCTTTTAATAGATGTACTAGTTGTAGCTGAAAAACCGGTGGGTGGTAAAGGAACATGTCTCGGTGCATTATTCCTCACCCTTTGAGAAGATTCCTCTTCCAATTTTCCCATTTCTAACAAAGATTCATTATTGACACTCTTACATAATGCAATCCCTTTAGATTTAATCTTTAACAAATGAGCTCTTATTCTTGTGTATGAACTTTTGTCTTCAAGTTTGCAAAAGTTACACTTCCAACCCACATTCCCTCCAGCTTCTGTTCCATCATCAACTCGAGTCACATATCTCCACAATGGTTTGTTCAAGTTTTCAGTTTCAATGTCCACATTTTGTGAGTTGGACTCTAAGTTTATTGAACTATTGCTTTAGTTTGGGTTGGACTCCATTCTATCAATCATATTAAAAACAAAATCATATTAAATACAAAATTAAGAAACAAAATTTATTTACAAACGAAACCGGAAAAGTGTTAGCTCCTGTATTTTGATGATTACAATTTCTAAGTTATTGAATTAAGTAATCCATGTGTTAAAATGAGGAGTACTCGAGCAAAGATCATTACATGCCCGAGCACAGACCAACTGATATACTGCTAAAAGTATTTCAAGGTAGGTTGCTCGAGCAAAGCTTTTTGAATGCTCAAGCAACATCGGATGCAAGGCAAAATCAAGCATTTCAGGGAAGGCTTGCTCGAGCAGAGCATATAGTCATGCTCGAGCAACATCGGGCTCAACCAAAATATTTTAAGGTGAAACACCATGCTCAAGCAACATATATAGGGTTGCCCAAGCATCATCGTGTCAAAGCAAAAATGCAAATAATCTGGCCATGCTCGAGCATAGTGAGAAAACTGCAAGACTGATAAGTCTTGCTCGAGAAAAGCAAAAAGCTTGCTTGAGCAAAGGGTTAAGGTTGCTCGAGCATCATCGCTTCATCCCTCATCACATAGGCTCTGAACAACATTTGCCCGAGCATGACTTTATCATGATCGAGCACTATGCTCAAGCGAGAAGAAAAAAGCGCTTTCGAGCAAAGCATCGATTACTTTTGCCTCTCATACATCCCGGGTCTTGCACGAGCATGAAAAATTATCATGCTCGAACAGAGGAAATTGGATGCTCGAGCATCAGCGAATGATATGGTTTCTCAAGAGGTTCCAAGAGAAGCTTGCCCTAAGCAAGCCTAGACTCTTGCTCGAGCAATGTGCGATTCAGATACACCTTCTTACTGTTGCCCAAGCACACATATGATCTTGCTCGAGCAAAGACATCTCTGAATTTCAAATCACCATCTTCGGAAAACTTGAATCATCAAATGTAATTTCATTTCTTCTGATTGTTATTCACCAAAATGCTCTTAACCAATTTATTGATAAGTTTCAAATGCTTTTGTCATGGATTAACCGAAAAATTACATAAAGCAAATTATGTGTCAGGAGCATTAAATACGGTTGTCGAAACCGGTGATAATCTCAGTAACCAATACTCTGAACAACGTAAAGCTTCCATTAATATTCCGACTGTGCATTAAATGCTATTTCATAATGGGCAAAACAAAAGGAATGAAGAGAATGTCGTCGCTGCAAAATCCACCTAGAATATTCAAACGGCGAAAGTATTAACGGAAGCCTCGTCTGTCTAATGGACACATTCAAGACTCTCAACGCTATTCTTCAAGCTTCATCAACGGTCATTAATTGCAACATCTATAAAAAGCCGAAGCATTGAATTCGCCAACTACCAAAATGTTGTGCATTCAATTTGAACTTATTGCATTTTGCTGTTTCAACTGTTTCATTAATATCTTCGGGTATTCATTGTTCTTTAGTGTTCATTTATTATCTACTCGTGAGGAGTTATTTAAACACTTGTTCCATTTTCAGTTGTTAAGCTTAAGGTTGAGAAACCTTAAGTAAGGGTGTATCAATTACAACTTGTAAGGGGGAGTTGAGTCCGAGAGTGAGAGGACCAATCCTTTGGTTACAGAGTGTGTAATTGTTCGTGAGTTTGAAAAGTTAGTGGAAATCCCAATGTGTGCTTAGGGACTGGATGTTGGTCTAGGAGTTAGACCGAACCAGTATAAATCGCTTTGTATATCTTCTCTTTCTCTATCCTTGTTTTTTCGTATTTGCGTAAAAATATTTTTTTGGATCACCTATTCACCCCCCCTCTAGGTGATATTCTATCTTCAAAAAGAACAGGGAAACAGGGGGCTGAATAGCAAAGAGTTAGACAATAGACACAGCCTTAGAGAGTGAAACATTGAAACACAATCACAGTCCACACTGCATAGACAGATTTTGCACAGACACAAATCACACAATAAGCATAGATTCCACTCATTCCATTCCACAGACAGATTTCGCAGCCACAAATCACACAATGAGAAGCGAAGAACAGTAGAACACAGACAGAGAGTGAGACACAGATATATCATGCGCAAACCAAAGACTGAGGAAGAAGAAAACTCACTGTCTTTAAGTGTCTTAGAATTTAGATGGCGTCGCTGTCGACAGTTACTGCAATTTGGGAGAACGCCAGAAAACAATCACGCACCGAGTTGTTTGATTTCAGGAGAGACGGAGGCTGTTTGATTTCACCAGCGTTGTCGTCGATTTCAGTTTCACCGAGTTGGAACTTGAGTTGAGAGAGATGATTTTGGCTTTAATTTGTGAAAGATGGTGCTCGACTGCTCGGTCAAATTAGGGCCAAAATTTGGAGCTACAAAATACACCTTCAACTTTTGAAAAATTACAAAAATGCCATTTGAATTGTTGACCAGCATAATTCACGTATCCTGATTCAATTCGCGTGTCTGGTGAAACAGCGTGTCGGACTCGTTCTTTTCTCCAATTTTTCCGTGTCCATCCATCATAGTCATCACTATACACCAAGTGATGGCATAAATAAATCTCATCATTAAAGTTTCCTCATTACTCCAACTCATCACAAATGTACCACCATTCATATGCATCAATGACAAATCGTCATAATAAAATAAATAATATTTTCATCGTAACACATAAGCATGCTTAAAAAGTTTTCAAAGTACATAACCATGAATTCTAATATACAACAAGCATGCTTGAAAAAGTTTCTCATCTTACCTCTACTCCAAGCTTATAAAAAAATCATAAGAGTTACTTCAAAACTCTTAGTTAGTCTCTAAATTAGGCCATAAATTTAATTCTAGCATCTTAATAGCAGCTTTATTTTTTAGGATTCTTCCTTCGCTCACTTATACCAAAAACAGCAAATAGACCATCCTTTGTTAGGGCGTTAGGATCTTCAATACCAAGCAATTCTTCTTCTTCTTCTCTCTCTCTCTCTCTCTCTCTGCCCACTGCCATTGGAGTACGTGCGTGAATGTGTGCATCTGTGTGGGTGTGGTGTGTATTTATAATGGTTGGGTAGTTTGTTGAAATTTTCTCCTCCACCTATACAATCCGTAAATCACGATTGTGCCATTTCCATTCGATTTAAAATGATAATATAATATATTATAAGAATAAGATATTGTCACTATCAATGTCATTACCACTTTTCTACCGTTAGATCAGAATCTAATATGTTTTTATCATTCTCTCTCCTATTGGGATTCTGATATAACAGTAGAAAAGTGATAGTGGCATTGGTAGTGACCAAAATTGGTGGTGACAATATCCTATCACTATAATATATATTTTAATACAATTCAATTCTAAAAATTACTTCTAGATCTTCTCTAAACCTTAGATTACTTAATAAATCACATCCTAAAAATTCTTATTTACTATTAACAAATTGGGATGTTACACTATACCCATCATGAAATCTTGCAGGACCACTTTCTAACCTAAAATTAAAGGATATTCATTGAACTATATCAATGGCAGCAATTCGGAAAGTAATCTGGGATAGGATTTGCTCAATTGGATAACTACGTGTCTACGTCCCAAGAATGTGCCAGCCTAGCCCTTAGCAATTGGATGAGCAACATTACTGGATAGAGTAGCAGTTTAGACTTTAGAGCATACAAGATCCTATGAAAAGAAACATAGCTCCAAGATGCCTGCAGCTTTTACAAGAGCCATGTCCATAACCATCCCCAAAGTTCAAATCAGCAATCCGTGAACGAATAAATTAGGGGCATCAAACAAGATGAAATAACATAAAATTGAGATGGGGCGAAAAGAAAATTACTTGGAGAAGGCAATGATTTGGTTGGCAATGTCGGGTTCGACAAGAGAATTAGCAGAGGAAGTGTTCTTTTTCTGTTGAAGTTCCTCTTGGAATGCGTGCTCCATTTGCGTAAACCCTTTCTTCATCCGCTACGTAGTGACAAATCCCAGTATTTCATCTTCGTCCATTAGTCTCTATTAGCCAAATTGGCCAAACCCTCACTTTTGCATTCGTAGAAAAGAGCTTCGCTTTTGTATTGTTATGCTTCCGCTCCAAAGAACCTTTTCAAATTTGGTTTAAGCCATTTTTAATGAAAAGTTAAATTTTTCATGTGGCAAGTTGGCCACGAAAGACTTGTCACAAACTCCCTCAGAGCCAGAAGAGGACTTACAAATGAGAATCTCGCCCATTCCTTGTAATAGAGAGGAAAGCATGATTTACATAATCGAGATGTGAGAGAGCAAAAAACTTATGGAAACAAATTTTACAGCCTAATTATCTTTCTCAGTTTTTTGCAGGTAATGTGTAGGTTTGGCTGAATTGGAACACTAATCACAATCCTGGAAAAGGAAGATTTCGAGACTTCTCTTGGCCAAGAGTCTTCAGTTTGGGGTGCTGAATCCTTTGGACTACCAGATGCAAATTCCTGTTCCAAGGTGAAAACACGGATACCAGGGGGATGTTACACTTGTATAATTACCTTCTGATGGAAAATACGGCTAATCAATCTTTAACTTATCAAATTTTCCAACTTGATAGGTTTGAAGAGAAAACGTGGACCCCTCCTCCTACAAATGCGGTTCGCATGGATGTAGACGGATCAGTGCGTCATCAACACCAGGCAGCATGCGGAGGAGTGATCAAGAATTCTCAAGGCCATTGGTTGATGGGATTCCACAAATTCCTTGGAACCCGTTCTGTTATCGAAGCGGAGCTTCAAGCTATCATGACAGGGCTAACTATGGGTCGCTAGATGGGCCTTCAGAGAATCATCCTATATTCTGACTCTCTTAATGCCATCAACATCATTATGAGAGACCACTACGCTGATCACCCGCTTAGGGACATCATTAATGAGATTCGTGATCTTCTTTTCCAAGACTGGAACATGGAGATCCGCCATACACCAAGAGATAATATTTCTTGTGTAGACTATATGGCCAAGCAAGGCCATGACGCTCCCGACGCTGTCGACGTGGTTCTAATCCCCACAATTCCAACAGGATGCCTCCATATGGCTTTGAAAGACCAATTGGTTTGTAATTGCTAGTTATTTCTAGTACTGTACTAAGGACTAAACTATCACGGTCTAGTATCCATCTCACACTTTTCAAGCTTCGGCTTGCCGTTTTCAATCAAAAAAATGAAAAGTTTAAACTAAGTTTTTAATTTTTCAGAAAAGCTCATTCAATTCATATATAAGTTTGTATCTTTTATTTATGTTAAGTTGAAAAGTTTTTACTTCTCAAAACCAAACTTAGCTTAGTGGCTGGAAATCATTAATAAATAACACATACAAATTGTGTAGACACTGATGTAGTATCAAAGCATAAGGTAAGTCTTCAAATCTGTTTGGCATCAGAGGGTGAGTCTTTACATAATTTAAGAAATGTGTCACTAGGTCTCTTTCCTAATTTCCTTCAATTAGTATCAAAGATCAAAGCATACATATAAAACACACACACACATATATATATATATACATCAATCACAAACTAAATGTTAGAAAAATAATTAAGTACCTTTTCTTAGAGAGTTATTCTTGTCCTTTATTTACCTCCACTGATAAATTTATAAAAGAAATTATAGGAATTTGTGGACTTCTACCCAAATTGATCTTGTAGAGAAAATGCTTTCTTCCCAAATTGATCTTGTAGAGAAAATGGTTTCACGTAATAGCTAGTTTTCAGGGCACATATTGACCATATTTTGCATTATTTTAATAATATTTGAATTTTGCAAATAAAATCGTAAAATGGGATAAAGATGGTTTGTTTTTTAAGTCCTCAATTAAGGTTGTTCACTTACTTTAAAAACAAAATCTTGAAATTTAGAAATTTTTGATTTATCCTGTCCTAAATGGCTAAATGAATTATGTCTTTAACCCTTTTTGATATAACAAAATATGGTGGAGCACCTAATGGAGATCTGACATCAGTGAGTATTTATATTTCGAAATCCTAGTTTGAAAGTGCACTTTGAAAATTAAATTTGGGACAAAAGAATTAATCTGTGTTTTATACAACAAAAGAATTGATTTTTGCAATATGTGTCCCATTGTTCTATTGTGATAGATTCATAAGATTTTCCTCGCAAAACTTCTGACAAATTTTTTGATGAACTTTCTTATGAACAATAAATTTTGCCATAAAATTTTTGTTTTGTTGTTATCATATGTAAAGTATATCTTCCCACAAAAACGTTTTAACAATTATATTCTATGTCAATACACTTGACTTGTTCCTTAATGTTAATTAGAGCTTGGAGAAAGCTTGGAAAGCGGCATGTGAATCAACAAGTGCAAGCAAAGTTTTTGTGCCAAAAAATACATATAATTTGAGATAAATAGAGCTAAACGGTCCTTGCAAGGCTCCAATTGAGCTCCACATTGAAGGCAACATTGTAGCACCAAAAGATCCTAACCAATTTGATGCAGATGCTCAATGGGTTAGATTTGGATATGTTGATTCCTTTACCTTATCCGGTGGTGCCACTTTTGATGGGCAAGGTTCAACAGCTTGGAAGCAAAACAATTGTCACAAAACTTGGAAATGCAAAAAGCTCTCCATGGTAATTAATAAATTCTTTAAAAATTCATAAACATATATGATCTTGAATTCCTTATAGGGCAAAGGTGCAGATTTGCCAACCAACTATTACCCGAGAGCGCCTAGCATAAATAACTATTGAGGGGACCAAAATGGCCAATCAACAATTAAAAAGTGAAAAAAAAAAACACCAAATAACTATTTTTTTAAAAAAAAACACCAAATAATTAAGTTAAAATATGAGGCACTGGCATAGGATGGTGGCGGAAATGCTAGAGAAAAGAGCGGTTAAGCCTTCTTGTTGGAAAAAGAAAACACCAACAGAGATGGGACCCATAGGAGCAGGCATTGTGGCAGCGCCGGTTCTTTGTGGCATCGCAGTAGAGGAAATCGAGCGGCCGTTTAGACCCTGGCCCTATAGGGCTCGGGCTTGAAAAACATGCCTGAAATTTGAAATTGGCCCTACGGGGCCGGCCCGTAGGGCCTCGGACGATCGGGCCGGCCCGTTAGGCCTATTCGTAGCATTTTCATTTTAAAAAAAAAAAAAATTAGTCAAAGAGTGAAGCACAACCTTCTGCTCAAAGTGAAGCTCAATCAAATATCTATGAAATTGATGATAGTGATGCAGAAGGTGACAATTGACAATGATAATGGTATGCTTTTATATTTTATATGAGTTATTTAATGTTGCTTAGTTTAATGCTTCTTACGTTTTATGTGAGGCAATTGTGGACAATGGTTTGTTTTTTATTACGAATTAATGAATGTGTTTATTTGTTGGATGATTTGTATTGTTTAAATATTAATGTTGATAATATTTATTTGATAGATTAAAATTTTAATGGTTGCAATTTACTAATTATATTTCTTTGAAAAAACCCAGAAAAAAATAGTTAAAATTTGGAATAGTAATTTCCAGGCCCTGTAGGGCCGGCCCTGGCCCTGGTACTATCGGGCCGGGCTTTGAAAAACATATGTTTTCCTTATCTCAAGCCCTGTAGGGCCGGGCCGGCCCTGATTCCCAGCTCTACATCGGAGGGATGGAACCAGGGTGCAAGGTGCGTGCGGTCCGTGGACTACCGGATGAGTTCAAGAGGGTGAGTGGAACACCCAAAGAACAAAAGAAGCTTTGGAAATGCCGACGTCGTCGACAATCGCGTGACAGTTAATTGAAGACGGAGATACCAAGACAGTGACGGGGTAATAGTTCGTTGGCGAATCTACTCCAAATTGTGTTTTTTTTTTCACTTTTTAATTGTTGATTAGTCATTTTGGTCCCCTCAATAGTTATTTGTGTCAGGTGCTCTTCGGGTAATAGTTGGTTAGCAAATTTGCACCTTGACCCTTCCGTATATCATCATTTTCTTAAATTTCTACTTGAAATATGACAAAGGTATAATTCCTATATAATAATATAAGAGTACATGTCTTAACATGAAAAACAACATAATGAGTAAATTTTTTCAAGCGGGAAAAAAACATGTAATGAGAAAGAAAAGGAAAATTAGATGGATTTATGTTCACTTTGTAATGCCTAACAACATTTTACCGTTTTGACTAACCTCTTCTTATAATTGGGGGAAAAAATTCTAAATCAAAGATGTATACATTCTTCTAAAATTCTAACATGTTTTTGAAACTCCTTCCAGAATTTCGGCTTTAACTTCATGAACAACTCAATCATCCGGGACATAACTTCAAAACATAGCAAACACTTTCATGTGAATGTTCTAGGCTGCCGCAATATCACATTCAGCAAATTCTCCATTGAAGCCCCAGCAGAGAGTCCGAATACAGATGGAATCCACATTGGGAGATCAGCTCAAGTCAAAATACTTCACTCAAACATTGGAACAGGAGATGATTGTATCTCATTTGGTGATGGAAGTCGAGAAGTGACAGTTGAGGATGTGACATGTGGACCTGGGCACGGCATTAGTGTTGGAAGCTTAGGGAAGTATGAATATGAAGAACCTGTAGAAGGTTTCATAGTAAAGAATTGCACTTTCAAAAATACCGACAATGGTGTAAGAATCAAGACTTGGCCGGGTACTTCAGTAAATATCCCAGTCTCTCGATTGCGTTTTGAGAATCTTCTCATGATTAATGTCACCAATCCTGTAATCATAGATCAAAAATATTGTCCATGGAACCAATGCTCAAAACAGGTATTTAGAGCGCGCTCTCTCTCAATACTTGCATATTTATACATGTATAAAATAGTAAACACTATCAAATCAAATTAAATCTTAAACAAACATTTTAAAATCACATGAGCATTTCAAAATATTTTTAATTTATCGAATGAAAAAAGTTGTGTCTGCGGTATAAACGTAGGAATGATATGATGATATCCTATTTGTGTGGTTCTATTTTTTTTTTTTTTTTTTTTTTTTGGTGTGTCATATTTTTCGAGTTTTCCTTCCTATTTTCTGACTACTTTTTTTTTTCCTTTTTTTTTTTTTTTCATTTTTCTTACATTTTGAGCTGCTACAACAGACTCCATCAAAAGTTAAAATAAGTAAAGTTTCCTTCAACAACATTAGAGGCACATCAACAACAAAGGAAGGAATGATTCTAGTTTGTAGTAGTGGTGTACCTTGTGAGGAAGTTAAACTCACAAATATTAATCTCAAATTCCGAGGGACTCCTGCAACTGCGACTTGTAAGAACATCAAACCCCAAGTCTTCGGGAATGTACCAATATGTAGTCCTTAATTAGCATGTATTATTTTACCCATTCATCAAATAAAAAGTCAATTTTATTTTAAGGTTTAATTGTCCCTTATCACTTCGCTATTTCTTGGTTTAAAAAAATTATTGCGCAATTTAATTTCACCAAATTAAATTTAAATTTTTTAGCACATATCATCCTCCAAATCTTGGAAAAGTACCAATCACAAAAGGAGGCAAAAGCAAATAATGAAATGGGTAGAGTGATCAATAGAAGAACAAAATACTCCCATCTCCTTGATGTTTTACCTCAGTTACATATCAAGACTTATGAACTATTTTAACAGCTTACACAAACGTCTACTAAAATCGAAAGTCATGTTTCACAAATATTTTTTTTCTTATTTTCATAGTTCCATTTTCATCCATCGAGCTGTTAAACCATTGTAAATTTGTCCTTTTTTTTTTTTTTTTTTTTTTTGTAAAACAGCATTGACGTCATTCCCTAACGTATATATATTTGTTTAGAAATATTTTCAACGTATTTTTGCACAACATTTTAACAATTACATTATGTTTATTTTACCAGAAAGTTTGCTAATTTTGAATTTAATATTTTTCATCTACTGTTATGTCATTTAATACTTTACATTATGGTTAGTGAGGTTGAGTAACGATTAGATGTTTTATCTAACCACTAGCTGTTTCATAAAAAGTATAAATAAGTATCACTTAAATTTTGAACACCAAATTTACTATTAATAACTATTGAGACTATAATTCATACTATTATTAACTATACCATGTTTGTTTTAATAAGATATTGTTAGGGGATGTTTGAAAAGTTTATTTTGAACTATCCATTTTACACTTGATTAAAAAAATTACTCATACCACTATTGCATTTTATTCCTATGTTTGACTAAAGAACTCAATATAACATATTTTCTCTCTTCTACATAAATGAGTGTATTTTTATGTAGTAAATTTTATTTTTATATATATATACACACACATACACACCTAACTACTTATATCTACCTTATCGAACAACTTAGTTATTAATTTCTTTTTTAAAAAAAAAAAAAAAAAAAGAAAGAGAGTAGCTATTGGGTTCAATTTAGAGTGAATGTTGTAGGGTGTTGGAATATCACATTTATCAAATTATCCATTAAAGCTCCAGCAGACAGTCCAAAGATAGATGGAATCTACATTGGGAGATCAACACAAGTGAGAATACTTCACTCAAACACTGGAACAGGAGATGATTGTATCTTATTAGGTGATGGAAGTAGACAAGTGTGTGTCGAGGATGTGACATGTGGACCTGGCCATGGCATTAGTGTTGGAAGCTTGGGAAAGTATGAATATGAAGAACTTGTAGAAGGTTTGATAGTGAAAAATTGCACTTTCAAAAATATCGACAATGGTGTAAGAATCAAGACGTAGCATGGTACTTCATTAAAAATCTCAATCTCTCGATTGTGTTTTGAGAATCTTGTCATGATTAATGTCACTAATCCTATAATCATAGACTAAGAAATATTGTACATGGAACTAATGCTTATAAAAGGTATTTTGCGCACTATCTCTCACTCAAAATACATTTATTTTTATACATGCATGAACTGGTTAACAATATGAAATTAAATTAAATCTTAAGCAAGCATTTGAAAATGCACCCATGCATTTCCAAACATTTGAAATTTATCCAATGAAAAAAGTTGTGTCTCTGCTATAAATGTTGGAACAATACGAGGATATGCATCAAATTTGTATAGTTTTCCATTTTGGTTTATCATTCTTTTTGAGTTTTCCCTGCACATTTCTAATTAATTTGTTTTCTCTTTTTTCTTTCTTACATTTTGACCAACTACAAGTACAACAGACTCCATCGAAAGTAAAAATAAGTAGAGTTTCCTTCAACAACATTAGAGGCACATCAATAACAAAGGAAGGAATGATTCTAATTTGTAGTAGTGGTGTATCTTGTGAGGAAGTTAAACTCTAATACCAATCTCAAATTCCAACGGACTCCTGCAATTGCTACTTGTAAGAACATCAAACCCCAAGTCTTTGGGAATGTCCCAATATGTACTCCTTAATTAATTAGCATGTATTTTTGCTCATTGTAACAACATCAAGCCCCAAGTCTCCGGAACACCAATCTCAAATTTAGCTTGTATCAGGGAAAAAAAAATCAATTTAATTAATTTCGTTAAATTAAAGTTACAATAATGTTTAATACATATCGCGGTCCAAATTCTTGGAAAAGTAGCAACCACAAACTGACAAAAGGCTGCCAACGTAAATAATGAACCGGATAAAGTGACCAAAGGGTTCAGTAGCAAATTGATCTCAAAGTATTCCTAAAAGAGTAATGTTGAAGTTTTTTTAATCTCAATGTTGTCCAAAAACAAAAACAAAAAACAAAAAAAAAGTAGCAATGCCTTCCTTTCTTTAACAACTCAAATGTTTAACTATTAGTTGACTCTATTATACTGATGTGGTTGGCCTATGTGGAATCCACCGCGCTTTTTACAATAGTGTTTTACTTTTAGGGTGACATTGAAACCAAAAAAAATTCTAAAGTGACATTGCTTCTTCGTGAATATTTTTTAGGCGGATTTACTACTTAACCCATCAATAAAAGAATAAAATACTCCCATCTCCTTTATGGTTTATCAATTTGTACATTCTGAAAATATAAAATTATAGGTAACACTACACATTTGATCCTTTAGTTTTATGCAAGATTTCAGCTTGATCCCTCAATTTTAAAAAGCATATTTTAATCCTGTTCCGGTATGGAACACAAATGTCTCAGCCCTGGAGGCTGGTTAACTTCAATATAGGATCTAGTAGGCTTATCCAATGTTATCTATGGCATGCATAACAACGGTGGACAAGATGATCACCGTACACAAGAGGTGTGGGGTGTGTGCACGGTGGGACGATATCTAATGAGTAAGGAGAATACGTGTGTACCGTTCACCGGGTGTGCCTATTTATAATCAAGCCGGTTGGTCCGACTCTCTAGGTAGCACGTTCCCATGATGTCGTGCTTGTGCCCCCACTTCCCGCACTACTAAGGTAGTGGGGATAACCGTGGGGTAGTTGGCCTTCTATTGGGCTTGACTTGGTCCGCCCATTTCCGAGGTCCATAACAAGTTGCCCCCAAAGTCGGCTACTCGGGCTTACGAATTGCCGAGTTTTACTCCGTCTTGGCCCCGATTTTCCAGGCCCTTATTTCTCTTAGAACCATTTTGGGTGCTAATTTCAATTGGCCGTAACCGCATCCTATATTTGCGCTGAGTAGAGATTTGCACAGGCGTTGCCGCCAATCTTATGTATTAGATCCCGACCTCGTACATTAGGACCCGACCTCGAACGTTTCCACAAGCCACCTCGGTCTCGTCGTTTTAGGATCTTCATTCGAAGTAATCAACTTATCTCGGCCATTGTACGACTTGGTATTCGGCTCGAGGTTTTGAGCAATGATGCCGACATACCAGCAAACGTGACCGTTCGCCCAGCTAAGTGTCTTTTCGTTTGCTCGCGTCGCATCGTATAACCGTCGTTTCCGATTATAATGACACGTGCCTTCAAGCGCCGCCTTTGGTTAACGCGCCCATTAATGTCCTACGTCCTATCGTCATCATAGCTTTCTAGGGTTTTTCTTTTACCCCTTCGTAACCGATGTAACGTCTCGGCTTCTAAACGTCATATCTCTAGAACTCTTATAAGTGCTCCTCACACCCTTCATCATCACTTTTCTTCGTCTTCTCAACTTTGAAGAATCGTACCGGGATTTCCCTTTTCCAGACCGCTTCTTGCTCTCTCGTTCTCTTGCTTCCGTGTATTGTTCTCTCAGTTGTTCTTGAAACACAAGCATGTTAGAATTTGTATTTTGCTCTTTGGCCTGGGTGTTGAGGTGTTGAACGACTGTGATGACTGTGAATTCCTCTCCAAACGAAAAAATGTCGAATGCCATTTTGAACTCTGCTTGTCTGAGTTGCTTCAACACCATTTATTTTTGCTCATTCACTCCTTCCCGGCTTTGAATTATTCGATGCTTTATGGTCTCGCCATTCGCATTTGAGTGATTTTAATTTGTTGAGTTCTTCACAACGGGCAAATTTGGGCGGCCTGGGCTATCCGGGTTTGATATGCATATATTCGTTCATGTTTGAACACGCTATATAACTTGTTCCCAAGATGGATCCAAAACCCCCACTAGTAGATATGTATGGTAATCCTATTCCGAGAAGAAGATAGAGAGATTCTTGAGCGCGTGCCTCGGGTCGAACTAAACTTTGGCTATGGTCCATTCTTCCCACGGAAGAAGAGAGGATGGAAAATTTACTCCGATCTCGGGGAAGTGGGAGTAGGACAAGCGTACGAGTTCCTTCTTCACCCGATGCCGAACTCCCTAATTCTCCTTCACCAAGATTGTCGGCTTCTCCCGAGGTTATTCCCCCGGCTTCGAACATGGGCCCTTCTGGTCCTTGTGAGGACTGTTGTCACAAAGCGATCGAGCTTGCCCGTCATGGCCATGACGACAGAAGCCGAGTCTCTATTGGATAAATGCCGCTGCAATAAACCGATGAATACCTTGTCGCTTGGGCCCTTGCTTGTTCAAGCTCATCCCGAAATTCTGTCTTATCGGGTATACTTCGTAGTTCGATTCTCGGCCTTTGTTTTTATTTTAGGTTTAAATGTCTTCACACCAAACCACTCAATCCGAGACGGAGAGTCCACCCTTCCGGAGGACCTTCACGAATGCCTTCCATCAAAAACTATGCCGTGAGCAACATAGTACTTGATCGTAAGAATAAGATGTCGGGAAAGTGCTTTCGCAGATTGTCCGGAAGTGGAGAGGGGTATGATGTGTGCTTGCCTCCGGGCCACGAGTCCGTGGCTTCGGTCGATCCAACGATGAGTCCCGCCACTTTTTTTATTTTTACAAGGATTTGATCACCTATCTCGGGGTTGAATTCCCCTTTTCCGACTTCTAAATGAGCCTTCTCACCCATTTTCACCTTGCACCTTCTCGCTTACACCCCAATGGTTGGGCCGCGGCCGTTGCCTTTGAAAAGTATTGCCTGACTCATAAGCTCGAGTGTTCCGTCTCCGTGTTTTGTAGCTTCTTCACTCCCTTAGATATTAAGACTACTACGGACGGGGAAAAGAAATGGTTTTGTTGGACCTCACTTCGGGCGTCTCATGGTCGCAAGTTTCTTAAGCCTTTTAAAGATTCCGGAAAGGCTTCAAAACATCTTACTTCAAAGTTATCGCGAAGCCCGGGATACCCCGTGGTTTCTTCGAATACGGACATCCGGGGAACTTGAGGAACGCTTCCCTTTATGCGGTCTCAAGAGCATCATAAGTTTGACGCAAAAGATTTTTTGCCAACTAAATCGCAATTATCCATTTTTGCCGAGAAGGAAACCATCGGCGCCCTCTTATTGCCTTAGTCCGTAAAGACAATTTGGTGGATTCGACCGAGTACATTACACCCCGTAGGTGTTCATAGGGCTCCCCTCCCCCATTTTTATTATTTTGTGCGTGCTTGGTCGACTTTGACTTTTTTGATTGTGCTTTTCGGGTACCTCAATGGGTAAAAGACCCGAGTATCCGGATGTGACGATTCCGCGCTCGTCCAACAACTCCGGGTTCAAAGCGAGAAAGCTTCGGGCGGAGAGCTCATGCACCGGCTACCGCCAAGAAAACCAAAGCTCCGAAGAAGAAGAAGAACGACAATCCATCGACAAGCAAGGATATTCCTACCCCGACTTCTCCGGCTCAAGATCCGGGGAATCAAGAGGCCGAAACTTTAGCCCCGATGTCCGTCCAACCATTCAGCTCCTCGTTCCTATTTTTGGGGACATAAAATACCCAACTCCTCCGTAAGGGCATTCGTCCGCCCGACCATTGGTATGACGGGCGAGATATTGTCGGAGCGGAGACGAAAGAGTTGAAGGAGATTGAGCATGCCAACTTGAAGAATGCCGCCTATGTCAACTTGTGGCACACCTCAAAGAGAAGGTCGAACGTAACGAGAAAGATCTCGGACTTCTTTGAGGACGAGAAGAAGAAGGCCGACGAGGCATTAACTCAAGCACAGGAGGATCTGCAAGTGGCGAGAGCCGAGAAAGAAAGCCTCTCTGACGAGCTGGTTAAAGTTCGTGACACGCTGCACTTGTCCGAGTCTGAGCTTACTCGAAGGGCGCAGGTCCACCAGAGTGACATGGAGTCCATTGCCGATATAAAAACTTGATTGACGAGCGGGCGACGGAACTCAACCGTTGTAAGCAAGCCCTCACTGCCGCTAAGGCCAATCTCAGTTCGTATCGAGGCGCCCTTGACATCGCCGAGGTTAATATTTCCAAGTTAAAGGCAGGCGTTAAGGAGGCCTTCGAGAATGCCTTGGAACAAGTTCGCTTCCTGAATCCCTCGATCGATTTGAATTTAGAAGGAGTGCACATGAACGCGTACGTTGAAGACGGAATATTTATTCCGGCTCCGCCCGTGGTTGATGATGCCAGTATTGCCGAGACGGTTCAGGAAGAGGAAGCTGGCGGCCAATCTCCGTCTGTCCAACAATAGTCGGCAATTTGCCATTTTGCAACTTACAGCTTTGTCTGTAGGTTATGTAAACACTGCTTTGCCCGTGTAGGGCTTTACTTTGTAAACGTTTGATTTGACCGCTTTAATCATATGCGCTTATTTTCTATTTAGCGTCTTTCAAATTGAAGGTTTCGACGTGATCAAGGTCAAGAAAACACTCCTTTCGGTATGCCTAGTTTTGACATATTCGGCATTTAAATGGTGTATACATCGAACTTGGCGGCTATCGCTACATGATTTACGAAAATGGGCGTTTGCCAATTCGCACATGTTTACTTGGCCAACGTGGATGTCCCGATAAACACGAATTGAGGAATTCGAGTTTCATCAATCCTATCATTTGGCTCTTTGTTGCCACGATCCCGTAAATGTGCTTACTAGGATATTTATTCGGCGGCTTTTCTTTTACATGATTTATGGACTTTGGTCCATACATGTTATGCCCGACTTCCTTTGAACAAATCGCGAGATAGTTTCTTTTACATGATTTATGAACTTTGGTCCATACATGTTATGCCCGACTTCCTTTACGCGAGATAGTTTCTTTTACATGATTTATGAACTTTGGTCCATACATGTTATGCTTGATTTCCTTTGAACAAGTTGCGGAATACGGGTACTAATGCGTCCTTTTGATTCATTCAATGTTCGGCTTTACATCAAGGATTCGATTCCGTAGGAATTTGATACATATTCACGATGAAGTAAACGAAAGTCAAGTTAATAGAGGAAAATACCGAAATTAACCGAAAACAAAGCATTGAAAACAAACGAGTGCATCGACTTTGATAATCGCCTATAGTAAGCCTTAAGTTTGTCGGCATTCCAAGTCCTTTTGATTGCTTCCCTTTCAGTGATTCTAACACATAAGCACCATTTCCGAGTTCATGTCGGATGCGGTAAGGTCCTTCCCAATTTGCGCCGAGCTTCCGTCTCGGGCATTTCATTGCCTATATCGGCCCTTCGCAGCACCAAGTCATCCTTGTTGAAGGAACGGGATTAATCTTCTTATTGAACCGAGCCGCGACGAGTTGCTTTGTGGCTAAGTCTCGCAAGTGAGCCGTGGTTCTAACTTCGTCGATCGATCTAGCTCGATCGCGATAGCCTCGTCATTTTCCCGCCCTTTGCGAAGTTGTCGCTTTTCTCCATGAGGGTTCGCGATTTCTACCGGAATCATGGCCTCGCGCCCGCACGTCGGCTCGAACGGCGTCTCTCCCGTGGATGTTTGAACCGTGGTCCGACAACCCCATAAGACTCGCATAGAGATGTTCCACCCAACTTTCCCGTTCCTCGGTCATTCGCTTTTTAAGTCCGTTGACGATGACTTTGTTTCCTGCCTCGGCTTGTCCGTTGGATTGTGGGTGTTCCACGGAAGCGAAATGATGCTTCACATTAAGGGCGGACATCATTTGCCGGAAGCCTCGTCCATGAATTGTGTTCCATTGTCCGTGACTATTAAGGGATCCCAAATCGCGATATAACATTCCTTTGTAGGAATTTTCGTACTTTAGCCGAGGTGATGGTCGCGAGGTTCGCCTTCGATCCACTTAGTAAAGTAATCGATCGCGACGATCAGCCACTTCAATTGGCACGGAGTGGTTTAAACGGTCCCAACAAGTCCATGCCCCATTTGTAGAATGGCCATGGAGCTAAAGTGATCTGCGTCAACTCGGATGGTGGAACCCACAATATCTTGCCGTGCTTCCGGCAACTACCGCATCTCGAACATGATATTTAGCATCTTGCGCCATTGTAGGCCAATAATATCCCGCCCGAACCGCTTTACGGCCAAAGCTTTCGCCCATGTCTTTGTCCATTTATGCCTTCGTGATTTCCGCTGAACGTATTGAGCCCGATCTTCGTTGAGACATTTAGCCATGGGGGAATGCACGCCTTTACGATACAACCGATCGTTCACCATCACATAGGCCCGCTTTCCGACTAGAGTTCTTGATTCGGCCGCATCCTCTCGGGGTTATCCCCTTTCCGGATAATCGCAATTGGTTTTCTCCAATCCCCCGAATCTGAAATCAGCATCACGCAACTTGGTTCCGGTAGGTTCCTGGCTACGGACAATTGTGCGGAGATTTCCCAGGGCACTTCGTGCTAGCTAGCTTCGAGAGAATGTCGGCCCTCGTATTTTCTCGCCCGAGGAATGTGCGCCACCGTCACCTCGTCAAAATATGTCATAATGTCTTTCACCTTTGTCAAGTATTTAGCTAAGAGGGGCCCCCTCACTTGATAGGTCCCTTGGATTTGGGAAGCGACGGTGAGAGTCCGTTGATACGTGCACTTGCCGAGCTCCCGTTTTCTTTAGCTCCGCAATCCGGCAATGAGGGCCTCATATTCGCCCCGATTATTCGATGTCGGAAAATCAAGTCGGAGAGATAATTCCATCGCCACGCCTTTCGGGGCTTTCCACAATAACTCCGGCACCACCTCCCTTTATGTTAGACGATCCGTCCACGAACACTTTCCATGGTTCGGCTCCGTCTTCTCATTTTGAACCGAGGTTAGCTCCACTAAGAAATCAGCCAAAGCTTGTGACTTGATTGCCCGTCGGCCTCATAAGTGATATCAAACTCGGACAATTCAATTGCCCAAGCTATCATCCTGCCGCCAAGTCTGGTTTATGTAAAACTTGTCGGATGGGTTGATTCGTCCTTACCACGATCGAATGGCCAGAGAAATAATGGCGAAGTCGTCTTGCCGTCGTTAATAGTGCAAAGGCCATTTTCTCCAGTTTACGATACCTCAACTCGGAACCTTGCAGCAGCCCGACTTACGAAGTATATCTTTTGGTTTCGCCCGTCTTCGCATCTCGAACTAAAACCGCTTCGCTTTTTCCCTAACCGACAAATACAAGAACAATTTCTCCCCGACTTCTCGTAGGGATAACAACGGCGGAGATGCTAAGCATTGCTTTATTCTGTCAAACGCTTCTTCACACTCTCGAGTTCCATCCTTCCCGAGCTTCCTTCTTCAAGAGCTTAAAGAATGGGAGGGATTTTTCTCGCGACTTGGGCAAGAACCTTGTCAAGGCCGCCAATCGCCCGTCAACCGTTGCAATTCTTTCTTGTTTTCCGGGGTTTCATTTCCATCACCCTGCATTTTTCCGGGTTAGCTTCAATGCCTCGGTTAGTCAAGAGAAAACCCATAATTTTTCCGACGGAACTCCGAAAGCACATTTTGTGATTCAACCGAATTCGATGCTTCCTCAATTTTTCGAAAGTTTGTTGTAGATCATGAACATGGTCGTTCGCTCTTTAGATTTAACTATCATATCATCAATGTAGACTTCCATTTTTTTCCCAAACCGATCCGAAAAGACTTTTGTCATCATTCTCTCGATAAGTCGCCCGCGTTCTTGAGGCCAAAAGGCATCACATTATAGCAAAGAATTCGCATTGTCCGTGATAAATGCCGTTTTTCTCTTGATCATCGGGATGCATGGCGATCCGGGTTGTATCCCGAGTATGCGTCCATGAATGACAAGAGTTGAAAGCCTGTTGATTGGTCAACCAATTGGTCAATGTTGGGCATGGGAAATGCATCCTTGGGACATACCTTATTTAAATCTTTGTAGTCCGTACATACGCGCCATTTGCCGTTCGGCTTTTTGACCATGACCACGTTAGACAACCACGTCGTGTATTGCACTTCCCTAATAAATCCTATCGTAAGTAACTCCTGGACATGCGCTTCCAAGGCTTTACCTCTGGCCCGCACCCGTTTCCTCTTTTTCGAGCTACCGGGTTTGACCCATGGTGGATGGCCAATTTGTGACAACAAAACTCGGGGTCAATTCCAGGAATTTCAGATGGCGTCCATGCAAATACGTCTTTGTTTGCTCTGTAGAACAACTCCAATTTTGCTCGTATCTCGGAATCCAAGGTCTTCCCGACTTTGGTGGTCCGCTTTCTCGGTTCATCTCCCAGATTAACTCTTGCTTTCTTCATTAGGTTCGGACCTTTGCATCTTGTCCTCTTCCCTCAAGTCTAACTCTACCATGTAAACAGACTTATTATTCACCTTCCTTTCACCTTCCTTGGCAGGTTCCGTCTTTGGAGCTTTGCTTTCCTTCACTGCTTCGAAGTAACATTGCTGAGAGTCTCTTTGATCTCCTTTAACGTAACGACCGATCCTCTCTCGTCATAAAATCTCAACTTCCGGTGATTAGACGATACCAAAGATGTTCCAGTCATCATGGATAGTCGGTCGTCCGAGAATAATATTGTAGGGAGACGGGAAGTCGGCCACAACGAAACGGACTATCTCTCGACTTGAACGCCTCTTTCGTCCCCAACGTCAATTTGAGGTCGATGTATCCTTTGGACAGTGTCTTCTCCATTAAAGCCCGTTAGGGTGGTCCTACATGGTTTGAGGTCTTCCGATCGAACCGCATGCGTTTAAACGCATCCCGCAGGATTATGTCCACCGCGCTTCCATTATCTATAAAATCTTCTTAACTCGGCAATCTTTGACGATTCGGTTATGACGAGCCCGTCATGGTGTCCCGCATGACATCCTCCAAGTCTTCTTCGCAAACCCGAGCATTGGCAAATTTGGTTTTGCGGACTCCTTTTAAATCTCGGACGGTCAACTACGGATAGAACCTCTTTCAAGTATTTTTTTCTTTGATTGGCGGAATCTCCTCCTCCGCCGAAACCTCCAACAATCCCATTGCAAAGTCATATTTTGACTCGGGATACTCATCATGTGCTTCTCTTCCTTTTTCTCGTTCTCGTCTTCTCTTTTCGCCGGCGGACTTTTACTTCGTTCTCCTCCGCGCTTGCCCCGCCGCCTTGCGTTTGGATCGATATTTACGGAGCTTTCCCTCGGATGAATTTCTCGATGGCGTCCCTCAAATCCCAATGACATCCGTTGTATGTCCGTGTTGGTCATGAAATTCACAATATCGGGACTTGTCCCGGTATGCTCATTCCGCAGCGGGCGTGGTCGTTCTACTTTTTTCATCTCTGGCCAAGGAGACTTCCTTCCAAACCGGGCCTAAGATACTTTTAGGGGAGCGTATCGGTCATATCTTTCTTCCGCTCTTCGAGGTTTAGCATCCCTTCGTCCCTCGGGATTCTTGTCTCTGCTCGGGTTGTATCGTTCCTTCATTCGGGAGATGGACTCCTCCGCTTGTCCCGTGGTGCATGGCTCATAATATCCATCTGTTCCAGCTCTATGTACGTCTTTGATCGATCTCGAATTCGCCGGCGTTTTGGGACGTCGCTTACGAACCGACTTCTTCAAACGTGAGGATTTGTCCGTGCCGCCTATGATGCAATGCAAATGTACGTCTTCCTTTAACCCCGCAAGACTTGTATTGCCGTGTCCTTAAAGCAATCCAAATACTTTTGCACCGTTTCCCGGGTGATTGCTTCACCCGATCCAATTGGAACTCGGTTTTGGGCTGCTTCCTACTCGTGGCGGTTGAGCAGAATTTGTTCTCCAAATCCTTCAAGTCCGGGATTGAGTTTTCGGCAAGGTGTTGAACCAGGATTGGGCTGGTCCACGTAGCGTTCCGCGAACAACCGGGGTACCACGGGCCCCGAATACCCTTTGACCATGATCTCCATTTTGAAATTGCCCACGTGCGCACTTGTGGGTCCCGGTTCCATCGTATTTCGGGAAATCTTTGGTGTCTAGGCCTCTTGGGTAAGGCGCGGCCATTATTTTGGCCGTGAATGGAGTCGCTACTTTCTCCTCCTCATCCGAGCTTGCATCCGATGACGGCGACGCCACGTCTTTTTTAGAGAGGTTTCTTTGAGCTTCTCTTTGTCTTTTTCGACGTTCCGACCGACGATCGTTCCTTTCGAGTGTTGTCGTGTTGTCGTGATTAGCCACTATCCGATCTTGTTTTTTTCTTGCTTCGGCTTCCGTGTATCATCCCCATCTCGGAATGTCTTCTTCATGATCCGTCTCGTGACGTCCCAATATTCCGAGATGTTGGGATGCCATTTTGGCTCGGGTCCACATGGCTTTTTCCTGCGTTGCCGTCACGATCCTTGTTTTGTCCTGCGTGATGTCCGACTAATTTCCTGAATTCTTCTTCGCGGCGGTACATCTCTTCTCTCATAATCCGGATGTCCTCCTCCCTTTGTAACCGATTCCGTGTCTCCATCTCGTCTATTCTATCCAATACGGAACCAAGGGTGTTTCGTAATAGCTCGAATATCGGGTCGACCACTTCAAGGGTTTTGGTTTGCCGGATAGCGACATCTTCGGAGGGTGGAGATTTCGCCGTGTCCGATGTCTCCGCTTCGGTTTCTACCAACACTGTTCTTTGTCGGGTTCATCGGGCCCCCCTGCGATGTTTGTCCTTCGTGTTGTTTTGGTTGTTCTTCCGGCAATTGATTTTGCCGAGTTGTTGTAGCACGTCCTCTTGTATTCACCATTTGCTATGATAGGTTCGTGGCTTTATGGTATGGGATTCGAAGTTTACTCGTTCCCCACGGACGGCGCCAATGTTCCGGTATGGAACACAAATGTCTCACCGAGGTCGGTTAACTTCAATATAGGATCTAGTAGGCTTATCCAATGTTATCTATGGCACGCATACAAATGTGGACAAGATGATCACCGTACACAACAGAGGTGTGGGGTGTGTGTGCACGGTGGGACGATATCTAATGAGTAAGGGAGAATACGTGTGTACCGTTCAGGGGTGTGCCCTATTTATAATCAAGCGGGTTGGTCCGACTCTACAGGTAGCACGTTCCCATGATGTCGTGCGTTGTGCCCCCACTTCCTGCACTACTAAGGTAGTGGGGATAACCGTGGGGTAGTTGGCCTTCTATTGGGCTTGACTTGGTCTGGCCCATTTCCGAGGTCCATAACAAATCCTTTAACTCATATATTATCCATCTCAAATGATAACTTTTTGTCTCGATCATTATTATTTTTAAAATTAAACTTGATATGCAAGCATTTGAAAAGGTATTTTTAACACTTAAAATTTTATTATCAATTTTTTTTTGTTAATAACATTATTATTAAAAGATTAAAAGGGAACTTTATAAAATTAAACAACTGAAAGGAAAAAAAAACAAAACAAAAAAAAACTTTGCCTGAAGTTTAAAAACAAAATACAGGCTTGTTTGGGTTACCGGTGAATAAAATAACTTATGGAAAAGTCCGATTGAGTAAAAGTCAGATTGTGAAATGTGATTTATGTTTGGATTGGTCGTTGCATAAGTAGCTTTTGTGAAATTGAAACTTGTTTGAAATAATTCACTAGTGCAAAAAAGGGCTTTAAGACCGGACAAAAGAGGTATCATAAGACCGGATCTGCGACCGGTCTTGTTCTAGGCGGTCTTAAAAGTCTGTAACTTTTAAGACCGGATGAACGACCGGTCTTAAAAATTTAGACCGAACTTTTGAAATATCGGTCTAAAAAATGTTTCAAAATAATTAAAATTAAAAAAACCCAAATGAAACAATCGGTCCCAAATCACCGAGATCTCGGCAACATTTTGAATGTCCTTTCCATCATCATCGACGGAGAACCAAGAGAAGATTGGAAGCAACACCAACAAGAAAAACAAAAAAGAAGAGAAGATTGGAAGCAACACCAATAAGAAAAACGAAAAAGATGAATACAAAGTCCAAAAATAAGAAAACATAATAAGAAATAGAAATCATTCACCATGGAAATCGAATTTGAATCAATATAAAATCATAGGTGAAATTGAAGTCCAGATCTACAAAAAAAAAAAATCACAAGCTTAAAGCAACCAAATCTGAGCAGGATCCTCTTGTCGATGCTGGCAAAGCTTCAAGCAACCAAAATCAAACTCCAAATCTAAGCAGGAGCAGTCAATGTAGGAGCAAACAGACTTAAGCAAGAAGAGATCTTGGTTTGATTTTAAGCCAGATCTGTGCGAAGGCGGTGTAGGAGGAGCCATAGATCGAAGAGGAAGGAGCCATCGTCGTCCAGAATCCTCGAAGCCGTACGCTTGCGCCGTTCCTGAAGATTGGAGTTGATGCCATCGCAAAACCCTCGAAGCATCTCACTGCCAACGTTGCCAAGGATTTGATTATGTGGCTCTTGGGATGACTTACGAAGATTGCAAGTAGGTTAGAAGAAGAGGGTGTCATTTCTGCTAAGGATTTGACCCGTGAGGCTCTTGGAACACTCGTTGAATCTATAACTAAGCAAATGTTATATCACCAAGAAGAAAAGCACGCTCACGGACTTAACGAGTTTAGCGAATTTAGTTTTTTTAACACTTTTAAGACCGTCTGTTAAATAGGTCTTAAAAGTATATTTTTAAGATCGGATCCTTTATAATTTGGTCTTAAAAGTGTTCTATATATTTACGAAATGCCACCGGTCATACTTTTAAGAGCGGATCTTTTATAATCCGGTCTTAAAAATCTTCTATATATTTATGAAATTATCATCGGTCATACTTTTAAGATCGGATCTTTTATAATCGGTCTTAAAAGTCTTCTATATATTTATGAAATTGCCTTTGGTCATACTTTTAAGACCGGATCTTTTATAATCCGGTCTTAAAAGTCTTTATATATTTACAAAATTGCCCACGGTCATACTTTTAAAACCAATCTTTTATAATCGGTCTTAAAAGTGTTCTATATATTTGTTGGAAATTCATATTTAATTAGTTAGCATATACAATTATATTGTGCAATTATCTTAATTAAGTTGTTAGAGAGATTTTAGGAATTAAATAAGCAGATCATGGTTTTTTGAATTTCGTAATTATATTCCTGATTGTAATCATCTTAATTAAGTTGTTGGAGATTTTAGGAATTAAGTTAGCAGATCATGGTTTTTTGAATTTCGTAATTATATTCCTGATTGTAATCATCTTAATTAAGTTGTTATAGAGATTTTAGAAATTAAGTTAGCAGATCATGATTTTTTGAATTTCGTAATTATGATTTTAATCATCTTAAAAGTTGTTAAGTTTTAGTTAGCAGATCATGGTTTTTTGAAGATTTTAGTAATCATCTTAATTAAGATGTTAGAGAGATTTTAGGAATTAAGTTAGCAGATCATGATTTTTTTTTTTTAATTTTAATCATCTTAATTAAGTTGTTAGAGAGATTTTATATTAGCAGATCATGGTTTTTTTTAATTTGTAATTATATCCCTGATTGTAATCCCTAGATTATAGGAACTACCCAGATCAGAAGATTATTTACTTATTAGCATCTGTATATAATTCCAATTAAGCAAAGGAAGAAATCATCGCATTCTCGGACTCATCTCTGATCGGCGTCTTCTCACAATATTTACGAAATTGCCACCGAATACTTTTAAGACCGGATATTTTATAATCCGGTCTTAAAAGTATTCTATATATTTATGAAATTGCCACTGGTCATACTTTTAAGACCGGATCTTTTATAATCCGATCTTAAAAGTGTTCTATATATTTACGAAAGTGCCACTTAGGTCATATTTTTAAGACCGGATCCTTTATAATTTGGTCCAAAAAGTTCTTTATATTTACGAAATCGCCGTTAGTTCATACTTTTAAGATCTAATCTCTATAATCTAGTCTAAATGGTGCGGTCTTAAAATTCTTTTTTGCACTAGTGACTTATGGATAAGTGACTTTTGAGATAATTATAAGAGAAAATTAAAATCAAAATTACTAAAAATATTAAAAATGCTAAATTAAAAACTTGACAATGCTAGAATACATAATTTGATCAAATAAATATTATATAAGTAACTAAGAACTTATTCCCGGTATAATTTGATATCTAATTGTGTCACGACTGATTCATTTCAATTGAAGATGGATGCTTTATTTGGGTTGAAGATTCATCAGCAGAATCAGTCGATAAAGACTCTTCATCTATACTAATATTATCATTTAAGAACTTCCATGAAAGTAGAATCGATTGAAATAGTAAATAAGGAACTTATAGCTTTTCAAAAGCTAGGAAACCAAGCTTTTCAAATAAGCTCATCCCCCCCCCCAAAGCCTCGATTGACCACAGTTTTCATCCAAATAAATAAATAAAAAATATATATATATATATAAGCCTAATTGATATTATAAATAAGTTCCAAAAGCCCCTCATACAAGCTATGCCAAACATAAACACTATGTTTTTTTTTTTTTTTTTTTTTTTTTGCCCAAAACACTATGTAGTTTAGTTGTTTAACTAATATACAATACCGCATCTTCCCTCTTGAGCCAAAAAAAAAAAAAAAAAAAAAACTCATCTTCCCTCGAAATTCCATGTGGCCCCAGTCCGGACACTGGAGTATATAGCCCAACACAAAACAAAATACGTTTGTCCTCTACTTTTAGTCTTTTACTGCAATGTCCAAAAGGTAGTTGAGAAACTCTCCGAGGTAAAACAATACAATAATCATACTGGACCAGCCAAGCAGGGGACCAAGAAGCAGCTTCCCTAAAGTGACGGTAATCTTGAGAAGTCTCTCTCCCTGAGCTCACCCATTTTTCTTCTCCACCTTTCCTCTTTTAATATTCAGCTTTTGTTTTCGCCAATCATGCTAAAGCTAAACCACCACCCCACCAACTACTCAGATTTTTGGTCCCTCCTCTTAATCTTTCCGTCTCACTCTCTTTTAATGATGGCTTTCTCTCAAGATTCTTCCTTTTTCTGCACTTTCCACTTATTGCATTCTACTACTCTACTTTTTCCCCCTTCCCTTTTGTAGATTCCACTCACTGGGGCTCTGTGGTTTTCTGGGTTTTTTTCTTCACGCGTGTATGCTTCGTCATTTAATTTCACTGGGTTTCAACCACGAGGTAGGATTGCATTGTAATTTGCAGCAAAGTTTATCTTTTTAAGTACATTTCTTGGGTGTGTTCTAGTTACTATGGTTCGTTGCTCAGAGTGATGAACTAGTTTATCCAGTAGTTGACTTGACCCAGTAAGAGCTTCAATTTTGTAAAATTTGTAGTTCAGATTTGCAACTGTAGGAGCAAAAAGGAATTTTTTTGACTGCTTTTTTCACTGTTTGGCCTTTACCTGAACGTGCATTCCCTTTGTGTAGCCTGGGTACATTAATTATCATCTCACATTCCATGCTTTCTTGGGTATCATGGTACTTAAGATTTTTCATGTTTGGCTTGAGAATTGAAATGAAAGTTCAATGGCCACATTGTAGGGATGTGGGGTTCCTACTGTTGTAGTTGTGTACTCTGGTGTATTGGATGATACCAGACTTCTTGGATTCCTCTTGAAAAATCCAAATGCCTCTGAATATTTTCATAATCCTCTTAACTATTGTTGTGATTATGTGTTCAGGTTTATTGTAATTGCAATGTTGTACTTTCCTCATATCAATGTTGATGCATGATGTAGGTGCTACTTGAGAAGGCATGCAGGCAATTTGTTTGATATTCTTCTTGTATGGAGCGATTGTGTTGGGGAATTCAGATATTGATGCACTACTTGAACTCAAGAAGAGCATTCAGAATGACCCTTCTGGACTAGTTAATTCTTGGGATTCTAGGTCTTTGGCTTCTGACGGATGTCCTCAGAATTGGTATGGGATATCATGTGACGTTGGCAATGTTATATCAATAACCCTGGATAATGCTGGTTTGGTTGGGGAGTTTAATTTCCTTTCCATTAATGGCCTTAAAATGCTTCAAAACTTGTCACTTTCAAACAACCAGTTCACAGGAAGTGTCTCACATTTTGGACCTATGAAGTCGCTAGAATTTCTCGATCTTTCAGTCAACAAGTTTCATGGGTCAGTACCCTCTGACCTGCTTGAATTACATAACATAGTGTATTTAAATCTTTCATCAAATAAATTTGATGGTACAATTCCTGTTGGCTTTGACAAACTCAAGCAGTTGAAGTATTTAGATTTGTGCTCTAATAACTTTTCTGGGGATATTATGCATATCTTTTCCCGTATGGGTGGTGTGGTTCATGTTGACCTAAGCACAAACAGGTTTTCTGGTTCACTGGATTTGGGACTTGGAAACAGCTCATTTCTCTCCTCGATTCAGTATTTAAATGTTAGCCACAATTCCTTGGCTGGTGATCTGTTTGCTCATGATGGGATGCCATATCTTGACAGCTTAGAGGTCTTTGATGCTAATAATAATCAATTAGTGGGTAATATACCTTCCTTCACATTTGTGGTATCTCTAAGGATTCTTCGGCTTGGATGCAACCAATTATCTGGTTCTCTTCCAGAAGGTCTATTGAAGGAGAGTTCAATGGTGTTGTCTGAACTGGATCTTAGTCAAAACAACCTTGAAGGTAGTTTGATTCAAAGTTTATGCACAAACACATCATATTCTTTTTCCAAAGTAGAAAATCTTAGTTTAACATATAACAATATGCCTATACTATGATCTGATTGAGTTTGCTTTTTTTTTTTTTTTTTTTTTTGGTCACTGACAAGTGTGCTGAGTTGATCATAATGCATAGTCAAGGCTAGTAACAAAACAAATTTCTTATTATTGAAATACCCAACGCTTATTGTAATTGTTTTGATTTGTTGAAGGCCCTTTTGCCTATATAAATTCTCTCAATTTTTCTTTTCTGAAAGATAATGAAAATATTGCTTGCTTGCTTTATCTGTCTCGAGAGGATGTTGTTAAAAGAGGTGCTGTCTGTTTTCATCAAAATGAAATGGAGCCTGTTCTTGTTCTGTACAGGTGTAGTTTGATAAGGGGAAAATTACTAGACTAATTATCATTAAAAAAAAAAAAAAGTTTGCTCTATTTGTTAGGTTATGGAACTATGGCTATTAGAGTTGGGGAACCCAAGGCCTTAGAAGGCCAGGCCTATTCATAGAGACCCTCCCGATGTGGAACTCATGATAGACGCATCATTTTGGTGGTGTCATACAACTTTACACTTATCTCTTTGCGCCAAATGAATTATCTCTAAAGCTCCTCTGATCATATACGCTGTGATATACTCCCTCCGGTCCTAAACATCGGTGCAGGTTCTAAAATGTTTACTATCAAGTTCTCCAATGAAGACTTAACTCGTGGATATTTTTTATAACCCAACACTACACGATTGATTCTTATAAAATATTTCCTCTTATGCCATGCTTTTATTAGAGCATCTGATAATAAAGCATAAGGAACTTTATCTAAGTTTTATCCTTCAAACATTTGAGATATCTTAGTGGATTCCCTTTCTCCTTGCTTCTCTTCCTTAAAAACATTCTTTTTTCTCCTTCTCTACAGGTCCTGTTGGAAGCATCACTTCTGGAACTCTGAAGAAGCTTAATTTATCTTCAAACAAACTGTCAGGTCCCATACCTTTCAAGGTGGGTCACTGTGCCATAATTGATTTAAGTAACAACATGTTATCGGGTAACTTGTCGGGAATTCAGTATTGGGGTAATTATGTTGAGGTGATTCAGCTTAGTTCAAATTCGTTGACAGGAATGCTTCCTAACCAAACGACACAATTCTTGAGGTTGACTGAACTTAAGATATCTGATAACTCATTAGTGGGCAGTCTCCCTTCAGTCATAGGAACATACCCTGAACTAAAAGAGATTGATCTTAGCCACAACCTACTTTCTGGGTTCCTCCTTCCAAGCTTTTTCACCTCAACTAAATTGGCCAAGCTTAACCTCTCACACAACAACATTTCTGGATCAGTATATTTTCAACAAATTCAGAATAACCCGCTAGTTTCTGTTGAAAATTCTGCTCTAGTTTCTGTTGATCTCTCATACAACTACTTGAGCGGGCATCTACCTGCAGATATAAGTAAGCTTCACAATTTGGCAAGTCTCAATCTATGTAACAACAAATTCGAAGGTATTATTCCTGATGATCTTCCTGATCAGCTGAGAGAACTCAACATGTCCTTCAACAATTTTTCTGGCATTGTGCCTGATAAATTAATGAAGTTTCCTGAATCAGCATTTCACCCAGGAAATTCTTTGCTGATCTATCCTCATTCGCTCGCTTCACCAGAAGATGGCGGTGAACTAGGCTTGAAGGAAAAGGGGCCACATATAAAATCTGCAACCAAGATTGCCTTGATTGCAAGTTTGGTTTCTGGTGCTTTTGTTATGGCCCTTCTGAGTGTAATAAGTTTTTATAGGGTTCACTGGCATAAAGAAACAACTGCGCATGAAAATAGAGTGAAAGATATTGCTCCTCAGAGTTCTTCTCCATCTGGTGGTGAAGTACCTAATAGAAACATAGAAGCAATATCTTCAACCCAGAAGGGGTCTGATGATGTCAGCAATGTTCATACTGCCGTGGAGAAGCCAAAAGATATTGATTTTTCTGAATTTGTTAAGAATGAGGAAGGAATATCATCTCCAATGTCTTTTCTGTCACCTTCAAATCCTTTATCTTCTAGTAGCCACCACCCATTTGAGAATCCTGGTGCTCTCAAAATATGCTCACCGGATAACTTGTTTGGAGATTTGAATCTTTTTGATGGGGCCTTGGAGCTCACTGCAGAAGAATTTTCTAGTGCTACAGCAGAAATTATTGGTAGGAGCTGCCATGGAACTCTGTATAAAGCTACACTTGACTCAGGTCATGCATTGGCTGTCAAGTCATTAAGGGAAGGAATAGCCAAGAACAAGAAGGATTTTGCAAGGGAAGTTAAGAAACTTGGGACCATCAAGCATCCAAGTCTGGTTTCTCTTCAGGGTTACTACTTGGGTCCAAAGGAGACTGATAAGTTCATCATATCCAATTATGTCAATGCACAATCTTTGGACTTTTTTCTCCATGGTAAGATTCTGATTTTATTTTATCTTCGTATGTTTTTGCATCACATAATGATTCTTCTGCAATTTTTTTAAACACATACTCCCAGGTCCTAAATATAAGTTACAATTTTTTCAAGGTCTGTTCTTTTTATAAGTTACACTTTGTACTTGTTTGAAAATTTAATTCAATTTTTCCATTTTTACCCCCAAAAAATTACATGTCTCTCTTCTCTCTTTTTCTAACAAATATCCCCCCTCGTTCTTCTCTCTCACCTCTCCATAAATAAGGGTATATTTGGAAAAAAACTTGCATTTCCTACTCATTTATTGCCTTTAAAAAATTTAATCAACTTTTTTATCGACATATTTCAGTTATTTGTAACTTACTTATGAGACTGAAGCAAGTTAGAATCAATGTTGTCATGCAATCCTTATTCTTTTTTTTCCCTCAAAGTGCAATCCTTATTCTCTTAATGTCAATACCGGAACTTTCAAATCCATGGACCATTTTACCTAACTATTCATAGTTTTATGTATTTATTCATTTATTTATTTCAATTTTACTGAGGCAGATAGAAGGAATGTTCATCCAATGTCTCTTGAAGAAAGGTTGAGGGTGGCTATAGCTGTGGCACAATGTCTGTATTACTTGCACAATGAGAAAGCCATACCTCATGGCAATCTCAAATCCACAAACATCCTCCTTGAAATCCCCAACCACAATGTGCTGCTCACTGACTACAGCCTGCATCGGATACTAACCACCGCTGGTACTGCCGAGCAAGTACAAAATGCAGGTTTACTCGGCTACCGGCCGCCTGAGTTTGCTAGCTCAAGCAAACCATGTCCATCCTTGAAGAGTGATGTGTATGCATTTGGGGTGATCTTGTTAGAGCTTCTAACAGGAAGAAATTCTGGAGACATTGTTACGGGGATCCCCGGGGTCATTGTCCTCGCTGACTGGGTGCAGTTCTTGGCAGACCAAAATCGAGGCAGCGAGTGCTTTGATAGGCTGCTCTTGGACAGGCATGGTGGTGGGGACCGCCGGCCTCCTCATGTTCTTGATGAAATGTTCAAGGTGGCTCTTAGATGCATCCTACCGGCATCTGAGAGGCCTGACATGCAAACTGTTTTTGAGGAGCTTACAACATTAAGGTAGATTTGTTTTTTTAATCATATTTAGCCTTTTGATCACTAACATGATTATGCCTAATGGTTTGGTTTTTGTGTGTTTTCTTTCTTTCTTTCTTTTTTTGGTTCAATAATTTGTACTCTTTAGTCCTTCCTCTCCCTAGACATTGTATCAGGTCAGCCTAGGAAAATAAAGTTTTGGGAGGTAAATTCATTCTTTTGAACACTTGGAAGGGGCTGATTGTATATTGTGTTAAATCTAGTGATATTTCATTCAGTGAATAAAATGGCTAAAGATTTACTCTCCCCTTTCTCTCTCTCTCTCTGTGTGGTTCCAGCAAAGAAACTTCTTACATCTGGAACTATTTAGAGCTGATTTAGATAATGTCCATTTCAATTTTTTTTCCAATATACTAAGAAAAAAAATCTCTCTCTCTCTCTCTATATATATATATATATATGTATATATCTCTGTGTTAAAATCTGATTTGTGTATGGTGACCATAAGCAAAACGCCTGGCTTTTCTCCAAGCAGCAGACTTTCATGTGTGGGCTACATTATATTCCTTTAGTCTTATTTATAAGGCAAAGAGAGGACCTTTTTTATCCTATTTATCAGCCATATTGTTAAATGTTGCATATGAATGTACAATTTTATCCTTCATTTAGCATTGTGAAGACTTTATACTCTTGGGACATAGTGTAAAATATCAAATAGGAGTAAAGTTGAAAAGTTATTAAATTTTAAAATTTAATTAATGAGATTTAATATTTTTCTTAATTTCAATGAAACATGTTGGAAGTCATGTATAATTATAAATAGGATTAGAAAAGTACTAAATGTGGGTTAGGTTAATATGTTGGCCTAGTAGTTGCTCACATTGGTTGAAATAAACTAAATTTGGGCCAAGCTTTTTGAATTGCAAAAAAAAAAAAAAGCCCAGGCCCATTTTTAGAATTCTTTATTCATGCTTAATGTTAGCCCCATTGTTATATTTGAGGCATAAAATACACATTATAATTAAATAGTCTGTTAGTCCCACGATGGGGCTTATCGTTTCTACAATAAATGAAATGCCCTACTTGTAACCTTTAACTTCACATCAGGTTTTATTACTTCACATTAAATTTTATTTTGGTCCCTTAATTTTATAAAGTGTTTTTTAGTCTTTTAACCTTAATTTTGTTAAGAAAAATGCTAACATTAAAATTTGAAATGTTGAATGATACATTTTTAAATAATGATATATTTTTAGTTTAGTTTAGGATAACAAAATTGTTATAAAAAATCATGGTAGAATTGGATGACACCAAAGAGAGGGTGAATTGGGTGTAAGATAAGAGTTTAAGAACTTTGAAAATCTTTTCACATCTTATTAAAAGCAATAATTATGAAAGTAATGAGTTATAAATCGATAGTCATGTATTCAAATAATATAAGAGTTTAGGGAAAAGAATATGCAAACTGTGATTTATCCTGATTCGGTCCAATCCACGAAAACCTACGTCCAGTCCCTGAGCTCCTCCTAAAATTTCAATTTACTATTTCCTTTAAGTTTAACCGGGTACTTGTGAACTACTACAATGTCACAAGTTTGATTCGGGTATTTGTGAAGTCTTTACAATTCTCGCACTGAGATAAGGACTTTCCCTTACACTATAAAGATACAATATGTTTCTCACTCAAGATCTGTCAATCTTGAATAACTCTCACAAAGATAGAATAATTACAATGAAGTATAACTCTCTCTATATAAAGTAGATAATGATTAACACTGAAGTATAAGGTAGGAGTATGATTACAAAGCTTCGGTCTGGTAAGATTCAGAGTATCAGCATATCAACATTGTGTGCTCATGTTCTCTATCTACATTTATCTTAAATGTCTCTCCTTTTATAGTTGATGAAGAGGATTTGACCATTGAGCACATTCTTCCTATTAAGTATCTTAGAATATGATTGTTGGATGTTCGTTGGAAATAGTTGTTGAAGTTTTTGACAAAAAATTGCTTTTTGGTCTGCAAGCTCTAATCCAAGTTTAATCATCAGTAATTTTCATATAAGCTTGATTAGGAATTATTAGAAGCAATATAATCAAGGTTTAAATGAATTTACAATAATATCGAAAAATCTGAGACAACAATATCTCTCTAGTGATCTTTACTTAGAATACCTCAGCACTTTTAGATCACTTGCAAGTGTTGTACAAATGATTATGAATCACTCGAGTAATTTCTTAAATCATTGTGAGTAATCATACATCACTCAAATGATTTTTCAAATCACTTCGAGTGATTCTCACATCACTTTTAGGTCACTTAAAAGTGATCATAGATCACTCAAGTAGATTTTCAAATTACTGCGAATGATCATGCATCACTCAAGTGATTTCCTAAATCACTCAAGTGATTCTCACATCACTTTTAGATCACTGGCGCTCATATTATAAACAAACTAGAGAAATAAAAAAAAAACAAAAGTATTATAAAATTTAAAAATCGAATCAAAACGTTATATGAAATTAGATAATCAAAAGTAAACTTCGTCATTTTAGTTATATGTTTTGCACACATATTGGTCATCTCAAATGGAAAGTTGTCCACAGCAAGATTCCTGTTGTGAACAATATAATTTTTTTTTTTTCCTATTTTAAAATTATTTATAGTCATTCATTAAAAATATCATTATTTTTAAGGTCCTCAATTTTAATATTAATTTTTATTTTAAATTGTTTGTTACAGAAAAGTCTAATTGCATTACGAAGTAGACGAATTGGTCAGTCATTTTAGGTAAAGTCCAGAGGAGTAAGTATGAAGATAACAAAATGTCCTTAAAAAATTTGATGTAATAACCATGTGGGGTGGTTAGTATGAGGAAAAATCAACAGGGTCGCACCTAATGTGCGAATGTTCTTATTTGTCTAGTTTTTAAAAAACGACATTTAAAATGTAACGTCAATTACTTAATAAACATGTGAACATTTAAAAAGTATAGCTTATTAATTATTTTATTAAAAAAATTATCCATATGGAGCATACTTCAATTAAAAAATCATAATACTGATAATAAAAATTCATGTTAGTTTCTTCCCATTCATATCTAAGAAGGTACCCAAACTAGAGCTTTTTCTGATATGTGATGTCAATTAAAAATTTTCAAAACGCTTTTTTTGTTTTTTATATTGTTATGACATATTCTTGCTGAAAAATTTGTAATTTTTCGGCTTTTATTTTATATGTCATGCTGAAAGATTTACTCAAATGTATTCATTTTTCAGCACGCACTTTTATTTAATTTAAACTTTCATAATTTAAAATATGTTCTATTAGACATAAACACACATATATTTTTAGCTGAAACTTAAAAGAATTGATTATTTGAAGAAAAAATTAATCAACAAGTCTTTAAATTTTTACCTTATTAGACCTCTATAGTTTATTTTGTTTCAAATTTCAGTTGTATATGTTTATAGTTTGGTTTCTCGTATCCAAACATTGATCAGTGTAAAAACCATTAATTTTAATTTATAAATTTTCATTGACTTCATGAAACTGCTTCATTTCCTTTTAGGTTGTTTAAAGGATTAACGTACAAATTTGTTTTAAATTTTTTTTACTTAGATACTCCCTTCGGTTCTAACTATAAGATCTAGTTGACTTTTTTAAGATTAAAGAAGCTAATTAAATTACTTTAGAGTATTTTTATTTTTATTTTTTATTCAAACTAATTAATTTAAATAATAAACTAATATATAATCTAAGGATAGACAACATATGAAATGATTAAGTAACTTATTTAACTTCCTTAATCTCTTCAAAAAAATTCAACTAAGTCTTATAATTGCCGAGGTAGTACAATGTTAAGGTTTTTTTTTGTTTTTTTTTTTTTTGTTTAAGCCTAAAGTTGTCTTAGAAATGTTAAAATAAAGCAATATTGTCTCTTATCATTAAAAATATTAATAATCAACATCAATTTTTATTGGTCAACGTTAGTTTTTAAAGGGATGAAGCGACATTGTTAGACATTAAACCCAAAAAAACTTATAAAGAAACATTGGTTCTAAACGAAATTTTTTGGGAAAATTTATATATTAACCCTTATTTTAACACTCCACGAATTTATATAAATAAACATATAATGTAACTTTTTTTTTTTTTATTGAGAAAATGTGCATATCATTTAAACTAGGGAAACAGATAAAAATTATTGTCTTGATGAAAGACAAATAAGTATATTGAATTTTAATAAATCAAAATGGATTGATTTAGAATTTTGAAATGTTGTAAAATTTGATAAACTATATAACCACTCTTATTTTTCAAAAATAAAAAATCCTCAATCCTTTGCCACCGTCGAAGCTCCCGCGTCGGTGACAAGTCCAATAAGCTCATATATATTTTTGGTCTCCTACTCTCAATATAGATACTTGAATTGTTAATTTATATACTAAAATCGTAAATAAGGTCGATCGAGCTCGATAGTGTCATATGTTTTTTTTTTTTTTTTTTTTTTGAATTTCTCAAGTAAAATTCATCAATATGAACACTTGAGTTATTAATATGGATACTAAAGTCGTAAATAAGGTCGATCAAAGCTCCAACGGTCTCATATTTTTTTGAATTTTCAAGCAAAATTTGTCAATAAAGGATTTTGAGTTGTTAATATGGATACTAAAATCGTAAATAGGGTTGACCAGAACCCCAAAGGTCTCATATTTTTTAAATTTCTCAAGTAAAAGTCCTAATATGGATACTTGAGTTGTTAATATTTGAGACCATCATAGTTCTAGTCGATCCTATTTACAATTTTAGTATCCATATTAACAACTCAAGTATTTATATTGACAAAATTTGCTTGAGAAATTCAAAAAATATGAGACGTAGGAGCTCCAATGACTAGTCGTCGGCTCCGATGACCAACAACTAGCAAGGGGTTGAGGATTTTTTATTTGAAAAACTAAGGGTAATTAAGTAATTTCTCAAATTTTACAACATTTCAAAATTTCAAATCAATTCCTTTTTAATTCTTGAAATTTAACATACTTATTTGCATTTTACCAATTTTAACTATTTTTTTCCTATTTTTTTGCTTAAACAAAGCTTAATATGACATGTGTGGTATATTCTATAATATACAAGATACTTAAACTAAGAACATAAACAGAATAAAGAACAAGAAATGATGCTAGAAAAAGAAAAAGGGAGCCCACGTTTTTTTTGCATGATCTTCATTTAAAAAAGCAGAAAAGAATAAAAAAGAGAAGAAGAATCGTGAAATTGTAAAATTTTAAATAAGGTATTTCCTTAAAAAAATTGTAAATTACTTATTGAATTTTGTTATTCTTTTATCAACTTTTAATAACTAACTTGATTTAGGATTTTACAATTTTAAAAGTTCTATTTTCTATTTTTTCTTTATAAAATAAATATTTTTATTATCTTTGATTCTAAATATGAAATATAATATATAATATTTGCCAATCATGGTCGAAGCGAAGAACACCCAAAAAGAAGAAAATTATTAAAACATGGTTTATTAAAAAACAACACCACCGTTACATAAGAAGTTTTCTTAAAACCCATAAATTATACTGCAAAGTGTATCGTATATTTATTACGATCAGAGAAGGATCTTTTTGCTTTAACTTTCCTTCCTTTCTTCTTCCAAAACCAACAGCCACGTGAAAAGAAAAAGGTGATACGACGGTGAGGGTATTAGTGTCATTTCATAAGCCGCGCTAGCAGGCTCGCAGCATCCACCAAAACCGTGTATGGCTAGCGCCAACTAAACGCGGAGACAAATGCATGCCGATCGAGGCACGTCAGTGTGTGCTTGGGAAAACGGGAAATGTGAAAAAGAGACAACCAAACACGACAAGATTCCCTTCTAATAACCACATCCTTTTCTTGGTCATAATTATTACTATTATTTTATTTTTAAAATCATTTCTAATTTTAAAATCATTATAAATTTAGAATTTTTACAATATTGAACAGATTAAGTTATAATATTTATATTAAAAAAATCACTGATAATTCACGCGCGGTTTTAGTGATTTGGTGCTATGCAAAAAAAAAAAAAAAATTTGGTGCTTTATTCTTTTTTCTTAAATTATTTACTCAAGCATTAAATTTTTCTAAACATTTTTTGTGGACTATGAAAATTTCTTATACTTAAAGTTAGTAGGTTTGGTCTCGTGGTGGGTGGTCTCAACTCTCAATAAAAGGTACAAATTAATTTGATAATAAAAAAAAAATTGTCAAAAAAAAAACATTTAACTTATTTATATAACCAGTAGCAAATTAAATCAAATTAAAAGCTTTTTACTTTTATTTCTAAATAAAAATGCATAACAAATCAGTATTGTTACAATTAATGGGGAGAGTTCATTTGTTCAAGCAGTTTATTTATTAAAAAAAAAAATCAATATGGTCTTAATTTTTCCCCCTTCCAATAGGGTCTTTAATAAGTCTTTTAAATATAATAAAAATTACAAATAAAGAGGCTTGCACTCGTATATTACTAATAATTAATAATTGCACATTCTATTTGTCTTCTGTGTTGCCTCCCCAGCCTCCCTATAAATATACAAACTCTTTTCCTCTCTTCTCTTCACTTCTCTGTTTTCTCTCTCAAGCCTTTTCTTCAAAGTGCTCCATCATTCATGTAAGTTTCTCTCTCCTAAACTTTGTGTTCTTTTAAGATTTATTCTGTATACATGCATTTTTTTTTGTTTTCAAAGCAATTTGATACATTAATTCTTTTATTTACTATCTTTGAAGTCAAAAATTGATTGTTGATAGATTGGAAAGTAGATGCAAAATCATGAAAATCGAAAATAATATGAATTTTATACACAATTTATTATTTTGCCCATACATGTTTTGTTGTATGATTGAAAAAAATCTTAGTTGATATTCTACTTTGTTCTTAATATTTTTGGGCAAAAACATTTTATTTGGATTATTTTGTTCTAGTGAGGGAACAAGATGCAGGGACATTTACGACTTTTTTTTATCTTAAATATAAGATGCACTTGGTTTTTTTGGAGAGATGAAAAAAATTAAATAAATTATTTTAAAGTATTTAAATCTATCATTTTTTCTCTACAATGATATATAATATAATGATACAAAATATATTATAGTTAAGTAATTTATTTAAACTCTTAAAAATAGTAAATTGGATCTTATATTTAAAATTAGAGAGAGTATGTGTGTTATAATATAATTTATTGCTTTTAAATATGATAACAAGTCACCGTATGGAACTAACCCTGTAACGTGCACCTCACAAACATGACAATGAAAGGATCTAATTATTCTCCCAAATCTACCAACTTTCAAAGCTGGCATTTTACTGGCATTAAAAAATAATAAAAAAATCTGACATTTTAAAATAACTCTCTTTGAGTGTTTCAAACTAGAAAATAAGTTATATTTAATAGAAACTATATTCTTATAAGACAAGTTGGTACATATTTATTGTATTTATTAAAAAAAATCAAGTATAATTTTATTACTATTATTTATAAGAAATTTAGGTAATTTTAATATTTAATTGTTATATAATTAAAAAAACATTCTTCATCTTCGCATTCCACATTTACCCCTGTTACGTGTATGATATTAATTCACGCGGTTTCTTTATAGTACTTAACACTCTTCACGCTGATCAGATCAAACATTGATTTACTCTCTTTCTCCTTCAGACCTTTGAAGCTCTCTCATCCTCACTCGTCTCTCTGACTCACTCAATGGCCGACCGAGTTCACCCGCACGACTCACCTCCCGTTTCCGGTGAATCCCAGCGCACATCGTCGACGGAACACGGCGTCCCAAGAAAACCCACTCCACCATCGCCGGCGAAGCCTGTCTCGCCTCCGCAGGGTGGAACCTACGTCATCCAGATCCCCAAGGACCAAGTCTACCGCGTTCCTCCGCCGGAAAATGCTCGTCGCCAGAGCCACTACGCTCGTCGGAAGAGCCGCCGGTGTTCTTGCTGCTGCTGCCTCTGCTGGCTAATCGGTTTCATCTTCATCCTCATCGTCCTCCTCGGTATTGCCACCGGCATTCTGTACCTCGTTTTCCGTCCGAAGGCGCCGAACTACACAATCGACAGTATTGCCGTCAAAGGTGTGAACCTCACATCGGCAGCGGCCGCGTCATCGGCGATCTCACCGGAGTTCGATGTCGCCGTTCGCGCCGATAACCCAAACAAGAAGATCGGGATTGATTACTTGAAGGATAGCTCCGTGGAAGTGTACTACAAGGAAGTGATGCTATGTAACGGCGCGTTGCCGGCGTTTTACCAGCCGTCAAATAACGTCACTGTGTTTCAAACGGTGTTGAAGGGGTCCAACATTGAGCTGACGACCACAGACGTGAGTGCTTTAGTGAACGCTGAGAGCAAACAAAACGTGCCGTTAACGTTGAAACTGAGGGCGCCGGTGAAGATCAAGGTGGGTTCCGTTAAGACCTGGAAGATTACCGTTAAAGTTGACTGTGATGTAACGGTTGACAATCTGACAGCGAAGGCAAAAGTGGTTTCAAAGAGCTGTGATTACGGCGTGGATCTATGGTGATGAACTGATGATACAATTCCTTCGGAGTTGTTTGGGTATCGGGATAGGATGAACTGATTTTGGTGATCATACTTGTTTGGCATTGTATTTGTAAATCACTTCGTAGTTCATCGGTTGTTATATTATTATTTGCACATAGATTTTATGAATATATTATTATTCGCGATAGAATAATACATTTCATTGTGATTTTTTCCAATTTGGTTTCAAATGTTTCTGCGTAGATTTGTGTTTATTCTTTTATATGTTGATGGTTGTGGAGTAGAGTAAATGAAAATGTTCTTTGTTTTAATATTATTTTCTAGCAACACATAAATAATAAAATAATATTTTAATATGATCCCTCGAAATCTCACCATGAAAACACTTTCAATGAAAACATTTCTGGCATTTATTGTCAAATCCTAACATTATTGACAAATGTTCCCGCATAGATTTGTGTTTATACTTTATATATTGGATTCTTTTTATTGGTTATGTCGCTTACACACCACCTCAACTATTATCTTGTTTGTCGATGTTACCACTTGTGTGGGAAGATGGGGACCTGGCTTTGGCTTTGGTTATTTGCAGACTTGCGCCCGTTGTATGAAATGGTGTCGTTTTAGTGCAAAGCATACACAAATAAGGTATTGTCTGCCAGGTAGTAAAAAGATAATTTATGATATTGAATTTTATCTTGAAAAAATTCTTCATGATTTTGAAAAAATATTTCATGGTACTAATTAGTACTAAAATGATATTTTAGGATATGATTGATACTAAAAAAATAATTCATGGTCTTAAAAAAATTATTTTAGGATCTTAAAAAAATAATTCAGACGGACCTGCCAATAAAAAATATGTTTTAGGATATTTTTTCAAGATACTAAAATAATTTTTTAGGATTATGAATTATTTTTTCAGTACCAATCAATATAATTTGAGCCAGGAATTTTATCGACGGGGCGAAAATAAAAAGTACTAAGAAAGAAATCCATTATAAAAATTAAAAAAATTTCACTTCACTCATCTATAATTGAATTTGTACTAAAACTCAAAACAATTTATTTTTCAATGTATGTAATTAAAGAATCATCAAGAAATTGATCTTCCATTCTATTTGAAGCCTGCTCATAATTTTCTTCATAGAGAAAAATCTTTTAGTAGTTACTATAGAAACTGGAAGAGTTAGTATTAGTCTAATCACTTTGTTCATAAGAGAATAAGTTATAGACTTTCTAGTTCTTATTAGCCCTTGACATAATTCAAATATAATTGATAAATTAATCAAATCTAAATATTTAGGAATATTAAGCTTAAAATGTTGTAACTCCATCTTTAAAGATACAATTTTTCTTATTCTATGAAATCTCTAGAATAATTTTTTTTAATAAGTTCATAAATATCATCACTGATAATAGCTCTTCTTTTATGACATTTGTCATTCATAAGATTTAAGAAACCCTTGTTTTAGTGGAGCATTTGAATTTAACAAGTCAGAAATAACTAAAGAAGGAAAGGAAGGAAAATGTATTGCGGGAAACTAAATTGTTTTTTTTTTTTTTTTTTTTTTGGTCAACAACAAAATTGCTTACTCAAGTCTGCGTGGTGCAATGCCTCACGAGTCACCTAGGTTTTATACTTTTCAACGTTAACTTCTCATTTCGTCCTTCTCGGTTCTCACTCACGCCACACGCCTCAGCCCTCGCCATGGGTACTTCTCTCCTTATTACTCTGCTATTTTTCTTCCTTTTTCTAATTCATTCCCTCATTTCTATTTTTTTATAAAAAAAAAGGGGGCGGGGGCCCACCCTAGCCCCCATTCCGCCATTGAGTCAATATTCAAGTGTCTTTTAATTTCCTCCGATCTAATTATAAAACACTTTTGTAGTGCACTACAAAAGTGTTCTTATAATTTGGACCGGAGGTAGTACTATTTAGTACCCTAAAAAAATATCAAAATCCTAAAATATTTTTTCAAGATTCTAAAAATATTTTTAAAAATCATGAAGAATTTTTCAAAATAATTTGAATTTGTTGAGTAATAATTGAACTCTTCAATCCAATAATACCATTTAGTATCATGAATTCTTTTTTACTACCCGGCATTTCCCTTTTTTTTTAAAGGACTAGGTGTGTGGTTTGAGCCAAAACGGCGTCGTTTGATGCAGCAGACGCAAGTCTGTAAAGGACCTTAGTCAAGTCCGGAAGGTGGTGGGGGATGAAAAAACACTGAAAAATATGATAAGACAAGAATGAGGTGTTTGTGTTGTTATGTTTTTTAAATGGGTTTTTAGATCAAAAATTATTTTTAAAAAGAAGTTACTAATTCATGTTTTGCACTGTATAGATGACATCTACGATCATCAATCCAAACATAAATCATATTTACAATATAACTTTTATCGTATTTAAGTTTACAAAAATCATATTGAAAAAAACTCATTTCTGCAGCAACCGTAATTTAATCCACCGTATTCTTTTCACTAAAATATCCAACAGCTTCTTTTGTATATGTTAAAACAACTTTAAATAATTTTTATCATTTTTTATTTGGTAAACGGCATATCAATTATTTTAAATTCAACATCAATGAATACAAATTGAATTTGGCTCATGAGAATTTTATTGGTGAAAAGTCAAGACACTTATATTTGCCCACACACAAAGCTTCATTAATGGGGACAGTTCATTTGTTCAAGCAGTCTTTTTTTTTTTTTTTTTTTTTTTTTTTTTTTTTGGGGTCTTCCAATAGGGTCTTAAATAAGTCTTTTAAATATAATAAAAATTACAAATAAAGAAGCTTGCACTAGTATATTTCCGCTTAATTAATCCAAACGAATCAAATCCCAATATCCAATGTCAGAGTTCTATGGTTGGCGGGTTTGTATTAAAAAAAATTCTATGGTTAATATTAAATTTAAAAAACATAAGGAATCGTATCATACTTTAAACCTTTTTCTTTTAAAAATGGGTCTATGAAGTTGAGCTTTTTATTTTATTTTTATTTGTTTTATTACAAATAATTAATGACTGCACATTCCATTTGTCATCTTTGTGTTGCCTCCCCAGCCTCCCTATAAATATACAAACTCTTTCCTTTCTTCTCTTCACTTATCCGTTTTCTCTTTCAAAGTGATCGATCATTCATGTAAGTTTCTCTCTCTAGACTTTGGGTTCTTTAAGATTTATTCTGTATACATGAATTTTTCTTTTCATAGCAATTTGATACATTAATTCTTTGATTTTGTTATATTTGAAGTCACAAATTGATTGTTCATAGATTGGAAAGAAGATGCAAAATCATGAAAATCGCAGGTAATATGAATTTTATACACAATTTATTATTTTGCCTATGCATATTTATTTTACATGATTTGTTATATGATTGATAAAACATCTTAGTTGATATTCTACTTTTTTTTCTTAATATTTTTGGGAAAAAATATTTTATTTGGATTAGATTGTTTTAGTGTAGGGAATAAGATCAAGGGACATATAATACTTTTATCTTAAATATAAGATTCGATTGGCTTTTCTGGAGAGATTAAAAAAATTAAAGAAATTATTTAAAGTATTTGTATCGATTACTTTGTCTCCAAACTAATTAACCAGATTTATAAATGGATATATAATATAATGATACACAACATATACTATAGTTAAATAATTTATTTAGCTTCCTTAACTTCTTTAAAAAAAAAAAAAAAAAAGTCAAGTAGATCCTATATTTAAAACTAGATGTAGTGTGTGTCTCTCTCTCTCTCTCTCTCTCTCTCTCTCTCTCTCTCTCTCTCTCTCTCTCTCTCTCTCTCTCTCTCTCTCTATATATATATATATATATATATATATTCTTGTTTTTAAATATAATAACGAAGTCACCGTATGGAACTAACCCCATAATATGCGGGTTCACATTATGTGCTTTTTCATTATGTGCTTTTTATGTGCTTTTCCCTCTAATTAGAGGATAAGATTTTTAATATTATATTAAATTATATGTTGCATCCTAAAATATTTTTCACTAGTATTTCAAATTAATTAATTTTTTGAGATATTTTTTCTTGTGATCCTAGAAATTAATTAATTTTCATAATGCAAAAGATATTTATAATTTAATCTAAGTAAATAAAATTTATAAAAAAAAATAAAAACAAATGCCTCATCCTTCCAATTAGAGGGAAAAACACATAAGAAACATCTAATGTGGATTCCATAACGTGCACCTCACAAACAAGACAATGAAAGAAACAAATTATTCTCCCAAATAGGGGTGGAAATAGACTAGGCCCCTATAGGAGTCTACAACTTAGCCTACTTAAAGCATAGCATAGCCTATTTAATAAATAGGTCAGGCTTAGGCTTAGGCCTATTTAGGTAAACAAACGACCTATTTAGCTTTTTTTTTAAAAAAAAAATAATGAAAATGCATTGTTATGCGTAATTATATATAATTTAATCTAAATTAATTATAAAATTAATAACTTATTCTCAACCCTAAGTTTCACATTTCATCATTTATTATTGATGTTAACATTTTCATTCATAATTTGATTATATCTACTTCTCTTCTTTTTTGTCTCTCGAGATAACAATGTTAGCTCACTGCCGCTCCTTGATTTATGTCATTTGATGCAACATAATAAATATGATATGTTTATTTTAGTGATGCCCAGAGGAATCCCAATAGGAGGAGTTTGTTTCATTTTCTGCAAGAAAAACATGAGGTAAAATCTATTTTTACATGTCATTTGTCATGCTTACTTAATTTTAAAAAATATATCTCCTTAGTCAATAGATGATTCATTTTTCTTCTTCCTACTTATTTAGAAAATTGTTGCAACTAGGTAATCTTTTCTTTCTCTTACTAACTCTTTTATTTTATATGAGAATAAATTCCTAAACTTTTAAGATACAAATTAGGCGTTTAAATAGACTTGATGAATTATATATAAATTTATATGCATAGGCTTTAAACCTATTTAAATGCCTACATTTTAAATAGGCCTTTAAATAGGTTTCAGACCTTTTGAAGGCTTAGGCTTAAGCTTTTTTTTTTTTTAAAAAAAAAAAACCTACATAGAGATTATAGACTCGGCCCAAACTCGGACTGCGGATATCCGTCGTAGGCCCGGACCTACTTAGCTAAAACCTAGTCTAGCCTAACTTATTTTCATCCTTGGTCCCAAATCAACCAACTTTGAAAGCTGACATTTTATTGGCAAAAAACAAAAAGAAAGAAAGAAATGTGAATTTTAAAATAACTCTCTTCTTTCTTGTCAAAAAATTAATAAATTAAATTATCATGAGTGTTTCAAAATAGAAAATAAGTTATATTTAACAAAAACTATATTCTTATCAGACAAGTTGGTATATATTTAATGCATTTATTAAGGGAAAAGTATTTCTCCGTCTTTGGAGATAGAGTTATCTACGGTGATCCTAAAACTACGTCGTTTTTGAATTAATGAAGGGTGTATTTGTAATTTTAGGTGAATTAATGAAGGGTGTTTCGTAATTTTGCACCCGTCATTAATTCATTTAAAATTACAAACACACGCTTCATTAATTCAAAACGATTAATTTAAAGTCACAAGAGATAATAACTCTATCTCGAGTGAGTGGAGAAATCGTTTACCCTTTATTAAAAAAGCAAGTATAATTTTATTTATGATTTACAAGACATTTAAGTAATTTTAATAGTTAATTGTTATATAATTAAAAAACATTCTTCATCTTCGCATTTCACATTTACCGCTGTAAATGTTACTTCACGCGGTTTCTTGATAGGACTCAACCCTCTTCAAGCTGATCAGATCAAACATTGATTCACTCTCTTTCTCCTTCAGACCGTTGAAGCTCTCCCATCCTCACTCGTCCCTCTGACTCATTCAACGGACAACCGAGTTCACCCGCACGACAAACCTCCCGTTTCAGGTGAATCCCAGCGCACATCGTCTCCGGAACACGGTGTCCCAAGAAATCCCAATTCACCAGCACCGGCGAAGCCCGTTCCGCCTCCGCAAGGTAAAACCTACATCATCCGGATCACCAAGGGCCAAGTCTACCACGTTCCACCGCCGGAAAATGCTCGCTGCCAGAAGTACTACGTTCGCCGGAAGAGCCGCCGGTATTCTCGCTGCTGCTGCCTCTGCTCCGTAATCGGTCTCATCTTCATCCTCATCGTCCTCCTCGCTATTGCCATCTGCATTCTGATCCTCGTTTTCCGCCCGACGGGGCCGTACTACACCATCGACAGCATTGCCGTCAAAGGAGTGAACCTCACATCGGTAGCGGCCGCGTCCTCGGTGATGTCGCCGGAATTCAATGTCACCGTTCGCGCCGATAACTCAAACAATAAGATCGGGTTTTACTACTTGAAGGATAGCTCCGTGGAAGTGCATTACAAGGACGTGATGCTATGTAACGGCATGCTGCCGGCGTTTTATCAGCCGTCAAATAACACCACTGTGTTTCAAACGGTGTTAAAGGGGTCCAACATTGAGCTGACGACCACAGACGTGAACGTGACTGATTTAGTAGTGAACGCTCAGAGCAACCAAACCGTGCCGTTAACGTTGAACCTGAGGGTGCCGGTGAAGATCAAGGTGGGTTCCGTTAAGACCTGGAAGATTACCGTTAGAGTTGACTGTAATGTAGTGGTTGCCAATCTGACGGCGAAGGCAAAAGTGCTTTGGAACAGCTGTGGTAACAGCTATCAATGGTTATGAGACAATATTGTCTTCGGAGGTGTTTGGGTATAGGGATAGGATAAACTGATTTTGGGGATACGCGTGTTTTGGCAATATATTTGTCACTTCATAGTTCATCAGTTGTTATGTGATAATTGCACATAGATCTTATGAATATATGATTATTCGGGATAGAATAATACATTTCATGATGATGTATAGTTCATCACACTTTATTTGGTTCATTGTGGTTTCTTCCAATTTGGTTTCAAATGTTTGCTGCATAGATTTGTGTTTATACTTTTTATATGTTGATGGTTGTGGAGTAGAGTAAATCAAAATGCTCTTTGTTTTAATATTATTTTCTAACAACACATAAATAATAAAATAAGGTTTTATTATTATCCCTCGAAATCTCATCATGAAACACTTTCGATGAGAACATTTCTGACATTTATTGTCAAATCCTAATATTGTATTTGTTTGGAATCACGTTTGGGACCTTCTAAAAGTGCTTATTCGCATAAATTAAGACTAAACTTATTTCACTCTTTACTTCATATATCGTAAAGTATGATTGAAAAACTACTTTTGAAGAACCTAATCACTAGTCTAAATAAGGACCTTTTTTTATAAATGTTACTGCATAGATTTGTGTTTATACTTTATATCTTGGATTTTTTTTTTTTATTGGTGATATTGCTTACGCACACTGCCTCAACTATTATGTTGTTTGTTGATGTCACAGCTTGGGAAAGTGGTGGAGGGATGAAAAAATACGATAGAATGTTTTCAAATGGGATTTTAGGCTAAAAGCTATTTTTAAAAAAAAAACCACCAAAATCTATTTTTTAGAGTATAGATGAGCTTCTACTACTACTAATCCAAGATGAGCTTCTACTACTACTAATCCAAATATAAATCACATTTACAATATGAATTTATCCTATTTAAACTTGCAAAAGTCATATTTAAAAAATATTACTTCTATTACCACTAATCCAAACAGTCCGGACAATATTCTTTTCACTAAAATCTCCAAGAGCTTCTTTTGTACACGTTGAAACAACTTTAAATGATTTTTTATTTGGTAAACGGCTTATCAATTCTTTTAAATTAAACATCAACGAATAAAAATTGGATTTAGGTCATGAGAATTTTATTGTTGAAAAGTAAAGACACATCTATTGGCTCACACACAAAGCTTCACAATTTTCCAATTTGTATTATAAATAGTTTTAATGAGTAAAGTCTCAGATATTTGGACATATGTCTTTATGTATGGGTATGAAATATGAATGGATGTTACAATTTTTAATTTTATTTTATTTTTCCTAAAGCAGAAGCAAAGAGTAGTGCTTGGCAGCTGTATGTATATATTAATAAGTCAAAGCAAAATGAGGAAAAAATCTACATGTTGCTGAGTCATGTTTGGATAACTGGAATTAGATGTTCATTTTCAGAATAAAATGGAAAGTTGAGTTAAGTGGCAAGCGATGTATTATCATGTCCCTAACCAAACACACCAAATCGCGGGAGAACAAAAAAATTCATTACTAAGGTTAATATTATTGTCAGTCTTTACAATTTAATCGAATTTTAGTATTGGCCCTTACACTTTGATCGAATTCTGATTTTGATTTATATAGTTTCAAATTGATGCTTTTAGTCCATATAATTTTTATAAGAGTATATGTACCAATACCAAAACTCATTAAAGGCTAAATTTTTATAAAATCATAGAGACTAAAACCAATAATTTGAAACTACACATGAACCAAAATCAAAATTTGATCAAATTATAAGAACAAATAATAGTATTAACCTCGTGATAATAACATTAACGTAATCAATATTATTTTAATAAGTAATAAGTAATGTAATAAATAGCTAATTACAACCTAAATGGCTTTATGTGAGTGTACTAATGTATGTAGTCCATTTGTCAACAAAACTCGAATAAGTCATACAAAAACAGACAAATAAAATGATGGCTTAAATACATATATGTATAGGTATTTTATGTTTGAGTTAATTTATTTTATTTTAATTAAAGAAAAGTCAGTTAAGAAAAAATTGATGCTATGACGGGAGCAATAGGAAGTTGCTTTACAAAAGTCAAAAACAAAAAAAAGTAAAACTCAAAGGAAATAGAAAAAGTCTACAGTTTGCTGAGTCATCAATAATTTGGAATTCACGTCATATTTGGTTTGAGGAGAGGGAATGAGAGGAAAATAAAGATATTGAAAAAATTACTATCAATAAGAAGAATATATATATATATATATATATATATATTTTGTTGATTGTGTATTTTTAGAATATTAAAAAAAAATTTATGAATAATTTATTCAATATGACAGTAAAAAATTTCTATACCCTCCCTCCCTCCAAAGTCCAACCAAATACAACCTAAATGTACGTAGAAGATTATAAGATAGTTTTAGAATTTAAGGGACTAGGTTTAAATTTTAGAATTTTAAACTTTGTATGTTTAAAACAAAAATTGACAGTGGATGAGTAGAAAGGACTCGGAGTAATTAAGGCAAAAATACCCAATTATTATTAAATAAGATCAATTATTGAAATAAAAAATTATGCTAAGAGAACTCGTCTTAAATAGCACTGACAATGTTTAAATAAATTCTTAGATGCACCAATAGGCGTTGGTGCTAAATAAGGGATCTTGAATTTGCGTAAATGTAAATGTAGAAATTTGTTTTGGAAGAGTTAGATGACTTGACAATAATGTTTCAATTTGACACGATCATATAGCTAAATTTTTTCAAAAAAAAAAAAAAAAAAAAAAAAAAAAAAAAAAAAAAAAAAAAAAAAATGCTAAACACAAAACTATTATATAAAAAAAAAAAAAAAATAACAGGAAATATTTTAATGAAAAACAAATAGGAAAATAAAAAAATATTAATAAGCACAATCAATATGACTGAGTGATTTAGTCCCTTTAAATTATTTTAGTGTGTGTGTATATATGTATTATGTATATATATGTACATAATACGCGCACACATATATGTATGTATGTATTTATGTATATGTCTATTAGTATTAAATTTTTTGGAAGCAATTTTGAAATTACAAAATATTGTCTATTCTGACTCCTTGATTATAATTTGTGGTTAGAGTTAACTTGGAAGGAATCTCTTTATATCTAACAGGGTGCCGTACAAACGAAAACACTCCAAGCTGTTTACTTTTCTTTAGTTTATAATAAGTCAATAAAAATTATGGGATATGGGGCATAAAGTGCCCATAATATTTTTTTCGTGTATATCTAACATCTTAATATTTTGTGATGTATTCAGTACTTAAAATATTAATTTTTACTGAACTTATATAAAAAAATGTTTTAGAGTGTTGGATACATTAAAAATATTTTAAGATATTAGACGCACCTTAACTTTAAAAGATCGCATTAATTTTGCTGAAAAATTAGTGATGCTAGATGCACATAGAAAAATATTTTAAAATATTAGATGCACTTGTGAAAATACTCTAAAGTGTTATATGCACACAACTTCATCCTAAAATTATTAATTTTTACTGATCATATATTTAGTGCATAATTTTATAAGTACGCATAAGTTTTTTGTTTGGCTTGGTATAGAAAAAGAAATTTATCTTACAAAAATTGAAACAGACATAGAAATTAGAAATTTTGAGGCTAAAAAACCTCCCTCATGTCGCATGTTGAATTGACATGAAGTCAGGCTTTCCCGATGAAAAAGTCACTAACTTATTTTCATCTGAGAAAGGCAGCTATGTTGTAACCAATATCTCACTGCATGCTGCTGAATCTTCTGAAAATGATTTGAGGGTTGAGATGTATATATAACTTAACGTTTGTAGCGGTTCTTGCCTTAAACTGCAACAAAATTACAATCTGTAGTAGTTTAGGACCTCAAATTGCGACAAATGTTGTGACTCTTCAAATTCTATAGTGGTTCTTACCCTCAAATCATGACAAATATAACCGCCACAACCTTCGCGCTATTATGTGCCAAGTTGACACCAAGTTTGTAGTGGTTTATTTCTAATAACTACTACAAAGTTTATTACAAACAAGAGTTCATTTCAGTACAAGTATTGTTGCTGCAAATTTGTAGCAATTTTGATAGAAACCGTTACAAATATTAGATTGAGTAGCGGTTTTTTTTTCACCGCTACATAGTAATCTCTATGAATTAACAATTTTTTTTTGTAGTGTTGAGGTTATTTTTGTTTATGGAATAAACAACAGCCATAAATTAAAATAATTTCCTGAATTAATCAAGCCTTTTCCTTTCTTGAAAACCATATAGCTTTAGGTATAGCGTCTGTTTGAATTAGCGGTTGAAACTTCTTTTTTAACTTGATTTATAGTAAACGAAGTAAGTATGTGATATGAGTTTTATTTTGATTGACTTGAATATACTTTTTGAAAGCCAACTCAAACATAGCCATAGTGAACTAGCTCCGATTTTAATAAGATCAGTCTAATTAAAATTATCAATATAATTTTTTGTACTATTTCGATTTAACACTTTATTTAAGGAAATTTGAATATTTTTACTCGGCCCAATCACTGTGAGTTAAATAATCATGTAAACTTTGTTTGGTCAACATTAATGAAGAAAGATAAGGATTTTATACCAAAACACAAGGACTATATGTTTCGTATAACACCTGAATTGAAATTTAATTAGGACATAAGTTATCTTTCTTTGAAGTGATCAATCAATTAAAACTCAATCAAATACGTACAGGACTTAATTTGCAATGTTTTAAAAGTTAGAACCAACTTCGAATCAGAAAGGTCAGTGGCTCATGTTCCTTACGTCTAATAGATTAGAATTGCTGTCAAACTAATAACGTAATAATTAAACAAGAGTTTAATAAAAATAACTATATACATACATTATATATCAGGTTAATTGTCAATAACTCAATATAATAACACTATAATATATTAAGTTTTCAATGAAATAACATTATCCGGTTACGAAAAATTATATATAATGACTTGCTGTTGGACTTTTTGAGAGGGTAAGTATTTTTTTAATATATTTTTAATTTTTTTAACAATTTTTTCTATCAGCTCAAAAAACCGTTTGTTTTTTTTTTAAAAAAAAAAATTCTACAAGTTCATGGTTTGATTTCAATTTTCAGCTCAAACGGTAGCTTGATTCACTCTAATTTGGCTCAACTACAAAGATAGTTTTCTGGTTCAAATCGAGTTATTGACAAGCCCGGTGACGATCTTACCCTCTCGTCCAATCTAGTTGTTTATTCACCTTAGTGGGAAATTCAATTCATATAAGTTTTTAGATTAACCCTCAACTTGTAGAAGTCACGTTGATTTTAATTAATTTGAGAACAAAATTTCATTGATCTCTACTTTATCTATGAATTAAATTTGAAGTCAAGACTTTTTTAAGAAAATTAATCTCCTTGTCACTTTGATCATGATACATTCGTTATTTAAGTTAATTTATAATTCCATAAGGTATTAATTTAATGGTTAATGTGTAAATTTTCTCTAAAAGTCTTTACTTGATGTAATGTTGCTTTGATTTTTTTTTTTTAAGATTTAATATCACTTTAGAAGTTTCAAAACAATGTTCTCATATCTTGTTAAAAAACAAACATTGATCGGTAAAAAATTAACACCCATTAACTTTTTAACCGAAGAAGCGAGATTGTGGCACTCAAGTCAGCCATCTTGGTCTCACTCATATTGGGGATCAGAGACAGAAAGCAAAATGACAACATTACTCTATTTTAATACTTTAGGAAAATATTGACAAACTTAACAAAATTTTAAGGGTAACATTACTCTTTAGGAAAAACTTCAAGACAAATTTACATCTTAAAGAAAACTAAAAATGAAAAACCATATTAAACATACAAAAATGGATTTTATAAGACAACTAACCATAACAACAATAATGAAAACAAGGAGGTATATGTTTGACGTATTTAATTATTATATGCGTTATCTTTTATTTTTTGTTGATGAATATATGTAACACAAATGTCGTTACTATTCTATTGGCATCGAGTAGTCACAATTTACCCACACACATATTTGCATTAATCTATAAAAATATAATATAAAATAATGGAATGTCAGAAACAGTCATAAACATGTTGAAAGGCTCACTTTTTTGTTTTTTGTTTTTGTTTTTTGAAGACAGTCGCTTTCTCATTTATTTTCTGTAAGAGTCGCTTTCTTCCTCTTATTGTGTAAGTGTGGTTAAATTTGGATTTTGCATTTGTTGTTTTGTATTTATGTTAAAGATTAGGCTGTTAATTTTTTATTTCTTAATCAATCAAATAATTAATTAATTGTGCGCGTAAATTTTTTTTTTTTTTTTTTTGGGAATTGGGTTTTATTTTAGGAAATAGATAGAAAAAGAATTTTGAATCTGTAAAATTCTAAATCAAATATTTCTTATAAAATGAGTTTTAAATTGTTTATCAAGTTTTGCTATTTTTTTATCAACTCTTGATAACAAACTTGATATAAGATTTAGCAATTTCAAACTCCCTTTTCTTCCTATTTGTTCCCTTTTATTTTAAAATCAATCATGTATGTTTTAACTTTTACCAATTAAACTACGCTTCCTAGAACTCACTATTTTACTTCAACTTATGGTCGAATTTCGAATCTCTTGTAATGGCATTAAAATAATATTATATATATATATATGGTTTAATGTTTCTGTATTTGCTGCAGAAACTTTTTTTTTCTACAGTACTCACATAAAAGTGAGTGGGTTCCACTAATATTTTTTCTCTCATTTCTTTACAATGGGATCCACTCGCTTTTATGTGAGTGCTGCAGAATAAATGCTTCTGTAGTAAATGCAGAAACATTAAACCCATACACACACACACACACACAAACACATATATGTATGTATGTGTATGTTATATATATTTGTGTATAGAGACACACATGTATACATACATATGTATGAGACACAAATATATAGACACACATATATACATAAATATATATAGGCACACACACACGTTTGTTGTATATATATATATATATATATTCGTAAATTAATATATATATTTGTAAATTAACGTTTGATCGATAAATAAATTAAAATCCAACAATTTAAAAGTTTCACTAACCGGAAGAGTCTATGCACCCACATATATATACTTACCAAAAACCAAATACATTTGAGAGAACAAAATAAGGTTATTTTAAGAAGAAATTGATAAAATTTAAAATGTTATCCTATAATTAAAACTAAAAAAACTCATAAATGTTGTCCAATAATTAAGATCGAATGGAGTATAATATACTCATAAGATGGAAGATAGAGTAATAGAGAGATGAAATAAATACATGGTCTATTTCATTTATCTTTGTTCATATAAATTTTATATTTATATTTTTTAACAAAACTATTGTAGTAAATTAATTTTATAAAAATTTAAATCAACTACGAATAAGTATTTGATTAATACTTAGATATTTTAAAATAAAGTCTTCAAAATAAATAAATAAAATCTCATATGTGTATATATATTCTCAACTTTAATATTAATAAGATACACCATTTAAATCGAAATATAAATTTTAAATTAGTGAAGGAGTCTAGTATTTTTTTTATAAGCTATAGTTTGAATCCGTCAAATCATTAAATGCGTTTTTTTTTTAAATTTTGCGACTCTCTATCAATATCCTTTTCCCATACATTGTGGAAGAACTTCATGGGTTACATCTTCCACTTGATGCCGGGCATGGCGGCCAATCTCTTCAAAAGCTTTTTGGTCTTTTTGAAAATGACCATTAATAAAGTTCTTTAGGTACCCTATTTCTTGTAAAATCCTCTAAGAAGTTTCTTCAACTATCTCCTGGCTAGCGCCGGTAATATAGGCTCAATTCAAGGCTCAAGGGTTGGGGTTTTCTCAACCTGTAAAAAAAGTGTGGGCCACACAGGTCCGTATTGCATGGGTTGTAGGTTTGGCTTGCATAATAATAATAATAATAATTATATATAATGATTTCACAAAACCTATAAGTTGTATACTCCCAATAGGGTGGGCATGCGCACGGTGAGACCCTTGCCTGAAGGATTATTGGGCAGTAAAATGCAGTCCGATACCTGACTGGCTAATCGTGCCTGATAGAAGTCCTAACATTTTTTGGGTGGGCAAGGCGAGCTTTCCTACCCAAATAGTGCTACCCCGCCACACTCTATGTGAAAAAAAAAAAACATTTTCAATCATACCCGATAAATAATATTGTAAATTTCAAATATAATCCATCATTGTACACTTTAAAATATTCCAAAATAAGTCTATAACTTGCATTTTGAAATTAAAAAGACTACCATATATCTTAACAAATAGTCAAATACATATACGTGAAGAATTAAATAACATTTATAGTACATTAAATACAAGGCATCATTAGTAATATAATAGTTTAATGGTCAAATACTCAATAGATATATTAGAGTATTAGTAAATATATAATATAATATAAGTATATTTACTATTAGATAAAAAATATTTATATCAAATATAATAATATATATACTTATTGGGAAGGGCGGTATACCCTACCCGATGCCTGGCCCTACCTACAAAAATGCCTAGCTTGATTGTGCCCAATTTTTTTTGGGCTGTAGAGTGATTTTTTGCGAGCTTGGGCGGAACTTAAAGGCTCCTAGGCTTCATGCACAACCCTAACTCCCACCTTAGTATCTCCTAATTCTAAAGAGAGAAAAATCTCAGTCTCCTTCTTTCTTCTTTATTAAACCAATTATTATTTCTTGATCGCTGGGGGATAATTTGATATTTTTTTGTTTTTTATAACTTCAGAATTTTTTTAAACTTTATCCCTTGAATTGTGGATTATGTTTTTAAAATTTATAAGTGGAATTATGGATGTTAGGAAGGTAAATTTAATGATTAATATTAAGTGTATGGTACTCTTTGTCATCTTTGAAAAATAGAATTTTTTTATAAAGAAAAACATGTAGGCGCGCAAGCTGGCTTTCTTTCCCAACTCTACTCTTGAGTAAACTGCTTACAAAACTATCTTCTCCATTTTTCTTCTTACATCCTTTTTCCTACTTAGCGTCTTTCTCACTTATTCTCTTTATAAATAAAGATATATTTGGGGAAAAAAAATAGTACTCCGTATGTTTTATGTATCTATTGCTTTTAACTAATTTTAGGTGATTTTTTAATAAATGTAAACGAGTTATTTGAATCGGACGAAATAACTGTAAACATCTATGCATCAATGTACAAATAAAATTTTTGTAAAAATTATTTTTGTGTTGGGCTGACGAAACCCAATGGATAGGCAGACAACGAAACCAGTTTAGCGTTCAATAGGCCTCATAAGGACCGAATTTGATAAAGATCAAAAGCCTGTGACTTGATATTGAAATATTGGAATGAAGATTGAAACATCATTGCTGCCTTATGGTAGCATTAATAAAGGCATCTTCAGATAAAAGAAGGGGGAAATTAGAATCTAGAAAAGATGATATTTATTGGTAAAGACCGTAAAAATTGTAATTATTTATAATGACCAATCATACAAATAAAAATCGATGTAATGTTTATTATAGTTCTTTGTTAATAATGTCGTGAGTTATGTAATTGTTTTAACGGAGGTTTGCATAATTTATTTTTATTTCAGAATATATTTATGATTTTTAAAAATAAAAATCGATGTAATGTTTATTATAGTTCTTTGTTAATAGTTATGTAATTGTTTTAACTTATACATATATTATAGTTATTAGTTAATAATTTTTTTAAAATTTTTTGGATAGGTACTTACATATTTATATTTTTATAAAAATAAAACAAAAATGTATCACCCTCAATGTGGTGACTAGTTGCCTAATAGATGATTTGAGGTCTATCGCAAATTTAGGAACTTTTGTTTCTTTGAATGAATCAAAAGTTTCGTAAATTCATAGCAAACCTCACATTATCATGCTACTTCTCACCGAGGAGTGGCTTGAATCATTTAAGAATATGTTAGGATCATAGCTGCCAATCTCATACTCATTAAGAATGAGATTGGCTTTCTTGCTCATACTCGACAAATATCCGGCTAGCCTCTTCACAGCATGGACAATGCGTTTTGCATGTTGCACCATTACCTCCACTTAAGGTGGAGGCAGAGGTTGTGGAGGAGGAGGTGGAGGTTATGGAGGAGGGGAAGGAGGTAGAGGAGGAGGATGACGTGGTCAATTTTCTAGCGAGTCCTTAACATGTGTTTCATCTTGGCAATTGAAAGAACAGAGGAGGACGAAGAAAAATATTACAATAAATATAAGGAAATGGGGATTTTATATAGATTGAAAGTGACGAGTTTAAGCCCCCACATGTTGGAAGTTGTAGAGGAGCAATCGCACGCAGTGGTGGGTAATAAACGGGTACTTGGTTTTCATGTTGATCATTGAAGAACGTAGAAGCACAAAGTATTCTCATCATGAGAGTGAGGAAGGGAAAGGTTGGAACTGTTTAGTTGATGGTTATTTAAGAGAAATTGTTATGTTGTTTTGTTGATATTTATTTGTTCATCTAACATTTCATGATGGTTTTATGTAAGAACCATCTATCTTGTGAGACAATATGTAATGGTTACAAAGTAACAACAATTATATATTTGTATGATAATCTAATAAGTAACGGTTGTTACATAACTGAAATGTATATACAATTTTTTGTAAAAGTTGTGATGATTGATTATGCAACCACCATTTTACCAAAAAAGTAAATAAATAAACTAAAAATAAAAAGTTACGGAGATGTTTTAAGAATTTGATGTCTCATCTAATGTACCATCATATTCTTTTTTCTCTAGTAACTTGTCTACCTTCTAGTTCAAAGAGAAAATGAGATAGGTAAGTTCCTTCAAGCACTGGTTGGAGTCGGTAATATGGGCTCAATCCTTAGCCCATGGGTTTTGACAGGGTTAGGTTTGGGGATTTCCCAGCCCGTAAAAGTATGGGCATCACAACCCGACCTGCATGGCCTATGGGTTGATGGGAGCCAGCCCGAGGTTAGAGGGTTGGCCCACACATTTTTTTAAATGATAATTTTGCAAAACCATAATTCCCACACTACTACATGGTACCTTCCAATCCTAAAGAGAAAAATCTCAGCCTCTTTCCTCCTTCTTTAAACTAAGTTATTATATTGTTGATTGCTTGAGGATGATTTGATGATGTTTTTTGTTAATAAACTTTAGTAAATTTGATAACTTTATCTCTTGAACTATGAATCATATTTTTGAATTTTTATAAGTGAAATGATTGATGCTAGGAAGGAAAATTTGATGACTCATATATATGTGTCTAGAACTTTCAACTCGTACTTAAGAAAACATGGAAAAATTTTTTTTTGAAAAAAACGCGGGCATGTGGCTGGCTTGCCAATTGGTAATTGCGGGTTAGGGTTGACATTTAGACGAATCACGAAAGTGAAGGCCAAACAAGCTTGTGGGTCAATGAGGACTAGCCCGCATTCCCGACTCTAGCACTGGTCAATGCATCCTTGCTCTTGCATGTAAATCTGAATCGTATGATGGAGCTCATAGTTTGTGTGGATGAGACCTTCAATGCTTGTTGGCAGAGGGAGTTCATCTTTCTATTTTTTGCAAGATGATGAATAAGAAGTTCTCTTATGTTTATCCATAATGCTTTGTTGAAACAAAAGTTGGCTTTGAGAAGTTCAAATGAAAGTAAAAAAGCGGAGTTCAATTTTTGAAAGTTTATATAAAGAGGGTTTCATGGATTATCGAGTCGTCTTGTCTTTTAATATTATATTTTATAAATGGTGACGATTAATTCTTAATAACCATTATGTATTTAACAATATAATTAACTTAACATTGTTGTTTATTTGCATGGTCTTTTATTAAGTAACGGGTTTTCCGTTATCTATTGGTATTGAGGATCCCAACCACATTGCCCCTTCCACCATAGCCAATGACTCTACCCCCTTTACCAATCCATCTATTGTACTGAAGACAAGATGACACAAGAGAAAAGAGCTATGAGGAAGGGTTTTGTTGTATGAAAGGAGGTCCATAAAGCAAATTAAGAGAGAGGAGGAAACTTACTGTGAGATGAAACAAGAAAAGAAAAATTGTGAAATTTAACAATGTCAAAATCAACGTGCGTAGCTAATGAACTTGTTATATTTCACAATTTGCTTATGATGATTCTAGTTCTTGTAATCATTTTCCTCCATGGTTATCAGCAATTTCTATGATGGTCACGCTGGCAATTTCTATGGCTACCAGAGGTGTCGTTCTAGGCCAGGCTAGTGACGACAATCCCCCCCCCCAACTAAAAAAAGACACCTTACGGTGTCCCTTATAAAAAGGGACATCGTAAGTCTCTTACAGGTCTCTTACAACGTCCTATTCTTAAGGGTTGTTGTATCTTGACTTTACTACGCTCCTAACATAGGTGTCCCCATATTTTCAGACATTAAAAGACCAAAAAAAAAAAGATGTTAAAAGCGTTTTTATAGTAGTGGCGCTGGCTGGGGGGGGTGTGGTTAGGATCCTCAGTACTTGAGTCATTTTTATCTACCAACAAGCCTTGAGGAGGAGGAGATGGTGGAGGAGGGGGCGGTGGTGACGGAGGAGTTCCTTGGGTCCTTAACATGATGAGGGAGAGAAGGTGGAGGCCAATAAAGTAATCGCAAGGGTTAAGGAATAGTTGAGTTTAAATAGAAGTCTACCGGATTACGAAGGGTTGAGTTATGACTTATTAAAGGTCTACCAGGATTACGAAGGGTTAAGAGTTATGACATTGAGGGTCTGAATATTACAAAGGGTTATGAAATAGTTAGATGACGGCATCCTATTATTAAAATTTGATTTTCGATTACCTCCCCTTAAAAGGGAAAATAAAATTATGGCTACCGTTATGTTTTTTGATACTTGTTTCTTAAGAACCATCACTTTGTTATAAAATAAATGACGCTTATTTTAGCTACAACTATTATTTTTGTGTTTTCATGAATTTCGCCTTACAATACATGATGGTGCACATAGTTAACCATGTGTATTTTGCTTACGTTTAAGTATTATATTTCCTTACGCAACAATACATGATGGTGCACATAGTTAACCGTTGTTTAACATACCTGACATTTATTAGCTATAATCATTATGTATTAAGCGTTATAAATGCATAAATCTGTAGTAGAGTGGGATAATCACAGCCTCTATAAAGAATTTAATACAAATAAGTTCGACTTATTACATGTGAACACATAGTATCTACATGTTATGTTGTGACATTTTTCATATGATGAAACCTATTAGTAATTATATATTTCCAATTTCCTTATCTAAGGCTTCTCTGTGATTTCCCCAAATATAAAAGTATATACCAAAACCATTTCATGTTCAACATCATCCAACTTAAATGTTTTCTTTCTTTATGGCATTGGTTCATAAAGACGAATTGAAGGAGAAAAAAAAAATCCCTATTCGCCAACCAAGCCATTCTTTATATTTCATAGTTCAGTCCAGAAGTTCATAAGGATTACTGGTTTACAACCTGCTATCCTAATAAAAACACATAACTACGACTTCGGTCTTCTACGAATGCACAAAGTAGATAGAAATTGATTAAGTTAATACAAGGAATGATTACATTTCAGCAGGTAAAGTCTTCTAAACAGTTAGCAGATATATTCTAATAACCAAAGGACTAGGGTTCCTAACTTAAAGGAGGATTCTTATAGATGTACTATAAAGTTGTGTATTGGACTTTGTTTTGTACATAAGAAATTAGGGTTTGTGTGTTATGGAATGGGCCCAAGCCCATTTAGTGATTATGAAAAGAGTTTATTGAGGTGGGGACTTGGTTATAAATACTAGGTCCTATATATATTGTATATTTATAAGTCTAATTTTAGGATAATAAATGCATTTTTACTTTTGTACTAAAGTTCTTTCAAGAAGTTTAAGATGAGAGGAGATTAGTCCTAGCTATCAGTTGTGGATATCCTTGGCTCAAAAAAAAAAAAAAAAAAAAAAAAAAAAAAAAAAAAAAAAAAAATCTCAATAATAATATGAATATCGTATGTTTCCAACAAATTGGGTTTCTTTGTTTAACATCAAATCAAAATAATATTCAAACTCTTATTTTTCACTCAGGAACAACACTCGGGAAATTGAATAAAATGTGTAAAATGTGAAACACATCTTATAAACATCCGACAAATTACAAAATACCACCAAAGTTGTACGGCCCCAAACATTTGAATACTTATTAAAGTTGCGAAAAGCTTCATTCAAACTTTCATCATTCAAAGCTGCTCAAACTTCGCGACGCATGCAAGTCATGAAAATCTGGAATCAAGCATGAATTATATTGTATGAGTTCTCTCTAACTCAATTAGCCAAAAAAAAAAAAAAAAAAAAAAAACTTCTCAATGTGAGTTTTTTTTTGTTTTTTGTTTTTAAATGACAATAAACTAGTAAAGATAAATTAAAATTAAAAAGAAAATCTAAACTCTTTGACCATCTAAATGCTGTTATTGAAACAATAAATTATGATAAGTATGAGGAATATAAATTTAATTTAGACAATAAAGTATTTTGAAGATAGCTTTGAGCATTTTATTTGTTTAAGTATAAAAAGATTAATAATTTAATTTGTTTTAGACTGTTGAAATTAGCCGTCAATGGAGTCTTAACTTGCATTATACATTTGATTTGGGAAGAAAGAAACATAAAAAATGAAATCATTACCACATGTGGAAAACAAATTATAAAAGAAAATCTGAAATTAAATAGAAAAAAAAGAGAAAATTTTATAACAAACCTCTCTAGCAGTAGCATATTCCCATTCAACGGAATCTTTGAAGCTTTATGTTCACGATAACATAGATGCTATCAACCACACCATTGAAGAATTGAAAATAAGCATGCCTCCAAGCACGGTTAAGGAACAGAGAACCACAAACCAGCCAGAATCCTACAGCAAAGCCAACTCCCATTCCAAGGTACAATGACTTCAAAAAGCCATCATCCTCATTTCCTTTGTCATGCTCTGGATTGTCTGCTTTTTTTGGTATCGTGCAGTTATTCTGAAGAGGAGCCCCACATAGCTTAGGATTGCCAGTGTAACTCCATGCATCAAAACTCTGAAGCTGAGTCCCCAGTGGAATTTGTCCACTGAAATGGTTGTATGACATATTCAAATCGCTTAAGAAAGATAGACTAGACATGCTCTGAGGAATATTCCCATGAAATAGTTATGGGAGAGATCAAGAGATTCTAGATCTTTCATTTCTCCAATTTGTTCTGGTATCTCTCCTATCAAATAATTATAAGACAAGTTCAAGGATTGTAACTTGGTGAGCTTGAACAATTGTTCAGGAATTTCTCCCAATAGCTTGTTAGCTGATAGATCAATACTTCGCACCAATTTTAGATTTTTCTCATACTCTAATATTTGACCCTTTGTGTGCAAACCAATTTTCATGAATTTATGCATATCTGGAACAAATGGATAAGCGTCATAGAAGGTTAAATTGCCTACATCAAATACTGAAAAAAAGCTGGTTATCTTGTGTAGGCAATGAGGGATTGATCCAGAAAGTTTGTTATTGGCAAGGTCCAATAAAATCAAATTAGAGAGAGCACATAGTTTTAGTGGAATGTTGCCTGTAAATTTATTGGATCTCAATTTCACAATCGACACACTTTGGGGAATCCATGTGTGTATACTTCCAGAGAAGTTGTTTCCTTCTAAATTGAGCAGCACCAAATTCTTGCAATCATGGAATGTCCAAGGTATATCACCGAAAAGCCATTATTACGTAGATCTAAAGCCCTCAGATCATATAATGATGAACCCATCGTTGATGGAACTTGACCAACCAGCTGATTATTCCCCAAGTATATGTAAGAAAAAAGTGTCCAATTCTTCCAACAATCTGGAAGCTCTTGGGAGAGATAATTATTTGAGAGGTCCAAATACTCCAAACCGGGCTCGTCAGTCCTCGTGTGACACAATAAAGAAGATAAAGGTCCTGAGAAAGAATTGTGAGCTAAATCCAATCTCTGGACTGCATCTGAAACTTGAGGAAGCTCTCCTTTGAATTTATTAAATGACATAAATATATTCAATCGTGGTAACGGCACCAAGTTTATTGCATGAAATTTATTCCCACTAATTACGTAGCGAGACATATTTTGGCCTAGTATTTTTGGGAGTGCACCACTCAAGTTATTGTAGCTAATATCTAAATATAGTGAAGATGATGATGCGTTGATGAGATTAGAAGGAATAGAGCTGTGAAACAAGTTATCACATAGATCAAGTTCTTTTAATTCATCAAGCTGGCCAAGCCAGTCAGGTATTAATCCTTCTAGTTTATTGAGAGATAGATCTAAGAACTTCAGATTTCGGTAGCCTGAAAAATCTGGAATTTGACCTCTCAAGTTGCATAGACTGAGATCAAGATGGTAGAGGTCTTCGCTAAGATTGAACAACCAATTAGGGAGTCCATATCTAAAATCATTCAGACCAAGATCAAGACTTGAAAGCGATGAGCTGAAATTTACACGTTTGAGAGAGCTGGTGGTTAAATTACAATCAAACAAATATAATTCCTTCAGAGGTAGGGAAGCCAATGATTGAACCCAGTCGGTTTCACTAGGAAGATGAATGCCACTGAGATTGAGATATTGCAGGGAAGGAAGATGAGAGAGCCAATAATGAAGATTATCAATGTGAAGATGAATATTGTGTGATAAACTCAGACCAGTAAGCTTAGAAGAAGAAGAAGAATTTGGTAGCAAATGAGTTTGAGTTGCAACAGAATTATTGATAGAGGGCATTCTCATGAGTTCAAAGTCATTGTAGTCAAAATGCAAAGTATGTAGAAATTCAAGTTCAAGCAGTGAGGATAAGTTGATTTCACCTCTCAAGGATTCTGAAACATTTTGATTCCGATTGTTTAGAACAAGAGCAGTGACTCTGTTGTTACCATCATCACACGAAATTCCTTCCCATTGACAGCAATCTTGGAGAGCAGACCAAGAAGAGAGGCGGTTGGAAGGATCAACAACGCCTTGTTTGAACAATAACAGTAAGCTTCGATCACTCTCATGGCAGCAAGTGATTGTGTTGAATCTCACCGCACAAAGCAACACCAACAAAATAAGACACATTTGTGATGCCGAACGATGCATCATCATCATTTAACGGTTTCTTCAAGTGAGGGTTGCTTGTCAAATATATGGTGCTGAAGTTGATGTTTGGCTATTCATTAGACCCCTATAAAAAGAATCCTACTTCTTGGCCTGCTCATTAATCAAAACAAACAAAAAGTACGTACGTTCTTGGCCTGGTCATTGACCGGACTGGATATGGGACTGATGTGCCAGTTTACTTGTCTTATCAATTAACCCCGGATTAAGTTCTAATATCATACACGTTTTTATAATCTAAAAAAATGAATATGGCATGTATGTGTTAGTTGTGTCCTGTATTTCATCTTGTGAAAGAGATGGTAGCCAATTATGTCAAAGCTTCATTTTCTATAGATAATTGCACAAACCTTGGTTGACATGCCTACAAGACTAATTTCATTCGCGGCCATGAGAAATCATTTACTGAAGTGATAGGAGCCCATTTAATTACTCACCCTAACTTGAGTTAATTAATTCACACGCACACACACAAATCATTTTGTGGAGCTAGTATCTAATCGTTATTACTCTACAAAACTTACGAGAACCTGTATAGTTTTTCAAAATATAAGTAAACAATTGTGCTTAACATAAGATATGATTCAATGGCTCTTCTCCCTTTTTTTAAAAAATAACGGAAATAAGTTAAATAACCAAGTCATCGTAGCTGTGAAGTTTTTCGACTAGGATTATTAAACTTAGACCAGATCGGCGGTTGACCGAAAATGGCGAATCGGTCGCTAAACCGCTGGTCCGGACATTTACCTGGTTTAATTTTTTTTTTTTTGAAAAAAAAATCGATTTTTTTCCTTTATATATAATTTCATATTAATAACTTTGAAATTTTTACTTTTTCACCGGATTCGGCCATGGGTTAGTTACTTAGTTCTAGTTTGACTCGTCTAGCCTACTAACCCTTGCTTAGTACTCTGACTGATTCAGTGATCGGTCCGATTATAATAACCTTGCTTTCAACCCGTATGTTTTTTCACCTTTAGTCCATGCTAGCGTCGGGAAAAAAAAATCTTTGCTAGTGAAATAAATGCCAAGTCAGCATCGATCCTTATCAAGTCTATCTAAACTTTTTCTCTCAAGTCTCTGCCTGCGAAATGAAAGCTGCAAAGTCATTATCCAAGTGTCAAGTCTTTCTAAGCTTTTTGTTTTTTCCAAGTCTTTGCTTGTGGAAAAAATAATAACGACCAAATATCATTATAGTTAATTATTAAGTCTTCGCAATCGTATGAAACGGTGCAGCAGCGGTCCATGCCTGAGCTGAAACGGCTCCACATCTTTAGAATATGCCTTGGTCTGTTTGTAATTCGTCCAAGTCATGATGAGAGGCAATATGGTCATTTTGAAGGTGCACCAATCAACTACTCCCTCCGCCGGTCCTAAACATGACGTAAAGTTAACTTTTTTAGAGAGATGGATGAAACTAATTAAATTATTTTTGAATATTTATATTTATATTTTTTCCTTCAAACTAATTAATTTGACTAATAAACTAATATATAATTTAAGGATACAAGACATGGACATATCATATGATGAAAAGAATTTATTTAACTTTCTTAATCTTTTGAAAAAAAATCAACTCTGATCTTATATTAAAACCAAAGGGAATACTACTATCTTCATTTTTGTACGTCGTAAAGCCGACGATACTTTTATCCACGGGGAAAGAAAAACACAAGTGCTTGGCTGGCTTTGTTATATGATTATTGAGCATGTTTGGTTTGGGTGCTTGGGTAGTTTTTGGGGTAAAAAAGCTCAGTGTGCAGAGTTGTGGAGAATAAACCCGGTATGATGTATTTGGGTTTGCTTTTTATTAATTGGTTTTTTACAAAAACCGCTCATTAATCTAAAGGCTCACTCATGGAGTGGCTGCGATGCGTTTTGCATGTTGGAATGGCTGTGGAGAAAAATGTGTGTGGGTCCTGCAAAACTTTATTCTCTTTTTTCTTCTACTGGCATATTTCTGTGACGTAATGTGTCTTGGATGAGACATTTATTCATATTCGATGTAAATTAATATTATTCACTTGCATCATACTCTTTCTTCATTTTTTTAAAACAATTTTTATTTATTTATTTTCTCTCATTCTTCTAAAAACATGATTTGGGATTATACCACCAAGGTTTAAATCCTTCTATGTAAATTATTTATACTGAATTAATATATATATATAAATATAAATATATTTTTAAATAATAAATATATTTATTTTTCTTTTTTTCAATTTTAAATTAAATATAAATATTTATCTTCTAAGTAGTATTCAAAAAGATTCATGCCCATTTTCAATTATTTTTTATCTCAACTAACTTTTCAACCACTAACTCAAACTCATCTTCGTTTGGAAAAAAAAACCACTTCAAATCACCATCAATCTAAATATAAATCATATTTACAATCTATTTTTTTTTCCCTATCGGGCTTCTGCAAAAGTCAGATAGAATTTAAGTCATAGCTCCCACGCTAACCTAAACAGGCCCATTATTGAGCAAATAAGCAAGAAGCATGGAATCAATCAAATATTTCGAAATTGCAGAAGAAAGTTAAGGAAGCAGAAAATGTTATCAGGTCACTGAAGAAGATTACCATGTGCTTTTTAATTTCACATTTAATCACTAAACTTGCAAAAGTGAGATTACTATTATTTATTGCTTAGTATTACCCCTTTTTTGTATGTTTAATATTTACCCTTTAATTTTCCTCAGTAATAATTGCAGTTATACGACAATTCAAGATTAAATTAAACAGGTAATTATTTGCCCTATATCTTCAAAGATGGTTCTATCGCTATTGAGCTATTTCTGGGGCGCGCACAGATATACATTGTGAAAAACGGCCGAGAAAGATTATGTGTTTATTTTAAATATGAATGAATATATATATATAACAGTTTTTTGCATATAACTATCAAATGAACCTTTTCTTATAAACAAATATTTTACTGTTCATCATTTACCGTTAAGTATGGTATGGAATATATAACAGTTGTTACTAAGAAACTGTTAAAAATAGATTGCTATATTTAATAATCATATATATTCTTACAATCGTTAAATATAATCCCATATCATAACGGTTATGTATGAAAAACTGTAAAATATAAAATATAGTGTCTAATATTTAGCAGTTAAAAACTGTTATATATAAATATTTAACGTTCGGATTTTTTAATTGTTCGGATTTTTTAATTGTAAAAAAATGTTAAATATCCACATTAAAAAAACCGTTATGTAGTAAGTTTTTTTTTTTTTTTTTTGGGGGGGGGGGGGGGGGGGGGGGACACTTTCAACGAACTAATTTCTTACATTTATTGTCAAATATTAACCTTATTAACTGTTTTTGTTTTGGCAAAACAAAAAAAAAAAAAAAAAAAAAAAAAAAATTAGTGCATAATTTTATAAGTACGCGTAAGTTTCTTTTTGGCTAGGTATAGAAAAACTAATTTATCTTTCAAAAATTGAAGTGGACATAGAAATTAGAAATTTTTTTTTTTTTTTATGGCATACACAACAGCCATAAAATTAAAATATTTTTCCTTAATTAATCAACCTTTTTCCTTTCTTGAAAACCAAATAGCTTTTGGTATAGTAAACTAGTTCCGATTTCAGTAAGTTCAGTCTATTAAAATCCTTAATATAATTTGTTGTATTCGATTAGACACATTATTTAAGGAAAATTGAATTTTTTCACTCGGTCCTGTCACTGTTTGTTAATTAATTATGCAAACCATGTTTACTCAATATTAATACAGATAGATTAGGATCTTATACCAAAACACAAGACCTAAACACAAGGACTATATGTTTGTATAACATTTGAATTGGAACTTAATTAGGACATAGGTTATCTCTATTTAAAATGATCAATCAATTATAAATCACTAAAAAACATAACTTTTTTATAGTGGTTAAAAGTGCGCATTTCTAGTAGTTTTAACCGCTATAAACAAAATTAGTAGCGGTTAAAAAAACTGCTACAAAATACATTGTTAACGTTGCAAGCTAATTTGTAGTGGTTTATAAAAAACGCTACTCATGTTTCTAAACTGCTACTAATACTATAGCGTTCGATATCACTACTACAAGATGACATTCAAATGCCATATTGTGTTAACATTTTGGTGCAGTTAATAAACCGCGACAAGTTGAAATTGAACTACTAACTACGTCCATGAACTTTTAAAATTGGTGGCAAAAGTTTGTAACAGTTTTAAAACGGCTATAATATCGGATGAAATTGTAAAAATGGGGCCAATAATTTGAAATAAAGTCTATAGTAGTTATGAAACTCCTACCGAATATGAAAAGTTTGTAGTGGTTAAATTTAAGTGAAAATTTAAAAATTGCACAAATTTTTTTCCTCAAAATTTGTAGCAGTTATAAAACTGCTACAAAAATATTACATTAAAACAATCCGTAATTTGAGTTTTTTTTTTAATTATTTTATTATTTAAGTGACAATTTATATGATAAAATTTAATATTTTAAAAAAAGGGTTAACAAGCAAAATGATCAACAAACTATTACCTCGAAGCACCCAACATAAATAACTTTTAAGTGGACCAAAAATACTATTTTTTTTAAAATGTGAAGTCAAGACAAAAAAAATGGAATAAATTTTTTTGTGCTGGGTACTCCTGGAGTAAAACTTTTTTGTATTGACCGCACATCTTTAAAAAGTTTTTTGGTATTTATGGTTAACTTATAAGTTATTTGTGTTGGGTGCTCCGATATAATAATTCATTGGCCAAATTGCTCCTTAACCCTTAAAAAAATAATACTAGTAGATCATATTTGATTATGGATATTATATAGGTATAATACTGAGAATGTGTAGATAATATAAACTTATTATGTTGTCCACTAGATGATATTTGATTATGAAATGAATATCGATGATTATAGAATTAATGTTGAAGGAATGCCCTTAACGTTCTGGATAAAAAAAATAATTAGTAATACAGAATTATAAGAAAGGAAAAAAATAAAAATCAAAGATTTTTTTTTAAAAAAGTTTTTTACCATATTTGATAAGCTTATTCGACATTTAACCTCTTTAAAAAATGTTGGTCGGAGAAAACGAGAAAAAAGTTGGGGAGGAAGAAATGAAGGAGTATGTGAAATGAGGTGTGGTGGTTGTATTTATTGGGAAATTTGTGTAAAACTTGTAGCGGTTTATGTGATGATTTTTATATCTGTTTCAATTTGTAGCAATTTTAAAACCGCTACAAACAATCTGCATTGGCTTTTCAAAAATAAAATAAAATAAAATAAAGGATTACAGTAAGATAAATATAATTTTTTAAAATCAATTTTCGTCAACATCCATACAAAAAAGGTTGAAAAAAATGTTAGTTGTGAGTTTAATAAGTTTAAATACCAATTAAATTTAAATTAAGTGATAATAAAGCGTAACTTAAAAAACGCATACAAATTATAGGTAAATTATCATCACCCCGAGAAGAAGTTTTGAAATTGACGGGTTAGAACGGCTAACTGTCATAAGCGATGTTGTCAGTGGCCCATAATGTAAAGGTCCAAGGCTTTTATATGAAGCACTATATTTCAATCAGTGTTGGTTGATTAATCATGCACACTTTGTTTAGTCAGACTAGGATCTTATACCTAAACACAAGGACCATATGTTTGTATAACATCTGAACTGGAACTTAATAGGACATGAGTTATCTTTATTTGAAATGATCAATCAATGATAACTAAATCAAATACCAGACTTTGCAATGTTTTTAAAATTAGAAATGTTAGCAGTTGATGTTTCTTATGTCCTAATCAGTTAGACTCGCAATGGAACCATTAACATAATTTAATAAAAATAATTATATGCATGTGTAATGATATATAATAAATAAATTTATATAATAAATCGGGTTAACATAATTATTAGTCTTTAAAGTTTTCCTTCATTTTGATTTTAATCCCTGAAATTTAAAACCATTGATTTTGGTCCTTTACTCCGTCCATGCCCGTTAGTCCTATGCATTAATGGTGTTTTGTTTGTCTGTGTCGTTTATGCTGATTGGGTAAGCGATTTACATTTATGAGACAAACTGCAATAGATTAGATTCAACTAAGCTGAGAATGGAATGAAGATTATATTGAGCTTCTACAGAATAGGACGATTGAATTATGGCTCTGTTTATCTCTTTCAAAAAACCGAGGTGGCTGTTTTTACATGCAAACTAAATAACCAGGTTCTTTATTCTTGAGCAGTTTAGCTTCAGGAATTGCTGAAACAAAGAAACTGAGCAACTGATTTAGGTTTGTGTCCAGTGATAATTAAAAAGATGGGTTTCTAATATTGGCACTTAAGCAAAGCATAATTTTCAAGTAATCGGTTGAGAAAAAATGAAGCTATATGGTTTCTTTAAATTTTTTCAGCATTTTCTTCATCAGCTCAAAAAACTTAATGGTTTCCTAAAATTGGTTCTAATTTCTTATTAGATATACGAACAACTGACTATTCCAATTTAGGACTTCGCTGCTTCGCATAATACATATATCTCCTCTAAAACGTTAATTTTAAGAATTAAAGTATCTAGCAGGTCTTACACCACTAAACTAACTTTATTATTTAAACTATGTGTTTTAACTTTACCAATTAAACCAAGCTTCCATAGAATTCACTGTTTTACTTCAACTTATGGTTGAATCTCTAGTAATGGCATTATAATAAGGGATAACAGTCTTAAATACCATGAAAGTTTTCACTCAGGAGCACTGGTAAGACGGAAGTTTTTTTGGGACAAAAAATGCCACGGAAGTTCACAAAATGGAGCAATTTTGCCCCTCCATTAATTTTGACCGTTAAATTTAACTGAGTACACACGTGGCATGCCACCTCATCAATCAAAAGTATCATTTTTACCCTGGAAGTTTTCATTGAGGAGCAATTTTACCGTGGAAGTTTTCACTCAGGAGGAATTTTTGCCCCGGAAGTTTACAAAACGTAGCAATTTTGCCCTTCTGTCCCCCAAGATTAAATTTGACTATTAAATCAGTCAAAGACCACATATGTCATGCCTTGAAAAGGTTAAACTTGGAGTCGAGAGAAGGAGATCCTTGAGATATTGAGTTTAAGGCGACCGAGAATTTGTGAAGCCGAACTAGTCAAAGGGACTGAAAGGTTGTTGCAAAACCCAAAAAAAGCATCACTTATGATCTAAGCAAATGAAACGCAAATGAAAAATGAATTGTTCCAAAAATTAGTTCAGTAAAAAAATCAATAGTGATAATATTTATGTTTGTATAGACCGATCATTTGCTTAAATCATAAGTGATGCTTCCTTTGATTTTTGCTGACTTTTCAGTCCCTTTAACCAGTTCGGCTTCACAAATTCCGGCCGCCTTGAGCTCAACATCTCAAGGATCTCCTTCTCTGACTCCAAGTTCGACTTTTTCAAGGCATGACATGTGTGGTCTTTGATTGATTTAATAGTCAAATTTAATCTTGGGGGACAGAAGGGCAAAATTGCTCCTTAGTGAAAATTTCCGGGGCAAAATTGCTCCTTAGCGAAAACTTCCGGGGCAAAAATGATACTTAACTCTTTTGATTGATGAGGTGGCATGTCACGTGTGTACTCAGTTAAACTTAACGGTCAAAATTAACATAAGGGCAAAATTGCTATGTTTTGTGAACTTCCGTGGCATTTTTGGTCAACTTCCGTTTTACCAGTGCTCCTGAACGAAAACTTCTATGACATTTAAGACCCTTATACCTTATAATAATATTCCGCAATAAAAGAAAGTACTACTACAAGCGTAAGTTAGGAAAACAGAGATATTGAAGAAATATAGGGCTTATTTCATTTATTTAGAATCATATAAATTATATATCTATATTTTTTCACAATATTATTGTAGTAAATTAGTTGTTATAAAAAATTAAAATTAAAATATAAAATAAAGTCTTAAAAAAAAACCTCGTATATGCATATATTATCAATTTTTATATTAATAAGATTTTATACACACACAAACTATTTTTCTTTTATATTTTTGTGTTGGTGACGAAGCCCCATGGATAGGCCGACCATGAAAACCAGTTTAGCATTCAATAGGCCTCAGAGGGACCAAACTAGATATAGATCAAAAGTCTACGACTAGAGCTGGGAATTAGGGCTAGCCCATGAACGGCTAAGGCCTAAAGGGCCGGCCCTTTTAGGCCCGGGGTAAGAAAAACATTTGTTTTTCAAGACCCGGCTTGAAAACATGCGGGCCTAAACTATTTTTCTAAATTCTAACTATTTTTCCGTGTTTTTTCCAAAGAAATATAATTAATAAATTAGAACAATTAAAATTCTAATTTATCAAATAAATGTTGTCGCATTAAGGTCTAAACAACATGCATCATTCAACAAACAAATACAGTTAGTAATTAATAATTAGCAAAGCATTGATGGTCTGATGCTGTGAATCCGTGATGCACTAATGCGTGACTGTGTGTGCATGAGGCCGAGACCGCAAGACTAAGGCGAGAGGTGTGAAGTGAATGACAGAAATGAGTAAGACTGTGAGAGTGACTGAATACTGGGCAAGTTAAAACAAAATAACGAGCCTAATAGGGCCGGATCTTTTAAGCCCTCGGCCCTATAAGGCTAACCTTTTTAGGCTTGTCATTTAGAAGCTCTATTTTATAAGCTCGGCCTTTGGCCGGCTCGATAGGCTTGGCCCAATTTCCTGGCTCTATCATAACATGCTAATAGAGTTTTAATTTAGCAGAAGAGGCTAGTCTCTTATAATATGGTGAACTTGAATCCCCACAAGCCCAAGAACCACCAAGCAGTGGCCCTCAGATCTGGTTTCAACCTCTCTACCTACTACAAATGTGGTATTCATCGGATACCAAGACAACCTCTACACCCACACTATGTGCCAATTCTACAAGGAGTGCAAGATCTCTGGTACTGTCGACTTCATCTTCGACAATGTCACCGCCGTCTTCCAAAACTACTAGCTGGTGGCTAGGAAGGGCCTGCCAAATCAAAAGAACACCATTATGGCTCAAGGACAAAGACCAACGAATCCGCAGGTTTCTCGTTCTAGTTCTACAATGTGTAAACGGATTCAGACCTACTGCCCTTAATGAACTCCACATAGGCGTACATGGAAAGGTCGTGGAAGAGATACTTAAGAATGGTGTTCATGCAAAAGTCTAGCCCTATGATTTGTTCAGATCTACAAATTCCAAATCTACATTTCCAAGACTGCGACGGCAAGACAAGCTTAGATATAGATCAAGAATTTCAGACAAGGGAGAGGGAAAGACTCGAAAAGGTGTACTGATAAGGAGTGAGTGACGCCATGCCAACTGACCACATGACTGTCTTTGGGACTTTGACAAGTGAGGAGGGAGGCGCATAGGAATTCAGTGATTGTCTAGATTGGTTAAGGAACATAGGAATTGAGGAGGGAGGCGCAACGCAAGTCCTCCATCGCTCACTCAAGATTGTTCGTATTTGTTAGATATGATTAGTTTTGATGATATCAAATATAGATGTGAGATGCCAAATACTAAGAGAAAAAAGTTAGCATAGTATATTTATCTCCTACATTGACTAACTACTATATTTAATGTAGATTAGTCAAGCAAATATTAGAAGATATCAAGTTGAATTATAGAGAATGGTCAAGAAGAAGATTAAGAAATAACTTATTGAGTTGGATTGATCAAGAGGAAGAAGAAGAAGAAGAAAGAGATTGAAGACATTAATCAATAAAGTAAGAAGTTACCAAAAGATTTTGGAGACCAATTAGGAAGAGAGTAAAGAAATAAAAACTTGCAAAATATAATTGGAATATCAATATTCAAGCTCATAGTTCTAATATGAAAGTTTTTACGATCAAATGGAAGTTGGAACGGCTCAATTTGAAGTTAAAATGAGCTATTTCAAGCTTTACGATGAATAGTAATAGACATGCTACAGTAACGTGAACAGTAACATCACTCTTGGCTTCACTCGAGTGAGATCTATGAGTGTTGTACAGTTCTACTCTAGTGGAACAAGATTCACTCGAGTGAATTCATTGTTCTAGCTACTCTATTATGCTCTTTTCTACAATCGGCTTTGTATGGGGTTTAGTCATTTGATCATATATCTCAAACAACATATTCGATTGAAGTGAAAATTCTTTCATATGGAACTTGACTCCCAATGCGTCACACAAACATTAAGATCAATCTCAAAGGAGTTTGGATGAAAGAGATATGAATTTGGAAGTTAAAACTAGAATTCACGCAGCATAATAGACACAGTTTCAGTAATTTGGATGTATCTCACAAACTACACGTCCAATTGAAGTGAAACCAGTTGCATATGAAACTAATTCAAAATTAGTTTCACAGAAGCTGAGAGAAAGTTCAAAGAGGTTTAGAAGAAAGAGATATGGTTTTTGGAAGTTGACATTGGAAATTTTTGTGTCATTTTAAAACAGGTTCAATTATTTGGATGTATCTCACATAATACACGTCCAATTGAAGTGAAACTTATTGCATATGAAACTTCACTCAAAATTTGTTTTATATAAGTTGAGATAAAGATCAAAGAGATTCAAAAAGAGAGATATGGATCTCAAAAGTTGACATTAAGTGTTCCGATGTTCTCACTCGATTTTCAGAACAGGTGTCATTCATTGGATCATAACTCTCAGAATACAATGAATTTTTCCCAATGAATTTGGAGCTTATTCTTTTTTAATTGGAAATAAGATGTAAAGAGAGTTATGGGCAAATCATTTTCTAAATTTGGATTTATATTTGAAGAGTTTGGCCACTAGAAGTTGACCTCTATTCTGAAATGTAGATATCACAGAATGCATGAAAATCATCGTCTCCGAAAATCTTGATTCTTATTATGAACATTAAGATGAACACCATAATCACTTATACTACTTCTTAATGTTACTAATATAATTTGTGTATAAGTTTCAGGTGATTAACATTTGAATTAACCTCAAGTCCGACAAAAGCAAAAAAAATTCAGAAGCGAATGCAAAAACTGAGCATATAGAGAGTTTAAAGTTGAAGTGTTTGATGAAGCAAAGAAAGCAACAGTTATTTAAGTTAAATGGTAGACAAAGACAGGAAATTCAATGAAGCATTTGATGGAATGAGAAACACGAAGCAACGACTATTTCTCCAATAGACCGAACGCTCACAATGGTTAAATGCTCCAACGGACGAATACTTACAATGATCTTAATATCAATTCCCTATAAATACAGACTTATTAAAGACAGAAAAAATCAAAGAAACGAAAACGAAAAGTAAAAAGCCTATGCCTAGAATGTGATAGTATGAGTCTTACACGATCAAAGCTCTATAATCATACTCCTACCTTTTACTTCAATGTTAATCATCATCTACTTCATTTAGAGAGAAGTATGCTTTCATTGTAATCATTCTCTCTTTGTGAGAGTTACTTAAGATTGGAGATCTTGAGTGAGAAACATATTGTAACCTTACAATATGTAAGTGGACTTTTGATTTCAGTACGAGAATTGTAAAGGCTTCACAAGTGCGAGGATCAAACTTGTGGGATTTGTAATGGTTCTCAAGTACCCGGTTAAACTTGAGGAAGATAGTGGATTGAAATCTTATAAGGAGCCTGGGGACTGAATGTATGTCATCGTGGGTTAGACCGAACTAAGATAAATCACAGTTTACATATTCTCTTCCTTAAACTTTTATATTTCTAGCATATATTATTTGAATAACTAACTGTTGATTTATGAATAATTACTTTCATACTTATTACTTTTATTTAGATGCAAAAATATTTTAAAAGTTATTAAGTTTTTATATACACTCAACTCACCCCCTCTTGGGTTCAAATGGGTTCTAACAAAGTACCCACTAAGGAAAATAAGCCATTGAAGGTGGATCACTTTAGACGTTCCAATTATAAATTGGTGCTAAAAGACCACTTTTGGTGTCTTAACTCGAAAAGGGACCCTAAAAGTGGTTCTTTTGGCTTCAAAAGTCCACTTTTAGTGTCTCTTTTAGAGACAAGACGCTGAAGTCCTTACTTTTGCGTTCATTTTCTAACTTAATTTGGTGTCCTAATTTAGAAAATGGATGTCAAAATCCTCCATAGAATTACAAAAATACCATCGTTTTTTTTTTTTACTTCCCTTTTTGAAAAACAGACATTTATTAAGAAAGTAAAATCCATTTTTGTAGTAATGACGTCATCCAACTTATATGTTTTCTTTCTTTATGGTATTGGTTCATAAAAACGAATTGAAGGAGGGGGGAAAATCCCTATTCACCAATGAGGCCATTCTTTATACTACACAAGATTTTCATAGTTCAGTTCATAGGTTCATAAGGATTACTGGTTAACAACCATCTATCCTAATAAAAACACATAACTATGAATCCGGTCTTCCTCAAATGCACAACACATAGAAATGGATTGTCATTTTGTGAGTAAGAGGTCAATACAAGGAATGCTTACGTTTCAACATGTAAAATCTTCTAAGCAATAATAACCAAAGGACTAGGAGGACCACAACATGAATGCATTATGAGCAAGATAGGAACCTGCGACCATAGGGTTCCTAACTTAATTAAGAAGGATTCTTATAGATGTACTATAAAGTTGTGTATTGGACTTTGTTTTGTATGTATGAAATTAGGGTTGGTGTGTTATGGAATGGGCCCAGTCCCACTTAATGATTATTAGGAGAGTTTATTGAGGCGGTGACTTCATTATAAATACTAGGTCCCATGCATATTATACATTTATAAGTTCAATTTTAGGGTAATAAATGTATTTTTTTACTTTTGCACTAAAGCTTTTTTAAGAAGTCTAAGGTGCGAAGAGATTAATCCCTATTAATTACCATATCCTAGGCTTTTAAAAAAATCATTCACAATAATAATAGTGATGCTATCAAAATTTAACTAAGCACTGCAAGTGTATGAGTCATGAAAATAGTAAGTGGCAAATCAAGGTCATCCCACAGAGACTCAGTCAAACTAGTGATTAGGTGTTAAATTTCCTTTTTTTCGTTTACGTTGAGAAAATCAGAATTGTTTTCAAAAATAGTAAAAAGAAATTTAATACAAATAAGAACTTTCACAAAGAGCAAATTTCAATAATAAGAACGAGCAACCCAGAGTTACCAATCCCTTATTAGCTTCATAAATTGTTTTTGTTAATTAAATTAACCTTAATATCAATTTTGTTAATCTCCAGTATAAATAGCTATAAGTGCCTATCGATCCACTTACAACCCTCTCTTAAGTATACTTTGTTATGTCTAACATAATTACTCAAGAGGAAAATAAAATCAAACACACTCTTCAACAATTATATGGAGCTATTAGGTATATATCTATCCTAACCACAAATTAAATCGTAATCTAATCCCATATTACTTAATCTCGAGCCTAATTAAAATTTCCTTCGTCAAGGTAAATTCTAATGCTCAAATTCATATTCAATAATGGCCAATCACTAAATAGATAAATATAAACAAGATTAAGTAACCAAAATTAATATCAAATTTAACTAAACAATGAAAACCAAATTTAATCCACCTATAAGTTCATAGCTATTCTAGGTTGCAAAGAAAATCTAGTCGCACATGGCTGTAACAAAATCCATATTAGCAAATAACAATTAAAAATTTAGATTCAAAGAAACAGCCTGGAAGAGCAGAAATCAAATGTTCAAAGCTTCCTTCTTCCAGCGTTGATCCCTCTGTCCGTTCTGTGTCTCGTGCTGCTGTTCTCGTTAGCGGCATCTTTTTATATCGTCCTCCTTGTTGCCTTGCGTCTTTTAAGGGGTTTAAACTTCATGTTAATCAAACCAAGGACCAGGGAAATATTAAACTCACACACCACTTGCACATATATATATATATAATGCTAATTATATATATATATTAGCGGCATCTAGCTTTTATGTGTCTATATCGAAAAAACACTTCTCCCAACATGCTGAGTGTTTTTCCCATCTTTTAATGAATATAGTTTAGGTTTTATGCGTGTTGGGCCTCGTGCGTGATCTGCTTCTTTTCTTTTACAAATGATATATCATATCCTTTTCATTAGATCCATATCCTATCACCATAATATCCACTGCAATTCGTGTGGGGTCCACGTCTTTTATTCCAATTGCTTAAAAGATCATGTTTTCCTTCCAACATCAACGTCTCATCCTCCCTGGTCAACATAATATAATATAATATATTATTTTTAATTTAATTTGTCGCCATATTATTGCCTTTCTTATATTTTCTCCTTTCTTAGATCACAAAATATCTCTTACAAAATAAAGTAGGATATTAATAGATTTTCTGTTATAATATTTTTTATCCTATATTTAATTAAAAGATAGATAAATATATAAAAGATGATTAAATAGGTATAAAATATTAATAAATCCAACTCATTATACCATAAGATATATACCTATTTAATTATAAACTATATACTTATCAAACAGCGTATGTTTCAACAAATTGGGTCTCTTTGTTTAACATCAAATCAAAATAATATTCAAACTCTTATTTTTCACTCAAGAACAGCACTCGAGAAATTGAATAAAACGTGAAAACACATCTTATAAACACCCGAGAAATTATAAAAACACCACAAAGGTTGTAATGCCCAAACATTTGAATACTTATTAAAGTTGCCAAAAGCATCATCCAAACTTTCATCAATCAAAGAGGATTACCACGGAATTAAGCTGCTCGAACGTCGCGACGCATGTGAGTCTTGAAAATCTGGAATTAATTACCAATTATATTGCTTTGAGAAACAAGCATGAATTATATGAGTTCTCTCTAACTCAATTAGCAAAAACATAAAAATCTTCTCAGTGTGAGTTTCTTTTTTTAAATGACAATAAACTAGTAAAGAGAAAATTGAAAAGAAAAAGAAAATCTAAATTCATTGACCATCTAAATGCTGTTGTTGAAACAATAAATTATGATCAATATGAGGAACATAAATTTAATTTAGACAATAAAGTATTTTGAAGATAGCTTTGTGCATTTTATTTGTTCAAGTATAAAAAGATTAATAATTTAATTCGTTTTAGACTGTTGAAATTAGCCGTCAACGGAGTCTTAACTTGCATTATACATTTGATTTAGGAAGCAAGAAACATAAAAAATGAAATCATTACCACATGTGTAAAACAAATTATTATAAAAGAAAATTTGAAATTAAATAGACAAAAAAAGAAAACTTTATAACAAACCTCTCTAGCAGTAGCTTATTCCGATTCAACGGAATCTTTGAAGCTGTATGTTCACGATGACATGGATTCTATCAACCACACCATTGAAGAACTGAAAATAAGCATTCCTCCAAGCACTGTTCAGGAACAGAGAACCACAAACCAGCCAGAATCCTACAGGAAAGCCAACTCCCATTCCAAAATACAATGACTTCAAAAAGCCATAATCCTCATTTCCTTTGCCATACTCTGGATTGTCTGCTTTTTTTGGTATTGTGCAGTTATTCTGAAGAGGAGGCCCACATAGCTCAGGATTGCCAGTGTAACTCCATGCATCAAAACTTTGAAGTTGAGTCCCCAATGGAATTTGTCCACTGAAATGATTGTATGACATATTCAAATCACTTAAGAAAGATAGACTAGACATGCTCTGAGGAATATTCCCATGAAAATAGTTATGGGAGAGATCAAGAGATTCTAGATCTTTCATTTCTCCAATCTGCTCTGGTATCTCCCCTATTAAATAATTATAAGACAAATTCAAGGATTGTAACTTACTGAGCTTGAACAATTGTTCAGGAATTTCTCCCGATAGCTTGTTAGTTGATAGATCAATACTTCGCACCAACTTTAGATTTTTCTCATACTCTAATTGTTGTCCCTTTGTGTGCAAACCAATTTTCATGAATTTATGCATATCTGGAACAAATGGATAAGTGTCATAGAAGGTTAAATCGCCTACATCAAATACTGAAAAAAAGCTGGTTATGTTGTGTAGGCAATGAGGGATTGATCCAGAAAGTTTGTTATTGGCAAGGTCCAATACAATCAAATTAGAGAGAGCACATAGTTTTGGTGGAATGTTGCCTGTAAATTTATTGGATCTCAATTTCACAATCAACACACTTTGGGGAATCCATGTGTGTATACTTCCAGAGAAGTTGTTTCCTTCTAAATTGAGCAGCACCAAATTCTTGCAATCATGGAAAGTCCAAGGTATATCACCAGAAAAGCCATTATTACGTAGATCTAAAGCCCTCAGATCATATAATGATGAACCCATCGTTGATGGAACTTGACCAACCAGCTGATTATTCCCCAAGTATATGTAAGACAAAAGTGTCCAATTCTTCCAACAATCTGGAAGCTCTTGGGAGAGATAATTATTTGAGAGGTCCAAATACTCCAAAACAGGCTCGTCAGTCTCCGTGTGACACAACAAAGAAGATAAAGGTCTGAGAAAGAATTGTGAGCTAAATCCAAACTCTGGACCGCATCTGAAACTTGTGGAAGCTCTCCTTTGAATTTATTAAATGACATAAATATGTTCAATCGTGGTAACGGCACCAAGTTTATTGCATGGAATTTATTCCCACTAATTACGTAGCGAGACATATTTTGGCCAAGGATTTTTGGGAGTGCACCACTCAAGTTATTGTAGCTAATATCTAAATATAGCGAAGATGATGATGCGTTGATGAGATTAGAAGGAATGGAGCTGTGAAACAAGTTATTACATAGATCAATTTCTTTTAATTCATCAAGCTGGCCAAGCCAGTCAGGTATTAATCCTTCGAGTTTATTGTGAGATAGATCTAAGAACTTCAGATTTCGGTAGCCTGAAAAATCCGGAATTTGACCTCTCAAGTTGCATCGACTGAGATCAATATGGTAGAGGTCTTCGCTAAGATTGAACAGCCAATTAGGGAATCCATATCTAAAATCATTCAGACCAAGATTAAGACTTGAAAGTGATGAGCTGAAATTTACTTGTTTGAGAGAGCTGGTGGTTAAATTGCAATCATACAAATATAATTCCTTCAGAGGTAGGGAAGCCAATGATTGAACCCAGTTGGTTTCACTAGGAAGATGAATGCCACTGAGATTGAGATATTGCAGGGAAGGAAGACGAGAGAGCCAATAATGAAGATTATCCATGTGAAGATGAATATTGTCTGCTAAACTCAGATCAGTAAGCTTAGAAGAAGAAGAAGAATTTGGTAGCAAATGAGTATGAGTTGCAACAGAATTATTGATAGAGGGCATTCTTGAGTTCGAGGGCATTCTCATGAGTTCAAAGTCATTGTAGTCAAAATGCAGAGTTTGTAGAAATTCAAGTTCAAGAAGTGAGGATAAGTTGATTTCACCTCTCAAGGATTCTGAAACATTTTGATTCCGATTGTTTAGAACAAGAGCTGTGACTCTGTTGTTGCCATCACACAAAATTCCTTCCCATTGACAGCAATCTTGGAGAGCAGACCAAGAAGAGAGGCGGTTGGAAGGATCAACAACGCCTTGTTTGAACAATAACAGTAAGCTTCGATCACTCTCATGGCAGCAAGTGATTGTGTTGAATCTCACTGCAGAAAGCAACACCAACAAAATAAGACACATATGTGATGCCAAACGATGCATCATCATCATGTAAAGGTTTCTTCAAGTGAGGGCTGCTTGTCATATATATGGTGCGGAAGTTGATCCCACTTCTTGGCCTGCTCATTAATAAAATAAGATAAAAAAACAAACAAAAAGTACGTACGTTCTTATATTTTTTATTTTGCAATAAAATATTTTAACACGTCAAAAAGTATAAATACTTTAAGCAAGAACTACATTTTTTAACCTAAAATAACGTCGATATGGGACTGATTTACCTGTTTACTTCTCTTACCAATTAACCCGATTAAGTTCTAATATCATACAAATTTTCACAATATAAAAAAATGAATATGGCATGCAAAGTAGTTTCCCTTGTTAGTTGTGTCCTGTATTTCATCTTGTGAAAGAGATGGTTGCCAATTATGTCAAAGTTTCATTTTCTACAGGATAATCTCACAAACCTTGGTTGATGAGCCTACAATTAAAATTGACATTTGGAGAATAACTTGTGATTTACATGGTAAAAATAACTTTTAGAGAATAACTTTTGGGATTTATGAGGCGAAAATGACTTTTGGATAATAGTTTTGGGGAATAGTATTTGGATAAAAATGAGTGTTTGAATATTGTTATCGAATAGTTGTTTCGGGTTAAATTTCCCAAAAAGGACATTAGATTTTGGTATAATTGTATATAAAGGATAAGATTGTATTTTAAATATTATAAACATTATATTTCTTAAATAAATACCAAAAATTACATAAATTTGTGTGCAAATTGAAATACTTAATGGTATTTGGTCATATTGGAAAAATACTTTATGATCTTAAAAATTTATTATAGGATATTAAAAAAATATTTCAAGATCTTGATGGGTACTAAGAATATATTTAAGGATAATGAAAAAAATACTTCATGATCTTAAAAATTTATTTTAGGATATTGAAAAAATATTTTAGGGTAATGAATGATATTGAAAAAATATTTCATAGTATCGATAGGTACTAAAAAGATATTTTAACAATACTAAAAAAATACTTCATGATCATAAAAATTTATTTTAGGATATTGAAAAAATATTTCAAGGCATTGACCGGTAGTAAAAAAATATTAATACTAACTGATATTAAAAAAAAAAAAATACTTCTCATGGTCTTAAAAATTTATTTTAGGATTTTAAAAAATATTTCAAGGTACGGACTAATCTTTAAAAAATATTTGGTACTAATGAGCAATTTTGTCAAAATCGTGTTTCTACGTAAACACAAAAGAGGGTGGTAGAAACATAAATCATAGAAACGACACAAAATATAAAGTTTCTACTTTCTACTATTTAAGGTCGAGCTCAAAATTATATATGTGTGCGCGCGCGCACGCATGGAAAAAAAAAAAATCATAAATCACTATTCAAAATTCAATGAACAACTTTATATTTAAAAGATATAAATCATATAAATATATAAAACATAAGTCAAAAAACATCAAAAGAACAAAGTTTGGAGGTGATTTCTTCGCATAAAATTATCAAGTTTTTATAGATCCTATCTCGTTTATTCCGCTTTCTTTTATTTAACTTTATTTAGTAATTAACTTCTTAAAATGCCAACAGAGATTCATACTAAAAAGGAGATACAACGGAAAAAAAGATAAATAAGAAAAAATTTCTAGAACAAAAACTCTCTATCCTATCTTTTTTTTTTTTAACCTTCTTTCTTTTATTTAAATTTAATTTATCTTTGTACTTGGCTTCTTAAAAGCCGATGAGAACATAGCTGTACTAAAAATGAGATAATAAACCCGAAGAAAAACGAAAGCAAGGAGTAGCAAATTAATAAATTATTTTGATTTAAATAGATTAAAGATTATACATATAGGTGATTGTAAGAATTAAGCAAAGAAAAAAATATAAGAAGGTTTTATAATAATTTTATTCGTTATTTTTTTACTAGAAAGTGGAAAGGGGTCTCTTTCCTATTTTAGATCATCTAGAAAGGAAAGGGATTTAAGTAAATCTTCAAGACGTGTTCATTAGCTTCATCCTTTTTTGGAGGAAAAAAACTTTTCATCTTTTTTTTTTTTTTAAGTAAAAAGGGTAGAAATTGTAAAAAATTACGTTTCTACTGTTTTTACATGTTTGCGCAGAGTTTCTATTAATTTCTACTCAGGATAGTTTCTACTTACATTTCAGCATGTATTTATGTTTTTACACTAGTTTTCGACAACAATGCCAACGGGTACTAAAAAGATACCTTTAAGAATATTGAAAAAAAATACTTCATGATCTTGAAATTTTTTTTTAGGATATTGAAAAAAATATTTCAAGGTAATGACTAATTTTGAAAAAATATTTCAAGCTATTGAAGGATATTAAAAAAAATACTTAAGGATCTTGGACCGATCTTTGAAAAAAATATCGATGATGGCATAGGAAAGAGAAAAATCTGAAAAAAAGAAGTTACTTTTTTTGAAACCTAAGTTTTGATACAAAATAGCTTCTGGACAACTTTAGGGTATTTAATGAACTTTTACCAAAACTTAGATTTTGTTTTCCAAAAGCTAGGTTTTGAAGTTATCGAAACAAGCTATAATCGATAACAGAGAAATCAAAAGTTGGTTATCACAAATGTCCTATAAGAGATACTTCAAGGACTTCATTACGAGAAAACATGGTCCCGATATATTTATTTTAACCAATGCACTAATCCATTATAGTCTTTACAAAATAAATTGCTCCCTACACAAGCGTCAGGATTCAAACTCCAATCATTTACTTAAGTGACGGGAGCCCATATAATTACTCAAGTTAATTAATTCACACACACACACAAAATCATTTTGTGGAGCTAATATCTAATCGTTATTACAAAACTTACGAGAATCTGTTTAGTTTTCCAAAATATAAGTAAACAATTGTGCTTAACATAAGATATATATGCTTCAATTTTGAGCAGAAAACAAAAAAAGATATGCTTCAATGGGCCTTATCCCTTTTTTTAATAACGGAAATAAGTTTAAATAACCAAGTCATATATAGTAGTTGTGAAGTCTTTCGACTATTAGGATTATTAAACCCATACTAGATCGGTCGGTTCAGGCCGAAAACCAATGAATTGGTTGCTAAACTGATCCCATCCGGTCATTAACCTAGCTTAATCTCTTTCTTTTAAAAAAAAAAATCAATTTTTTTTATTTTTTTATAATTTCATATTAACTTTGAAATCTTCATTTTTTTAATCAGTTCCGTCATGGGTTATCTTCGGTTTAATTTCAGTCTAACCTACTAACCCTTGATTCAGTACTTGACTGATTCAGTGATCGGTCCAGTTATAATAACCTTGCTTTCGACCCGTGTTTTTTTTCCGCCTTTAGTCTGTGCCCGTGTTGGGGTTTTTTTTTTTTTTTTTTTTTTTTTTGGGGGGGGGGGGTGGATCTTTGTTAGTGAAATAAATACCAAGTCAGCATCGTTCCTTGTCAAGTCTATCTAAACTTTTTCCCTCACGCCTCTGCTTGTGAAATGAAAGCCGGCAAAGTCATTATCCAAGTGTCAAGTCTTTCTAAGCTCTTTCTATTCCAAGGCTTTGCTTGTGGGATAAATAATAACGACCAAGTCATTATAGTTGATTATCAAGTCTTCGCAATCGTATGAAACGGTGCAGCAGTATGATCCATGCCTGAGCTGAAACGGCTCAAAATATCTCAGAATATGCCTTGGCCTGTATGTAATTCGTCCAAGTCATGAGGGGCAATATGGTCATTTTGAAGGTGCACCAATTATCTGCTCCCCCTGTCCTAAATATGAGACAAAATTGACTTTTTCTGAAGAGATTAATGAAACAAATTAAATTATTTTTGAGTATATATATTTATATTTTTTTTGTTCAAACTAATTAGTTTGACTAATAAATTATAATCTAAAGATATACAACATATGTATGATTAAATAACTTATTTAACTTTCTTAATCTTTCCAAAAAAGTTAACTTTGCGTCATTGATTCTTATATTACCTAAAATATAGAGAAAATGCAACAAAATGCTAAGAAAGTATCTCAAAAGGAAGGAATACCATCTTCATTTTGTTCGTCGTAAAGCCGATGCTTTTATGAGTTTATCCACCAGGGGAAAAAAACACAAGTACTTGGCTGGCTTTGTTATATGATGTACATGTTATTGAGCAAATAGGCAAGAAGCATGGAATCAATCAAATATTTTGAAATTGCAGAAGAAAGTTAAGGAAGCAGAAAATGTTATCAGGTCACTGAAGAAGACTACCATGTGCTTTTTTAATTTCACATTTAATCACTAAACTTGCAGAAGTGAGATTACTATTATTTATTGTTTAGTATTACCCCTTTTTTGTTTATGTTTAATATTACCCTTTTCCTCAGTAATAATTGCAGTTATACCCTTTTCTCGCGCACGTATACATTGTGAAAAACGGCAGAGAAAGACTATGTGTTATATATATATATATATATATATATATATATATATATATATATATATATATATAAAAGTTATTTTACATATAACTATCAGATGAACCTCTTCCTGTAAAGAAATATTTTATCGTTCATCATTTAACCATTAAGTATTCTACAAAATATATAACGGTTGTTACTAAAAAACCGTTAAAATTATATTGCTATATTTAACAATCATATTCTTACTATCTTATACAAAATGATTGTGTGTGACAAACTATAATGCCCAATATTTAGCAGTTAAAAACTGTTATATATAAATATTTGACGTTTGAATTTTTAATCATAAAAAACCGTTAAATAGCCACACACAAAAAACTGTTATATATAGATAAATCTGAGTATTGGAATAAAAAATACTTTCAATGAAATAACTTCTTACGTTTAGTGTCAAATATTAACCTTATTAGGTGTTTTTGTCCTTGAAAAAAATAAATAAATTTAGTGCATAATTTTATAAGTACGCGTAAGTTTCTTTTTGGCTTGGTATAGAAAACCTAATTTAGCTTTCAAAAATGGAAGTGGACATAGAAATTAGAAATTGAAGTTATTTTTTTTATGGCATAAACAACAACCATAAATTAAAATATTTTTCCTTAATTAATCAACCTTTTTCCTTTCTTGAAAACCATCTAGCTTTTGGTATAGTAAACTAGTTCCGATATCAATAAGATCAGTCTAATTAAAATCCTTAGTATAATTTTTTTATATTCGATTTGACACATGATTTACGGAATATTGGATTTTTTTACTCGGCCCAGTCACTGTTAGTTAATTAATTATGAAAACTTTGTTTAGTCAATATTAATACAGACAGATTAGGATCTTCTACCTAAATACAAAGGACTATATGTTTGTATAACATCTGAATTGGAACTTAATTACGATAGAAGTTATCTTTATTTGAAATGATCAATCTGTTGGATTTTAGGATCTAAATCCCATAGGTTATGAATAAAAAGTCCGATTCGCTGGTCGGTCGGTTTGCCATAGTCGCGTCGGTTCGCCAACGGGTGTCCATCTGATGAATTTCCGTCATCTATAAATAGGATGTGCTAGTGACAGAAAATGATAGATAGATATAGAAAAACTAGATCTAAAATTAATCTCAAACATTCCTCTCTGCATACATTCTGTAGACATAGTCTGTGCGATTCTGAAAGCAGACTCGTTGGATTCGCTTGGGCTTTAGATTGAGAGAGCCATCTTTCGAAGACGAATAATCCGCTCTATCGGGAAGACAATTGCTCATCATCCTTGGGCATCCATATAGAGGGAGCAAAATTGTCTTAAGGACACAATGAAAGTTGAGCCCGGATTTTTTCATAGTTCATTACCATATTCGGCAATCTTGTGAGTTTTTACTGGTTTTCTTCTTATTACAATACTATCGTCTATTTACAGATTATGCATATTAATTACACAGATTCTTATTTTAGTGATATTTCTATCTTGAAAGTATTTTCACCAACACAACCAATTATAACTCGCTATAATAATAATAAATAAATAAAAAATCTGTAGTGGTTAAAAGTGCGTATTTGTAACAGTTTTAGCCGGTATAAACAAAATTAGTAGCGGTTGAAAAAACCGATACAAAATACATTGATACAGGCTAATTTGTAGTGGTTTATAAAAAGCACTACTTATGTTTCTAAACCGCTACTAAAACTGTAGTAGTTCAATATATCACTAGAAAATGACATTCAAATATCATATTGTATTAACATTTTATCGCAGTTAAGGAAACACTAGAAGTTGAAATTGGACAACTTTGCAGCGGTTTACTACGTCTACGAATTTTTAAAAATTGGTGGTAAAAGTTTGAATGGCAGCACAAAGTTTTAAAAATTGACGGTAAAAGTTTGTAGCGGTTTTAAAACGGATGTGATATTGGAAGAAATTGTGAAAATGGGGCCAACAATTTGAAATAAAATTTGTAGCGTTCAAATTTAACTAAAATTTTGAAAATTGCACAAAAAATTTCAAAATTTGTAACGGTTATAAAACCGCTACAAAAATATTACATTTAAAAAAAAATCCATAATTTGATTCTTTTTTATTATTTAAGCGATAATTGAAATGATAAAATTTAATATTTAAAACAAATAATACTGGTAGATGATATTTGATTATAGATATTATATAGGTATGATATTGAGAATGCGTAGATAATATAAACTTATTATGTTCTCTACTAGATGATATTTGATTATGAAATCAATGTTAATGATTATAGAATGAATGTTGAGGGAAGGTCCTTAACGTTCTAGATTAAAAAATAATTAGTAGTAGAGAATTATAAGAAAGGAAAAAAAATGAAAATCAAAGATTTTATAAAAATATTTACCATATCTAATAAGCTTGCTTAGAACTTAACCTCTCCAGAAAACGTCGATAGGTGAGAGAAAACAAGAGAAAAGTTGGGGAGGAAGAAATGAAGAAGTATGTGAAATAACGTGTGGTAGTGATATTTATTGAAATATTTGTGAAGCGGTTTTATGTAACGATGTTTGTAATTATTTTATTTTGTATCGATTTTAAAACAACTAAGAATATAGAGATTACAATAAGATAAATATAATTTTTTTTTTAAATAAATCTTCGTTGTCATCCCTAAAAAAATGAAAAAAAAAATATTAGTTGCAAGTTTAATAAGTTTGAATACAAATTAAACTTGGGTAATAATAAAGTCTAACTTAAAAAAAGCACCGAAGTAAATTAGTATTGCTCTCAGAGAAGAAGTTTTTGAAATTGACGGGTTGGAACGGTTGACTTTTGTACTAGGTGATGTCATCCATAAAGTTTCCAAGTTGTAAATCACCATATTTCAATCACTGTCGGTTAATTAATTGTGCAAACTTTGTTTAGTCAATATTAATACAGCCAGACTAGGATCTTATACCTAAACACAAGGACTATATGTTTGTATAACATCAAAACTGGAACTTAATTAGGACCTAAGTTATCTCTATTTGAAATGATCAATCAATGATAGCTAAATCAAATACCAGACTTTGCAATGTTTTGAAAGTCGGAACAAACATCAAATTAGAAATGTTAGCAGTTCATGGTTCTTATGTCATAATCAGGTAGACTCGAAGTGGAACATAATTAAATAAAAATTTAATAAAAATAATTATATGCATGTGTAATGATATATAAGAAATAAATATATATAATAAATCGGGTTTTCACAATTATTGGTCTTTAGATTTTCCTTCATTTTAGTTTTAGTCCCAAGATTTCAAACCATTATTTTCAGTCCCTCAAGTTTACTGCGTCCATCCATTAGTCCATATACATTAAATGTGTTATTTTTGCCTATGTGTTGTTTATGCTGATTGGGTAAGCCATTTACATTTATGAGACAAACTGCAATAGATCAGATTCAACTAAACTGAGAATGGAATGAAGATTATATTGAGCTTCTACAGAACAGGAGGATTGAATTATGGCTCTGTTCATCTCTGTTTCAGGAATTGCTGAAACAAAAAAACTAAGCAAGTGATTTAGGTTTGTGTAAAGTGATAATTAAAAAGATGGGGTTCTAACATTGTCACTTCTTAAGAAAAACATAATTTTCAAGTAATCGGTTGAGAAAAGACGAAGCTTTATATTTAGATGTTTTGATTTCTAGAGGACGCAATAACTTTTGGAGGATGAATTATTGTGCTGTGTATTTGTTCTGGAAGAAGATTGCATTTATTTGATGCTCATCATCCACATATCCATGTTAATCGTGTTAATGTCACATAATCTTAATTAATGATATTAACTCTTACTCTAAATCCTTCTGAAATTTCAGGGACTAACTGTTTTAAACCGTATATTTGAAATTTTAAGAACTAAAACTAAAAATGACAATAAATTACAAAAGCCAAAGATGATATTAACGCTAATAAGTCTTGTTATCAAATGACATCATAGGGTTAGAAATGTTTTGGAACTATATTCGACCTTTTGAGTGGGTTAAATATTTTTATTTTTGTGTTTCTTTATTTATTTTTTTCAGCATTTTTTTCATCAGCACAAAAAACCGTATGGTTGATTAAAAATGGTTCTGGTTTCTTATTTAATTTCAAGTTTCAGTTCAAAGGCTGCTTCACTCACTCCAACTTTGGCTCGACTACTAAAACAGTTTTGTGGTCCAATCTAGTTCATTATTCACCTTTTATTGTCAATTCAATATAAGTTTTGTTTTTTATTGCTCAACTTGTAGAAGCTAAGTCATCACATTGAATTTAACTAATTGAAGAACAAAATTTTCTTGACCTTTATTTTATCTATTAATAAAACTTGAAGTCAAGGCTTCATTTAAGAAAATTAAACTCCTAGTCACTTTGATTATGATATATTCATAATTTAAGTTAATTTATAATTCTAGAAGGCATTTATTTAAAGAAAACTAGAAATCGAAACCCGTATTAAGTATTCTTCTGATCTTAAATATAAGACATAGTTTATAGTGTAAATTACACTATAAAATATGTCATATATTTAGGACTGGAGGTAATATATGAAAATGGGTTCTATGAGACCAATAAAAATAACAACAAAAATATAAATACAATAAAAACATGAAGGAGGTGTGTTTGACATATTTAATTGTTATATGTGTTTTCTATTTATTTTTTATTGATAAATATACAGAATACTAATGTCGTTAATATTGTATTGGCACTGAGTGGTGACAATATATATTTGCATTAGTTTGTAATAATTTAATATAAAAATAATGGAATGAAAGTTAAAGTCTTAAACATGGTGACAGACTCACTTTTTTTATTTTTTATTTTTGGAAATCTCTCTCTCTCTCTCTCTCTCTCTCTCTCTCTCTCTCTCAAGAGTGGCTTTCTTCTTATTTTATAAGTGTCGCTAAATTTGGATTTGTCAAGTTTTTATTTCTTAATCAATCAATCAATTAATTAATTTTAACCTTTATGTTGCTTACTGTGTGTGTGTGTACACGTATGTAAAAATATTTTTGATAAATTGGTTTTTATTTCTCAATCAATCATGTGTATCAACTATACCAATAAAACCAAGCTTTCTAGATCAATTTACTATTTTACTTCAAATCACGGTCGTAATGGAAAGGTTATAAAAAAAAACTCTTGTAATGGCGTTATAATAATCTTTGGTCATAAAAGAAAGTACTATAATATAACCATGAGAGAGCAACGAACAGAGAGATGGAAGAAATATACGGTTTATTTCATTTATTTATATTCATGTAAATTTTAAATATACTTTTTTAAAATATTGTTGTAGTAAACTGGAAATTATTTCTTAATAACTAATTGTAACCTTCACTGTGTTGCTTAATATGTGTCTGTACGCGTGTAACTTTTTTTGGCGAATTGGATTATATTTCTTAATCAATCATATATATCTGTTTTTTAATACAATTTTTTTTAATCATATACCAACAATTGACTATTCTAGTTTAGGGCTTTATGGCTGATCCTCATAACACATGTATTTCCTTGAGAACTTGAATTTGAGAACTAAAAGATCTAACTGACCTTACATCATTAGACCAACTCTTTATTGATTAACTAATGTGTTTTAACTTTACCAATTAAACCAAGCTTCCATAGAATTCACTATTTTACTTCATCTTATGGTTGAATCTCTGGTAATGGCATTATTATTCGGCCAGAAAAGAAAGTATTACTATAAGCCTAAGTTAGGATAATAAAGATATTGAAGAAATACAGGGCTTATTTCATTTATGTATATATATATATCTATATTTTTTTGACAATATTGTTGTAGTAAATTAGTTGTTATAAGAAATTAAAATTAAAAAAATAAAATAACTATTCGATTAATACTTAGATATCTTAAAATAAATAATGTAAAGTCTTCAACAAAAAAAAACCTCAAATATGCATATATTATCAATTTTTATATTAATAATTACACACTCACACACATATACAAACCATTTTTCAAAAAATAATTTTGCGTTGGGCTGACGAAGCCCAATAGATAGGCCAACAATGAAAACCAGTTTAACATTCAATAGGCCCCATAGGGACCAAACTAGACACGAATTATGTATCCCAAAAAGAAAAATCTATGACATGCTAATAGAGTTTTGATCTAACAGAAGAGGCTAGGCCCTCATGACATGTCTTACTTGAATCCCCACAAAGAGATATGCCAATGTTTAGCGACTAACCCCGCTTCAAACATGATTACCTCAAATAGGAGAACCTGTAAACACTTCTTCTCATCCTTAATATAAGAGCTTGTAACTAATTCATAGATATTTAAAAAGTGAGTTAAGTTAGTTATTTATAAAAGAAATGTGTTGGTTTGACTAAAATAACCTTCCCAACTAAGCGCATTGCAACTACTCTTGATGAAAACGCTCTTCCTATATGCAATAATCACTACAAATACTTTGGAAAGAAAATTATAAATTTGGGGGAGAACAAAGGATTGAAGGCTTATATCAAACACAAAACATTGTCTTGCTCCTATATTTAGGACTAGGAGAAGTATGGGACTTAAAATTGAAATATTTGATTGAGAAGCTTGAAACCTCGAGTCCCACCTCTCCAATTCATGCTTCTGTTTTAATTCGTTCTTTTGTGATTGAGAATCAGCTCAGGTTGATCCTGCAGTATTTTCATCACATTCAAAGCTTTTGGTTTTAGTAAAAGAGAACGGCATCTATTCAATATATCATTTATAATTAGACTTGGGCCTCAGATAGCAATCTTCATTGATGATGCAAAATAAATAAAATGGGGTAATCACAGCCTTGGTAAAGAGTTTAATTACAAATAAGTTCGCTTCACATGTCAACATATAGCATATACAAGTTATGCCGTGACATTTTGCATATGATGAGACCTATTAGTAATTATATTTCCTTATATAAGACTTCTCTTTGATTTTCTCAAATATAAAAAGTATATCCAAACCATTTCCTGTTCAATATCATCCAACTTAAATGTTTTTTTATGGTATTGGTTCATAAAAACAAATTGAAGGAGGGGGAAAAAATCCCTATTCGCCAACCAAGCCATACTACAGAGGATTTTCAGTCACTTCATCAGGATTGTTCATAACCAATCATCCTAATAAAAACACATAAATTGGAAGTTATCCGAAGTACAAAATGAAAAATGATAAAAATCAATAAAGTTGAACTGAAACCAGAAATGAGAAATGTAACATGTATTAAGATATGAGCTAATATAAGGAATTCCAGTCTCCGTGGTTTGTAAGCATATACACACATGAATGGAAAAACAATGAAATTATTAGAGAAGGGAAAATATGAAGTGAGAAGTCCTGCCAAGCATATCCTCTGTTTACAAAATGAATAAAACTACCATTGAAGGTTTTGAAGAAACTTGTTTCATCAATCTAATTTTCAGAAACAGGCAACATCATATATAACTTGAAAAAAAAATTTCAAATACCCATCAATATGATCATGCTATGACTTCAGTCAACCATCCATTTAAGTCCACAGCATGAAAATATTGATGAGCTCCTTTGTTTCCCCCAGAAGCAAAGGAAAATAAATTAAATGATATTTATTCCTGGAGACCAAATTAATGAAACATGCATCTTACCAGTATGATAGTTCACTCTTTACAAAATTGGCACTGTACAAGGTCTGTCTCTTTGCATGCATGACTCTTCACTCTTCTCTATCATGAACCCCTCAAAGAAATATCTTCAGTTCCATTTTATTGTTAAAGGAGGAAGCAAGTTTAGCCACCAGCATCTGAATCTCTTATCTTCCATTGTTCCATGTAAAAATGCTGCCTCCAACGGCCTGGTGTCTGAAAGTAAAGTTCGTTCATGCGTTTGACAGAATTTTCATGGAAGCATTCTCATATTGCAGAAGATTTTTTCTTGTGACTAGACAGCTTGAGATGGAGCCTTCGATTGGTTGCCTTGAGGCTGAGAATTCAAATGGCCATCTTGGGACAGAGAATTCAATCGGTAGTATCGAATTTTAGCATCCTCAATGGCTTGTCGAAGTTCAGCGTGCATTTTAACAGAAGAACCGGAAAAATTATTTAATTGGCCAAAAAATCTGATCAAGTTAGCTCGAAACTTATCAAAACACGCCTCTGAAGCATCATCTCCTAATAAATTATCTCGAGACTCACTACCATTATCACCCTTCCAAGTTGTATGAGGATGATTTACTCCTTTTCTCTGGTTCTTCTCCTGACGTGGCAAAAACCGGGCAGTTTCACCCGCTAAACTCTTTATAGAATCTGTAACTTCCTTAGCAGGCAATGACTTGAGCTTTTCCAGCCAGACGCCACAGGTGGCATATATAGGAGGGCCATGGTTTTTCAATTGGGGAGGTTGGAACCTTCTTTTTCTCTTGGACGATTTTTGTTGAAGCAAAACACATTTGCAAAGCCATCCATTTATGGACTCAAGATAAGACTTTTCAGCTTCAATCCACTTGGCAAAACTCGAAGATAGAGAGTGTAGTTCATTTTCAAGATAGGCAGTTATCTGCCTCCGTAACTCAGACTGCATGGTCGTTCTAGCATGACAATTATTATAGGCTGCTGATAAAATCTGAAACTGCTGCTTGTGGCATTCAAACATGACTTCCCACATCCGACTTAACCTGCCATCAAAGTGAAACAACAGTCTGAACAAAAGCAAGAAGTGTAAATTCCAGACATAACATATGTAAACAGCATATATGGTGACATGAGTAGCCTATTTTTTCCTAGTCATTCAAATGACGTGTGAAGGTCAGGAATACAGCATCAGTATGTTACAAGAAAGAGCCTGCAATCTAATATCATCGATCATTGCAGATATTCTCTTTATTAATGCCATAACTTGGTAGATTGTCAATTGCATTTTAGCCAGAGGATTACAGTTTTGATGAATGATAATTTGCTAACCTATGAGAATTCAGTTTGCTCTTTCACCCTCCAAGTTCTAAGCTTTGTCTTCCCCCAACCATTCTAATTGTCTCTCCCTCTCCCCTCCTCTGTTTCTATCTTTCTCCCTATATCCTATTCTGTCAGCAATTGTTGGTGTGTGTCAGAGAGAGAAAGTGTGTTGCGTCAAATAACAATATTTAGACAAGTTTAGACTCTTCACTCTTAAACAAAAGTTGCAGCAAATATTTCGATCTTCTCCCTCGATCAGAACTTTGGACCCCACAGAGACTTTTTGCTCAAACCTTGAAGAGCAAAGAGTAACAAAAAAACCATGGTTTGTGAAACCGGACCGGACCGGCTGGTTCAGACCGGAAACCGGCCAACCGGTCGCGAAACCGGTCCGGTTTAGGGCAAAACCGGTCTGGTGAACCCGGTCTGACCCGGTAAACCCGGGGTAACCCGGACGGGTCACTGGGTCAGACCGTTTTTTTTTTTTTAAAAAAAAAAAAAAAAAAAAAATTCTCCCTCAATTTTTTTTTTATATTTTTTTTTTTTTAAGAATTCAATCTGATCCATATCAGATTTGAAACAAAGTATATGTGATTTTTGACTCTTCCCACTTTGTCAAACTCAACTTCCTCAAACTTCTCGGTGCTCTTTGCTCCTCGACCGCCATTTTGTGGTTTCTCTGTTTTTCGGTTGGCTCGCTTAGTGGATGTCAAATGTAATTTGTAAAAAGAAAATTGTTAAGAATATCTGAATATGTCATAAGTATTGAAGTATATGATTATTTTGTCACTAATCCAAAGTATTGAAATGATATATAGTATGTCAAATTTAGGTTGGTGTGGTAAGAAATTAATTATTTTCCAATTTTTTATACCTCACCGGTCTAAGCCCGGGTTGACTCCGGGCTGACTCCGGTCTGACCCACTAACCCTTAACCCAGTATCCCGACCGGTTCAGTGACCGGTCCGGGTTTCAGAACCTTGCAAAAAACTAGTAACTGCAACAAGTGGAAAAGGAAGTTGACCCTTTTCAAATTCTATTTCACTATGAAAACTGACAATAAACTCATAACAACAATGTATTTCCGTAGATTGTATTTGATAATTTCAATAAATGAGCCTTTAAAGCCATTGATTAAGTTTGTATTTGATAATTTGTAGTCTTCAACAAAATATTTTCTGATAAAAAGACTTATCAAGCAATGTTTATATAAATGTCATCAGCAAATCTAAATATATAGTGCATCATAAAGCAAATCCATGATTGCGTGAAAAAGGCCCTTAGGAAGAAAGAGAAACCAGAGTCATACCCTTCGAGCAACTCCTCAAGTTGTGGCTGAAGCTCCTTGTCCCTTAATTCCTCAATCCTCTTTGATATAGAATCTATCCTATGAATTGCAACTCTAATTCTTGAATGTAGATCCTTGACTGTAGCACGGGTTTTATCAATTGTGGCAGTTTTTTCTCCTTTTGATTCCATGTGTCTTAAGATTTTGCACTTCATGTCATATTCTTTTCTGATCAACCCACTTGCCTGGAATGGCCATTGGACAAGTTAATGTTTGATCTCCAGCTCAGAATTGTTAAAATGTATAGGAAATCCACAACAAACAACTTTTCAAGATCTGACCCAGTCCGGTGACTCCAGTCTATTGAATGCATCATCAAGATTATCAACATGCAGCTGTGCTTATCATCTGATTATTTAGATTTTTGACCAACCCCCAATAGGCAAACAACATGCCATAGTAATGCACAACGCTTACAAGATTCAATAGTAATGCCAAGTACCCAGAGGAAGATTAAAAGACAAAATTAAACATATTACTGTGATCTCTCCAACAATTCAGTCAAAATTTTAGGAGGCAGCATCAACAAAGCAAACATGTTGATGTTGCCATGAGAAAGGATACCTTGTATTGCTTTTCAAAATTAGGTTAGTACTAAAATCATCTCTAAAAATGTTGTAATATTGAAATGAAACTAGCATTCTTTACATTGATTGAATCTTAAAAATCCTTCTGGAGAACTACTGATACACCATTATCTTAGCCTGTCTAATTTTATTAGCAAAACGACATGCAATCAACTAGCCTCCCTCTGTTTTAGTTTGGGATAGGGTTTTCACAGGTTTCCTACCAAGGGGATGAAAAAGAGTGGCAAATGTGGGGGGGGAAAAAATAAATACTTCATCCCGTTTTTAAATGGTTTTAAAAGCAAAAAGCCATCCATGTGCTCATCTGTAAAGCTTAGCATGACGTATTAGTGTTATCGGTTACAGATATCAACATATAGAATTCATAAGATGACATGAATGCTGGTACCAAACATGTGTCTATAAAAAGGAGCTTGATAGAAGTGCTGAGGCACAAGAGAGGGAGGGAGGGAGAGGGAGAGTGCAATGAAAAGTTCTTTCATAGAAAATAAGATTAGAGGAATACCGTGCAGATTTCTTAAGCAAAAGATTGGCAGGATGGAGTCCTCATACATTTGGAAAAGTTCTAACAGCAAAACATCAGAAAACCTTTCCAGTTGCATTAATTATATTAAAATTTTAGATGTCAACAAAAGGTCAATGTGCCTATAAGCTTAAAACAGATGGCCCTTCCTGAAATTTCCGGTTCAATTTAAAAACTAAAATCTTTTTCCCTTGGCCAATCCTTACTTTCCATTTTGTTAAGAAAAGAAGCTAGCCTGTAGATTTTGGAGAAGGTTGAACTGTGCATTTCAGAGGTTCAGGCATGCCCAAGGAATGTAGAATTCTCAGACACTGAAAGTTGCGCCATTTCTTTAATATATATATATATATATATATATATAAAGGCAAGCAACAAGTTGAAAAGAAAGTTGTGCCATTTCAGGTTGTTGGTTCACCAACAGAGACAATATTCAGGAAAATTTGTAACATACAGTGCAGTCTGGTAAGCAGGGTTTGGGATCCAAACCCTACTTATAAGTTAAAACTGAGAAAAGGTGGTCTATGGTGCAATCTTGCCAGCAACACAAACTCACAAAAATAGGAAAAAATGAAAAACAAAACAAAAAAATGGAAAACGGTCACTTATACTCTGATCATATCAAGCAGCCACTTAACACCTTATGCTTTTGAGCATGAACCAAAGAATGATTTATAACACCCCAACACTTGGATCGAAATTGAAGTTATTCCCTCCAGACCTTAATAAAATACACACCTTATGCTTTTGAGCATGAACCAAAGAATGATTTATAACACTCCAACACTTGGATAGAAATTGAAGTTATTCCCTCCAGACCTTAATAAAATACACTTTTAACTACTTCACTAGAACAAAAAGGAAAAAGTTAGTCTCATGATTAAAATTATCAAAAAAAATTCCCATCTCTACCCCTAATTAATACCACAAATTTGAAAACATATGTTCCCACTATCCCCTCACTGGAAATTGAGAAGGGAATGTTTAGAATAAGGCAATTAATGCTCCACAAACTTATGCAAAGTGACTTATATTTAAGACAAACTATTTTAAAAGATGACCTATATAGAGGACTGGAGGAAGTAAACTCAATAATAAGAGAACATAGAGAGACAAGAGGAAGGGGAGTAAATCAAGGATAAGATGCCAAAATCATGGCAAATGAATGCATTAACTATACTTTGTTCTCATTTAGTTATCTGCATTGTCCTTCTTTTAACAACTTCTCTTTGTTAGAAGTAAAGAAATGAGAAACCCATCAAAAAACCTAACTTTTCAACTAAAACAGATGGTGTCTATTCTTGCAATTGCAAAGCATGTAACCTTTTCCTTTAAAAACAAAATTCAACAAAATCATATAAGCTATTTTCTTGACAACTACTTCTAAGCCAATTAAAGGTTTTTAAGAGAGCACCTTAGGCCTTAGTTTAGGATCTATAACCAGACTTCACAGCAATATTAACAAAATGTACTATGAAGAAAATAAAAACGATCACAAAAATTGTTGAAAACATAAAACACACACAATTACCTTCACTTCGTCATAGAGCTTCCTTTCCCATGCATATAGTCTATCCAATGTTGATGCATGACTTCCAGAATTCATACAAAAATTATCGAAGAGATTGCTTGTGACATCTTCCATGTCATCTTTTGAGTTTGCTCCTAAAGGATTCCTGGATGAAGAGGATCTAGAAGATGCTGTCCTATGCCATGTTAAGTACTTAACAGAGTTTTGAGCAGGTTCTGGGAAGATAAAACAAGAGAATTAAAATCCAGAAACAGCTTTCAAAAATCAGAAATATCAGATGTTTCTTAACTCTCAGTAATCCCTCCAATGCTAAATCCATGACAGTAATTTTAGAACATTTAAAGAGATTCAACAAATTTAATTTTCCCTCTATTTTCCTTTTTTCTTTACTTGCCTAAATTTAATATCTGAAAGTGAAACTCGTCTGTTGCATTATTTTTTGGTTAGTCATCAGATGCATGGATTTGACTTTGTGGAACAAATGCTCACTTGTGCATAGCCAAATTCACCAAACTAGAGTGACTTACATAAAACAGAAGATCACCTAATGGAAATCAAGGGGCAAAATGATTTCAGAAAATACGACATATACTTTTATTGTCAATCCTAAAAAATGGACATTTTTACAAGGCAAGGCCAAAAGGAAAATTTCTTGTACATGTTCTATATGGATAAACATTAATACCATGTCTTCTTAAATGAGTAATACTTTGAATTAGATGAAAATGCTACTTTATAATATCCAAAAAGAAGAAGAAAAAAGAACTTTTTATAATACTAAATAACACAAAAGTTGAAAAGAAAGAACATCATTCATGTTTCCTTACAAATTACTTACATATATGTTAGTATAGCCATGGTGAAGATTCCATAACACCCCATAATTTGTTCAATAAATTCCAATATACCTAGGTTTAGCAATAGCATATAAATGATTTCTATAAAGGCAGATACACACTATAAATTCCTAACGAACTTTCTGAATGATCAAGCAACCATTCATGAAAAATTGAAAGCAAAATTAGTGAGAAAAATACCTTCTGTAGTTTGACTTGGGTCTTCACCACACAAGAAACATGCCTTCCAAAATGAAGAAGTCACAGAACCACCTGCAAAAATCAAGGAATCTCTTATTTGTTTTCTGACTATTTCAGCTATAAATGAGTAACATAGTAATGGAATATATATTGAAAAACCTTAATATCCCTGTGACTTTAAGCTTGACCAACAACTGTTTTTTTCTTAATCAGAATTAAAAGAAGATTTTTGGTAATATAAATGTACCTTGATCTGATAAATGATGCTAGATAGGAACTATCTGTAAGATATATCCTAAGGAGTCATATTGACCAGTTGCTGTTTAAGAAATATTATACGCATTCTTTTCGTCAAAAAAGCATAACTTCAAAAGGGAAGGTGAATGCCATTCAAATCTTTAGCATAAGTTGATGCAAATATATTCACATTCTTTCAAACTTCAAACTATAGCTGATTTATATAACCAATATTAAAGTCACATTTATGATTCCTTATTGACATAAGCCTATTTAAAAAGTCTATGGATGTCAATGGCATAGGAGAGCACCTAAGTAGCATTCATAACCTCACCAATATGTTTGTAAAAACTGATCGTACGTAAATTACCCAGATGACAACCCTCCCTCACAGACAAACAAAAACACACAATAAAATTGGTTTTCTGTTTTTTTTTTTAAAAAAAAAAATATTTTGGGGAGCAGGGATAGAGCTAGTTAGACAGACAGAGAGAGAGAGAGAGATTACTTTCTTTTCCCAGGAACATTGGACGAAAATGCAACTTATTTGCTTCAAGCATTCTCGGAACTTCTTTACCAGATTCAGAAGCCCTTACAAACAGAATTTCAATTTCTTTCATGCTTGAAAATAAATCCTTAGGAGCAACTTTATCTTCACTAAGATTTTCTTTTTCCACTGGTTTATGTATTGCCTTAAGGTTAGCCTCCGTGGATTTTGCCTTTAATGGTGATATATTAGCAGAATTGCTCTTCTCTCCATTTGTGAGTTCTTCAGAAAGTTGATCCCTGGTCAGAGGCTTAACTGTGGTAGGTACAGCATCAGCAACAACCTTGTCACCAACTCTATTATTAAGATTCTCAAATCTTCGAACTAAGGTATCTGTGGCAGGCTCTTTATCAAACTCATCTTCAGATTCCTCAGAGTCTTCGCTTCCATGAGAAGAAATCTTCTCTTCATCGTCTTCCAAGTCAGGAATTCCTTCCTCCTCCCTTAGTCGTGTTATATCATCAGTGTTCCCCATATCTTGGTACATGGCTTTCCCTTCGTGGAAAGAAAATTGGTTGTCAATAGGATGGTAAAGACCAAAGAAATCCCATGGTGGAGCTGCAGCTGGAAGAGAAGAATCTTCAAATGCTGACGCTACAGTAGAACGAGGTGTGGCACTTTGTGGAGTACCTGATGATGTTACTACACCTATTATGGGTTCAGGTGGTTTTTCCTCAACTTTTCTAGAAGAGCTGCTGCCAAATTTCATATGATTTGCCTGAAATTTACTAGAGCTGGGAGGAGAGGGCATTGGAGAGAAGGTGTCAGCTGCATCTATTCGTTGTGAGTGTGACACAGAAGGTGAAGGGAATGAGAGCTGGGACAAGGTCTTCTCAGTTAATGCAAGTGGCTCTGGTGTTGCATTAGTGGAAGTGTATAATGAAGACTCGATTGGTGCTTCAGGTTCAGTGAATTTTCTCAAAGCCGTTCCAGTATTTTTCAATGACTGGACATATGAAACATGAGCAGCTGCTAGTGAGCATCGGCCATCAAGTGCTTGCCTAACGAACTTCTTCCTTTCACGGCAGAGCTGTAGTGCCTTATCATCCTCCATTTTAGAGCTTGAGGTTCCCATTACTAAAAACCTACTTTCAACTTTTTCTTCGTATAGAATTTCAGGGTGATGAGCTTCTATCTGAAAAGAAATTCAGTATCAAATACATTACAGAAGCAATGGGGGAATTAAGCCATATGATGGCAGACAAGACATCTAACCTGTTAAGAAATGCCAAAAAACAGTGAATAAAAAACTGTCCTTAAAACCACATAAAGGATTCTAAAAGATAACAAAAAAAAAAGTTGCGTCACAATTAAAGGTAGATGATTGATTATGTTATGGTAATATGGTCACATCCATGAAATGTCTTCATCAATCTTAATCAGGATACATGCAATCCAAACGCATCTGACTGGTAACATTGAAGAAAGCCCAAGTTAATGAAACCATCAAAGCACAAACAGCACCGACAATCGCTTAAGCAAAGCCATCCAATCTTCAGCATATCACACGAGAAAAGGGGAATCCGACCAATTCCCAAGCAATTTTGTGGGCCCTATCCCATCTGAAAATGAGGAGGGTTGAGGGGGAAAGAGAAAGGAGGGGATAATGTAGAAAAGGGGAAAAAGAATACTTGGAAAAGCTCTAAATAAGAAATATAAGGACCAAGGGATGAAATCAGATAGCAAGCTCCAATTATCCAGTACTTCATGCAACCAAAATACAGAAACCAATTGGTCATGGCGGGGTGAAAATTTGGTGCTTAACATCAAAATCAAGCCCCAAAAAAGATCCAAACTGCGGGGTGAAAAGGCAAGGGAATCCTACAAAATTAAAGAAAATAACTTTCACCCACACCTTTTCCCATCAAGCATGAAACAAGAATCGAACATACAAAAGGTATCAGATTGAATCAACACTGCACACCGACAAACAGGATCTTCTCCCTATTAAACCAAGCCCTCCAGGTTTTTGGTACGGAGAGATTACAACGGAAAAAAGGGGGGAAAGAATACATTCCCAGTGGGAGTCTGGGAGTCAAAGTACTTGCAGATGCAGTAAACAATGAAATAAAGCAGAAAAAAACGCATGGAAGAAGAATTAGAACAATTTCAAGTAAAGGATTGTAAACTCAATCACAAATCGGCAGCCGAAAGTTGGGGAAACCTCGAGAAATTCCAGCGCGTTGAATAATATTCAGATACAGTTCAGATAGCAAGAAGAGGCCGAATTCCCCAAAAAGCAAGAATAGTGAACCCAAAGGTAAGAGAAAAAGAATTGGAGAAAGGAATTTAATAAAGTAAAGGAAATTTCAGCGTACCGAGGCGGCAGTGAATTAGCGTAGGCAGGCCACGAACCTGGATTTCAGCGAAGACGCATGTAAGAGAATCATTGACAGAAATGGATTTTAGAGAGAGAAAGAGAAGGACTATTTACAGAGAGAGACTAGACTGATAAAGAAAGAGGAAGACGAGAATCTCTTCGGTCCATGGCCGCTTCCATGCAAATCGCACAAAGAGAGAAACGCAGACATCTTTAGTGTGAACAGTGGAGGCCATTTCAGCGGGTCCCACTCAGAGCCGACCCGGTTGCAGTAACGAAGCGTGAGGATCACGCGCTTAACGGTTCATCTCTGAGAAATGTTATTGTTGCCTTCTCGTAAAAGCACCTAGCATCACTCCACATAGATCTCGGACAATTGTAAATCATTCTATGCTTTTGTATTGAATTGAGATGACCCCACACAATGTTTTTTTAATTAAAGAGAAATATATCATTTAATTAAAGAAAAATATATCATATACAGATATACTCATCATTGCCAAACTCATCAGTTGGATTTGCACAAGTTTAGCATTTTTACGTTCTAACTTATAAAATTAAATCGAGTTACTGGTAAACTCGTTATTGTTGTAGAACTTGGTTAAACTCACGAGTTTATATCCGAGTTTTTTTACGTTTCCAACTTACAAAACCGTATTTACCAGGCTTAAAGCTGGTGTTAACATTCTCGAAGTGGCTTTAAATTTAAATTTAATAGAAATCTCTTTATTAAATATGACAAATTATGAATGTTGATAAATTTAATTTCAATTATTCAGATTTAAAAAATATTTAAATCAAATTTTTATTTTTTATATCTTAATTATTTAATTATGCACTATTAATATATATTTAATGGTAAAAATAAATTCTTACTGATTTACAATTTTAGTTTACGATACGAGTTTACCTCACTATTACGAATTTGATTAAACTTGTTAGTGCCTCCCATTGAAAAGGAATTATTGGTACATAATATAAGTAATCTAAGAATTATTAATTACTCATGCAATACTAAATGTAGACATAATTTGTAGTTGGACCAGAGATGATACTATTTTTCAATGTAAACATACTTATTGGTGATACATATTGGATTTCAAAGAGAGGATAGAGGTGACACATATTTGGAAAGGGCTAAAGTTATTTTTAAAAAAATTAATTTTGGGATAAATTTAATGAGTTGACTGGCTTTTGTTGACTTTAATAAGGTGGTTAAAACTAGCTTATATGCATACTATTGGATTTCAAAAAAGAGGATAGAGGTGAAACTTATTTGTAAAGGGCTGGATTTAAATTTGTTTTATCAAATTTAAGATAAATTTAATGAGTTGACTGTCATTTATTGGCTTTAATGAAGTGGTTGAAATTAAATTAGTTTATATACTTGAAGTGCAATTTATAAGTCACATCTAATATATTTTACCAGAACTAAGAAAGTCATTAAATCTTCCTAATATGTATTAAAATTTAATAGTTTTCCAACTTTATATATCCCTAATCTCAAGATTAGGAGTACATAACAATAAATAAATAGTAAAATTATATATTTATATGAAAATAATAATAATTAAATATGGGAAAAAAAACCTATCTCTATATAAATGGGAATGCGATTGAAGATGAAATAAAGAGTGTTACACAAGGACTTTGGACTCAAAATGGAGAGTATAGTTCAGTCTGGTTGGAAAGATTATCATTATTGTCCTTTTGATTCTTCATCGTCTTCTGATGTGATGTGATCATAAACGACAGATAAAATACATGCAAAAGTCTATCTCTTTAGATTAATGTAGATATTAAAAATCTAGAAATTACATTCAGTCGCTCCTAATTACAACACGATCTGATTTATTGTGTTTTTTCTGACTAAGTTAAGGAATTTAATTTAAACACACACACTCATGTTATTTAACACAACATTTTATTAAGTCACCCTAAAATTACGTCGTTTGGGGAGTTAGGAGAATTAATTAAAGGTGTTTTAGTAAAATTCAAATAACAAATACAAAAACAAAAATACAAACACACCATTTATTAATTAACTCCCAAAATGATTTAGTTTTGAGGTAACTTGACAAAACATTATATCAAGTGACATGACAAATAATGAACCCTCCATTATATTTATATATCACTTTGGTCCTATTCATAAATCTCTTGACCAAATCACACATACCAAAGAAAGGTAGGTAATTTCAATGATTATGAGGTAAATTTTCAACTTTATCCTCATTTATGAATGAGTATCTTTTAACTCTTTATTATTCTCTCTCTATTTTCATTGATATAATAATATGGGTAAAATTTCCACAATCTCATTTATTTGATCAAAAGAGACTCATAAATAAGATCAAATTTTTTTATCAAAATAAATTTATAAATAAGATCAGAGTGATATATGTAATTAGTATGTATCTTAGAAAGATTATCATATCAAAGTTTGTTTTTATCCGTTGTCCTCTGCTTCACTTCAGCACTGATTAACTTTAGTCTTTTACATGATGTGGGCCTGATGATAGGCACCTGATGTCTCCCCCTTTAGAAGTAATAAAGAAATTTAATATAATTTCATTAATCTACATTCTTATATATTATTGAAGGCCACCCAATTCATAAAAAGGAAAAATTAGTCTCTATAATTTCATTTAATTTTTAATTAGATTTATATAGTTTTTTTAATATAAAACATAAAAAATATCATTTAAACTTCAAAATTTCAAATCAAAGATTTCCTACTAAAAGAGTTGTCAATTGCGGTCTATCTTATTATAATTAATACATCAACTGTCAACAAGATTTATTTAAGATTTTGAAATTAAAATGATATTTTCTTACATTTTTTCCTTTCTTATAAATTCCTCAATATAGCTTTTTCAGTTACACGCGTTAATTTATATACTCATAATGTATTAACTTGTGAGTTTAATGATGTCAAGAGAACTAACATGAGTTACTACGTGATTCCAACAAACTCTTCATATAAATGAATTAAATAAGTAAGAATAAATAGATATAACGAAATTGATCAATTTCAATGGTATTGAACCAATTAATATCCACTACTCAAAATTCCTAAATTCAAAATTTCAAATTAAAAACCCCTTTTTCATTTTGTAGCAAATTCCATGTCACCTAATTATCATCGATCTATATCAACTCTAAATCTCTAATAACTAACGTATTATGAGCATAAATATTAACGTCTATAATTAAGAAAAGTATGAGGACTTGGTAAAATATATAAAACGACATGGATCTAATTAAAAATTAAAGGAAACTATAAGGATCGATATGTTTGTTTTCCCATATATGAATATTATGAACTTCAATCTCAAATCTTATTTAACATAAAGGCCTTATATTTAATTTATAATATTAATACAGAGATTAGATTTATCATATACATATACACACGACCATTAAAAAAAAAAAAAAAAGTAGATGGAAAGGATAAAGAAAGGTGTTAATGTGTGTTGGCTTTTGGCGAGACTACCTTTTTTGATTGATGCTTAAATATTGTGTTTGTGTCCATTGAATTAAAAGGATTTACCTAACATTCTCTTACTTTTGGAATAAAACCATTTAAATATAGTCTAAGAATGTACAAAGGAATATTTTAAAGGACCAATACAACCAGCCAAGTAATTTTAAAAGTACAGACAGACAGAGAGAGAATCTTAGCTCAAAATATTATGAGGATTTGGAGATGATATAACGTTACTATCACCTCCTCCGGTTTTAAATATAATATAAAGTTGATTTTTTTAGAAAGATTAAAAAAATTAAATAAATTAAAGTCCGATCATTTTTGGTTGATGTGAGGGCCTTATTGGTGAGTAATCTATAAATATCTTCTTAAGTACTTTTTGAGCGTGAAGGCATACCCCGACACGATGAGATACCAGGTGTCTACCCCCATCTAAATTTTTATTATACCCAAAAAAAAAATTACTTCATAGTATTTTAATTTTAATTTTTCTCTAAACTAATTAATTTAACTTGTAAACTAATATATAATATGATTAAGTAACTTATTTAGCTTCCTTAATTTAAAAAAAGTCAACTATATCTTATATTCACAACTTGGAAAGAGTATAAGATATGTAAATAGGGCATTTAAGTAAGTTGTACATTCTTACCCAAAATATTTAAAGCTAAAATAAACAAAGAAAATTATTACAATTATATGATAACAAAATTGATAATGCGTCTCTAGATATATATCTTCATGTTAAGACTTTTGTAGTATTAGAATATTAGCAATTTGTATCGGCGGTTTACTTTATTTTAAACAAAAATTGTATACTTATTTAAAAAAATAAAGATGTGATTTTTTTTCCTGAAGAGATAATGTATGCGCTCGTAAATTTTAATGATCAGCTTGAAATGAATAAAATAGAGAAAATTTTAATTATAACAATAATATGAAACTTTGAATGAGCCACTACGCATATTTTAAAAGAAAAATTCACATTCTATTATCAATGTTGGCCTATGTGCGGTAGGAACCTAGTTCATATAAGAACATAGTTTCCGGTCATAATATGTAAATAAGACTATACATAGGAGTATTTAATTGGGGTATACTTTGGAAGTTTAATCAATTTTAAGACATAAATAATGAGTTTTAAAGTTTTTCTCTAGTTCCAGTGAAACATTTTAGTAAGAGATTTATAAATAAGATAAGCGAAGAGGAGTATGGTCACTACTATAAAAAATGTTTTTTATGATAGTTATTATCGCCATATATAACGGTTTCAACCGTCATATATGTGGGTGCTATATTTATTCTACGCAGATAAATTATGGTTTTGATCGTTATTTATTCTAGACTTATTATAACAGTTATAATATAACACTTGTTATGTATAGAGGCTTGATAAGATCATGATATGCAAATTGCGGTGATAATAATTGATGGAAACACACAAACAATTGTTATAATATATGATAATGCTTGCACAATAGATAATGGTTCCGTTTTATATCTATTAACATATATAATGGTTTTTCCAAAACAACCATAATAAATTGGTAGTAATGCTAACTAATTTATTTAAAAAATCAATATATAAAGTTGACATAAATAATGATTGTTAGGTAACAATCGTAATGTAACGAAGCTAAAACTTTTTTAAAAAAAATTGTGTGTGTGTGTGGGGGGGGGGGATTTTGCTTTCAATATCCCTCGCATATACATTTGTACAAAACAAATCAAGTATATATATTTACATTCTCATATACAAAACAATAAACCAAAATATATTTACAGTCATTCATGTACATTTATACACTATTAAAACCAAAAATTTTAAATAAACAAATCAATATATATTTAGAAATTTATAGTCATTCGAAGGTTTTCCTCTCTCACTAATGTTACGAGAGATGTCACCAACTCTTTAGACACTTCTTCCATTTGTGATTTGCTAAATATCATGGAGGAGACATTAAAATATTGTGCTTAAAAGGGAATAATAGATGAAAGTTAGATATTGTAATATATAGCTAACCAAATGTATGTATGAACAAATTGAGCATATGATATAAGTATGGTACATGTTTCGAAATGCCAAAACAAACATATCAAAATGTAATCAAAGTTCTAAGTAACCAACTATTTAATCAAAGTTGAAGGAATACCTCATAAAGAAGTTAACAAAGCTTGTATTTGTCATCTCTTTATTCAGGACCTCAGAAACAAGCTCTTGGCTTACTTCTTCATGTTGGTGTAGTTGGTCGAAAACCTCTCTCTCTCAAATTTGATAGTTGGAAATGGGGTTCAAAGTGAAGAACTTGTCAATGAACTCCTGGAGAAACTTCCAAGCGGGTTGGCCAACGGGCTTATTATGTGAAGAAGGCTTCTTCTCGGATTGATCATTAGGGGTGAAATGCTTCCTCTTCTTGCACTAAGTGGGGGTCTTGGGTGAGTGGGGGGCTTAGACCGAATGTAGGGCTTGGACTGATTGGGGGTTGAACTTGCTGGGCAGCTTCTTTTGAACGATGGAATTCTTGATTGGCTTGCATATTTGAAGTAGACGGCAAGGCCACGCAATGAAGCTGCCCATAGCCCCTCCTAATGTATCCGTGTCTTTGATGGCCACATGGAGTAGATATCTGAGGTTGATATTGGTATTGATTTGTAACTTCACATGCTCATGAGGGATAGGCTCGTTGTGAAGCATGTTATCTTCCAAAGCAGTTGAATATGCGGCTTGTTGTAACTGTTTGGTGTTTAGGGCTATTGGCAAAACATTCAACTTCCAACAATCCCTCAGGAAAATCATGGGTGAGAGACACTTATGATTTTGTCTCATTGTTTCTAGAGCTTTTCATATATTTTGTCTATGTTATTTCTTCGAGGTTGTTGCTGACTATAATAGTTTTCCTTGGTCAATCTAAAGCTGACACCCTTAAAAAGACCAGGATGGTCAAGGCCAATGTCTTGGCCAATACGTTCTCATTCGTGGAAAAACAACCCTATACAGTAATTTCTTAGGACATGGCTTGTTGTGTATTTAACAATAATGTTAATATTGATAGTTAATTGAAGAAATTACCTCTATAAGTCAGGGATTAATATTAATACTTACCATTTTATTGATGACCTCCTTCATCTAAAGATTGTCATAAGAGCTATTTTTATTTTGTCTCGCCACCAACCAAAGTTCATGACAGGGAGGTCTACTACCATCCCTGCTCCTAGCAGACAATTGTTGAGCAATGTGAGTATACCCCGTTCCCCTACCCTGTAGGGATGCTTATTGTTCTTCACTCTCTCCTTATTTGCCCAACTTAATTCCTACGAAAATACTCAACACTTCAATTAATATTAAACAAATACATGCAGGTCTTATGAATTGTGAATAATTATTACCTAGAATGAGGAGTCGCAACATGAGATGATGAATTCTCTTCACTCATCTAGTTTGACCATGGACTGAAGATCCGGAGGAACTTCTATCTCATCGGCCTATTCAGGATTTTATAAAGACGCCTTTGTTAATACATGGCATAATGTGTGTAATGCTTGCCCGGCCTTCTTGAGGAAATATTTCTTAGAAGTTTCATCTAGATCATATGCAGACTACAAAGCACTCAATTCAAGTTAACATTTTTACAAGTGCATAATAGGTAATTAGCAGGCATATATATCTTACCCTCATATTGTCCCAACTAATGTAACATCCTCCATTTTACTTGACATAATACTATATAATGGTTTGATCAATAATTTAATAATACTTCAACATTTATCAAAATGACACCAAAATAAAACAGAATATGCTGAATGAGCCCTAACGTAGCAATATACAATCATCCAACATGTACCAAAAAGACAGAAGCACTACTTTCGGCAGAAGTAGTCTAAGCTTCCAAGGTCTTCCCTGATGGACCCGCACGGGAACTATCACCTGAAAAATGTTGTAACCATCAATTCAACTCATCATGAATACTAGTATGTGCTAGTGAGGTGCCATGTGGAGCAATTTTTATAATAAAGTATTAAAAATATAATTAACCAATATTCACATCACAAATTTCATATAATACATTATGTATCAAAATTTTCATTAACACAATTCCCAAGATACCTCCCATCAATCCAACTAAACCGCCTTATTTCCTCCGACTAGACCCATAGGCTAAGTTACATCCATGTTACGGTTACTCAAAAGCTCACCGGTCATGTGATGAGGACCGGCTAAAATCCTCAGAGCACATGTCCCAGACCATGGGCTTTTCCCCTCATTGAACATGTGGGGTGTCGTATGCCCTCGTTAAACTAATAGGCCAGTCCTTCATTGAACAGGTGGGACAATAGAAAGCCAACCATTGTGCACCAATGGAGGCCTCACCACGTGGTGGAATAACTACTTCATTTCTTCTCAATTCGACCCTTATCATAGTTATCACAATAAATAAATAACTCAATAGGGATTTTCCAAGATTTTCCATTCATATCATGTAATTAAAAATCATTCTCAAATATAGGTCATAATAACTCAAATCCCAATTTCTTATACATATATAAGTATATGCAAATATTTCACAATTCAAATCATAAGGTTCCACAAGACAATTTCTAATAAGATATTCATAACTATTTCACAAAATACTTACAAACAACATACTAATACACATAACAAGTGGAAAGTGGTTACCTCTCGCCAAAACTAACTATTATCACACTGCTCCTAATCCAAAAGCTCAAACACACGTCGAAAATCAATCTATCATAATCAATTGATTAACCATTAATAACTCTTTTAAAACTCAATATAATCAAAACTATAACTTATAATTTCATATAATTCAAAATATACAAATTTAATAATAATATATTATTATAACAAAAAAATGAAAATTACAGTTTAGTGCCACGAATTACAAAACTAACAGTTTAATCCCCTGAATTTTAAAAATAACAATTTAGCCATAATATTCCAAAAATTACAGTTTTGCCCCCAAAATTCCGTAAATTATAGTTTTGCCCCCAAAATTCCTTAAATTACATTTTGTTTCTTCATATATAGAAAAGTAAATTGATTAAATTCCAAGAATATCTCCCTAACCCAAATAAATTATTTTCATAACGTTTGATTGGTAAAAACATTTTATAAGTCATAAATCCTAAACTCTTTAAATAGAAAAATTCATTTTAAATTCCTATAACAACCAAACAATAAATCTAAACCGATGAAAATTTACTATTAACCATATACTACATATATATAGTCTTCTATTGTCAAAACTCAAAACTTTTCCAAAATCTTAACCCCAAAATTTTCACTAACCAACATAATAATACCTTCATTAGAAAGACAAAAATATATAGAATAACTTTTATGAAAAAAGTTTATTGAAAAGAAGCTAGTTTAGCTACCTAAATAATCTTATAAGATAAAAACATACCTTAAAAATACACTGAAAAGCCTTCAAACCTCTCTTTTTCCCCTCCTTCCTCACTCTCACTCTCGCCTCTCCTCTCCGAAGATTTTGGCCGGACCGAGTGTGTGTGTGTTATGTATGTGGGTGTTTAGTGTGTGTGTGTGTGGGGGGGGGGGGTATTTATAATCCCCCCCCCCCCAAACACACACGTTTTTTCCATTTTTTTTAATAAATAAGGTGGGAGGCATGGCCTCCCGCCGATTTATGCAATGCGGGCGTAGTGGGAGGCCATGCCTCCCACTTTGATATATATATATATTTCAAAAACTTTAATTTAATCATTTATTTTAATCCTAAAAAACAAATTAGGATATTATAACTAACGTCTGTGTACTTCTTCTCTTCCCAACCCCAATTACCCGACGTGATAGGAACGTTAATCTTTGTCGTTAAGTTGATATAGCTAATGAAGTGTGACGGCTCAAGAGGTTGACCCTCATTGTTCCATGTGACATCAAAATTAAGAATTTGTTTCATTCAAAAAAGTCAAGGCGCAGCGGCCTTACAATATCTCATATTCGTTCTAATGCTGGTTCTGAGGTCAAGTTTCTAGTTTTACTAGGCATAATATCAGTATTAGGGGGAATACCAGTACTAGGGCCATTATTAGTGTCAGAGGAACCAGAATTTTCCATTTTAATTGGAAAACAAAAACTCATTCAGTCAGTCACAAGGAATAGAGCGATGGGTTTTCAAAAAACAATGATGCACAACTAAAGTCTAAACCTAGCTAGGCAAAAGGAAGTAAGAAATAAGGAGAATGTGGAATGCAAAATGGATAATGGATAATGTGAAATGTAGGAAAAAAAATCATACCTAAAAATAAGGAGAACAGATCACGTGAAGGAATGTGATGTAGCTAGGGCTCCAAAATGAAAAAGTGAGTTAGGATAGTCAAAGTGACTCACGCGGCTGTCGGATTGAAGTTCAAAGAAAGCAATGAAGGATATGGTTCACTTGAAAGCAACTGTCGATGGCTAGAGAAGTCAACCAGGGTTGTGGAATTCTGAGGATGGTGGGTAACATTTGACCAAAGATGAGTGTGTTAAATGTAATAACTTGGGAATGTGAAAAAGCGCGAGATAGTGGGTGTTTTAGAAGACTTGGCGAAACATGCTTAGAATTATAAGTTTAGATTATGAAAGTTGGCCTTTTCTTACAATTTTTAATTTACAGCCATAATGAACCTTTGAACGTAAGTTCACATATTCACATTACAATTGTTAGGTTTTGTAAACGGTGACAATTTTTCCTTGATAACAGTTAGGTATTGCACATGATATTCTAAAAAGTGAAAAGTGATGTGTTTGACTTGGTAAAACTTACTCATGATTATAAGTTTAGAACCCTTATGAAAGGTGGCTTTTCTTACGGTTCTTCATTTACAACCATAAGGAACCTTTGAATTTAAGTTTACAATTTCACATTACAATCGTCGGGTTTTGTAAATAGTAATGGTTTTTTCTAAAAAGTGACAAGTTGACTTAATAACCATTATTTATTTGACTTTTTTTTATTATTAATTTTTGAAACCCATAGTACAAATAAACAATTAAAAAGAAAACAAGAGTGTGAATAAACAAAAAAAAAAAAAAAGTTATGAGGATAAAAGATCTACTTGTATCATCGATTAATCCTTTTTAGTAATTTGCCAATCTCCTCGATCAGAGAGGGTACGAGTGAGGTCAGTTCCTTCAAGCACTTGTCCATGCATCTTTGCTTTTCCACGTAATCATTGACTGTATGTTAGAGGCCATAGTTTGCATGGATGATGATGAACATCTTTTGGAAGATCTCTTGCATTTGTCCATGATAATGATTAGAAACAAAAGTTAGAAGTTAGATATGAGAAGTTGAAATAGAAGTGGATAAGTAGAGTTCATTTTTCAAACGTTTAAATAGAAAGGATTTAGTGGATTATCTTCTTGTTGAACTTGTCCTTTAATATTAAAGATCATTTCTGGTTAATTAAATAAAAGTGGAATGGAAAGTTCACAGGTTATCTAGCATAACCGCTTGAACGTGTCCTTTGGAATGGAAAGGGTTACGTTATAGAGCCGAACGTGTCCTTATAAATTGGCATAGTTACTAAATAAGTAATGGTCCTTTACTAATAACAGTGAACGTCCCTTGAAAAATGCATAACATTAGTAATGGTTGTTTATAACCGTTAAGTGTCAATTGTTTATTTTCTAAAATATTTTTGGGCTAATTTTCCTAATGATCAATTTTTTAATATTTAAAAAATAAAAAATGGTAATGGTTTTCACTCATCACCACTACTATTGTCCTTCTCCTCCTACCCTTCCCCCTTGCTTGGCATATCATCAATGTCTAAGGAAGGAGATGAAGATTCTGACTAGAAGTAATCATATATATAACCTGATTGTGATGAAGAATGAGATCCAACTTCATGTTTAGATTGTTGGTGTGGGTACTGAGATGCCTTGTGGAGCGGTCAAGGCTGGCCAACGTGTGCATCAAAGCCTTTATTTGAGGATGAGGTAGAAGAGGATGAGGAAGAGAAGGGGGATGAGCTTGTGGAATTGGTGGTGGTGGAGGAGGTGGGCAAGGATGATGAGGAGGAGAAGATTATAGAGGAAGAGGAGGGTGAATGTAAAGAGCTCTTTGACATCTGACTATGATAAATGAGAGAAAGACAAGGTTGTGTAAATGTGCTTCTTATAAAACTACCAAGAGCAAAAGGAGTATGTTAGTATAAATAGAGTTGAATACTTTCATCTAAAGTATTTAACTTAGACAACATGTATTTATTGTCAAACAAACAAGGTTATGAAAATGTGCCTTTTAAATTTATTCTTTACATTATGGTTGTTTATTATTGAAGGTCACTTTCGTCGTTCATAATTTACCGTCAATTGATATAACCGTTATGTTTATGTTTTTGCTAATATAAGGTTGGGAGTCGAATGTTTATAAGTGTTATATGAAGGTTGTCTCTTATGAACCATCATTTTTTAGCAAAATTAATGACGATTATTAACTATAATGTTATTTTTGTGTTTTCACGAATTTCACCTCGTAATACATGACGGTGCGCATAAATAATCATTACTTTTAAACATTATATATTATTCTACAACATCCGCTCGACATACATGATATTTATTCAATGTAACCGCTATCTATTAACCATTATATATACCCTAATATGTAGTAGTGAATCTAACATTAATAGACTTTCATAATGTTACTTTAGAAAATTAGGTTACTTATAGAAAATGTGTGTTAATTTCCTAATTAAATACCTTTTGTGATTGATATACTTATCAATATGTGAAAGGGGTTAATTCCTTACAATGTGGCAAACTAAGATTCAAATAGTCATTGTAAGACGTACTCGATATTTAGTGCATGATAATGCATTGAATGTTATTGCCTCCAATAGAAGAATATTTGTGCTTAAGGGGGAAAAACTCTCTCAATATATACATTCAGGTCATACATTTATGATCAAAGTAAATCTTTCAATTAGCTTCTACATTTAGATCCAAAAGAGTACCACATTTAGTTATAAATATAGGACAAAATTTGTAATACAAATTTTACTATAAACTTTTTCTTATATTTAGGATTGAAAAGAATATTAGAAAAGAATAATCAATCAATATCAATATAAAATATAAAAAGTGTTGAGCTATGTAAAAATGCATATTTTCATTCGAGTACGGTTCAAGCTCCTTTATAATTTTTCTAGAATTTCTGAACCCATCGTATTAAAAAATAGAATTTCTCAACCACAAATCACGCAAGACTATAAGTTAAAAATAAAGATGATGTAAGTAAGAGATAATATAAAAAAAATCAAGTAGTTTAGTTATTTTTTTGGATTACAAATAATTTATTTATTGATATTGATGAGAGTCAAAGCTTTAACAGGAGTAGCTCGGGCGCACCAAGTGAAACTTTAGGGGGAAATGTAATAGCCAATTACAAAGGGTTCAGGAATCTTACGTCAGCATCAAACTTTATTGTCCTACGACGATAGAGACTAAGATCATCACAATCTTTTACGGAAAATCCTTTTGAGGGACCTTTTTAGCAAAATAAATCCAAAAAGAGACCTAAGAATCTGATAATCTCAGAAAGGCTTCTTGATCCTTTTTTGGGTTAAATTCATTAAAAATTTACAACTAAATCGTCTCATTTATAACAATTTTTTTACTCGTTTGCAACTAAATCGGCCTCATTTACAACAATTTTTTTACAACTAAATCAGTCTCATTTACAACAATATCAGTCCTGATTAACAACTATATCAGTCTCATTTACAACTCACCAAAATTCTGATAAACCCAAAAAAGGACCAAGGGACCTTTCTGGGATGGTCGATTCTTAGGTCCTTTTTTGGGTTTTTTTTTTTCCAAAAAGGCCTCACAGAAGGATTTTCCCATCTTTTTAATTATACTCCGTACTTGTCATAATTACACTGACGTGGAAACACATATATGTATATTACTTTTTTAATCTTGCTTACCTTTACAGACTATAGATGCATGTGGACTACTTGGCTATCTATCGCAGACAAAAGATATAAAGTTATAACAGAATACTGAATCGTATGCTTTTTCTCAATTGATTTACCCTGTTGTACTGTAGAGTGTAGACAATATAAAATAAAGATAAAGGACAGAACTTAGAAAAAAGGTGTTGGATAGTTTAAAATAGGGAAAATGACTACAAAAATTTTAAATCCCAAAATCAATCTCAAATCAAATCAGGTTTGTTATAAAGAATTAATAAAATAATGATAAGACTTAATAAACAATTCACAACTGATTTTATAGGAAGTGCCTGATTTGAGATTTTGCCATTTCAATGGTCTTTTTTCCCTACTACATAAATCATTATATATAACTGTTATTATCTACCATATATAACGGTTCCGAAATGTCATATATGCAAGCTCTATAATAGCTTAGCATAGATACATTATGGTTTCAACACGTTATTTATGCTTAATAATCTTTGGGTATTCGACATTGTATTTTAAAAAGTGACGGGTTTAATAACTATTACTTATTTGATTTTTTTAATAATTTTTAAAGTTGATTATTCAATCAACCCCATAGTACAAATGAAAAACTTAAAAAAAAAAGGAAAAGAAAATAAGAGTGTGAATAAACTAACAAAATGTAAAAAGTTATGAGGATGAAGGACCCTTTGCATCATCATATTCATCATTCTCCGTTAATTTGCCCACCTTCTCGATCAAAAAACAAATAAAAGAGTTTAGTTCCTTCTAGCACTTTTCCATGTGTACTTGCTTTCCGATATAATCAATGAAGAAAAAAAGTCAAAATTTGGACTAGGAGTGGATGGATAAATAGAATTCATTTTTCGAACATTTAAATAGAAGGAGTTTTGTGGATGAAAATCGTGTCCTTTAGTATTATATTAAAGATTATTTCTTGTTGATTAAATAGAAGTGAAATGGAAATGGTTTCGAGGGTTATTCAGCAAATCATGTCATTGGGAATGAAAAAGGTTATGTTACAAAGCCGAACGTGTCGTTATAAATTGCAATGGTTAACATAAGTAATGGTTATTTACTAATAATCGTGAAGAGGCAATTTTTTTAAAAAAATATTTTTGGGCTACATTTCCCTAATAATTTATTTTTAAATATCCAAAAAAAAAAAAAAAAAGTAGTGGTTTTCAATCATCAATACCGCCTGTTGTTCCTCCCTATTGCCTCTCCCTCTCGCCCCACACATCATTGACATTTGAGGAAGGAGATGAAGGATCTTACTGTAAGTGATCATTTACAACCTGATTGTGATGAAAGATGAGGTTCAACTTCATGTTCAGACTGTGGGCGTGTCTAATAAGACACCTTATAGAGCGGTCAAGGCCTACCAACGTCTATAGCAGAGCCTTCATTTGAGAAGGAGGCAGAAGAGGAAGAGGTGGTGGTAGAGGAGGAGGAAGGGGAGGAGCTTGTGGTAAAGGAGACGGTGGTGGAAAAGGTGAGGTTTGTGGACGAGGAGGACAAGCATTTGGAGGACTGAGAAGGATAGGGCGAATGGGAAGAGCTCTCTAGCGGCTAACCATGACGAGGGAGAGAGGGACGAGATTATGAAAATGTGTTTTTTTAGAAAAGTACTAAGAACAAATGGAATAGATCAATATAAATAAAGTTGAATACTTTGCTCTAATGTATTCAACTAAGGAGAACTGGTACTTAATGTAGGACCGAACTAGGTTTTGAAAAATGTACTTTTTAGATTTGTTTTCTATATGATGATTCTTTATTATAAAATGTTATTTTTCTCATTCATACTTTACGGTCAATAGATATAACTATTATGTTTGTGTTTTCGCTAATGTAAGGTTAGACGACGAATCGTTTGTAAGTGTTACATAACAGTTGTTTCAAAAGAACCGTTACTTTTATCACTAAATAAATGACGGTTATTAGCTATCATCGTTATTTTTGTGTTTTCACAAATTCTGTCTCGTAATACATGACGATGCGAATAATTAACCGTTACTTTCAATAGTTATACATTCTTATGCCACCCTCATCTCGACATACATGATGTTTATTAGCTATAATCGTTATTTATTAAGTGTTATAGATGCTTGAATCTATAGAAGTGTTTTGTCATTCTCCCTTTAAAATAAGGATTTAGACTAATTTTTACAATTTTTGTTCTTTTTTGTTTGAGATAAGGGTCTTAAATGCCATGGAAGTTTTCGCTCAGGAGCACTAGTAAGGCGAAAGTTTTTTTTTGGACAAAAAATGTCATGGAAGTTTACAAAATGTAGCAATTTTGCCCCTCCGTTAATTTTGACCGTTAAGTTTAACTGAGTACACACGTGGCATGCCACCTCATCAATCAAAAGAGTTAAGTATCATTTTTGCCCCGGAAGTTTACAAAACGTAGCAATTTTGCCCTTTTGTCCCCAATATTAAATTTGACTATTAAATCAGTCAAAGACCACACATGTCATGCCTTGAAAAGTTCGAACTTGGAGTCAGAGAAGGAGATCCTTGAGATGTTGAGCTCAAGGTGGCTAGAATTTGTGAAGCCGAACTAGTCAAAAGGACTGAAAGGTCACGTAAAACCAGAGAAATGATCACTTATGATCTAAGCAAATGATCGTCTATACAAACGTAAATATTATCATTATTGATTTATTTTACTGAACCAATTTTTGGAACAATTCATTTCTCGTTTTGCGTTTCATTTTCTTAGATTATAAGTGATGTTTCCTCAGGGTTTTGCGACAGACATTTCAGTCCGTTTGACTAGTTCGGCTTCACAAATTCTGGCCGCCTTGAGCTCAACATCTCAAGGATCTTCTTCTCTGACTCCAAGTTCGACCTTTTCCAGGCATGACATGTGTTGTCTTTAACTGATTTAATAGTCAAATTTAATATTGGGGATAGAAGAACAAAATTGCCACGTTTTGTAAACTTTCGGGGCAAAATTGCTCCTTAGTGAAAACTTGCAGGGCAAAAATGATACTTTTGATTGATGAGGTGGCATGTCACGTGTGCACTCAGTTAAACTTAACAGTCAAAATTAACGGAAGGGCAAACTTGTTACGTTTTGTGAACTTCCGTGGCATTTTTGATCCAAAAAAAAACTTTCGTCTTACCAGTGCTCCTAAGCGAAAACTTCCATGGCATTTAAGACCATTATCCCTTTTTGTTTTTACAAAGATTATTCTTTTGTCATTGTAATTTTTATTCAGTTTTAACCCAGTCTCTAAGTTTTAATTTAATGTAACTTAATCTTTATAATTTTGACTTAGTTCTTAAAATTTGACTTGATATCCTTGTCCATATAGGTTAACTATTTAAAATAGGGTTAAGATTCAATTTTACCATAAAGTGTAAGTGTAGGAGTTGTGGTTATTCAGAAATTTTTTTTTTTTTAGATTAATATTGCCTCAGAAGTCATGAAAAATGAGCAAATCCGCCTCTTAACGTAAAAAATGTCAACAATCAGCGCTAAATTTTTAATGATGATTTTACTAATTTGTTTCAAACACTTTTTGTGGTGTCATTGATCCAATAAAAAAATTCCCATAGTTCCATGTGAAATCTCTAGGACGTAAAATTTGATTTTAATCCTTTAAAATATTAATCACTATATTTTAGAAAATCAAATTGTATATTTTCTAAAGCTTAAGGACTAAGGTTTGAAATGGTTAAAACTATTTAGAACCAAATTTCAATGAGTTAAAATTTAAGTGTCAAGTTTCAACTGAGTTAAAATTATAAATATTGAGTTGCATTGAGTTAAAATTAAAAAACTAAGTTATAACTAAGTTAAAATCATAGGGATAAAAATAATTTTCTTTTCTTTTGTATTATTACATCACACAATTGCATAAGAAAATTGACAGATATATGGGTTGGAATAGACTCTCCTAGCTATTGTTCCGTCATAGCGAGGAACGAAGTATTGACGGTGTGGTAGATTCATTGTTTCAAGCTTTAATAGTTTATTCAAAATAGTTGTATTTGGGGTTTAGAATGTATTGAGATCATGCAAGTCTTATTGTGGTCAGTGGAAACTTAATGGTGTTGATTTCTCTTCCTTTTTCTTTTGTCTTTACTTTTTATCTCAACCGCTAGATTGAAATTTAAACAATCTGTGTCCATGATCGCCATGGAGAGCTTACTTGGAATTGGAAGTCACATAGGATGACTTAATTAGGCGATGGGTGAGTTATATATGAAATTATTACTCCATCCGGTCTTAATTATAGGAACACTTTTGTAGTGTAATTTATACTAAAAAAGTGTTTTTATAATTAGGACCGGAGATAGTAACATATTAAATAGAAAAAGACTATAACTAGATTTTTAACCTGCTAAAATTTCATAAACTGATCCATAGCAAGTTATAGCAAAGGAACTGAGACGTAATTGAGTCCAAACTTAAAGGACTAAAGTATTAGTTTTTTTCAATAATTTTTTATTGCAGTCTTTAGATTAATATTTATCAGTTTTGAAGTAATATATATATATATATAAAATAATAATTTGATAAAAGTACCAAATCTACGCTGCTCAGATTATAATCGAATGACTAAGATTAGAAGAGATGGAAAGTGGAGAAGAAATGATGAGATAAAGTATTGGAAAGAACCCGAATCCTCTGACTCATAATTATGTTATTCTTATAGTACTGAATATAAGATAAAATTAACTTCTTTAGAGAGATTAATGAAGTTAAATAAGTTATTTAATCATATAATATATTGTGTATCATATTATATCAGTTTATTAGTCAAACTAATTAGTTTGGAGAAAAAATGAAAATTCTAAAGTAATTTAATTAGCTTTCTTAATTTCTAAAAAAAAAAAAATTTAACTTTCTTAATTTCTCCAAAAAAATAACTTTGTCTTATATTTAGAAACGATACCGAGTATATAGTTTCTATTCATCTCAGCAATGTTAATTGAAGCAATACGATAACAGTTTTTTTTTTTTTTTTGGATAAAAAAAGTTTATGTGGGGGTAGATATCGGTACCCCACCAAGGTCAGAGTATACTTTCAGACTCAAAGAATGCTTACAAAGGTTTTTGACAGTTTTTTTTTGAAAAATGTACAATCACCCACCAATGAGGCCCTCACATCGACTAGAATAATCGTCCACGACGGTACAACACCACTAAAAAAAATAATAATAAAATATTTAATTATATTAAAAATTATAAATAATAATTCTAATTAATTATAAATAATAAAAAGAATAAATAATAATTTTAATTAATAATTAGGGAATTAGAATATTTAAAATGTATTGAACCTCCTCCCTTTTAGAGTAAATTCCGATATATTAGCTAACTGTGTCAATCCTTATTGGCCGATAACAGTTTTTTAATCTTGCAGCATGTGCCAAACGGGACTAAAGGTACAAAAGAACTTCTTGGTTTGGTCAAAAAATAATAATGAATCCGAAGATGAGGTTTATGAATATTCAACAGGCGTGCATGTGAATAGGAATATAGGATCCAATGATAGAACATCACACCAACTTTTTTCTTAAATTAATAATCTAATTAAGTAAACCTTTAATTAGTCAATTAATTAATATTTAGGAATCTTCCATGTTGTGTACACCTGGTGTTTTATAATAAATTAGTAAAAAGGGGATGGGGTTAAATTTGAAGATCCTATAATAGTAATTATTGTTCTGGACATGGATTCTATCAAAATGGGAAATAATATCATCATAAAAATTAAAAAAATAAAGTTAAATTCATTGACCACATTATTAAATTTAGAGAGTGTGTGTGTATAAGATATGAACTGATGAACGTATATTTATTCTATTAAACAGTAATAATTAATCATCTATTCATCTTAATTTTGCAAGCTCTATATGAGAATGTTGATTATTTTATATTCTGCTCATGAGGTTTCAACTTTTAACCTCACTTTTCAGAAAGTTTTAACGAATACGTTTGGTGTCAGTTGGGTTGTAAGAGAAGATTTATGAATACTGATATTTTTTTGTAAAATTTATATAATATATTGATATATTAATTGTATTAATATTATATATTTTGGAGTAAAGTTTCCATTATTCTTTTTTTTTCCCCTCGAAAAAGTTGCCATTATTCACTGCCCAAGGGGCGTGACTCATTTTGTGAGGAATATTGATTTGTCACGTTCCCTTGAGAAGAACTAGTCAATTGAAGATTTAATTTTCAATATTTGTCTTTGGAGGAAGAACTTTCTTTTTTGTTGTCAATAATAAAATACACTTTATTTTTTTTTTTAATATGAAAAAATTTAGGTGGGGGTAGACACCTTTTTTGTTGTCAGTAACCATACCCCAAAAGGGGATGGGGCATACCTCCTCACTCAAAAAGTACCTCCAGGACTCAAAAGAGGTACTCACAGATCGCCTACCAATGAATTTTTCACATCGACCAGTGGGTATCGAACCTTCTCTCTTTTGGGGTGAAGGCTGATGCCTTAGCCAACTATGTCAATCCTAATTGGCAAAATACACTTAGTTCATAAAATAGGCCAACCGAATATTGAATTGAAAAGGCCCGTAGCTTATATTTTAGGAAAATCCTTTTAACGTCTTAAGGATTAGAAAATGTTAAAAAAATCTTAAAGAAAATTCTGATACAAATTTTTTTTTTAAGATGTTGTTAAAACCTACAAATAGAGTTATCAATACCCTATTGAAGGAGTTGTTAATGGGACCCTTTTAATATCAGAATTTTTTCTAGAATTTTTTAACATTTTCTTGGTCTCTTGAACCTTAAAGGGATTTTTCTTATTATTTTTATAGTCCTACTAGTCCAATCGTCAATCAAACTAGTGATGTTTTCGTAATTAAATAACATCAAATCAACCAATAACCATTGGTTGCAAGTTAAAAGGGACTTACTCTCCCTTAACCATGTTTTCGGTTCGAGGTGTACGAATAGAGAAAAAGGTGTTGGGAGCTCTTCTTCTACGACCGTGGGTCTGACTCAAGGGGAAATCCGTATTAGTTGAAACTGAAAGTTCTAGTTCAACTGGATGGGGTAAAAAAATGTCAAATAACTTACTAATAAATATTAATTGAGGTTGTAAATGGCCTCACCCCGTATAAAGGAAAACACAATTTTAAATATCAGAAAAAACACTTATTAGGAGAGATGAAAACTCTTTATATTCTAAATCTCAAAAAGAAAAATCCTTAATTAAATCAAAAACATTAATGAGTTATAAATAGTTACTAGTAATATTTTTCTTATATGAACAGTTACCCTTCTTCAAGGCTAAATGCATAATTTTCTTTTTTTGACCGTTGGTGTTTTCAGTGAAATGTCCTGTTTTTTTTTTATAAAGAAAATGCAATTTAAATTATATTCTTTTCATCTCAATTATGTGTGTATCTACAAATTTCTATATTATATCACAGTATTACATATGTATTTAATTTATAATAGGGAATTCATTTTATATTAGATAAAAATTTTGGACTAAAAGTTGAAAAATTTAATTTGGATTAGGACGCAAATTTATTGGAAGTTTTCGATGATGAGTAATGTTGCCCTCGAAATTTCTTCAGATTGAATGTTATCTCGAAAATTTCAAAACCTAGTAGTGTTGTTATATATAGGGATGGAAATAGGCCAGGCCAGGCCAAGCGCTTTGGCTAAAAAGGCGAGCTCGTAATAGGGTTAAAAGGCTCGAGCACGGGCCTAAGCTCGAACGAGGCTTTTTTTAGGCTCGGGCCTGAGCCTTTATAAGGCCTGGTCAGGCCTGAAGCCTTTTTAAAGGCCTACTTACAATGTAGGCCTTTAAAAGGCCTCATATTGTAGGCTTTGAAGGCCATAAATAGGCTTCATGCATTTTGAGCCTATTAAAATCTATATAAATATAAGAATGAAAAATAAATATTTTGTTATTATATGATATAAATATAAATATATATATATGTAATGTGTAAACAGGCCAGGCCTGAACGCTTACAGGTCAGGCCTTAATAAAAAAGGCCTGGCCTATTTACACATAAAGGCCTTTAAATAGGCCTTAGCCTGGCCTTTTTAACAAACAGGCCCGGACGACCAGCCCTAAAAAGCTAATTTGTAGGCCGCCTGATAGGGTCCGGCCTATTTCCACCCCTAGTTATATACCATTAGGAATATAACATTGATCGTTAATTTTTAAACTATAACGGGTAATATTACTCCATTTTAACATTTTTGCTGTAACACTGCTTCTCACTAAAAACTTCTGGGCCAAATTGTCACTTTAACCCATTTAATATAAAATTCTATATATCAATATAAAAATTCTATAACTTTGATAAAATTTAAAAAGTGTGAAATTTATTCATTAAATAATTGCAAATTTTGATCTTGACTAGGCATTTGAATTACTAATCAGCAATTCAGCCACCCGCAAAAAGTAATATTAATAAATTAATACTTATTATAATTATGATATATATTTAGATGAGTTTCATTAATATGATAAATATCTTATCTCCTTGTCAAATCCTTAGCATGCAAGCTACTTGGTGGGGGCAAATAGAATTAATTGCCAATTATCAACTTATTTATTCTTAGTCGGCTCTCCTTCACGTGATTTGTCTACTTTTTCTAGCTTTTAGGTACATTATTCAGAAAAAAATAGATATAAGGACATGAGAGTTTAATTGGTAAATAATTTATTTTTATATGAATACTTCTTAAGCATAAAACATGTTTTGGATGTATTATTTACTTCCCCTTTTCTTGGCCATGTTTTAGAGACTTTAGTTGTATAATTATTTTCATTTTATATATATTTGATCATTTTATAGGAAAAAAAAAAGTATATGTTTTGAACGGGGAGGGTAGGATCTAACACCCGTTTGGTACATGAATTTGGTGGGAAAGGAAAGGAACATTAACAAGTTTCTTCGTTTGGTATGCATTTTGGATAAATCTTTTTGAGAATCCAAGTTTTCGGGCCCACCAATCTTTCCTTATATGTGGGAAGATCAGATTCCACTAAAATTGGTGGGATCTCAAATTCCTCGTTCACATTTTTTGACAAATTTACCTCTCAAATTTGAACATGGTTTGGAAAGTTTGAATTTAGCGGTTTTTTTTTTTTTTATTTTTTTTACACGAGTTTGAACTTGATAACAGCATTTTTTTTTAAAATATATTTTAGTAAAAAAATTATTTTTCTTTTTTATTTTAAATTAATTACTTTTGAGGGCAAAATAGACATTTCTTGATTCTTTACTAACTACTAACCTTTCATTTTCTTCCTATCAAACAACTCATTTTCCCTTATTTTTCAAAATCTTCTTTTCCCTTCATTTCCTTCCTCTAAGTTCCTTCCTCTCTTCAAACTTTATACCAAACGGAGCCTAACTCACCAAAGTATTTCCTCAAAAAACGTGAAGAACGAAAAGAGAAAAAAGGGCTTCATATTAGTTTAGACAATAGTGGGTAATAATTCTAAAATTTAAAATCCATATATGTGTGTATCATATCTTAAAGGGAAAAAGACAGAAAAAGAATTTTGAAATCGTAACATTTTAAATTAGGTTTCATACTAAAACATGATAAGGGAATGAAGAAACTTGATAAACAATTCACAACTCATTTTTTGGAAAATATCAGATTTAAAATTTTGTAAATTTAAAGTTCTTTCCCCTATTTTATGAATACTGATATTATTTTTATAAAATTTATATTATATATTGATATATTAATTGTATTAATATTATATATTTTGGGTAAAGTTGCCATTATTCACTGCCCAAGGGGCATGACTCATTTTGTTGGGGAGTCCACTGATGTAGCACAAGCTGCCATACAATCAAATCTAAAAAGGTTGTACGTGAGGAAAAAAGAAGAATATTCTTCTTTTTCTGTTAAAAAGTAAATCAGGTTCGGATAAATAATAGAGATTTTCTATTTTAAATATGTGATTGAAGGCTTAATTTTTCTATACAGACCATGGAACACTAACTGTAGGCATATCACCTATCATAGATTTAAACATTATGTTCAACATTGATTTGTCACATTTCATCAAGAAGAACCAGTCAATTGAAGATTTAATTTTCAATATGGGGTTTAAAATTCTCATGTTGCATGAGAAGAAGAAGATTCATACACACACATGAAATAGTGGGACCTATATATATATAATGAGCATTATATATATGTGTGTGTGTGTGGGTCCCACCATTTTATATGTATGTAACATAAGAAAACATTTTTCCTATAACATGAGAAGTGTTTTCCCTTTCAATATTTGTCTTTAGAGGAAGAACTTTCTTTTTGTTGTCAGTAATAAAATACACTTTCTTCCAACAGGAATAAAATATACTTAGTCCATAAAACAGGCCAACCGAATAATGAATTGAAAAGGCCCGCAGTTTATTGTTTTGGGAGAATCCTTTATAAGGTATTAAGTACTAAAAAAATGTCAAAAAAGTTTTAGGGAAAATTCTGATGTCAAAAAAATATTAAGGAATTATTAAAATTTATAGATAGAGTTTTCAATGCCCTACTGAAGGAGTTTTTAAGGTGACCTTTTTTATATTAGAATTTTCTTTGAGATTTTTTTGATATTTTTTTAATCCCTTTGGATCCTAAAGGGATTTTCCTTATCAATTTTAAGGTCCAGCTAGTCCAATCGTCAATCAAACTAGTGATGGTTTCGTAATTAAATAACATCAAATCAACCAACAATCATTGTGAGTAAGTGGAAGGGACTTGTTCTCCCTTAACTATATTCTCAGTTCGAGGCATAAGAATGGAGAAAATAATGTTGGGAGCTCTTCTCTCATGACCATGTGCTCCACGTGGGGTGAAATCTGTTTAGTCAAAAAAGCGAAGGTTCCGATAAAGTGGGTGGGATTAAAAAAAAAAAAAACATCAAATCACTTACTAATAAATATTAGTTGAGGTAGTAAACAACCTCACCTCATATATAGAGAAAAAAACACAATTTTGAATATTAGAAAAAGCACTTATTGGGAGAGATTAAAATTCTTTATACTCTAATCTCAAAAAGAAAATTCCTTAATTAAATCAAAAACATCAAATGAGTTATAAGTAGCCAAACTAGTAATATTTCTTTATATGAACAGTTAACCTTCTTCAAGGCTAAATCAGTAATTTTCTTTTTCATTTAACCGGTAATGTTTTTAGTGAAATGTCCTTTTTTAAAAAGAAAATACAATTTAAATTATATTCTCATCATTTCAATTATTTTTGTATCTACAAATTTCTATATTATATCATAGTATTACATATGTATTTAATTTATAATAGGAAATTCATTTTATATTAGATAAAACTTTTGGACTAAAAGTTGAAAAATTTGATTTGGAAGTTTTCGATGATAACTAATGTTGCCTTGAAGTTTCTTTAGGTTGAATGTTATCTCGAAAATTTCAAAACGTGGTAATATTGTTATGTACAGTTAAGAATATAATATTAATCGTTAGTTATAACGGGTAACATTGCTCCTCACTAAAAATTTTGGGGCCAAAGATTTTCACCTTAACCCATTTAATATATAAATTCTATAATTTTGTTAAAATTTTAAAAAGTGTGAAATTTATTCATTAAATAATTGTAAATTTTGAACTCGACTACGAATTTGAATTAGTAATCAGAAATTCAGCCTCCCGCAAAATGTAATATTAATATATTAATACTTATTATAATTATAATTATAATATATATTTAGTTGAGTTTAAATATTCATCAATATGATAGTCAAATCCTTAGCATGCAAGCTACTTGGTAGGGGCAAATAGTATTTTATTTATTCTTAGTCAGCTCTCTTTCACGTGATTTGCCTTCTTTTTCTAGTTTTGACTTTTCGGTACATTATTTTTTAAAAAATAGATACAAGGAAATGAGAGTTTTATTGGTAAATATTTTTTTCTTATATGAATAGTTCTTAAGCATAAAACATATTTTGGATGTATTATTTACTTTCCATTTTCTTGGCCATGTTTTAGAGACTTTAGTTGTATAATTATTTTTATTATATATATATATATATATTTGATCATTTTATAAGAAAAAAAGGATATGTTTTGAACTTGGAGGGTAGGATCTAACTCACCAAAGTATTTCCTCAGAAAACGTGAAGAAAGGAAAAAGAAAAAAGGGCTTCATATTAGTTTAGACAATAGTGGGTAATAATTCTTAAATTTAAAATCCATATATGTGTGTGTATCATATCTTAAAGGAAAAAAGACTGAAAAAGGACTTAAGTTTGATAATGAAAGTTAATTAGGGAATGGTGAAACTTAATAAACAATGCACTACTCATTTTTTAGAAAATACTTGATTTGGAATTTTAGAAATTTAAAGTTCTTTTTCTGTTTTTTCCCTATTTTAAATTTAGAATATAACTCTCAAGTGTGATTTTTATATTTCAGCTCTAAAAAACTGATTTTAAATAATTCTTTCTTAATTTAATTAATATCTTCATTTTTCTAATTTTTATGAAAATTATTAACCATTATATGTCAAACAAAAGTAATATTTATTTTTTGCCGGGAAGACTTTTACCGACAAGTAAAAGAAGAATGACTGATGAGAAATTAACACCACATAACCCAAAGCATTGAATACCAGATAGAATCAGATGTAATATGATATAAACTAGGAAAAATAACAGTTAGGTCTCAAGAACCATAAAAAATAGTAAAAAAATCCCAACAAAAATTCACATATCAAAAAAGTTTCTAGGGACTTTTTTGATATTATTTGTATTGAAACAAAATCTAGATTTTTAAATTTTGTTGTAAATATAACATTTCCTGTTGTGAATATAACTTTTTCTCGTTATAAATGACCAGATTTTAAATTTTGTTGTGAATATAACATTTCTTGTTGTGAATCTACCCCTTTTTTAGTTGTGAATGACCTTTATACGCTTAAAGACTTGAGTTTGAAACAAGATCCGGATGTTTAAATGTTGTTGTAAATATATCACTCTCTGTTATGAATATAGCTTTTTTCTATTGTGAATGACCAGGTTTTTAAATTTTGTTGTGATATAGCACTTCCTCTTGTAAATATAACACTTCCTATTGTCAATACAAATAATATCAAAAAAGTTCCTAGGGACTTTTTTGATATGTGAATTTTTGTTGGAATTTTTTTGCTATTTTTTATAGTCATTAGGACCTTGGCTGTCATTTTTCATATAAACTACATATTTTCTTTTTTGTCGGACAATGAAAATAAAAGAAGAAGTTTTTTTTTTTTTTTTTGATATAAATAAAAGCAGAAGTTATAGAGTGAGATTAAATGAATCTGAATTATGGACCACAGAAGGTTCAATAAATCTGGATTCTGGACCACAGGAGCTTCAATGTTTCACCAAGAAAATTAAAGAGGCCTCAGCTAATTTGAGCATAGTATGGAAGGTGAAACTATTATGCCCTTGAGTTAATTTAGGAGTTAGTTAAAAGCCTTTTCTTCCATATACATAAGATCTCAATATACTTTGCCTCTCAAATTCATATGTTTTTCCTAAACTAACCTCCTGTGATTGCACATACTGAAAAGAAGTTTCCATCAATGATGATTAGTGAAATTAACACATTTATATAAATAACTAACTAAATTAATTTCCTTAATCTCTGTAAATAATCTATGACATTTTTTCAAGGTTATTAAAATCGGACCGGTCAGTGAACCAATCGGGGTACTGGGTCAAGGGTCAGTGGGTCAGACCGGAGTCAAACCGGAACTAAACCGGGGTCAAACCGGTGAGAAAATAAAAATTCTAGAGTTATTAATATGAAATTAAAAAAGTTTAAAATAAAAAAAGAGGAAATGCATAAAAGTGGTTCAAATTTCAAAAGCAAAGGGAGGTTGAAATTTAACTAGGAATGCAAGTAATAGACGCAGGAGGTTGAAATTTAACTAGGAATGCAAGTAATAGACGAATACTATTGACATGACTTATCAATATTTTCTCTGCCAAGCACGTTTACCCATGCCTGAACACATTCACCCATACCGCACATTCACCCATGCCTTCAATTTACTAACCCTTTAATTTACCTTCCATATATCTTTTATCCTAACCAGAAAACGTTGTTATTTTTCTTCTTCTGCGTCTGGCTTCGATTTTCTCCCCATCTCTCGCGTTCAGAGCTTCTCCACCATCTTTTACCCTAAAAGTCGTCGGATCAGAGCTGAGCCCTTCACCGGAACGTTCTAACTCTGATGATCGAGCTTCTTCACAACATTTCTCTTTGGCTTCACAGAATCTCAACATTTTTTGTGTTTGATCTGTTGCATGTCACCGTTGTTCGTCTCTTTTGATGTTATCTCTTCTCACCGGATCTGTTCACATCTGCTCTGTTATCACCAGATCTGTTTCTATCGGCTCCGTTTCTCTCCATCTCTTTCTTTTTTCTTTGTAAACGTCTTCAATCGCCATTTTTGGAGAGGGGAAAAAAAAAGAAGCTCTAACCCGGTTTCTATGGCAGACCGGACCGGTTACACGGCCGGTTCGCCGGTTTCCGGTCTAAACCGGCCGGTCCGGTCCGGGTTTGATAACCATGCATTTTTTACTAGAGAAAGTATATGTCAAATTCCAGCTGGAAAAACTAATCTTAGACTTGACTTGGTTGAACTTGATTGGGTAATAAACAGCCAAATCACATCCCTAATTAATCATAACCAAAGCCGATTCTGGTGAGTGTGATTCAAAGTAGCAAGATATGGTATATAATGCTTCGCCTAGTGTTACCCAGTTCCCAAGAAAACAAAGACATCATTGATTTTCGTCAAGCCAATGAACATGTTGCTTTTCTAGCACATGTCAAAATGAGTTGAGCAAAACGTACACATTTCAGTCAATATCAAAGTAAACGTAACAATAAAAAGATTTTGAACTTGATAGCTAAGAAGCTTTGGAATTTTCAGAGGACTAATGTGGTCGCAGTCTAACATGTAATGAGCATATTTCTGGATTTTCAGATATTCAAGGGTGGCCCATTGTACAAAGTTCCACCAGATTGGGTCTGAGAGAGATAGATACACGGAGCCTATGATGCACGGACACATGAATTTTGGGGAGAAGAACGTGTCCCACACGCGAATTTTCCGGATACACAAATTGAACTGAAATTCGCGAATTACACTGGTCAACAAGTCAAATCGCGTTTTTGTTATTTTATCAAAAACTGAAGGCGTTTTCTTCTTCCTCTGTCTGAACTCAACGTTGACTACTGTGAGTGTTTTCTTCTTCCTCCTTCTTTGCGCGCGTCTTTGCCAAGACTGTGATGGCGTCTTCCGCAGGGACGGTGGTCCGAAAGTTGGGGGAAAGATGGAAGGATCGCCGTGGCCGAGAAAGGTAGTCGGCCTTACATCTTCTTTGCCTAACGTATTTATCAAAGAGACAACTGTTCAAATGGATCTAGAAGATTTAGGATAAGGTGTTGATTCGGCTGTCGGTGTTATTCTAGGATATTTCAACTGATATCGGTGATTGTTTTTCTGTGCTGATAATTGTATAACACCCAGCACCGATGTGGGAGGAGGAGAACATCGGTGATGTGTTATGAGAGCCCATATATTTTCTGTACTGATAAATACACTCCTCTTAAGTCCAGATTGGCTGGCGCAAGTCCTTGGTAGAACTGGGCTAAGTGGGCTTTGATATATGGGCTCTGATAGATGAGAACTGGGCAGATAAGAGCCTTATGGAGCTTTATGTAGAACTGTATACACCCTTATACTAAAAATATTATTTAATACTAGGACGTGCCAAAACGTGTCGAAATATTATTATTTTTGAAGTAACGTGTCGATGTTACGTATCGGTAACGTGTCGAAAAAGCCGTGTCAGTGTCGGTGCAACATAGCACGCAGCCTTACCCCCACACAAGTGGAAAGACTGTTTCCAGAATTTAAACTTGTGACCTTAAAGTCATATGACCTTACCACAGCCTTGGATTTTCATATATTCACTTCAAATTAATCTAAAGGGAACATCTCCAAGACACAATAAAGTTGATAAACCAGAACATACAATTTTTTTTATAAGCATAGGTATCCTCCTATTGAAGGCCTATTTGAGGCACACTAAATGTGGGTACCTCTCCCATTAGAGGTTCAAACATTAGTTCGCCATGTTATGATGGTCTAGCAACAAAATGTACAGTTCAAAAGGGAGGCAGTATTTACACTAGACGAGCAGACCTTTTGAAGTCAGAAGTAGATGATGAAGATTGAGACACGCCAGATCCAATCATATCATCAGCATCATTGATTCCTGGTTGGCTAGCTCTAGGTGCGTTGTTGTCTTCAATCTGGATAGCTTCTTCCTTGGGTACTGTATGTGGCCACTGGTTGCCACAGCTTGGGAGAACTTTCTCTCCCCAGCAACCAGTTACTAATCAGAGAAATAGTACGTTTTCTAGATGTGGGAAGACATGTAATCTTCTTATATCTTATTTATAAGGCAGAGAGAGAAGGTTTCTTTTTGGTCATACTTACAACTCACATCATTAAAATTTTCACATCTTTATTTGTTATTGTATAGACTGTGTACTCCGGAGATCAAGAAATGACTTCACGCCAAGTGTAAAATATATCAACATCTGCGGTCAAATGGAGCCAAAGGTCCTGCACAAGTTCATCTAGAGTTTTTTCCTTATGAGAAATTGAGATATGCTTCAATTAAATTATCTTTTTCCAAGTATGTCCTTGTTTATAAGGGGGCAAGCAGAAGAGAAAAATAGAGTAATAATAAGAGGAAGTATGAAAAAGAATGTAGTACAGGGGATAAAAACTTGATCATCTTTCCATCAATTTTAACAAACAATAAATGTATCGTAGCACAAGTTTCATCATTCAACTTTTCTGGCAGCAGCATCCAATGACATATGTATATAGTTGCCGGGAAACAAAAAATTATAATGATGAAATATTAATTCCAAAAACCTCACTTAGAAATGACTAATTTCAACTAAAAAATTGGAACTCGTCACTTCAGATCTTATCTGAAATAGAAACTTCAATGTGGATTGCTGTGGATAACAGAAAGGTAACGGCAATCAAGTTTAACGAGCAAAATACAAATATTCCACGCGGATACATTTGAAAGATTCAGCTCCCCCAAAAAAGGAAAATTCCAAACAAATCATACTAATTAAAATTCCATAAAACATCAACATACCCATTCAGAAATTAATATCCCAAGTTATTGACAAAACCATTCCATAGTTTCATACATTATCCCCCGATTGGATTCTTCATCAGAAGCAATGGCCTTAACAAACCAGTTACTAGAGATGAATACCTTTTTCCACAAGCAGCAGAGACAGAGGAAAAACAGAATCAAATGCAGCAATACTAAAAATTAAAATGGCTTTGTAAAAAGCAATTTGTGGAACTGTAAACTTTGTCCCAACTTGGATTGTTCATCTGAAACGGTATTGACCAGTCCATAATAAACTTGACCATCATATTGATTCATGCCGCGGCGCAGCTCTAAATGAACAAAAGAAAGTGCTTTGTTTATCTTCAGAAGATACTCTTGGAGTTTATGTGGATCAGTGCCGGTACTATCAATTATGACAACTACAATCAATGACTTGACTAAAAGCTACCAGAGGTATACATGAAACAAACCTTTTCTCATCCTCAAAATAAAACTTCTTCAAGATTATACAGTTTTCAACTCATTTCCAGTTTCATAACTTCAACAGTTGAGCGAGCCATTAATGTTTATCATGCTATATCAGATTTGATGTTCAGAACTTATCACACAAAGCTTCCTTGAAAGTTAAAAAAAATGAAAAAGAACATTTGTAATGGCTTGATTAGAAGGAAGGTTAGGAGTGGAGGGTTGATTGATCAGGATGATTTTTGAAACCATCTTAACCCAACCTCCACCCAAATTCTTCTAAACAGTCTCCAGATAAGCATCAAGAGCATAATTGTTACCCACAATACGAGACGAGAGGTGGACTTAAAAATAACCAATTACGATGCATATACAGTAAAATTTGAAGATTTGAGGGAAAAAAGGGACGGACAAATCAGGAAGGAGGATAGGAGAAAGTTTTTTTTATAAAAAAGATCAGACAAAAGGTAGACGATGAAACCTGAAGGTGAGCAAAAAAGTACTAAATGGAACATCTCCAAGGTACAATAAAGTTGATAAACCAGAACATACAATTTTTTTCATAAGCATAGGTATCCTCCTTTTGAAGGCCTGTTCTAGACACTAAATCTGGGTACCTCTCTCATTAGAGATTCAAATATTGGTTTGATAGGCTAGCAACAAAATGTACAGTTCAAAAGGGAGCCAGTATTTACACTAGACGAGGAGACCATCTGAAGTCAGAAGTAGATGATGAAGAAATAAAGATTAAGTACAAAAATAGAACAAAAATGGAGCCAAATGCCTTCAGGGTGAACTCCAGAAGAAATTGAAGCAATAATCAAATTTGAGCATTCGAATGTTTGAATTTTGAAAAGAAATAAGCATAATGTATTAATCTAGAAAAGAGAAATTTTTACAGGGAGACCAAAAATCATGTTCTTATAGTTATTGTTACAAGCATGTGGTGTACTTGTTCAGATTTCGTATTGCACTCTTCTATCGTTTGAGATTATAAACTCAACTTTAAAAGCACCTCGGCAAATTTGGAAGCTTCGGCCATGGCTTAAAAGGTAAATATAGCACTGCCATCGTCAGAAATATAGGCGCTGAGCTTCTCGACAGCTAGTCAGCGGCGAGAATTGAGAGGATGGAAACAAAAATATCGACGCAGGTTAAATATGATCGGCTGGTTAGGTTTGATACCGAAGGCTGTTCAAACTTGTCCTTTAGAGCATCTAGATCGGCGCTTTTGTTTATGGGATTAAGCTTGGGAACAATATCGAGAAGACAAGAGAAAGCAAACCAGATCTCCCACACAGAAAAGGTGGGGCTTAGGGTTTTCGGACGACATTGCGGCACCTTGAGTTGGAGAAGCTCAACCTTGCCATTTGCCGGGTTAAATCAACCTTGGAAGGTTCAAGAAGTCGGACATTTTAGACTCCTAAGGGGACGGCGCCGCGACATTTTTTCGGGCAGAGGAGGCCGAAGCGTTATCTATTTCTTGAGTTATCAATCTGCTTCTAGCAAAAGAAGAAGAAAAATTCTAATTTATCTTTAATATTATCAACGGAACTACCCACGAAATAAGTTCGTTAAAAATTATCAACGAAAATCCGTCCGAAATTATATAAATGGAATTGCGTCGATAATTTCTGACGGACGGTTTCTGTTAGAAAGTTCGTCGATAATTTTTCAGGCATCTGAAACAAAACACACTTGACTAAGCAATTAGTCTGGTCGAATGAAACCCACCAACATCATAACCATACTACTCCTATTATCTTTGTTGATTGTCGAGAGTCATTCTCAGGCGAATCCTGATATAAAAAGCCTTCGTGTGACTTCTCAGTGACCATCACACAACTGAATACCTTGGCACTTATCTCAACGACTGCAATGTGAGTTGTTTTTGCTTGCCTGAACTCGCGTTTTCATTGTTCATGAGTCCTAGCTAGGTTGCATTCCTTTGGTGCTATGTTCTCCTTATTTTATTGAGGTGTCTTTGTGACGTCACATGTGACAACCCTCGATATCCCGATAATTATCATAGTAATAGCGTGCAGCATAATGGGTTATCAGAGTACGAACAGAAATGGCTTTAATGTACTGATACAAAAATTATGTTTGATTACATAATAAAAGTAATTACAGGGCTTACATACCTATTACATCAAATAGTCAAAATGATTACACTGTCAACCTTCAGTTCTTCAGCATTCCCTCCACCACTGGTCCGTCTTCAAGCAACCTTTCATTTGGTATCTCGTGTAGCACTTCTTCATCATGTTCACTTGCCTAATAGTTGGTTGTGCGGGGTGAGATTCTAAGGAATCTCAGAGCAGATAATACCAAACAATCGGGACGAACCCAACAATCTTAATTAGGAGGGCGAAAATTACAGAAACGAACCCAAGTTTCAGGAAATCACATCTAAGCCGCATAAAAAATTTAATATTTTCATTTTAGTCCCTCTATGGAACTATTAGAGTGCACTAAAGTGAAAATACTGAAATTTTTATGAGGCTGAAACGTGATTTCCTAAAAATTTGGGTTCTTTTCTATAATTTTGAGGGGTAGGGGCCACCACTAGCCCCCCTAATTCCGTCCCTGCAAACAATGCATGTAAATGGTTGCTTTGTATAGGCTCATGCCAACATAATGACATTTTTGCATGCTCAATGGTTCATGCATCATACTCATGGTAATGACATTTCTGCATGCTCAATGGTTCATGCATCATACTCATGGTTATAGCATAATCAAGAACAAAGCTTTAATCATTTGAGTATGTTAAACATAACAAGCAAGCATAACAATCATACATAATACATAAGCAATTGTATCAAATACATACAAGTAGGGTAAGTCTACTACCTTAAGGACTAATGTCCTTCCTCGGTTTTCCTCTTTCACCAACCATTGGAGTTGCTTGAAGTACCTTCCATTCTCTTGATGACCCTAAGTACAAAGTCATATTATTTAAAAGGTTAAAATGGTCATCTTTATCACTTAAGACTCCTTATAATCCTTAGAGGATAAGGCATGCAATTTTGACTTTTATTGTACTTATTTTCGGACCAAGTCAGTTTTTGTCCATAATTTTAACTGATATTTGAAAATTCATAACTAATTACGAAAAAAATCCAAATGAGGTGGTTCCCCTTAACATGTCTATTTTCAAGGAAAAAAATACCATTCACAGCTAGGCCCATATGTGCTATTCCCTGTTTATTCGAACAATATCATTGCTTATACTGGATTTCCAGAATCATAGTTCATCTTGTAAAATTGAAATCTCCTTGTACAAAACTCCAAAAATTACAAATGACATCCAATTAAAGCTTATTGTGTCTACTTTAATTCTGCAAATTTTCATAGCTATTAGATACGCTTTACTTGTTCAAAAACTGACCACAAGTTTTGCCTTTTCAAAACTTAAATTGTCGGTTTAAGGCTTTTGTAAAATCTATGATTTCATGTGCCAAATCACCTCCTAACTCATTATTTGGCCTTTAAACATGTTTTTAAAACCATTTGGGCATAACCTCCCCTTAGGGTTTGAGGTTTCCAAATCAAGGAGAAATTACCACAAATCACCAACAAGCTCAAGAATATACCAAATAGGGTCAAGATCATCTCTTACATTAACTTGATTTGTCCTTTTCCTCCTTGTCCCCAAATGTTTCGGCCTCCTCTCCAACAACACCATACAACCATGCAAGAATGTTTTGAAAGATTAAAAAGTAGGATATGGGATGAATTAGAAGAAACAAGATCATAGCTCAAAAGTTCCTTGTTCTTCCTTCTCTTTTAGCTAAGTTTTTGTTCCTCTTCTTACTTTATCATGCCCAAATGAAATTATACAGGAGGGAAGGAGTATTTGATAATGTTTTAGGCTACTTGGAAGACAAGCTTATGGGTCCCACTTGGAAATTGACCAAAGTGCCCTCAAAATATTTCATTTCTCTTAGCTTCTTCAACAAATTTGTTGACTTTTCCTTGCTCTTTAATTTCTCATTTGGATGAAATATGGAGCTTCATAAGCTCCTTAATTATCCCTCCTAATTACCCAAGAAAAACAAGATTATTTTAAGGTAACTGTATTTTTTGTGTACTTGATCTTGATTAGCATTTTGGCTTCTCCCATAATCCTCTTCTTGGCAACCAAAATTTTAGGCTTCTTGGGTAAGATTGTGATGTCATTTTTATAACTTAAGTAAGAGCTTAGGTGTCCTCTTGTGAAATGACCAAAATACCCTTATAATTTTGCTCTTATTTGTGTCCTATTTCACAAGCTACATGTCTTCTTCTTTTCTCTTTACCATGGCCGAAATATTAATTAAGCGTCTCGAGCAAGGATGTGATGTCATCCTAATGACATAATCAAGTGCTTATGTGTCCCTCTTGCACAATGACCAAAATACCCTTTTCTCTTCGTCTTTCTCCTTTTGACACTTGGCACAAATTAGGAGTATGCACATGTCACCTTAGACTTTGCTTCTTGCTCTTTTACACCATGAGACATTTCTTAATTCTCTTTTCTTTGTTCATTGGCCGAAAATATGGCCCTATTTGGGAATGTCACACCTCCCGAACTAGGCCTAGTTGTCGCCTAATTTAATCTTATTCTCTACTCTTTAATGCCTAGAATTTAGGATGTTACATCATGACTTGATAAATCATTCAAGGTGATATTAACATGCTTTCCCAAAGTTATATTTTTATGGAAAACATATTATTACTATGATTGAAGGTTTGTTTCCTCTTACGGGAAGTTCTCAACCTATTGCTTTGACTAAATGTTCCTACTTTATTGATCTTTTTTTTTATATGTAATTTATGGAGATATGGATCCCTGAGCAAAGAAATCTCCTTTTTTGGGGATATCGATATCTTCGAAGTTACTTCAAAAATATTAGTAGGGATGTGATGAATATACTACATGAACAAGCTTTGTAAATAAACTAATTTAGTTGTATTCATGAGAGTCTTATATGAAAAGTCTTATATCTATACATCACGGTTATTAAATAAAAGCTATCATGTATTGTAAAAGTTTATAGTTCTTATTTATAAGATGTTATTTATGTACTAAATACATAACGATTGTCTATGTGAGACCATTATTTATTTTTATTAAAGTCATGGTTCATACATAAAACCGGTATCTATGTTACTACATAAATAATGGTTGTAAAATGAGACTCATATGCATTACCATATATTATGTAGTTGTTTACGTATGCCGATTAATTATTATTACAACAATGATAATATCATGGCCTCACTAAATTTCAATACATAATGGGTGCTATATTATAACCATTATAATAGGTCCAAAACAAATAACGGTCCGGAACCATAATGTATCCACGCTGGGTTTTTATAGTGCTCGCATATATGATAGTTCAAAACCATAATGTATCACAATTAATAACCATCATATGTGCCAATTTTTGTAGTAGTGTCTTATAACCAAGTTTTTTATTTTTATTTTATTTTATTTTTTCCAGTTGAAATGGAGAGGTATTTTAAAAGATATTATTACAATTTTATTTCCTACCCTTTGGCGGATAGGAAGAAGATGGCTGGTCACTTTGATTTGAGAAGTGGGATGGTCATGTCACCAGTTATATGTTCAATTGCATTTAATTAATTATTTAGCCTCGAAGTTGTTTTCTTAATTTGTCTTTTATTATGTCAAAAGTAATATCCTCATGGGGTTCTCAATGGTAATATAGCTACCAACAATGCCCATGAATAGACGGATTAATTTGGGTATCTATGGGTTTCATTATTAAATGTATTAATTGGTGATTAGTATTCCATCATTGTGTTATTCATGTGAGTCGTCCATTTTGACACTGTCCAGAGAATGATTTAAAATTTTGTGATATAATTTGTGAAATTGAAGTAACAAAACGTCATGTGAGGAATATTCTAATTTAACTAGAATGAAAAGGAATATGTGGTGAAGTTCTAATTTAATTAGAATTGTTGTAGAAAAATTCATTAATATAATTTGAGATATTTGAAAGTGTGGGAGGAGTACATTATAAAATATGTTTTATCCTGAAGTTGCGAAATTGCTGCTGGCCTCATTTTAAAATACTCCTTGTGATTTTCATTTTGAAGTTGCAAAATTGCTGCTAGCCTCATTTGATAAATGTCCATTTATGTGTTGTAAATTAAAACTAGGTGGGGCTTTCTTATTTATTGCAGAGAGCAAATTTTGTGAATTATCAATTTTTTTGTGTTGTTTGAACAAGAGTTATATTTTGTCCAAAAAAAAAAACAAGAGTTATATGGTATTAATATTTAATCATTTATATATAGTATTGTGATTTTCATAATTTGAGGCTATCTTAGTATAAAAATATATGTGTGAATGATTCTTATGATGCTAACATTGTTTGAAGTGGCTTTGTAGCTCAATCTGGATATGCACAAATTTTTGAGAATTTTCTATATTAGTGGAGTTCAATCCTTGTGAAATAGCTTATGCTATAAGGAGATTAATCATACATAAATATATAGCCCTATGAGGAACATAAAATATTTGAGGGTACCATTAAATGTTGGTATCATTTGCGGTGGATCCCGTTAAATTGAGATACATATATGTTAACTAAATTTCAGTTTTATATGAGAAATTCCACTGGTAGCCAAAATAAATATTACGTGAGACAGAGTTTATTACTTTAGAATTGGCTAAAATTATAGGCTAAGTTGTCCAAAAGTTCTTCGCAAATATTCTAGTGTAAAACCGACACACTCAGTGATGGGCTGTGAATGCCGAATGTCAATAACCGCGAGAGAACAATTGTACAAGTGAATATCATTTGAGATGCTAAATGAATAAGCATGCTTAAAATTTTGGAGTTATCTCAAATGATTTTGTGAGGTCAAAAGTGGACCTAGCATATCTATTAACAAAACCCTTAGGGAGAAGAAATAAGTTAACCAAGGGGAATCGGATTCAAGCCAATTCGAAATTAACAATGATGGTCAATCCAACCTTTGTGATTGGTGGTCTCATGAAGAAGGTTTATATGGGTAAAAACAAGTCATTTGTTAGTTCTGCTAGCACTAAATAAATTACTAGTCCCTTCCTATGGTATGAGGGAGTGCTAAAATGCATTTTGGCGAGGTTGAGCGAAAGCTCTTAATGATTTCACAATCCTATGGAATTGTGTGCTCATTAATGTGGAGTGAGGCCGCTCCTATGAGATCGAGGCGGAATCTCTTGAGCATTCGTTATACAATAGGTACACGCATGGCCGTTCCAAATGTGCAAAACTAACATTAACACACATGGACATTTCACTGACATTTTTGTGTACTAATTTTTATCGGTCTAGGTCTGGTTCATAGTCCAGAGGACTACCAGGTACAACGGTTATACTCATGTGTGTAACTCTGCTAATAGTGCTTCATTTGACACATGTGTGGAATTGTTGTAAATAATGTGTGGGTGTACCAAAGGAAGAGTCCCACCTTGCATGGGATTATAGGGTCCAAGTTATAACAAGTGATCTTGGACTAGTAAATAGGCCAATAGGAGAATAGGCTTTCATTAAGTCACATGGGCTTGAGAAACATGGTAATGTAGTTGAAATCTAGCAATTTTCCCTCCTTTGTATGCAAGTTAAATGCGGTACTTGGCACTTTTATTCGAAATATTTTCTATGCAAATACAATATTAATTTGTATGATTTATTCTTACTTTAATGGACCTATTAATTAATGTGTTTCATGAGCTAATGTAATCCTTATTAATACTCATTAAGTAGGTTAATGATTTTGTAACCGATGTTTAATTATGTTTAAGTGCCTAATGTTCTCTTGTGAAGCCTATAAAAGGAGTAGGAGGCTGAAGGCTAAGGTTGTCAAACAAGTGGGAAGATGATGTAAACTCATATTGAACTTGAATTTTCGCAAGAATTTACTTTTATTATTAAATAGGTAAATCTAGTGTATAATTAAATAATTAAAATATAAAAATGACAAAAATTTGATTTAAATATCTTTTAAATCCAAATAATTGAAATTAAATCTATCAACATTCATCATATTTAATAAAGAAATTTCTATAAATCACGATAATTGATCAAATCAAAAAATTAAATGAGCATTCATCTATGTTTTGTAAGCTAAAAAAGGTAAAATAAACTTGTATAAAGGTTTAATCGAGTTTACAACTACACAAATTTACACACCATCTCGACTTGTTTATGTAAGGAGAAGACGTAAAAGCCAAAACCGGAGAGTCAATCGGAAAGTTTGACAATCAATGTCAAGGGTAAGGCATCATGCTTTAAGCTTTTAAGCAACTTTTCTCTCCTCTCTTGTATTTTACATTGTTGAGTTTTGTTATATCTTCTATAGTTCTGTTTACCCTGTTTTTGTAGGAAGGATTCATTTAATCTTGGGGGTGCCTCTTCTTATCTGTTAATAGTTACGGAATAGCTCTTAAGGGCGGTCTCAAGAACGACCTAAATCAACTATGTTATTTGCAAGTGTTGCTACCGGTAGGATCTTCATAGCACTAGAAGAGGTTGCCAGATCTACTAAATTGCATGCCAATTTAGGAGTTTCCGCCAACAATTTTGTTTTCAATCATTCCTTAAACCCCAGCTACGTTCATCCATTCTACGACACACCTCAACCCAAGCAATCAGATGGACATTCCTATTTGATGCAGAGCTGCCCCAGAGAAAACGACGACACCTTTTATCAATTTCGTCACACGTAGTGACAGGAAGCCAAGTTGATTGCATATTTTTTTGCTCTTGAAGGCTCTTTCTAAGGAAAAATATGCTTCAGCTTTCTCTCTGACTCCACATTTCTTGAAATTCACTTTTCTCAAAACTGTACAGTTTTCAATTAAGAATTTTCTAGAATTTCTACATCATTATAGAAAATTTATATCTTTTTATATACACATTCAAAAATTCTATTTTAAAGCTTGTTAGAAAGCTTAAAATGTATACTTTAACCCTACCAAATTTCAGGGCCCGTAGCTCATCCAATTGCCCTATCTCCATGCATCATTAATCTCAGGACTCACATGTAATATAATACCTTCAGCTAGCTACTATCATGCATTCTTATCATACATCTTCTATGGCACTTTCCTTGGGCTATGGCTACCCTCTCCTTCTCTTTATGTAGCTTAATTACAGCCGATGATAATAAACTACGACCTCCAATCCTTTTTATTTTATAAGCAAACTATCCAAACCACATAAAATGAACCGGTGGTTAAAATTAGTTAAATACAATTAATGTATAAGAGATATATTTTTTTTCCATACATATTGTTATTTATGAAGATGATGAGTGATAGAGAGAATTAGTAGGAAAAACAATGAGAGGGAATGAGTGAAAAAAAGATATGAGAAAGACATAAAATTAATTGGGGATAAAAATGAAAAAAGTTCATGAAATTTCTAGACAAAGAAAAATTATTGCTTATGTATAAGACCAAGCCTATAGGAGAGAATGTTCCTTATAATTAGAACTAGAGGAAGTATAAACTTATACAAGGTTTTCAAGACAACATACATGCAACTCCATTAACAAAGATCATATTAAAAATATCAAATTACCAAGTCTCAAAATGCAACCACCTTCTTCGATCTAAAACCACATGCACCTTGACTTTCCTTTTAAAGAGCTTGCTCCTAAGTTTGAACAGGGAAGAATGAGGTGATATTAGGAGGAATCTCAATATCAAAATATCAACTCAATATGTATAATGTGCAATTGTAATTAATAAGCATATCCTTAGAGGACTCTTCTGAGCTATTTCACTTCCACCTCTTTCTCGTTAAAACAGTGGCTGTCAAAAATACGAGAGTGTGAAAAGTTTAAGAGAAAATGCCTAAAAAATACCATTTGAATTTCAAAATCCTAAATAGGTGATTTCCAAATAAAACGAGTTGTTAATTGCTTTACTGTTCTTATTAATCTTATTATTGTTGTTGTCAACAGGATTTTGAAGTTCAAGTAGTATTTTTTTGTCATTTTCTCAAAGTTCAATGAAATCAAACTTCAATAAATCCATAACATTATTATATAGTGTCCTCTGGAAGCTATACATGTGTCACTTAGTAATTAAGGACACTTGTTTCACATTATAGCACCTTAAAACGGTGTGCACTCTTTAAATTTCAGCTTTTAAAAATTTAGCCCAACTAGTACTTATCTTCACACATTAGTATATCACTTATACAACACAATATTGATTTCATTTCTCATTTTAATGCTTCCATGGCTACTCTAGGGGAATTACCCTACACAAACTTCATCTTAAATCCATTGGAAGCCATAAACTTCAAACTCCATCTCTAACATACTTAAACAGTCAAGGCATTGGCTTAAAGAAAGGAAAATGAACGTGACCAGTATTTTTATTCCATTCCATTCAATAATCTTTTAGGGGCCTCTAGGTGCCTTGTATGTTTATTTTTTTCAATTTAGAATGGTTTTACCATATTTTATAAATTTTGGCAGCATATCTTTCATTTTCAAGCTCCAAAATTTCAAATGGCAACACCAACAACAAGCACAATGCACTAAATCACTAAATACACGCTTTGTTCCATGACTACGCTAGATTTGTTATGCTTCTTACTCTTATTCTTCATGTTTCTCTCTCTAATCTCAAACTAATTAAATGAGTGATCAACTTACTAAAACTTAAATCAAATGAGAAAAAAAGGTAAGATATTGATTTATATATGGACTTGGGCTTACCTATATATAGATGTAGTTGCATATGTGGGAACGTGGAGCCCCTCTTCCTCCTCCTCCTCCATCTTCTTCATCTCTTGGTCTCTCACTTCCTCTCTCACCAGATTTCTAAAACTGGGAAGCAAATGCGTAGGAATGGGGAGGAATGGTGTATTTTAAGTGGGTGAAAACAATATTTTATCCATTGGGGACCCACCATAAACCCTTTTTTCCTTCCAATATCTTGAGCCATTTTGTAAGTCTGATTAATTCTTCTTCAAACCTGACCATATAGCCCTTCACTCACCAAATTAGGCATGGACTTTATAACATCCTACATATGGTGTCTCACTTTCGGTATTGTTCACTTTGGGTAATAGGACCAGTCACGGTTTTGAAAAGCATCGAGAGAGGAAGAGGTATCCCCTCCCAAACTAATGTTAGACATCACAATCCACCCCTAATAGGCTTAGCGTCTTTGCTGGCATATTGACTCAAACCGGGCTTGATATCTTTCATCTTCAATTCTTAGGATCTTTAACTTCCCCCTCTTGTTTTATTGTTCTTGACCTCTAGCTAGAGCCGGGAAATGACGGGCTCGGCCCGTTTAGGCCCTGGCCCTGTAGGGCTCGAGCTTGAAAAATATGCCTGAAATTTGAAATTAGCTCTGCAGGGCCGGCCCTGTAGGGCCTCGGGCCGACCTTGCAGGGCCTCGGGCTGGCCCATTAGGCCCTGTTACTGTAGCATTTTCATTTTTTTTTTTTAAAAATTAGTCACAGAGTGAAGCACAGCCTTCTACTCAAAGTGAATCCCAATCAAATATCTATGAAATTGATGACAGTGATGAAGAAGATGACAATTGACAATGATAATGGTATGCTTTTATATTTTATGTGAGTTATTTAATGTTGCTTAGTTTAATGCTTCTTACGTTTTATGTGAGGCAATTGTGGACAATGGTTTGTTTTTTATTACGAATTAATGAATGTGTTTATTTGTTGGATGATTTGTATTGTTTAAATATTAATGTTGATAATATTTATTTGATAGATTATAATTTTAATGGTTGCAATTTACTAATTATATTTCTTTGAAAAAAAACTAGAAAAAAATAGTTAAAATTTGGAATAGTAATTTCCAGGCCCGTAGGGTCGGCCGACTACGACCCTGGTACTATCGGGTCGGGCTTTGAAAAACAGATGTTTTTTATCGTTCTTGACCTCTAGCTAACAAATTACACTATCCTATTACCAAGTTTATTCTTTTTATTTTGCAGTTTATTGTGTGCCCAACTTTATTCATTCAGATTCTTCGTCGTAGCTTTTACTCGTTTGATTGCTTTGTCCTTCTACAAATTGCTACTCGTTTGATTGCTTTGTCCTTCTACAAATTTTAAAAAATAAAAAGGAGACTTCACCGTCCCAAACATAATCAAACGGCATTGAAATCTCAAAAAAAGAGAAGGTAATTATATATTTTGATTCTATCCATCTTACTGTTAATGTCGCTATTTATATTTAATTTGGGGGAATATTGAAGAGTGTAATCCCATCACTTGCTTGGCTGAATCCGCTCCGAGTTGATATAACTTGACACACAAATATTATTGGGAAAATTACACTTATGTCTTCCAAGGGACTTGAGGATTGTGAAATTACCTCCTTACCCTTAATAATAGATAAGGAAGAACATTGATTGGTAGATGTGCCTTGACTGATGAGTTAAGGTGTCTTGATTTACAACTATTGCAGTATTTATATGTCAACATTTATGACAGACTTGTTATCGACTATTAAACTAACTATATAAACAAACATATATCACCGCATGTATTGACAACTAATCAATGAGGGTGGTTTGGTAATTTCACAATTATATTATATTACCTGCATGTCCCTTAGAATATGTTAATAATTTTGAGATTTCAAGGGATCTTATTGTATTAATTTGTTTTCTTAATTTGAGGGTAATTTTTCCAATAGTATCTCTCTTTCATAGGACAGTAACCCTAGGTATTACCTAGCTACTAGTTGTCTAGTTCACACCAAAAACATAATGAAAAATGAATAAATTTCGTGCTAACTTTTTTTTTTTTTTTTTTTTTTTTTTTTGAATATGTAATTCTCTTCTATACTTTTGAATAAGTCACCATATGGAATATCTCGTACATATTCACATATTGCCTTTATTAAATGTGGATTCATTTTTCCAGCATAAACACCATATGGATTTAAATGAAGGTGAAATTGGAAACTAAATTATTTAACTTTCAGACATCGTCAATGAATTTTAAGCCGCATATATGTGTGTGTCTATATATATATATATATATATGAGATAGGAGATTATCACTATCATTTTTTGTTACTACCAATGTCACTATCACTTTTTTACCGTTAGATTAGAATTTCATCTATCTTTATCATTTCTCACTCCTATTGAGATTCCGATCTAACGGTGAAAAAGTGGTAGTGACAATATTCTATCCCTATATATATATCCCCTATTCTTTAATATAAGATATATTTGGGGAGTTGATTTTGATTATAAATATAAAATATATTTTTTATATTTGTCAATCTTTTCTTAATTTAGTCATATGCTCTCAACACAACACTACAAGAAAAAACCGAAATAGCAACGGAATCACAAATTCTAAGATTTTTGCGAGGGAATAAAAATTTCGTCGCAAAAATGACAATTTGCAACGAATAGAGCACTCCATAGCAAACAAAGGTCCGAAGCCCGCCGAATTGCAATGAAGATGGGTTCTCTGTCTGTCGCAAATTTGGCCAATTTGCGACGGATCCCTCTATCCGACTGCTGTTTTGCGACAGACGAGCGTGGTCTGTTGTAAATTGGCCAAATTTGCAATGGACCAGGGTTGTCCGTCGCAACCTGTTGGTGGGTTCCGACGGACAACCCACTTCTGTCGCAAACCGACGTCCAATTGACTGCCGATTTGTGACGGAAGTCCTTTTTCCGTTGCAATACCCAGGTTTGCGACCGAAATAGTCTTTTCGTCGCAAAGAAGAATTATTCATTAATTCCATTTCTCATTTCCTGACTCTTCACTCTGCACTCTCCCTCCCTAACGCCAGATTGCCGTGCGACTGTAGCCGACAAGGTCATTGCCACCGCCGCCCTTACAGGTCGCCACCGCCACCCCTTTAGGTCGCCGACTTTGCCGCCAGTTCAAGTAAGTTTGAAATTTCCAATTTTTTTCCCTTGCAAGCATAACTTCTAGATTTTTTTTTAGAATTAGAATACCATGAAATTAGATCTAATATGAGCCTTGATTGCCATTTTTGTTAGACCTGGTAATTTGTTAGACCAGGTAATTTGGTGTGGGTAAGGCATGAGAGCTAGAAGATGAACAATAGAAGCATGTTTGATGAACCGAGGAAATATTTTGAGGATATTGAAAATAGAAAGTGATAAAGTAGCATATTTTGTGCTACATGAGTTCATGACAGTGATAAAGTAGCATTTGATTTTACCTACTAACCAAGGAATGATTTGATTGCTTTACTGTTATATATGTATAAAAAAAAGATTATAATGCATATATTTTCATTATCATAATTCATAAATAACAATTTATATGTAAAATTTTCTTGATATATATATGTGTCTAAACCCTAAATAACTTAAATATCATATGTATATTATAAGATGAACAATAAATACAATGTAATTATAAGTTTATGTCAAATATCTTTATTCTTTTGAATTATTTATTGTTTTAATTATATCCTCATGATATGTTATTTTGTATCATCAGGATGAAATATAGACGGTTCATATTTAAAATTATTTATTTAATTAATTCTACAATTCTACATAATTATATAAATAAAAAACATATAAATCAACCATTTAAATAATAATAATGGAAATATTGTGCATATAATTCAATTAGAAGATTATAAAATACCACTATGTATATAGTACAAATTAAATGTGTAGTTAATTAATTAATTCAATATAATAATGCTAGTTTTGATTAATTAAGAGACATTGCATCTTCTCCATTTAATCTCACCTACATTAATTAATTAAGTACACAAAGGTGATAAAATAATAATAAAAGAAATGGCAACTTAATGATTTAATAGATTAATGAGAAATATTGGTACCGATTTAATAATCTTGCTACTTGGTTAATTGTGATTTGTGTTGAGGCTCAATTATCCTATTTTGCTAGTTTTGATTCATTTGCATCTTCTCCATTTAATCTCACCTACATTAATTAATTAAGTACACAAAGGTGATAAAAAAATAATAAAAGAAATGGCAATCGAATGATTTAATAGATTAATGAGAAATATTGGTACCCTCTTGCTACTTGGTTAATTGTGATTTGTGTTGGATTTTGCTCATTTGTGGATTATACTTTCTCGCATCGTTTTGACCCTTTTTTTTTTTTTCCTTTCTACAATCGATTCTTTGGAATTGAGGTAACAAACTACAACCTTGATGTAATTTTGTGTTTGCATTGTGATGAAATAATAGTATATATGTTTTCCAAAAAAATTGCAATATGTCCCCATTCTCACCTGTACCTTATCATTCTTTTTTTGGCCTGTCCACATGCATGTCCCCATCTTCTAGTGTACTATCCTCATTCTCTGGTCGCTTGCTGGGATCTGTTCTTTGTTTACTACATGTGTTTGTTTGCCACTTTCTTGATTAAGTGGCAATTGGTTGGTATAAGCGGCCATTTGTATTTGCCACTTAGGTTAGTAGCTGAATTAGTTAGTATTACTGTATTATGTTCCAAAAGTCTTTGTGTAGGGTTGGGTTGGGGAAGTATGGAAGACGATCGTAATAAGAGTTGGATGTACAATCGTCTAACTCAGAAAAAACAACTTACTCGAGTATTCTTAGAGGGTTTGGAAGAGTTCATCCAATTTGCTTTGGCACATGCAACTAATTCAAGTACCTCAATCAGTTGTCTGTGTGTGAAAGTAGGTGTTTGCAATTTCAAGATCCAAGCATGGTCAGAATCCATTTATGTAAAAAAGGATTCATGAAGAATTATGAATGTTGGGAATTTCATGGGGAAGTTCGACAGACACCGAGTGGTTATTACGGAGATAGTACTCATCGAGACAACCTTAATCAATATGAACAGTTGGTTATGGATGTTGCGGGACCGTCGATCGGCCAATATTTTGATCCTGTTACTCATGCTGAACCTTCATACATGGAAGAGGAGACCGGTACTCATAATCAACCATCATACATGGGAGAGGATCCTAATCCGAAAGCCAATGGGTTCTATAAAATGCTTCAAGATGTGCAACGTCATTTATGGGAAGGTTGCGAATACATTGAAAATAGTGAATATTCATCGCTATCGGCTACCCTAGCAACATTAAGCTTGAAGATCGATCACCATATGAGTGAGAAGAATTACAAAGAAATGATGCAGATCATGAGTAAGGTTGTTCCCAATGATAATAATTTACCGAAAGATTTTTACCAAGCAAAGAAAAAGGTGAAAGAGTTTGGGCTCAGATGTGAAAAAATCCATTGCTGACCCAGAGGATGTATACTCTATTACAAGGATGATGCTGAGCAAACTACTTGTAAATTATATGAACATGATAGGTACAAAGTTTTGAGGAATGGAAGGAAAACGACCTTTCAAGCATTAAGCAAGATGTGGTACTTTCCTCTCGTGCCCAGACTTCAGAGATTGTATTCATCACAACAAACAGCTAGTCACATGAGATGACACCGGGAGCATCACAGGGATGAAAAATTTGTGACGCATCCATCCGATGCCGAAACTTGGCTAAAATTTGACGAGGCGAATCCTTTGTTTGCAGCCGATTCCCGTAATGTCCATCTTGGTTTATGTTCGGATGGGTTCGCTCCTTTCAACTAGACGGGTAGGAATTATTCTTGTTGGCCTGTGATTGTGACTCCGTACAACCTCCCACTTTCCATGTGCATGAGAAGAGAGTTTTTTTTCCCTTAATGCGTTAATCCTTGGGCCATCCAACCCAAAAAAGAAAATAGATGTATACCTTAGGCCGTTGATAGACGAGTTGAAGATGTTGTGGAATGAAGGGGTTCTTACGTATGATGTATCATTGAGTCAGAATTTCACCATGCAGGCTGCCTTAATGTAGACGATAAATGATTTCCTTGCATATGGGATGTTGAGTGGCTGGCAAACGTCGGGGAAGCTTGCATGTTCGGTATGTCTCAAATAGAACATGGGTTTTAGCTTTGCAATATAGTCATAAGGTCTGTTGGTTTGAGAGGCACCGACGATTCTTGCCTATCGATCATCCGCTTAGGAATAATAAAAAAGACTTTAAGCGGGATGTGGTTGAATGGTTAGATAAACCTCATCGTTTAAGTGGCCAAGAAATGTGGGAGAGGGTGAAGCACATTCAAAGTGTTGAAGAGGGAGCTCCTTCTAGCGAACCTGAGGGATATGGCATTCAGCATCATTGGAACAAGCGCAACATATTTTGGGAGCTACCATATTGGAAAGATCAATTGTTAAGACACAACCTCGATGTCATGCATATTGAGAGGAATGCGTTTTGCAATATTATGTACACCGTAATGGAACCAAGGGTAAGACGAAGGATACAGTCAACGCAAGACGTGACATAGAACAGATTTGCAGAGGGCCTGCTTTGCATTTGGTGGAGAATGTCATGGGACGGACTTCCAAACCTAGAGCGTCGTACACATTGAATAAAGAGTAGGATTTACAATTGTTGCAATGGATTAAAGGTGTGAAACTCCCAGATGGTTATGCATCAAACTTCTTGAAATGTGTCGACATGAACGAGGCTAAGTTATTCTGAATGAAGAGTCATGATTGTCATGTTTTCTTTCAGAGATTGTTGCCGTGGGCCTTCAAAGCACTACCGAAGCATATATGGACTATTCTGACTGAATTTTCCTTGTTCTTTAGAGAAATTTGTGCTTCTGATCTTAATGTTGATAAGTTAAGGTAGCTGGAGGAGAGCGTGCCAATAATGCTATACAAGTTAGAGATGGTGTTTCCTCTTAGCTTCTCTGACTCAGTGGAACATTTTCCTGCTCACTTGGCGTATGAAGAAAGGGTAAGAGGTTCACAACAATATAGGTGGATGTATCCGTTTGAAAGGTAATATCTATATATATATATATATATATATATATTTCTTCTGTATGTGATTAATTGAAACACATTGTGCTATAGGTTATAAATACCCTTTGATTGTCCATTGTAGGTTTTTACGCACACATAAGTACAAGATCAAAAATCCAAGGTATTTTGAAGGATCTATCGATGAAGCGTATCTAGTCGAAGAGGCCACTAAATTTGCCTCATACTATTACCCCCTGAAGTTATATCAAGATGGAGAGGGGTACCTCGCAACGATGATGGCGGTGAATCGAGTGGTCAGATATCAATATTTAATTATCCTGATCGAGTCGTGTGAAAAAATTGTAGGTCAACTCTGGAAGGAAGCGATAACAAAGTAGCAGAGTGGTACATTCTAAACAACTGTGAATCTGAATGATCCTCCATTCTTGGTCAAAAAATGATACGCTTTTTTCAACAATTCAACATGCCCATTTCGTAAAACCACCTTAAGTCTATAACGTGCTCGATTTGCTATATTTTAATGTAATGTATATAGGTGTATGTTCAGGCTTCAAATACAAGCATGCTTGTTATTAGGGGTGTCCAAAAAATTTGAGGTTTGGTTGGCCTGGTTTGACCCAATCCGATCCGACCCGATCCGGGTGACAAAAAAATTGGTCCAAGATAATTTGACCAGATCGAGCCAGACCAAACAGATAGGTTGGACTGGACTTCGGTCCAGGGGTTAAACCGCTTGGACTAGTTCGGCCTGACTTGAGGTATTTATTATTATTATTATTATTATTATTATTATTATTTGTTGTAAATAACCACTACACTAAGCCACTCACTAGTGTTCGGACATTTTAATGTGCTTTTTAATTTATTGGAGTCACTTTTCATTCGGTTGCTTTTTATTACTTTCGAAAGTCAAGTGAAACCAGAGCTAAAATATTCCTTCCCAAGAAGGCAAAAAAAATGGAAAAAAAAGAACTGGACTAAGCAGTCCGCCGGTTCGATCCGGTTTAGCCCGACCTCGGGTTAGTCCAGACAGACCGGACCTCGGATTGACTTTTCTAGCTCAAGGTCCCATCGAACCAGGCCTTGGGTTAACCTCCAACTCCGTTTAGCCCGATCCTTAGACATCTCTACCTGTTACCAGATCCTGCCCAAAGCTTCCCAAGCCCGGAAACACCACACGTACGGGTCTTGCATTCATTGCATTTATTTAAAACCGCCTCGTATTTTTAATTTCACCTCTTGAGACTATGTTGTGATTTACGAATTTATGTGAAATTAATCAACACCTTGGCCTTTTAGATGGATGAGAGAGTGGAGTGGAGTCTATTATCGTATATTGGTTTTACAAATAACGATGTGACTACACACCCAGAGTGATCCACGGCGTCTCGCTCCAATCAAATCACTCTGAGCTGTAAACCTTCAATAGCCACCATTGACCCCGCTTGGATTTTCTCTCTTTCATTCCCTCATCAGTCACCATAAGTGCTATATTATTTTCTATAGAATCAACGCGGATAAATTTAATTTAAAGGTGTGTCCATATGCATATTAATTTGGACAAACCCAATCCAATCATAATTGACATGGACAAATGGGTGAAATAATATAATCATTCTGTCTCTAAAGGTCCCAAAAAAATGAAAAAGAGCTAAAGTCAATTTCTTGGAAGCCACTCCAGGTGGAGGCTATCAGAGGATATCTCATTCCCCTGCCTGATCCTCTTATCTAAAAATTGATTCCTATCCATATTGAAAATGAGGAATCAGACGATGGGGCACAAGAGATTTACTTCAATAGTGAATCTGAATTCGACGACTATGAAACGCCGGAGGAAGGTGTGCAGGCAGAGGTTGAAGAACAGGAATTTTCTGGTTGATTTGAGTTAGTTTTTTTTGTTTTGTTTATGACGATCTGTTATACTAGATACTCTGTTACTTCGCCAGTGTCATATTAAGTAAATTTCTTATATTTATATATATTTTGATATAATGTTTATATGTGTTCAGAGATGGAGCATCGGAGGGCGTTCAGGTAATGGATGTAGTAGTGGTAGTGAAAGTGGAGTTTAATCACCAAGAGTGGGGTGAATTGGGGATTTTAAAATTCTTTGCTAAGTGCTCTGTTTTCGAATACTAAAACAGAGCTGAATAAAGTATAGAGAAGAAGAGCAAGACACAAGGATTTATCCGGTTCAGTCCAATTTTTGACCTACGTCCAGTCCCCAGACTCTCTGGGATTTTCACTATCTCAATTGATTGCACGCTCTGTAACTCAAGAGTAATTCTCTCATTAGAAGTTACTCCCCCTTATAAGTTGCAATTATATCCCAATCTCCAAGTCCCCAGACTTGAGATACTCACAGTAAATGATTTACAATCATGAACTCTCTCTAAGAGTAGATAGAAATAAACACTGAAGATCAATGTATCAAAAGATACTTTACAAGTGAAAACTGAAAGAGTAGTTGGTAAATTTGAATGCAATTCGTTTTCAGCAGGTTGGTTGTTGAGAAGAATTGAATGCAACTCTATTTATATAAAGAGAGTATTAAATGACCGTTGAAATCCCTAATGTAACCGTTGGAGACATTAAGCAAGGATTAGTGTGAGCTTAGGTCTTCTTCTCTCTCTACACTTTGCTTAATCCAGTTGCACAGATGTTTGTGCTTGACTTCTTGACTTTTAATCCGTTGGAAGAGCAGCTACTGGATGTGGAAAGGAAACATTAATCCCTTTGCAACGTGTGTAGAATGATTGTCCAAAAGGATGCAAGTTTTCTGAACTTTGCATTTAATATGCTGACATCACTTTTGCTTTAGTTCAAATCTTCATTTAATACCCTCTAAATGATCTGAAACTCACTAATAAAGTGGTTAAACATAGTTAGGAATATTAATAAATGATGATAGGAAGTATTAAGATCAAACAAGAAGGTTTCACAAATTCGTTAGATTTGAATTTCAAACTCTGCGACACAAACTCTAGTTTGTTCATCAAAACTGGAGTTTGTCACTGTGCACTAATAGCAAAACTCGAGTTTCCAAAACTAAACTCGAGTTTCCTTCTTCCAAAGAGGAATGTCGCGATTTGAGCTCTGGACCATAGTTTTGAATGGAACTCAAAACTCGAGTTTTGGACTCTTGACATGTTAAATCAATTTTAGTCCAAAACTTCAAAACTGGAGTTTTCATCTAGAATTGGAGGTTTCAAAACATTGAAAAAGAGCAAAGCTCTCGGCTTGGCCAAAACTCAAGTTTCCAAAACGAAACTCGAGTTTTCATTTAGATATGAAAACTTAAAGAAATTTATGCCAAGTCAAAACTAGAGTTTTCCATGAAAAACCGGCGGTTTCAAAAAGCGAGTAAAACTAGAAAACTCTCGCCAAGTCGAAACTCTAGTTTCCAAACCAAAACTCGAGTTTTCTCAAAACTTTGGAAAACTTAGAAAAACTCTGAAAACTCATTCCATATCAAAACTAAAGTTCTTCATAAGCTCAAAATGTTGGAGACTCTCTGTATGACCAAAACTCGAGTTTCCAAATGAAAACTGAAGTTTTGTCTTCTTTAGAAAATATTGAAGAGTCTCTGTGTAGTGAAAAATCGGAGTGAAAACGGAGTTTGTCTAAATGTGAAAAACTTGGAGTGCTCTCGTAAGACCAAAACTCAAGTTTCCAAATGAAAACTGGAGTTTTGCTTAGTTCATTAAAATTGAGCTACACTCTGTCAAGTCAAAACTCGAGTTTGCCTTTGACAGTAAGTTTTTCAACTTACCAAAGACAAACTTCAACTTGTGTTTACAATTGTCAGTTATTATTAAAACAAATAGAGAACTAATAGGTAGGGGTGGCCCTGTCCTATCAGAAGGGAGTAGGGCGACACCATCTACCCCCTCTATAGGCAGAGGGCTTAGCTCTTCCCTAGAGTTGCTACCACTTTATTTTTCATCTTCACTGTATACTATCGACTCTGTTATGGGCGGTAGAGGTGTGCCTGTCTCTCCGACTTATCCACAGGAAGGGGTAGAGCAGGTTGAGTTTATGATTTCTGACTGATTTACATATATTTTGTTTTCTTTAAGCATCTATGTTCTAACATTTTTAATACTTCTTCCTTCAAAGACACGCGTTGCCTCGAGCGTGTCGGGAAGCTAGTTCCTCCGACACACCAGTCTGGGGAACAGTTGATCCTGCGACAGGGAAGTTGTGGATCCGTCCTGTCGGTTGCACCAAGTAAGTTATGTAAAGTTACTAGTAATGTCATGATTTTTTACCTTTAGCTTATATGCTAATATTTGCAACATTTTCTTTGTTTTCAGGTTTCAGCCTTATAAGATCGTGACAAATTTCATAGGGGATCAAATGTTTTGTAATTTCAATCAGTCTTGGGCTAGTTGGACAGAGATTCCTCAGGATGATCGGGGCGCTTGGTTCAATGAGTTCTTGGCAAGTTATGTGATTTATGGTTATTAGTTTCTTCTCATCAAAATGCAAACCGATTAACTACTTTTATACTTTGGAGCACTAATTGTTTATTATTGATTTTTTAGGGAAAGTTTAGCTGGTTGCCTGATCATCGGGAAAATTTAAAAAAAGCTCGAAGCAAGTGGTTGTCTGACAAATTTTATAAATTGAGACATGAAAAGGGAAAGAAAACTTGAATTCAACCCGAGGTCGAGAACAATTATTTCAAAGATGGGCCATCGACGAGAAATTTATAAAGCAAAGTGAATGAAATAAATTAAATAAGGCCCATATGGATGGACCATCATATGCTAGCGGCTCCATTCCATTTAGTGAACATCGACGAAAAATTGTAAGTATACGTTATTTCCTATTTTAGCCTTCAATATTTTGTACTTTGAAGTAATTAATTAACGATTATCATTTGTGTTTGCGGGTAGAGTCGAGAGCAAGTTCTTGCAGAATTGATTCCTTGGACCACCTTTGAGCGGACCCATTCCCACGAGATTGAAGGTAGTGGGAAGCGCTGGATTAACACCAAGTCCCAGCAATTTGCGGTGAGATATTAATTAGATTTTTTATTTGTTTCAAACAGTAATATATTTATTTCATTTTACATGCCTTATTTGTGATGTTTTTTATTGCTTGTAGGAGAACTATCAGCAGCTGACGTAGGAGAGAGACTCACAGATTGAGAACGACCCGGTGTCCTCTTATTTCGATAACAAGAGTCCCTTCATTTAGTCTGCAGGCAGATTTGACAAGACGGGGAGAATCTTCGGGATGAGTGCCTCTGCCAGCGAACTGAAGTCGTCTACGAAACACTTATCTAGTAGTGTTGGAGGTGTTCTTGTAGGTAGACATAATACTTTTGATATCAATCGCAAACCATTATTCCCTCGTCCATTTAAATGAAATACAAAAAATAAACTGACTTCATAATGTTGGTTTTATAGAAGATAAGAGGGTAAAGGCGTTAGAATAGACAGTAAGGGAGCAACGAGAGATGATTAATGAGATGCGGGCACTTCTCCAATCCCTATTGAAGGACAAAGGTACGGGGTTGCCCCTTGGTGATGATGATGATCATACTTGTTGCCTTTTAGACTTTTTTTTTTTTGGTTCATTTTGGTTGCAACATTATAATTTGTAATATTTTGTTTTTGTTATGTAAACTCTTATGATCAAGGTTGTCAAACTCACGAGTTTAAGCAAACTCATGACAGTAACATAAACTCGTATCGTAAATTCGAATCGTAAACTCGTAAGATTTTACTTTTATTATTAAATAGGTATTACTAGTGTATAATTAAATAATTAATATATAAAAATGACAACAATTTGATTTAAATATATTTTAAATCCAAATACTTGAAATTAAATCCATCAACATTCATCATTTATCATATTTAATAAAGAAATTTCTATATAAAGCCGCTGAGTATGATCAAATCAAAAAAGTTAACACGAGTTTAAGAGTAAGTTAATATGGTTTTGTAAGCTATGAACGTAAAAACGGTAAACTCGGTGTATGAACTCGTGAGTTTAAACGAGTTTACAACTAGCACGGTTTACCACCGATTCAACTCGTTTTTATAAGCTAGAAGCGTAAAACGATAAACTCGGAGAGTCAACTCGCGAGTTTGACAACAATGCTTATGATTGTTACAATTTATTTGTATGATATACAAGTCTTTTTTATTTTCTAATTTTTTTATGTATTTTTTTTTTTAAAAAAATTGTGTGAGGGAAATACTTTCCCTCGCAAATTCGAATTTGTGAGGGAATGCTTTTCCAAAATCGAGATTTTGTGAGGGAAATCCTTTTTCCGTTGCAAAATTCATTTTTGTGACGAGAAAAATGCATGTTTTCTCGTCACAAAAATGGTTTGCGAGGTCATTTTTGCGACGGATCATTTTCCATCGCAAACTATTTTTGCGACGAAAAATGGTTGTTTTGTGACGGAAAAGTTCCGTCACAAAACAAGGTTTTTTTAGTGCAATAATCAAATTGGAGAAGGAATGAGAGAATTAATTAAAGAAGATAACTACGGTATTTTAGAAAATACACGTTATATTAACTAACTTTTTAAATCAAATAAAATTAGATAGATATATTTTATATTGTGTGTTTGTATGATATCACCGTTTAAAATCAAAGGCATTGTACAAAATTCTTAAGGCAATTAATATCTTTTTACCTAAAATTTCATTAGGAGTATATCAAAATTTCTTGCTTCTCATTTAAAAGGGACTTCCGTTAAATGCCTTAGATGTTCCAGCATATAGGGATTTTAAAAAGAATGCCTCATATTTAAAATGGAGGGAACCACTACAAAACAATCTTGGATTAGGGACGGAATTATTGACGAAAAAATTCTATCGGAAATTACCAACTTAATTCCGTCGGTAATATCTTCTATAACGTTTTTATTTTATTTATTTATTTATTTTTTTGACGAATGTGTTCCATTGGAAATTTAATTACTTGATGGAATTCCGTCGTAATTCGAAGTTTTGTTGTTGTGAATGTTTAATTACTTTTTTGGGCTAATGAAAAAAGTAAAAGTAAAATACTTTAACCTCCCTTGTATTTTGTCTTAATTACACGGGTTTTCCATCTATTTTCAAAACATACACTTAGATCCAAACTATTAATTTCGTTAAGGATTTTTTAAATTAAAATTTATATAAAAATAAATTTTATTTATTAATTTACCCTTCATTATTTCTAATTTCAAAATTTCGAATAAAATTGTTTAAGTAATTTAATATTTTTTATTAATTTATTTTTTACTTTTGCAAATAGTTTTATTTATTAATGGGTTAAGGTGAAAAAATATGTATATGGTTTAGCCAAAAGAGCGTCTAACACCGAATTTTTTTAGGCGTAAAAGTGACTATGTAGTTATAAAAAAAAGCGCAATAGTCACATATTTCATTAAAGTGGATGACGTCCGTTACATTGAAACTGACAGTGCCACATGTGTCCAAGTATCATTAATATGTGGCATGTTGTGTCCAAGTGTCATTAATATTCCACAGATTTTTTAGAAAAACAAAAAACATTGAAAGGAACAGAGTTCTCTGCTCTGCCATAAATGTAAGACTCGCAGAACCTTTATGGAATCTTAATGTTACTAGATCAAAACAGAGTCTTAAAGATTTGAGCTACAATCCAGACCCTTTATTAATGTACCGTTTCAAGACTTATTCTTCACTCAATTTCAAACTCTCATTGATCACACTCGTCACTCTAGCTTACACTATGTTATGGACTCATATAATGGGCTTAATTGATATGCGGCCCAGTAAGAGCACTTTATGGCAGAATCTTCCATAATTAGGTAAAATGCTAATTACGCTATAATCATGGAAAGTACAGGTAGTGGAGTAGGCATGAACATTAGTGGAGCAGGGACGCGCGGCGCACAGAGCCATGGACTGAAACCCTATAGGTAATCTCTATAAATATGAGATTACTTGTAAGGTACATACTCTCTATTAATCTATTCTACATTCAGCTTCACTGTGTACACACCCCACCCCCTTTGACGAAAAACTACATATTATGTTGCACAGTGATCTTCAGACACTCTTTGATATCTTCCTTATAGGTATCATTGAGTAATCATCTTTTCTTTGATGTTTAACCCATAGACATCTTAGAGAAGCCATTCGATCTAATATAAACCATTCACTAGTTTATAGAGGTTAAACACTTGTGTTCTATATAATAGAACACACTAGATGATCGTCATCTTCAGAAATGAAAGCATTTAAAAATAAGACATTGGGAATGGATATGATATCATGAACGTTTCATACTTTTATTTCGTTTTGTTGACAAACCCATCAAAAAATATTATATATAAGGACGGACACAATATCCTTTTATTTATTCTGCATTCACATGGTTTTCTCATCGAGCGCTTCACAATCCTCCACCTGTCCATCGTACGAGAATTCAACGAGCGTGCAAAGTTACAAAGACATAAACAAATACCCAGTTGGTGTTGGTCGAACGAATATTCAAGACGGGGAAGAAAAAAACCGGTAAGGGCTGGAAATTGAACCTTTACCCTCGGCTTCGTTAAACAACGAGCGGGCCTCCTACTCTGCTGCGCCTGCAACCACGTGCCACGTCTTCTTCCAACCATTGCATTGTTTTTAAGTATTTTTTTGTCAAACTTTACTTCAAATTTTCCGATTAATACTATACATTTAAAAAGAATAATTTTGAAAGATAATACCTCCGTTATTAAATATCAGCATTAGATAATTAATCTATGGATATTAAATAAAGAAATAAATATTTTTTTGATAATTGTGTGTTTGTTTCGCGAAACTATTTGTTTCTCACCATCGTATCATTTCGTCTTACTTTCAAGAGTGGGGCCAAGGGAAATATTCAACAGTGCTCATGCACCTTCAACCTTAAATAGCAGCGGCCTTCTCTATCTCTCACAAACCAACTTTCTTGCTTGCTCGCTTCTTTTCTTCATGATCTGTTGTGTCCAAGGAAGATAAGTGAAGTGAGCTGACTACAACTCTGGAATTTCAGGTGCGTCTCTAACCTGTCCTCTCATATTTTTTTGTTTTTCTCCTATGCTTTCACTGGTCGCTGTTTAACCTCACCTGTGCTTTCAAGTTTCTGAGCTCAAAAACCATAAGGTTTTCTGTTTCTACCATGCCTAATCTTTCCTTGTGCTTTAACTTCTTCCATTATGAGTTTCCCAAACTACAAGATGATTTTTTTATTTTTTGTCGTCCTGATTATTGTCTGCGACTTCCTTGATTCATAATTTATATTGTATCTTATACCAAAGGCACTTGTATAAAGACAAGCAAAATGGGAATCACAAGGAAGTTAGAACCGGAGGAACTAAGTGAGCGAAAAACATTTGATGACACAAAAGCTGGTGTCAAGGGTCTGGTTGATGCAGGAGTCACCAAGATTCCTCCTTTGTTCCATCATCCTCCTGATCAATTTGTACAAGCTTCAAATTTGGGAGACACAGCGCATGTTATTCCTATCATAGACCTCGCCGGTGTTGATAAAGGGCCCGGCAAGCGCCAAGAAACAGTTGAAAGAGTGAGGGAAGCTTCTGAGACATGGGGTTTCTTTCAGGTGGTCAATCATGGTATTCCTCTTCATGTTCTTGATGAGATTATTGATGGAGTGCGAAAGTTCCATGAGCAAGATTTGGAGGTTAAAAAGGAACTATACACACGTGATCAAATGACAACTTTTGGGTATGATCTGTATAGTTCACCAGCTTTGAACTGGAGGGATACTTTTCTGTGTTGCATTGCTCCTGATCCTCCAGAACCAGAAGATCTGCCACAAGTATGCAGGTACTTTTATTGCTTTTAGTCAAATCAAAGTCTTCAATGGGTTAATTTTATTATTGGCTGCTGTTTGTATTAAAAAAAAAAAAAAAAAAAAAAAAGTCTTCAATACAAGATATATTTACTTAATTTGATTAGATTAAAGAAGTTGGTTAAGTTAGTCAATATGATATATATTTTCTAAAATACCCTTCTCATCATCTTTCTTAATTCACTCCTTCTTTCTCCTTCATCAATTGGGTAAATTAGGAAAAAAATTGACAAATATAAAAAATATGACATGTGTTTAGGACTAATATCAACTCCTAAAAAATGTCATATATTAAGGACTAGATGGGTGGAGTATATAATTGAAGAATTCTAGTTTGCAACATATATAGTTTAAGGTTAAATATGGTATTTGAAGTCTTTCTTTTTTGGTTTATTTCTTGCATCTACTTGCAGGGATGTATTGCCAAAATACGGGAAACACATAATGAAATTGGGAATATTGTTGTTTGAGTTATTATCAGAAGCTCTTGGTCTAAACCCAAATCATTTGAAAGACATGGGTTGTCTTTGAGGGCTTTCGGCTCTTGGCCATTACTACCCCCTTGTCCGAATAAGACCTTCACTTTGGGAACCACTAAGCACTCGATAATGACTTTCTCACAATACTTCTCCAAGACCACATTGGTGGCCTTCAGATTCTTTATGATAACAAATGGGTTCATGTTCCACCAGTTCTGGAGCTTTAGTTGTTAACATTGGTGACCTTTTGCAGGCAAGTTTTCTCTTGTCTTTTATGAGTTCCTTTGTTTTTTTGCAACTATTATTTATTAGGGTAATGAATAGTTTTTGTTCAAGTGCAGCTTATAACAAACGACAAATTCAAGAGTGTAGAACATAGAGTATTGGCTAACCTTGAGGGTCCAAGAATATCTGTTGCTAGTTTTTTTTGCACGGGTTTGAAGGCAGCATCAAAACCATATGGACCCATAAAAGAACTATTATCTGAAGACAACCCTCCAAAGTACAGGGAAACCACTGATGCTGAGTACGTAGCTTACTTCCATGCAAAAGGCTTGGACGGGACTTCCGCTCTCACTCATTTTAGAATTTGAGTTCCTAAGGTAAATATATAAAAGGGAGAATTACATACATGTCAAGGAAAAGGGAAAAAAAAAATATTAGGTACGTTAAAATCATCAAATTGCATTAAGATCCTATAGGACCTATGTTAGATTAAATCGAATAGAAAAAAAAAAATCATTTTGCCTTTGTTAATTTGAGGAATCAATGACATGTCATTGAGCAACCAATTACAATTAAGTGTACCATAGTGACAAGTCGTTAAACAATGTTTCATTGGTTGCTCAATGGCTTGTCATTATGGTACTCTAATTTGTTATTGGTTGTTCAAATTAACAAGGATAAATTGGTCTTTCTCAATTTAAATTCATCTAACCCAAGTCCATGGAACTTCAATGCAATTTAACGATTTTCAGAGACTTATTTGTGATCTTTTCTTTTCCTTGAGACTTATATATATGTAATTTCCCAGACATAAAATTGATGTTGTATCATCAATAAATAAATTGTTGAACTTGGAATTAGATCAAGAAATAATTGATATGTATGGAGGTTTTGACCATTTAAAAGTACACTCAAGAAACGAGTGTATAATTATCTTCTATTGTACGGAGAATGTATGAGAATTATAAGTATATGACCATATTATTGGAAAGATTTATTTTATCATGAAAGAATGTTGTAATTTCCAATAGGTTGATAATTGCTTTTTTTTTTTAATATATAAATAAAATGATAATTCATGCCTCAAAGCCTTTTTTCCATTATATTCATCAAGGTATTAATTCAACAATAATATTAGTAAATATAAGATTGGTGTTTGGATAATACTTGTGTGATTCTTCTTTTTTATCCAAGACAAAATGAAATTAAATAAATATGATGTTTACACATTACATATAGAAATAACACTAATAGAAGAACTAAAAAACTTGGGAAAACAATGTAAGGTAACAACATTGCACCAATAAAAAAGAAATGGAAATCTCTTGCCAAATAATAGTCAGCGAATGAGAGGATTAAATTGGTATAATAATGAAGCATTTCGTAACATGATAAATGGTGAGATGTGGCTTTGGGTTAGTTTCTATCGGATCAAAATTATAAATCAAGAAAAACGAGGCTCTTGAACACTTGGAATATATGCTACTTGAATAATTGTGTGATTCACGATGAAATCAATATGGGAACTTCTCAATTCGTCCGCCTATCATTTTGCTTATAAGTTGTTAGGCCAATAATGAAGTTCCTCAAAATGGGCAACTCACAAAGTGTCCAACGCTATTTCAATGGGTGGACCTCAAAGCTTCTTTGAGTGGACAAAACTATGATATGTTAATTTCTCTGAATGGACAAAATTAATATGATATGGTCTTTAATGTTTAAATATACTATTTAACTAAGTGATTAGATTTAAGGAATTAGTTAATATGACTTTTTTTTTTCAAAAAAAAAATAATACCTTCATCATTTTTCTTAAAATCCCCTTCTATTTAATTATTGTTAAGGGAGTATAAATAGGGTAAAAAAATTGATTAATATAAAAAATATGTTTTATATTTAGAGCCAACATCAACTTCTAATTAAGTCTTACGTTAAGGATTATATGAAAATACTATGAGCTTGGTTATTCTCTTATCCTTCTCTTGAAAAAGAAGACATTTTGTTAATTTCGTATTTCTCAAGCTCTGCAATACCAACATTTAGTTACATAATTTTCTTCATTTTATGAAATTAATGGTTTTATCAAAAATACTTTCTTGTATTTTTATTTTTTTAACACAAAAAGTTTCAATTTGTTACGGTCTTTTGGCGGAATGACATAAGTGTGTGATTGTAAGTTTGATTATTCATAAATACAGCATTTGTATATGATAAGAGTGTAACTTCCTTTAGTTGGTTGAAGAATTAAAAAAAAAAAAAAAAATCAATTTTACTACTTTAATTTTTGTTATTCGTTGATAATTGATAGGAAGGAAAATGAATGAAAAAAAGAGAGTTCTCAAGTGTGGAAGCTGAAAGCATCATGGGAATATTCATCAAGGACATACCAGAAAGCCATTGGCTCATAGGAAGGGAACCGGTTTCAGGTAGTTTTTGTTAGTTATAAACAAAACACTCTAATTATCCATGGCCTTGTAAATTCTACCACAAAACGACATTTGCAAGTTACTTGCTGCAGCCCTAATTATATGAGCAACTTTTTATAAACAAATCTGCATTTATAAAAGTGTTCTATAATAGGGCGGAGTAGTGCTGCGATACTCCCTCCACTCTTATATACAAAGTCTTTTAATTTGAATTGTGAGATTCGTAGAAACATTTAAAATTAGTTAAAAGTAATAAATATATAAAAAATATAATTTATTTTTTAAAATGCCCATATTTACAAACAGGTAAGAGAATCAGTAACAATGAGAAAATAGTGAAAGAGAATGTACAGAAAATAAATGATGTGAAAGTCATTAACGATAAAATATATAAAAATATACTTATTATTGAGATAAATTTAAAAAGGATTTTTTAAAAACGGATAAACCCATTAAAAAAATATTGTGTGTGTGTGTGTGTGAATTAATCCCCGCCATCAGTAGATGAAAAAGATAGAGTAGCGATCTCAATGAAGAAGAAAGCATAGTATAAATGAAAATGATTGAAAGGGGACTGCATATCAAACAACTGAACAAGCTTCCAATCATTGACCAGACAGTATGTTTATTGAATGAACAGATTGATTCTTTCTCTCCATCAAACAGGTCGGACGGACAGAATAACCTTTTTTTTATTCCGTTTATTCCGCATTCACGTGGTTTTCTCATCGAGCTCTTCACAACCCTCCACCATTGTAATATCCGAAAAATTAATACTTGTCTTAAATACAATAGTTTGATAATTAATACCTATTTAAAATAAGTGGATATGTAGTCTCAAAATTTTGTAGATTATTTCTTTTAAAATTAGGGAATTTTCTCTTGAAATTAAAACTAACCAAAGGCCAAATTCTAATTTTCATTTAGGCATCATAAAAAAAAAAAAAAAAACCCTATAAACAAACTAATACATAGTTCATGGTTGATTCATAAAAGGCCATAAAGAAATATGAAAGTACCTAAACCAATTAGAGGAAATGACCATCAACTAATGTGCAAATTAAATTTGCAATAATTAGAATAAAAACATTAATTTTTAAGATTCATTAAATAAACATAATTAAGGATGTATCACCTTAATTAAGAACCTAGAGCCAATAGAGTACTAAGATTGGCATGAAATAATAACTAATGGCCATGGTTAATCTAGGAACCAATCATATTTAAACAATTACTCTTAACAACATCTAAATTATCATATTAGGTATGCTAATTAAGATTAGATGTGAAGGGCTAGGATTAGACCTCATAAAGCTAATCTAAAGGTTTTAAAATTAATTTAATAAAGCATAATCCAAGTGAACAAAAGTTGAGCCAATGAGAGGCTTTTCTCTTTGAGTTTGTGAGACAAGCAAAACACAATTGGAGATTAAAAGATGGAGGGGGGGGGGGGGGGGGGGGCACGGTTTTGGTGTTGTGGAGGAAGGGTGGAATTGTTTAATATAAACAAAGGCACACATGCAAGAATGAATCATAATCAAGCAATTAATTGTGAAGACTTTAGGAGTAATGGAAGAGGATAAGATGTACAATCTCATTAAGACTCTTAATGGCTATGGAATAGGTGTTGTGCATGTGTGTGTGTACAATTGTTGTGCATGTGTGTATGTGTAGTGAAAAAGTAAGAAAGAAGAATCAGAATTCCAGAATAAACGTTGATAAAACTCAAGGCAACTAATAAAATGAGAACCTAAGCAAATTAAATCATGCAAAGAGGAGTTTTAATCCTAGAGGAAATATAAGGACTTATCTTGAACCCACATAATTTAATCTCGAGATTAAGTCTAATTAAACTTATTTTGGCAAACTTTGATGAAGAAGATTAGAGATGATTAAGGACAATTAGAGAAATCTAATTGGACCATAAATCTTGATATCCAACAACTAATCAAGATACATACTAGAATTCAAAAGTATTGGTGATTGATCAAGCAATCAAAAATAGATTTCATTAAAGTAAACTTAAGCATCTAAGGTAACTAGTACTTGGATCATTTAGTTAATGAAACTAGAGAGAGAGGGGACGGTTGGAGTGCTATGAATGGCTAGGATTCAAGTTTACAAAGATCCGAAATCCAATGGTTGAAAGTTGATAAGAGTAAAGTTCCAAATAATTACACAATTACCATACCATTTCCCTATAAATAGCAAGCCATATGCTTCATATTTTCTCACCAATTCACAAGCATAGGAACTGAAACATAGAGGGAAAGTGAGAGTAAGAAGCTTGGAGAAAGAAGGAGCAAAGTTCTAGGTAAGTTCTTGAGCTCAAGCTTTCAAGTTCTTAGTTATTTTGTGGTTTTAATCTTTAGTCTTTTGAATATATTTTAGTTATCATGTTAAAAATATTATTATTTCGAAAACATGATTAAGGAGATGGTATAGCGAAATTTTGAAACATTATGATCAAAATAGCGAAGCTCTAGCGAAATTTTATCAGTTAGCGATTCCTGAAGTCAGGGGTAAAAATGCCAGTATTTTATGTTGAAGATGAGGTTCTAAAATTCTGAGAAAAATTCATGGTTAAAGTAGACATATAGGGATTTTCAAAAATTCCTAGAATGTGTTAATTTGAGCTCTATACAGTGAGATAAAAATTCTCAAAGTTGCGCTACGAATTTCTGGAAAAATATGGGCAGAGGCTCAAAACTTTAAAACTGGGAATGACTCAGGGAATCTGGGAAAAAATTAGTATTTTTACTTAAAAATAGACATCTTAAGGATTTCGAGCAATTTTATGAATCCCAATTTTATGAATCCCTGTTTCGATTTTTGTAGAATTAATTATGATTTTTCAAAGTTAACCGAAAAATCTGCCCGAAATGCTGAAATCAGCGTTTTTCTACGAAAATTAACAAATAAATAAAGAAATAAATCCACCAGGGGTAAAATGGTCATTAGTGGCCAAAATATATTTTAGAATATTAATTACGGATTAATAAATGCGATATTACTACTATAGAATTAATTATGATTTTCAAAGTTAACCGAAAAATCTGCCCGAAATGCTGAAATCAGCGATAATTTTTTTCTACGAAAATTAACAAATAAATAAAGAAATAAATCCACCAGGGTAAAATGGTCATTAGTGGCCGATATTTACTATAAAGCAATGTTCTAAAAAACGTAATTGGGATGTCACCGACTAAGGTACGGACGCGTACTGTAACACTAACCTTGATGCTTATTGTATACTTATATGTGATAGATGTATTCATAGATAAAGACTCTGTCTTAAAGTTTTTCATAGACATTCAGCTATACACGGGTTATGGTTCGATAATACCGTTGAGTTTTCCTAGCTCGAGGACACAAATGTACATCGTGGCACCGGTGAATAGTGCGAGACCATAATAACATTCATAGCGTGTGTTGTGTTCTATTATTATCTTTCATATGTGATTACTATTTGTGATGTCATGAATATTTTTCATACATAAACTGTTACATAAGCATGAGTTTAACCATTACCCGAGGTTCAATGGGCATTGAACCTCAGCTCTTACTATAGCCTCGGGATCCGGTGTGTGAAGGATCGAAGACAAGTAAGCGTAGCGGGCATGAGGACCTGGAGAAAATTCTTTTGATATGTACTTAATGTTGTTAGTTGTTCGAAATTTTTGTATCGCTGTAAAAGCAAACATATATATACATTATAGTGAATGTTTATCATATACTCGCTCTTTTGAATTATTCCGATGCTCTACTCTGATCAAACTATTTTGAAAACGCTTTAGAAAGGTTACAACCATCCTGCAAGTCAACGAGTGTGACATAGACATAAATATGTTTCTAACAAAGGTATTACGTCCCCATCATATTATTTCTTCTTATTTTTTAGAGTGGGGCCAAGGGAAAAATTCAACGAGTGCCCTTACACCTTCAGCATCAAATCGCAGTAGCCTTCTCTTTCTCCCACAAACCAACTTTCTTGCTCCTCGCTTCTTTTCTTCATGATCTGTTGTGTCCAAGGAAGATAAGTGAAGTGAGGTGACTACAACTCTGGAATTTCAGGAGCGTCTTTAACTGGCCTCACATATTTTTTTTGTTTTTCTCCTATGCTTTCACTGGTCGCTTTTTAACCTTACATGTGCTTTCAAGTTTCTGAGCTCAAAACCCATAAGATCCTCTGTTTATACCATCATAACATGCCCAATCTTTCCTTCTGCTTTAACTTCTTCTATTATGAGTTTCCCATAGGACAAGATTTTTTTTTTTGGGTCCTGATTATTGTCTGCGACTTCCTTGATTCATTTATAATGTATCTTATATCTAAGGCACTTTTATAAAGACAAGCAAAATGGGAATCACGCGCAAGTTGGAATCTGAGGAATTAAGTGAGCGCAAAGCATTTGATGATACAAAAGCTAGTGTCAAGGGTCTGGTTGATGCAGGAGTCACCAAGATTCCTCCTTTGTTCCATCATCCTCCTGATCAATCTGTACAAGCTTCAAATTTGGGAGACACAGAGCATCTTATTCCGATCATAGACCTCACCGGTGTTGATAAAGGACTCGGCAAGCGCCAAGAAACAGTTGAAAGAGTGAGGGAAACTTCTGAGACATGGGGTTTCTTTCAGGTGGTCAATCATGGTATTCCTCTTCACGTTCTTGATGAGATCATAGATGGACTGCGAAAGTTCCATGAGCAAGATTTGGAGGTTAAAAAGGAACTATACACACGTGATCATATGAAACCTATTGTGTATTATAGCAACTTTGATCTGTACAGTTCACCAGCTTTGAACTGGAGGGATACTTTTATGTATTGGATGGCTCCTAATCCTCCAAAACCTGAAGATCTGCCACAAGTATGCCGGTACTTTCATTGCTTTTACTCAAATCAGATCATACATGCTTAATATAAGATATATTTATTTAATTTGATTATTGAAAAAACTGGTTAAATTAGTTAATATGACATATATTTTCTTAAATACCCTACTCATCTTTATTAATTTTCCCCTTCCCTCTCCTCCCATCAATAGGTTAAATAAGTAAAAGATTGAAACGTATTTTTAGGATTAAGATTGTAACATCCCAATTTTCGAAAGCGTTTTCACGGTATCTTGATCAGAGTTGAGCATCGGAAGTAAATAGTATTGAAAAGTAACTGATAAATATCCACTGTAATGTATGTGCTCTTAACAGCGTTACAATTTTTTTCCAAATGTTGATATCGTAAAGTACACGTCAATAGGACTTTCTCGTCGGTTCTACATCCGCCGCTTACCCTTGTCTTCGATCCGTTTACTCGGATCCGAAGCTATGGTAAGAGCCGAGGTTCAATGCCCATTGAACCTCGGGTAACGGTTAACCTCATGTTCATGTAACAAGTATGTATGACAGTTTATTCATGATATCACAGCCAATATCCACATGTAAAAGATAATAACCGAACACAACCCTCGCATATGAATGTTATTATAGTCGCACTATTCATTCACGAGTGCCACGATGTACGGTCGTGTCCTCAATGCTAGGAAAACTCAACGGTGTTATCAATACCATAACCCGTGTACAGCTGTATATGTATGCTCAATAACTTTTTTAAAAAATAGAATCTCAGTCTATGAATACAACCATCACATATAGGTATATAGTAAACATCAGAGTTAGTGTTACAGTACGTGTCCGTACCTTCGTCGGTGTTGTTGGTACGTTGACGGTCGGACGGTGATCACGCATATCCTATAATGGTAATATCGTATTTATTAATTTATAAATAATATCCTAAGAGATATTTTGGCCACTAATGACTATTTTGCCCTTGCAACATTTATTTTTCACTTTATTCCTTCAAAATTCGTAGAACAATTTGGTACAAATCTGGGCAGCATTTCGTCTAACTTTGAAAAATCATAATTAATTCTATAAAAATCAAAACAAGGATCTATAAAATTACTTGGAATCCTTAGGATGTATATTTTCAAGTAAAAATAATCACCTTTGCCCAGATTACACAAGTCACTCCCAGGTTTTAAGTTTTTAACCTCTGCCCAGAATTTTTCCAGAAATTCGTAGCCTAAATTTGAGGATTTTTATCTCTCTGTACAGAAATCATTTGGACATTTTCTTGGCATATTTAAAAATACCTATATGTCTATTTTAACCATGAATTTTCTCATAATTTTTTGACCATATTTTCAATATGAAATTCTGGCGTTTTTCATCACTTGCCTCCAGAAATTCGAAACCGGTGAAATTTCGAGAACTTCGTTACTTTGATGATTTTCTTCAGAAATTTTGCTATATGACCTTCCTCATCGTTTTTTGGAAATAAAGCAAAGTTTGACCATAAAAACATGTAAATAAAATTATCCTAGCATATCTAAGATCTACACTACTTCTATCTAAAAATTAAAGAACTAGAACTTAAAGAACTTAAAGCTAGAGCTAGAGAACTTACCAAGAACTTTGCTCCTCCTTTCTTCAAGGTTCTCACTCTCACTTTCTCTCTATATTTCAGATGTTTTGCTTTGTGAATTGGTGAGGATTTATGAAGACCCCAACGCCCTATTTATAGTAAAAGTCCATGGCACTATTCACAACCCCTCATCTTGCATTATGGCCATTGAATCTAGGTAAATTAAAAGCACAAATCCTAGCCTTTAGAACCCTCAAATATGACCCCCCCTCTCTCTCCTTGATCCTCTTCCATTTTCTATCCTAAAGTACCATATTCTCTTCCAAGATGCAAAATATCCTATGTGTTCTAGCTTTTTCCTAAGCCAACTTTCTCCTTCTTCTATAAAAATTCATTTGGGGATCTTAATGAAGTTTAATTCAAATTTTCTTTTTGGTTTTGAACTCTTGAGGTTTTTAGCTTTAATTAGAGACCATAATCTCTCTTTTTCTCAATTGGACACAATCCTCAAAAGTTGAGGAAATGACTTTGATTTATAGTCAATCTCAAGCTTGAATTTTGCTTGTTAATAATCACTTCCTATATTTGGTTTATGATCAATGGATCTCAAGATACAATTTATTTTGTATAGATTTCCCTTTGCTTAAGTCTTGAATTAATCCTATTGATTAATCTAATTAATTCATGTGTAATTTTCTCAATGGTGGATGTGTTGACTCTTCCTCTTGATTTTTCTCCCACCACTTTATCCTCTTCCATTTGCCTTTAAAGTCTTCATTGTATTTAATGTTGGTTTATGACTCTTTGTTGCATGTGGGTGTTTAATTTATCAATCAATTTCCTTCTCTTTTTTTTTTTCTCTCACACACACACACATATACCACACACACCCACATATACGTTGCACACACACACACATGTACCTCCCCTTGTTTTCTTTTTTCCTCCCACTTCTCTATTTTATTTATGAGGCCTATTTGCTTTAAGTACACTATCCTCTTCCATTTGCTTTCCCCTTTGTTGACTTATTTTTCCCCATGTGTTTGATAAATAATATCTAGATATTATGAGTTAAATTCCTCTCATTGGTTCTTCTATTTTCACATGGATTAAGCTTCTTAATTGTTTAAGCCTTTAGATTAACTTTATGAGATTAAATCTTGGCCTTTAGATCATAGTTGCAATTGTTGACTTTTCAAAGCTTGATTAAAAACTTAATTAGTATCTTAATCCAAGGCCTAATTGCTCTTTGATTATTGCATCATTGGTGTTTAGAGTAATTTATGCTTGTTGATAATTCACTTAGTGCTAATCCTAACCCCTTATTGATCTTTGGTTTTTAATTAGTCTAATACACCTCTAATTAATGACTATTAATATTAATTGTAAAGAATTACCTAAATATTCTATTAGTGTAATTTTAATTGCTCATTAATTATTAGTAATTGCCCCTCAATTTGTACCAAGTGTTTTGATAATCCTTTATGGCCTTTTATGAATTTAAATATGAACTAAATATTAGTTATAGGGTATTAGTAAATTTAGTCTCTTAATAAATCATTGGTTATTCTAATCCTAAGGAAAAATTACCTAGAAAATAGAATAACCACATCTCAAAATTTGAGACCACATATTCACCTATTTTAAATGGGCTTTAATTGTCAAAATATTATATTTAAGACAAACAAAAATTTTGGGTATTACAAAGATCAACTCCTCAAAGATGTCATGTTTTGAGAAACGGAGGGAGTATATAACTGAAGAATGCTAGTTTGCCTCATATATAGTTGAAGGTTACAATATGGTATTTGAAGTCTTTCTTTTTTGGTTTATTTCTTGCATCTACTTACAGAGATATATTGCTAGAATACAGGAAACACATAATGAAATTGGGAATATTGTTGTTTGAGTTATTATCAAAAGCTCTTGGTCTAAACCCAAATCATTTGAAAGACATGGGTTGTGTTGAGGGGCTTACACCTCTTGGCCATTACTACCTTGCTCGTCCAGAACCAGACCTCACTTTGGGAACCACTAAGCACTCTGATAATGACTTTCTCACAATACTTCTCCAAGACCACATTGGTGGCCTTCAGGTTCTTTACAATAATAACACATGGATTCATGTTCCACCAGTTCCTGGAGCTTTAGTTGTTAACATTGGTGACCTTTTACAGGCAAGCTTTCTCTTCTCTCTCATGAGTTCCTTTGTTTTTTGGGAAAATTACATATAGGTCCCAAGAAGAGATATTTACATTTAGGTCCCTTGAAATGACAAAATTACTCAAGTCCTTTGGGACTTCGTAATTATTTTGAAACGTAAAATTACTTTCGCCCATAGTGCATATTTCACATAGAAGCGATTAACAACAGAAAATGCATAAATTAACAACAAAAAATGCATGTATTAACAACAACTTTTGAAAACCCTGAATTTGTCTTCTCTCACTTCTAGAGCGATTAACAATGAGAAAATACATAAATTAACAACGAGAAAATGCATGTATTAACAAGAACTTTGAAAACCCTGAATTTTGTTAATAAATAAAGTTGTTGTTAATACATGCATTTTTCGTTGTTAATTTATACTTTTTCTCGTTGTTAATCGCTCGGAAGTGAAAGAAGACAAATTCAGGGTTTTTAAAAGTTGTTGTTAATACATGCATTTTCTGTTGTTAATTTATGCTTTTTTTTGTTGTTAATCGCTATCGTGTAAAATATGCACTATGGGCAAGAAAAAGTAATTTTACGTTCGAATAATTACTCAAGTCCCTTGGGACTTCGAGTAATTTTGTCATTTCAAGGGACCTAAATGTAAATATATCTGTTGCTCCTTGGGACCTATGTGTAATTTTCCCTTTTTTTTTTTGCAACTATTACATTTGTTAGGGTAATGGATAGTTTTTGTTGAAGTGTAGCTTATAACAAATGACAAATTCAAGAGTGTAGAACACAGAGTATTGGCTAATCTTGAGGGTCCAAGAATATCTGTTGCTAGTTTTTTCTCCACGGGTTCGAAGGGAGCACCAAAACCATACGGTCCCATAAAGGAACTGTTATCTGAAGCCAACCCTCCAAATTATAGGGAAACCACTGTTGCAGAGCACGCAGCTTACTTCAATGCAAAGGGTCTGGATGGGACTTCGGCTCTCACTCATTTTAGAATTTGAGTTCCTGAAGGTAAATATATAAATGGGAGAACTACATAAAGGTTGCAAGGGGAAAAAATCACAATTAGGTCGCTTAAAATCATCAAATTACATTAAAATCCTATTGAACATGACTTAGATTGAACTGAATCAAAAAAAAAAAAAATCATTTTGCTTTTGTTAATTTGAAGAATCAATATGTCATTGATCAACCAATTACAATTCAGTGTACCATAATGACAAGTCATTGAGCAATGTGTCATTGGTTGCTCAAATCAACAAGCATAAATTTGTTTTGTCTCACTTCAAATTAATCTAACCCAAGTCCATGGAACTTCAATGCAATTTAATGATTGCAAAAAATTTACTTGTTATCTTCCATTTTTCTTGGGACTTGTATGTAATTCCTCCTAGATAAAATTGATGTTGTATCATACATAAATAAATTGTTGAACTTGGAATTAGATCAAGAAATAATTGATATGTATGGACGTTATGGCCATTTAAAGGACGAGTGTATAATTATCTTCTCTTATACGGAGAATGTATGAGAATTATAAGTATATGACTATATTATTGGAAAGATTTATTGTATCATGAAAGAATGTTGTAATTTCCAATAGGTTGATAATTGCTTTTTTTTTTTAAAAAAATGATAATTCATGCCTCAAAGCCTTTTTTCCATTCTATTCATCAAGGTATTAATTCAACAATAATATTATTGGTGTTTAGATAATAATTGTGTGATTCTTTCTTTTTATCCAAGACAAAATGAAATTAAATAAATATGATGTTTACACATTACATATAGTTATAATACTAATAGAAGAACTAAAAAATTTTGGAAAACAAGGTAAGCTAACAATCTTTACACCAATAAAAAAGAAATGAAGATCTCTTACCAAATAATAGTCAGCGAATGACAGGATTAAATTGGTATAGGAATGAAGCATTTTCGTAACATGATAAATGGTGAGATGTGGCCTTGGGTTAGTTTCTATCAAACCAAAATTATGAATCAAGAATAATGAGGCTCTTAAACATTTGGAATACATGCTACTATTTGTTTTCTAATTTGTTATGAGAAAGAATCCTCTAGAATTTTTGAAAGCTTAACGAAGACCCAGAAGAGATGAGCAAGATTCTTGAACAGAAACACAGAATCTAATAATAGCAAGTCAGCAGAATCAAAATCAGGGTAACAAAAAGCAGATTACAACTAGAAATCAAACAAACAAACAATATTGTTGGAGATAACAGATTACAACTCGATTCCCCATTTCTGCAAAAAAAATCTTTGCCTCACTCACTCGATTTCTCTTCTTCCTTCTCGTCGCTGTGAACGTCGGTCACCCTAGTTCGAACCCTAACATGATTCCTTTGCTCACTCTCACATTTGTTCAGTTAAACCCTAGCTTAGCAATTCGGTCCCAATCCTTCATCGTTCGACCATCGAATCAAGGCTTCAATGTTTAGTCACAAATTCACGACGTGAACGCTAGCGTAATTTCTTCAGCTCTTTTGTTCCCCAAATTGTTCATTATTCTCCCCCAATTTTAGTCGCCTAATATTATTGAATTTTCCTAGTAAGCAATATAGGGTTCCAGTTGCCTTCTACAAAGTCTAAGTCATCGTCCACCTCACCATTTTTAGTCAAACAGTCCAACATCACAGTCAACGTTATCCACCTTAACAGAATATGTGACTTTTTATCTACTTTTGTAACCATATAGTCAATTTTGCATCTAAAAAAACACTTGGTGTTAGGTGCTCTTTTGGCCAAACCACATTATTAATTTACCCAGTTATTTTTTCTTAATTTATTTTTTACTTTTGTAAATAGTTATCTTTTTTCCCCCATATTGGGAAAAAGACTTCATTAATGATGGAAGTATAATATTTCACTCCACATGAAAGGTTGTAAGCATAGTTATGAAACCCAGACTAGATCGGAAACCGGTGAACCGGCCTGAAACTGGTCTGGTTTATCATAGAAATCAGGGTCAAAGAGTCATTTTTTTAATAAAAAATGTCGATTGAAAAGAGAGTGGATGGCAGTGCCGATGTTTACAGAGAGATGGAGAGAGAGAATGGACAACTTCTCCCTTGTTCAATGTCCTTGGTTTTGTGCGATGAAGATGATGAACAGTACCTTGTGTGGCTACCACTTTCTCTATTACCTTGTGTGGCTACCACTTTCTCTATCGATGATGACAGCAGCTGCTCCTCCCCTTCTGTCGATCACGTTCTCTCTCCCCCTCTGGTTTAGATGCATTCCAAGGAAGAGGGTGACTTCACAATGAAGCCCTACCTCCTTTCATTTCTCTCGTCTCTCCTTCTCTTGACTTTGATACTAGCATCTTATACGCAGTAGCTAGAACAGGGAAAATGTCAGGAATCTAGTTCATTTGAAAAAAGCGAGAACAATACAAAGATGCAATAAGGTTTCAATCCTTGTCCACATTTTCACTACTTGTAAATGGGGCAACACAAATGAACTAGGAAAAGGAAAGAGACTTAAATTCCTACATAAATAAAATGTGTGACCTAATTCACGTGCCTTATCAAGTGTGATAAAAGGACGTGAAGGAGTAGACTCTTAAATAAGAAGCAGAGAAGAGAAGGGGCAGACTAGAAGCCATGACTCTTCATTATTTTTTATATTAAAAAAAAATTGTGGGACCCAATTCCCATTAAATCCAAACGGTACCAAATCTTGTTAGATATGATTTTGCTATGCTGTCAAAAGAGAAGTAAATAAATATTATATAATAAATGCTAGAGACTTAGCTGCCCCGGTTTGATTTTGGTCTAATCCACTACTAGACCGATAGTGACCAGTACTATTTTAATAAACTTGTGAATCCCACCGCAAGAACAGAGTCTTTCGTGAGTTTGCCATGTCTGCCAGGGGACCCCCAAGCATCCTGTTATTCGTTTAATGTTTGTTTATCTGCAACTTAATTTACCATTAAGAAAAACAGGACTTCGACGACTTTGAGTCCCGTATTGACTTCGAAAGTCGTCGTCGAGTCTTGCACTTGAATTTCACCCTGCCTTCCAGGAAGTTTCCTCTTCAACTGCGAGCTCATTATTATCATCGTCTTCATCTCGGAGAGCTCAGGAACCGTCGCTTACGAGTTGCTCTTGAATCAAGATTCAGGATGACACAGGGCACAACTCCATTGTATGTGAATTTGAACTTTTTGATTACCTTTTTCTTCTTAAGGTTATTACTTCTGCTTCTTACTGTTTCTTGTCTTGGATGCTTGTTCTTTCGGTTGTAGATTTAGCAGTGGATTTGAGACTTCTTGTTTCTTGTCTTGGATGCTTGTTCTGTTGTGGCCAGCTCTGGTCTTCTCTCCCCTCCATGGAATCTCATCGCCGTCCTGAACGCAGAAACCCATCCAAACGAGAATCTATTCTGGGAAAAGCGCAGCCATGGTTTGGATTTGACAATTATAGCGTTTGGGACTACCCAAAATCACGTTTAACCAGATTTGCTTCCCTCTACGGACATGATGGGAAATCATCCTAAATCATATTGAATTCACAATATCTGCTCGAGAGAAAAACCCCTTTGAATTCCTCTGCTCGGAGAAAAACCGCAGCTTCTCTCTTAATCAGTCCGTAATGTCCCTCTTCAATGATAATCGCCAGAGTCTTGATCAACTTAAATCAGAGGTACGTACTTGTCCTTCATCACCTCAATAACCTATAGATCCCTGAGGAGATAAGCACGTTGCCTTTCATACCAGACAATTAAACTAGTCAAACAGAAAAAAACTATTATATTTTGTAGGTTGAAAATAGTAGGAAAATACGTAAATGAACATATTTCCTTTAATGAAAATATAATAACAATTGTACTTATTAAAAAATAAAAATATTGTGCATGAAAAAAATATAATGAGTGAAGACATAAATTAATTAGGATAAAGTATTAAATAAACAAATACAAAACTTAAATAATTATAGTAAATTAATAACTCACGATTAATTTAATATGTAATAAGAGTAATATATTTAAATAATATATAATAATATATACATTACTAAATAGAAATAAATTATTTTGTAATCGATTTATATTGTAGATCAAATAATCTCTGTAGTCGAGAGGAGGTATATTCATTTTATCTTACTTGTTACGTATTGTATTATTACTGAATTTTTTTTATTTTATTTTATTCTGCAGTTTGTATTTGGATTCTTCATTTTAGTTTTCCATTTGGTGGATTGGTTTTAATTTCTACAAATTAAAAAATCTGTCGACGGGAACGTTCAACAGTATTGAAATCTCTTAAGAAAGGTTGGTATATGTTTTAACTACTGTTTTTCCTTTTGTTGTTCATATATATGTTATATTTATTCAGGCCAAAAAAATATACATGTTATGTATTTGTCTTTACCAAAATAAATGTTACATATTTGTCATATGCATATATATATATATATATATATATTAGCAAGGTTATCAAACCCGAATTGGCCTCTTAACCCGTCAAAGCAATGGGTCAAGGGTCGGTGAGTCACTCAGTAGTTAACTTGGGGCTAGACGCCTAGACCGGTGGAGAATAAAAAATCAAAAAATAAATAAAACTCTCATCATAGTATATCATATTATTCAAAATTAATTCAATACCTTAAAAATCACAAATAAAATAATCAAATACTTATCCAAACATTTTTTACAATTTCTTTAACATATTGATATCTAATATCAATCGACCATCCAATGACACTATAATCAATGATGATAAATATTGTTAGTAACAAATTATCAAAATAGATAGATGATGACAAAATATTTATACTTACAATTATTTATTCATTAAAGTAATAGTCATTAACACAAAAATTATTATTAACTTTGACTAATAATGCATTCTACCCATTAAAAATACTTATAAAAAAAAAAAACAAAAAACAAAAACAACTGGGTCAACTGAACAAGCCACCCCTGGTTGGCTGGGTTGAGCCTGGGTTGCATGGGTCAGGACCGGGTCACCCTATTTACGCAAAAGAAAAAAAAAAAAAAAATCTGGGTTGTAGGCCAATCTGGACTGGTTTCATGCCAGGGTGACTCAACCGGTCCGATTTGGGTTTGGTCGGACCAGCGATGTCATAATTAAATTAAAATAATAAATGTACCGCTTCAAAATAATTAAGGGAATTTTGGCTATAAGGAAATAGCGAGTGGCGTTGACTAAATATCCTATGATCATTAGATGGCTTCAAGAAATTGATCTCTGGTTATCAAGTATTCCGATTGTTTTGTGATTTGTTTTTTTCCTTTTTATTTGTGTCGAACACTAAAGATGCAAATTTTGAGGAGCGAAATGACAAGCACGTGCATTATCATTTTAATTAAGATGTTATTTTAAACTTTAATTAGAAGAATCAATGGAATATACTTTTTTTTTTTTTTTTTTTTTTTTTTGTCCAAGTCATCATTATATTATTGATCAGACACATACATAAGTGTTGCATTGATATGGATTTCAACAAGAGTTTTAATTATATTTCCTTTAATTTTTAATGGTGACATTGATTTGAATTCTTTTCCCTTCATCATCAGAATAATTAAGAATCTCTTCAGTGGAATTTTGAATAAATTCATAGTAGCATCTAGATTTGTAGTTATTCTCAACAACTAAAAAAAAAAAGAAGGGTTTTAAGACTGTCTAATTTAAACCAGATATAGAGGATAAAATTTTAAAAGTATGACCGAGTAATTAGCCAGAATATAAAGAATTTTTTAGGACTGGTTCCTAAAGGTTTAAAAGATATTATCTAGACCAGTTTCCCAAACAACTGGTCTAAATTTTTTTTAAAAAAATGTCAACTACCTTTAAGATCAATTGTTACAAAATAACCGGTTTAAAGAGTTTTAATTAAAAAATTCTATTACTTTTAAGACCAACTATTACAAACAATTAGTCTAAAAAGTTCAAAAAAAAAAAAAAATCTATTGCTTTTAAGACCATTGTTACAAATAACTAGTTTTAAAAGTCTTTCAATTCTCATTTTTAAGAAGGGTTAAAAGTTTTACTTTTTAGACCTTATATTTTAAAACACCGGTTTAAAAAATTTTTTAAGACCAATTTTTTAAGACCAATTTCTTAATCCTAGATCCCTTACCATCTTAAAGTCTTAAAAGTAACGGACTATTTAGTATCCGTTTAGAAGGGGATATCTCTTGCCTACTTTAGTCCATAGGGGCCAAAATTATAAATTTTTTAAAATCAACAAATATTTTAATCTGAAATAAAATTTAAAAATTTTAATTTGAAATAAAATTAAAAATTTTAATGAAATCCAAGGTCTTTTATAATTTATGAAATATATCAAATCAAGAAAGTTTATATGATTATTTTTTTTTATTTTAGAAGATTTATGTGGTTTAAAAAAGTCATTTAATTTAAATAAAATAAAAAATATATTATATCATGAAAAAATATTAAATGATTTTATTTTTTATTTTTATAAAAATATTTTAATTGATATCGATATCGATAATATAAATCGACAACTTGATGATATATTGATTATATGAATATGAAAATAATAAAAATTTAAAAAATATGAGTTTAACCTCTGTTAATTAAATAACATGTTGGGAAAAAAAGATGTGATCATAACACATGTGAATGATGGGCAGTTTTAGATTTAATTTTTAAAATTATGAATACAAAAAATAATGAAGGAAGTTTGAATAGGGACAATTTAGTAATTTAAAATTTATATTATTATGTTCAGTCTTTTTAAGTAATTACAAATTTTATGCTCATTTACTGTAAATATTATTTTATCTAAGTTCTTTATTTTAATTTTCTCTTACTAAAGACGATATGATAAATGACTATTAGCCTTTCTCTTATAGGAAATTTCTACATTTAGTTTGCATATAATAAACAATTAAATGGAAGTATCTTAGATAATTTCTTGACTACAATATATTAACTACCCATTTTTTATAAATTACCGGAACCAATGATCCTATCTATTTTGAAAACATATATAACTTTTTTGAGCAAAAAAAAAAAGAAAAAAAAAAAAAGCGTATATAACTTTGAAACTTCCATTAAAATTGAAATATATGTTAAAAACTTCCCTAGTAATGTATATAATTGAAATCCATTCAATATTGTTAATTGACCATTAAGTTTGACTTTTAAACTTTTATTTTGACCGAAATGCCCCTCCTTAACAAATGAATTATTTAAATAATTGTATTTCTTAAAATTCATTTTTAATGCAGCCAAAAAATAATTATGTCACATTTTTTTAAATTTTTAATATGTTATAAAATTTAGTACCTCGCCGGTTATTATTCTGGTCATAGACCTCGCCGGTGTTGATAAAGGACCCGGCAAGCGCCAAGAAACAGTTGAAAGAGTGAGGGCTTTTGAGACATGGGGTTTCTTTGAGGTGGTCAATCATGGTATCCCTCTTCATGTTCTTGATGAGATTATCGATGGAGTGCGAAAGTTCCAAGGGCAAAATTTGGGGGTTAAAAAGGAACTATACACACGGGATCAAATGAAACCTATTGTGTATAGTAGCAACTTTGATCTGTACAGTAGTTCAACAGCTTTGAACTGGGGGGATACTTTTATGTATTGCATTGCTCCTAATCCTCCAAAACCAGAAGATCTGCCACAAGTATGTAAGTACTTTCATTGCTCCTTAATATAAGAAATATTTACATAATTTGATTATTAAAGAAATTGGTTAACATGACATGTATTTTCTAAAATACCCTACTCATCTTTCTTAATTCTCTTCTTCCCTCTCCTCAATCATTATGCTAAATTAGAAAAAGATTGACCAATATAAAAAATATGTCATGTATTTACGATTAAGATCAACTCCTCAAAGATGACATGTACTAAGAAAGGGAGTATATAATTGAAGAATTCTAGTTTGCAACATATATAGTTGAAGGTTAAATATGGTATTTGAAGTCTTTCTTTTTTGGTTTATTTCTTGCATCAACTTGCAGGGATATATTGCTGGAATACGGGAAACACATAATGAAATTGGGAATATTGTTGTTTGAGTTATTATCAAAAGTTCTTGGTCTAAACCCAAATCATTTGAAAGACATGGGTTGTGCTGAGGGGCTTTTACCTCTTGGCCATTATACCCTGCTTCTCTAGAACAAGACCTCACTTTGGGAACCAGTAAGCACTCTGATAATGACTTTCTCACAATACTTCTCCAAGATCATATAGGTGGCCTTCAAACTCTTTATGATAACACTTGGATTAATATTCCACCAGTCCCTGGAGCTTAGTTGTTAACATGGGTGACTTGATGTAGGCAAGCTTTCTATTCTCTTTCATGCCTTTCTTTGTTTTTCTTGCAACTATTGTTTGTTAGGGTAATAGATATTTTTCTTCAACTACAACTGTAACACCCCAAGTTTCATACTACTTATTGTGTCCGTTGACACTTAGTATTTAGGCATACGGTGCTACAGGTCAGAGTAATGCGGAATAGAGAGCATGCATTAATGTTTGGACAATGAGTAACTGATATAAAATGCCCAGACATTAGCTGGTAAATTAAATATCTCGAATGAATATTCATGTAATATAATTATAGACTCAAATACTGGTCTATCTAGACCTATGGCTTGTAACCCAACTTAGTCAATCAAACCTTTGGCCAAGTCGGTGCTTAAGTCTAGTAGAAGTTTTCCGTCTTTCACGGTGACTTATAACTGAACCACATAGACCAAATCTTCCTTAGTTTAAGTGCCAATTGGTTTGAAATAACTTTATCAGATTCATGCCATCACTATTCCTATCAGACTTCTTCCAACTCTTGTCTCGGTCGGTGCATCTTCACAGTTTCGTCCATCGGTGCCTCTTTACGGCTCCATTCACCTGTGCCTTTTCACGACTCCGTCCACGTTGTCTCCTTAGATCCATATTCCTTTCCTGAACCTTTCAATAATAGTTAATCTCTATAACAGATATAAACAATATATGACAGATATTCATTACATTTCAGCATCAACCATACATAGCACATAGCAGATGTAAGGTTACAATAATACATAGGACACAACAGATGTAATCTTAACAATACAACAATACATAACACACAGTACATGTAATGTTAACAATGTTTTCACTCACCGGTGCCATGACTCCTTGTGTCCTCAATGCTAAGAAAACAACCCTACGGTATTATCATGACTATAACCCGCACAAAGTTGAATGTATATAAACAGGTGACCTAAGACCCATATCTTAGTCACAGTGCATGACCCAAGACCTAGTCTTGTCTATGACTTCATGAATCATTCCATCATATACAAACATACAAGATATAGGCGATTAAAGTTACCAGTACGTGAACGTGCCTTTCATTACGTAGTTACCAAAACGCTCGTCCTTAGAATCCGACTCCGAACTCCTCGGATATCCTAACATATTACCATATCACTTAGAATTATATCCTAAGGTTTATTTTTGCTTCCTTTTCCTTTCTACCCTTGGTGGATTAATTATTCCATTTTTATCCTTACATTTTCTTAAAAACACAATTTTCAGCATTTTGCCCAGATTTTTCACTAACTTCGAAAAATCATAATTAATTCTACAAAACTCATTTTTGAGTGATTCAAAATTACTCATGACCCTTGACATATTTATTTTCAAGAAAAAATATTCCCAGAAGCTATAACATCAAGAATCATTTCCAGTTTTTAAGTTTTCCAATGCTGATCAGTTTAAAACTCCAAAAATAAAGCTTAAATGAAACAACTTGTATCTCCTTGTGTAGAACTCAAAATGTTACATATTTTATATATTTGGAAACCCTACATGTATAATTTATTCATGTGAAATTTCATGAGTTTTAAAGATAATTTTATACATAAAATAATAGCTTGAATGTTCGCCGCCAAAGACATGATTTAAAACTCGAAATTCTACAATTTTCACAAATCTTGTTCCATTAATATCTAAAATTATTTCCCAACATGTTTTTACCTCATTCAGAATTTTAAATTCAATGGAGGCCTAAAAACATGTAAAGGAATTTACTTCCAAATTTACATTACCTCTTAAAGCTCTTACTCATTTTTCTTACTCCAAGAACTCTCACTCGACTTATAAATCGATGTTTTGAGCTGATTTAGTGTGAAGAAAAATGAAGAGAAAAACCCTCTATTTATAGGAAAATTCCAATTTCATTTTGGTAATTATCAAGGTGATCCAAAACTTCATCTTTCCTTTCATCCATTGATCTCATTTTCACCTTTTTTGACCTTAAATGAAATTGAAGAATTATGTCACTAATCTCAATTAGTGCAAGCTTATTTGCCAATTTGCCAAATTGACACTTAATTTAATAAGTGTTTTTATATAAATTTTCCATGGCTCTTCTAAACTTAAAATAGCCATTATTCTATGTAACTTTATGTCACATATATTAACCAATTTAATATGGTAACATATTCCTTAAAATACAAGATTTTTGGAAAGTCGAAAATCGGGTATTACAACAGCTTATAACAAATGACAAATTCAAGAGTTTAGAACACAGGGTATTGGCTAATCTTGAAGGTCCGAGAATATTTGTTGCTAGTTTTTCGTGCACGGGTTTGAAGCAGCACCAAAACCATATGGACCCATAAAGGAACTGTTATCTGAAGACAACCCTCCAAAGTACAGGGAAACCACTGTTGTAGAGTATGTAGCTTACTTCAATGCAAAGGGTTTGGATGGGACTTTGGCTCTCACTCATTTTAGGATTTCAGTTCTGAAGGTAAATATGTAAAAGGGAGAATTACATGAAGGTCGCGAGGAAAACAAATCACAAGTAGGTTTCTTAAAATCATCAAATTGTATTAAAATCCTATTGAACCTAGTTTAGATTGAATTGAATTAAAAAAAAAAGTCATTTTACTTTTGTTAATTCGAGGAATCAATGACATATCATTGATCAACGAATTACAATGCGGTGTACTATAATAACAAGTCATTGAGCAACTCTATGACTGGTCATTAAGGTGCCTGATTGGTTGCTCAAATTAATAAGGATAAATTTGTTTTTTCTCAATTCGAATTAATCTAATTCAAGTCTATGAAACTTCAATGTAATTTAACGATTTCAAAAGATTTACCTGTTATCTTTTCTTTTTCATGGGACATGTACGTACTCCTAGATAAAATTGGTGTTGTATCATAAATAAATAAATAAATTGTTGAACTTGGAATTAGATCAAGAAATAATTGATATGTATGAAGGTTATGACTATTTAAAATTTCTCTCAAGAAACGAGTGTATAATTGTCTTTTGTTGTACGGAGAATGTCAAGAGAATTATACGACTATATTCTAGAAAAGATTTGTTTTGTCATGAAAGAATGTTGTAATTTTCAATAGGTTGATAATTGCTTTTTCTATATAAAAAAATTGATAATTCATGCCTCAAAACGTTTTTCCATTATATTCATCAAGGTATTAATTCAACAATAATATTAGTAATTATAAGGTTGGTGTTTAGATAATAATTGTGTGATTCTAGCTTCTTTTTTTTCCAAGACAAAATGAAATGAAATAAATATGATGTTTACACATTACATATAGTTATAATTAACACTAATAGAAGAACTAAAAAACTTAGGAAAACAATGTAAGGTAACAATCTTTACACCAATAAAAAAGAAATGAAAATCTCTTGCCAAATAATTGTCAGCGAATGAGAGGATTAAATTGGCATAATAATGAAGCATTTCGTAACATGATAAATTGTGAGATGTGGCTTTGGGTTAGTTGCTAACATATCAAAATTATAAATCAAGAAAAACGAGGCTCTTGAACACCTGGAATAGATGCTACTTGGATAATTGTGTGATTCATGATGAAATGAATATGGACACTTCCCAATGGAGCCCTTAGAAATGGGTAGCTCACAAAGTAACCAACGCTATCTCAATGGGTAGACCTCAAACATTCTTTGAATGGACAAAACTATGATTTGTTAATATCATATGTTATTTAATGTTTAAATACTATATTAAGTGATTAGATTTAAGAAATTAGTTAGATTAGTTAATATGATTTTTTTTTTAAAAAATACCTTAATCATTTTTCTTAAATTCCCCCTCCTATTTATTTATTGTTAAGGGAATATAAATAGGGTACTTTTTTAAAAAAAATTGATTAATATAGAAAATATGTCTTATATTGAAAACCAAGATCAATTTCTAATTAAGTCTTACGTTAAGGATTATATGAAAATACTATGATCTTGGTTATTATCTTATCTCTCTTGAAAAAGAAGACAGTTTATTAACTTCGTATTTCTCAAGCTCTGCAATACCAACATTTAGTTATATAATTTTCTTCCTTTTATGTAATTGATGGTTTTATCAAAATAGTTTCTTGTATTTTAACCTTGTTAACACAAGAAGTTTCAAGTTGTTAGGGCCTTTTGGCGTAATGACATAAGCGTGTGGTTGTAAGTTTGATTCTCCATAAATACAACATTTGTATATGATGAGCGTGTAGCTTCCTTTAGTTCGTTGAAGAATAAAAAAAAAAAAAAAAAAAATTTACTACTTTAATTTTTGTTAGTCGTTGATAAATTGATAGGGAGGAAAATGAATGAAAAAAAGAGAGTTCTCTCAAGTGTGGAAGCTAAAAGCATTATGAGAATATTCATCAAGGACATACCAGACTGGCTCATAGGAAGGGAACCAGTTTCAGGTAGTTTTTGTTAGTTATAAAGAAAACACTCTAATTATCCATGGCCTTGTAAATTCTACCACAAAACAACATTTGCAAGTTACTATGATACTCCGTTCTTATATATAAAGTCCTTTTAATTGAATTATGAGATTCTAAGAAATTGTTAAAATTAGTTAAAAGTAATAAATATATAAAAAAATAATTTATTTTAAAAAAATGCCTATATTTACGAAAAGTAAGAGAAGGAGTAATAATGAGAAAATGGTGAACGGGAATGTATGGAAAATAAATTATGTGAAAGTAATAAAGGATAAAATAGATAAAAATATATTTATTACTGAGACAAATTTAAAAAGGATTTTTTAAAAACGGATAAACCCATTAAAAAATATTATATATAAGGACGGCCAGAATAACCTTTTGTTTATTTGGCATTCACATGGTTTTCTCATCGAGCTCTTCACTACCCTCCACCTGTCCACCAGACGGGAATTCAACGAGCGTGCAAAGTCACAAAGACATAAACAATTACCCTGCTGGTGTTGGTCGAACGTGGTATTTATTGACATAAACAAAGACATAAACAAATACGTCGTACCACGTCTTCTTCCAACCATTGCATTTTTTTAAAGTATTCTTTTGTCAAACTTTACTTCAAATTTTCCGATTAATACTATACATTTTAAAAGAATAATTTCTGAAAGATAATACCTTCGTTATTAGATATAAGCATTAGATAATTAATTTATGGATATTAAATAAAGAATTTTTTATTTTTTATTTTTTATTTTTTTGTTTTGATAATTGTGTGTTTGTTTCGCTAAATTGTCAAAACAATCTATTTGTTTGTCACTATGGTCTATGGTATCATTTCTTCTTACTTTCAAGAGTGGGGCCAGGGGAAAAATTCAACGAATGCTCATGCACCTTCAACCTTAAATAGCAGCGGCCTTCTCTATCTCTCACAAACCAACTTTCTTGCTTGCTCGCTTCTTTTCTTCATGATCTGTTGTGTCCAAGGAAGATAAGTGAAGTGAGGTGACTACAACTCTGGAATTTCAGGTGCGTCTCTAACCTGTCCTCTCATATTTTTTTTGTTTTTCTCCTATGCTTTCACCGGTCGCTGTTTAACCTCACCTGTGCTTTCAAGTTTCCGAGCTCAAAAACCACAGGTTTTATGTTTCTACCATGCCTAATCTTTCCTTAAGCTTTAACTTCTTCCATTATGAGTTTCCCAAACTACAAGATGATCTTTTTTTTGTCGTCCTGATTTTTGTCTGCGACTTCCTTGATTCATAATTTATATTGTATCTTATACCAAAGGCACTTGTATAAAGACAAGCAAAATGGGAATCACAAGGAAGTTAGAACCGGAGGAACTAAGTGAGCGCAAAGCATTTGATGACACAAAAGCTGGTGTCAAGGGTCTGGTTGATGCAGGAGTCACCAAGATTCCTCCTTTGTTCCATCATCCTCCTGATCAATCTGTACAAGCTTCAAATTTGGGAGACACAGAGCATCTTATTCCGATCATAGACCTCGCTGGTGTTGATAAAGGACCCGGCAAGCGCCAAGAAACAGTTGAAAGAGTGAGGGGAGCTTCTGAGACATGGGGTTTCTTTCAGGTGGTCAATCATGGTATTCCTCTTCATGTTCTTAATGAGATTATCAATGGAGTGCGAAAGTTCCATGAGCAAGATTTGGAGGTTAAAAAGGAACTATACACACGTGATCAAATGACAACTTTTGGGTACAATAGCAACTTTGATCTGTACAGTTCACCAGCTTTGAACTGGAGGGATACTTTTCTGTATTGCATTGCTCCTAATCCTCCAAAACCAGAAGATCTGCCACAATTATGCAGGTATTTTCATTGCTTGTAGTCAAATTAGATCATCCACACATTCTGGTCCTTAATATAAGATATATTTATTTAATTTGATTATTAAAAAAACTTGTTAAATTAGTTAATATGATATATATTTTCTAAAATACCCTGCTCATCTTTCTTAATTCTCCCCTTCCCTCTCTTCCATCAATAGGCTAAATTAGTAAAAGATTGACATGTATTTTAAGAATTAAGATGAAATCCTTAAAGATGTCATGTTTTGAGAAACAGGGGAAGTATATAATTGAAGAATTCTAGTTTGCAACATATATATTAAAATATGGTATTTGAAGTCTTTCTTTTTCTTTTTTCTTGCATTTACTTGCAGGGATATATTGCCAGAATACGGGAAACACATAATGAAACTGGGAGTATTGTTGTTTGAGTTATTATCAAAAGCTCTTGGTCTAAACCCAAATCATTTGAAAGACATGGGATGTGCTGAGGGGCTTTCAGCTCTTGGCCATTACTACCCTGCTTGTCCAGAACCAGACCTCACTTTGGGAACCACTAAGCACTCTGATAATGACTTTCTCACAATACTTCTCCAAGACCACATTGGTGGCCTTCAGGTTCTATACAATAATAACACATGGATTCATATTCCACCAGTTCCTGGAGCTTTAGTTGTTAACATTGGTGACCTTTTGCAGGCAAGTTTTCTCTTGTCTTTTATGAGTTCCTCTTGTTTTTTTTTTTTTTTTTTTTTTGCAACTATTATTTATTAGGGTAATGAATAGTTTTTATTCAAGTGCAGCTTATAACAAATGACAAATTCAAGAGTGTAGAACACAGAGTGTTGGCTAACCTTGAGGGTCCAAGAATATCTATTGCTAGTTTTTTTTGCACGGGTTTGGAGGCAGCATCAAAACCATATGGACCTATAAAGGAACTGTTATCTAAAGACAACCCTCCAAAGTACAGGGAAACCACTGTTGCAGAGTACCTAGCTTTCTTCTATGCAAAAGGCCTGGATGGGACTTCTACTCTCACTCAATTTAGGATTTGATTCCTAAGATAAATATATAAGAGTACCTATTTTTCTTCTATGCAAAATAACTCCCTCCCTAATGGGACACCGCATGTGTTCTCTTCAACCGGAAGGACTAACATGGACGGTTTTTAGATTTTACGGTGGTTTAGGGTTTAGGACGTAGATTCGGAGGAGTTATTTTTTAGGATTTGAGGTCCGTGAAGACCAAATAGGGTATTTACTCAATATATAAAAGCAAGAATTATATATAGGTCAAGGAAAAGAAAAAAAATTACAGTAGGCCCCTTAAAATCATCAAATTGCATTAAAATCCTATAGGACCTGTGTTAGATTAAATCAAATTAAAAAATATATATCATTTTGCCCTTGTTAATTTGAGGAATCAATGACATGTCATTGAGTAACCAATTACAATTCAATGTACCATAGTGACAAGTCATTGAGCGATTGTTCAAATTAACAAGGGTAAATTGGTTTTTTTTTTTAATTTGAATTGATATAACCCAAGTCCATAGAACTTCAATGCAATTTAATAATTTCAAGAGACTCTTATTTTCCTTGGGGCTTTTATGTAATTCCCCTACATAAAATTGGTGCTGTATCATCAATAAATAAATTTTTAAACTCGGAATTAGATCAAGAAATAGTTGATATGTATGGAGGTTATGACCACTTAAAAGGACTCTCAAGAAATGAATGTATAATCATCTTCTCTTGTACTGAGAATGGTATGAGAATTATAAGTATATGACTATATTTTGTAATGATTTGTTTTATCATGAAAGAATGTTTTAATTTCCAATAGGTTGAGAATTGCTTTTTTTAAAATAATAATAATAATAAAATAATAATAATAATTCATGCCTCAAAGCCTTTTTCCATTATATTCATCAATGTATTGATTCAACAATAATATTAGGAAACATAAGATTGGTGTTTAGATAAAAATTGTGTGATTTTTTTTTTTTTATCCAAGACAAAATGAAATTAAATAAATATGATGTTTACACTTACATACAGATATAACACTAATAGAAGGACTAAAAAACTTAAGAAAACAAGGTAACGTAACAATCTTTACACCAATAAAAAAGAAATGAAGCTTTTCAAAATAATAGTCAGCGAATGAGAAGATTACATTGGTATAGGAATGAAGCATTTCATAGCATGATAAATGCTGAGATATGTTAGTTTCTATCAAACCAAATTTATGAATCAAGAATAATGAGGTTCTTAAACATTTGGAATACATGCTTCTATTTGATTTCTTTATAAGATTTCTTTTAGGGAAGAACCCTCACCGTTCAATGAAATCAAAGACAAAGAAGACTGGCATCATACATTATTAACAAAAGGCGAATCATTGAATAATTGTGTGATTCACGATGAAATGAATATGAAAACTTCCCAATCCGTCTGCCTATCATTTTGCTTACATGTTATTAGGCCGATGGAGCCCCTCCAAAAATGGGCAGCTCACAAAATGACCAACGTTATCTCAATGGGGGGGACCTCAAACCTTCCCTTAATGGACCTATGATTTGTTAATATCATATGGTGTTTAATGTTTAAATTGTAACACCCCTAATTCAATACTACCGATTATGTATATTAATAAGTAGTATATATGTATATCATCAGAGTGGAGCGATTGAGTGTAATAGTTGGGTTGAGTGGGTGAGTAACTGATACATGGCTATAACTTAAACCATTTACGGTTGTCCGGTTGAGGGAATATCAATACCGTTATCCAAATATACAGATACAAAGTATCTAACAATAATAATATAGCCTAGTCCTTACGCGTGCTGTTTACCCTTTTCATCAGCTCCCGATCCTCCAAATCCCGGGTTAGGGTCAATTTTGAGATTCAATACCCATTGAATCTCGCAGCTTAACCTCATACTCAAGTAATAACAGTATATATGACAAATATTCATTACATTTCAGCATCAACCATACATAGTACACAGTAATGTAATGTTAACTAAAAAACAAAAATACATAGCACATAGCACATGTAATGTTAACAACGTTTGCACTCACCAGTGCCACGCCTCCATGTGTCCTCAACGCTAGGAAAACAACCCTACGGTTATTATAACTATAACCCGTATAAAGTTGAATGTATATAAACATGTGACCTAAGACGATCGAGTCTTACCCATGGTGCATGACCCAAAACTTAGTCTTGTCCATGACTCTATAAATCATACAATCACATATATGCATACAAGACACACAAGAGTTAGAGTTACAGTACACGTCTATACCTTGGTCTACGTGTAGCTGGTGGTACATTCTTGTTTTGGTACCGATCCCTGGTTCCTCGGATATCCTATAATGTTATCACCGCATTATTTATTTTATAAATAATATCCTAAGAGATATCCTAGCCACTATTGACCTTTTTACCCTTGGTGGATTTGTTATTCCAACTATACCCTCACATTTCCTTAAAAAATAAATTTCAGCATTTCTACCCAGATCTTTCGATAATTTTGAAAAAAAAAAATCATAATTAATTGTAAGAAAATCAAACCGATGTTCTTCAAAAGCCAAAATGACCCTTCACAAGTCTATTTTCTAGAAACAATAACGACTTTGACTCAAAATACATGAGTCAATACCAATTTTAATTTTTCCAACTACTGTTCAGATTATCTTCCAAAAATGTGACTCAAATTCAAGAATTTGTATCTCCTTGTAAAAAACTCAAAAAGTTACAAAATTTATATCGAGAGAAATCCCTACATGTATAATTTACCCCTGTAAAATATCTTGAGTTTAGGACTTCATTGGATACATAAAATAATGCCCTTAATCCAACTAACTCAAGAAAAATTGAAATCTGGGAATTTTCCCAATTTTCAAAATCTTGTTCCATTGATTTCAAAAATTATTTCATACCATGTTTTTACCTCATTCAGCATTTTAAATGCAATGGATGCCTAAAAACATGTTAGGGAATTTACTTTTAATTTTCTAAATTAAACTACAATTTTACTAAGAACTAAAGACTAAAGTTCAAGAACTCACCTCAAGAACTTTGCTCCTTCTCTCTAGCTCCAAGAACTCTCACTCTCACTTATAAATCAGATATGCTTTGCTGATTTGGTGTGAAGAATGAAGAGGTGGGAAGCTCCTATTTATAGGGAAAATTACAAGTTTATGCAAGGTTCTGAAACCCGGACTGACCGGTTCAGACCGGAAACCGACGAACCGATCAGAAAATAGGTTCAAGTTAGAGGTGGAACTGCGGTCCCGAGTTGACTCGAGTCAACTCGCTCAATTTGGCCTGAACCGGCCAAGTTCCCGATCCACATTTAAAATAAAATAAAAAAAGAGTGGCCTAAAAGTTGAAACCCACCGTCGGATTGAAGGTGAGAAAAGAGAGAGGAGGAGGGAGAGATCTAAGAAGGTGAGAAAAGAGAGAGGAGGAGGGAGAGATCTAAGTTAGTTGGGCGTAGATCTATTCATGCAAGTGGTGAAGGAGAAAATATGAGACGAAGAAAACAAAGAAGGAGGAGGAGGAGAGAAAGGGAGGTGGAATCGGGGTCCCGAGTTGGAGTCAACTCGGTCAATTCGACCCGAACCGACCAAGTTGCCGATCCACATTTAAAATAAAATAAAAAAAGAGTTTCCTGAAAGCTGAAGCTCATCGTCAGATCAAGGTGAGAAAAGAGAGAGGAGGAGGGAGAGATCTAAGTTAGTTGGGCGTAGATCTATTCATGCAAGTGGTGAAGGAGAAAATATGAGACGGAGAAGACAAAGAAGGAGGAGGAGGAGAGAAAGGGAGAAATCTGGTTATGCTCGTCGTCGGATTTGGCAAAGGTCATGGTTTTGAAGCCCTCTCTCACTCATTTCTCTGTAAAGATCATTGACCAGGAAGAAAGAGGGAATTGATCAGAGAAAGATATTATCAGACTGTGAAGGAGCGAGTTGGGAGGAGTTACAAGTGGTTCACTGCTTTGTTATAGAGAAGTTTGAAAATATTGGTTTGAGAAAGAAGAAGATGATGCAACGCCTTGTGCTCAATGTTCAATGGTAAAAAAGGGTTTCATTCTCCAATAATGACCAATGGGTAAAGGCTAGTGTTGGATATTTCCCAAGACCACTTGATTTTATTATTTCCATGGTTTGAAAAAACATCCACCTATCTGACGAAAAAAAACAAGATCCACCCAAGCCTATAATTAATAGATTGATGATGCTCATGTGTAGGCAAGGACAAGGCACAGAATGGAGCAGGTTCTGATGGATAACTGCCACAAGTTATTTATTTTCATAAGTAATATATATTATGAAATAATTTATTTATTATAGATTTAGATGTCATTGGTGGTATATGATAGTCTAAAGTCAATTTCAATTTGTTAAAGAAATTGTAAAGAATATTTGTTAAGTATATGATTATTTTGCTAATGATTTAAGCTATTGAAATAATATATAGAATTTTAGTTAAATAATTTTTTAATTTTCTATACCTCACCGCCTACGCTTGAGTTGACTTCGGTATGACCTCCTAACCCTTAATCCAAGACTTCGAAGCGGGTTCAAGAACCGGTCCGGGTTTCAGAACCTTGAGTTTATGTGAAACCAATTTCATGGAATCATTTTCCTCTTCTTCTTCCCTAACCTTTGGATTAAAATCCACTTTATGAAACTCCATCTCCCCCCTCCACCTAACTGCCGACCACCACCCTTCTTCTTAGCCCTTTAGATGAGTTTTCATGTGGCATTAATCCAATGGCCTATGTCTCTAATTGGTTGATTTAATTTCAAGAGGATTAAGGTTAATTATAGATTAATTAGAACCATTGGATTGAATTTCATGTGCAACAATCTCAACCATTGATCTTAGTTGCAATTGTTGACTTTTGGGGCTGATTTGATTGAGCCTAATTATCTCCTTAATCATATGCTTAATTGTTCTTCTATTGCATCTCTTATTGGTTAATTGGTTTACTCAATAATCCAAGTCATTAGAGCATTATTACCAATTAATTTTATCTTCCATTGGCCCTGTTAGTTCTCTAAGGGTTTTGATGATTTCCATTGGTTGTAAACAAAACATGAGGTTTTGCTCTCAATTGGTGAAAAACTCACTATAAGAGCAAACCTCGAGGTTTGCTAAGAAACCTCGAGGTTTGGCCGTACAGAGGAGTCCATAAGGTTCTATGGTTTTAACTTGAAATACCTGGTTTCACAAAGTTATATGAAACCTCGAGGTTTAGCAAGAAACCTCGAGGTTTTGTCATTCCGCAGAAAACTCGGTTTAACACAGGTTCCAAAACCTCAAGGTTTGAGGAAAACCTCCGTGTTTGATTTCAATCAGCATTTTATAAGTTTCTCAAAAATTGAGAAACCTCGAGGTTTCCGGACAAACCTCGAGGTTTGTTTGCGAGAGCTTCTGCATTTTTCCAAGTTTTTCAAAACCTCTAGGTTTCTCTCAAACCTCGAGGTTTCTGTTTTGGCGTAAAACTGAGAATTTGAAATTTAAAGTGAAACCTCGAGTATTGTTTAAAACCTCGAGGTTTCTGGCTTCCAGAGAGCAAACTTTTTTCACTGTCTTTGAAAACCTCCAGGTTTCTGATAGAGATTTGCCGTAATCTCCCAAAATAACCAAATTAGAAAAGGATTTGCAATATAATGTAACCCGAGTCGTTTCCCAATGAATTCGCAATCGGTTTAATTTGAACAAAGAATAAACGTAAAGAGTAAAATCGGGGGTTTTTGATTCAGAATAGATTGAAAATGGAAATATGCAGAAACAAAACGAAATAACACGGATTAAACAGAAAATAGAGGATTAAAGGATTAACCCAGGATTCGGATTCCACCACTTCCCTTCCTCGGACGAAAAAGCATTTATAACCGAACTCGTGATCGACTTTGGACAAACCGAAATCTCGCGTTTGTCCGGAAATTCCTCAACTTAACAATCGTTCAGAATTTGTTCAAATCAAGTGGCGAACCTCTCGTACGATCGCATAAATGATACTTTAACCTAGTCCGAACTACGTCCTGGGAAATGTCGATCCGGGTTTTTAATCAAAAACCCAATCCAAATCAAAAATCGAATCCGATTAAAGAATGCGAAACGAGTTAGACGGTTATCGATTAAGCGAATCCTCTGGATAGTGGATGGAATCCTCATTGTTGGGTTAATCTTAGAAATTTAGCCGAACATAATTAAGAAAGACGAAAAACAGATGAAGAACGCGAAGAACACGAAGAACATTGCAGAGAATTTGAAAACTACTATTTTGATCTACTGAAATCTAAAAATGTGAATGTGAATGTGTTTGTGGCTGCTGCCTCACTTAACCTAAAACGGCAAAACGAAATGGGGCTCCAATCCACAATTCAGGCCCAGAACGAAAATAAAATAAAATGGGTTTTGATTACAAAATTCGAGCCCAAAAATACATATGACTCCGGCTCCAAAATCGACTGCCCTCTTGTCTGCATTTGCTCTTCATGTCTTCATAACAATTGTAGCTCTCTGAATCATCTGAAATATGAGACAAAAATGAGGCAAATCCGATATTTGGTTCAAGAGTTATGGTAAAAATGGTGAAGCAATGTAAAACTGGAATTTATTATTAAATAATGGCTAAAATATAATAAAAGGTCCAAAGCCCAAATAAGTATAAAAGCCATTTTTTATTAGTCAAGAGTCCTAAATTATCAATCAAGAGACAAAAATTAGTGTACAAAATATTCAATTATCAAATTCCCCCACACTTATCTTTTTGCACTCCTGAGCAAAATCCAAAGAGAAAAACCTAAAGGAGAAACTCTTCTTTTCTAAAAATTGCTAACAATGCAAAAATTGAACAAGGGACACGAAGCTCCAAAAGATCAATCAATCAAGACAACAATCCCTTCATCTCCAATTACAATTCATGGTAATCTCAATCAATTATGCTAATCACAAAAGATGGTCTCTCAAATGATGCGCTCAATCAATCAATCTCTCAAGTGTTTAAGGTAAATAAGTGTATCGCTCAAATTCTACTCCGTAAATTTGTTCTACCATAAGCTTGCTCAATTTCTACGTCTCCACTACTCATAACACATGCATACACAAATCAAGAGAGCTTGTTATGAAAGGTTGTAATGGGGTTAGGGTGAAGGTAGGTAATAGTATGGAATGAGAGACTAAGCACCAAAGAAATAAAAAAGAGCACTATTTAACACAATCATTCTTTATGTAAGAAATTTTTTATTTTACTTGTATATCTCATTTCTTTCTATGTATTTTCTTTCTTTTTTTTCCTTCTCTTTTTTTTTTTCTTCTTTTTTTTTTTCTTTCTTTTCTTTTTTTTTTTTTTTTTCTTTTTCTTTTGCTTTTATTTCTTTCTTTCTTTCTTTCCTTTCTATACTATATACATAATCACAATGACAAAAGCAAACATCCCCCCACACTTAAACCTGTTGCACTCCCGAGCAACCCCCACACTTAAACACAAAACCAAGGTGAAACCAATGCTCAATAAATTTTCAAGGTGCGGAATAAAATGGTTTTACGCTTAGGCTTGTAATGTGGCTTAGAAAAGAAGGAGTCAAAAAGGCACAAAGGGCTAGCAAAGGGATCATAATGCAAGGGAAAGGCTATTTGGCCAAAGTAGGGAAAATAAAAGAAAGAAAACAAGCTTCCATCATACTTATGCACGTAAATGAAAAATGTAGTTTCAAAAAGAAAAGGAGCAAGTTCTAGAGAACACAAATCATGAGTAGATGCATAGATGAAAGAATGAATGGCAAAAGATGAATTCCATTCATGCAGGCTTAAAATCTCACAAGGTCAACACCAACTTAAGCAACCAACATCACCAAAGCAACTACCAAGATATGTAATCAAAGAGTCAAGAATGGTAGACCTAACAGAATGATCCTTTAAAACCAAAATGTCCTAGTTCATAATATGTAGCAATCATAGAATGAGAAACTGTATTTATTTTCAAAAAGCAAAGTAGAAAAAGGAAAACAAATAGAAGAAAGAGGGAGAAAGAAAGAAGAATACTCCCCAAGGGGTTTATGGAGGATAAGTGGCATCAAAGAGGAGAATCTCTCGCTTCCTCAGTCCGCTGGGATCCCTCATGAAATGGCTTGAGGCGATACCCATTGACCTTAAAGGTTCGTCCCGTGGGTGGATCACATAGCTCAACAAAGCACCAAATGGAAAAATGTTAGTGATCTCAAAAGGGCCATCCCATTTAGATCGAAGCTTACCAGGCATAAACTTCAAACGGAGTTAAACGGTAAGAACTTTTCGGCCCACAGAAAATTATTTCCTCAGAATATGCTTATAATGAAATGCCTTAGTCTTTTCCTTGTATAACCGCTGAGCTTTCATAGGCATCCAATCTAAGCTCATCCAACTCTAGTAATTGTAGCTTCGCTCCATCCCGCACTTGGCCAAATCCATGTTACACTCGTTTAATGGCCCAATAGGCTTGATGCTCCAACTCAACCGGAAGATGACATGCCTTACCAAAGACAAGCCGATAAGGAGACATCCCAATCGGAGTCTTGTAGGCGGTGCGATATGCCCACAAAGCATCCTCTAATCGCTTACTTCAATCTTTCCGGGTAGAGTTAACAGTCTTCTGAAGGATTTGCTTAATCTCTCTATTTGAGACTTCAGCTTGACCGTTGGTTTGAGGATGGTATGCTGTGGAGACCTTGTGAAGCACTCCATACTTGCGTAACAAGGCACCCATGCTTCGGTTTAATTTGAACAAAGACAATAAAAAAAAACAAGTAAAATCGGGGTTTTTGATTCAAGAGATTGAAAATGGAAATATGCGAAACAAAATGAAATAACACAGATTAAACAGAAAAATGAGGATTAAAGGATTAACCCAGGATTCGATTCCACCACTTCCCTTCCTCGGACGAAAACATATTTATAACCGAACTTCGTGATCGACTCGGACAAACCGAAATCTCTGCGTTTGTCCAGAAATTCCTCAACTTAACAATCGTTCAGAATCTATTCAAATCGATGGCGCACCTCGTACGATCGCACAAAGTGATACTTTAACCTAGTCTCGAACTACGTCCTTGGGAAATGTCGATCCGGGTTTTTAATCAAAAACCCAATCCAAATCCAAAAATCGAATCCGATTAAAGAATGCGTAAACGAGTTAGACGGTTACCGATTAAGCGCAAATCCTCTGGATAGTGGATGGAATCCTCATCGTTGGGTTAATCTTAGAAATTTAGCCGAACATAATTAAGAAAGACGAAAAACAGATGAAGAACGCGAAGAACACGAAGAACATTGCAGAGAATTTGAAAACTACTATTTTGATCTACTGAAATCTAAAATCGTGAATGTGAATGTGTTTATGGTTGTTGCCTCACTTAACCTAAAATGGAATGGGGCTCCAATCCATAAGTCAGGCCCAGAACGAAAATAAAATAAAATGAGCTTTAATTACAAAATTCGAGCCCAAAAATACATATGACTCTCGGCTCCAAAATTGATCTCCCTCTTGTCTGAATTTGCTCTTCATGTCTTCATAACAATTGTAGCTCTCTGAATCATCTAAAATATAAGACAAAAATGAGGCAAATCCGATGTCTGGTTCAAGAGTTATGTTAAAAATGGTGAAGCAATGTAAAATTGGAATTTATTATTAAATAATGGCTAAAATATAATAAAAGGCCCAAAGCCCAAATAAGTATAAAAGCCATTTTTTATTAGTCGAAGAGTCCTAAATTATCAATTAAGAGACAAAAAGTAGTGTATGAAATATTCAATTATCGTTTCCAAGAAACCTCCAGGTTTGCCTTTATCGTGTTTTTGAGAGTTTCACTTTCAAAGTGAAACCTCGAGGTTTCTGAGAAAACCTCGAGGTTTGGTCACACAGAAACAAAACGCTTTTCTGCTCATTCAAAAACCTCCAAGTTTTGGAGAAACCTCCAGGTTTGGTGTTTTGGACTTAAACCTCTTTCACTTGCTACGGTCCAAAACCTCGAGGTTTCGGAGAAACGTCCGGGTTTCTCAGCGTCTTCAGAAATTCAAATCTAACGATTTTGCTATACCTTCTTGTTTGATCTTAATACTTCCTATGATTATTCTCTAATGTTCCTAGACATGTTTAATCACTTTATTGTTGAGTTTCAGACAGATTAGAGAATGTACATTGAAGGTTTAAAGCAAAAGCAAAAGTGATGTCAAGACATTAAATGCAAACCCTGAGAAGTAAAGTTGCATTCTTTTGGCTAATCCATCTGCACACGCCTACAAGGGATTAAAGAATGATTTCTACATCTAGTTGTTGGTTCTCTAAAGATTTTGATGATTGCCAACAATGGTAAACAAAGAATGAGGATTTGCTCTCAGAAGTTGGAAAATCCTGATGAGAGCAAACCTGGAGGTTTGCCCAGAAACCTCGAGGTTTGGCCTTACAAAGGAAGCCTCAAGGTTCTGTGTTTTAACCTGCAAAAACTTGGTTTCACAAAGTTATGTGAAACCTCGAGGTTTTGGACTTCCAAAGAAAACTCAATTTCACACCAGGTTGTGAAACCTCGAGGTTTACAACAAAACCTCCGGTTTATGCCTTGGTGCCAAACTAAAAGTTTTTAAATTACAAGTGAAACCTCGAGTATTGAGGGAAACCTTGAGGTTTCGGCATCCAGAGCTAATGTTTTTCGTATGATAGAAAACCTCGAGGTTTCCATTGAAACCTCTAGGTTTGTGTTTTGGCTCAAAACAAAGAACTTTGAAGTTTAAACAAAACCTCGAGTATTGCTATAAACCTCGAGGTTTGTGAGTTCCAGAGAGCAAATGTGAAAGTGGAGCTATATACCCAAGAGGGGGTGAATTGGGTATTTTAAGAACTTTTGAAAGTAGCTCTTGTTTTTAGACAACAAAAAAAGAGATGAACAAAGTAAAGGGAAGAACAAATTGAACACGAGAGATTTATACCGGTTCGGTCTTAACAACTTGACCTACATCCGGTCCCAGCCTCACCGGGATTTTCCACTATCACAAAGATTACACACTCGTACTCAAAGAGTAGTTCTCTCTCTAGAACTCACTCCCCCTTACAAGTTGTAATCAATGAACTCCCAAATCACCAAGTCCCCTTGACTTGTGATTCTTTTCAATAAATGATTTACAGATAAAAACTCTCTCTAAGAGTGGATAATAATAAACACTGAAGCTTATAATGTCAAAAGACAGAATACAAGTGAAAACTGAAAGGTAGTTGAGAAACTTGAATGCTTGTGCGTTTTCAGTTGTTGTAGTTGTTGGGAAGAATTGAATGCAGTTCTATTTATACTCAGAGATCATTAAATGACCGTTGCCATCCCAATAAATCCGTTGGAGAAGTCAGCCAAGATTAGCGAGATGGTTTAGGCATCTTCTCTCTAATCTTCACTTAACCAACCGGTTAGATGATCGAGTTGACTCTGCGAATTTGTCCGTTGGAATAGCAGCTTGCTTGTTGTAGAAATTATTCTTTAATGCTTTGCAACCGTGTGCAGATGGATTAACCAAAAGTATGCAAGTTTTTGGGTTCAGCATTTAATGTTCTGACATCACCTTTTGCTTTTGCTTTTAACCTTCAATAATCATTCTTTAAGCAGTCTGAAACTCACTAAACAGATGGTTAAACGTAGTAGGGAATAGTAGAGAATAATCCTGGAAGATATTATGATCAAAGATTAAGGATTTACAAATTCGTCTGATTTGATTTTCAAACTTAGCGTTCAATACTCGAGTATGTTCATCAATACTCGAGTGTGTCACTGTGCACTTAAGTCAATACTTGAGTATTCATTCTGATACTCGAGTATTCTTCTTACAGAGAGGAGTCATCGTGACTTGAACTTGAACAATGTTTTTGAAATAGGAGCAATACTCGAGTATCCAATCCAATACTCGAGTTTTGAACTTTTAATATGAAAACAAGTTTAAGTTCAAAACCTCAATACTCGAGTATTGTTTTCAATACTTGAGTGCTCAAATTGTTGTCAAAGATGAAAGCTCTCTGTATGCCTAATACTCGAGTTTCCAACTCAATACTCGAGTATTCATTTGTTTTAGAAAACCTTGTGAAATTTTTCCCAAGTCAACACTTGAGTATTGAAGTGAATACTTGAGTATTCAATATATGCATAAAACTTGTAGTCTTTCTGTCAGTCCAATACTCGAGTGTGGATGCAAATACTCGAGTATTGTAAGTGCTTGAAAACTTTGATAGATTGATGACAATACAATACTTGAGTTTTCAAAAGGATACTTGAGTATTCATAAACACATGTTAAATATGAAAGCTTTGTGAAAGTCCAATACTCGAGTATGCAAAACCAATACTCGAGTGTCCATAAGATGAAAAACTTGATATCTCTCTGTATGGCCAATACTTGAGTATTCAATGGAATACTTGAGTATTGAAAACTAAATTTATCATTGAAATTGTCTCTGTGTGTTCAATACTCGAGTATGCATATCAATACTCGAGTTTGGCTCAGGGTCAAAAACTTGGAGTGCTCTCTGTAAGTCCAATACTGAGTATTGTGTCCAATACTTGAGTATTGCTTTGTGTAATGGTTTTTGAGCAACTCTCTGTCAAGTCAATACTCGAGTATTGAAACTAATACTCAAGTGTGGCTTTGACAGTAAGTTTTCCAACTTGCCAAAGACCAACTTCAATGAATGTTTACAATTGTTAATTATCATCAAAACATATAGAGAACTAACAAAATGAACTTTCACTCATTCTAAAAAGCTCCAGGTTTGCTTTCATCGTGTTTCTGCTGGGTTTCACTTACAATGTGAAACCTCGAGGTTTCTTAGAAAACCTCAAGGTTTGGAGTAAGCCAGAGAAACCATTCTTTGTTACATCTTAAGAAACCTCCAGGTTTATTATAAACCTCCGTGTTTGAGGTTTTGGTCTTAAATCGTTTTCAACTTCAAGTGACCAAACCTCGAGGTTTGTGAACAAACCTCCGGTTTCGAACGTTGTTCGAAAATCAAATGTGTCGATTTTGTTATACCTTCTTGTTTGATCTCAATGTTTTCCATGATTAATCTCTAATGGTTTTAGATATGTTTAACCATCTTTTTAGTGAGTTTCATGCATTAAGGAAAGTTTATTGAAGGTTTAAAGCAAAAACAAAAGTGATGTCAGAACATTAAATGCTCAACCTAGAAACTTGCATCCTTTTGGTTAATCCATCTGCACACGGTTGCAAAGCATTAAAGAATGATTTCTACAACAAGCAACATCTTCTCCAACGGATTAATTTGCGCAGAGTCAACTCGATCATCTAGCCATTTGGATTAAGTGAGTTTTAGAAAGAGAAGAAGACCTAAGCAGCTCATAACTTCTGCAGAGATCATCTTCAACGGGGTCTTATTATCAATGCAAATGCTTCTATTAATGCTATCGACTATAAATAGAGTTGCATTCAATTCTTCTCAACAAAAACTACATCCGAAAACGCACAAGCATTCAAGTTCTTCAACTACCTTCTGTTTTCACTTGTATTTTGTCTTTTGACATTATAATCTTCAAGTGTTTATTATTATCCACTCTTAGATAGAGTTTTTATCTCAGTAAATCATTTATTGTAAAGAATCACAAGTCAAGGGGACTTGGTGATTTGGGAGTTCATTGATTACAACTTGTAAGGGGAGTGAGTTCTAGTGAGAGAACTACTCTTGAGTACAGAGTGTGTAATGTGATAGTGAAAAACCCGCAGAGTCTAGGACTGGATGTAGGTCAAGTTTGTTAGGACCGAACCAAGATAAATCTCTCGTGTCCAGCCTACTCTTCTTTCTACTGTTCATCTCTGTTTTCACTGTTTAAAAACAGAGCAATTAGAGAAATTTTTAAAATACCCAATTCACCCCTTCTTGGGTATATAGTTCCACTTTCACTAGTAGCTGCTATTCCAACGGACAAATTTGCAAAGAGTCAACTCTGAACTTCTGCCCAGCTGGATTAAGTGCAGATTAGAGAGAGAAGAAGACCTTACCTTGCCCAGAACTTTGGTTAATCAAGGCAACGGTAATAATGAAGATTACAAAGGTCAATTAATGCTCTCTTAGTATAAATAGAGATGCATTCAAGTCTTCTCAACTACTACAACAACTAAAAACGAAATTCATTCAAGTCTAGCATTTATTCTTTCAGTTTTCAACTTTATTGTATCTTTTGATACTTTGTACTTCAGTGATTATTCTTATATACTCTTAGAGAGAGTTTCTACTTGAAAAACATTTATTGTAAAGAATCACAAGTCAGGGGACTTGGTGATTTGGGAGTTCATTGATTACAACTTGTAAGGGGGAGTGAGTTCTAGAGAGAGAACTACTCTTTGAGTACGAGTGTGTAATCTTTGTGATAGTTGAAAATCCGCAGAGTCCTGGGACTGGATGTAGGTCAAGTTGTTAGGACCGAACTAGTATAAATCTCTATGTCCACCTGCTCTTCCCTTTATTTCGTCCATCTCTGTTTTTGCCGTCTAAAAACGGAGAGCATTACAAAAAGTTTTTAAAATACCCAATTCACCCCCCATCTTGGGTATATAGCTTCACTTTCAGTGCCCTTGATATTTTCAAAATATAACAGCCCCTCACGATGATATTAATTTGCCTCTAATCATCTTGAAGACGTGCAATTAATCCTAATTAGTGCAAGTTTAATTGCCCATTAGTTTTAGCTAACTTGCTTTAATTTAATTAAGTATTTTGATAACATTTTCTTGCCTTCTTTGGTCATAAAATACTAATTATTTTATGTGTTAATTATGTCACATTTTATTTTCCCTAATTGTAGTCTCATAATTATTAATCATATGTTAATTCACTTCAATATGAATTTGCCTAAAATTATAATTGATAAATTATAATAATTTGAGACACATATTCACCTTCATTATATACTAATTATTCATCAAGTATAAGATTTATGATGATTATGAATTTCAAGGTATTACATAAAGACTATTTAACTAAGTAATTAGATTAAGGAAATTATTTAAATTAGTTAATATGATTTTCTTAAAAAAATATCTTAATCATTTTTCTTAAATTCTCCCACTTATTTAATTATTGTTAAGTGAGTATTAATAGCATAATTTTTTTAAATGATTAATATAAGAAATATATCTTATATTTAGAACCAAGATCAACTTCTAATTAAGTCTTACGTTAAGGATTATATGAGCATAATACTATGAGCTTAGTTATTCTCTTATCCCTCAGACATTTTATTAATTTCGTATTTCTCAAGCTCTGCAATACCAACATTTAGTTATATAATTTTCTTCATTTTATGTAATTAATAGTTTTATCAAAAATAGTTTTTGTTTTTAAATTTTCTTAACACAAAGTTTCAATTTGTTGGGGCCTTTTGGCGGAATGACATGAGCGTGTGGTTGTAAGTTTGATTTTTCATAAATACAAAATTTGTATAGGATCATGAGAGTGTAACTTCCTCTAGTTGGTTGAAGAATAAATAAAAAAATCAATTTTACTACTTTAATTTTTGTTAGTCATTGAAAATTTGATAGGGAGGAAAAGGAATGAAAAAAAGAGAGTTCTCAAGTGTGGAAGCACTACTACAAAAAATGAATTTTACTTCTCTAAAGAACATTTGTTTTTAAGAAAGGGAAGTAAAAAGTGAAGGTGGTAACATTCTCGTAATTATTTATTTAAACTTTGAGACTTTAGATGTCCTAAAACTATTTTAGGACGCCTAAAATTAATTACTTAACGCATTTTGAGAAGTTTTTTAGTGCCGAGAAATTTTTTGGCATCCTAAAAATATTTTTAGGACGATAAAAGAAACGTTTCTACGTCCTAACTTTAGTTTAGGACGCCAAAACAAATTATTTCACGCAGTTTTTTTTTTTTTAAAAAAAAGATTTGGCACTAGGGAAATTTTTTGGTGTCCCAACTCTAGTTTAGGACTCCAAAACATATATTTTTCATCTCAAACTTAACCCATCCCGTGACTGTTGGCTCCTGCAGATTTAGTTTTGCATGCCTCTCATTTCATCATCTCTCCCATTTCATCATTTTCGTGCCTCCACTATCTGCAAGCTCTGGTACTTTATTATCTCCTCCCCCACCTACACTTCCATTACCTTATTGGAGGCATATTATCAACGCTTTATCTCCTTCAACATTTCAGCTTCAACTATACTTCTCCAAACCTAGTGGTCTTGCGTGAGGTACGCTAACTCAAATGCCTCAAACGATAATTCTCTCACTATCTCTCATCTCATTGATTCCTGTGGCTTCTCACCCCAAAATGCTGAAGCAGCTTCTAAGTGTGTCAACCCAGTGGCGGAGCCAAGATTTTAAGTCTCGTGGGTGCACAATTAGTGGGGTGATTCGGGGCAGCGTCCCCGAATTTTTTTTTTTTTTTTTTTTTTTTTTTTTTTTTTAAGGAAAGTTTTAAATGCATTAAAACTTTTAAAGAATAAATATATTCATATTTTATTAATCAAGAAAACAGACAGATAAACCAAATAGTTTATTTTTCACTTGGGAGAAGGGGGGACAGGTTCTCCAGTTTTTGTATTTGTCCTAGTGGAATTGAGTCAACAGAAAACATGCATGGTGTCCGCAAAAGTTCCTTCTAGAAGTTAAACTTCACCAAATAGTTTCCACTAGAACTACCTTTTTTTCTATACACTCCACTAGAACTACCTTACCTCTAGGCATAATATATTTTGATCATCTGACTTTTTAATTGATTAATCAACTTTTTCGGCAATGATATTTAGGAACCGGATGAAATTCATACTCATTAAGAGCATGGTTTTAGGCCATTCAAAGTGATAATCCACTGAAAGGTAAATCTCTTGTTTACTCAATAGAAAAGATGAGATATTTTCAAGCTCCTGTTCTCATATCAGAAGACTAATTTAGCAAAAAATTACCTGAATTTGAGACCCTTCCCACATGCCGATCGACAAAACAATATACCACCTTTGGCATGAACAAAGATCCACAATGGGCTTCCATGCTTCCACTTGCTCTTTCATCCATATTCCAGGTGTATCAGTATATCTTCACATAGAACAGAAAACAAACATTAAACAGATTTTGTGAACATCCAAGGAAACCAGAGATAAAGTTAGCATAAGGAATAATAGTGTGCAAATTACCCCGAAAAGGTCGAAACACCAAGCATCTTCAATTAACAAAAGACCCCCCTTGGTAGCTCGCTGAGAGTAATATAAGATAGCATGAGGATGAGGAACATTGTTGTAACATCTCCAACACACTTCAGATCGGAATTGCATAATTGCATACCGTCTCGCACGTGAAATCAAAAGATGTAGAGCATAATTGCATATCGCAAGGAAGGTACCGATATGCCAACTCCGCCACCGATTCGGAAGGCACCAGGGAGAAGACCCACATGTCTTCCTAAAATGCAGAAATGTAATAAGTCCAGGTTTTTGGACATGAAAATACAGAGAATATGTTGTGTTGAATGCAGCAATGACAACTTAAATTTGTTGGAAACTACTAATAAATGTGCTTATGTATGACAATGGATAGTGCAAAAATTTCTAAGGTCAAGAACCTCCCGAATTCCACACGGAACTAATTCAAGTGGTTTAGAAGCCTTTCAAGCTTGCCATTGGTAAGAAAGAAGTTAAAATTTGGATTTTGTCTAATCATCAAACAAATGAACAACCAGAAAAGCATAACCCAATAAATAAGATAAGAAATCACTTATCAAATTGACTCAAAAACATAATTTAAGATTGCTATTAGAAGGGAAAGTAGACTGACTTTATATGTGTCCACATCATGCATAATTGCATTGATGACTTCATTGTTTGTATCAACTTCATCGAGAAATTGAACAAAATAAAAAATCAAGTGTGACGGAACTACCCATTTTAGCACCTTTGACTTTGACTTTCAAACCTTCTCTCGCCCCCCCACACACACACAAAAGGTTTCCAAACCTTCAAAGCTCAAAACACTACTTGTTGTCAAGTAAATATTCCGGTAGAAGGGTATACTCACAAACTTTCATCGAATTTGGAGGTCTTCATCGTTATTAGATGCCCTAATTTATGCAGCCCGGGCGTAACTCATCACCGTTAATCCGCCGACTCAAAGGTGGAAGATAGAGCAGATGACGAGCGAGCACGAAGCTATGGATCCGGAGCGAGGTTGAGGGGCGACGGTGCAACAGAGAAAGCGTGAGGGTCGTGGATCCGTCGAGGGTTGAGGGATTTGGAGTGGAAAAAATAAGAGAACAATGAAAATGAAAAAAAAAATGAAGAGAGGAGGAGACGAAGGATCGAACCGGGGACCTCTAGCTAGTCGTCAAGTGTACACTTATAAACAAGTAGGCCACCTAGGCAAATTGTTACGAAGTCCTTTAAAATATATATATTATCAAAATTTTACTGTCTGCACTTGTCCACACTAGCACTAGTGTGGCTCCGCCACTGTTCAACCTCAAAACATGAGATAAGCTAGATTGGTTATCGAGTTCCTCAAAAGTCATGGATTCTCACAACCCCAGGCGGATTTTAGATCTGGAAATTTGTCTTCATCTTTGTCCTCAACGCTGTTTGGAGGGAGATTTTACGTGCTTGAAATATCTTCATGCTTTGGTTCCTCATGTGATTTGCGCGAACTATTTAGAGTGAGGTTCAGACGCTTAGGTCGCCTGGAGTTGTTTCAGTTTTAAGTTATTTGTTTTTCATTTTTCTTATTATTGTTGGATTTGTAATTTTGAATTTGTTAGTCCGATTCTTAATGTATGCTCCTCTCTATCTCTCCCTCTCCGTCTGCATTTGCTAATTTTTGGATTTGAATCTGAACAAAAGCTTTTTAGTTTTTTTGGGGAATACAAAGTTCTAAAACTACTATCCATGTGCTCATAAACGGCTTTAGGGCTCCAGGTTTGGGGGTTTTTTTAATTAAAAAAAAAAAAAAAAGACAAGGCGTCCCAAATTTGAATTTGGGATGCCTTAAGTGGTACTTAAGGTATCCCTTTTTTTTTTGTGACGACGTAAGTCGACGTCCCCAAAATAAACATCCCTACAAAAACAAATGTAGAATGTGTAAAAAAAAAATGGACGTTAATTTTTTTTTATATTATAGTAATGAAGCTAAAAGCATTAAGGGAATATTCATCAAGGACATACCAGATTAAAAATTTATATTTTGTAGGTTGAGAATAATAGTAAAATAGGTAGGAAAAATACGTAAATGACCATATTTCCTTTAATGAAAATATAATAACAATTGTACTTATTAAAAAATAAAAATATTGTGCATGAAAAAAATAAATGAGTAAAGACATAAATTAATTAGGATAAGGTATTAAATAAACAAATACAAAACTTCAATAATTAGATTAAATTAATAACTCACCATTAATTTAATATGTAATGAGAGTAATAGATTTAAATAAAAAGTATGACCGTAGTAATTTCATAAATATAAAGAATTTTTTAGACCAATTCCTTTAAAATGAGGTCTAAAAGATATTATTTAGACTCGGTTTCTCAATCAAACAACTGGTCTAAAGAGTTTTTTAAAAAAAATGTCTACTACCTTTAAGATCGATTGTTACAAAATAACCGATTTAAAAAATTTAATAAAAAAATTCTATTACTTTTAAGACCGGGTCACATACAAACAACCGGTCTAAAAAGTTCAAAAAAAAAATTCTATTGCTTTGAAGACCATTGTTACAAGTAGCCAGTCTTAAAAGTCTTTGAATTCTCATTTTTAAGACGGGTTATTTTACACAACCGACTATTAAAATTCTTACTTTTTAGACCTTATATTTTTTAAAAAAAAACTGGTGTAAAGGGTTTTTTTAAGACCAGTTCTTAACCAGTCTTAAAAGTAACAGACTATTTAGACTGGTTGTATCAAGACTAGATCCAAAATCGGTTTAAAAAGCGATTCTCACCCAGTCTAGAAACCCGGTAGTAATGTCAGTTCATCTTACAATGAATACTTTCATATATTTTGTCAACATTATTTGTTATTTGAATTGCAGAGGAAGATTAAAAGGTGAAAACATATATATATCAGTGTTGCTCCAAAACTTGGGTGTTCCATATCTTCCTGTTAGTTACCTGAGGACATAAACGGAGGTAATCATTTTGTCCTTCTACAATACACTCTTCGATCTCTATTTTGTGTGGTTTTTATGAGCACGTGATACTGCTATGGAAGAAACGAGTTGTTTCAAGTATAGCAATCGGACCTAATTGAATTACCTTTAATTTACATTGTAAATATTTATAGTTTTAATAATTTGAATCTTGCTTACTGCCTGTAAAAGTTTCTTTTATGGACTTATGTGCTGACTAACTGTGTTGTTTTTGTTCTCTCTATTTCTCATGCTCTTTTAACTATTAAGATTTAAATCCTCTTAAGATGTTTTTTTAATTGAAAAATTCAAAGAAGATATACTCAGCAGGGAGAGAATAAATTTATTTTTTGCTTCTATTTGTAAGCAACTTTATTAAACTTTTTATATGAAGGTACAATTTTACCCTTTATTATTATTATGTTGACTTTGTTCGAATTAGCTAACACTATGATCTTTATTATAAGTCTGTTTTTAAAAGAAACTTTTTGTCCTAAATATAAGTTCAGTTACATGTTATTAATGAATATTTTTTAATTTTACTCTTATTTAATTCTTGTTGAAAAGAGAGAAAGGGGAGAGAGATGTGAGATTGATAATCCTTGGTTTATGAGAATCAGTTAAAGTATACTTATAATAAAGACTAGAGTGGTATAATATATATTGAATAAGAATATAGTTGAAAGGTTGAATTTTATGTTAGAATTAATATAGTTTAATTGAAAATTTTATTGATTTGTATGAAACATGTTAAAATTGCCTTGTGCCAATAAATAGGATGAGAGGAGTATTGGTTTAGAAGGGGATATCTCTTACCTAATCTAGTCCATATATAAGGCCAACCGAACCCTTTTTAAATGGGCGAAAAACGGCCCTATGCGTATCAGAAATTCCATTTGTAAAATTTTTCTCATTTTATAAAGTTTAGAAACTCAAGGCAATACATTATTAAACGAAAAAAAGAAAAGAATAAATTACCTAAAGGAAAAGTATTTATTGTAAAGAATCATAAAAATTGTAATTATTTAGAATGACAAAAATATAAAATTGAAAATATAAAAATATCAAACTAAAAAAAATCCAAATGTCACTAAATTAAACAGAAGTTTTTTCAATTTTCATTTTCACAATTTTCACAGATATATATAGAAAAAGTACACACCCTTCAATTTTGCAAAAATTATAACTTTTTTAAAACCAACAAACAATTTAGTTTAAAATAAAATTATTTAATTTTAATGAAATTCAAGGTATTTTATAATTTATGATATATGTCAAAACAAGAAATTTTATATAACTTTTTTATTTTAGAAGAAATTTATGTGGGTTAAAAAATTCATTTAATGTTAATAATAATAAAAATCTAAATAAGCTATTATATAATGAAAAAAAAATTAAACGAGTTTAGTTTTTATGTTTTATAAAAAGAGCTTAATTGATATCAATATTCATAATATAAATTAGACAAGTTGATGATATCTAGGATTGAAATCGCGGCGCTATAGCATGCGATACCGATTCTGATGCGGGTTGCGGGACCCAAACGCAACTTCCGCTCCGCAACGCTACAGTTTCCGGTAGCGGGTGGTTGCAGATGGTGGCGGCAGCCCGGGCGGTGGCTTAGACGGCGCGATAGCGTCCGCGAATCGGGAATCGTGATTTAATTCTCGAGAAACAAGACGCAGTGGCATGGGCGCATGGCATGGCTTTGGAAATTTGATTGCAATCGGGGCTAAAATGGGAAAAAGGCCAACTTAATGAAGGGTAAATATGCCAATTTACCCCGTGTTCTCGACTGTTCGAAAAAAACACGAGGGAAAAAAATGTTGATTTCCCTTTTTTTTTTGCTCGCAGATCCGATCTTCCCTCTTCATTTTTTTCTTTTTTTTTTTTTTGCTCAACCTCTTCACTTTCGTTGCTTCCCACATCTTTCCCTCCTCTTCTATATTTCTGAAACCCGATTCTGATCAACCAAAGGAACTGTTCGCGTCCCTCTTCCCTCTTCCATGTTCGCGTGTGGCGTCCCTGCTTCCCACGTCTTTCCCTCCTCTTCCCTGTTCGCGTCCTGTTCGCATCCCTCTCCTCCGTCAGGCATCAGCTAGCAACGTCTAAGGCTATTGAAGGCTTGTTTAGTTGAAAGAGCCATTAAAAATTTGTATTTGACTCTACTTGAATTGTTTATGTTTCTAGAATGTTATTAATTTAGTTACATTCAATGAACTAGTATGTGGCTTCATTTATGTTCCTTGAATCCTTATTTTGAATGTGTAATATTTTGGGTGATTTCTTATCTTATATTGCATTTATATATGTGGTATAATTTATTACAATTATTTATATGAACTTCACAATAGCGGCTTTACCGCTACCCACTATACTGCTATACCGTTTTTGGGGTCGGCCGCTACCCGCTATTCAAAACATAGGATGATATATTGATTAATTAAATGATGTATGGATTATATGAATATGATCCACACTCTTAACTGAAGCCACGCGTCTACCCCCTTCATCATTATGATATTTAGGAAGCTCACTATGTCTTACTTTGACCAAATAATTTTGACAAAATTCCATGGCTTCTTCAAAAACACATTTATGAACAATAGATAATTTAGGCCGGTTACGTTCTTCACATACCCTTATAAGAATTTCATAATTCTTTCAATTTGGTACATCTATCACAAATGGATAGAGCCACACAATTTATCTCTCTCACTAGATAAACAATTAGATATACCATGATGTTGAGCCTGTTTGGCATAGCATTGAAATGACTTAAAAGCTCATTGGCTTCATTTGAAGTTCAATAGAGGAAAATTTGGTGTACGATGGCGTTACGTTGTGATGGGCTTCTGGCCATAAAGAGACTTCTCAAGAGAAGCCGCTATTTGTAGCTTCTAAAAAACAAAATACTTTTGTCACCGCCATCCCAAACACAAATCACATCTATAATCTAAATTTTTAAAAAAGGCCTATCTAAAAAAACCAATTTTGCCACCGCTATCCCAAACGGGCCAAAAAACTATAGCAAGAAAAAACTTTTCAAGCTGGTACAAGATAAGATATCCTTCATTTTCCAATTCATTCAATTTTTTAATCTCAAAAACTTTACTACATATAGCATTGAAGAAGAAACAAAGTCTTGTCAAAATGTGTTGAATATCATATTTAGCAATGCCTCGAATAGCTATCAGGAATAGTTGTTGCATTAAGACATGACAATCATGAGACTTTTTGCCTATTATTTCAAGTCTTTCATTCACACAAGCTCCTTAAAATTTGAAGAATACCCTGAGGAAACTAAACACTGATAAAAACTTATTTTCTCATGCTTGGATATAAGTCTTCTCATATTCCCATTGCTTACAAATCTAATCTTGCCTTCATACCATCCTTAGAATTACCGTATATGTTGAGAAGTGTCTCAACAATACTCTCACATATGTTTTTCACCATGCGCATAACATCAATACAGTGTCTCACATCAAGATTGTGTCAATATGCAAGATCGAAGTAGATAGATCTCTTTTTCCATATATTTTTTCATTTCTACTCTTTGCAATCTTACAAAAAATGACATTGATATTTTTCACCTTTTCATAAGCTTACTCCCTAGTCAATGTCTCTAGAGCATCTTAATACTCTAAGCCACCAAAAAAAGCTTTCTTTAATTTACGATATGGGTTGCCCGGTCTAAGAAATCTCCTATGACCAAGATAAACCGTCTTTCTTCACAAATTGGACATACTTTATGGCCTTTTACACTATACTCTAATGTTAGTCGAATTCCCTTATGGCAAGTGAGCCTTTAGAACAAATAATAAAATGATAAGTAGAGTATCATTCCATAGAGATTATAATACCAACTTATGCAGCAAGAAAGTGATCAAAAGTCACATGATTAAAAGATATAAGAATATGAGTGTATTATGTGAACTAATAAGTCTATAAGACTAATATATATAATAAAAAAAAAAAAAAGCTTGAGAATAAATACTATAGAGAGATATCATATTTTAAATCGGCAAAGCTCAAATATCCTCCTAATTTGTAACTCTTTCCCAGATTGTTGTCTGCAATGCTACAACAATGTTATAACAACTTCCGCAATACTACAGCAATGTTATCGCAAAGTTCTTCAACTAAACCAGGTGGTGATGGTGGTGTCCTTCAGTCGCACTGACTCTCACGGTGGCGTTGCCATGGCGGCGGGAAGAGGAGGAAGAGAGAGATAGGAGAGAGCAAGAGGAAGTGATGGTATAATAGTAATTCATCAATATTTTAAAATCTCAATTTGTTTCCTTTCACTTTTATCTCCTTCAAAATTTTAATAGACCTTTGGAAGTTTTGGTATTTTATATGGTATTTATACATAATTCTCCCTTGATTTTAACACAAATATTTTAATACATACATTATCAGACTAATCACCAATTACTTATAATTCCAATTGCTCATTACAGTAGCAAGTACTACCTCCAGTCTTGATACCTAATTGACTTTTTTTTGAAGAAATTAAGGAAACTGAATAAGTCATTTTATCATTTGATATATTATGTAATCTTATATTATATATTAGTTTATTAATCAAACCAATTAATTTTTTTAAAAAAATAAATAAATGGGAAAAAGACAAATAAATACCTTTTGAACTTGCAAAACCCTCATAGGCCCACCAAATTTGTAAAAGTCTTGAGATGTGACACGAGACTTCTAAGAGATATGCAAATTCATGGAAAATGACTACAATGCCCTTCTATCTTCTCTCTTTCCTCTCTCCCCGTAATCGAACCAAGCCTTCCTACCAGATCCACGGATCGTGTGCGTAGTCTACCTCCAGTCATTTGCCATGAATTTGCATATCCCTTAGAAGTATGTGTCACCTCTCAGCCCTTTTACAAATTTGGTGGGCCTATGCGTGTTTTGCAAGTTCAAAAGGTATTTATTTATCTTTTTCCCAAAATAAAAATACTCTACAATAATTTAATTACTTTTTTTAATCTCTCCAAAACAATCAACTAGATTTTTTAATTAAGACCGGAAAGAGTATCATTCATGAATCCCTCTTCAGAAGGTGCTTGTTCTAGCCAAATGAGAAATGAGTACGGAGATTCATATGTTAAAGACTTGACTCAACCCGACCGACCAAACTGTGTAGCTACTAGAGAGGACCCTGAGCCAAGGAGATGTACAGGACTACAACAGTTTGATGGTTCCACAGTGAAAACATGGACATCTTCACCATTACAATACAACTAAGTATACAATATGGAAGATAATATGATTCTTTGGACCATTGTTGTTAAAACGCCGTTCCAAAACGTTGGAACGGATGTTTTGACTTTTTCCCGGCGGAAAACGTGCTGGAACGGTGCTTGAGACGAAGACGGAGGTGAGACGGTCGCGACGTCGTGCTGGAACGTCAAAATCGTTGAAACGGCGTGGTGGGCGTTCTGAAATTTCTGGTGAAAGAAAGGGCATTTTTGTAAAATCCCCTTTTTTGCCCCAAATTAAACCTAGTCGACCACCGTCACCCTTCGATCGATGCTTCTGCTTCAAGCTCTGATCTTCACTGGCACGCTGGTTCTTCATCGAGACATCGACGCTGGCACGCTGGTTCTTCATCGACGGTGCTCTGATAGTTTGATCGACAATCGACATTGCTTCTTCTTCTCTACTCGCTTCGATCGACTTTGTGAGCTTGTGACTTTGATCGACGCTTCACTCTTCTTTCCTTGCTTCTTCTTCATCGACGGCGACACAGCTTTCCTTGCTTTGCAGGTATTTTGTTTTTTTTCTGTATCATATATTCATATGTGATATGTTCCTTTGCTGTTGCTGACTTGCTGAGTTGCTTGGCATTTTTTTCTGTTTTGTCTTTAATTCGTTTGCTTGATTCCTTTGTTTAATTTGCTGAGTGGTAGGAATTTAGAATTGAAACTTGGCTTGGGACTTAGAATTGTTGGGTACTTGGGTGTTGGATTACTTTTTGAAGTGCTTTTGTTGTGTGTGATTTTACTCCATTTATCACTTCTGTTGGCAAATGCATAGTGGAAATTGTAAAATTGAGTTCTGGACTTCTGGCTTTGTGTTGTATGATTGCAATTTTCAATTGTTGTTGTTTGGTTGACTCCTTTGCTAGGCATTTTTTCTGTTCTGTTCCCTATAAATCACATGTTTTCTTCTTTCTATGTATTAAATATAGTTTGAAATCACATGGCCTCATCAAGTGGAAATGATAGTAGTAGCACTCCGGCCTCTGCAACTCCAAGTGTAAATAACACTACCTCTTGCGGTTGGGGTGAAGAGATTGGCTAGAAATACTCCACGGAAATAAGTTAGTTCCTGGATGGAAGCATGCAATTGAAATTCCAGGAACAAAAAAGCTTAAATGCAAGTATTGTCCCAAAATAATATCTGTTTGGAGTTTTTCGTGTGAAGCACCATTTGGCAGAACATCTAAAGATGTTGAACCATGTATAATGGTGCACGAGGAAGTAAAAGTAGAGATGTTGAATCTTCTTGTTGGAGCAAAACAAGGAAAACCATCTCAAATACAAGAGGAAGTTGTTAGTGGTCTTGTTACTACTACTACTACCTCCTCCGATCTTTTAAGAGAAGTAGATCATCCACTCCCGTAACCCTCAACACCTTATTGAAGAAGAACTTGAGGGAGGAGGCATGTCTTGACATTTGCTCCGCTATTTATAACAATGGAATTCCTTTCAATTTTGTGAATAGCCCGATTTCAAAAAGATGTGTGAATCAATTGCTAAGCATGGACCAGGTTTCAAGCCACCATCTTATCATGAGTGAAGAGTAAAATACTTGAAGCAAAAGTATGAAATGACAATGTCGTTGTTGAAAAGCATAAGGCTTTGTGGAAGAAAATTGGATGCACAATAATGGTGATGGGTGGTGATAAAAGAAGAAGATCAATAATCAATTTTTGTGTGCATAGCCCTATGGGAATTGTGTTTCTCAAGTCCGTTGATGCATCTCACATCACCAAAACGGTGACAAGATTTTTCGATGATTGATGAAGTGGTGGTGGAAATTGGTGAAGAAAACGTTGTCCAAGTTGTCACGGACAATGCTGCAAATTATAAAGCTCTTTGGGGCTTTATTGATGGAGAAAAGAAAGAAAATATATTGGACACCTTGTGCCGTTTGCATTGATTTGATGTTGGAAGATTTAGAGAAGAAAATACCCGTTCATAAAGACACAATTTTCAAGGGGAAAAAAATTACGACTTACATCTATTCAAGAGGATCTCTCATTCCAATATTGCACAGCTTCACTATGGCAAAGATTTGATTAGACCCGCCATCACTCGCTTTGCCACATCCTATTTGACTTTGAAATGCCTCCATGACAACAAAAATGCGGTGAAAAGAATGTTCTTGTCAGAAGAATGGAAGAAGACCAAATATGCAAAGTCATCAGATGGGAAGCTCATTGAAAATGTAGTGATTGACAAACACTTTTGGAAAAGGGTTGAGATTTGTTTGATGGGGGCACTTCCTTTGATTGAAGTGCTTAGGTTGGTTGATTCGAGATAATGCGGCAATGGGCTCCATTTATGACGCAATGGATCGTGCCAAGGAGAAAATTGAAAAGGATTTCAAACAAAGACCTACATTGTAAGTTATCGTTTGATTTATTTAATTCAGAGTTATAGACATTTTAACTCAAAATTAATTCAATTGTTTTATCTTTTCTTTTCTTTTTAGTTATCAACCTATTTGGGATGTCATTGATGCGAGATGGGAGAGGCAACTCCATAGGCCTTTGCATCTTTGCAGGCTACTATCTTAACCCAAAACAACATTATTCTCCTACATTTAAAGTTGATTATGAAGTAAAGGTTGGATTATATGATTGTATACAAAGGATGGTGGCGGATAAGGCTCTTCAAAAACTTATTGATGAGCAACTTGAGGAATTCAAGCATCGTACAAGCCTTTTTGGGACTACCTTTGCTATAGATGGAGTTGAAACCAAGAGTCCAACAGCATGGTGGGAATCTTATGGTGATGGTGTTCCAAAACTCCAAAAATTCGCTATCCGTGTGCTTAGCTTGACATGTAGTTCCTTTGGGTGTGAGCGGAATTGGAGTGCTTTTGAGATGGTATATTTTTAATATGAATTGCATTTCATTTCAAAAATATGATATTAGTTTTAGTATTAAATTATTTTCCGTATTTGTTTAAGTCCACACAAAGAAAAGAAATCGTTTGAAGCAAGAGACAATGAATAATGTCGTGTTTGTGATGGCTAACTCAAGATTAGGCAACACAAAACATAGAGTGTCTCCTCAAGTTGATTATAACTTTGATAACATTGAGTCGGATGATGAGTGGATTGGGGAACCATCATGTGAAGATATTTGAGAAGATGTTGGAGTTGGAGAAGATCAAGATCCCCTTGGCTTGGATGATCATGATCGAATGAAGAATTGAGGAACTTGAATGATTTGGATATTCCTGAATTTCCTAGTGGGGGAGGGGATGAAGAAGATGATATTGACATTGACTTTAACTCCGATGACTTAAATTAGAGATGTTGGTTTTAATATGTATTTTATGATGATTGATGACTGAGTTTTTGAACTGAAAACTGAAATTTGTGATGTTTTTAATGTATTGTTGTGTTTTAGTTTTACACATGTTGGATTTTATTTTTTTTGTAGTACATAGTTAACTCTTACGTTTCGTTTTACGTTTCCGTGTTTACGTTTTTTGCTCACCCTCACCGTTTCAATGTTGACACTACGTTTTAACAACACTGCTTTGGACAACATTGACAACTAGAAGTGGAAGCAATAAGGTCATGAGAACTCGAAGTCAGCAATTTGTGAGGCTCGTATCATCAAGGAGGCTGCAGAGTTCTCTGCTTCCTTCCTTCTGGACTTATCTTCTCCCACCATGCAGATTATACCTCCCTCAGTCTCTATCCGAACTGAGCAAATGAATTTCTTGTTGTGTGGAGGACCACTATCACTCTCAATGCTGTAAACCAGAGCAGAGGAACAAGAAGGCGAAATCAGTTTTCTTTGAAGATTACAGGAATGAGGTAAGTAAACATCACTGAAGCTAATTTAGAAGATAGAACAAGCCTTCCAGTCCACTAACATGCATCAAAAAATTACAAATTAACGCTAGTTTGTTACGCCTTGTTCAATTCTATCTGCTATCGAGTTTTTGAATTGTAACGAGTATACTGTGGAAGATAACTAAAGTTCTAGAAGCATAACGTGGTCAAAACCAACAGTAAAAGGATACCTATGATCCATTAGAGTGCAAAAGTTAGCAATTGGAATTCAATAGGCTATGAAGACATTGTTAACTATGCAGGTATCAACCAAATCCTTAAAATTTGGCAGCCACATAAAACCAAAAGACAGCACCAAGCTATACGGAAACATTGTCCAAAATTTACATGAACATTATTCTTTGGATTTCAATGCATTATATATACCACTCTGATTCTATTTATAAGTCCGGTTTGACCAAAAAAATTTGGTCCTATTTATAAGTTCAGTTTCAGAAATAAATGAGATTGTGACAATTTTACCCATATTAATTACACCCATAAAGATAGAGAGAGAAGAAACAGTCAAAAACTATCCAATCATAAATGAGGGCAAAGTTGAAAATTTACCCCATAATCATTGTATCAACTAACTTTTCTTGGTATATGAGATTTAGTCAAAGTGGACTTATAAATAAGACCAGAGTGGTAGCAGTTCTTACCTGTATACTGGTTCAGACCACTTCATTTTTCCACTAATCTCGTGTAGCTTTTGCTTCGCACCCTGGATCTTGAAAGGGCCGTCAATGTCACCCCACAAGTTTTGGTCAATAACAGCAAGATCAGAATTGGCCAAGAGAGGCAGAGCTGCCCTAGCAGCATTTAGCCTCGCAATGTTCTTCTGGTCAGAAACCGCCGTAGCAACAGACTTCCCATTCACATAAACACCAGCATGGATTTTTCCACCATCCTGCCAATGCTTTATGCGAACTTCTTTGCCCTGCTTTTGGCATAACTCATAAAGCATAGTCACAGGCTGTGGTCGTTGCTTGAGATCATCTGACGCTACTAATGGCTCCAAAACACCTTTAAATATCTATTTAGAATCATGCCAAGCATATAAGAAAAGGAAAAGGAGCTACTAATTATAATGTATAACAATGACTTTCAAATGTACATCCAATTTCATGCTTCCAAGTATACACTATACAGGGATTGAAAATATAATAACGACCGCAAAAGATTCAGCTTCAACACAGTTTATAGCATTTTTGGATATATGGAGCAAAATGGGGAAAAACCTAAACAAAGACTGTGAGCAGAGATCAGTCAAAAGCATCCATAATTAGGTTTGTACACTTCAAATTAATTATGTTCAAAAAACAAGTATCCAAAATTCCAAAACCATTTCCTTTCTCATAAAGTTAGCTGCTGCAAAAACAAAGAAATCATCAAATGTTATTCTTTTCTTCCACTATTGAAATCCATTTGCGAATATCTATTTTGGAGAAAAACAGACAAATAATTCATTTTCTTTCATTCATCCAAACAAGTTATCAAAGTCATACTAATACTCACCCCCCAAAACATGTGAAGGTCATAATTAACATCTACATAAACCGAAGCAGCAACCGACTCTACAATATCAGCAAGAACCTTTGGAGCTTTAACTGATCCACCATACGTAACAAGACCATCTTCTTCTTGGCTCACAACCTCCACAAACTCTCTTACCTTCATAAAACATCAAAACACAGAGCATAATATAATGAAATCAATGGCCCTTGAAAAATAAGAACCGAGGCAAGAGAAGAGCAAAGATATAATTAGCCACTTTAGTCATCGATTATGAGTATGTTCAAATTTTCTAACCAGCCAGACATGTCTAAAAGTTGTTTAGGCATTGTCCTAGCAAGGATTCAATTGGTCTACCTAATTCTACTGTCGTCATTGCTTTTGAACCGAAACAAAATGGTCTGAACAGAAATTTGAACTAATAAGTTTTTGTAAGACTTGGTATTTCTTTAGTTATTTTTGAGGTTGTTAGCTGAATATTAGGAGGAACACATCTCCAACTCTGTGTTTCCAATGTTTTAGAGAGTCTATAATTTATTCATTTTTATTTCGGTTGTAAGTTTCTTGAATAAATATCCTAGCCATCTTCTATACTAGGGATATTCCAGTGGAGATCCTCCCTTTGTTAGCTACTAATTTATTTAGGTGAGATTCTTGCTCAAATAATCCTTAATCTCAAAATATTAAAACATATATAGCCATGCTGTGAACAAAAACCAAATTCATTGTTTCTAACAAAAGACAAAATTTCTAACCAGCAACACATTCCTAGAAGTTATTGCTGGGAAAAAGCTAAAAATATATTAGCATGGTCAGAACAGAACCCAAATCAAGGCAGAATCCGAGCAAAGAAACAATTTGGCTGACCTACTGGCTACTAGTACTGTGCTTATTGATTTTGAGTAAGTTCAAAATTTCAACCAGCTCCTCATGTTTATAATTTATATACTTATACTCTCAAAGCAGAATAAAAATAAAGACACTTTAATTCTTTAAGAATAGCGTTCAAAATTTTCAATATTTTGACTCATCAAAAAAACCCAAACGACTCTCAAAATACTATCTACACGCACGTAGATACTTTGGTTTTTACTGAGAATTATTTTTTCCCTTCAAAAACAAGATTAAGGCCAAAAGATAAAATCTTCAAGGTTTCTCAAGAAAGGAAAGACAAACCTTATCAACAAGGGAAGGAGCATTGTGTCGAATATGGCGGACGAGGCCTTTACGGAGGGCGACACGAGCGAGCCTCTCGGTGCTAACATTAGCCGCCCGGAGAAGAGAGAGTTTACCGGGGTCGAGGTATGGATAAACACGTAAGAGGTGGTTGGTGGTGGCGAGGCCCAAGACAGCGTCGCCGGCGAACTCCAAGCGTTCATAGTTAAAACTCTCAGAGAAAGAAGAATGGGTAAGGGCTTCTTCCAGAAGCTTCTTCCTCCTAAAACAGTAACCGACGATTTCCTCCACCGACCGGACGGAAACTTCCATCTCCGGCGACAACGCCGCCGCACCGAGAATGCCGGTGAAGTTACGTATGGGCGCGTGGGGCTTGTCTATTTCTTATGAGCGCTTAGATACTAAGTTTGGGGAATATACTAAATGGGAATTGGATCCTCTCTCATCAAACATTTTCATCCCTCCTTTGAGCTAAATCGTTGATTTGAATTAATCTTGAGTCATCTCGAAATTTTTTTAGTATGTCCAAGTATTTTGAAATATTTTTTCAATTAAAAAGGATCTTGGGTAAAACTAAAAAATACCAATATATTGATGTACTAAAAAAATACTTCAGGATCTTAAAAAATTATTTTAGGATCTTGAAAAAAATATTTTACATTTGCCTAGTCTTAAAAAATGAGAGATAAGGAGAGATAAGGAGAGATTTAGAGAAACTGAACCCTTTGTAATACGTCACGAATTGAATTTAAAATTTTTGGGGTAAGAAAATTTAAATTTAAATGAATGAGATGTAATAAAATAAGATAGATAAGATGAAGGAAAACTGAAATAAAAATACCCTAATATCAAAAAGGATAAATCAGGATTTTTTTTTTTTTTTTTTTTTTGCCTTCGGATAAATCAGGATATGTTTAATTTATCAAATATCAAATCAGCTTATCTGTATTTATTTATATATAATTTATTATTTTGAGATGTTGTCTACAAACATTACTTTCCTTACTTTTCTAAAAAATGATATCCAATACTATATATAGGCTAAATTATACCTTTTTGTCCGATAATCTTTTTTTTTTTCCCCTCAAATTCTCCGATAATCTTAACACCATAAAATTTATTTTAAATTTATATAGATTCATGTGCTAAAATTAATTCACTTGTAAAAACCATACCTAGGGTTGAGCATGGCAGGGCTAGGTTCGGTTGGGTGAGACCGGTCAAATGCCCTACCTAAAAAATTATTGGGTAGTAAAATACGGTTTCATACTCGGCCTTGATAGAAGTCCTAATATTTTTGGTTAGGTAAGGCGGGTTTCCATACCCAAATTATGATACCCGCCACATTCTATGTGGAGCAAAATAGTTTCAATCATATATGATAAACAATATTGTAAATTTCAATTGTAATCCATAATTATACACTTTAAAATATTTCAAAATAAGTCTATAATTTGAGTCTTAAAATTAAAAAGATTACTATATGTCCTAACAAATAATCAATTACACATACATGAATAATTAAATAACATCCTTAGTTTATTAAATACAAGGCATCATTAGTAATATAATTGACTAATGGTCAAATACTCAATGGATATATTAGAGTATTAGTAAATATATAATATAATATAAGTATATTAACTATTATATTAAAAATATTTATATCAAATATAATAACATATATATTCTTACACGCCAAATGAGTAAGGCGTCAAAAGTGCCAAAGTGCCCAATTGTGCCAATTTTTTTTTTTTTCAAGCTTCTTTTTTTTAGGTAGGGCAGGGCGATTTTTTTACCAAGCTTGGGTGGGCACACGTAGCTCCTGGGCTTCATACACACCCCTAACCATGCCATCGAGGATCAATATTATTTTTCTTACAAATTACTACAATTATAAATATAAAATGAGACATATATAATCAAGAAAACTACAAAAACTTAATTAAAAATAAGATGAACTTATAGGAACTTACATATTAATTTTCCCAAATTAATATTATTTACTTACATTATTTATGTTAGAAAATTGAAACCTAGTTAAAAAAATAAAGAAATAGACCTTTCATATTTTAGTTTCTATTAGGGGTAGAAATAGACTAGACATCCGGGGGGCCTATGGCTTAGCTCGCTTTAAACTTAGCCTATTTAATAAATAAGTTAGGCTCAACTTAGTATTATTGTCAAGCCTATTTAAGTAAATAGACCAGACCTATTTTCATAAGGTTTAGCCTACAAGCTTATAGGCCTAACCTATTTAGTATTTTTTTAAAAAAAATAATGTATTATTATGTTTAATTATATATAATTTAATCTAAATTAATTTTATAAATTATTTATAAAATTAATAACTTATTCTTAATTCTAAGTTCCACATTTCATAATTTATTAATGAGTTTAACATTTTCATTCATAAATTTATCGCATATATTTCTCTTCTTTTTGATGGTTCAAGATGGAAATACTTGCTCACTACCTCTCCCTTGATTTATGTCATTTGATGCAACATAATAATTGTAACAAGTTTATTTTAGGGATGCCTAAATGAAAATATTCTCAATAGGATGAGCTTCTCTCATTTTTTGCAAGAAAAACAGTAGGAAAAATCTAATTTTACATGCCACTTATCGTGCTTGATTAATTTTAAAAAATATATCTCCTTAGACAATATATGATTGATTTTTCTTATTTTTACTTGATTAGACAATTGATACTACTAGGTATTCTTTTCTTTCTCTTACTAACTCTTTATTCATATGAGAATGACTCCCTAAACTTTTAAGATATAACATAGGCATTTAAATAGACTTGATGAATTATATATGAACTTAGATACATAAACTTTAAATCTATTAAAAGGCCTACATTTTAAATAAGCCTTTAAATAGGCTTTTAGGTCTTATCAAACGTGTTGAAGGCTCAAAAGCCCTAAAAAAACAAACAAACAAAAAGAAGAAGAAGAAAAACTTACATATAGATCTTTAGATGGACATGCTCAAACCTACTTAGCTAAAACCTGGTCTATCCTAATCTATTTCCACCCCTAACTGCCATGATAAGCTTCATTTAAAAAAAAAAAAAAAAAAGCTATGATAAGATGGATTAGATATTTAATGAATGTCAAAATGCATTTTTTTTCCTAGTCAAAATGTATATTCAAAATTATGAAACTCACAGGTTTAAATAAACATGTAAATTCGGATTATGAATTCGTATAGGAAACTTATAAGCTTGTACTTTTATCATTAAATAGCTAGCGAAAATATATAATTAAATAATTAACATATGAGAAGGTTAAATAAACATGTAAATATATAATTATCAAACTCTCATGTTTAAATAAACATGTAAATTCGGATTATGAATCCAACACATTTTTATAAACTATAAATGTTAAAAAAGGTTAAAATATGAGTCTACCAGCAAGTTTAACAACATTCAATTATTTCTCCCTAAAATTCACAAAGAAAGACTAAAACATTTACTGTATCACTATCAAATGCTAGTTATATAATTACTAAAGCGTAAATTCTGTGTAATAAATAATCAAATACATATATGATATAATGTTCATGTGGATTAAGGCAAATGACGAAAAGAGAATAATGTGGGGGAAAAAACTGATCTCCCACACAATTCTCACGTTTTTGTATCATTCTCTTCCTAGCTACACTGAATTACTATTGTAAATACTCCAAAAACTTATCAATCGCCAAGAGACTTTTGCTTTCTAGCCGTACGCATGTAAGGTCTAATGACCCATTCCGTTTGAGCTGTATCCTGATCAACTGTTCCCAACTTTATCTGAAACAATTTGAAAGAATGAGTACTTTGCTAATCACGGTACAACTAGATACAATGTAATCTACCATCACCTGTGTTCGTGTGTTCATTTGGCAATAAGTTTCAGGACGGATCATAGATGAGGAAACCCAAATAATGTTATTCAAGTAAATCAGCTAATGATATAGACAGCACAAGGATGTACAGGTTTCAATAAAAAGAAATAAGGAAATCCATCTCATTGCCCATATTAGCAGTCTCGCAATTGAAAGTGGAAAAAAAAAAAAAAAAGTCAAAAAAAGACCCCAAAAAAAAAGTCATGTCAAAAAAAGCCACAGGGCATTTTCTGATATTATTTCATAAAATGTTAATTGTTAATGAAACTGATATAGTTGTTAAATGGTACTAATTTAGTTGTTAATGAGAGCATCTCCATTAATTCAAGACTTAGCTAGGATTTGATTTAGTTATTAGGATATTGTTGTTAATGCGATTGATTTAGTTGTTAACAGTATTAAACAATTTGTTAAACACTTTGTGATTTGGTAATGATTTAGTTGTTAATGGAGGCCTTTTGTTAGTAAATGATTTAGTTGTTAACATTTTATGAAATAATATCACAAAAAGCTGTAGGACATTTGGCCAAACAGAAGCTCGAACAAATGCTTAGAATTATATCTTCGTTGTTTCATTTTTGACATGGTGACACTTCTTTTTTTTCTTGAGTCTTTTTTGTAAATATGGGCCCTAAGATGGATTTTCCCGAAGAAATAAGGTGCAAATAGATTAATGGTATGAACTAATTACGGTCTAACTTGGAAAAGTGATCGGAAATTCATAGTTTGATGAATTTTCTTATCACATGAGTGAATCTCCCCTCAACTAATAAATTTAAATTCAAGCAGTTATTTTAATGATTTCATATTGCTTATTGTATACCAGTAAGATATTATTTCATTGAATATTTGGCATTAACCTAAATAAAAGTGTACTTGAATGACCGCTGGAAAATTTCGTTTCTTGATAATAATCTTATTTGCAAAACAATCTGGAGAGAGCACAAACCTGATAAAGCCGCAACTCAAATCGAGGTCCAAGTTCCTTCAACTCAATAGATTTAGGTCCCCCATGCTTTTCATATATATGCTTGTATGCAACATTAATTAAAGAAATATAAATGCATATGAAGTGTTTAAGAATTTGATAATTTCATATGGCAAGAAACAAACTCCAATCCACAATGGTTAAGCAAATTTGAATGAACAAAATTCTACAGAAACCGAATGATGGGCTACAAAGAGTTATCATTATTGATTTGCATTATGGAGGTTTTATTGATTACATACTAACTAAACATCATATTATAATTTTGGTATTGATTAAAACAATAGCTAAACATCATATCATCCAAAGCAGAACTGTTAAACTAACCTGAACGAGATATAATCAGATTGATTGGAAAAAGTAATAATGCGTTTTGTATCTGGTTTTGGCATTGGGAGAAGATGCTTCAGAATGTTTCCTGTCCTCTGCCCTAGCTGATGATGCCAATTTAGAATTCCAAAATTAATAAGTAATTTCACATAAATAAGCAGTGTACCGTGACGGATTGATTAAAGGAAATTGCTATACCTTAGTTGAGAAATTATCAAGAATCAAAATATGGATGCACCTCAGGTATGGTGCCGATAGCTTTCCTATCTTTAATGTCATGCCTTGCAACCTATAGGAAAACAATTAACTACCAAATTTCTTCCATTTTTTTAAATAAATAACAACTATCTCAAGACCAAACACTTACCACATTGAATAATCCAAAATATGCAGTTGGACCAAGTGGTAGGTGGCTAATAAATTAAACCATCTGGCACAACCACGATGTTCATGAACCAAGATAACATCTGTAAAGTCATGGGCACGACATGTGTCTATAACCTCAGAGATAACCTGAAAAGTGAAGAGTTTGTATCCATGAGAAAGAGAAGGCTCTGAAAGTGAGTACAACAACTGGTTTAGTGGAAATCAAGTCGGGTAAGATTTCAGTTGTATTGTAGATTCAGGGGCAACCAATCATATGACAAGTCATATCCCTCTTCTTAAGAAATTAGACCCTGTACACAGAGGTGGATCGTGAGAATTGCAGATGCATCATGTGCAGAGAAATATTTCTCATGTGTTCCAAATCTAGCAGGTAAACTTAAATTTGATGGCTATAATGTTAACTTTCATGTCAACAGAGTGTGATTTTCAGGATGTGGGGTAGCGGAAGATGGTTGACTAGTTTAGAAGGCAAGGCGATTTCTTTTATTTTCAAAGGAAAAATGAAGGCAAGTACAGCTAGATTTTTACCTAGTCAAACTCCTACTAGTTCTGTTTCCAAGTCTGTTCACTTTCTTTCAGGTGATCCTAGTATTAAGTACTTAAAAAAGATACAAAGTATCACGAATTGATTGAAAGCCCTCCAAAAAAAATATCAAAATACTTATAGTTGAAAATCCTCCAGAATATTTCAGCTCCGACCTTGAAGAATACCTCTAAACTTAAATGGCATACTTCACTAAAGTTCTTGTTGCTACGCACCAAGCAAAATGAGTCTCAGAAAGGAAAAAAATGCCACATTCTTGACATGACCAGATCATCTTGCCTCTAGTGCTCCTAACCACTTCTGACATGATTCAGTACTTACACCCACCTATCTTGCCAAACCAACAAAACACGCTCCTCAAAAACCCTGAATTTTTTATCTCTACATCAAATTCTATTTGAAACTTATCCCACAAATAGACTTGTTCACTCTTTTCCACTCAAGGTGTTTGGACACAGACACTGCCTTGCACATCCCTCATGGCACCAAACTAGAGGCCTGTGCTCTAAATTGCAGCTTTGTAGGCTACTCTCACACCCCAATGGGATACAAGTGCTACCACCACCCAACTCAAAAATACTATGTCTCCAATAATGTAACCTTCACTAAGTATCAGCCCTATTATCCTAAAATACCCATTGGAGGGAGTGAATGGCCATTTATGACGCTCAACAACAGCACACAGTGACATTCAGCCCCCAGCCAACCTCGAAACCAACCCAGAACAGCCTGCACATGCCAACTGCTCATGCTTGGTTTGCGCGATTCACTAAAGTTATGAAGAGAAATGTGTTAACTGGTTCATAAAAGAAGAAATTGGGAACAAGAAGGAGAAGAGAAGAAAGATTCAAGTGTATATTCTTATCAACAATCAACATAAGCATTCATCAGTGATTACTATCTTCCTATTTATAGGTTCCAGCCCAACGGTAACCTTAGTCCCCAATTAACGGTCTCATAGACTCAGTAACACCGTTAACTTCTAACCTTCCTAATACCCCTCCACTTAACAGCCTCATAGATTTAATACTGCCGTTAATCACGCTTACCCCCTCTTATTATATTTACGTAATCTTCCACACCCTACATAACAAAATGGACATAGCCAGTGCCAAGCCCATCAAACCTAGTTTGTTAAGCATTTTGATGGAAAGATAGCCTGACAAATAGTCTAATGTAGATAGCATCATTGTCACAGGAGATTGTATTGATGAAATAGGCAAGCTAAAGAAGCTATTGACAGCAGATTTTGAGATAAATGACTGAAATTTGAGATACTTCCTCGATATGGAGGTGGCCAGATCAATGACTGAGATTGTGGTTTCTTAGAGAAAGTACACCCCTGATTTGTTGAAGCAAACTGCAGTGCTCGAATGCGCAGCAGCAACACATATTGAAGTAAATCTCAAGTTGGGGACAAATGAAAAATGTCTTGTAAACAGAGAGATACCAACAACTTGTTGAGAAATTAGTTTATCTATCACAAACAAGGCCAGATATTTCTTATCCAGTTAGCTTAGTCAGTCAGTTTGTTAGTAATCCCAGTAGTAAGGAAAATAAGGCTGCAATATACAGAATATGTTACTTGAACTTCACACTTGGTCAAGGGCTGTCCTTCAAGGGAAATAACAGGTAAGTTGAAGTGTATTCTGATGTTGATTACGCAGGCTCTACATTTGTATGGGGAAAGAAGTGAGAGGACCATGTAAGTACACATAAAATTTTCACAAATGACCCACCGTATCTTCTTAAATTGGAATCATTAACACCATTAGCATAAAAAACCCAAAATAAAAGACTCTTAATCATACACGTGAGTGTAAAATAGTGATTAAGAACGAAAAGATACCAACCTGACCACCACGATTCATTCTTTGTGTATTTGGGAAGACAATACTCAATTCCTACACACACATAAAACAAATGAAGCTCAAAAATTGTCTGCAAGCATAAATTTTTTAATAAAGTTAACTTCCAATGAATAATTAAGAAAATGGCCACAATAAAAGCATACAACCTTTACAAACTGAGTCAAAGGAGGACTTGGATTCCTAGAGGTAGTTATCAAAATTTTTGGCTCCCTTTCCGTAGCATTTGCATACTCATCATCAATGTGAGTTCTTGGGACTGAATTATAGAGCATAGGCCACAAAGAAGAAAAATATCAGCAATTTACAAGCCATGTCACACACCATATTAAAATATACAATTTAGTGCAACACAGCAAACTACAGTGAAGACCAATTTACAAGCCACGTCAAACACCCCATTAAAAGCATGCAATATGGAATGAGAGGAAAAGAGAGAGAAAGGAAAAACATAGGAAATAGAGGGGAAGTAGAGGGAATGAGGAGAGATAGACGAGAGAGAGGAAAAGACTAACAGAGGGAAAAGGGATCACAATACATCACGATACATATCTATGCCTTAACTACATACACTATTAACTGCCTAACACTATATAACAAGCTAATATCTCAACTAACCATTCTAACTCAACTTCTTCGATTACAATTATGTATCACATTAAATGTCCATGTTACCTGATTCAAATTTTCAATCACTGGGTTGAAGCCAAAGGAACATTTTGCTATTAGTTCCCCATTATACTGAGACTCATTCTAATTACTTCATTATGTAACATAAGGATTTGGAGCTGTACACATGCAAGTTAAGATTATTGAAATGAAGGACATAGTTTTTTTCATAGTAAGCAATATAGGGTTCCAGTTGTCTTCTAGAAAGTCTAAGTCATCGTCCACGTCACCATTTTTAGTCAAACAGTCCAACTTCACTGCCAATGTTATCAACTTTAACGAAATATGTGATTTTTACTCCACTTTTATAACCACAAAGTCACTTTTGCATTTAAAAAATACTTGGTGTTGGACGCGCTTTTGGTCAAACCACATTTACATGTATTTTTGCACCTTAACCTTTTATTCATTTTCCCAATTTTTTATTCTTCTTTTATTTTTTTTTTTGATGACGCCCGGTTGGAGCAAAAATTGGCCAAACAATGAAACCGGCAAATTGACCGCAATTATTTTACAAACCTGTCATTTAGAAAAAACTGGTCTATTTTGTCATAGAATTAAACCAAAGATATAAAAAGAGGGAAAAATGAGGTCATAAAGTCATTTTTTTTATTTAAAAATGTCGATTGAAACTAGGCCGTGAAACTAAAGAGAAACCGAGGTCATAAAGAATAGGATGGATGGTGGTGTCGACGTTTATAAAGGGATGGAGAGAGAGAGAATGGATGACTGCTCCCATGTTGAATGTCCTTGGTTCTATGTGATGAAGATGATGAACAATATCTTGTACAACTACCTCTTTCTCTATTGACAACGACAGCAGCTACTCCTCCCCTTCTATGTGATCGCATTCTCTCTCTCCCTCTCTGGTTCATGCATTCCAAGGAAGAGGATGACTCCATTGTGAAGCTGTACATCCTTCATTTTTTTTTTTTTCGTCGCTCCTTCCCTTGACTTTGCTACAAGCATCTTGTATGCAATAGCTAGAACAAGGAAAATGTCTGGAATCTGGTTTAGTTGACAAAAGCGAGAACAATACAAAGACGCAATAAGGTTTCAATACTTGTCCACATTTTTACTACTTGTACATGGGGGCAACACAGATGAACTCAAAAAAGAAAAGAGACTAAAATTCCTACATAAATAAAGTATGGGACCCAATTCACGTGTCTCATCAAGTGTGATAAAAGGACGTAAAGGAGAAGACTCTTAAATGAGAAGCAGAGAAGAGAAGGAGTAGACTCTCTCAAAAGGCACGACTCTTCACTTTTTTTTAAAAAAAATTGTGGGACCCAATTCCCATTAAATCCAAAGGATATCAAATTTTGTTAGATATGATTTTGTTGTCTGTTAAAAGAGAATCAAATAAATATTAGGGAAAATCTCTTTTAGGGCCCAAGTAAATAAAATATTGTCAAAGAAGGCCCAAAGAAAAGTTACACGTTAGAAAAAACCCTGGGATCTTTTTTAATATTATTTCAGATATATTAACAACTATATCAGTAGAACATTAACAATTCAATCACTACACGTTAACAACTAAATTAGTATACATTAATAACTAAATCAGTACAACATTAAAAACAAAATTAGTACACGTTAACAACTAGGACATTTTTTGACATGTGACTTTTCTTTATGCCTTTTTTTATAATAGTTTGCTTATTTGGCCTTGAGGCCCTAAATATTATATAATAAATGCTGGAAACTTAGCTGCCCCGATTTAACTTTGGTTTGACCCTCTCTAACCCACCGACATTTAACCAGTACCTGAATCGATAGTGACAAGTCCTATTTTAATAAACTTGTGAATCCCACACCAAGACCAGAGTCTTTCGTGAGTTTGCCATGTCTGCCAGGGGACCCCCAAGCATCCTGTTATTCATTTAATGTTTGTTTATCTGCAACTTAATTTACCATTAAGAAAAACAGGACTTCGACGACATTGAGTCGTGTATTGACTTCGAAAGTCGTTGTCGAGTCTTGCACTTGAATTTCTCCCTGTCTTCCAGGAAGTTTCCTCTTCAACTGCGAGCTCATTATATATCATCATTTTCATCTCGGAGAGCTCAGGAACCGTCACTTACGAGTTGCTCTTGAATCAAGATTCAGGATGACGCAGGGCACAACTCCATTGTATGTGAATTTGAACTTTTTGATTACTTTCTTCTTCTTAAGGATTATTACTTCTGCTTCTTACTGTTTCTTGTCTTGGATGCTTGTTCTTTCGGTTGTAGATTTAGCAGTGGATATGAGACTGCATCTGTTGTGGCCTGCTCTGGTCTTCTCTCCCGTCCATGGAATCTCATCGCAGTCCTGAACGCAGAAACCCATCCAAACGAGAATCTATTCTGGAAAAAGAGCAGCCATGGTTTGGATTTGACAATTATAGCGTTTGGGACTACCCAAAATCACGTTCAACCAGATTTGCTTCCCTCTACGGACATGATGGGAAACCCCTTTGAATTCCTCTGCTCCGAGAAAAACCGCAGCTTCTCTCTTAATCAGTCCGTAATGTCCCTCTTCAATGACAATCTCCAGAATCTTGATCAACTAAAATCAGAGGTACGTACTTCTCCTTCACCACCTGATTCACCTCAATAACCTGTAGCTCTCTGAGGAGTTAAGAACATGTTTAAGCACGTTGCCTTTCATACCAGACAATTAAACTAGTCAAACGTAAAAAAAACGAAGCTGAACTTGAGAAAAAGTGATTATTGAGTTTGATAGTTTGGTGTCTGGACTTTTGCTAATTGCAGATCGATCTTAAAAAACCAGTGATTGTCACTGGGCATGGTGTTGGAGGATCAATTGCTTCTCTTTTCACTCTGTGTCTAGTAGAGAAGATGGGTTCATCAGATAAGCGTCCACTCTGTATCACCTTTGGTTCTCCGCTTATCGGAGACAAATCCCTGCAAGAAGCCATAGCTCGAAGCAGCAATTGGAACTCTTGTTTTCTACATGTAGTCCATCCCCGTGACCCACTGCTTTGCACTTTCATTTCCAATGATTCGTACAGGCCCTTCGGAACATTCCTCTTGTGTTCTGATTACAGTTCTACTTGTTCTGAGAACCCTGATTCTATCTTGAAGCTTTTCAGGGAAATGAGTACCTTGCATCAAGGACCTCAAATTCAGGGATATGAAAATATCGTAAAGAGGCTCACTAGTAAGTCTATTTGGAAGGACTCCGATGTTCCCAGAATCCCTCAAAATTTACTACAGGCCAGCTTCGCTGTGCAGTTGCAGGCATTGGGATTTTCAAGTTCACAATTGTCGCAGGTATAAAAGTTTTAGAAGATTTTATCTCATTATACTTGACTTCAATATTAAAAAGTGAGACAAACTGAATGAAGAATGATGTTTGGTTGGTTCTAACGGTTTTTTCCCCCTCAATGGATATTTCAGAACAATCTGGTGAATGATTTGGGGAAGCAGGAAGTATCGTTGACTCTGAATAAAAGGAAACGGTTTATCCCACACCAAAAGTTGGATAAAATGAAAATACAAATGGCCCATCTAGAATGGTACAAGAAAACTTGCAAGGATAGTGGAAAGGGAGGCAATAATGAAGAAAATGGGGGGTACTATGACTGTTACAAGAACCAAGGTCGTCAACGTGACCTAGACGTTGTGGAGCGCACCAGAATCCTCGCCAATTACTGGAAAGATATGGTAGAAGAGGTAGAAAAGCAGCCCCAGAAGGAAGGAGCAGCTTTTCGTTTGCGATGGCTCTATGCCGGGACCAATTACAGGAGAATGGTGGAACCGTTGGACATAGCTGAGTACTACAGGGAGGGAGGAGAAGACTACATAAATCAAGGGAGGTCCAAGCATTATAAACAGCTACAGAAGTGGCAGGAAGAGGATAAGAAACCAGAACCGATAAACAAAAGGGACGTGGAATCTATACTGACGATGGATTCTTGCTTTTGGGCACGTGTGGAAGAGGCTCTCGCTTCGTTGCGAAAATGTAAGGATGCAAGGTACAGTGTGGCAGAGAAGGACGAGGCGACGGCGAAGTTGGATGAGTTTGAGGACTATGTGTATGGTTTGCTGAAGAAGTATTCAGTGTCGCCGGAGATTTTCTTGAAGGGTAGTAGCTATATGAAGTGGTGGGATGAATACAGGAGTTTCAAGGGACCTTTACATGGCTCCAGACTTGCCAACTTCATGAAGAATTATGGTAAGTATGGGACTGGGGAGTATGATTTCTCCTGTGAGTAACTATGCTTCTACACGCACAGCTTCAAAATAAATCAGGATCTCGTTCGACCTTGAACTTGTTTTCTATTTGTATGTATGGTATTAAGGTGATTATTCTGTGTAAGTGTTAAGACTGAGGAAGCTTTCTCCTCTTTGTGATGCATATGTTGTTTTGTATTTGTATGTGTGGTATTAAGGTGATAATTCTGGTATGTTAAGATTGAGGAAGCTTCCTCCTCTTTGTGATGCATGGAAGCCTGTTTTGATTGAATAATTCCAAAGCCCAACCAAATTTAGTATGTATGTATGGTTGCTTCAAACTAGTAATGGCAATTATGACAACATTATTGTTAATAATAACAACATTAATGATGAAAATAGAGCAGGAGAAAACCCCATGTTGTTTTCTAATTTGTGGGGGTGTTCACAGTAGATTATTGATCATAATGTAAAATTGAAAAGCCATTGTAAAAAATGTAGTGTTTTATGTGGATGGCCATTAGAGTACCCTGTATTTTAATAACTCTTCTTTTATATTACCATTACCATTGTTATTAAACGCAAACGAATTGGACAGCCAATTCGGCCCGAAACCAATGAACCGATCGATAAACTGGTTTGGTACAAACATTAAACCAGTTTTTAGTTTTTTTTTTTTTTTGTTTAAATGAATTTTTTTATTTTCTTTATAATTTTATATTAATGACTCTAAAATCTTTACCGAAATCAAAAATAGTTTGATTAAAAATTTATATTTTGTAGGTTGAAAATAATAGTAAAATAAGTAGGAAAAATACGTAAATGATCATATTGCCTTAAATGAAAATATAATAACATTTGTACTTATTAAAAAATATATATATTGTGCATGAAAAAAATATATATAATGAGTAAAGACATAAATTAATTAGGATAAAGTATTAAATAAAAAATACAAAACTTCAATAATTAGATTAAATTAATAACTCACCATTAATTTAATATGCAATGAGAGTAATATATTTAAATAATATATACATTACTAAATAGAATTAAATTTTTTGTAATCGATTTATATTGTGGATCAAATAATCTCTGTAGACGAGAGGAGGTATATTCATTTTCTTTTACTTGTTATGTATCGTATGATTATTGAAAGTCTCTTTTTATTCTGCAGTTTGTATTTGGATTCTTCATTTTAGTTTTCCATTTGGTGGATTGTTTTTAATTTCTACAAATTAAAAAATCTGTCGACGGGAACATTCAACGGTATTGTTAATCTCTTAAGAATCTCTGCAATGGAATTTTGAGTAAATTGATAGTAGCGTCTAAATGTTAGTTATTCTCACTACTAGAAAAAAATGACTTTAATACTATCTCATTAATGAAGTCTAAAAAGTATGACCGGTAACAGTTTCATAAATATAAAGAACTTTTTAGACCGGTTTCTTTAATATAAGATCTAAAAGATATTATTTAGATCGATTTCCTAAACAACCGATCTAAAAGATTTTTAAAAAATGTTTACTACCCTCAAGATCGATTGTTACAAAATAACAGTCTAAAAAGTTATAAAGAAAAAGTTCTATTACTTTTTAAGACCGTTACAAATAACCGGTCTAAAAAAATATACACATATTTCTTTTAAGACCTTTTGCTACAAATAACCAGTCTTAAAAGTCTTACAATTCTCATTTTTAAGACCGGTTATTTTACGCAACCGATTTTAAAAGTCTTACCTTTTAGAAATTATATTTTAAAAAACAGGTCTAAAAAGTTTTTTTAAGACCAATTTCTTAACTAGCCTTAAAAGTAACAGAATTTTTAGACCGGCTGTATCGAGATTTGGATTTTAACCTGTCTATAAAGTGATTTTCATCCAGTCTAAAAGCCCCTTTTTCTAATAGTGTTAGTTCATCTTACAAGGAATACTTTCATATATTTTGTCAACATTATTTGTTATTTGAATTACAGAGGAAGATAAGAAGGTGAAAACATATATATCATCAATTTTGCTCCAAAACTTGGGTGTTCAATATCTTCCTGTTAGTTACCTGAGGACATAAACGGAGGTAATCATTTTGTCTTTCTATAATATACTCTTCGATCTCTAATTTGTGTGGAAGAAACAAGTTGTTTCAAGTATTGCAATAGGACCTAATTAATTTACCTTTAATTTAAATTGTAAATATTAGTTTAAATAATATGAATTTGCTTACTGCCTGTATGCAAAAGTTTCTTTTATGAAATTATCTGCTGACTAACTGTGTTGTTTTTGTTCTCTCTATTTCTCATGCTCTTTTAACTATTAAGATTTAAATCCACTTAAGATGTTTTTTTATTGAAAACTTCAAAGAAAATATACTCAGCAGGGAGAGAATAATTTTTTTCCCTCTATTTATAAGAAACTTTATTAAATTATTTATATGAAGGTACAATTTTACTCTTCATTACTTTGTTTTAATTAGCTAACACTCTGGTCTTTATTAAAAGTCTATTTATAAAATTTCAAAATAATTTTGTTAAGAATATAATGGATCATTGTAGTTATTATTAATTTGTTTCAAAATAATTATTCTAATACCCGGTTTTTTGATTTAATGAAAATCGTGTATTTTAAGGAATATGTTACCATATTAAATTGGTTAACATATGTGACATAAAGTCACACAAAATAATGGTTATTTTAAGTTTAAAAGAGCCATGGAAAAGTTATAAAAACACTAAATAAAATTAAGTGTCAATTGGCAAATACTAATAGACAAATTAGCTTGTGCTAATTAAGATTATTGAAAGGCAATCAAAGACATCAATTAAAGCCATCATTTTTGAAATAAAAGAGGGCTGATTATGAAAGAAATATATAAGTGCCAAAAATGAAGAATTAAACATGTCTCATAAAGAACTAATTTCCATGGTTAGTTAACAAATCAATCAAAATGACCAATGCAATTAAGAGGCATATAAGCCACTTGATTAAGGGGGTAATTAAGCTTAATCAAGGCTGCCCCAAAAGTCAACAAAGGCAACTACCCAACCATGAGATCTTGACCCTTGTATTTCAATCCAATGGTTGATAATTAATCTTGTAATAAAGTCTTAATCCCTAGTTAATTAATTGGACCAATGGGAGAAATGAGTGAACATGAAACATTGGATGATGACACAAGAAAAGCACATCCAAGGGCTTGTAAAGGGCCCACAAAAACGTCTATAGTGCAAGGGTGAAGATTGGTTGTCATAAAGTGAAGTTTAATCCAATGGTTGTAAGGAAAGATGAAGTTTTGAATCACCTTGTGAATTACCATTCTAGCCCTTGGAATTCTCCTATAAATAGGAGGATCCTCTCTTCATTTTTCTTCTCACCAAAACATCAAACAACATCTGATCCTAGTTGTGAGAGTGAGTGGCGAAATTCACAGGAAGGAAGAAGGAGTTGAAGCTTCAAGGTAATTCTTGATCTTTAACTTTTAGTTTTTAATAAAATTGTAGTTTAATCTAGAAAATTAGGAAGTAAATTCCTTTACATATTTTGAGGCCTCCATTGCATTTAAAATTCTGAATGAGGTAAAAAAATGTTGGGAAAATAATTTTAAATATTAATGGAACAAGATTGTGAAAATTGTGGAATTTTCAGTTTTAAATCCTATGTTGGCAGCGAACGTTCAGGCTATTATTTTATATATAAAATGAAGTCATAAAATCACAAAAGTTTGCATGAATAAAGTAGACATATAGGGCTTTCTAAATATATAAAATATGTAACATTTTGAGTTCTACAAAAGGAGATAATATTTGTTGAATTTAAGCTTTATTTTTGGAGATATTAACTAAATAGTGATTGAAAACATAAAAACTGGGAATGATTCATGTATTTCGAGTTTAGGCAGTTATTTTTCCTTGAAAATAGACATGTCAAGGGTCATGATGATTTTTGAAGCACTCACAAATGAGTTTTGGAGAATTAATTATGATTTTCCAAATTTGCTGTAAAATCCTGCCAGAAAATCCAGAATTGTGTTTTTAATAAAATGTAAGGGTGAAAGTGGAAAAACAAATCCACCAATGGTAGAAATTTCAAAATAGGTGAAAATATCATTTTTGATATTATTCTAGAAAATATGATATTAATTATAATATCATGGAAAAGGAAATAAGTCGACGGTAACATTATAGGATATCCGGGAAGTTCGGAATCGGATTCAAAGGTCGGGCGTATTGCTAACTACACGTTGGAAGGTACGTTCACGTACTGATAACTTTAATCGCCTATATCTTGTATGTCTGTATGTGAGTGAATGATTTATGAAGCCATGGGCAAGACTAGGTCTTGGGCCATGCACCGTAACTAAGATATAGGTCTTAGGTCACCTGTCTATATATATTCAGCTTTGTGCGGGTTATAGTTATGATAATACCGTAGGGTTGTTTTTGTAGCGCTGAGGACATGAGGAGTTGTGGCACTGGTGAGTGCAAACATTGTTAACATTACATGCGTTGTGTGTTAAGTATTGTTATAACCTTACATCTACTTTGTGCTATGTATGGTTGATGCTGAAATGTAATGAATATCTGACATATATTGTTTATATCTGTCTAGAGGTTAACTGTTACATGAGATTCAATGGGTATTGAATCTCAGACATTAATAAAGGTTCAGGAAAGGAACATGGATCTAATAAGATAATATGGACGGAGTCGGGAAAAGGCACCGTGGACGGAGCCGTTAGAGGCACCGGTAAATAGAGCCGTAAAGGGGCGCCGAAATGACGGAGAGCCGTGAAGAGGCACCGATGGACGAAGCCGTGAAGATGCACTGGCTGAGACGAGAGTCAGAAGAAGTCTGATAGGGCTTAGTTTCTGGCATGAATCTGATAGAGTTATTTCAAACTATTTCGTGCTTAAAACTAAGAAAGGGTTTGTCTATGTGGTTTAGTCATAAGTCGCCATGAAAGACGGGGAGACTTCCACTAGACTTAAACATCGGCTTGGCCAAATGGGTTTATTAACTGTATTGGGTTCCAAGCCACAAGTCTAATTAAGGCTTGGTTTAAGATTGTATAGTTACTATGTAAGAGTTTTAATTAGACAATGTAACATCCCAATTTTTTCTAAGCGTTTTTTTTTTTTTTTTTGAAGTATTTGATCAGAGTAGAGCATCGGAAGTAAATAGTATTAAAACAAAAGATACTGATAACATCCACTGTATGTGTTAACTTTTAACAGCGTTTACAAGAAAATCGAATGTCATTGTTTAAGTACAAAATAAAAGGGCTTCCTCAAGGCTCCTATATCTCGTGCTTACCCTTGTCTCCAGGTCTGTTTACTCCGGATCCCGGGTTATGGTAAGAGCCGAGGTTCAATACCCATTGAACCTCGTAACGGTTAACCTCATATTCATGTAATAAGTATGTATGACAGTTTATTCATAATATCACAGCAATATTCACATATGAAAGATAATAATGAACACGCCCACCGCATATGAACGTTATTATAGTCCGCACTATCCACCAATGCCACGGTGTACATCCGGGGCCACCAAAACTCAGATTTTAAGTTCTGGTACATCTTGACAATTCCTGGATGTAGGGTGTACTTACTCTTATGGGCCTCATCTAGTATCTTTCGTCGCAATTCTTCATCCATCGGTATGTAGATCCGCTTCGGTACTCCGACCAAACCACTAGGTGATAGGTCAAGGTCCTGAGTCTCGTCTCGTGAGATCATCTCCTGTGCTGCAATAGCCCATTCGTCGTTCTTCTGAGCTTCCTCAACTTCATCTCTTAGGTTGTACTCTCCTTGACTAACAAGAAGGTTTGCAAGATAGGCTTCTTCGGGCGCATTGTAATTCATGCAGATCTGATTTGACAGGTTCAGGTCTCTGAAATCTTCAAGTAGCCTCCGTTCTTGGATCATCATGTACGCCGTATACACCGTCTTTCTACTGAGAGCATCTGCAACGACGTTCGCTTTACCCGGGTGATACTTGATCTCCAGATCGTAATCTTTTAGCAATTACATCCAGCGGCATTGCCTCATGTTGAGTTCCCTTTGGTCGAAGAGGTATTTCAGGCTCTTGTGGTCGCAGTATAGTTCTACGGTCGCACCGTAGAGATAGTGCCTCCATATCTTCAAAGCAAACACGATTGCTGCTAATTCTAAGTCGTGTGTAGGATAGTTTGCTTCGTGAGTCTTCAACTGACGAGAGGCGTAAGCTACTTGTAATACCCGGATAATTATCTATCGGAATATTATATTTTAGCAAATAATACCTATTTGGAAATAGGTGAATATGTGGTTTTAAACCTTGTAGGATACTTATTCTATTGTCTAGGGAAATTTCTAATGAAATTAGAGGGATTAAAGTGTCAAAATCCCTAAATGCAATTATGGGCCATGAAATGCCCCGAAAATATTATGATAAATCCCAAGAGGCAATAAAATATTCATTGAAAATTAGAAAGTATGTTGTCTCTAATTTTAGGAATTTTTTGGATTATTTCCCTTGAAAAATAATGAGGCAAAATTAAATATAATTTTGGGGAGCATAAATTGCCCTATGATTTTTAATATTTTACATGGAGCATAAAATACCAATATTAGTAAAATAGTTGTGAGATAATGATTAATCCTAATTAAGAAAATTATCAACAATTAGAAAGTGATTAGTTAAGTAATTAATGGCTAATTGTTTAAGCTCGAACAAGAGAATATTTAAGGTAGATTATGGAAAATCCTTTAATTAAGTGTTTATGGCTAATATTAGCATAAAGTGTGCTTGCTAATCAATTAGAAAAGATTAAGAAAAATTGGTGAGATTAAGAACATGAAAACCCTAAATCCTAAAAGATTGCTAATAATGGGATTAAGGCTCTAATTAAGCTTCTAGCTAATTTAGATAAATTAAAGAAAAAATAATAATAATAAAGGGAAGAGAAAACCAAAATTTGAGTGTGAAAAGGGTTGTGGGTTTTTCAAAAATAATATCATGATATTTTGTTAATTAAATAATAATATAATTAAGATATTCTGTGGAAGAACCAGGTTGGATAAATGAGAACCGACATAAATTAAATCCTATCTAGAAAACCATGAACTAAGTTTCTTAGGTCAGGACATATTACAAACAAGTGAATTTTTGTCAGAAGTCGGTGTTAGCGGAAGTCATTTCCGTAACGGCATGGGGGCGAATAAGGGATCGATGAAAAGATATTTTGTAAACAAAGCGCAGATAAGAAAAGTGAGAACTAATGGAAAATAAATCATAACTTGAAATCCTTGAACTAAGTAGAAAACAACTGGACATATTATGAATCGGTGGATTTTTGTCCGAAATTAGCATTACCCGAAGTAATTTTCAGAATCGACAAGATCGTCATCGAAAATGTTCAACGGACAACGGAATACCCTTAATGGGATCAAAAATTTAGTTAACTTAGATATTTCCAAAGAGGAAGAATAGAACTTCAAGGCTATGTTCCCGGATTTTTGAGATTTTCTAAGATTACACGATTAGAACACCGAACGGGGGACTTTATCAGTAGAAGTTCATAAAGCATAATCCATGTGAAATTTAATCCACCAATAAGAGAAAAGAGTTGTGAGTGTGTGTGTGTCTAGTATTCAAGAGAGAGAAAGAGAGAGAAAAAGAAAATTAAAGCAAATTTGATAAAGTTTGAAATCCTAGAGTAAATTGGATAATGGTTTGAAATCCAAGTAAATATCGATGTACACAATAAAAACTCAAAACAACAAATAAAGTGAGAATTTATACAAATTTAAATAGTTGTGAAGAAGTAGGAACCTTGGAGAAAATATAAGGACTTATCTTGAACCCACATAATTTAACCTCGAAAGTAAGTCCGGTAAAGGCTATTTTTGCAAACGTTGAAGAATAAGCTTAGTACAACCAGGGGAATCTAATTAGACCATAAACTGATATCCAACTACGATCAAAAAGCATACTCAGAATTTAAAAGTATTAGTGATTGATCAAGCAACCAAAAATAGATTTCATTAAAGTAAATTAATTCTCAAAAAGCAAAACTTAGAGATTAAGTTAGGTCTTCTAATCACATGGATGGATGAGATTAAAACTTCTTTACTAAGTTTAAATCCAAGGGTTAAGGTGAGTGTTGGTCAAATTTAATTGCCACTTATGTCCTTAGAATTCTCCTATAAATAGGAGGCTCCTCTCTTCATAATCTTCACACCAAACTCAACCAAAATAGGTGAGTTTTAGAGAGCAAGAGTAGAGAGAAAGAGAGTGGGAAGCATGAAGGAGGAGGAGGTTCTTCAAGGGTAAGCTTCCTTGTTCTTGAGTTCTAGTTTTAAATTCATAATTTGTTTATGTTTGATCTTTGAATCTTCCAAGTAGTTTTGATTTCATGTTTTTATGGTTAAATATGTCTTAATTTCGAAAATATGATAGAGCAAAATTCTTGGAAGTTAAAGATCAAAGTAGCGAAGTTCTGGCGAAATTTTCGGTAAAATTTCTGGGCAAACAGCGAAAGAAATGCTAATATTTTATGTTGGAAATGAAGCCCATAAATCACTAAACTTTCCAGAAATAAAGAAGATATGTAGGGCTTTCCGAATATATATAATATGTAGCGTTTTGATTCCTGTACAAAGAGATACAACCAGTTGAAGTTAGGCCATTTTTCTGGACGAAATTCTGGGCAACGTTGAGAAAAATGAAAACTGGGAATTTTTCATAAATTCTGGGTATATACAAGTATTTTTCCTTGAAAATAGACATCCTAAGGAGTCCGGAGAATTTTACGGATCCTCGTTTCAATTTTTGTAGATTTAATTATGATTTTGCGAAGTTAACCGAAAATTCTGCCCAGAAACAGCATAGCGTTTTTAATAAAATGTAAGGGCAAAATGGTAATAATAAATCCACCAAGGGTAGAAAGGTAAATTAAACCCTTAGGATATTATTCTAAGCAATATGATATTTATCAAATATCATATAATAATCCGACGATAATGTATAGGATATCGGGAAGTCTAGGAGTCGGTTCAAAGGTCAGGCATGTTGGCCATTACACGGTGAAAGGTACGTTCGCGTACCGTAACACTAACTCTGATGCTTATTGTATGCTTATATGTGATAGACTATTTCATAAAGTCATGGACAGGACTTTGTCTTGGGTCATGCACCGTGTCTAAGACTCGTCTTAGTTCACCGTTTATACATTCACTTTATTTATACGGGTTACGATCTTGGTAATGCCGTTGAGTTTTCCTAGCGCCGAGGACACGAGGCGTCGTGGCACCGGTTAGTGCAAACATGTTTGTGCATGTGCTGTGTGCTATGTACTGTTGTTGTGATTGACATTACATCTGCTGTGTGCTTATGTATTGTTGTAACCTTACATCTGCTGTGTGCTATGTATTGGTTAACGCTGTAATGTCGTGAATATCTGTCATCCATATACTGTATTACTTGAGCATGAGGTTAACCGTTACCTGAGGTTCATTGGGCATTGAACCTCAGCTCTTAACATAGCGTCAGGGTCAAGAGGACCGAGGATCGAGGAGAAAGGCAAGCGGCACGCATAGGGACTCGGTGAAGACTTTCTTCTTTATTATTTACTTTGAAAACACTCAGTATAACGTACCGCTACTGTAATCAGCCAGACTTACGGCATTTTGAATATAAATATCAGTTACTCAATCGCTCCGATGCTCTACTCTGATGAAAAAAATATATACTGCTTTTGGAAATGGGATGTTACACTACTACTCTACCCTGTTGCATTAGGACACATCCCAACCCATGCCCACTGGCATCACTATAGACTACGTACGTCTCACTTGGATCTGGGATGATCAACACTGGTGCAGTAGTTAGCCTTTCCCTCAGTCTTTGAAAACTCGTCTCACAATCCTCATTCCATACGAACGGTTGGTTCTTCCTTGTGAGCTTTGTCATTGGTAAGGCAAGACATGAGAAATTCTGTATGAATCTGCGGTAGTATCCCGCTAGACCCAGAAAGCTACGAATTTCCGTCACAGATTCCGGCCTCTTCCAGTCCAGGACCGCTTCCACCTTGCTGGGATCTACAGCAACACCGTCGCGAGATATGACATGGCCTAGAAATTTCACTTCTGGTAGCCAGAATTCACATTTGCTCAATTTAGTAAAGAGTTGTTTGTCACGTAGTATACCTAATACGAGTCGCAAATGTTCTTCGTGCTCCTTTCTGCTTTTTGAATAGATCAGGATATCGTCAATGAACACTACTACGAACTTGTCTAGGTGTTGACGGAAGATTCAATTCATGTAATCCATGAATACGGCAGGTGCATTTGTCAATCCGAAAGGCATCACAAGGAATTCGTAATGCCCATATCTGGTTCTAAAAGCTGTTTTTGGAACATCATTGGCCTTTACTCGCAGCTGGTGGTATCCTGAGCGCAAATCGATTTTGGAGAATACATAGGAACCAGATAGCTGATCGAGTAGATCATCGATCCGAGGAAGGGGATATTTGTTTTTAACAGTTACCTTGTTCAACTCACGGTAGTCGATACAAAGTCGTAGGCTTCCGTCCTTCTTCTTCACGAATAGTACTGGGGCTCCCCATGGTGACACGCTGGGTCGAATAAACCCTTTCTCCAGTAGTTCTTCTAGCTGCTTCTTCAATTCTTGCATTTAGTTTGGTGCCATATGGTATGGTGCTTTTGATATTGATCCGGTTCCAGGCATCAAGTCGATGGCGAACTCAACTTCCCTTTGAGGGGTAACTCAGTGAGATCTTCGGGAAATATGTCAGGAAATTCGTTCACGACGGGGATGTCTTCGAGTGAGGGTTCGGCATCCGCCTTGATTGAAAAGAACACCATATACGCTTGGCAACCCCGCTTCATGCATCTTTCGCCTTCCGTAATGTAGAGAAAGTTTAAAGCTTGCGTCAATCTTGCCCTTGTCGTGCGGAGGTGAGAACAATATCTTCTTACTACCACAATCGATGATCGCATTGTTTGCCGTCAGCTAATCAAGACCGAGAATGACGTCGATGCCATGAAGTGGTAGTCGGATAAGGTCTATGTTTGAATTTCGCCCATTTACTCCGGCAATGCAATTAAGGCAAGCATCGGCTAAAGATTTGCGCGCCAAGTGGCGTAGCTACTATCAAGTCATAAGGTAATCTATAGGCATGCATCCCTAACCGTTCGCACAAGTCATAAGAAATAAACGAGTGACTAGCACCCGAATCATACAATGCCGGAGTGCATTCCCATTAAGAGAGATAGTACCTTTGATCATTTCGGGAGATTTTCCGGCTTCTTCATTCGTCGAGCAAAATCCGACTGTGGTTCTCGCGCCTCGCTCTAGCGCTTTTTGAGGGCAGTTCACGCCGATGTGCCCGGCCGGCACCCGTAGCACACCGCTTTCCTCGCAATTGGTTCCCTGATGGTACCTCCTGCATTTTGGACATGCTTGGGACGTCGGCATCCTTGGAAAGTTCTGCTGCCTCGGTTGGAACGGCCTTTTGTTGCTCCCTTGGAAATTTCCCCATGGTGCCTTCCTCTTCTGTGATGAGTTTCTGTGGTTAAAACTGCCACGGTTGGGGCCGCTCCTGTTGAAGGCTCTGGTCTTTCGAAGTTCTTTCAGGTTTCGTTCGATCAGTCGACAGGCTTCCACCGCTTGAATTAACTCTGTGAATTGCTGCGATACCAACCTCTCCTTTATATCGTACTTCAACCCATAGATCAGTATGTTCGCCATACTGCTCTCGTTATCGTTTTGTTTCAGGTGTGATGAGTACCGTGACAAGTGGGTGAAACGAGAGAAGTAGTCTTCGAAAGACTCCTCCTGGCCTTGTCGGATATGTAGGAATTCTGATTCTTTGATTATTTGTACGGAGGATGGGAAGTATTGTTCGTTAAACTTCTCTTGAAATTTCTCCCATGTAATGGGGAAGTAGCGTGCTCGTAAGGTTGCCGCAGTGTTTCTCCACCATCGGTCGGCATCTCCTTCTAACTTGTAGATTGCTAGTAGAGCTTTTCTATCCTCCGGACATTCCAAGACCTCAAAGATCTTGTCCGACGCATTAGCCGTCTTTTGGTCGAATCGAGCTTACCTCGGAAAGCTGGTGGTTTAAGCTTACAGAATTGGGCCACCCAGTACTGTGTGTCCCTAGCTTCTCTGACAGGCTGAGGTAGCCCTACAATCGCTCTCTCCCGTCGGGGAGGTGATCGAGATCGATCGGATCCCCCAGTCCCATCACTGCGTTCATCGTCCCGCTCGTCGTTGTCTTCTTCGTTGATGTCTTCTTCCTCCTCATCATTCTGTTGTTCTTCATTAGCTCGCTGTTCCTCGTTTTTTCTCTCCTGTCTATCGGCGAGGAGTGTATCAATGAGCACTCGCTGCTCTTGTATGATTCTTCTCATTTGGGGTGGTGGTAGTGGTTCATGTTGGTCGAGTTCGTGTATTGGGACTATTTGAGGTTGTCTACCCCTACCTCTCCCTCGGCCTCTGCCTCGGCCTCGGCCTCTGGGAGCTCCGGCACCTCTCAAAGTTGCCATATTCTAATCTCAAAGATTTAATAGATAAAGCATTAGAGAGAAGCAGATTCAAACATTGCACATTCATTATATATTATATATATATATATATTGATAACAAATATTTTACATGGATCCTACAGCTTTATAGATCTAGTCGTATATCACAACCCTTTTATCTAACACGTATTTTACATCTCCTCAAGGTTTTTAGAGGAGCGATCACACAAACTAGTAACTACGTTTAGTTCTGCTATCACGACACTACTTCTACTGTTACTTCCACGGCTTCCTTGGACTGATATGGGATTGCTTTTGTCTGTCTACATATTCCAGTACACCAGACGTTTGAGGCGAAAGATACAAAAACAAACATCCTCTATGTGGCCCTCTTCCAGGAGCTCGTTGGTTTTGTTTGTCCAAAAGCGGGTACGGGGAAAATGGTGGAGAGTGGATCTGATCCAGTCTCCAGGAGGATGTTGAACTAAGACAATCAAACTGATAAGGTAAAACTCCTTGACACGGGTCAAGAAGTGGAGGTACTGATCTTTCAAAGTTCCAGTAGATTGTTCCGCAATTTAGAGGTCTAAGAGCAAGGTGTGGGTGAGGATAGTGTTGTCATTTAGGACAAATTGTAGGTCGTCTGAGTTGGCATCAGAATCATGGTCAAGTTCTTGTATCTCATGGTAGTCAAAGTTGTCACCCACTGAGGAGTGATGTGAACTGTCGGGACTTGCAAGTACGGGCGGGTTTTAAAGGTTTCGCATGTATGGGTACTGGGTCGTACTCAGGCTCGGGGTGGTCCTCTGGTTCAGGGTGATATTCTGGTTCTGGTTCATCATCGGGGTAATTTGGCATGTATTCCAGGTCTAAGTGATTTTCTGGGGCGGGGAAGTTTGGTTGCATAATCATGGGGGTGGATTGCTTGGTTCTGGACTTAGTTTGACTCTTATGTTTCCAGGAGCAATTGTCCTACGTGCTACACATCTCCGCATGCCGTAATAATCCACGTAGGGTAGTTCGTCTCTGTCCATCACAACAACAACACCAGGGTTTATCAGTACTTGTTTTCAAAATTTTCTTTAAGATAATGGCTCAGAGCCTAACTTAGTTAATCAACCGATTAGCCAGGTAAGTGTCTATCATGGGGGTCTCACCGACTTTACGGCGACCGAATGATCGACCCACATAGACTAGCCTTGCCTTCGGCACCAATGGTTTGTTATAACCGAGCGGGTTCTTGCCAGGTAAAATGCTTTTGAAGGCTCGTAACCTAACTTCGTTACTCAAACAATCCGGCCAAAGTGTATTTGTGGAAGCCTCGCCGAGGTTAACAAAATGATCGATTGACAACCACAAAACCCCTTTCTAGACACCGATGTTTGGAGTAGCATAGTTAAATTCGTGCCAGGATATCTTCTCTGATACCAAAATGTAACATCCCAATTTTTTTGGAAGCATTTTTTTTTTGAAGTATTTGATCAGAGTAGAGCATCGGAAGTAAATAGTATTAAAAAAAAAGATACTGATAACATCCACTGTATGTGTTAACTTTTAACAGCGTTTACAAGAAAATCGAATGTCATTGTTTAAGTACAAAATAAAAGGGCTTCCTCCAGCCGGCTCCTATATCTGCTGCTTACCCTTGTCTCCGGTCCTGTTTACTCCGGATCTTGAAGCTATGGTAAGAGCTGAGGTTCAATACCCATTGAACCTCAGGTAACGGTTAACCTCATATTCATGTAATAAGTATGTATGACAGTTTATTTATAATATCACAGCAATATTCACATATGAAAGATAATAACAGAACACAACCACTGCATATGAACGTTATTATAGTTTGTACTATCCACCAATGCCACGGTGTACATACGTGTCCTCAGCGCTAGGAAAACTCAACGGTATTATCATAACCATAACCCGTGTATAGCTGTATATGTACGATCAATACTTTTAAAACAGAGTTTCAGTCTAGGAATACAACTATCACACATATGGGTATACAATAAACATCAGAGTTAGTGTTGCAGTACGCGTCCGTACCTGAGTCGGCGGTAGCGGTACGTGCGTCGGTCGATATGCGTTCTTGATAGCCTATAATAGTAATACCGTTTTATTAATCTATGAATAATATCCTAAGAGATATTTTGGCCACTAATGACTATTTTACCCCTGGTACATTTATTCTATACTTTATTCCCTCAAAATTCGTAGAAAAACGCTGATACACATTTGGCAGATTTTTGTCTAACTTTGAAAAATCATAATTAATTCTACAAAAATCAAAACGAGGATCCGTAAAATTCCTCGGAATCCTTAGGATGTATATTTTTAATAAAAAATAATTTTATTCACCCAGAATTTGTGAATCACTCCCAGTTTTCACGTCTTTAAACTCTGCCCAGAAAATTCCCCAGAAAACGTAGCCCTTTTCCAGAATTTCCACATACTTGTAAAAAACTCAAAATGATACATTATAGGTATATTTGGAAAGTTCTATATGTCTATTTTAACCATGAAAAATTTCAGAATTAATTAACATCATATTCAATATAAAATCATGGTGTTTCTACTACTGACTCCAGAAATCGCCTAACCGAAAAATTTCGCCGTAACTTCGTTACTTCGTGTTTTTCTTCAGAAATTTTTCTCTAACCCTTTCTTCATCAATTTTTCAAAATAAATCTATTTTTAACCATAAAAACTTGAAAATAAAACTACTCTAGCATTTTCAAGATTAAAACACAACTATCTATGAATTTAAAACTCAAAACTCAAGAATTTGCTTACCAATGCTTGAACTTCTTCAAGCTACTTCCCACTCAACCTCACTTCACTCTACTTCAGATTTCTATTGCTTGTTTTGGTGTGAGAAATAATGAAGGCCAAGGTGCCTATTTATAGGATTTTACTATGGCATTTGTGGTAATTATTTTCAACTTCCTTCATCTTGTTTTATGGACAATGGATTAAAGCAAAGGTTTGAAACACTCATCCTCACCACTCATTCCTCTCATCCGTCCTCCTCCCTCTCTTTCCTCTTCACTATTTTTTTTTCTTGATCTCCAAGACTTCAAGCTTGTGCAAGAAGGGTTTCAACTTGATCACCAAGTCTTGCAACTTGCTCAAGAAGTAGTGAAACTTGTTCAAGAAGGTTTGGAAGCTTCCTCCTTCTCCAACAAGTTCTAGCATGTGTTGAAAAATTCCCTTGCTCCCCAAGTCTTCAAATCATACGCCTCCCCCCCCTTCATTTTTCTCTTTTTATGTGTTTTGTGTTTCATTTAATTGTTTAGGTAACTTTTGGAGCTACATTATTGGCCCCTTAATTATTAATTAAAGTAAAACTCCCTAATTGATGGTTTTATACATGCTATCTAGTTAATTAAGAACTTTAATGCTATTGCCTTAATTTATTGTAACTCAATCATCCACTAATTGTTTGTAATGTTCCATAATTAATTTAAGCATTTTCACACCCTTTATGATTTATTTTTGATGATTAAATGTGAACACTTTAATTCATGTTATTTTAATTGTTCATACATTGTTGGAAGTTTTCTCTAATTGTTTTCAAGGGATTTTGTGACATTTTATGATATTTTATGATCCCCTAATTAGAGCATTGGATTTGCCTTATTAAGTCCTAAAGAAAATTTGACCCAGAAATAAAATAAATACACTACAAAATTAGAAACAACATATTCTCCTATTTTCAATAGGTCCTATTTGCCAAAATATCATATCTAGGAGAAATACAAATTTTGGGGTATTATAGACAAGTTCTAGATAATTGTATCACATGAATATTCCTTCGGGATATTTAATTTACCAGCTTATGCCTGGGCATTTTATATCAGTTACTCATTGTCCAAACGTTAGAACATGCTCTCTGTTTCGCTTTACTATAATTTGTCAACACCGTATTCCTAGATACTACGCGTCACCGATCACAATAAGTAGTATGGAATTTGGGGTGTTACAATTATAGTCTTAAGTAACTATTTGACAATACTTTTCAGAATTTGAATAACTATTGTATCTTAATTTTATATATTGTTTCGTTTTAGTCATTTAAGTTCATAAAATTTCTCTTCGATCCTTTGAAAAAATGTGATTGTCAAAGGTTTTCCTCTTTCTCCGAATTGTTAGTTTAAAGAGTATGTATGTACATTTTAATGTCAATTAAAACATTAAACTCTATCAATCAAACCTACAAAACCTAGATTATATAGAGATAACAACCTGTGTAACAAGTTGAAAAGTTTAAATGTAATTTCTTACTCATGTACAATGAATCTCCTTTTTTCAATACATTTTTATTATTGATTTTAACATTTAAAAAATATTTCAGCGTTAAAATAAAATTAATTATCTAATAATCATAATTGTAAGTTTGAGTTTTCCTTTTCTAAAAAAATTGGTTTGAATAATTGCATATCAGAAATTTTGTTAAGTTGCACTCTAATAGTAGACAAATGAAAATACTCATAACTATACATGATTTCATGTCCATTTTAGATGACAAGCATTTTAGAAAGTGTTGCAAATAATATCACCCAAAGATTGGTGGACAAAATCATCAAAGAAGTGAAGTATTTCGCTGATTTTGACGATCACCTTCGAGATAGAACACAACAATTTTGGTTGCAAAACGAGACACAGTGCAAAAAGATATTCAAGATGCAAAAAAACGAAATGAGAATCAAATTGAAGATGAAGTTCAAAATTGGATTGAGGAAGCTAATATTGTGATACAAGAGCACACTAAAATCAAACAAGCATGGTCTTATAGAATTGGTGTCCTTATTGGCAATATCGACAAGGGAAGATGTTGGCAAAGAGAACCCCAGCCATTAGAGATCACATACAGAAATGTAAGTTTGTAAGAGTAACACGTCCAGCTGAACTTCCTGGCATAAAGTACCATGCATGCTTCAAGAGACGTCATTGATTTTGAGAGTAGAAAGGCAAAATTCAAGCAACTTGAGGAAACATTGGAAGATGGAAATCATTAAATGATAGGATTACAAGGGATTTTTTTTTTTTGGTGGGGTGGGTGTGGAGGGGATGTAAAACCACATTGGCAACAAAAGTGGGGAAACAACTTGAAGAATCCAAAGCATTTGGAAAAGTCATCTTTGTTGTTGTGTCCAATCCTCCGGATATCAACAGGATTCGAGGCGACATTGTAAGGCAATTACGTTTGGATTTAAAGCAAAGAGAGGAAGCAGAACACTCAGTTTCTATGGTCTGCCCTTTTGGAGGAAAAAAAGAAAGTACTTATAATATAAGATGATGTGTGGGAGAAGCTAAATCTTATAGAAATTGGGATTCCACCTGGACTTGATCACAAGTGTAATACCCAAAAATTTGTATTTCTCCTAAATATAATATTTTGATAAATGATGCCTATTTAAAATAGGAGAGTATGTTGTCTCTAAATTGTGTAGATTATTTATCATAATTCTTGGTCAACTTTTCTTTGAAATTTTAATAAGCCAAGGGTTAATTTTCTAAATTCATTAAGGGATCATAAAATATGATAAAATTATCATATTAAAGCATAGTCCTAATATAATCAAAAAGGAGAAATAAAATGTTATGGAAATACCTAATCCAAATAAAGAAAATTAACAACAATTAGTAGGCAATTAAATTAAGGTAGTTGTGTAAATTGTATATTTAATTTAATGGCAACCAAAAGAGCATCAATTAGGGAAATTCTAACTTGATAAAAATATATAAAAATAAGTAGGATTTTTCTACACAAATGAAGAGCCAAGATTTAATCCCATAAAGCTAAATCCAAAGGCCTAAATTAATTATATGTTTAAATCCTTAATCCATGGGAAAATGAATTAACCAATAAGAGGCCTTGAAAATAGGATATTTTGAGCTATGTCGGAAACACAATTCAAGAGTGATTGAAGGAGAAGGGGGCCACGGTTATACATGCTTGTGGAAAAAGAAGAGTGAATTGATTAATACAAACTTGCACACACATGGGATAATATCATTTAATAAGATGGAAGAAGCAATTAAAGGAATCACATGGGTTCATTAATGAAACTTGGAAGAGGATAGGATAATTAATGAAAGCACATGCAAATGGAAGAGGATAAGATGAGGGAGAGAGAAAATGGCAATTAAACACTTGTTTTAACATTTTAAAATAGCTTCATGAAAATAAAAAATAAAAATCCTAGCATTTCGTTCAGATAGAAAGGATGAGAATCAAAGGTGATGAAATAAAGCCATTATATATTGAAGTTGAAATTGTTGACCACGTCTTGTGAGAAGTCTGGATAAAATTTAGTATTAAATAATAATGGCATATTCTATTAATAAGAGAGCACATTAGATGCTTATTAAATGGATGTGTATGTCGACCAAAGAGCTCAAGAGGTAGGATTAAATATGATAAAGTGCATTTTGATCCAAAGGAAGGGATAGAAGAAATGAGAATTTATCATATAATTACTCAAGTGGATGAAATTAAATCATTATATATCAGTGTTGAAAAGTCCACATAAGTGGCTCATGCAAGAAGGAAATTGGAATGAAATGGTTAATGGGAATGATGTTGTTTACGGAAGTTGAGAGCAAAATTGATGAATTATATTTTATTAGAGTTGAAGAGTCAAAAAAAGAGACCAACTAATTAGGAGATAGAACTATTGATTATTTTTCCTATTAAAGAAACACATTAGATATATAATTAGACGGATTGCTTGAATAGGAAGAAGCATAGTTGATTAATATTATAGGCTAGCACATGGGATAGTTAAATGCATAGAAGAGGATATGGTACTTAGAGATAAGGTATTAATGAGAATGGAAGAGGATAAAAGAGAGAGAAATTAAATTAAAAAAAATTTGATAATGGTTTGAAATCCAAGTAAATATCTTATGTACACACTAAGAACTCAAAAATAAAGTGAGAATTTATACAAATTTAAATAGTTGTGAAGAAGTAGGAACCTTGAAGAAAATATAAGAACTTATCTTGAACCCACATAATTTAACCTCGAAAGTAAGCCTAGTAAAGGCTATTTTTGCAAACGTTGAAGAATAAGCTTAGCACAACCAGGGAAATCTAATTATACCATAAATCTTGATATCCAACTACTAATCAAGATATATACATAGAATTCAAAAGTATTGGTAATTGATCAAGCAACCAAAAATAGATTTCATTAAAGTAAATTAATTCTCAAAAAGCAAAACTTAGAGATTAAGTTAGGGTTTTCTAATCACATGGATAGATGGGATTAAAACTTCCTTACTAAGTTTATATCCAAGGGTTCATACACAAGAAGAGTAAAGTTGCAAATATTTACCCAATTGCCATACCATTTTCCTATAAATAGCAAGTCATATGCTTCATATTTTCTCACCAATTCACAAGCATAGGAACTGAAACATAGAGGGAAAGTGAGAGTGAGAGTCTTGGAGAAGAAGGAGCAAAGTTCTTGGTAAGTTCTCTAGCTCTAGCTTTAAGTTCTTTAAATTTTAGTTCTTAAATTCATAGTTAGAAGTAGCTTTGATTTTAAATATGCTAGAGTAATTTTAATATCATGTTTTATAGTCAAAAATGGTGATATTTAGAAAATTAGATGAGCTACTTGGTATAGCAAAATTTCTGGAAAATTATGATCGAAGTAGCGAAGCTCTAGCGAAATTTCATCGGTTTCAGAATTTCTAGAGTCAGTCATGGAAACGCCAGAATTTCATTTTGAAAATGTAGTCATAAAATTCTGGGAAAATTCATGGTTAAATTAGACATATAGGGCTTTTTAAATATGTTAAGAACATGTCAAAATGAGTTCTGTACAAGGAGATAAAATTTCTCAAAGTTGGGCTACGAATTTATGAAGCAATTCTAGGTAGAGGTTCAAAACTTAAAACCTGGGAGTGATTCGTGAGTTCTGGGAAAAATTGATTATTTTTAATTGAAAATAGACATCCTAAGGAGTCCGGAGAATTTTACGGATCCTCGTTTCGTTTTTTCTAGAATTAATTATGATGTTTCAAACTTGATGCAAAATCTGCCCAGAAAATTTAGTATTTCGTTTTTAAATAAATGTAAGGGCAAAATTTAACAAATCCACCAAGGGTAGAGAGGTAAATAGAGGTGAAAATATCTCATAGGATATTATTCTAAGTATTATGGTGATATGTTAGGATATCCGGAAGTCCGAGGTGGGTTCAAAGGTCGCATGTTGGCCATTACACGGTGAAAGGTACGTTCGCGTACTGTAACACTAACTCTGATGCTTATTGTATGCTTATATGTGATAGACTATTTCATAGAGTCATAGACAAGACTTTGTCTTGGGTCATGCACCATGTCTAAGACTCTGTCTTAGTTCACTGTTTATACATTCAGCTTTATTTATACGGGTTACAGTCTTGGTAATGCCGTTGAGTTTTCCTAGCGCTGAGGACACGAGGAGCTGTCGTGGCACTGGTTAGTGCAAACATGATTGACTGTGCATGTGCTGTGTGCTATGTACTGTTGTTGTGATTGACATTACATCTGCTGTGTGCTTATGTATTGTTGTAACCTTACATCTGCTGTGTGCTATGTATTGGTTAATGCTGTAATGTTATGAATATCTGTCATACATATTTTGTCACATATAAGCATGAGGTTAACCGTTACCTGAGGTTCAATGGGCATTGAACCTCAACTCTTAACATAGCGTCAGGGTCAGGAGGACCGAGGATCGAGGAGAAAGGCAAGCACACACATAGGGACTCAGCTGAAGACTTTCTTTTGTTATTTACTTTGAAAACACTCGGTATAATGTATCGCTACTGTAATCAGCCAGACTTACGGCATTTTGAATATAAATATCAGTTACTCAATCGCTCCGATGCTCTACTCTGATGAAAAAATATATATACTGTTTTTGAAAATGTGATGTTACAACAAGAATTGCTATGTTTTGACAATGTACTCGGCAATCAAAAGTTTGTCAAATAATGAGTTGCCACGAAATAGTTCACTGCATAAATTGGGCGAAAGAGGATGCATTGCATCCTTCTCTTTCATGCTAGAAGTGATAATGGTGGTTCTTCAAGTAATGAGTTGGAGGGTCTTGCACAAGATTTTTTTAAGGAGTGTGGAGGATTGCCGGTCGCGATTGTAGCACTAGCTAGCACATTAAGAAATTGGCATGTGGGGGAATTGAATGCAGCTTTGACAGCGTTACGAAAGTCTAAGTCATTTGTTGAAGTTGATGAAGATTTGATGGCTATTTATAGTTGTTTGAGATTACGTTATGATAATTTATATAATGAAAAGCCCAAAAGCTGTTTTAATTGTGTTCTATTTTCCCTGAAGACTATGAATTCCCTACACACCTTATTATTAGACTTTATGTAGGGTCAGGAATTTTTGAAGAAGTCGACGAAATTTATATAATGAAAAGCCCAAAATCATTTTCTCATCACCCAATTTTGAAATTCCCAAATACTTTCATTTGGCACACAATAAACTCTAAATAATTCATAAAGCAAAAATAAATGCAGTTATATGCATTCCTATTTCAAACAAGAATTCAACACAAAACAATAATATGTGTACTTCCGATTCAATAAATCAACATTACTTGTTTGAAATTCATTTCACTCATTTCACATACTTTTGAAGATTAATAAATTCATTTAAGAACAAATTCAAAAGTATCATTCATATATCAATACAAGATTCATAATTGGAAAACCATAAATTCTAAAACCAAAAGCTTTGATACCACATGTAAATTTTTCTATAATTTCATGCTCAAACATCAAGTAATAAGAACATGAACAATGATCTTAAGAACTCATGATTTCCACAATAATATAGGTTTAAGTCAAGATGTACTAACCTCTATCCATAATTGCGGAATTGATACTTTACAATATATGACTTGTAGCACCATAATTGAAACCTTTATCATTCTCTTTACCCTTCATTACACGCTCTCAATTTTGATGGAAAACTAGAGGCGTCTCTTATGGTCGAGCGAATGGACAAGTTTATATCCTTTAAATAACTTTTGTATCCAAGAGACATGTACATCCTATGGATATGACTTCTCCTATCAAGCAGTCAAGAAACCTCTTCCCAAAAGTCATTTACCAATAGTCATTTAGCCCCTTCATTAATTATTAAATCATATATATTTATCACAGCCACATGAGACATTTCTTACAAGTAGATTCTCTATCTCCTATCTCTGTCCTTGCTCTTGGGCTTTGAAAAGTATCTTGAATTGAGATCAAGTAGATAGCTTTTTTATTTAGAAAATACATGTCATCTTCCGATATACAAGTCTTTTTTTATTTTTAATTTTTAATATTTTTATGTAATTATTTTATTATTATTTTTTAATATTTTTTAAAAAATAAATTGGAATCTAGAATTTGTGAGGGAAATGTTTTCCTCGCAAAATTCAAATTTTGTGAGGGAAATTTGTTTCCGTCGCAAAATTCATTGGTTTGTGAGGCCATTGTTTGTGATGGACTGTTTTCCGTCGCAAACCATTTTTCCGACGGAAAATGCTTGTTTTACGATGGAAAAAATTCCTCCACAAAAAAGGCTTTTTTTTTTGTTGTAGTGAGAATCACTTACCGTAAGCGTTATTCGTAAATTTTGCAAGATTTCTCTCTCCCTTGGCTTCTTTAGATTTTTGGCCAAACCCTAACACCATTGAACCAGAGAAATATTCATGGTTAAAGAGTATGAGAAGAGAAGAACTAGGGACTACAAGCCCCTAACGCTAGAAATTATCTCGATTTCGTGAGATTTCCTCTTCTTCTTCTTCCTCCTAGATGCTACGACTTGGGAGAATATTTTGAGAGCTTGAAAGACTCATTTGAAGAAAGATGATAATGGTTGATTAAATGAGTCAAAGTAGGTTTATAGGGCAAAAGACCAAATTCCCCCTCAACTTCTACGTAATTACCAAAATGCCACTAGTTATAAATTCAATTGAATTTCGACTTTTCCTTTTGCAATCCAATTGACCAAAATTCTTGGGCCATTTTTAGGAAAATATTGACCAATTTTATTGGCTCATAACCCATATACAAGTTTCCATAATTTTTAAATAATTATGAGACTTATAGCACAAATTCATAAAAAGTGCAACTTTAATCTTCTTTCAATTTTTTCCTCAAAATTTCCAAAGTGGAACTCAAACAACTTTTTTTCAGTCCTTTTTTGGTTCAATTTAATGCTTCAAAATGGAATAAAGAAGTATTGATTCTTTATGTCCATTGGTGCCAACAATTGTCTCAAAAATTTCGATTTTGACGAAATTGGATATTTCAGGTAAAATTGATTTTTTGTCAAAATTTCACTATTTCTTTTCTCCAAGAAAATGGATCATACATGGAATTTTTCAGAGCAAATTTAAGATATTACACATAAACCATCACCATACCTATTTAAAAATTAATTAATATCCCCGCTTATTGACCAAACCATTCACAATCTTCAACAAATTCCATAATGTCATACTCTTAGATTGGTTATATATATGAAGCAAAGGCCTTAACAAAGCAGTCAGTAGAGTTTAATAATGATAGTAACATGCCATTATTTGTGTTTTATGCTTTATTATGTGTTTTGTGTTAATTGTTATAAGTGCCCATTGTTGGTTACATTATTGTTAGTTTTATATGGACATGATAAGGAAGTTATTTTCAATTGTACGTGTTAGGCCATAAATATCATATCTATGTATTATGCCAAAAGATGGATGAATGAGGTTGTTGTTGAGATAAAATTTTTGTCTCTTTTCTTAAAACTCAAATTCTAGTTATAATGTCTTCTTTCTTTTCTCTTCCCCCTTTCTATCTTCTTTCTTCTTTAGGACTACAGACTCTAGTTCTAGAGTTTCTTTTCTTCTCTACTCTCTCTCTCTCTCTTCCCTTTTCTCCTATTTATCCCCCCCCCCCCCCCCAAAAAAAAAGATTATAACATTGGGTTATCAATGGTGATTTTGCGTCAATCCTCTCACATCGATAATGAGATTGGCTTCCCTCCAATATCATTCCCATCATTTTTCTTCCTTTACCCTTCTTTTCCATTTTCTATTATTGGATTAAAATTTCAATTGTCTATATTTAACATCTTATAAAAATATTAATATAATTATTTTTTAAAATGATACACAAATAAATTTAAACTGTTAAAATTTGATATGAATAGCTGACAACTGCAATGAAAAAAAAAAAAAAAAAAAAAATGAGAAGAATTATACTCTATAATAATAAAATATACATCTTCAAATTAAATTTTAGCAATTGAAATTTATTTTTGTATTTCTTAGTAAATACTCCCTCCGGTCCTAATTATAAGAACACTTTTTGGGGTTGATTTTGGTCTTAATTATAAGAGCAATTATTAACTTTTGTCAATTTTTTCCTATAATACCTCTATTTATACTTTCTCAACAATAATTAAAGACAATAATAATTTAATAGTACACCTATATATTTTATGAAGTAAATAATGTTTGCAACTCATTAATGTTATATACACCTCAATTATACTTTTTTCTTATAAAATAATTTTGAGCAATTTTTGTCATATTTTCCCCATATTACCCCTACTAATACTTCTTCCACAATAATTAATTTAACAACACGCTTATATTCTATCAAGAGAGAAATTCTATTTTATTTTTTATTTTTAAATAAAATAATTTTAAAGATTCTATTTTATTTTTTATTTTTAAATAAAATAATTTTAATATTCCTTTAAAAATATTTTTTTTGTAACTATCCATCTAAAGTGATTAATTTTTTCCCCTAAAATAACCTAATAAAACATTAATTTCATTATCTTTTTTCCAACAATAAAAAAATAAACTTGATTATAATTAAATCTACTATATACACTAATACACTGGTTCAGGAATTTCCTTAAGAAATACTAAGATTTGATTGCGATTTCTCTGCGCAAATAAAGAAATGATAATTAGTTGCTTGGAATAACTATATTAGCAAAGTATTGTGTTATCATGTAAGCTAAGTGGCTTTTACCCCGTAACTTGTAATATTAATTTTGCCTTATGTAATTTTCAATTTTCAGAGGGTTATCTTTGGAAAATAATTATAATTAACTAATTTAACTTATCTCCTTAATCTCTCCAAATTCGGTAAATAGCTCCTATAATTAGGACCGGAGAGAGTATAACAATATTTTTATAAGATATTAAATGTAGACCATTCAAATTTTAATCCAAATGTAAAGAAGGGAAAAAATAGTTCAGGAGAGGGAATGGATGGGAAGGGTATTGGTAATAAACCCACTCCAGCCCTTAATCCTGAACCAAACCGAGCACTCCCTCCACCCAATGAAACTAATAACTCATCACCAACACTGCAACACACATCTTATCACAGTAATTAGGTGTAAGTTTATCCAAATATTAAAAAAAAAAAAAAAAAAAAAAAATCTATTTTTTCTAACAAAAAAAATATCTATTTTAGCCTATTTTATAATTAATCTTAATTAAATGAATTCATACATGAAAGGATTTTCTTGAGGAGCTTAAATGTGCAGCTAGCGACGTCGTTTAGGTCTTAGGGATTTATTTGTGATGATTCCTTCTGCAGTTCTGCCCATTTGCGAATTCGCTCGCGCCTTGTCATTTTTTTGATTTCGTCCTTTGATTTCGAAGGCGCCAACCATAAGTCCATTTGGCGCCTTCTTCGATCTGATAACTCCTCCTTCTTCCACGTCTCTTGTTCAAGCTCGTCACTTTCGCAGTCGCAGCTAGATTTGAAGCTCGAATTCGGCCTCCATTTCCGTCCAGAAGAACTGAACTGTCGCAGTCGCTAAATTGGTAATTTTCTTTCTTCTGAGTGATAACCTTTTTCGTTCTCAACTTGACGTCTTCGTCTGTGCATGTTTTGCGTTCTCTTTTCTCGGAGGCTATTCAGTTTCTGGTTTTGTTCAGTTGTTTGTTTGATTTTGCTTACTCCACTTCTCAGATTCTTTCGGCCTCTGCTTTTTTAATTTTTAATTTTTTTGGAATCGATCTGCCATTGTATCAATCTATGCTGAAAATTTTTGCATGATTGTGCTGTTGTGCTTGTTTTGTGTTTGTGATGTGTGGATGATTGATTTTTGAAGGAATAAAGGATATTTGCAACCTTTGCACTGGTTATATTTCTGTCTGTAGATGATGGGGAAAATTGTTTGCTGCTCTATGCATGTTCTTGTCTATGTGTAAAGTTGTTGAAGCAGAAAGGCATTATCTTGTCTTTTATTCTTTCAGATGGTGATGGTGTTTAATTTGTTTTTTTCTCTACATTTTTGGAGTTAATTAATTTATTCAATGTATAAGGCATGTTATTATCCCACTAGAGCTCACAATCCGTTTGAATTTCAAGAGCGCTTGACACCCAGATACTAATTCCTGTTCTCTGACTTAGAGGTATGTATGCATTTGCTTAATCTGAGAAGTTATTTTCAGTCGTCTAAAACAATACTAGATTTTCTTTTTGTTAGTTTTAATTTTGAATAGCAATGCGAGTAATCTTTTGGAATTCATAAGGTGCAAGAGCATTTTGGGGTTGAGTTCACATGTTGTTCATGAGCATCTTTGGAATTATATATGATCAATCCTTATCAAACTGTCAAGCACAGCTTATAATATTTTACATGATGCAACTAATTTGAGTCTTAACAATTCTTTTTAACATAAATGGAGTTTGTCTCACAATTTGTTGTTTTCCTCATTCTAACGTTGCCTTTGAAACCTTATTAATCTTATTGTTTTGTTGGGCCAAGCACTTTATTGTTCTTATACCATGATTCTGTAATTAGGTTTTTGATAAAGATATTGGGCAAGATAAGAAATTGAGAAAAATAAAATTGAGTTGAGTCTGTTCCTATCACTGGACACACTGAAGGTAAAAGGCATGAAGGATTGAGCATCATTGACAATTAAGATATGATTATATCAGTATTTATTTATTATAAAGACAAGTATATCGTTTTACTTGGCTTTGATTGTGAAATATATTAATTTGAGGCCTTCTGCTGTTTATAATTGATATTGATGAGATTTGAGAATGGAGTGAGGTTTCTTTTCTTTTGTTTGTGTTTGGATTTTGTAATTAGAGTTCCTTGTGATTTCAAATGCAATGATTATGAATGACTGCAATTGAGATTCTTTGCATTTAAAATTTGTTGTTTGGATTATTCTACTTTTGTTTTAATATTTTATCTTTTCCATTGCAACCTTATCTTTTTGCCACCTAATCCAGTTTGTAAGCCGGCTTTTCTTTTTCTATAGAGAATGGAAGTTCCAGAAAACCGAAGATGGATGTATAATAGAATAAATCCGCTTATTAAATGGGTTACACCAGAGTTTGAACAAGGTGTTGAGGAGTTTCTTGCCTATGCATTTCGAGCACCTTATTCTCAAAAATCGGGACAGCTTAGGTGTCCATGTGTCAAATGTAAATGTAGGCCCTATCTAATTAAGGACGAGGTCAAGGTACACCTTTATAAATGGGGGTTCAAGCCAGATTATTATATATGGACTAGTCATGGCGAAACAGAAATCAAATATGATCCACCCATGTCTCCAAGTGTGCAATCAAATGATGTAAATGATGAAGAAGAAATTACAAGTGGTAAGAACAAGAAGGCACCCACCAATGGGTTAAGATCTGAGGCTCAAGATGTTGGTTCCCCACCTTATTCTCATGCTCCCATCAACAACTCAGGACTCCATAGAGTGGAAGTCCCAGAAAATCGAAGATGGATGTATAATAGAATTGATCCGCGTACTAAATGGGTTACAGCAGATTTTGAGAAAGGTGTAGAGGAGTTTCTTGCCTATGCATTGCAATCACCTTTTTCTCAAAAATCAGGACAGATTAGGTGTCCATGTGTCAAATGTAAATGTAGGCCTCATCTAATTCTTGATGAGGTGAAAGTACACATTTATAAATGGGGTTCATGCCAGACTATTATACATGGAGTAAGCACGGTGCAGGATATAAATATGATTCACCCATATCTCCAAGTGTGCAATCAAATGATGTAAATGATAAAGAAGAAATTGCAGGAGGTAAGAACAAGAAGGCCCGCATCAATGAGTTAAGATCAAGGCTCAAGGTAATGGTTCCACACCTTATTCTCATGCTAACTTAAACAACTCAGGACTCCATCCTGATTTTGAACAAGAATTGCGCACCAAGATACAGGAGAATGAAAATCTTATCAAAGAGCTTAGACAAGAGAATCAAGATCTTAGACAAGTGAACGTGAATATCTTGTCCAGGCTGATGGCAATTGAGCATAAATTATTCGGGGCCTCCAACAATTCAAATGCTGAGAATGATGAGGGACCATAGAAAATGAGTTATTAGTTTGTCTTGTATGAAAATCTAACTTGTAGCATGTTATATTTTGTTTGACAGCTTTATTCCATTTGTGGCTCATTACATTTGCTACATTATACATTTGAATTGCTTGTAATTTGGTTGGAAGCAATTGTTTTCTGGCTCATTCTACTTCGGACATTCATTGTTTCAAGTTTATTTGCCTGAAGTACAGAGACATATGCACAAAAATGAGGACCTAGTTTATGTGAGACCTACATTAACAAAAGTATGGGGTATGTATATGGTTTGTATTTACCTCTTTCTTCACTTCAAATGATACACTTTACATTGAATCCAAGCTATTGACTTATTATAGTAAGTTTGGAACCACGTTTTGGAGTGTTAAAATGTGGTTTTGATAAGGTTTTAGTGGCCCAAATATGTCTTAGTTTGCCTTGGATGATGTAAACATATCCTCCGAGGTAGGATCTTTATTTGTTGCCATACTTAACCAAGAAAACTAGTACCTAAATCAAGCATACGCAAACATGATCATTCTTTTGTCAAAAATCAATACTCCCTCTTGTCCTCCTTAAAAGGAAGGACCTGTTGATGGGATACCAGATTAATGAAGGACATGTGGAGTCTACCTTAAAATATGAACATGTTGTGGGATACCAGGTCTTTATTTATTTTCTTGACTAATGACTTGTTCATTGAGGTGATAAATGGTCTCAACCCCATATCCTTAGAAGTGCACTTGTTAGGAACGAAAACATTTTATATTCTAAACCTCAAAAGGAAAAACTCTTAATCAAATGGAAACAAATTCTTTTGCTTAAAGGTTAAGTTAGGTCTAGGTTGTTTAAAAATTTATACTACCTCCGGTCCTAATTATAAATATATTTAATTGTTTTTGGAGGAATTAAGGATAAAAGTTAAATTAGTTAATTTTACTCTTTTTTTTAAAATGCCCTTATATAAATTTTGCACTTCAATTACCTTGTTAATTTTACATAATCCCTCATTTATATCTGAACTATGCTTTATATTATAAATAAACAACTTACGTTCCGGCTTAAGCTTTATAATTGTATATATCACCATCATATGACATACTCCATAAATCATGTATCAATTCAGAACCATCATTGCTAAAATTGTGTGGAAAAAGAATGACAAAAATTGTTCAAAATTATTTTGTTAAAAAAAAAAAGTAAAATTAAGGGTATGTGACATTTATGAGTTACAAGCATTACTTACTTTATAGAATATATAGGTACATTATTAAATTATTATTGAGAAAGTATCAATAGGGGTATTTTAGGAAGAAATTGACAAAAATTAGAATGTTATCCTATAATTAGGACTGAGGGAATAATAAAGGGCAAATCCATATGGGTGCTCAAATAACAAAGAAAAACCCAAAGAATGCCCTAAAATTCTGAAAATCCCAAAAACGCCCATGACCTTTTTCGGGGATAAATTCATTAAAACGTGAGTTGTTAACGATATAGTTGTTAACGGGTAATCTTGATATAGTTGTTAACGGGGTACTAATTTAGTTGTTAAAAAATTGTTGTTAATGGGACTGGGCTGATTTAGTTGGTAATGACCTACCCGTTAACAACTCACGTTTTAATGAATTTATTTCAGATTTTTGGGGCCTTTTTTTATTTTTTATTTTTTATTTTGGTTATTTGGGACCCCATATGGATGTTCCCAATAATAAATGGAGCAAAAAATATTTTACTGTAGGCCTTTTGACCAATTAAATAAGAGTATTGATAGTTGAGTTTTTTCCCCTCCTCTTTTCTCTCCCTTATTTCGTATATATCTCTGTCCTTTTGTTTCTCTCCTCCCTCTGCTCTTTCCTTCCTCTCTTGTCTTGCATTATTTTGTTTTCAGAGTCCAACTTTCGTCTTACTTTTGAATTTGATTGCTACATTCATTATTTCGTCTAGAGGGCAGTTTATTAAGTTTACAGCAAGACCAAATTACAATCATATTTCATGAAACTTGTCGGTATTTTTACAAAATGATGGGACTTTCACTAGTGCAAAAAAGGGCCTTAAGACCGCCTCATTTAGAGCTGACAATCCACACCCCGGTCTTAAAGGAATGACCGGTGTCAGTTCCGTAAATATAAAGAACTTCTTGCACCTAGGACCAATTTTTCACCGCTCTTAAAAACATTATTGAGACCGACTAAAAAACAATCGGTCTTAAAATTGAATTGAAATTTCAATTACTTTATAAATATATCTCATATAGCCGTACTTATATTTTCTACGGTAAAACATAATAAGGAAAAATTTAAATATAAAAAGTCTAAAGTTTTAAGACCAAACTTATTAACAAGACGGTCTTAAAAGTTTTCTTTTATGACCGGACATATGATACTTCTGGTACGAAAAAGTTCATTAATATTAAGACCGGCGTTTTACAAGGAACGGTCTTAAAGGTTAAACTTTTAAGATCGGACTTTTAATATGACCGGGATTAATGTAAATATTAAGACCGTCTCTTTTGCGTTCGGTCTTAAAAATCCACGCAAGATATATATTTCTTCGCGCGAAAGCTTTTGTTACTCTGTGGAGAACCTCTGTTCACGTTCCGAAACCCTTCCTGTTGCATTACCTCTCTTCCTCGCCCACGTACCATCAGCCCCCGTTACTCTCTCATTTGCTCGGGCATTCCTCTCTTCCGTCTCGAAAATGGACGGTGAAAATGATTCTATTCGTGTTCCGGCAACGCCATTTCCGGTGTGGCGGGTGTGAGGAGAACGAACCCTCTTCATCTCACAATGAGGCTCGTAATTGCCCCGCACGCCGTGGTAGAAGAGGCACATGAATGATGGATGTGACCCTAAGTCGGACTTCCGGGTCAAAGCTCGAGATTCAGTTTGATGAAAGGTTGGAACCCGTCGGTCCTAATAAAAGCAAATATAATAGTTTTGTCATTTTGTGTCTAGCACGCAAGGTTAGCATCTTGACGGATGAGTGGAAAAGTGTGGACTCTAAGAATGTAAAGGATCCTAATTGGGAGACTATCCGGGTTACATACACCGTCCCCGATCGTCGAAGTTGAAAGACAAGACATTGTCTTATTGTGCTGATCGGTGGAGGAAGTTTAAGACCTTTCTCGCTAACACGTATATTTTCTCCGAGGTTCCGTCTCCGCCAAACATCCTTGGGAAGTTTACACATTTATTGATGAACGAATTTGGCGACAATTTGTTCTTCTCGCGGACCACTCCCGAAGCTCGGTGAGTTTATATTTAGTTTTGTTTTCCCTTTTGTTTGCTTATTAACCTGTGCGGATATGTGAATGTTATTGTGTTCATCTAATCCGTTAGTTATATAATGGTTCGGTGTGTGAATAGAAGTATACATTTCTGCCTTTGTCTATGCAAGTCGATATGTAAACCCGAAAAGGTAAATTACCGATGAGAAGGTATTAATTGTGTAATGGTTTGTCTTGCAAAGGAGGAAATGAATAGTCTTAAAAGGGAGAAACTTTATATACCCAATTGTTACTATCTAATGGGACTGCGATCCTCTTGGATGCCTTAAAAAGGATCAAGTTTGTATTATTACGTAAGCATAATTCTCTTTTGTTTCTTAACCTATCTATCTAGCTAGCACTACAAAACATAGCTCCAATTTCTTCTACAATTCTACATCTTCCTTAAATAAAATGTTGAAACTTGATGAAGTGAAGAATTTGACTACTTGTTTGATTGACGTTCATATGAAGCGAAGTTCTCTAATTTCGTTAGTGACATGCATGGCTGGAATTCATAATTAATAGATGTTTTCAATTTCGATTCACGTAAAAGAAGGGAACAAGCACGGGAGATAGGTAGAAAGAATGATTGCCCTCATAGGGCTTCTCGCGCGGATATCAAAAGGCCGAAAAAGATTTGATGGCGGCCAAGCGGAAGAGATTGGATGATGAAGCGAATCCAATCCTTCGTGATACATGCTCCTCCATCTCCAATACGCCGCAAGGAGTTGTGGTTACATATTCGGCAAAAGCCAAGTGGCGCATACACGAGTGAACAAACTCGTCTAGTTGCTTTGAAAGAATTGTAAGTATCGTTATTGTTATTTTTTAGTTACTAAACATGTTTCATTACTAAGCTTCTCGTTATACGTATCTTACGGGAAGATCTTAAAAAGAAAGAAGTAGAGGGATCTTTTATGTCGGACGGGAGGAATGATGTTCTGACCGTTGTGACCGGAAAACCGGATCACCTGGGGCGTGTAAGGGGGATTGGAGGACGGGTAGGCATAAAGCAAGTCTTTGGTACATCCAAACACCATAGACAAAGTATGGTTACCCGGGAGGAGATGGACCAGACGCTGGCTGCTAAAGAAGCTTCAATGACTGCAATGTTTCAATCCCAGACGAGCCAGATGAGGGAGGAACTGAGTCAGATGAGGCTGCTTTTGAGCAATCGTCCAAAGACCAGTGTTCCCTTCACACACTCACCTGCAACTGTGCAGTAGAGCACTAGAGGGAGCTGCATTGTTGGACAGTTAGAGCAACCTTGTGACCTTTATGTGGAGGATCCCGATCATCATGATGGACGATTATTGGTTGCAAAAGGGACTGTTCACAACTTGGGATCAACTGTACACCACCAACAAATGCCTGATGATGAAGTCAGAGTGTTTGTTGAAAAGGTGATCATTGATGCACCGCTCCCTCTCCAAACTGATGAGCTGAAGCTTGTGAGTGATGTCAAGGGAACCTTCATCCCTTGGCCAGTGATGCTTGTACATGTCTCTACCGCTCCCGAAGCTTCAACCCTCCTCCTCAAGTTCCATCCCCTCGTCAAGCTCCATCCCTCATCGCTAAGTTGGTCGTCGCGAGGGAAAAAATATCCGATATGATGAAGAGTGGATATTTTAAGGATAAATCGTGGCCTGCCAATGAAGTAGTAGGCGTCCCTCATCCTCAGCCCGTTCAAGTTGACACCGTTGATGTTGAGTCCCTGCTGCTTCCTCGACAGGAGCTTACTGATGCAGTTGTTCAAATTTTTATGAAGTAAGTATCTTCTGTCTATGAGTACATAATTTAAATGCATCGTTTAGACATACATATATATATATATACTAATTCCCTGATCGATGTCATTATTGTAGGTTCTTGCATCAAGAATTGGTTCAAAAGGGCGGGATCAACGATTTTGGATTCTTGTGCCCTGTCTATTCAAGTCAAACATCCATGCAGGAGAGACAGACGTACATATCAAAGAGGTTGTGTGAAGTGAGAAGAAATTTGTACTTTTTGTCATTCTTCCACAGTACATATCAAAAATCTTGTCTCGCAATTCACTTAATTCGCTACATATATCACCGAGTATAGTTTTCTTCGTGAATTTTTAGTCGCCACGGCGCTTGGTCCTCATGTGCATAAAGGAGCATAAAGTTATCTTCTTATGCTCCACTCGGGGTGAGCCATTGCCTACGTTGGTGCAGACCATCAACGAGTAAGCATGTCATTTTGATTCTCTTGTCTGCGAAATCTCTGCTTTGTGAATTTTCAGTGAATCATTGATAAATTTGTGATTTTGATGATAGTGCCATGAGGACCTTCCAAAGAGTAGAAAAGAAAAGGCGTGGTACTCGGGACAACCCCATATGGTACGCACCCGAGGTTGGTACAATATTTGTAGCACACCGCCTTGTGAACTTGGTCATTAAGCTATATATATATATATATGCTCTTATATATATTTCTTGTTCTTTTTAGACCCGTCGGCAACCACCGGCGTCCAACTTATGTGGCCAGTACATCATGAAACACATGTATGATATTACCACGCGAGGGGATACTAAATTAACCGCAAAGGTAAATGTATTTGATGTTACATATTATGCAAGTTAATTCAGTTTCGGCTTCATTGTTACAAATGAAATATGCACGCAAGTTAATTCGGTTGCTATCTTTGATGTTACAGATGTTTCAATTCACTGCTCCCTTTTCTCATGATGAACTGGAGCACATACGCAATGTGTTTTGTGAATATCTGTATGGTATGATCTTAGAGTCACAAAAAGGACAATAATTAATGTCCTAAATTCATTTGTAAGTATATTACGTAGCAACAATAATCGATCTTCGTAAATTTGTTTATTTTTTTGAACAATTCATTTGTAAATATACATAGGCAATGTAAAATTCAATAAATAAATTTAGTTAATTTTTCGAACAATTTTCTTGTGTCCATTTTGGGTTTCGAATGTATTATTGGATGGTGGATATAGCTATTTAATTTAGTGTTTGAAATTTGAGACTTTTAGGACCGTTCATTAACAAGATGTCCGGTCTTAAAGGTCCGCAAAAGTCTTCGGTGTAAAAAGTATGAGACTTTTAGGACCGTATATTGCTTTAGTGTCCGCTCCTAAAAGCTTAAAAGTCCGCATGAACTCTTAGGTCCGGACGTATTATAAAAGGTCGGTCTTAAAAGTCACTCTTAAAAGCCCGCTTAACTTTTAGGACCGTATTATTATAAATAATCGGTCTTAAAAGTCCTTTGCTTACAAGTCTGCTTAACTTTTAGGACCGTATATTTTTATTTGTGCGATCTTAAAAGTCAGTCACCTTTAAATACCTCTTTTTCAGACAAATTAAATGGATAGGGTTGAAGACAACCGAGGTTCTGGCGTTTTGCTCAAGCTAGGTCCTTCATTATCGTCGTTTTTACCTTTCCATATGTGGAGCAGCATTATCGGTGTCCCTTTTATTTTGTCTTTTTTCTTTTTGTCGGAAAAAGAAGGAAGATAATGAAAAGGACACTTTGTTTCCAATATGGGGAGGTAAAACCGACGATAACGAAGGTCCAACCTTGAGAAGAATAGTCACTTTGTTTGTTCTTATTCGAATAAGGTAAATGATCCTTTTTTTTTTTTTGTATGTTCTTAACCGTATTCTCCGCGAATTTCGTTGTTGATTTACACGAGGACAATGTTTTGTTTGTTTCCTTTTGTCGGAAAAAGAAAGACGATAATGAAAAGGACAAAAGGCAATCGGATATGGAAACCAAAGCCGACAAAAAATGGCCGTGTTTTTAGGACCGTCGATTTACTAACTAAAAGTCTTCGTTCTTTTATTTTAGGTTTTTTAGTCTCGCCATTATCCATCCTTCATAGTTGCCTTGTTTATTGCTTTCCAGTTCAGATAATGGATAAAGTACTAAACTCGCACGAGAACAAAATTTAAAAATATTTTATTTACTAATTTTTTTACGCGCCCTATAGGGCCGCGATCACAAAATAAAAACAAAATAAAAAAGCAACAAAAAAAAAACTAATCCCTCTCGTAGTTGAAGAGGGAGGGGGCGTCGGAGTCGTCGGAGTCGTCTTCAGCGGGATCGTACTTCACGTCATTGGCGTGGAGTACCATGTTCAGCTTGTTGTTAATGGTATGAGCAAGCTGAACCAATTGGCCCAAGTGTCGATCGATTTGATCGATGCGGGCCACTGATGATCGCACCAAGCGCTTCACGGTCGGATTTGGAGGAGGCGGTGGCGGAGGGGGCGAGGTTGAAGAGGAGGAGGAGGAAACAGAGGACGGGGGAGAAGAATGTGAAGAAAGTACAAGTAACAACGGGTTTAAATAGAGAACCCATCCTGAACAATGTGAAACGCCGGAAACTTTAATGAGGAGACACATTGTTCATCAGAATACGAGGAGACGCCTAGTTGGGAAGTTTATCTGGAAGCCGAAGAGACTCCACATCATTCATTTGAACAAAGTGTGTAAGTAGGGTAAATGATAAAAGGTCGGTCTTAAAAGTAAGACTTTTAGGACCGAGACTTATTATAAAAGATCGGTCTTAAAACAAAAAATAAATAATAGAATTTTATACCGCATACCTATAAGTACCGGGTTAATAATAAAAGGTTGGTCTTAAAACTAATTTAGACTTTTAGGACTGGATAGTTTAAAAAAGGTCGGTCTTAAAATAAAATGAATTGCAAAAATATTAAATAATGGAATTTTATACCGCGTACCTATAACTCCTTCTTAATTCCTCACTGCCTTTATTAAGTAACTCCTCATACCTCTCTGCCCCACCCAACTGCTCAAACCATGGTTAGATACAAGATCACCGCTCGTAGGGGTACTCTTACTCGTGATGCTCGTGCCTTCCGTCGATCGTTATACGGTGCTCCTCCTCCATCGAGAGTGCGTTCCATTGTGACAGAAGAGTCTCGGGTCGTTGGACCCATTGTTATTTCTTCGGATGATGAAGAGATTGCCACACCCCCTCCATCCCGCCCCCTCTCCAACCGGTTGGCCCCGGCGTGCCTCCCGCTGACCCCTCTCCTCTTTCCTCTAGTGATGCATTGTGGCTGATGCAACGAAGACAGGAACTTGCTGATCTCCGGTGGGAAATTAATGTTGTTCACGCCGAAATCGCCAAGGCTTTGGACGATAATAAGCTTTAGGAGATGTTTAGTCGATTCTTGTTTTTGATAATTTTCTCGCTTGTTTTTCTTTTGTATTTTTTCTTGTGTACGTACATATGCAAGTAATATATGTAATTAAAGAAACTCCAATTTTCCTTTAATTTTTATTCATTCGATTCTTTGCGCTCGCCAAATCCTTTTATAGAAATCACAAAAACGAGGAATTTTAGGACCAGGAGTATTATAAAACTTCGGTCTTAAAAATTTTTATATATAGAACCGTCTACTTTTTAATGAACCGGTTTAATTGTCTCAATTTAGGTCCGGAGTATTATAAAACTCCGGTCTTAATAAAATCCAAAATATAAAACATGTCTCGCTTTGTCGCGCGGAATATTAAATTTCCCTCTCGAACTTCTCTTATCGCGCCTAAAGTGTTACTCGGGTTCTATCGCCACTTGTCATTTGGTTCGCGTTGCTCTCTCGACAATCACTTTCGGTTCCTTAGCTAAACGTCTATAGACCAAGCTGTAAGAGGTGTTTCGGTTATATAACTTTATGATTTTCCCGCTCATCGTTCTGGGTTTTTCCGGGTTGAGCGAAATCGATCAAATGTTCTTGTGGGTTTTCGTGTTGTTAATGGATATTGTATTTTGAAGATTATAATTGCACTTTAGACCTACCCAAACGACCAATAAATGTTTTTAGGTTACTCTTCTTGTCATCGCAACATCAACGTTCATGGCGGGAGAAGAAAGACTAAGCAAACGCATTTGAATTTATATGCTAGAGGTGAGTCCACAAGACCTTCATGTGATGCATTTAATTTCCTCGTCATGCATTTATTTTGGTTCTTGGATTCACTGCGATACATTTATGACCAAAAGTGATTCTTCGTTCTGCATTTAATGAGCAAGTTTATCTAAAAAAAAAGGAAAAAAAAGACATAAACGACATTTGAGCATATATATGTATGTTAAATCTTTCCGTCTATATATATAGGAATTCTACTATGGATCACGAGTTGGATAAATGCTAAATGAGACGAGTGTTGAATATCGAATGGGGTGAGGGACTTTATAAAATTTGCTAAACAAAATGCCCATGATGAGGGTGGGAAGTTTTATTGCCCTTGTATAAAATGTTTGAATGAGAGGCGACTAAGTCCCGAAGTTATACACACACATTTAATTTGTGAAGGAATTTGTAAGACTTATACGGTATGGGTATGGCATGGTGAAAAAATACCAAGTGGGTCTCAACATAGGGAAGTGGCCTTTGATGATAATGACACGGATATGGATGATCACATAGAGGACATTATCCGTGATGTAGGAGAAGAGGCTTTTCATCAATCACATGCATATGGTAATATGTGCGGTGATGCGAGACCCCCTATACCGTGGGTGTAAAAAATACCAATTGTTGAATGCCGTATTGAAATTGGTAAGCTTGAAGGCACGTCATGGATGGAGCGATAAGAGTTTTTCGAAATGATTGAGGCTTTTAAGGACATGCTTCCGGATGATAATGTGTTGCCGCATCGATACTATGATGCTAAGAAAATACTTTGTCCACTGGGGATGGAGTACAAAAAGATCCATGCATGCCCGAATGATTGCGTATTGTATAGAAAAAGTTTGAAGAGGAGCAGAATTGTCCGAAATGTGAAACCCCAAGGTACAAGTCAAATAAGGGGCCGGCAAAAGTGTTGTGCTATCTTCCAATCATACCAAGGTTCAAGCGGTTGTTTGCGAATGAAAATGATGCAAAAAATTTGAGGTGGCATGCAGATGAGAGGATTTTTGATGGAAAGCTTCGACATCCAGCCGATTCTTCTCAATGGAAGAAAATCGATCAATTATTTCCGATGTTCGGCAAAGAACCTATGAACCTTAGGCTTGCCCTTAGTACGGATGGCATGAATCCATATGGAAGCCTTAGCAGTATACATAGTTCATGGCCTGTACTACTAATTATTTACAACTTATCTCCAATGTTATGCATGAAACGAAAGTACATCATGCCGTCTATGTTGATTTCGGGACCGAAACAACCGGATATGACATTGATGTTTACCTTCACCCTTGATCGAAGACTTGAAGGAGTTGTGGGCAGAAGGTGTTGATGTTTTTGACTCTTTCAAGAAGGAGGTGTTTAAAATGTGAGCCATGATATTTTGTACTATAAACGACTTCCCAAAGATATGGGAACTTGTCGGGGTATAGTGTAAAAGGCCATAAAGCATGTCCGGTTTGTGAAGAAGGCACACGCTACCATCAACTTCAACATGGAAGAAAGACGGTTTATCTTGGACATAGGAGATTTCTTAGACGGGGCCACCCACATCGTCGATTAAAGAAAGCCTTTTTTGGTGGCCAAGAGTATGAAGATGCTCCGGTGGCATTGACTGGGGAGAAAGTTTATGAAAAGGTGAAAAATATCAATGTCGTCTTCGGTAAGACTGCAAAGAGTAGAAAAGAAACAAATATATGGAAAAAGAGATCTGTATTCTTCGATCTTCCATATTGGCGCAATCTTGATGTGAGACACAAGTATTGATGTCATGCATGTGGAGAAAAACGTATGTGATAGTATTGTCGGCACGCTTCTCAACATACAAGGTAGTTCCAAGGATGGTGTGAAGGCAAGATTGGATCGATAGCAATGGGAATACGCGAAGAGTTACATCCAAGGCTAGATGGGAAGAGAACTTATTGTCCCCCGGCTTCTCATACTTTGTCTAAGGATGAGAAAGGAAGTTTTTGTGAGTGTTTACATGGCACAAAAGTTCCCACGGGTATTCTTCAAATTTGAAGAGGCTTGTATCGATGAAGGACTTGAAATTAGTAGGCCAAAAGTCTCATGATTGTCATGTCTTGATGCAACGACTACTCCCAATAGCTATTCGAGGCATTGCCGAATATGATCTTCGGGTCGTTTTGACTAGACTTTGTGTCTTCTTCAATGCGCTTTGTAGTAAAGTTTTCGAGATTGAAAAGTTGGATGAATTGGAGAATGAAGGATATCTTATCTTGTGCCACCTTGAGAAGCTTTTTGTTCCTACATTTTTTGACATCATGGTTCATCTAATTGTTCATCTAGTGAGGGAGATAAAGATGTGCGGCCCTGTCCATTTACGGTGGATGTACCCAATTGAAAGATCTATGAAATTCCTAAAAAGGTACGTGAAGAACGCATACCGGCTAGAAGCATCGATTGTTCAGAAATATGTTTCTGAATAAGCCATGGAATTTTGTCAAAATTATTTGGCCAAAGTAAGACATATTGGGCTTCCAAAACGTCGGCATGTCGATGGGGGTAGACGAGGGGCTTCGTAAAGAGTGTGGATCCCGATGAATTGTCACAAGTCCACTTATACATCTTGAATAATGTCGATGAAGTTCAAGCCAAAGATAGCTGCACATAAAGCGCCTATAAGGAAAGAAAATCATCGAATGATCGAACAAAGGTTGATTAGGGAGCATAACGTAACTTTTGCAACCGGTTCAAACAAAAGGTCGAGGGAGAGGAATGTGTTTCGATACAATCAAATGGTTAGCAGGTGGTCCTGAGGTTGATGTCAGGTGGTCGAGGGAGAGGAATTCATATGTGATCAATGGTTATACATTTTACACGAAGTCCCTAGATGATACGAGCATGTCCGAAACGGTGGTGTTATGTTAGAGGCTGAATTTATGCACTTCTCCGGTTCGAAAGACAAGAGCCCTTTATTGGCGGTCATGCCATATTATGGGGTTATTGAAGAGATTTGGGAGGTGGACTATGTGAAAATTAGATTTCCCATTTTCAAATGCAAGTGTGTTAATGTCAATAATGGTGTTCGGATCGATCGGCTAGGATTTACATTAGTCGATATCAATGGTAGAAGTTTTGGAGATGAACCTTTTATTATGGCGACCCAGGCAAAACAAGTGTTCTCGTATCACCGATCAAGAAAATAAAATGTGGTCTCGTAGCTCTCCAAGGAAAGAGGGTCATTGATATTGATGAGGAAATGAATTCAAATTATGGTATTCCTGAGAGTACTCCTTTTTCAAGGGGTCTACCGGACATGAACGAAGAAGATGAAGCGGATAATGAACCCGGCATCAAGGTTATTAAAACCGGACCGGTCACTGAACCGGTCAGGATACTGGGTTAAGGGTTAGTGGGTCAGATCGAAGTCAAACCGGAGCTAAACCGGGATCAAACCGGTGAGAAAGTAAATATTTTAGATTATTGATATAAAATTATAAAAAAATAATTTCTTTTTATTACTACTACCCTGTGGGCAAAAAAGATCCATTTTGAATATCCATTAAATAATAGCTAAATACGGTGCACTACCTCGATCAAAAGCAGCCATTCATTAATGCTACTACCCTCTTACCCAGTCGGTCAAATACATTCGGTGCACATTAACCGTCTCTACACATAAATATCCATTGAATAAAAGTATGTTGGGTCAGTGTTTTTGAATTGAAGTTCTGCGGTGTCGGGACGAAGCCTCACCTGTCACCTCTTGTATATCCCTCTTCCTTCTTTCTCATTCTCATTTTCCCTATGTCTCTCTCTTTGTTCTTTCTCAGTTTTCACTTTTCTCTGTCTCTCCCTCGCGTTGCCATGGCTTCTCCACCACATGCACCCTAAACGTCCTGGGATCAAACCCTGAATCCTTCACCGGAACGACTTCATTTCCTCGCTCCTCAGTCTGTGAGTCGTTCTCCTCTCTCGGTGTTATCTCTTCTCACCGGATCTGTTCACACCGGTGCCGGATTTGTTGTATCACCGGATCTGTTTCTCATCGGCCCTATTTCTCTCCATCTCTCTGTAAACGCCTTTTTTGTTTTTTTTTTCTCGAACTCTGTAAATGTCTTCACTCTTGACGTTTAAAAAAAAAAACTCGACCGGTTTCTACGATCGACCGGACGGCTTCATGGCGGTTCACGGTTCGGGTCCGAGTCCCAACCGGTCCGGTCCGGGTTTGATAACCATGCCCGGCATAAGAAGTGATCATCAAGAAGGGATATGGGAAGATATCACTTTATAAAAGAGTTAATTCATAAGGTAATATTCATATGCAGATTTCTTTGAAGACTTTAAGGCTTTAACTATATATATTATATTCCTTCTATCTATGTTCATAGTTAATGTCACCGACTATGAATTTTGTTCTTGTTTTATTTTTGTGGCGTGATCCGATCCAAAGGGGCATGTTATATAAGAGGATGTTACATTGTTGGGTGGGGGAATCAGATGAAGGCATGGTGAATATTATTTTGGGCGCATGTATGTTGTACTTGTAAGTTATTGTATTTGTAAGTAAGTTATATTATTGTATGAATTAATTTAGGTGTTGTAGTCATAGTAATAATTAATTAAGAGGCCAAATAGCTCATGGTGAATAATATTTGTATTCTTTTTCCAATTCAATTTATTCAAATAATTGTTCATAGCTTCTAGCTTAAAGTATCGACTTTTATGTGCTGGATTGGGTGGTGGATTTGTGTATATATATAATCAGGAAGAACAGCAGGGAAAAATTCGGGAAAATTTAGACCGGAAATAATAAGCCGGTCTTAAAGGTCAGGACGACTTTTGAGTTTTGATATTAAACCCGGTCTTAAAAGTTGGTCTTTTAGGACCGGTATATTTAGACGTCCGGTCTTAAATCAAAATCTTTAAGTCCGAATGCATTTATCATCCACTCTTGAAAGTCGGTCTTTTAAGACCGTGTATAATTAGTCGTCGGTCTAAGAAGCCGCTATTTTTCGACCGTATGTGTCTTGTCCGGTCTTATAATTACGATCTTTTAAGAGCGGCCTATTTTTTGGCCGATCTTAAAAGTTGAGCTTTAGGACCGAACAAAAAATATTTCGGCTTCATTTAGTACAACTTTTTAAGACCCAAGTTTTTAAATGTCCGGTCTTAAAAGAGTTTCTTTAAGACCGGTTCGAGTCCGTCTTAAATGGTAGACTTTTAATACCGGTGGAACAAGACCGGTCGCATGTCCGTCTTACGACCCCTCTTTTGTCCGGTCGTAAAAGCCTTTTTTGCACTAGTGTTTATTGTATTTGGTACCCATTCATAATTTTCCCTTTTATCTTTCCGTATATTGGTTGATAATTTTTTTAATATGGGTAAAGGATTTCTTCAAATTGACCTAAAACTACATCGTTTTGGATTAATGAAAGGTGTTTTTTGTAATTTTGTTTATTTTTTAATCATATAAATTTTAGCGAAACACCCTTCATTAATTCACGTAAAATTACTAACAAACCCTTCATTAATTCAAAACGACATAATTTTGGAATTACTAGAGATAACTCTATCTCCAATGATTGGAGAAATATTTTTCCCTTTTAATATACGTGTATAAATGATATTTACATGGTTGGTAAAATAATCTGTGGCAACACACACGCGCGTATTTCTTTCTCTTTCATTTCTTTTAAATAAGTGTAAAATTAGAAAACAATGGTCAATAACCCTCTAATTGGACTTATATTTATTACAAAAATTTCTTCTTAAAAGGACTTCTAATAAAAACCAGAGTGGTACTCCCTTTAGTCCTTAATATGAGTTCTTTTTTTTTTTATTTTTTTTGCTAATAATGTAAAAATTAATTGAAGAATTGATATTGGTTTTAACTGGAAGACATATTTCACATTTATCAATTTTTTTAAATTTATTTCTATTGACACTCTCTCAATAATAATTAAGTAAAAGAAAGATTTTGAAGAAAACAAAACAGTAAAAGAGAGGTGGAGGTAATAAAAGGAAATCATTATGATGTTTTAATAATTTAATTAAATTAGGTAAATAGATTTAACATCAAGCATTGTAGGAAGTGTTTTATAAATTGGCAATTGTATCAATAAAAGGATATTCCAGCTGTTAACACTGGAGAAATTAAACCTCCATGGCATATTAAGTGACCGTCTTCTGTCAAATGGATTTTCCCTGCACATCAACTTATTTTCAAAGGGCTTGTTTGGATTAACATTTCATAGAAGAGTCTTAATGAGTCCTCTACAAAATTTAGGAACACCATATATATTTATATTATCAACTTATCTTAATAAAATCATAAGACAAGAGATTTTCTCATATTTCAAACTGTACAAGTCTAGGCATTTCAAGCATTTGTATCACACTTACCAAGTTAAGGAAAGTCCTAACTTTTGAAGGATTCTTTATTTTTATTTTTATTTTTATTTTTTGAAACTTGTGAAGTATGAAGCCCTTCATAGCAGTAAAGTCTCAAGTCTCATCTGTATCATTTGATCATCCAATTGAACAACACACGGAATGAGAAACTGTAAGTAATACTGCTAATAACACAAGTCATGCTGATATCAATAAAAGGGCAGACTTCTTTGCTTTTGAACGATAAAAATTGCATACCATAAGTGATCTGTTAAATTACAAAGATGACACACTGTATATGTACTTACTATTTAAACAACAAAGAAAAGAGTAATTACAGATGTGATTGACCTTGAAATTAGTTTGCTATCGTTTATGGTGTGTCATTCACCCTGCTCGTGTTGCCAAAACAAATCATGAGAACATGAAATTGTTTAGAGGGAAAACTATTTTACATCTATGTACCTATACTTTTCCTCAATTTTTAATATGGTACCTACATGTTTTTCTCTTTGAAATCCTCAACTTTTCTTTATTAGCACAATTAGCTCTTATGCAAGGGCTAACGGTGCTAGGAGAATAAGATTACAGGGGTTAAAGGAGCTAACGGACCAAAATTAAAGGATTTAATTGAAAGAAAAACACATAGGCACCAAATTAAAAATTGATGGAAAGTATAGATACCTGGACAATGGTTCTTGTGGACAATTTGAGTGAAAAATAATATTCTGAATCCATGAATAAAAGCGTGCACATATGGTGGGCCTTTATATAACCAAACATAAAGCTAACCCTATAATCTAATCAAAATAATTAAGATATAATATTCTAAGATATAATACATCCATACCTAATCCTGAGATATAATAAATATCAAACTTAATAATAAAATAACAATTAATCTAAATAATCCAAAATAAATGCATAATATTCCCACAGTTCTCTCTTGTTTAAAATATTAGGGGAACATACTTTCAACTCAGGGTGGTCAGGTGGAAACTGGACACTACACAGGTGGGTTGAATGACACACTTAAAGTTAAATGGGGAAAACTAATTTCCGACAAGCACATAAGGGTAAAACTGTAATATACCCCAGAAACAAGCAAAGCAACTCATTCACCAACCGCCCCTATAGAGTTGTAAATTAAGTTTCCACCCACTATTAACAAGACCAAGTTGATCAAATCTCTGTATGGCAAGTAGCAAAAGTTGCAATGCCCAGAAGCTTCACAATAACAGGGCATGCATGCTTCTCATAAGGAAATGATTTTCCTGTGGGAGTGCGCTCCAAGAGAGCTTAGTTCTCCATCATGATCATGATGATGGAAAATTAGGGTCAGAACTCCTACCAAACACAGCACTGAACCAACAAGAAGTTTGTCATACCGCTCCACCCAATGAAACTTTAGCTGACTGGCCCCATAGAATGACAATGCTACAAGTGACGTCATCACAGTTAAAGTGCTACAAAAGCAACATCATGAGTGAGGCTAGATAACAGTGGAACATATCCAAACATGACTTTCACATGAATAGACATTTTTAGAATTTAGCACAAGATGTTCTATGGGGCTTAGAAGATTGTGCATTTCCAGTCTGCAGAGCAATAGAGAAAACAAGACCAACATGATAGTTATCAGTTTAACAATATTAAATTAACCAAAACTTTGAATATCAACTAAGGCATTGAGTTGGAAGGTTAGTCACTGATGTTCACTACTGCCAGACTTGCTTCTTAAATCCTACAGAGCTTGCTGGTGTAAAGTAAATTTTGAGGCTTCCTTCATTCATACAATAGGCAAATAAATGGCATTCTGATGAGCCCATTACTAATGGCCAAGTGCGTCACTGATTTATGGGCTCTGAGATGTGAGAGCGAAATAGGAAATGAGATATTTATATGTGGGGTTTGAGGTTTGAGGTTAGACAGAGGCAAGCTATTATCAGTTAGCATGTCAATGGGAGAGTCCTCTAGCCTCTTGATCTTGAATGCTAGAGAAGAGTAGTCAATCATCTTCATCTATGCTTCTCATGTCGATACTTTATAGCTGCAATCTCTCAGTTCTTTCCTCTATGTCTTCCGCTGAATTGAGGGAATCTCAGCTTGGTTTATATAAATAATACAATAATTAAAATGGGCTCCATAATCAAAGGCAGATTTTCAAATAAACACATCAAATAATCACACATCGACAGCAAACACAGAAGCATTCCCCCATATGCACACAAATAGCAGAAGCAAAATCTTAATGAATCAAAAACAAGGAAACCTGAGCAGCAGCACTATGATGGCAAGAACCATCATGGAAGATGAGTTTCCAACAGCAAGAAATACCGGAAGTGTTGTTGCACAAGGAGATAATGCAGGAACAAGAATGAGTCCAGCAACGGCCATTTTCTCCATGGGTTGGTTGTGAGAATGACTATGGCCACCCTTTCCAGACAAAAACAACAGAACATAACCACCACCAAGAAATATAAGCAAAATTGAAGCAAGCTTATGCACTGTTTCTTCACCAGCAATAGTATTTGCCATGGTGATTGCTGTTATCCCAAGAAGTGAAGTGGATATTACATGCAGAACAGCTCCAAGTGCAGCTGTAAGAATAAAATGACAAAGGACATCGAAAGGCAATCTGTAAATAATCATTGAAAATCATGTTTGCATCTGTCAGACTTTTATAGAGTTGAAAGAGGAAAAGCCAAGAATATCCTTAAACTTTAAGGCTTCGTTCTTAAGTCTCACTAGAGTACAACCTTTTAGCAGGATAGAATAGCATTATTATATATTATTCACTCTGTCATATTCTAAAATGGTCGGTCATAAGCTATGGGATATGGGGTATTAGAAGCAAAATATTTATCGAATTAAATCAAACATAGGGCATCTAACTATACCAGATCGAAATAAAAAATTAATAAGAATAAAGACATGGAAGATCATCAGAATCCCTCCCATCACCAAATCTAGCGTGTAATTACAGAAATCAAGTCACTTAATGAGGGAATTTACTCATCAATGTCGCTTTTATTCAATCCAGCATCCATCCTTAACAAAAAAATAATGCTTGTAAAGTTCGAAGAAGCACATATAGCGTCGTTACAAAATTTTTGGGGGAAAAATAAAAATAGAATGATTCATATGAACATAACCAAAAACAGAACAAAAACCAGTTCAAATGTATAAGATCCAACTTCAGATTAAGACCACAATTTCCCACGATTTTTCGGGCACCAAGAAAGTTGGAACAATAACTTCATTATGACAATGAGATCTAAAAATCAAATTCAAGCACTTGCGAGATCAGGAGTTGAGAAAAACGTACTGACGAGCACAGTCCGAGAGAGAGTCCATTTCTGGGCGCGACCAACAATGGAGAAAGGAAGCCAGTGGGTGGGAATGAAGGAATGTAGAATTGAAACAGTGGCGATTCCACCGATAGTTGAAAGATCTTCGGCGCTGAAACTATCCATTACAATTTACAAACCGATAAATTCCGCAGAAGTAATCGAAACTATAAAGCGGAAATGCTCTGCCTCTTGAGATCTACCAACCGAACTGAGCAGCTTCGACCCCTTTCCATTACCGTGAAGCTGGAAAGAACCAATATTATATGGTTTTTCAACTTTTTTCAACATATTCTTATAATATTTTTTAAAAAAATAGGTATAATTGCTCAAGCAATTTTTTTTTTTTTTACCTGAGCTCGAGCATTTTATTGACCCTATAAAAAGGTCACCAACAAATATGTATGTATTCATGTATATAAAAAGCTGCTTTGAAAATCCTATTTAAATCCAAAATTTAAATTCACGCCTATACGTTTAACAAATTATTATTTAAGTCAAAAGATCACATTAATAATTTTTAAATGTTATTAGAAGATCAAAATATCCCCTTGTAGTTAAAAAAATTGAAAGTAGGTGTATACCTAATTTTCTTTTAATTGTTTTAAAAAGATTTAATTGAGATTTTCTCTTCTTTTAAACATTATGAGCATTGTAGTCAAACTCGCAAAGTTGAATCTTGAGTTTACCATTTTTTACATTTCTAGTTTATCAATTGAGTCGAGTCACTAATAAACTCGTGATTGTTATAAACTTGGTTAAACTTAGGAGTTTATACACCGAGTTTACCATCTGTACGTTTCAAACTTACAAAACTGTGTTAACTCACCCTTAAACTCGTGTTAACTTTTCTTATTTGACCATTTTTAGCGGTTTTATATGTAAGTTTTATAGAAATTTCTTTGTTAAATATGATAAATTTTGAATATTGATGGATTTTATTTCAATTATTTGGATTTAAAATATATTTAAATCAAATTGTTGTCATTTTTTTATATTTTAATTGTTTATTATACACTATTAATACATATTTAATAGTGAAAGTAAAGTCTTACGAGTTTACAATTTGAGTTAAGGATATGAGTTTGTCATTATCGCGATTTTATTTAAAATTGCGAGTTTGACAACATTGATTATAAGTATCATCTAAAAAACAAATCATCAAGATTCACTTTACGATCTCACTTTGGGCTGATCAATTTGTCTTCAAGATTTAGTCAATATCACATTTTCATGTATAAATAAAAAGAACTAAAAATCAATAATTGAATTGAGGTGAAGTGAAGTTTACAATTTCCGTGATCACTCTACTGACCTGAAGATTCATCATGGTTAGTACAGATGCAAATCATCATATGCTATTATTATCTCAAGGTTTCAATTTTAGACCAAAACAATGATAAGTGAGTGAACTGAATAATGAATAAGAGATTTTTCTTTTTCTTTTTTTGCCTGATGAATAAGAGATTAAATATTATATACATGTAAGAAAAATATCTAAAAGATTATCATTCCTTTGTTTCACATATTCTCCTTACACTAAAAGTATGACAAGCCCCCTATTCCTAGGAAAAAAAAAAATTGAAGATGAAAATATGAAATAATCAACCTGGAAATGATTTGCAAAATCGTAAAATTAATCTTGACATATATCGAAAAAATTCGTAAATCTTTTATTCGTTATCATGTATCATTTTATCATAATTTTCAATTTTTTTTATTAGGAAAAATTCCAATTAAATTTAGTTGAAATAATCATTAGACCTACCTTCAATATTCTATTTTAACTATAGAGAGACATTTTGGTCCTTTAATAACATTCAAAAATTTCAAATGAGGACTCTTAGTCAGATTAAGAATTTGTTAAAAGTGTAGAGCTAGATTTAGATTTTAGTATTTTAACTAAATTTAAATAGGTTCTACCTTCACAAATTTCACAACATAAAATTTAATTGACTAAATTATTCATAATAGAGATATAAAGGGTGAATGTAAAATAAATTGCATAACATTTTCTCCGCTACTAAATGTAGAAATCAAATAACTAGTTCTCCCGCGCACACACACACAATAAATATTATTCCCTTTGGTTATAATTATAAAACCAAATTGACTTTTTTTAGAGAAATTAAGTAAGCTAATTAAATTACTTTAGAATATTTTTATTTTTATTTTTTTCTCCAAACTAATTAGTTTGATTAATAAATTAATATATAATTTAATGATACATAATATATTATATGAGTAAGTAACTCATTTAGCTTCCTTAATCTTTTAAAAAATAGTTGACCCAATCTTATAATTAGGACTGGAAGTAGTATTTGTAAAAAAATCATTTTTTTAGTAATGCATTATTCAAAGGGAAAATGACAGAGAAAAAGAACTTTAAAATTATAAACTCTAAAATTAGATATTTTCCATAAAATGAATTCTGAATTTCTTATCAAATCTCGTCATTACCCTACCAATTCTTAATAACAACTTTGTTCTGAATTTTTGCAATTTCAAAGTTCTTGTTATTTTCCCTTCTTCAAAATAATCTTTAATAATTTGCAGTGAAAAGTACTTTCATCAATATGGAATTTACATAATTGTTTAGTAACACATTATGAACGTAAGAGACAAGATATGTTAAGGTCATAGAACCAAAATAAATTAGTGGCAGAAACATTTCATCCCTAATCCATCGCAAAATCAATTTTTTATAATAAAAGATGACACGTGTTCTCACAGAGTCCTCGTGTGTCCACCGCTAGCGGCGGTCACTAACTGTCAATCGCCACGTGCCACCATCCAAGGCTACCACATGGTGCGTTCGTCCATATCACAAATTAGTTGCATTTTATGACCAAGGTGGGATCCAACCACACGCGCGAGTACCTTTGTCAGTTTAACTAGGAAGAATTTGTGAGTTTTAAATGTTTACAAATATATATATGGAATAACATTTTCTGCATTTACTGCAGAAATGTTATTCTGTAGCAATCAGAAACGGTGTCGTTTTTTAAATGTATTCCCATGATTAAAATCAATTCGCGTTTGCAGCACAGGCGGGCAAGCTCTCTCGCAACTGCAATGGAGTAATAAACACAAACGTGCAATCTGGTTTATTCTTTCTCAATCCCTTTCTTCACTTTCATTCTCTCGCTCTGTGTAAGCTATAGTTCTATATACCCTTCTTCCTTTGTGTCTTCTTTATGTGGTATTCTTGTGCAATAAAAGAAATCGTCTGAGGCGCGTTTGCAGCTGGCATTTACCGACTTTATTCCAAGGAAGAACATTTCTCTCAGCTTTTTCTCTGAACCCATCTTTCTCTCTTTCGATGTCGGTTTGTTGGGTTTAGTCAATAGCCATGGATTTTGTTTTTTGCCCAGTTTACGTAGAATAGTTCCAGGGACATCTTATTTACTTCAAGTCTTCATCCTTTAAAGATATCAATAATCAGAAATAGTTGAACTGCTCCGGCCATTACCTTCCTTACCTGTCTTGGTTGTTCTCGTGCAACAGGTGGCTTCTTGGGAGCATATTGAGGAGTTTCGAAGCCACTTTGTCTTTGCGTGTAAGAACCGATCAATCATATATGAAGGCCCGAGCAAATTGATCCGTGTGTGTAACTTAACTTGTCTTCATCTTTGGGTCTTCCAGGAGTCTGCTCCCATGCAAAAGGAACCGTTCCAGGATGCTTCACCGGACCCGATTTCAACTGTGACTTGTAGGCAGGAAGAGGAGGTCGTCTAGCTGATGACTTTTCAGTTTTCCTTTTATTGTCCTTTTGAGAGGCAAATGTTGATGAGAATCTCCTTACGAGAGAAAAGTGGCCGATTAAAATCTAATTGCTTTTCTTCCATTAGATATTTCGCAGTATCATGTAACTGCTTCGTAAACACCAAAATTTAAAACAGATTGAGACAACACTAATTGTGCATTTTTTAACTAACATCTACGAGAATACCAGGAAAAACAAACGTAAATAATTGAATTTGCCAGTTCTACATATGTTACTGGGAAGTGTGTGGAGGATAGAACCAGTGAAAGGAAGATAACCCCAAGGCAATTAACACTTGACCAGTGATGATCGACGGTGATTGACTTTCAACTAAAAGTTGGGGTTATAAGATTTTCTTCCCATCTTAAAGAATCTTGGACAGTCTTGACGGCTGAGTAAAGCCTACAAAGTGGACTATATACACAACTAAACTGGAGGCAATCGAATTAGTTTTTCACGAGATGAACTTTGTGTTGTGTGTTGGAGTTTGCTCAGAGACCTCTCCGAATATCATTGTGATTGGACCGCTTTAAACTGATGATGGGTTTGTCTAAATACAGAATCTTTAGACCCATCTCACAAGTTTCAGATTCATCAGTAGCTTCCAAAACCAGCAACAGTCAAACGTCAAGCAGTAAACTGAGCAAGAAAACTTCGACGACCTGAAAATGCATTGAAATAAAGATTTTCCCTCGGGATAAAGATATTATTTTCCCTTGAAATCTTGCGGGCAAAAAACAAAATCCATGGCTATTGGCTAAACCTAACAAACACCGACCTCGAAAGAGAGAAAGATGGGTTCAGAGAAAAACCTGAGAGAAATGTTCATCCTTGGAATATAGTCGGTAAATGCCAGCTGCAAACGCCTCAGACGATTTCTTTTATTGCACAAGAATACCACATAAAGAAGACACGAAAGGAAGAAGGGTATATAGAACTATAGCTTACACGGAGCGAGAGAATGAAAGTGAAGAAAGGGATTGAGAAAGAATAAACCAGATTGCACGTTTGTGTTTATTACTCCATTTCAGTTTCGAGAGAGCTTGCCCGCCTGTGCTGCAATCGCGATTTGATTTTAATCATGGGAATAACATTTAAGCAAAAACGGTACCGTTTCTGCTTGCTGCAGAATAACATTTCTGCAGTAAATGCAGAAATGTTATTCCCTATATATATATAGGCAAATGATTTGTCCAAAGTAATAAGACCTAAGAGTTTTCATGTGAACCCAAACTACATCGTTTGGTTTAGTGAAAAAATTATTTATAAGATTTTTTTTGTTTTTTATTTAAAATCAAAATTTATTATTTCATGAATTCATTTTTATTTTTTAAATAATTATTATATGACTAAAATATATTTATTTCAATATAGCTTATTTGATTAATTTCAATCAAAAGCAATTCGATTGATAGGAAGTCATTCAAAATTTGTATTTGAATAGAGTTGATAGTCGATCTTTCAATACTTGCAATTAATATTTCAATACGGCAATATAATTTCCATAGTTTTTAAATAATCTTTTAGGCTTAATATTTCACCAACAAATTATTATAATATCATATCCCGATATATTACGAGTATGATTATTCCATTTGGATATAAAAAAATGATATCATTTTAAGCATTAAATCAATATAACATAGCATTACTTAATTGAATATTCTTAAAAATAAAATATTTTATGAATAAACTTTTGATTTTCGAATGAAATTAAAATTTAAACAATCAAATCTTTAAGATTGTTTTTTTATCGTTATTATCGATTTAAATATTTATAAGTTATTTTTTTAAAAAAAATTATTTGTTATCCTGGTTAAACTCTCTTCCAAATTATTATTATAAATAGGGGAGCGGGAGCCAACACAAAGCAAAGAGCGTCTAATTCGATATATATATAAAAAAATAAAAAAAATTAATAGAAAAATATGGGAAGTTCTGACAAACAAAACTCAGAGTGAGAGAGGTTGTTGTTTTTGGCTAAACTTAATCCCAGATTTCCAATAGCCTTTCCAACGCATCTGTCTGTGATTTGATTTCAAATTGCGGAACTGTCTGTCTGTGATTTGGTTCATTCGCTTGTTACCGATGCATTAGCGATTTGATTTCTAAATTTAAATATAAAGTTTGAATTCATCTTTGGAAGTAATTCATGTCGAGATCCACAATTTCCGATTGATTCTCACGACTAATGCTTGATCGCAATTTCTGAGAATCAATCGGAAAAGCGCGCTACACTCTTTTTTTTTGAAAAAATAAATAAATAAATCTTTGGCGCGCCCTCACTAAACTAAACGATGTAGTTTGGATTCACAGGAGAAACTCTTAGGTCCTGTCACTGGACAAATCATTTGCCCTATATATATATATGAGTTTAAACTTCTCATGTTGTATGAGAAGAAGATCATTTGAGCAAAAAAAAAAATATATATATATAAGAAGAAGAAGATTCATACACATACATGAAATAATAGGACCTATATATATAATTAGCATTATATATATATGTGGGTCCTACCATTTCATATGTGTGTGTGATATGAGCAAGGTTATTAAAACCGGACCGGTCAGTGAACCAGTCGGGATACTGTGTCAAGGGTCAGTAGGTCAGACCGGAGTCAAACCGGGTCGAGGGCCAAACCAGTGAGAAAATAAAAAATTCATAATTATTAATTGAAACTATAAAAAAAGTAATTCTCTTTAATAATATTAACAATTTATTTTAAATTTTAGATATTTTTTCCCACCATTTTGTCATTTCCAAGATTGTGAGCATTCCAAAGCCTATGTGATTATCTCCTACTACTCTAGTCATAGTCTCATATGGAGTATGCTGGACACCAAAGCAAATTTAATTACAATTCATTCGTGAAAAGCTGATCCATCGTCTTCTATTTCCTTCTCTCTTCCTTCTTCAAACCCATTGCCATTTTCTCTTTCTCTCTTCCTCTTTTTTTGTATCCTTCTCTCTTTCTTCGGGCCATCACTACTTTCCCTCCCTTCCGGGTGCTCTTCTCCACCGTGTCCAGCGCCCCCAAGCACCCTTGCACAACATCGTTGATGTCTGTGAAGTTACGCACAATCTTCAGATCGTTTCCTTGCTCCCCAGTTTGTCACTGTCGCTCTCCTCTTTCGGTGTTATCTCTGCTCACCGGATCTATTCACATGAGCTCTGTTTTCGCCGGATCTAATGTTATCACCAGATCTATCTCTGTTTCTTTCATCTCCCTCTCAATAATCATCTTCACTCTTCAATCGACGTTTTTGGGGGAAAAAAAAGACTCTAACCCCAGTTTCTATGGTAGACCGGACCGGCTCCATGGCCGGTTCGCCGGTTTCCGGTCCGAACCGGCCGGTTCGGTCTGGGTTTGATAACCATGGATATGAGAATACACTTCTCTTATAACATGAGAAATGTTTTTCCTATGTATATATATGTATATATATTCACTTTACAAACCCAAATATAAATATAAATTTTAATATATTATTAAATATTTTTATTTTGTTATTCTATTTTATATAAATATTTAATTAAAAATATTATATGCAAATTTTTGTTATTACTTAATATATTTTATTCATATAATTATATTTTTTATTTTTTTATTTATAAAATTAATATTTTTATTTGTATATGATATATTATTAAATATTCACAAATATTACTTCCTCCGGTCCTAATTATAGAAACAAATTTTGAAGTTGATTTTGGTCCTAATTATAAGAGCAAGTTTTAACTTTTATCAATTTTTTCCTATAATACCCCTATCTATACTTTCTCAATAAATATATGAGAAGAGTTTTATCTTAATTAATATTAATAAATACTTTTTAAAAATTTTAAATGTGATCCCAAATAAGATCTGTTCTTCTTATTTGTGAGAATTCTTGCAATAGCTCCGTACTCTAGAAAAGTGACGAATCACACCTCATGGTCCCACCACATTCTCACTTTCCCAACTCTCCTTCAACGCGAGATGACTCTCTCTCCCGATGAAGCCGAGAAGAATGTGAAAATACATATAATTAGGTAAGGGTATTTTAGAAAAATATATATAATTAACTAATTTAACTTCCCTCCTTAATCCTTTCAAATTCTGGTAATTTGCTCCTATAATTAGGACCGGAGGGAGTATATTATAATGGGTTAATGTGCAAATCCACTCTATAAGTATTTGTGAAATCTCAATGTCGATATAGAAGTTTTTTTTTTCTTTCTAAATGCCACCCGGAAGTCTAATAACATGACAATTTCGCCCCTTCATTTAATTAAGCTTAAGTTTGATTGTTAAATCCACCTTATTTGACTAATATGACAGCTGGTATTCCACACAGCATGCCACCTCATTATCCCACTTAGCTCATGCCTAAAACGTTTTTTTTTTTCGTAACTCACTAGTGAAACACTATTCTACTCAAGTGGTTTTATCACTCTTAAAGAATAACTTGATTACTAGCCAGTAATTGATAACATGTTTTTACAAGTATATCACTTGAGTGACATTGTTGCACTCAGGTGATTTTTCAGTTTTAAGACTTCGCCTAATGTTATTTCCATCTAGTTATTGAATAATAATTTGAAGCTTTTTGAGCATCGCTCAAGTGCCACATGTGTCACTCGAGTACTTGACCAAATTTCTCTTTAAGAATAGAAAGTTACCATTAGGTACCTTAATATTTGTTTAGCATCACTTGAGTGCTATACGTATCACTCAACTACTTGACCAAATTTTTCTTTTAAGAGCAGGGAGTTACCATTAGGTACCTTACTGGTGATAAGGCACATCACTAGAGTGACGAATAAAGATTTTTGTTGAATACTTCAAAGTTGATAATTTGGTACAGATGTCAATTTCCAATGGGTATAACTCTTCGATTGTAATTCTAAATTTAGAAAATGACCTATTCCCAAAATGCTCTTTAAGTGTATTCTTTGGGTGAGGCTACTTGACATCGAAAACCATAAACAACCAACAACAACAACAATAATTTGTTATTATTATAAAGGAATGGATATAATAGGGCTTAATTACACGGTATTGAAGGACTATGAAGGAGAAGGATACACAAAAAATGGCAGAAGAAGGGGGAAAAAAGGCATGTGGGTCTTAAATAATGGTACATCCATATAATGTATGCACACGCACGCCATTGGCATTGAAAAATGAAAAGTGGCGTGGATTATTGGAATAAAAACAATTAAATAAATAAAATAAAATACACAAAAGAAAGTATGGAGGGAAAAAAGAAAAGAGGGGGGGGGGGGTCCTCAAAGCTAGAGAATACACAAGAGAAAGACCATTGAAATGTGTGTGGATCATACATGCACACTACACATGTTGGTGAAAATACTTTCAAGATAGAAATATCAATAAGATAAAAATATGTGTTGTTAAAATGCATAATATGTAAACATACGATAATACTGCATTAAGAAGAAAACCAGTTAAAACTCACAAGACTGCCGAATATGGTAATGAACTATGAAGAAATCCTGGCCCAACTTTCGTTGTGTCCTTAAGACAATTTTGCTCCTCTATATGGATGCCCAAGGATGATGAGCAATTGTCTCCCAAGATAGAGCGGATTATTCGTCTTCAGAAAGATGGCTCTTTCAATCTGAAGCCCAAGCGAATCCAACGAGTCTGCTTTCAGAATCGCACAGACTATGTCTACAGAATGTAATATGCAGGGAGGAATGTTTATGATTAATTTTAGATCTAGTTTTTTTCTCTATCTTTTTCTATCACTAGCACATCCTATTTATAGATTATGAAACGATTAGATGGAGTCTCATCGGTGAACCGACACGACTGGCGGTGGCGAACCGACTCAACTTCTTATTCATAACCCAAGGGATTAGACAAATATCCAACAATCCCCCACATGGATAAGAAGTCAGTCCATCGTGACCGAGTGCAAATGAATATATATGCAAAGTGCGATTCCTCTACGAGCAACAACTGCATCGAGAAAGGTAGGGGTTACCTTTGAACCTTCTCTAGTAAAAACCTATCGGATATACTGGTCAATCAGTGGACGCGCTGTCTTGAACTGTCGATCCTTTAATGTATACCAAGAAAATAGGAGTCACACAGTTGCTCCTCTAGCATCGTTGTTTCTCATGCTGTGTCCATTTTGGCCCTGGACACCGCCTGGTTCTGTGAGTGTTCTAGAGAATCGGCCGTTTTAAATTCTCATAGAAGCGGCCCGCACTTCACACTCACATAGGTGATTCCTTGTTATGTAAGTCAACATACATCATCTGAACACATCAAATCAAGAAACCATTAAAAGCTTAAAAGCTTACCCTTATATATATGCACTGTCTTGTCTAGGAATGAGTGTGAGTTTAAAACTCCACAGTGTTGATAGTCGATCATCACTTAGTTGTCTCTTTGAACCTAGTTCATGGGATCTCCACTCTTCTAGGTAGAGTTACCGCAATAATCAACAATGGGTCGGCCTTAAACCCATTCCTTTGGACAAATTTTTGACTAACTCTCTAGGAATCCCTTTAGTCAATGGATCCGCTATATTCTCTTTTGATTTCACCTAATCAATTGAGATGATTCCATTTGAGAGTAGTTGTCTAACGGTATCATGTCTATGACATATATGTCCAGACTTGCCGTTGTACATGACATTCTTGGCCCTACCAATAGCTGTTTGACTATCACAGTGTATACACATTACTGGTACTGGCTTTGGCCAAATAGGAATGTCCTCAAGAAAATTATGAAGCCATTCGGCTTCCTTACCAGCTTTATCTAAAGCAATGAATTCTGCTTCCATAGTTGATCTTGCGATGCAAATTTTCTTAGATGACTTTCAAGACACAGTACCCCCACTAAGGGTGAATACATAACCACTTGTGGATCTTGTGTCATTAGAGCTGGTGATCCAATTTGCATCACAATACCCTTCTAGCAATGCAAGGTACTTCTCATGATGAAAAACAAAATTTTGAGTATGCTTTAAGTAACCCAAAACTCTTATCATAGCTCTCCAATGAAGCTCATTTGGATTACTTGTAAAGCGACTCAACATGCTTACTGCGTAGGCAATATCAGGTCTAGTGTAGTTCATAACATACATAGAACAACCTAGCACTCTAGCATGCTCCTTTTTGTTTTTCAGCTTTGTCAGTATTTCTTGACAGACGAAAACTGGAATTTATAGAGTTCGTCACAAGGGCTATGTTTAAACTCTCGAATTTCTCAAGAATTTTAGCAATATAGATGTTCTTGTGATAAAGCCAACCCAACAGATGTTCTATAGATTTTAATTCCCAAAATAACATCTGCTAGACCCATATCTTTCATGTCGAACCTACTGGTAAGCAATCGCTTAGTAGCTTTAATCATTTGATTATTACTACTTGTTATCAACATGTCAGTTGGGCTGACCCAAACTGTTTGGGCTGTATGTTTTTTCTTTATTTGGCTGGTTTATATTACCAGAAATTAAACTTAAAAAAAAATTGGACTCTAATTTTTGTGGACCATTAAATTAGATAGTCTTTTGGTCTACGTATGTTTTTTGGGCATTTTTTGTTTGTCTTTTTTTTTTATTCGGGCCAAATTAAAAAAAAATTGTCTTATGATTGTTGGTGAAAATACTTTCAAGATAGAAATATCAATAAGATAAAATCTGTGTAGTTAAAATGCATAATATGTAAACATACGATAATACTGTACTAAGAAGAAAACCAGTTAAAACTCACAAGACTGTCGAATATGGTAATGAACTATGAAGAAATCCGGGCCCAACTTTCGTTGTCTCCTTAAGACAATTTTGCTCCCTCTATATGGATGCCCAAGGATGATGATCGATTGTCTCCCAGGATAGAGCGGATTATTCATCTTCAGAAAGATGGCTCTCTCAATCTGAAGCCCATGCGAATCCAACGAGTCTGCTTTCAGAATCGCACAGACTATGTCTACAGAATGTAATATGCGGGGAGGAATGTTTATGATTAATTTTAGTTCTAGTTTTTTTTTTCTATCTTTTTCTATCACTAGCACATCCACATCCTATTTATAGATTATGAAAGGATCAGATGAAGTCCCGTCGGTGAACCGACACGACTGACGGTGGCGAACCGACGTGACTTCTTATTCATAACCCAAGGGATTAGACAAATATCCAACAACACATAGATTGGAGTGGGTCACAAAACAATGAGTAATAGAATATATGCAAGCTATTGGTGGAAAGAGAGTAGGGGTATGGGAAAAAGAAAAAGAAAAAGAAAAATGGACAAATATAAACACTAGACCCACACGTGGGAGGAAGAGGATTCTTTCACTAGCTAACTTTTTTCTTATCTTTCATTATCCAATCCAAACTATTGATTTGACTTAATGAGATTGTTGGTGTAGGCAGTTATATCAAATGTATGGTCCAGATTTAAAGCTAATGAGGGACAATGAAAAACGTCAACGAAAGGATCCGGACCCACGCGGGAAGATGAGAAAGGGCAGGGGGGATGGGTTTATGTTTTGACAGAACCGCCGCGAGGTCCACTGCTCTTAGAATCCGCTACCATCCATTTCCCTTGAGCGGCGTCGTTTTGGCTCAAAATCACACATGCTACCTCTTTTTTTTTTTTTTTTTTTTTTTTTTTTTTTAATAATAATATTCAGGGTACTAAAAAGATACTTCGGGATCTTGACTAGCACTGAAAAAAATCTTGTGGGTACTTCATGATCTTGAAAAGTTATTTTAATATGTTGAAAAAATATTTCGGGGTATTGATTTGGTACTAAAAAGACACTTCAAGACGGATTTGGTACTAAAAAAAATACTTCATGGTCTTGAAAAATTATCCTAGAATCTTAAAAAAAAAAAAAAAAGATCCTAAGATAATTTTTCAAGATAATAAAGTATTTTTAGTACCGTCGATTACCCTGAAATATTTTTTCAACATCCTAAAATAATTTTTCAAGATCATGAAATATTTTTTCAATGTCGGTCAGTATCTTAAAGTATCTTTTTAGTACCCTGGATATTATTATTTTTTTAAAAAAAGAGGCGGCATGTGTGATTTTGAGCCAAAATGACGCCGCTCAAGGGAATTGGATGGCAGTGGATTCTAAGAGCAATGGACCTCAGCCGGTTCCGTTTTGACAAGACAAGGGAATCAGAACAATGGTGAATGAAGGCCAAAAAACTCCGACTATACTTGACCTAAGGAAGTAGGCGCGGCTCTGAGGATATGTGTGGAGTGTGGAGTGGGGAGTGAGAAGAGGCATAATGGGACTAGATCTAGTGTTTGACTTCTCTCCAAAAAAATATTTTTTTTATAGAAAATAATAAATAGTAGTACTACCTTCAGTCCTAATTATAAGATTGAGTTGACTTTTTTCAGAAAGATTAAGGAAGCTAAATAAATTACTTAACCATGTTATATGTTGTGTATCCTTAGATTATATATTAGTTTATTAGACAACTAATTAGTTTAATTTGGATAAAAAATAAAAATACTTTAAAGTAATTTAATTAGCTTCTTTAATCTCTCCAAAAAAGTTAACTTAATCATGGAATAAATAATAATGGCAACATTGAGAGTTGAGACAAAAAAAATTTATTTTTATTTTTTGTTTTATATTACTTATTCCATTAACAAGATGAATGTACACACACACATACCCATATATTTAAAATATTTATTTTAAGGAGGTATTTGACTTTTATTTATAGAATAAATATTTAGAACTTGATGCTGCTCCTTTTTTTTTTAAGACTATTTTATTGTGTACTTTTTCAACACTAAACTACAACTAATTTTAAGTGCTAAACTAAGGATGTTATAATTAGTCCCCATTTAAGGAAGTAATGTCTTCAATTAACTATCAATGTTAACATTATTGTTAAATGCACATCAAGCTACGTCCAAGAAGTTGTAACATAGGGGGCTTCCTTTTTGCGGATAAGGACGTATTGGCCAAAACATTGGGGCTTGACCATCTTGATTTTCTTAGGGGTGCCGGATTTGGATTGACAGAGAAAAAAATTTATGGTCACCGGCAACCTCGAAGAAAAGAATGAGGATGAAGAGTATGATAAGCTTTAGAAACAGTGTGTTGAAATGCAGGAACATATATAGTTTCTCACACAAGATTTGATAAATGAGCGTACTACGAACTATCAAGGGGAAATGGGGGCTCAAGTACTAGAGGCAGCTACACATTTCCCCTCATGATCTGCCTGAGGGAGAGGGATGTTGAGTGTTTTGTCGATATCCTTGGACATCATATAGTTGGAACGAGCGACTTGTGTAATTGCCCAAAAGATAACATGTTTAATAACGAGCCTATCCCTCTAAAGTACCTGAAGGTACAAATCAACACCAACACTGACTCCAATTACCCTCTTCATGTGCCCATCAAAGGAACATATACAACAGGAAGGGCTATGGTCAGCTTGGTTGTGTGGCCTCGCTATCTACTTAGAGTATAGAAGCCCTACTCAAAAGAAGTCAACTGCTCAAAAGAAGTTTCCCACCAATATTTTACTCCTCCTCTCCCAAAGGCAAGTTATTCGTTCATCATCTCTTATAATACAGTTCATATTGCATGTTTATATATATATATATATATATATAATTTTATATTGTATCTTCCTAGAGCCTGTCTACACTTACCGCACTAAAAATGGTCTCGAGTGTAACAAAAACAAGCTACCTGATGGCAGCTACAGATGCTTCTTCCAATGGTTGTGTTTGAAAGTATATATATTATTCAAAAATGACTATAATATTAATAAATTGATGAGCACACAATATATTTTTACAACACACACACACACACACTCAACTGACTGACAAATTTCTCTTCTCATTTCTTTATAGTGCCTAGAGAAACTGGACAAGAGCAACGATTGTGGGTACTGTGTGATGCAGTATATGATATGAAGGACATAATCACCCAGGGTCCTGAAAATATCAACTAAGGTATATTATATGCTCAATTTGTTCATATATACATTTAGTCAACTTATATTACAATATCTAACTTCCATCTTGTCTCCTTTTGTGCACAATATAATATTTTGATGCCTCTTGCATTATGTTTAGCAACTCACAAATGGAAGAAGTTGCTTAAGAGTTGACAACATCTATGCAACATCAATTGGAGAGGAAATACATATAGAATGACTATAAATTTCTAGATATCGATGATTTGTTTCTTTTAAAGTTTTGATTTTAATAGTGTATAAATGTACATGAATGATTGTAAATATATTCTGATTTTTTATATTGTTATGTATGAGTGAACGTAAATATATATTGTGATTTATTTTGTATATGTAGCGGTACATCGGAAGGAGAAACCCCCTTTTTTAAAAAAGATTAACTCCGATAAATTACGGTTGTTATCTAACAACCGTTTTTTATATTAACTATATATAATGGTTGTTAAAGCGTAACTGTTATATATGACACCATAAATCACAATTGTTTATCTTGTAACCGTTATTTACGTTAACTATATATAATGGTTGTTAATGAGGGACCATTATGTATCATGCAAACATTACCATATATTATGACTGTTGTTGATGTGTACCCTTTAATTATTATCACAACAATGGGATAATCAAGGCCTCATCAAGCACCAATACATAACATGTGTTATATTATAACTGTTATAATATGTTTAGCATAAATAATGGTTCCAAACCGTAATATATATGTCCGAGCTTTTATATCGTCCGCATATATGACAGTTAGAATCATGATGTATAATAGTTAATAACCATCATGTATCATGATTTTCGTAGTAGCACTTACTTCTATTTAATATATACTCCATCCCATGAGGACAAATTATGCACAGTAATAAGTGAAGAGTAAATTTACACATTCATTTGAAAATCTTAATGATGTGCCTTATGAATAGGATTAGAAAACCTTTTTTCTTCCTCCTAATTAATTAGGATAAGAGGAGTATGTCATAGTAGAAAATTGACATGGAGGAAATATAGATTTTAAGGGTACGTAATTTTGGAATGGTTCCATATTTTTTGAAAAATCAAGAGCATTAACTATTTCAATAAACTTCTTTTAATATATATTATTAATTCCTTAACAAAAGGAAATAAATAGAACAATCTTTTTGGTTCTTTTTATCTATCAGTTCCAACATTTTTACTGGAACAAAAGAGAGACTTAATACTTACGGATCCTTTTTATAAGAACCCAATAACCGAATTACGTAATTTAAGAAAGTGATTAAAATTAGTTAAAAATAATAAGTGTGTCTTAAAATAAACTTTTTTTTCTTAAGTATGCTCTTATTTATGAGGGGGAAAGTAAGAGAGATAAATAGAATAAACATAAGTTCACCAACCCTTTAAGCAATGTAATATATATAATTAATGAGAGACACAAATGAAAAAAAAAAAAAAAAAAAAACTCATTAACTATTGAGACAATTTTTGTCGGGTTCTTATAAAAAGGATCGAGACAATTTAAATTTAGGGCTTTTATAAAAAGGATCGTAGGGAGTATTAATTCTATTTGAAGACTAACAAAGTTTTCAACTTTTCCTTTATTAAACCTATCATCTAAAGACCCAAGTTTAGAGAGTATAAATCAATACTCCCTCTGGTCTTTATCATAAGGCACTAACTAACAATTCACACGAATCTATAAAAATAGTTAAAGTCAATAAAAGTGTCCTAAATTTAAGTAATTTTCAATCTTACCCTTACTAGTTGTACTTAACTCTAATATTATATTATTATTACTCTCACTTACTACCCCTATTGATGATGAGCATACATGAAAAAAAAAAATTAATGCTCTTTGAAAACAAGCAAGTGCCTTATAAAAGAGACCAAATGCACTTGCTAGTTTGTGCCTTATAATAAAGACCGGATGGAGTATTGAATAAAAACAATAGGGGAAGGTGGGGAATATGTAATAAATATCCATATAAAATGGATAAAACAACTTTCCTTTAAATTTCCTGTAAAAAAGATGAAATAAAATATAAAAAGGTACTCCCTTAGATCTATAATATAAGTCACTTGACTAATTTGTAGGAACTAAGAAATGATAGTTAGTTCATTAAATTTTTCTTAAATTGAAACAAATTTTCAACTTTACCCATAATATATGAGGTTTTGAATGAGAGAGAAAAATACAAGAAGTCATAGTTAAATATTGATTGCAAGGGCAAAATTGACAAATAAACATTAATTACTTTCAAAGTGACTTATATTACATACCAAATCATTCTTTTAGAAGCAAATTATATTGTGGACAGAGAGAGTATCAAAAGTCATGCTATACATTATCAAGTGATAAACAAAATATTTATCATAAATTCAGTCTCCCGGTAGTTTTTGAAGTATATATCATGGTGTGGTTCAATAATATAACCAACAAAACGGAAAATACAATATTTATCTCAATGTTAATCAATATAAAATTGATAAAAAGTTGTGTTATGTATCAATAGTAAACATGGATTAAACTCTATACTAATGATATATCTAGTAAGTTGAAGGGGGGAAAAAGAAAAATCTAGTAAGACTATAGTATCACTTAAAAAAAGTGATATTTATTCATTAAACAAAAGTGATATTTACCATGACATGTAGATTTGGAAAGAAGAACAAGAAAGAGAGCAGAGATTAGAGAACCCTTTCCCATAAATTTTATTATAGTTGAAAATAAATCTAACATAACTAAATAAATGATTCCTGAAATGGTTTATTGAAATAAAAACTAAGAGAGTGTATATGTTAAGAAAGAATAATCCTACATAATTAATTCCTTAATTTTTAGGGAAAGTCTGTGTGAATGCCACGCAATTTATAGCCTAACCAGGAAAAACAAAAACAAAAACAAGTTACAGCTCATGGGCCCCACTACTTTTCTCTCCCATTTATGAGTAACAAAATTATATTTTTGTATATTATTTTAAATAGTTGATTTAAAAAAGCGAAAAAAAGAGAACTTTGAAAGGTATTTCTCAAAAAATGAGTTATGAATTACTTACCAAGTTTCGTCATTCCTTTATCTACTCTTATAACAAACCTGATTTGAGATTTTGCAGTTTTAAATTTCTTTTTTATCTTTTTTCTTTTTAAAAGAAATTTTAATATATCCATTAAATTTTATTAAAAATAAATTCACATATAATAATAAGGCATATGAATGATACAAATTTAAAAACATTACATGTTTAGTATAAAAAAAATTTATATTTATAGATTTTTGTCCTTAAAGCAAGTCCTTCTTTATCTTTTATATTTATTATTTTTCTTCAAACTAATTTCCCTAAACTATAAATTGATATTCAATCTAATAAACATCTAAGCCATTGTGGAGGCCTTGTAGCTAGCCTTGCTGCCACCAAGAAAGCAAGAACCTCTTTTGAGGCCTTTTTAATTAAGTTCTAGATTGTCGGTACGTTCAAACGGTCTATAAAATGTATAATGGGTATGTGAGTTATAGAGTATAGTGGGTATGAGACTGAAGAAGATGAAGGAATCTTTGTTAATTTATGATCCTCTACGTACATATTTATTATTTTGGAAGCTTTTTATGAGTTTTTTATGTTGTTTCTAATGTATTGAGTAGGTAGAAATTAAATCTACAAGAAATGAATAGCATAACAAGAATTTGTATTAATTAAATAGAACATACGAGAGAGCATACAACAAGTACGTATAATATGAAAAGCTATAAACGAACTCACACGATATAGAAAATGGTAATGAACTATGTAGAAATCCGGGCCCAACTTTCGTTGTGTCCTTAAGACAATTTTGCTCCCTCAATATGGATGCCGAAGGTTTCTGAGCAATTGCCTCCCAGGATAGAGCGGATAATTCGTCTCCAGAAAAATGGCTCTGTCTGTCTGAAGCCCAAGTGAATCCAACGAGCCCGCTTTCGGAACGCATAGAATGTATATGCAGTATGCAGAAAGAGTGTATGTAGAAAAATCGGGATCTGATTCTGTGACCAGGGTGCCTTATTTATAGACTTCGAAAAAACTTGATCAGATGAACTCGTCTGTTGCTGCGAATTGGCGCATTGTGCAGACAGACACACTAGAACGGAATGAACAGAGACGACCCGCGTCTGTTGCCGGCGAACTCGTGCGTCGCACGAACAGACGCACTAGAACGAAGCGAACGATCCAAACGGATCGCAATACGCAGCCGCTGGTTGGAATATCTCGGAGAGGCACAATTGAATATTCCAAAAAATAATTTCCAAAATTATAGGAGATAATGGAAGGATGATAGGAGATAATTAAAAAATATGGAGTGATATAAATATCCACACGAATATTATTGGGAGAATCACTGTAGAGGCCCATTTAACTATAATTAGCCCAATAAGGGCCCCAAGAATCTGATTTTCCCAGAACAGGCCCTAGGGCCCTTTTTGACATATGAATGTTAAATGAAAAGACAAGAAAGCCCCTAACTAAAGCTGAAAAAGGAAGGGGTTCTGATTTCAAAACTCTCTCTCTCTCTCTCTCTCTCTCTCTCTCTCTCTCGGGTTCCGATTTCAAAACTCTCTCTCTCTCTCGGGTTCTAATTTCAAAACTCTCTCTCTCTCTCTCTCTCTCTCTCTCGGGTTCTAATTTCAAAACTCTCTCTCTCTCTCTCTCTCTCTCTCATTTTGATTAAATCTGTTGCTACTCAGTGTTTGTTTCTTTCTGTTTGGATCTCTCCACTAGATCGCTTCGGTTGTTTAGCATTTTTGATCGAGTTTGGTGAATCTGTCAATTCCCTGTTCTTTGTTGATCTGCTCTTGCCGAAGGAGGAAGATTCTAATATGTAAGTTTTTCTAATTTTGGGTTTTTATTTTCGCTCGATCTCGTGTGTTGCAACGGAGGAAGGTTTGTCCTTGCTTCTTCGGTTCGATCTCGTGAGACGACGGAAGGGAGGTAGCTTAAAGAGAGAATTTGCAAAGCAAAAACCATATTTACAACAGAGACAAAGCAACATTTACAATAAACTTTAAAAATTTGGATTTTCGTTCAAACTCAAGTCCTAAGCTTACAGAGGGCATTTACAACAGAAAAAGCCACATTTACAAGATAAAAAGCCACATTTACAACAAACTTTAAAAACCTGGATTTTTCGCTCAAACTCAAGTCCTAAGCTTAAAGAGGGAATTTGCAACAGCAAAAGCCACATTTACAATAGAAAAATCAACATTTACAACAAACTTTAAAAATTTGGATTTTCGTTCAAACTCAAGTCCTAAGCTTACAGAGGGCATTTACAACAGAAAAAGCCACATTTACAAGGTAAAAAGCCACATTTACAACAAACATTAAAAACCTAGATTTTCGCTCAAACTCAAGTCTTAAGCTTAAAGAGGGAATTTGTTTGACAAAAGCCACATTTATAATAGAAAAATCAACATTTACAACAAACTTTAAAAATTTGGATTTTCGTTCAAACTCAAGTCCTTAAAGAGAGAATTTGCAACGGCAAAAACCATATTTATAACAGAGACAAAGCAACATTTACAACAAACTTTAAAAATTTGGATTTTCGTTCAAACTCAAGTCATAAGTTTACAGAGGGCATTTACAACAGAAAAAGCTACATTTACAACATCAAAGTTCGAGCGGGTAACTTAAGTTTGAACGGGTAAGTTAAGTTGAACGGGTAAGTTATAATACCTAACGTTTGTACAGGTTGTTTTCCTTTTTTGGGGTTTTTGAAATTTTATTTGGTATTTATGCGTCATTCTCCCTAAAAAATATTCAAAGACACGAGCTGTACCCAACGTTTACAGTTTACAGTTTACCCGTTCGAACTTAACTTACCCGTTCGAACTTTGATGTTGTAAACGTGGCTTTTGCTGTTGCAAATTCCCTTTTTAAGCTTAGGACTTGAGTTTGAGCGAAAATCCAGGTTTTTAAAGTTTGTTGTAAATGTGGCTTTTTATCTTATAAATGTGGCTTTTTCTGTTGTAAATGCCCTCTGTAAGCTTAGGACTTGAGTTTGAATGAAAATCCAAATTTTTAAAGTTTGTTGTAAATGTTGCTTTGTCTATTGTAAATGTGGTTTTTTCTGTTTTAAATGCCCTACGTAAATGTTTTTGTTGTAAATATGTTCTTCCCGAAATCTTGGCCATCTTTAATTATGATCTGCAACATAAAGTGAGTATTAACAACTTTAACTTGATCACATTAACAACTCTATGATCACATTTACAACAATATCATTTCACCGTTTTCACATTCGGTCATTCCCCCTAACAAAGCAGACCTCCTCTGTTTCCATGCCCCAAAGCGAGCAACCTATAGCGTTTTAACATTAAGCTCGTATTAAGAACTATATCAGTCATATTTACAACTATATCAGTCATCTTTACAACTATCTCATTTCAGCGTTTTTCAACCAAGTGTAGCTTCATCCCATGCACCTATTCCCACTTAAAAACACATATTTCTCTCTATTTTCATGCCAAAAAACATAGCAACATTTTTTCCACTCAACCCAAAAATGATTAAAGACCAACTAGAATGGTGATAATGATATATTGAGCAAAATCTTAGTATTTCTTACCTTTTTCCTATCTGATTATAACATAAATTTGGCCAAGGTCCAACCTTTCGGCCACCCAACCTTCAACGAAAAAAAGGTTAAGAATGTAAACAAATTCATGGGTAGATGAGTTCAGCCTATAACGAAGTGGATGATTGGTAATATAGATGTTCTCTCCTCGTTGAGTTGAGCAAAATATAGGTTCGAGAAAAACCCGGCTATTCTCTCCTCACGTTTGCCTTGTACGATGGTTTCTTCTCTTTCTCGTGTGGGCGCCAAAAAGCGAATAATGCGTCTGTTCACTTTTTATTTCCAGACTTGTTCCTTTTTGCTTTTTAAATCAGGGGTGTTTTTTGGTCTTTTCTTTTATTCATTCAATCCCAATCGGGGCCCTAGGGTGCATTTCGGGAAAATCAGATTCTTAGGGCCCTTATTGGACTAATTGTAGTTAAATGGGCCTCTACAAGTGATTCTCCCAATATTATTTTCACCATCTCTTTACTTTGATCTAATCTTACATGGCGTTATTATCAATTGTATAGTACCAAACTTTCAAATAAAAAATAATTCATTAGATGGTTTTTTTTATCAGTCCCTCTATTATTGCAAGGAGTTGATCGATTTGGACAAGAGAGTGTACGTTCTATATTGTGGTCCTTTTGGATGTAAGTACATGATTCTGCCATAACTCTTTAATATTAGTGGAAAAAAGGAAAAATCAAACAGTAAGTCCTTTAATTTATCTAAACTTTAAATTAAGTCCCTATAATTTTTTTTTTTTTTTTAAAAAATTGAGTTCATACTGCTTGATTCATACGTTAATTTTAATATAGACTTTATACAAAAATGTACAAGTGTTAAAAGGGGGAGAAATGAAATGAATAAAATTCCATAGTCTATGAAATTCTATATATTTAAATTAGGTTAAAGTATACTTTTAGTCCTTTAAGTTTTATATACGGTATACTTTTGGTCCCTAACTTCATAAAGTATACTTTTGGTCCTAAAATTCTAACACCGTTGATGTTGCTAACGGAAAACGTTGACGCATCAAACTCAAGTGATGACTAATAGCAGTTAATTACACAAATTTTATATATTCTTCAATATACCCATATTTTAAATTTAAACCTAATAACATTTAATTACACAATTATCACTTAAATTTACACCGTTATCACTTGAGTTTGTATTTTCTGTTAGTAAAATTAACAGTGTTAGAATTATATGACTAAAAGTATACTTTATAAAGTTAAAGGACAAAAAGTACACCTTATATAAACTTAAAGGACTAAAAGTATACTTTAGCTTTTAGATTAAGGGTTTTTATGCTCAAGTATTTTTTCCTCAAAGGGTAATTCTATTAAAATATCAAATAACTGAAAATACATAATAAAAAATAACAATTCAAAGCAACAAAGTGAATAAAAAAAAAAAAAAAAAAACCCACCTCAAAGGACACACATCCTTGTAAACATCTGTCGTAAGTAAAGTCATTTCTACGCGGTTACCCATTTTTAGAGTAAAATTCAATGAGAACCCAACCTCAAAAGAAAGAAGATTAATGATGTCCTGTAAGACACTCCTACTCCTCCAATCTAATAGGTCTGGTGACTTAGATTCAGCATAGTCCTGCAGGGGAAGGGAATCTGTATCAAAGATAGCTTTATCATGTCCCATATCAAATGCTAACAACATAACCCTTTTAATGCTATAGCTTCAGATATAAAGGCAGAGATGGACTTCACTTTATTCATATATCCCTAAAAGAAGGAGGGTATATCGGCTTTTGCCTTAGTAACTACTTCAAAAACATAACCAAAGATTGTAATATAGGGTGCAATCCTAAATTGTCTCTTGAGGAGTCTTTTGTTAATTACATAGCAACTAAATGCAAATAAAAACATTTATTTGAGCTTTTTATCTAACAACTATATTGCAATTAAATTAAAATGCTTTCAAAACAAATATTTTCGGAATGAAAATGGATTGAAATGAAAATTGGTTTTGAAAATACGATGAATACCTCCTAGAATAATAAATTTTATCTATCATTGCTTCAAAATATGTTAGGAGTGTGTTACTTTGACAAAAATGCCAAAAAGAACCTTTTAGCTAGCTTGAGTTAGTTGAATTAAATCTCCCACAATGGGCAAGACTTAATGCCTCTAACCAAAACCCAATTCAAACATTAGTAATTTAAATTAATGAAATTGAATGACAAGAGAAACCAAGAATCATTGCATTACCATCACAATCATATATTCATAACTAATTCAAGCAAAAGCTAGACCAAATTAATTACATGAAATTGCTAGTAACTAAGTTTAAAATGTCAAAAACATCTCATTAAATCCAAATACACATCGGATCTAATAAATTGCAGGCAACCAATGAAAATCTTCAGTCCAATATATTAATTGAACTTTAAACCCTAATTAAGACGAATTTCATCCAAAACACTTTTGTTGGCAAGCCTGGCCTGCTGCTGAACCTGGAAGACTTAATGGTCTTGTACAATGGCTCCTCTTTCTCCACCAGCTCCGGCACTGGCCCTATCTCCTTCTCCAGCTTTGGTCCATTCAGGAGTGGTATACTTATCCTTGTATGTTTGTTGTTAAATATTGCCCGGTGCAATATGCTCTTATACTTTCCATTTCTTACAACCTGAGATTTAATGTTTTACACATATCATGGGAATATTACACACACATGTAGGAGATGAGGAGTGGGAGGGGTTGAAGGTGTCAGCTATACCATCACAGTTGCGCCCCTGCTGACACTCAATTTTGGGCTCTTTTTTTTTTTAATGAAATAAGTGACATCTTGATATTTTATAGCTTAAAAAGGCAGTTGTTTTCACCTTTTTAATGGTTTTTCAAAGATTCAAAAGTTAAAAATCTGGATTAAAAAGAATTTTCACAATTTTGGATTCTTAAATCTTTAAAAATTTCAAAATATTGAAATCAATTCCATTTTTCGCTTATAAAACATTAAAATATCATTTATATCAGGGGCGCTGTGAAGGCACAGCTAGCTGACACCCTAGCCAGGGAGGGAGTGACCTCAAGTTGATCTGCAACGTTGACGATGAGGCAGTTGGGGAGAGGATTGACGTTGATCCACTTGTCGTCGTGGTTGACCTGAAGGCCTCCGATTCCGTTCTGGTAAAGGAGCGTAAGGAGTCCTTGATCGGTGTGAGGAGGCAAAACCAAGGCCAGCTCTGGTTGAGGGCACGGAGGATACAAGTTGACGATGAAAACCTGCAAACCAGAATCAAAACCAGTAAACTCCACCAAAGCCTTGGATTCTAATCCCAAGCTCTCTGATATCCCTTGGAGCAAAGTCCTTGCAACCGCCCGGATTTTCCTACTATAATCATAAGCCACCTCCCTGTACACATAGTAAGAAGGAGTGGATTATAGAAATCCAAGAAATGGGGAAACAGAGAGGGTTGGTGATCTTACTCGAAACCAGTAGGTTTGTGTGGGAAATTGAATTGTGGGGATGTGAGGACCTTGAGGTGATCTCTCCAGTAATGAACCTTCTCTCCTTGAGGTAAGAAGCTTGTGCCGTGTCGGATGGGTGCCCAAGGACCCTTGTCGCGGAATTCCTTCTTTTCCTCTACCGGTATGTTATGGAATTCGTGAGCCTTGTTCATGACCTCCTCCATCAGCTTCTCCGATATCCCATGATTTGTGACCTGCCATAATATTCACACATTGATAACCTCCAACAGAAAACGATTAATCGAATGATTGCAATTCTTACCATGAAAAAACCCCATTCCGCACAGGCCTTGCCGAGTTGGGAGACGGCGTTGGCGTGGAGCTGAGGGTGGTCGGAGATGAGAAGAGAGAAATCAATGACGGGAATAGAGGAAGCGAGGTGGTCTGCGACGTCGTCTCGGGCTTCAACAATAGAATAATAGGAGGAAGGAATCGGGGAGAGTCTGGCGTCAGCGAAGGCTTTGATGCTTCCAATGTCGGAGGCATGAAGCTTGGGAGGTTTTGACGAGGAAACGGAAATTGTAGGTGGTGAAGCCACGGTGCCGAGATAAGATATGTAAAATCAGAGTGATGAGCGAAGTAGTGGTAGTAAGGGGATATTAAGTAACTTGTAATAAAGACAAGAGAGGGTACGATGCAGAAAAATCAAAACAGCGATGGCGACTGAAAGGCCTATCCAACTGATAGAACACACCTCTGTGTTGATCTCCTTTTATATATGATATATCAAGACTTACGGCTGATTGCATCCTCCCAAAACTTCTAAAACAATGTTGTTGCTATTAATGAAAAGAAAAGGAAATAATAATAATGATAATAAATCTAATTTTTTATTTAAAAAAATTCCTATTATTATTTATTATTAGTTTTCCCCCTAAATTTAAAAAACTTCTATTTTAATTTGAAATCTTGCAAATGATGCACCAAATTAATATATCATAAAATCTAAAGAAAGCCTCTTTAATTTAATATGATGACATCCTAAATATATTAAAAATTAGAAATCATCAATCTGACTCAAAATAAGAGACTACAAGTGTGTGGAGCCAGTGGACCCCCAACAGTCCAATACTATTCTGAATTGCTTAATGCCTGTAAATTTTCAACTTTATCATCCGTTATCCATTACAATTTATAAATATAAATTTATTTGGTATATATATAAGAGTTCGAGTTTGGGAAAGGGTTTATTTAGCTTGTAAATACAAACCCTAACGTAAATTAACTCTCAAATTTATAATTTTTTTAAAAAAAATAGCCCTACTAATTACACATGTTAAAAATGTATTAATCAAGATAGCTATAGCGCGCATGATTAGAAAACATTTTAAGAAATTAATCTAGGTTTGTTCGTTGTTACAAGTAACTAAACTTTCTCAACATAACATACGCATTAATTAAGGATGAGCTAAATTACGTGGAATGTGAAAACAGAGGGGGCCAAATCCAATTATGTGAAATGTGATCAGCTACATTAATTAGGATGTAAAGAAAGAGATAACAGTTTTAAGACTTTTACAGAATACAGACATGTATGTGTAGTTTTTCTTCCAAAAATGACAAATATAGCATATGTCCCTTGTTTCAACTACACATGGTCTTTAATACACTTCATTTATTTTGGTGGGACTCATTTATTTTGGTGGGACCAGGATTTGATCGACCTCATTCTTTCCTACGATGTAAAGTGTGTATATTTGTGAAAAATTAGGAGGTACATTACATAGGATAGGATATGAAGGCATATATATGTAGAATGAGGAGTTACATGAACCATAATGTATATACAAATTGAATTATGGTATTGTTCCATTCCAAGCATGTATATATGTACTGGTGGGGCCAGTTTGATAATTCTAAAGGAAATTGTATCAATTAAGAAATTCACTCAATATGACATACATAAGGAGCTCACCATGCGTGTAGGTTAGTGTTTGGTAGGAGTCAGTCACAACATGATACCAACGAACACCTAAACTCATTAATTACCCTATACATCCTTGCAAGGAGTTTCGCGACTGTCAACGTTTAATATTCCCTACTTTCTTTAATATAAGATTTATTTAGAAAGTTAATTTTAGTTCTAAATATATATTTTTTTTTTCATATTTTATAACTTTTTTTAATTTAACTCTATTGATGCTCTCTCAACAATAATCAATAGGGGAGATAATGAGATAATTAAAAAAGATAGTTATGATATTTTAGAAAACTCATGTTATATTAACTAATTTATCTTATTTTATTAATCTAATTAAGTTAGCTAAAGATATCATATATTAAAGACCAAAGGGGGTAGAATAGTACTACTAGTATATATTATCATGGAGAGTAGAGAGTTTTATTTTGATGTTAAAATATATGGCATCATGTGCAATGTGATCAGCTAAATTAATTGGAATGTAAAGAAAGATAGAGCAGTTTTAAAACTTTATAGAACGCAGATATATGTATGTGTAGTTTTTCTTTCAAAAATGACAAATATGGTCTTTATTTCAACTACACGTGGTCTTTAATACACTTCATTTATTTTGGTGGGACCAGGAATTGATGGACCTCATTCCTTCCTACGATGTAAAGTGTGTGTATTTGTGAAAAATTAGGAGGTACATAGGATAGGATATGAAGGCATATATACGTAGAACGAGGAGTTACATGAACCATATTTAATAAAGAACATTGGCTATTTATTATCAAAGACCATGTGTAGTTGAAACAAAGATCATGTGCTATTTATTATTTCTTCCGGTCCTAATTATAAGATATTTTTACCTAATTTTAAAAAAATTAAAGATAATAGTTAATTTGATTAATTATATTTGTTTTCCAAAATTGTCCTTATTTAAAATTTAAAATGGCACTAGTTACTCTAATTCTTTGTGGGACATCTCTTAAATCTCATTAGTATTAATTACTCCCCTGGTCCTAATTATAGGAACACTTTTTAGAGTTGGTTTTGGTCCTAATTATAAGAATAAGTTTTAACTTTTGTCAATTTTTTCCTATAATACCCCTATTATACTTTCTCAATAATAATTTTATGATACACCTATATATTTAATAAAGTAAATAATGTTTGCAACTCATTAATGTCATATACACCTCAATTATACTTTTTTTAATAATAAAATAAATTTCATTGACAGGATATAATATAATCACACATTAACAGCAACCTAATTTATTAGCAAATAGCAATATATATTTCAATTTAATACTATGCATGATCATACGTAATTTATTATACTCCGTCTTTGGAGAATAATAATATTTGTTTTAATTTAATACTGTGCGTGCTCAAACATAATTTATTGTATCCAAGAGAATTCATACATTCGATTCACCTCTCGAAGACTGAGTGTTTAGAGAAATTGTGAGAGTAGTACTATGCGTGGACTACCATTCAACTAATTTTGCCTTATGTAATTTTTAATTTTTAGAGGGGTATTTTTGGAAAATAATTATAATGAACTAATTTAACTTCTCTCCTTAATCTCTCCAAATTCTGGTAAATAGCTCCTATAATTAGGACCGGAGGGAGTATATAACAACTTTCAAAAAACATATAATTAGTTATACGCTTCTCAGTCAATATGCAGATTGGTTATTATCACAAGAAATGTATAAACCTGATGTTGGTTTTTGTTCACTATAACAATCCTCATACAGTGGCGGAGCTATGATTTTTTATTTGTATCTGCATAATTAGTGGGGGGATTCGGCTGCCCTCGATTTTTTTTTTAAGGAAAGTTTTAAATGCATTAAAAACAAAAGAATATAAACAAGAAGGGAAAAAAAGCTTCAACTTAACATAGAAAAATAATAATCAAGAGTCAACTAAACTATTACAACAGAACGATTACAAAAGCATTTTTCGATTCTTAGCTTTATTCCTTGAAAATATTATATTTTATCTTCATTATCAATCTTATCAAATATATCACGTTTAATATAAGTTAGCATACATGACTTAAACCAACCATCACTTATCCGATTGTGCAACTCATCCTTAACAAAAGTCATTGTAGAAAAAACCCGCTCAACACTAGCAGTTGCTACCAATTAGTGCCAACTTTATCAACAAATAGATCAATGGATCAGTGTGGCTCTGGCGTCGCCATCGTGGCTGCTATGAAAAGCCTAGTGAATAAGGCAATAAGCTCCGAAGAAAAAGAAAAGTAGATTAATTAGACCGTTTGGCATGGCTTTCACATTTGATGGACTTCTCTCAAAAAAGTGGCTTCAATGTTGAAGCCACTTTTTTTAATTTCTCCATCAAAATGGACCATTGCGCAGTGTCATCTTCCACGCCGTTCCTGAACCAAACCTCAACCATCAATAAACCCTCTTTCTTGCTCACACAATACTATTAAAAGGGGCTACTACTCCTTATTTTAAAAGGGAAGTAAAAAGTATACGCGGTGGCATTTTTATAATTATATTCTTAAACTCTGAGCATTCGACATCCCAAAATATATTTTTGGATGCCTAAAATTAATTTAGGCGTCCCCAAAACCTTTCAGGATGCCTAAAATTATTTTTTAGTGCCATTTTTGGATTTTTTTTTTTTTTTTGGTGGGAGATTTTTAGCGTGGTGGGAAATTTTTTTAAAAGGTAATTTTTTGGAATTTAGGTGTCCTAAACAATTTTCGGGATGCCTAAAAGGTTTTTTTTTTTTTTGTGCTAGCTATTTTTTGGAATTCTTTTGGCTTTTTTGGCATCTGAATAATATTAAGGACGCCTAAAAGAGAATTTTTGGTGTCCTTAAAAAATTTTCAGGACACCAAAATGCCCTAATACTCTTGCGTATTATTAAGGCTCTCACACTTCTAGTCGATCGAACGAGAAATCCTCCCAGACGCTCTCACGCTTCAGTCAAATTCCCGAAATCCTCCCTCACATTGTGCACGCGTCTCCTTCTCCCCTCTTCCATCGTCTTCCTCAAAGTGAAATTCTCGGCCGCGAGCTCCACCATTCCCCCATCTCGGTAATCTCTCCGTCTCTTACTTCAAACTTGTGTTGTTTTTCTCACTTGCTCTACATAACATTTCTATTCTTGTGCTCTGCAACTTTGTTCATGTACTCCACAAGCTTCTAAACCTCAAAAGCCAGGCACAAAATCGATTTGGTCTGTGTATCTCAGGCATAGATTGCTCTTTGTGCTTTTTACCATTTCGGTTTTTGGTTCATTTACTGTTTCTTGATGCTGGGTTAGACTGATTGATCATGTTGTTCCTACTTTCTTGCTGGTGGGTTTGTTCTTAAATAGAAGGTTAAAAGATTTGTTAAATGGACAATCTTTTTTCCGTTTGATTGAGTCTTCTTCTCTTGGAATCGTGGTTCGTGCTCATTAATTAATTTTGTATCTCTCACTCTGAGTTTGGAAAACCTAACATGTGACTTGACTTCCCTTTTTCTTCCCATTTTTCAATTTTGTATCTCTTTCACTCTGAGTTTGAAAAAGTTAAAGCTCAACGTAAACAAAACTCCATACAAATCAATGGTCTTGTTGCTGCCTAGGTCTGTCTTTTCTCTCTCTATTATTTTTTCATTTCTAATTACCAATTGTAGTACTTGAGATGCTATATAAATTGAGCTATGATATATATATTTGCATAAGTGGAATAGAGTTAATGAAACTAAACTATGATGACATTCCTCAATAGATGGTTGTACTACTAAAGAAATTAACATATAGGGCATTGCTTTCACCATTAGAGGCTTCAGAGCAGTTTCGTGAAGCAATTATCTTGTGTTTCAAGGTGCTGCTTCTAAGTTTATTTTGTACCAAAATGTTCTGATGCATCTTGCTCATGTGAAAAAATTCTCTCAATATATAGATGCATAAAGTTTACTTTGTATATTTCTTAGTAGTTGTGTATGTAGACAACATTTTGACACTTTGTGATGATTGTTGAGTAGTAGTATATATGTTGTTACCACATCAATTAGTTAGAGGTGGATGTTTCTTTACTATATCAACATTTTGGTCTCTGAACATTTTAGTTTATGGTTATTTGTTTCATGATTTTTATAGGGTTTAATTATTGCTGGGAAGTGAAAAGAAAATATGTAGCAGGTTTTTTTTTTTAAAGAAAAAAAAGGTTAAATATGGCATCCCAAAATAACTTTTGGGACACCTTAAATGGATTTTTGGCCTCCCAAAAAGTTTGGGATGCCAAAAATCATATTTTAAAAAAATAATAATAATAATAATAACTACAGCGTCCCAAAAATAGTTTGGGACGCCGTAAGTTTGGTTTTTGGCTCCCAAATCATGATTTGGGACGCCAAAAATCAAATTTACGAAGTCCCAAACTATTTTTGGGACGTCGTAAGTATGCAATTTTTACATCCCTTATTTTTTTGGGGATACCATATTGCTCCCTCTTACTGTGTCCCCTCAAAAGATGTCCCTTATAAAAGGGACGTGAATTGGGTTAAATTCGGGACATTAATAACATTTTTTGTAGTAGTGACACTCAAGACCTTAGCCTGACCCATTTCTATCTCCAACCTCGATTATGACCACCGTTGAAGCCATCGAGAATGCACCACCACAGCATCGGAATCCCAATCACCTGTTGTCGCATCAAACAAAGCCTCCATCGCCACCATCACCAAGGGCTTGCTAATGCAAACGCCACCTTGGGCAACCCAACCGGTAAGGAGCCCGAGCCCGAGATTCCTAAGGCAGATGAAGTAGCCGATCATTTTGCCTCTAGAGGGTTATGATGTTGTTCATTGTGCTCTTCGTTTGGTAATTAATATACTCTCTTTATTGAGTATTTTGAAATTGGTACTATTATTTGAATTGATTCTTGTTTTTGTTGTTCGCCTTCAATCTAATTAAAACTTTGAAACTGCTATAATGCATTTTTCTGCTAAACTTTAATTTGTTCTTATACTTTTTTGACATTGCCAGAAAAAACAAACTGCAACGAAAACACCGTGACATTAGCGTCAATGTGGCAGAGAAAAACACCAAACTAGCAACTTTTAGCAAAAAAAAAAAACCAAAATAACATTGTTTTGAAACAATTTACCGGATTAGGGTTGTTTTAAGGCAGATACGTCGGGAAGTATGACGGAACATCAGTACCGTTAGCTATACTGACGGTACTTCTCCTGAGTCCTGTCAAGGTACCTGACGCCACTTAGTCCTACGTGACATTAGAGTATAAATGAATATTTTGACTGAAATTATATAAATATTTAATTATGTTTTTTTAAATTATAAGAGTTATTATTAATGAATATTTTGACTGAAATTGTAAATATACGATTAAACTTAATATAAAAAAGATTCAAAATATTATTTTTAATATGTTCCTTATATATTAAAATATATGTTTGATTCAAATTGTATAATTAAAAAATATAGTCAGTTTTGAAACACTAATTAAAATTATCGTGAATTAATTATTTAATATTTTTCAAATTAAAAATATTATTATTAGCTAAATTGAATTAAATAAAATTATGATAATAAGAATTAGTGAACTAAATAAAATTATGATAATAATAATTAGTAAATTAATCATTTATATATAGTCTAAACTTATTGGTGAAGATTACGAAGGAGCTACAGCCTTCACGAATTGGTTTAGCTTGGACTATTTTCATGGTTAATTCAGTTTTGAGATTAATTATGTTTTTGTTGTTGTAGCTGATGCAATGATTTAATTCACTGTTCTGGCCAATATGAATTAGACTATATATAAATGATTAATTTACTAATTATTATTATAATAATTTTATTTAATTCACTAATTCTTATTATCATAATTTTATTTAATTCAATTTAGCTAATAATAATATTTTTAATTTGCAAAATATTAAATAATTAATTCACGATAATTTTAATTAGTGTTTCAAAACTGACTATATTTTTTAATTATACAATTTGAATCAAACATATATTTTAATATATAAGGAACATATTAAAAATAATATTTTGAATCTTTTTTATATTAAGTTTAATCGTCTATTTACAATTTCAGTCAAAATATTCATTAATAATAACTCCTATAATTTTAAAAACATAATTAATTTTATATAATTTCGTTAAAATATTCATTTATACTCTAATACCACGTAGGACTAAGACCTGACGCCACTTTGTGGGGTCAGGTAGCCTGACGCCACTTTGTGGGGTCAGGTACATTAGCGTCGATATTTCGTCGTACTTCCCCGGCGTATCTACCCTAAAACAACCCTAGTCCGATAAATTGTTTCAAAACAAAGTTATATTGGTATTTTTTTGCTAAAAGTTACTAGTTTGGTGTTTTTCCCCAATGTGGCGCCACCACCATCCTCATGTTCTCTATTTTGGTCCTTTTGTACGCAATAACATGTTTCTACCATAATTCTAATATATAATAGGAAAAAAAGAAAAGAAAAATAGAGTTGGAGAAGAGTGAGGACTACATTGTTGATGTGACAAAGCCATTCTCTTCCTTATGGAATCCCGTGGATGGCGTCATTATTGGTACCATGTGTGTAGGTTAGTGTTTGGTAGGAGTTAGTAAAAACATGATACCAACACACACCTAAACTCATTAACCTATCCATTTTGCAAGGATTTTTGTGACCGTCAACGTTTAATATTCCCTCCTTTCTTTAATATAGGATTTATTTGGAGAGTTGATTTTAGTTCTAAATATATTTTTTTCATACTTCAGAATCCTTTTCTAATTTAATTCTATTGATGCTCTCTTAGTAATAATTAAGAGGAGAGAGAATGAGAGAATTAAGAAAATGGTTATGATATTTTAGAAAATTCATGTCATATGAACTAATTTATCTTATTTCATTAATCTAATTAAGTTAGATAAAGATATCTTATATTAAGGACCAAAAAAGGATAGAATAGTACTACTAGTATATATTATCATGGAAAGTAGAGAGTTTTTATTTTGATGTTAAAATATATGGCATCATGTGGAATGTGATCAGCTAAATTAATTGGGATGTAAAGAAAGTGATAGCAGGTTTAAGACTTTATAGAATACATGTATGTATAGTTTTTCTTCCAAAGATGACAAATAGCACATGGTCTTTGTTTCAACTACAGATAGTCTTTAATACACTTCATTTATTTTGGTGGGACCAGGATTGGATTGACCTCATTCCTTCCTACGATATATGGTGTGTGTATTTGGGAAAACTTAGGACCTGTTTGGTATAGGGAACTCATCGGAGGGAATGGGAGCTTAACAGGTTCCCATGGAAAAAATCTGTTTGGCATGCAACTCTCCCTCCAACCTGAGTTCCCGGTTAGCATCATCTTTCCTTAAATGTGGGAAGATGAAATCCCTCCAAAATTGGCGGGATATGACGATCTTCCTAGGAGAGATATTTTATAGGACAAAAAAGTCCCTTGTATGAGAAAGCTGAAGGTCGGATCTGAAGGAGAGGCGCTGGCAACGATGGAGGAAGTAGAGGCGCCGGCGATGTATAGGAAGCGGAGGCGCCGACGATGGTGGAAGAAGCAGAGGAGCCGGCGATGTGGTGGATGAAGCAGACGAAGTAGAGGCGAGAGTGAGAGACAAAGGCAAAGATGAGAGTGAGAGATTAGTGGTGGTTTTATTTTTCATGGGTATTATAGGTATTTTACCTCTCTTTCTCACTTAACCAACTTCATTTTCTTTTTACCAAACATTTTATTTTCCCTCAACTTAAGTTCCATTCCATGTCTACCAAACAGCTCAACTTTTTAAGTTCCTCTCAATCTTCCCTTCCGTTCCTTTCCCTCATCTAAGTTCTTTTCCCTTCTTAAATATTCCGTACCAAATGGGGCCTTAGGTAGTACATAGGATAGGATATGAAGGCATATATACGTAGAACAAGGAGTTACATGAACCATATTTAACAAAGAACATTGGCTATTTATTATTAAGGGTTAAGGTGTAAACAATGCATATGTGCTTTACTCCAAAGAGCGCCTAACACCAAGTGCTTTTTTTAGATGTAAAAGTGCACATGTGGTTATAAATAGGTGCAAAAATACCATTTGACTGTTAAATTTGACTTTGACCGTTAAATTTGACTTTTTTTGCTATTTGAACGATGACATGGCTTTTAAAGGTACAAAAATATACATGTAGTTTGACAAAAAAAGCGCCCAACACTAAGTTTTTTCTTTAATTTAATAATTTTATTTTAATTAAAGAAAAATTATTATTTCTTTAGGTATAATTTCTAGAAGGCCAAATTTTTATTTCCATAATTTATTATTATTATTTTAAATCCTTATTAAATTTTCTAATTAATAATTAATAAATGGGTTAAAGAGCAATTTTACCAATAAACTATTGGTTGAGGAGCACCCAACACAATAAACTCTTATGTGGCCTTAAATGCAAACCAACTTTTTTAAATGATAAATTAGCACAAAGACGTTAGGTGTGGGAAACGTCTGTCAGTTGGAATTAGATTGAGGGAAATAAATTATCATCAAATACAACACGTGGCTTGATGAGACCTGAGTCAACGAAAACGTGGAAGGAAATAAACATATGGAGATTGAAAGAAACAAACATCTGGAGATTGAAAGAAGCAATTAGGGCTCAATCAATCGCGCATAATTCTGAACCCCCACACAAGCGAGTAACAAGAAAGAAACATACCATATTGTCATAACCTCGAATCAATCGCGCATAATCAGGCTCAACATTCTTTTCCTTGCTAATTTTACTGACTTTTCTTTGATCCCCAGCATCAATATCGCTCTTCTCTGACCTCCGCTATCAAAGAGGCGAGGAGCTCCGACTCCTCCTATCTGATCTTCTTTCGCGCGGAGAACTGCTTCTGCTCCTCCCTCCTCTACGCCTATGCCCCTATCCTCATCGGAATCGCTTCTTGACATGCTTCTCCTTTTCCTTTTCTGAGCATCTTTGTCCCTATATTTGTCTCTACTCTTGCTCCGCCTCCTTGAATCTCTATCACTTTCCCTATATTTGTCTCTGCTACGACTTCGCCTCTCTGATGCTCTACTATCTTCGTCCCTATGCCTCTTTCTAGTCCTACTTCGCCTCCAAGTAGAATCTTTTTCATCATCCCCCGGCTTGTAGCTTCGGTCCAAAACCCTAATGGTCGAGTAGCACCACCCTCCGCTTGCATCTTCCAATCAACGATGATGCAGATGATGCTATTAAAGACCGCCATTCTCGTCGACGATGATGAGTTTCGAAGTGACGACGATTTCTACTCGCATGCTCTGAGACCTTCGACTCTCATTCAGCTCTCCTTCGACTCTCCTTTTTCCCCAAGTAGAATGAGCCTTAATTTCTTCTTTCAATCTCCAGATGTTTATTTCCTTCCGTGTTTTTGCTGACTCAGGTCTCACCAAGCCACGTGTTGTATTTGATGATGATTTATTTCCCTTAATCTAATTCCAACCTAACGGAGGTTTCCCACGCCTAACGTCTTTGTGTTGATTTATCATTTAAAAAATTTGGTTTGCATTTAAAATCCATATAAGAGTTTATTGTGTTGGATGCTCCTCAGCCAATAGTTTATTAGTAAAATTGCTCCTTAACTCTTAATAAATGAGTATTTATGCATATAAATACTATATTTAATTAAAAAATTTAATTTTTTTATCTAACAAATTGAAGCAGAAATTATTAATTAATAAGGATGTATAATATCAAATTTAGATCAAAACATTTATTCTACTTAATGATCAAAAAATTTTAGATCAAATTTATTCACACCACTATTAGGGTTCGACTGAGACACCGTGTTGTACTGTTAGTTTCGGCAACTTGATAGATTGATTAGGAGATGTCCTCGTTCTCAATAAAACGGTAGCGGAAACCCAAAATCAAGAACTTGAACCAATGACAAAGTTTGGACTCTCAGACGCACAAGAATCTGGCAGCGAAAAACCAAGAAGGGATCAACGAGCCACAGCGAAGGATGGAGGAAAATTGAAGACCTGAAAGAAGCACACCACACAAACCTTAACACCAACGGTTCGAATATGGGTAGTGAAGAGGGGCCAAGCACGGCCATAACTGGATCTCAAAAAAAAAAAAAAAAAAAAAAAAAAAAAACTTAGGGTGCCAAATAAGGGCCAAACATAGAGACAGCCGATGAGAAATTCTTGACGGTAAATCAATCTTCGGTGGATCGCCGGAATCGCAAGATAGGAGCGAGGAGGCCACGTATTATCAAATAGATTAAAATATTTGCTGTTCTAATTATAAATTTGATATTATAAATCCTTATTAATTAATAATTTCTGGTTAGATAAAAAATTAAAATTATTTTTATAATATAAAATTTCAAACGCATAAATACTCATTTATTAATTTATTAGTTAGAAAATTTAATAAGGATTTTTTTAGAGAAAAATAAAAGAGATTATGGAAATAAAAAATTTGGCCTTCCGTGAATTATACCTAGAAAAATAATAATTTTCCTTTAATTAAAATAAAATTATTAAATTAAAAAAAGAACTTAGTGTTGGCGTTTTTTTTTTTTTATCAAACCACATGTGTATTTTTGCACCTTTGAAAGCCACGTCATTATTCAGTTAGCAAAAAAAATATCAAATTTAACGTCAAACGGTATTTTTGCATTTAATTTGTAACCATATGTACACTTTTACACCTAAAAGAACACTTGGTGGTGCTCCTTGGGGTAAAAGCATGTATTTTTACACCATAACCCTATTATTAAAGACCATGTGTAGTTGAAACCGAGGCGGAATCGGGGGGCACCTTAACCCTATTATTAAAGACCATGTTTTAGTTGAAACAAAGAGTCTTTGAAGGGACTAAATTTATTATTCAATCTTCACGAAAATTTTGGGTCCCTAATTATAAATATTTTTATCTAATTTTGAAACAAAGACTTTGTGCTATTTATTAGTCCTAATTATAAACATTTTTATCTAAAAGATTAAAAGATAATAGTTAAATTTGTTAATTATATTTGTTTTCCTGAACTGTCCTTATTCAAAATTTAAAATGGCACTAGTTACTATGATTCTTTATTTTTTGTGGGACATCTCTTAAATCTCATTAGTATTTTCTCTTGATTCATAATTATAAGAACACTTTTATAATACAAATTACATTACAAAAATATTTCTATAATTAGGACCGGAAGTAGTATTAATTATATAACAACTCTCGAAAAACATATAATTAGTTATAATCTTCTCAGTCAATATGCAGATTGGTTATCAGCACGAGAAACGTATAAACCTGATGTTGGTTTTTGTTCACTATAACAATCCTCACGTTCTCTATTTTGGTCATTTTGGAGCTAATAACATGTTTCTACCATAACTCTAATCTATATTAGGAAAGAAAAGAAAAATTAAAGAGTTGGAGAAGAGTTGGGACTACATTGTTGATGTGACAAAGCCCTTCTGTTCCTTATGGAATCCCGTGGATGGCGTGATGCTTCACAATGTGTACCAATTGAAAGATTTGGAGAAGAGTGGGGCCCACTGAGTTGAATTGACAATCCCCCTCTTTTAGTTACAGGACCTAGTGGCTAGTGGTCTCAATCCCATTAATGGCGGCTTGCTTGATAATGTGAACACGCCATCTGATGAAGCTGTGTCTTGATGAGCCTGCTAGCTTGCATTTATGCCGTGTACCTACCCATCTTCACCATAGGACCTACTTTCTTTCCTGTACTTCAATTAAATACTGCCTCTGCTCTTAAATATACGAATATTAATATTTTTGTAGTTCAATTTATATTATAAAAATATTTCTATAATTAGGGTCAGAGGGAATATAAGGGAAAATTACTATAAAGTCTCAAGGTACGGAGTTAATTACAAAAGAATCTTACACTAAATTCTTTTAATTGTGAATAAGTTACGGAATTCCCCTTACAAAAAAATCCTGTTATTAAAATGATTTTATTAGTTGTTAAAATGTCCCTATAAAAATCTCGTTGTGAAAATAGCTTCTTATGTTGTCAAAATAACTTTTTTATGTTGTCGAAAAATTGTCAGGTTTCTAAAATTCTACATGCCGGAGGAAAAACTTGTAAATTTTTTTACAACATTAAAAGTCATTTTGATAATATAAGAAGTCATTTCACAATGAGATTTTGATAGGGACATTTTAATAACTAATAAAGCCATTTTAACAATATAAAAAACCATTTTAACAACATACCTTTTTTGTGAGCGGAGTTTAGTAATTAATCACAAAAAAATATTTAGGGATTTTTTATAGGGAATTTGGCATGAGATTTTTTTATGATTAATTCTATAACTTATAGTAATTTTCCCAGTAAATTATGGTATTGTTCCATTCCATGCATGTATGTATTGGTGGAAGCAGTTTGAGTAATTGGGGATTAATTCTAAAAGAAATTGTGTCAATTAAGAAATTCGCTCAATATGACATACATAAATAGCTTACCATGCGTGTAGGTTAGTGTTTGGTAGGAGTAGGTCAAAACATGATACCAACACACACCTCAACTCATTACCCTGTACATCCTTGCAAGGAGTTTCGTGAACTTCAACGTTTAATATTCCCTTCTTTTCTTAATATAAGATTTATTTAGGAAGTTGATTTTATCATAAATATAATATTTTTTTTTTTAATATTTCATAATCTTTTTCTAATTTACTTTTATTGATGTTCTCTCAGTAATAATCAAGAGGAGAGAGAATAAAGGAATTAAAAAAGATGATTATGATATTTTAGAAAAATCATGTCATATTAACTAATTTAACTTACTTCCTTTATTGAATTAAGTTAGATAAGCATATCTTATATTAAGGACCAAAGGGGGTAGAATATTACTACTAGTATATATTATCATATGGAAAGTATAGAGTTTTTTGTTATGTTAAAATATATGGAATCCTCTTCAATCTATATACTTATGTAAATCTCCAAGTGTTGATTTAATTGATCCACTTAAGCATCTAATCTTCATCCTAATCATCACCTTAGTCATCCTTTCTTGCATTATGTGGATGGCCTTTTGAGTTTGTGACTTGTGACTGCTTCTTGTCTATGTGCGACGTATCCAGATAGATGTGAATTTACTTATTTACTTAAATCAATATTAAATGCAATAATTTGAATCAGGTCAATAATGAATATTCCTCTAATAGATTTTTGTGCGTTGGTTTTTAGCATAAAATTCAATACACACAACTTCTGCCAACATATTTTACGGTGGAAAAAAAATAGAAATAGCGTAGAACTCTGAACAGTCTCTCTCTATGTATTTTATTGGAATCTTCTCAACATTATTTCCAATTTTTTTGTGCACTCTCACATTTTGTTGCATTTGTACCTAGTATTTGGAGCTTGTCCCTTCGTTTTATGTGTTTATCTCTTGGTTTGTGTGTTGATGTTTGGTTTTCCCAATTTTTAGTGTCCCCTATATATTGGCTGTTTGTTGTGGGTTGGACTTGAAGCTCATGTGGTTCTCCTATGTCCGTGAAAACCATGAATTTAATTGTTTTTCCTAATGATATGTTGACTGAGATCCTAATGAGAGTTGGCAGACAGAGTGTGTACGGAGTTTGGGGAAGGCGATGTGTGAGTATTTTTCTTCAATGGATTAATATGTAGAAACTTTTCGGTGAAAACATTCTTTATACTCTTACATAGGTAAATAAAGATAAAATTAACTTTTTAGATAGATTAAAGAAATTAATTATATTTTTATTTATTTTCAAACTAATTTTTCTCACTTATAAATTAATATATAATCTAAGGATACCAACATATGATATGATTAAGTAACTTATTTAGCTTCTTTAATTTCTCCAGAAAAGTCAACTCTAAACTCGGAGGCTAATTAAATTACTTTAGAACATTTTTATTTTTATTTTTTTCAAACTAATTTATCTGATTTATAAACTAATATATAATCTAAGGATATATAATATATGATATGATTAAATAATTAAGCTTTTTTAATTTTTTCAGAAAAAGTCAACTCTAAAACCGGGGGTAATATATATTCAAGTATAACTTAGCCTTGTAGCCGTAATTTGACTTCTTCTGATGTTAAAACTTTCCGCAGATTTCACTAATTGGTTCACAAGCTACGTACGAGGACCACACCAAGGTGCACTTCCAATATGTGGATTCTGACATACAGCTTTTCAAAAGAAACATGATGAAGCGTAAAAAAATCTCCAGTAACACAGATGTAGCAGAGTTGGAGGTGTCAACTCCTCAGTAGTAAAAAATAATTACTAAGAATGAATTTGTATATGAAAAATGCATGCTCAAAGGTCTCCTTTTTGAGTATTCTTCGTAGCCTGAACCCAAGAACATATGGTAGTTTACGTAGTTCGTTTGTTTCTGTTTAAGTTTGCTTCTGCAAAATCAAGAACACACTGTCAAGATATGATGTCTTAAGTTTATGTTTTATTGCTAGTGGTTGGCAACTTGGCACTTTCTTCCCCGTCGTCCATGCGTATGCTGCTTGTAGTGTTTGTTTCCAAGTATTACGATCTTGCTTTGAAGATTTAGTGTGAGAAGTTAATGTGTCTTTAGTTGTAAACTTGTAATGGGATGTTCTCTTTTTCCTGCGCTTCTTCGCGTAAACTACACACAACGGTCCTATTTTCCTTCTTGCCTATCAAATTTTAGTCTAAATAAAATATCGGTCTAATTATTTCATTTATGAACCAAGATATTTCATTCTTATAATTTATGTTTCGTATGCAGGTATTATTTATATCAATATAATCGTCATATTTTTAACAGTTAAATAAATGTTTAGTATTTTCTTCATATAAATATGTTTGTGCTTTCTACCCACAACATTTATTTAGCTCTATTAAAATATACATGTTCCACTTTACGCCATAAACAACAATAACCATTATCCTACTAGATGTGCCTACATTCTGAAAAATCAATGGAGACAATTTTAAGGACTAGCTTTGAATTAATGAATTATCTTCTACCAAAAGACTAAAAAATGTAGTTAATTAACCATAAAATATTATTTCAACGTGCACTATTTACCATATGAAATGGGTTCTTTTTATTTAAAATAATAAATTCAAGTTCAAAGAGGTGATTATGGGCGAACAGAAATTCAAGAAGGTGATATTGGAAGGCATAAATAAATATTCCACTTAATTAGTTATATTCATTGTTAAGATGTTAATAATATACACCATCCAATATATGGCTCCATGTATATTCAGAATTTAAATATTCCTTAATCTTACAAAAACCACACTTTAGATACTGCGCACTTCACAGTAACTTTTACCGTTACATTTTGTCTTTTTAAACATACTTTTATAAACAATTTTAATTTAAACCAGATCAGATTACCTTTAACAGTTTTTTTTTCTATATTTTTTTTTCCATCGTTATCCTCATTTACCTAAAAAATCTCCACAGTTTAACAATCTTTTCTCTGCCTTTATTAAAAAAACGAGGCCAATCTAGAAACACTCAATACTTTGAACAATATTATTATTATCTATGCAATTTTCCCTGAATAAAAAATTCTAAAAATTCTATAAAAAAAAACACCACTATGGTAAAAACCTATTGTATTAGGCCTTTTCAGTTTCAGATGACTAACTCCTTCCATCTCAGTATTCAAGCAAACAAACATAAAAAAGTTGGAATCATTACCTATCAAAAGCAGCTTTCAGACTTTATATAAACATATGGTCACAAACGATAATTAAAAGTCTGTATATCACTGCACACTCATGTTGCCCAACATCAACATGACATTTAACTCCTTCCAGACGAACTAGGGAAGGAGATATCAAAAGTACACTTGAGCGTGGTTCCACTTGGACATCGTATGTGGGAGTGTCAAAATCCTCCAGCAACCTTATTCAAGAATCAGTAGAAGGTCCCACCTCAGGTAAGATCCTGCTGAATGTAAGATTTAATTATTCATCCATTTTGATCGAATCTTTTTTAAAATCAAGAACTAATGCCAGTCCTTTTGTAATTAGGGGAAAATACATACACCATGGACTTCTGGAGTCTCTTCCTTACTGCACTAATGCCAGTTCTCAAGGTACTCTTGATCACTCTTGTTGGGACAATTCTGGCTCTCGATCGATTTAGTTTACTGAAGGATGATGCCAGGAAGCACGTGAATTCTGTAAGTTTCATATTTTTCATTTCTTTCTTTCATGTTCCTAAATTTTATATTATGTTCTTGTTCCTTGATATAAAATTTTCTTACAATATACATTAGCTTGTCTCTTGTATTCAGAATCAAATGAAGAATACAAACCAGTCATGAACCTTATATTACTTTTTGTGGTTTTGAACTCCAACAACCCAAAAAGAAATGGTAAAAGAGAATAGTTCATATATTCATAATTGATGACTGCAATGTAATGCATTAAAACGATGTATCCAAAGCCACTTGTAAGATTGTTAAAAATCATATGAAGCTGAACTTTTATTATCTAACTTGAGGATGATAAAGAAACATACACCCTTTCCTTTTGGAAGATTGTTGAAGCCTATGTCCCCTTCCTTTTGTCCTCAGGTCATATTGGTTGAATCGAAAGTTGTATGAACATGTTTCTTTCCCCTTCAAGAACAAAAGGATAAAGAAGAAAAAATTCCTCGTACACATTATGTACTATTATCAACCACTGACATGAGAAAGTTTCTTTCTTTTTCGTTTTAATGTCAGTTGGTATTTTTCGTCTTCATTCCTACTCTTTCTCTCAGCAACCTGGCTAAAGCCATGACAATTAAGAGCCTTGTCATGCTGTATGTTCTTTTCTCACCAACTGGATTTATCTTCTTTCCGTTTCTTTTCTAAGTTGGGAAAATTTAGTTTCTATTAATTTCTTTAAATGTGCAGGTGGTTCATGCCATTAAATATTCTTCTCACATTTATCATTGGGTCTTCACTCGGATGGGTACTGATTAAAATAACAAGAGTTCCTCATCACTTGCAAGGGCTTATTTTAGCATGCTGTGCAGCAGGTAGGTTCATTTATATAGATTAAAATTTGCTTTTCTGATCATTCCATTATACAAATCAGGTCCATTTAAGCTTATAATAGAGCCCTCATTAATATATTTGATTATTTTGGGTGATGTGAACAGGAAATATGGGAAGCATGTCTCTGATCATTATTCCTGCATTATGTGATGAAGCAAGCAGTCCTTTTGGAGATAAGGATGTCTGTAACAGAAATGGACTGGCATATGCTTCTCTGAGCCAAGCAGTAAGAAACTAGCTTCCAAAAATTAGGGGGAAATAGAACCAGAAAACTCTGTAAAATCTTCTGATTTTTATGGTTTTTCAGATAGGAAACATTTTAATGTGGACTTATGCCTACAACCTCCTCCGGATATATGCATGCAAGAGTTCCAATGAAAATTCCTTAGTAAAGTCATCGTCTACACCAGAAACCGATCTTGAAAATGGTTCAACATGTGAAATGGAGCCATCGGTCACTTCACATAACATCTCACAAACAAATGACTGTGCCATTGGACTTGAAGTTGAAACTGCAAAGCCAAAGGGAGATGCTAAGGTGGTTTGTCAAAATTCTAATATGATTTTGTGTATATTGTCATTTCCTTTGTACCCTTTCACTATTGAAGTCTTGATTTCTCGTACATTTAGTTTAGTGCGAATAGAATATTTGAGACTATTTGTGGTTTGCCCAAATAACTATTTAGGAGAAGAACTTGAATAGTAAAATTTCACTGCATAATAGCATGCCTACTTATAATAACATTTCCCATTCTGTACAGTACTTGATTGATGAAACAATGAGTACTATGGCATTTGTATGTTTACACTTGTGTGACGTTATAGGAGTTTTGATCTTGCTTTTTCTTTTTTCCCAGAGTTTGCAGGTAACAAAACGGGAAAAGATAAGGAAGCTATTTAGAACATTAGTAGAAAAGATCAATCTGAAGGCCGTGTTAGCACCGTCAACAATTGGAGCGGTATGATATTAGTTTATCTTGATTAGTTAAAATAAAGAATATTAATAAACTTATCTTGATTAATTAAAAGACAGAATATTTATAAACTTCAGCATGAAGGAGACATGTTATGTGAAGAAGATGCATCACTCACAAAATGTTTCAACTCTAGAATACTAAAATGAGGCTAAATGTATATCCAACTAATGATGAACCAAGTGAAATGTTTCCTAACAAGATCACGGGAATCATACTTGATACTGGTAATGCCAAAGCTTAAGGGAGGCATCTTTTTGTTGAAGTAAATTTTTAGACATTACAAAAGGGAAAGGAAAAAAGAAAGGGGTTCCTTTCTAAAGTCCCTCCAATTAAGCTATGGATTACTTCATGTGACTCTGACCCTTTTCCACATGTAGATTATTGGCTTGATAATTGGTATGGTCCCCGTGTTTCATAACGCTTTAGTCGGTGATAAAGCGCCTTTTCGTGTGGTTCAAAGCTCCATATCCATGCTGGGGTAAGTATTGCGTCTATTTTCTCCTTTTTGCCTAGTGTTGAAGACCATAGCTTAATATGAGTCTCAGGTTTCATCAGGTAGACTAAAAACACACAACATACTCAAAGTGACTCTCAAATATATATAATTTCTTTTTTCTTTGCAGTGATGCTGCCGTTCCAACTATGACTTTGTTAACTGGGGCAACCTTACTTGATGGTAATCAAGGACATGCATAAATATTTGGTGTTCAATTTCAATTTAAGCTATTTGAAGTCACTTGTTCTGAGAATAAACAATTTAATGAGAGTTAGTGGATTTTGTTCAGGTTTAAATGGATCAGGAATGAGGCCTTCAATTATTTTGGGAATCCTTCTTGTTAGATACATTGCCTTACCAATGTGTGGCGTAGGCATTCTTAAAGGTGCAATGCATGTCGGCATGATTCACCGTCCTGATCCATTATATCTCTTTCTTTTACTACTTCAATATTCTTTTCCACCTGCATTAAGCATTAGTAAGTTGATTGTCCTATTTTAAAAAATTCAATATCAACTGTTTCTTACATTATTCTAATACTATGTTTGGTATTCCTGAAACTTGTGCATTTTAGCATGCCCAAGATTTTTTTCCATTTAAATTTTCAGAGATGAATGGACCATTTCTAGCTTATAATAATTTACTCATAATTTCTTGTTGACTATTGTAGGTACAGTTACTCAGATGTTTGGGGCTAGTGAGAGTGAATGCTCACTTATCATGCTAGTCACTTATGCATGTGCTGCTGTTTCTCTTACTCTGTGGTCCACATTTTTCATGTGGCTTGTATTATAGCCTTATATATTCTGTTGTATTTGTCTCTCCTAATGTGTTCCTTTCAAAGTAAACATATTACAATCTTTATAGTTCTTACAATTGAGAATAGGAGAAAGTGAAGGAAGATTTGGGCAAATAGGAATATATAGTGCAGACACTATAGTATTTTTCTAGCAAAGAAATTCATTAATTCAAGAAGTAATTGGCTTGTTTATCCAACTTCTAAATAGCAAGTTGATTTAAGCCAAGTTTCCAGGAAGCTCTTTAGTTTCACGATAAATTTACAAAATTTGTTCAGGTTGGATTTTCCTTTTCCAAATTTGGTAGCACCCTAGCTACAAGCTACTATTAGATTAAGGGTTAAGGTGTACAAATATGGTAGCAACCCAAGTTTTACGAGCGTAACGCCCTACAATGTTATTAGTTTTAATAATTAAATGTACAAGATAAATTTGCCTATTATTTCCCTTCTCTACTTTTTGTTCCCCAAAAAATACAACAGTAAATTGTTTTGAGTAAAAATCCATAACAGCGTTATTTAGCCGTTAGGGTTTTGCAGTGAAAATACGTTTTTAAAGTGTGCTATCTGAACCCCAAAAGTTCTCAATTCCACAACCAAAAATTTTTTAGATTAATAATTAAATGTACAAGATAAATTTTCCTATTATTTCCCTTCTCCCTTTCTGTTCCCCAAAAAATACAACAGTAAATTGTTTTGAGTAGAAATCCATACGATTTGGCCCTTAGCTTTGCAGTAAAGGTAAAGTGTGCTATCTGAATCCCAAAAGTTCTCAATTCCACAACCAAAATTTTTTGGGTATGTATAATTTACATAAAGAATAAGCTGATCAAGCACATATTTCTCCCTATGATTTGCTTAAATTGCTTATATTTTGTAAACCGGGGCAACTTAAATACCTTCTGTTCCAGAAAGTTTATAACAATATACTCCCTCCCCCACAACTGCTTCAAGCTCTTGTGCATTGCTTGGGATTAGAATCCAAGGCCTTGGTGGAGTGTACTGGTTTTGATTCTGGTTAGTTTTCGCCGTCAACTTGTATCCTCCGTGCCCTCAACCAGAGTTGGCCTTGGGTATGCCTCCTCACACCGATCACGGACTCCTTACACTCCTCTATCAGAACGGAATCGGAGGCCTTCAGGTCAACCACGGACGGCAAGTGGATCAACGTCAATCCTCTCCCCAACTGCCTCATCGTCAACGTTGCAGATCAACTTGAGGTCGCTCCCTTCCTGGCTGGGCGTCAGCTGTGCTTCACAGCGCCCCTGATATAAGTCATATTTTAATGTTTTGCACAATGGAATTGTTTTCAATATCTTAAAATTTTTGTAAATTTAAGACTCTAAAATTGTGATTTTTTTTTTCCATCTGGAGTTTTAACTTTTAAATCTTTAAAAAATGAAAAATAACTCCGTTTTTACCTATAAAATATTATGATGTCACTTATTCCAATAGAATTTTTTTTTTTTTTTTTTTTTTTTTTTTTTTTTTTTTTTTTTTTTTGAAAAGAGCCCAAAAATGAGTGTCAGGGGTGCAACTGTGATCGTATAGCTGACACCTTCAATCCCTCCCACTCCTCATCTCCTACATGTGTGTGTAAATATTCTGATAATGTATGTCACTACAAAAAATTTGACTTTCGGCGGTGACAAAGTCCAAAAGTCGTCACTAAAAGTGTTTCAGTAGCGACAAAAAGTTGCCACCAAGTCGCTATTTGCGAAACATTTGTCGCGGATATTTTGGCGCGACATTTTAATATCGCGCCGAAAGTTGACAATCGGTGGCGACAAAAGTCGCCGTTGAAAGTCACAATTTTTTTGAAAAAAAAATGTTTCAGCGGCGACAAAAGTCGCCACTGAAAGTCTCAAATTTTAAAAAAAAAAAAAATCTTTCGGCGGCGACAAACGTCGCCACTAAAGGTCTGATTTTTTTTTTTTTTAAAAAAATATTTCAACGGCGACAAAAGTCGCCCGAAAGTCAATTTTTGTTCTTTTTAAAAAATAAATGGCTATTTTTTTATATACTCTTGCAGCTAATGTGTAATTACCTTTTGATTCCTTTGTTTGAGGCAACATGCTATGTTCTTGTACGGCCGCTATCAAAAAATTTGTACAGACGAATCAACGGGGTTGTAGAGAATTGTTGTGCATTTGGAACTCGTGTGGATTATTGATTGGTGGGCGGGAGTTAAGGTGTTTAAGCGGTTCTGGTTTTCGACACGTAATTTTTTATTGCATTGTTGTTGCTGATAAATCTAGTTCTTTGGATACCGGGAAAAAGTCATATTTTCCTATTGCATTCTATGTCTTGTACTTTGCATGTTGAGTGAGTAGCGAAATTATGTACATGCCCACCCTAGTAAATGCGACTACAAACCCTTGAGAGTAATATATTCACATATTATATCTTATAGCTAAATTCGCAAAAATAATATGGGGATGATCTAGATATTAATTTGTTATATAATTATAAGTTTCTTTGGAGGGAATTAATTATCCAAATTGATGTTTGAGTTGAATAATTTGAACTTCCAAGCTGAACAAGGCTGCCCCGCGGCATTTGAATTATTTTATTCTTTTAAGACATGCAATTGATCAAAGGGAACATAATTGATTCCTTAATGGTTGATTTCAATGGTTGCATGTCTTATTCTCTCTATGTTGAAGTTTGTGGCGAGTCAATTATGAACTGCTATTGAATGAGTTATTCTCTAGCATTTTGAATAATCAAATCTTTCATTTTGAAATTTACGGGTGGCCCGCAGATCCAACTATTTGCTCATAGTGAAACCTTTCGGATGATGGGTAAGCTCTTTTTTCCATGTTTTGCATTTGTGTGTATTCGAAGGAAAAAATTGAATATTTACGTGCTCTTTGTGCCCAACGTTTGCTTGCACCTTATTTTCTTACTTTGTCTTGATATAGGTAAAGAGCATGCACTTGTCATCGCAATCATAGAAGTGATATTGATTGGCTTGTTGAATGGGTTTCAGCTCGGGTGAATGTCTTATTTGGCATGGCCTTTTAACGACTACAAACAATGCGGGCGCTTAGTATATTTAGCACATTTAGATGCATGGATAGCTTAATTCATTTATATTTCACGCTTACTTTTTACATGCATATTGTTGTACTCTAAGATGTAGTGCTATTTGATTAATATTTTTTGTTTCTCTTACATCTGTGTTGTTATATGTCCAACTATGATTTATCTTTTAACATCTTTCAACGGCGCCTGGTTGCCTTGGAAGCTCTCTCTTTGTGATGAAGAAATCATCAAAAATCTTTGCGGTATGTCTCTCATTGTAAAGTGGTCCTTCGCTTTCCAAAATGAAAAAATGGAATGGTTCTTGTTTTTCTTGAGGTCATGATCATTTAATCATTTGATCATGGATGTTCATGCAATTTGAAGTTGGGGTATGAGTGTGGGGATATATAATTGATGTATATGAACTCATTATCGTAGCAAGACCACTTGCTTTGGTTAAATTTATCACTTCCGGCCTACTTTTAAAGTTCTATGAATGCGGGTAATTGGTTGGTCTATGTGGTTTTCGAGTATCTTTTCGGAGAGAAGTTGGGCCAAGGATGAAAGCACATTAAAGGTATGACTTGTTAAAACATACTAAGCATATATTCTGCATGCATGTAAGAGATTCACATGTGCATGTTATGTAGATAGCTCATATCGTTAACTAAGGTCCAAGATTTAAACTTACGTAAAATTTCCCCTCTTCATTTGTGATCTTTTGTATTTGCGGTCGGGCCTCGAAAGACTAAAGGATTATCCTCTTCCGTTTTGGTTGGCTCTCTTTGTAGAGGGGACTCGCTTTACACAGGAAAAACTTTTAGTTGCTCAGGAATATGCAACCTCAAATGGATTGCATGTTCCTAGAAATGTGCTGATTCCTCGAACTAAAGTGAGTTCTTACCTTTCTAGTTCTTATTTTCACTCGCTTGCTTTGTCATTTACATACATTGGAAAGCCTTTTTGCAGAATCGGTCTAGCTAGCAACAAAGCGGGGCTCGTACACCACCGGATAAATTATTTATTCATCCGTATATTGTAATGGGAGGGGTTACGGCATTAGGTTTGCAAGAGTCTATAAAAAAAAAAGCCATTTTTTTTTTTTTTTTAAAAAAATTGACTTTCGTCACCCTTTGAAAGATTTTTTTAAAAAAATTCAGACCTTCGGTGGTGACTTTTGTCGCCATTTGAAAGATTTTTTTTTAAAAAAAATTGAGACTTTTTCAAAAAAATTGTGACTTTCAACGGCGACTTTTGTCGCCACGATTGTCAACTTTCGGCAAAAGTATCATGACAGTTGTTTTTGTGTGACTTGGTGGCGACTTTTTGTCGTGAAGCATTTTGGTGACGACTTTTGGACTTTCGGTGGCAACTTTTGTCGCCGCCGAAAGTCAAATTTTTTGTAGTGACATACATTATCGGAATATTTACACACATGTAGGAGATGAGGAGTGGGAGGGATTGAAGGTGTCGGCTATACGATCACGAGTTGCACCCCGCGACACTCATTTTTGGGCTCTTTTCAAAAAAAAAAAAATTCTATTGAAATAAGTGACATCATAATATTTTATAGGTAAAAAATGGAGTTATTTTTCATTTTTTAAAGATTTAAAAGTTAAAACTCCAGATGGAAAAAAAAATCACAATTTTAGAGTCTTAAATTTACAAAAAAATTTAAGATATTGAAAACAATTCCATTGTGCAAAACATTAAAAGATGACTTATATCGGGGCCCTGTGAAGCACAAGCGACGCCCGGCCCGGGGAGGAGCGACCTCAAGTTGATGCGCAACGTTGACGATGAGGCGGTTGGGGAGAGGATTGACGTTGATCCACTTGCCGTCGTCGTTGACACGAAGGCCTCCGATTCCGTTGTGATAGAGGAGTGTAAGGAGTCCGTGATCGGTGTGAGGAGGCATACCCAAGGCCAACTCTGGTTGAGGACACGGAGGATACAAGTTGACGGCGAAAACTTGCAAACCAGAATCAAAACTAGTATACCCCACCAAAATAATTAGGGAGGGGCGCTGTGTAGTTAGGGAGAGGATTGACATTGATCCACTTACCCTTAACACTTATGTAATCAACACACTATATAATGACATTTGCACCGTCCTCCATTTTACTTAACGAAATTACAAATTTAGGGTTGATCAACGACTAAGTAATGTTTCATTGCTTGTCAAAATATACAAAATAAATCAGAGTATGCAAAATGAGCCCTAACGTGGCAATATACAATCATCCAACGTATACCAGAAGATGGAAGCACTACTGCCAGGAGGAGTAGCCTAAGCTTCCGAAGTTTTCCCTGATGGACCTGGATGGGAATTTTCACCTGGAAAAATGTGGTAACCATCAATCCAACTCATTACGAATACTAATATGTGCTAGTGAGGTGCCATGTGGAACAATTTATATAACATAGTATTCTTTATATATATATATATATATATATATAAAATTTGCCAATATCCATATCATAAAAATTTCATATAAAAAATTATGTATCACAGTTTTCATTAACACATTTCCCAAGATACCTCCCACCAATCCAACCGAACCGCCTTATTTCCTCCGACTAGACCCATGGGCTAAGTTACATCCATTTTCTTGGTTACTCAAAAGCTCACTTGGTCATGTGATAGGACCGGCCAAAATCTTGAGCACATGTTCTAGACCATGGGTCTTTCCCCTCATTGAACTAGCGGGGTGTTGTACGCCCTCATTGAACTAGTGGGTCGGTCCTCATTGAACGAGATAGGACAATATAAAGCCAACCATCATGCATCAATGGAGGCCTCACCACGTGGTGGAATATATTACTTCATTTCCTCCCAATTCAACCCTTTCCATAATTATCATAATAAATATCATAGTATCCAAACTCTCAATTCTTATACATAAATAAATAAATATGTATAAATTCATAATTTAAATCATAAAGTTCTGCAAGGCAAATTATATTAAAAATACTCCTAATGAATTTACAAAATACTCACAAACAACATATCAATACACATAATAAATGGAAAGTGGTTACCTCTCATAGAAACTAATTATTATTACACTGCTCCTAATCCAAGAGCTCAAACACACGCCAAAAATAAATCTACCACAACCAATTTACTAATCATTAATAACTCTTCTAAAAATCTACATAATTAAAATTAAAAGTATACAAATTCTAAACAATAATATATTTGGAATGCTTGAAGTGCGTAAATTATGACGAGACTGGAAAAATTAAGGAGACTATTAATTCTCCTTTCGAATTTATTATTACTTAATAACTCCCCTTATTTATTCTCTTTTAATAATAATAATAATAGTTTCATCATCATCATCATCACTATCATTATTATTATTTACTTTATTATTATTATCATTATTATTCTACTATTTATTATTATTTTCATTATAATATAACACACACACCTAACCTAACACAAAACACACACACATATAAAGCTACGTAAACCGCTCATGCAAAACTCATGCACATACACTTTCCTCCCCAACCATTCACATGCACTCATACTATTCACTTACACAAAACTTATTACAATACATACTCTTACCATATATTTATGATTCACTATATATGTGTATATGCCCACTTTTACTTCAAAAGTCCCCTTTTTAATAATAATAATATTTATTATTATTTATTTATTTTATTACTTATCTCTTTCCCTAATAATAATATTTACTCAATCATTTTATTGTTGTTGTTATTATTATTATTTTACTAATTGTTTTTTTTTGTACAATTATTTTAAACTCTAAGAGATTATCCTAACACTTTAAATTAAAAGCCTATAAATACAAACCATAATGCAAATTATGTTTTTATGCATTTTATTTAATGTTTCTCTCAAAACATTTATATCTATATATGTTTATATATAGTTCACCCAATGATGAAACCTCAAGTATTTTGATATACCAATTTACTCCCTTTTCAATTCTTTATTACATCAGAGCCATATAATATGTATCAAGAGAAGCACTTACTTGATTAAAAGACCATAAGCCATTATCTTGACCTCTCACGGCTATACATATTTATATAGAGCTATACACGTTTTACCTTTTAATACTCACAGATCCTATATATACCAATATATGCTTGTTTTCTTCTTAAAAAAAAAACAACGTTTTGCATATACATATAAAAATATATATGCATGCAAAATTATGACAGTGAACTTTCATTTCTTCTTCTTTCCCAAAAAGTGATCATGCATGCAAGTACACATATAAATATTTACATAAGTTATTTATTAAATCAACATGTGGTGTTTTAAAGTTCTTTAATTTTACCACTACATCGTTGTACACTCATATGCAAGGTTGAAGCTATTAACTTCCACATGTAATATATATATATACACACACACAAAACTCCCTTTTTGCATGTATCAGCAAAGTTTTCTTCCTTTAAGTACTTATATATTCAGATGTGCAGTAGCTTAGTTTTAGCCTTTCCTTGCTTTAGTTTCTCTTATATACATCCAAAACAAGTTTTCCTTCGCTCCTTGTATATATATGGCATGCACATATAGTAAAATCTCTTTTAGGTACTGACATATTTTATACATCTACAAGCAGCAGCTACATGAACACAGATACATATATATATATATATACCATATTCATTTAACAGAGCACTACCTAACTAAAAGATGTCCAGAACTTATGTTGAAAACTTATGGGACTAGAAGAAAGAAAGCTAGAAGATTACCTCTTTTTTTTTTTTTTTTTATTACAAAATCAGCATGTGCATTGGCAAATTCAACATTCCGGTTTTCAAACATAACCAGGAATCAGACAATTGTTCTTAGAAGGTCATCATATATAACACCTCTTAGGTTCCGGCTATTATATTCCATCAAGGAACTAACTCTTATTCATAACTCTAAGGGAATATTTTATATTCAAGATCTTTCCCTAAGCTGATACAACAACCAACAACCTCAAAATACCCCAGATCAAATAGGTACTTATCCTTAAATATACCTCAAATAACGTGCTGATGACACTACGTCAATCATTATTATCAAAGTTTCTACTCTCAATCATTCTTTCCAAAGAGATATCATAAGATTAAAATCATTCCCTAGCAGCTAGTAACCTCCAGATACCTCATATACATTAGTGCCACATTCTATTGCCTTAAGTAATTCAATTCACTTGGTACCATATCCTAATACCTCAATTCATTCGGGTCGATTCACACATGTAAGAATCACTCAATTGTCAAGTTAGATCCTTAGATGCAATTCGGTTAATGGTAATCCCTCTGGATACCCAACAGAATTCTTAGGTTCGTCAACCTATTCCTGAAACCTTAACCATACCCAAATAACATGCTATAATCATAATTCATAGCTTCTAGCATTCTGACACATTATCCTTTATTATTAGCAAAACGATGACTCTTAGAACCTCAACATCAACTAGGCTGAGAAATCATATTTCCTCGACAACACCCTTATTACATACCATAATCATGATTTACAATTTATAGTCTAATCCTCAAATAACCCTAAACAACGATAATTATTAGATTCACAATCCAGAACATTGTTTGGACCGAGAAATCGTATTGCCTCAATAATGCCCAATATATAAACTAGGATCACAATTCTCATTCCTAGTCTAAACCTCGAAACATTCAGATGTCATTCTCATAACCAAAACACAATACACGAGGTTCTAATTCCTTTTCAATCTTCAATATCACAAGGGCCTATTCTAACATTATTCTTTCATCTAATCGACAACCCTCAATCATATCCAAAGAATTGCTCATAACACCACATCAATCAACACTTACAGGGTTCATACTTTCGAGTACTAAAACCTTCGTATAACCTTAATCACATTTCGATCTTATCATCAATCAATATTCATAGGATTCCTATTATCATGTATTGGAACCTTAGTACAACCTCATTCACATTTTGACTTAGGCACTATTTCAACTTAGATTAGATTCAAGCCTAGTCTCAATCATTTCCTTATTCAACCTAACATCCTCACAGCATCTCTATGGATCACCATATGTCATACCTCAAAGTACTAAGGACTTAAATCAGAAGAATCTTAAATTCTTATAATACATCCCAGGAGGTCACCCATCTTGAGATTTATCTTGCCTAAGCACATTTAACCTTAGAGTCCTAATAGGATCTAGACCATACTATACCAACTTCTTGGTATAACTACCCTATATATTCCCATAACACAAAGCAGGGATTTAATTATATCCTATCTCCCTATCAGAAGCCCTGGAATGTATTCTGCTACTTTATCTATCTCTAAAGCCTCAACCTTCAGTGGATCCACTTCTCCATTAAATTTCTCAGGATTATGCTGATTGACATCCTTCTAAACCTTATTGATAGCTTGGTCTTCAGGGTCGGGTTGTGATGATGCTTCATCCCTATTGCTCTTAACAGTTTCTTCATGATCAGTTGAGCCATCTGGCTCAGCTCTTGGTGATACCTCTATACTAGGCTCAAGTACGTCATTATTCATTGGCGTGGGAATACCTCCTTCCTCTCTTATCTTCTTTTGAAAATCCTCCTCAAACTATCGAAACCTTGCATCCATGACAGTCATTAATGTATCTTTGAATTGAGGTAAAAGAGTCTCGTTCTCTTCAGACATCGATGTATCGATGTAAAAGAGCTTCGTTCTCTTGAGACATCGGTGTCTCAGGAGCATTTGGAGGTGAATTAACGGCGGAATGAGTCCTCCGTGTATCTACCATTCTCCCCACCAAAGGATGAAACCTACCCTAATAAGTGAATGCTAAGGTAACACAACAAAACAACAAAACAGGGAAGGTATGGGTGAATATTGTATATTGCCACTAAATGTAATGCATGCATGAAGCATTATCGAGAATCATATGCTCTGATACCAAATTGTACCGTCCTCCATTTTACTTAACGAAATTACAAATTTAGGGTTGATCAACGACTAAGTAATGCTTCATTGCTTGCCAAAATATACAAAATAAATCAGAGTATGCAAATAAGCCCTGACGTGGCAATATACAATCATTCAACGTATACCAGAAGATGGAAGCACTACTGGCAGGAGGAGTAAAGCTTCCGAAGTTTTCCCTGATGCACCTGGACGGGAATTTTCACCTGGAAAAATGTGGTAACCATCAATCCAACTCATTACGAATACTAATATGTGCTAGTGAGGTGCCATGTGGAACAATTTATATAACATAGTATTCTTTATATATATATATATATATATAAAATTTGCCAATATCCACATCATAAAAATTTCATATCAACAATTATGTATCACGGTTTTCATTAACACATTTCCCAAGATACCTCCCACCAATCCAACCGAACCGTCTTATTTCCTCCGACTAGACCCATGGGCTAAGTTACATCCATTTTACCGGTTACTCAAAAGCTCACTAGTCATGTGATAGGAGCGGCCAAAATCTTGAGCACATGTCCCGGACCATGGGTCTTTCCCCTTCATTGAACTAGTGGGGTGTCGTACGCCCTCATTGAATAGTGGGCCAGTCCCTCATTGAACATATGGGACAATATAAAGCCAACCATAATGCATCAATGGAGGCCTCACCACGTGGTGGAATATATTACTTCATTTCCTCCCAATTCAACCCTTCCCATAATTATCATAATAAATATCATAGTATCAAAACTCTCAATTCTTATACATAAATAAATAAATATGTATAAATTCATAATTTAAATCATAAAGTTCCGCAAGGCAAATTATATTAAAAATACTCTGATGAATTCACAAAATACTCACAAACAACATATCAATACGAGAATAAGTAGAAAGTGGTTACCTCTCGCCGAAGCTAATTATTATTACGGTGCTCCTAATCCAAGAGCTCAAACACACGCCAAAAATAAATCTACCACAACCAATTTACTAATCATTAATAACTCTTCTAAAAATCTACATAATTAAAATTAAAAGTATACAAATTCTAAACAATAATATATTTGGAATGCTTGAAGTGGGTAAATTATGACGAGACTGGAAAAATTAAGGAGACTATTAATTCTCCTTTCGAATTTATTATTACTTAATAACTCCCCTTATTTATTCCCTTTTAATAATAATAATAATAATAATAATAATAATAGTTTCATCATCATCATCATCATCATCATTATCATTATCATTATTATTATTATTATTATTATTATTATTATTATTATTAAATTTATTATTATTATCATTATTATTCTACTATTTATTATTATTTTCATTATAATATAACACACACACCTAACCTAACACAAAACACACACACATATAAAGCTACGTAAACCGCTCATGCAAAACTCATGCACATACACTTTCCTCCCCAACCACTCACATGCACTCATACTATTCACTTGCATAAAACTTATTAGAATACATACTCTTACCATATATTTATGATTCACTATATATGTGTATATGCCCACTTTTACTTCAAAAGTCCCCTTTTTAATAAGGGTTAAAGTGCATCCAACACAATAAACTATTAGCTCAGGAGCGTCAAAGCCACAATTAACTATTAAGTGGATCGCTCGACAACAAACTTTTAAAAGGATTGCCTGCAAAGCACAATAAACTTTTAAAAAGGAGCGCGCAGCACAACGCCGTTAATAAAAAGTTAACGCCGCTAGCAAAAAGTTAACGTCCGTTATCTAAGGAGCGCCCAGCACAACAAACTATTATTCTAAGAGCACCCAGCACAAAATTATAAATTTTACTAAATTAAATAATTTTTTCTCAATTGTCATTATTCAAAACTACTTGTATAAATATCTATGGACAAAAATTACTCATTCTTCAATTTTGTCAAAATTATAATTTGCTAAAATAAACAAAAGTTTTGATTAAAAATATAATTATATGATCTAAATGAAACTCAAGGTGTTTTATAGTTTATTATATATGTTAAACACAAAAAAAATATGATTTATTTTTATTTTAGAAGAAATTTATGTGAGTTAAAAAATTCATTTAATGTTAATAAAATTTAAAAAATCTAAAAAATCTAAAAAATCATTTTTTATTAAATGAATTTTTTAACTCACATAAATTTCTTCTAAAATAAAAATAAATCATATTTTTTGTTTTTTTTTTTAACATATATAATAAACTATAAAACACCTTGAGTTTCATTTAAATCATATAATTATATTTTTTAATAAAATTTTTTGTTTATTTTAGCAAATTATAATTTTGACAAAATTGAAGAATGAGTAATTTTTGTCCATAGATATTTATACAAGTCGTTTTGAATAATGACAATTGAGAAAAAAATTATTTAATTTAGTAAAATTTATAATTTTGTCTTCAGGCATCTTGAAATAATAGTTTGTTGTTCGGGCGCTCTTGGAATAATAGTTTGTTGTCTTTGGACGCTCCTTAGATAACTGACTTTAACTTTTTGCTAACGGCGTTAACTTTTTGTTGACGGCATTGTCCGGGCGCTCCTTTTTAAAATTTTATTGTCTTTGGGTGGTCGCTTAATAGTTAATTGTCTTGGGACGCTCATGAGCCAATAGTTTATTGTCTTTGGGCCGGACGCACCTTAACCCTTTTAATAATAATAATAATATTTATTATTATTTATTTATTTTATTACTTATCTCCTTCCCTAATAATAATATTTACTCAATCATTTTATTGTTGTTGTTTTTATTATTATTTTACTATTTTTTTTTTGTACAATTATTTTAAACTCTAGGAGATTATCCTAACACTTTAAATTAAAAGCCTATAAATACAAACCATAATGCAAATTATGTTTTTATGCATTTTATTTAATGTTTCTCTCAAAACATTTATATCTATATATGTTTATATATAGTTCACCCAATGATGAAACCTCAAGTATTTTGATATACCAATTTACTCCCTTTTCAATTCTTTATTACATCAGAGCCATATAATATGTATCAAGAGAAGCACTTACTTGATTAAAAGACCATAAGCCATTATCTTGACCTCTCACGGCTATACATATTTATATAGAGCTATACACGTTTACCTTTTAATACTCACAGATCCTATATATACCAATATATGCTTGTTTTCTTCTTTAAAAAAAACAACGTTTTGCATATACATATAAAAATATATATGCATGCAAAATTATGACAGTGAACTTTCATTTCTTCTTCTTTCCCAACGCAGTGATCATGCATGCAAGTACACATATAAATATTTACATAAGTTATTTATTAAATCAACATGTGGTGTTTTAAAGTTCTTTAATTTTACCACTACATCGTTGTACACTCATATGCAAGGTTGAAGCTATTATCTTCCACATGTAATATATATATATATACACACACACAAAACTCCCTTTTTGCATGTATCAGCAAAGTTTTCTTCCTTTAAGTACTTATATATTCAGATGTGCAGTAGCTTAGTTTTAGCCTTTCCTTGCTTTAGTTTCTCTTATATACATCCAAAACAAGTTTTCCTTCGCTCCTTGTATATATATGACGTGCACATATAGTAAAATCTCTTTTAGGTACTGATATATTTTATACATCTATAAGCAGCAGCTACATGAACACACACACACACACACATATATATATATATATATATTTATATCTATACCATATTCATTTAACAGAGCACTACCCAACTAAAAGATGTCCAAGACTTATGTTGAAAACTTATGGGACTAGAAGAAAGAAAGCTAGAAGATTACCTCTTTTTTTTTTTTTTTTTTTTTTTAGCACGTTGAGTTCTCGTTGAAGCTAACACTCCCTTTTTCGGGGCAAAAACACAGAGGAGTATTGAGCCAGTATACTCATGTTTCAGTCTCAGCTCAGCGTTTCAGTCTCAGCTCTCCCTCTCCCACGCTCTCATTCTCGGCATTCCTCCCTCTCTCACTCTCGGACTGAATAAAAGAGTATGAAAGGAAGAATGCTAAAGAAGTATAATTTATATACTGAACCAGAGGCCCGGTCCGAGAAGCAGGACGTTGGTCACACGAGAAATATGCAACGGTCCAAGAAGAAAGACGTGTACAGGGAAGTGTGATCTTTGTGGGTCTCGAAAAGTATGGGGGTATGATTTTGCTGACGTGGGAGGTGTGGGTTTCTTTGGTTGCTTGGCGATCTGGTGTTATCTCTATTTACGTAAAAATCATTTGGTCCTCTCCTTGCTTTACGATGGCGTCTTAAATGGAAAAGATGAGTTTAATGAATAAATAAGGAAATAGTTTGGGGTTGCATTGGTTTGGGCTGGTTTTTTTAGATTGTTGGGCTGATAGAATGTAATATGTGTATTATTAATGTTTAGTTGAATTAGTGATTGTGTGTGTGTGTGAACGTGGCTACAGCAAAAGGGAGATTGAAAATTCTGGATTAATTAGTGTCATTAGGCCCAATTGAGCCATCAAGTTCTGCACGCATGGGCTGAAAGGAGGCGAAAAATGTTGATGACTAATGGGCTTTGAATTTTCCCACATTTGTTTGCACGTTTGGGTAGTAAGGTTACCATTTTGTCCCTTTTTAATTAATACTTGATTATCAAATAAATTTCTGAAATAAATCCTTAATCCCATATAAGAATTTTCTTTCTTAATTAATTCTTCCTAAGCCAAAAATATAAATTCTATAATTTTTAGGCATAAATTATTTCTTACTTGAATTACCCCTTTTTCCCCAAAATCAATTATTTATGGGCAAAATAAGCCCAAACTTTAAATAATTATTCTAAACCAAAATTTCATATTTAATTTCCATAAAATACTCCAATTTCAAATTCCAAAAATTTGGGATGTTACAACATTTCTTTTTAATTTCAAAATAATTTTAACTACTAATCTCATAAACTATAAGTTTTTAATAATGATGGTTATATTTTATAATTAATAAAAACAAAAATGGATTCTTAAGTCGTATTCTGAAAAATTCAACACTAAAATGATTTTCTTAATCCCCGACAATATTGGTAAAAAAAAAAAAAATCACCTACAGTAATTTATAAATAGAATTAGTAATAAAATTTATTTCTTATAAAAAGGATCAGTACGTAATAAAATTATTTTTTTTGCCATTCAGTAATAAAATTGATTTTAATATTTTATATTGTTGTGTAATGTATGTAATAATGCTTCCTCATGAAAATAGTTCCGTTCGCGCCAAAAATAATAAATAAAAATAGTTTTGTTCAAGGTTATGGAACCGGACGGACCGGCCGGTTGAGACCGGAAACCGATGAACCGGCCGGAAAGCGGTCGAGTTAGGGGTAGTCGAGTTGACCGGGAGCTAACTCGGTCAACTCGGCTGAATTGGGTGAGTTGGCCGAGTCAGAGTAAAGATTAGCTTTTTTTAAAAAAAATTGACTAATCGGAGCAATGATCTGTGGAGGGAAGGAGAATGAGAAGAAGGGCAGAGAAAGAGCCAAATCTTGAAGATCATGAAGAGAGGGAGAGAGAGAGAGAGATTTGAAAACTTCGTAGACCACAAAGCTCCATGAACAGCTAAAAATTCCTAACCTTCTTACCAATCACAGTGAATGTGAGAGAGCCACAAGACAAAACCTTAAAAAAAAGACAATCCAGAGAGTGAAGGAGGAGCCGATGAAAAGTCGAAACTGAAATAGAGAGAGAGTGAACGATCTCATCACCCCGCGAGGACTCCAGCAAATGACGAAGTTAAGAGATCAAAGACGTTGACCTCAAAAAATGGCTAGAAACAGTTATCCTTGCTGAGTTAGAATCGTCATTGCATAATGCTAGCCTACAAGAAGGGCATCAAAACAAATGACTTCCACTTCTAAAGCACTTAAACTACAGGGGCTAGCAGAGAAAGGGCAATGTATAGCGGTCAATGATATCTGACACGCTTATCAACAAAAGAAAAACACACAAAGCCATCAAATAAATACACTAGGGAAAGAGAATTGAATGAAAAAGCATTTCTATGAAAATCTAACTACAAAAAAGAATACAAACTTACCATGCCGATTTTATCCAGCAACACAGATGATTTACATGAATTAGATTTTTTTAGGTAATTTTGAATCACTCATCAGTCATGCAAATGTGTAATTATATATAATTTGCATGGCAGAAGTGTGTTACCTATTCATGTTCTTATATTCAGCAGAGGAAAAACATAATATGACACAAATCAAGAACATAATGTAATTGGTTGAAAATTTCTAGTTAACTTGTCAAAATGTGTAGTAACCTCTCCAATCATGAGCATAGATGAAGAATTCCTTTTCAGGTCTGCCTGGCCAAAAGTTATTTAGAATCTTTAGAAAGATATTGGCATGTACTATTATATCTAGTTTCTCTATGGTCTGTAATGGCATAGGGAATAGTAGTGGTGATCAAAATGAAGCAAGAGTAAACAAAACAAAATGGCGAATAGAAATTTATATTAAACCAAGGATTATATTCCTAAAACACACACTCTTCAATGATATGCGTCACTCAAGAAGGAGATTAGTCATGCAATTGGATTACAAAAACTAAAAGCTAAGTGAGCATTTTAAAATCATCGTCTAAAAATAATTGATAGTAACCACCAGTAATTACCTTTAGCTGGAAGAAATTGTTTTCCATCTGCGTGACAAAATTTTCTAATTGAGACTTTATTCTTTCCCTTTGAAATCATGAACCAACACAGTCTTCTTGTTTGACAACTAGAAGAATGAAAGCCACATGCCTAACTCTAAAGTAAGATGAATATAAAAGGATTAACAGCAAAAACAAAAAAGAATTGAAGTGAAGCTTGACCTCTGAGATTCTGAAGAATGGAGGAAAGACTGAAGCATTTTTTTAGGAGATAGATGATGGATGCCCTTCTTCTTCAGCTACTTTCAACAAAAATAGAAATTTGAAATGGGGGCAAAAGAAAAAAAATACAATTTTGAATTTAGATTGGGTTGGGAAACGTGAAGGAGTTAAAGTGAGATGATATGTCTGACTTGTTTTTTCAACGACTCCTACACACCTCACTTCTTCACTTCCTCCGACACACTCAGCATATGTTGTAAAAACTAGGTTGGGACGAGTGCTAGTCTTGGGAAGTGTTGGACTTGAAATCTCATTTTCATCTCATTTTAAAATATGTTGTTTTTTCAAGGACGCGTACTGTTAGTCCTTGGTGCACCATGGTTAATCTCGAGCTTACTTGATATTCGTGGAATTCGTTCTCACGCTTGTTTTTTCATGGGTCTTGTACCTGCGCTTGTTTTGTGGCCTCGTGTTGCACTTGTTTGGTTACTTACCCTTGTGGAGTGCGTGTCCACGCTTGTTTTCATGGCCTTAAGCTACGCTTGTTTAGTTACCCTCGTGGACTGTGTGTCCCCACTTGTCATCCGTTTTGTAGAAGTCCTACGTTTAGACGAGTTTTGAGATTTACTGTTTTAAACCGCTTTTGTTAAACAAAATGATTTATTACGTATTTCAAATTATTTGATTCACGATCCTACTACATCATTGCCAGTGACCACTACTCCACCATCGCCACGAATAGAGCTTGAACAGATCTTATCGTGGCGGCCAAGACTCATCAGAAGGATAGGATCTCTTAAGAGACAAAGAAGTGGTAGATCTAGACCAACAACTAACGAATGAGGACGCGACCGCGGTTCTGATAACAACAATTGACAAATCTATAGACCTAAAATTCAAGCTCATCTTCGAAAACGCAGAACAAATCTCAGCCCAAATTCAAGCTCACCTTTGGTTCCATTTCCAATGCCAGCAAGGAGGCTAGTGCCATCACCAAGCACAACGTTAGACTCAAAGACTAAGAACTCGTCATGCTGGAAGCCCAAAAACACCTTCCAAGACTTGAGCACGTCGAATCCATTTTTGAGCACTGTAATCGTGGACTCGAAATGGTACAGCTGCTGCTTGGGATCATAGACATTGGGCAGCAACCATGTGCCGCCGATGTAGGCGTAGCACACGAGTATACCGTTGTAGGAGGTGGCGGTTTGGGCATGAGAAATCAAAGGCAGTGCGAAGAAGATGAGGAAGACGGAATGCTGAAACAAATGAAGTGAGAAAGAAAACAAAAATGAAAAGAATGTCTGCAACACTTTTTGATCCATTCAATTGACGACATTACACATAAAGCCTCCACAGAATTACAAAAATGTCACCGCTTTTTTTGCTTCTCTTTTAGAAAAAAGGTCATTTTTATGGACGCCATTTCCACTTTTTTTAGTGGTGTAAGTACCACCCTCCTACGTAAGGCTGGCGTGGTATTCTGGGGGAGCATCCATAAAAACCATGATTGACGTGGATTTTCACGATGACATCTTGGAGATGTTTTCACTCCGCCACCGAGAAAGCACACTAGCCAAGCTGCACAACGTCATCGCATAGGAGTAGGGACATTACCCGCAGGCCACTTGTAGGGTGTCACGCTACATTAATATATTAGGTTTCTTAATAAACTTAGAAGCATATGTAAATATCCTGGGTGAAGCGGGGGTTCTGACTGTTTATTTTGGAACCCGCGCTGAGCTAGCGCAGATCATGAACGATCTGCATAAAACCATAAAGAGATCACAGTTGAAAATGCCGACTAACTATCAGTCAATGCTCGGCTAAACTCGCTCTACCGTCACTGGTCGTGGAGAAGCACTTGGGTTAAATTGTAAAGATGTTGGGGATGCGTGAAATTTAGTTGGGGTCACTAAATTTTGTACTTAATGTGAGCTATGGAGAAAATCGATTTTGGTATGACGTGATTGATTGTTTCTATGTTGCATAGGAGCTTGGAGAAAATGGATTTTGGTATCACGTGAATTGTTGTTTCTAATTGAAAAAAAAAAAAAAAGATAACAGTTTGTTTGAATGATACAAAATGAAAACTATAACAAATTTAAAATGTGACAATGCAAAAATAAATAGATGATAACTTTTTTTTCTTTACATTTTGTTTTGCTTTGCTTCTATTTTTGTTTTTCCTTTTGTTTCATATTTGTAATATCCTGAATTTTAGGTCCTAGAGATTTGAGATTTAGCTTGTGATAGGATTTTCATACAAATCATTGTATAAAATGAATTAGTATCATATTATTAGAATATATGAAATTTTCATTAAATCCATGATAAATGATATTTGTTCTAATCTAATTGGCTAATAAAAGATCATTATTGTGCCTAAAAAGAAGAGGCATAAGAAGATAATGGAGAATTTAAGATCATATACACAATGAAAAATAGGAAGATTATCAACAAAAATATCTTTGCCTTTGAAAATGACCTATGCACACGAATTCAAAAGAGATAAAAAAAAAGGTATGAAATATCCCAAGACTCATGAAAGTGATGCATGGCTAGAAGAGAAGAATGAAGACAAAGCAAGTTACATCAAGTTGGAGATAAGAACCATGTAGAAAATCCTAGAAAGACAAGTGTCATGATATGAGGATATTTAGATTTTCATGATTAATGGACCTAGAACAAGATGTCTTTTATCCACTTATAATTAATATAAGTTGGAAAACATAATTATCTCCCAAAAAGGCCGATGAAAAATTTCGAAATTTGAATTGGTCAAGGCAAGGGGAAGAAAATAGATTTATCACATGATTAATAAGAAGACACCTAGAACAAGGCCACTTGTCTTCATATAAATTAAAGATTAGTTGAAGGGGACACATGTATACCTTCATCTACTAAAGAATTAAAGAGAAGGACACATGGAAAGGTAAGCAATTAAAGAGGTGGACACCTAAGATTACCAAGTGTCAATATAATATTTAAAGAAGATTAGTTGAGGACACTTGTACACATTTGATTAATTATATGAAACACCTAATCATCTTCTTCATTAAACAAAGAATTACAACCACAAATGGGCATATAATTAAAAGATATTTTGTGCCAAGGGATGACACATGGCGTGACATGGAAAGGAGGAGGAGAAAAATCTGATTTTCTCTAGAAAAATGGAGAAGAACCTAGAGATATCAAGAGGCAAATAGTAAGGGGAAATTAGTAAAATCACAAGGAGATATTTTTGGTGCCCATACCTCTATATAAAGAGAACTTACCCCTCATTTGGCACCAAGAGGGCACCACACACACACACACATAGGGATCCGGATTCTTTCAGAATCCCTCCCTTTAGTATCCCTTAGCATTTGTGCATCCTGACTGTCCAATATTTAATCCAAGAGTCCAGAGAGAGCCACGTCATCTTTTTCAAATTACCTCGTGAGGTAAAAATTACCACATGAGGTAGAAATATAATTTTAAAAAGTAGATGATGTGGCTCTCTGGACCCTTGGATTAAATATTGGATGGTCAGGATGTATGGATCGAGGATGCGAGGGAGGATTCTTAGAGAATCCACTTCTCCACACATAGGTAAGAAGAAGAGAGTAGTGAGCTTGAGAAATAGAGCCAAGAAGGAGTACAAGAAGAATTACAAAGGAAATTGAGGTAAGGAAGTTGTGAAAATTATTCTACTTCCTTTAAATTCATATGGTTATGTTTGAGATCATCGTTTTTTTTTTTTTTTTTTTTTGTTACAATTTGAGATCATAGTTAATACCTTTACATGATATTATTGAAGCCCAAGTCACTTGTTAGACCTGGCTGTCAGGGGGTGAATTGGGTGTCTGATAAAAACTTTTCAGCTTTGAAAATCTTTTCGCAACTTACTGAAAGTAGTTTGTATGATAGCAATGATTTAGAAAGCGATAAACAGTCATTCAAATATATATACTGGGAATATAAGAGATAAGGGAAGAGAATATGCAAACAGAGATTTATACTGGTTTGGCCAATCCTTGACCTACGTCCAGTCCCCAAGCTTCACTTGAGATTTTCAATCCACTATCTCCTTGTTTAACCGGGCACAAGAGAAAAGCCTTTACAACCTCACAAGTTTAGTCGGGCACTTGTGCAGCCTTTACTATCTCTTACTGAGATACTCCCCCTTACACACTGTAAGGATACAATTACACACTCTGTAAACAAAGGATGATCCTTTCACTCTCGAACTCACTCCCCCTTATAAGTTGTAACTGTACACCCACACTCAAAGGTTCCACAACCTTGAGACTTGATCACTAAACAAATAATCAAATAAGTGTTTAGACTCTCTCATAGAGTAGATGAATAATAATCACTGAAGTACATAATCGATAATCACACTCTGTACTGAAAAACTACATAACCATTGTGAAACAGAGAGTATATGAGTTGAGCGTTGGATTCATAATGTTGGCATTTCAACAGTGTAAGCTCTTGTCTCTAACCACTTCTATCTTGAAGGCTTCTCCTTTTATAGTTGATGTAGAGTATTCGACCATTTGAGCAATTCTTCGCATTTCGCATATGACCGTTGGAAGAAATAAATATAGTCGTTGGAGCTTTTGATGTCATCATCTGCTTTTTGGTAATTTGATCTTAATCCTTTGTTTGATCATCTGAAACTTGCTAACAAAAATGATTAATAGTATTGAGAAGTATAGCAAGTAGAAATCAATTGATAATAGTCATTTCTGAAATGTGCAGCAACCCTCATCTTCATTTTACAGATTTTGATTTCTTTCAAGTTTGATGTTATCTCAAACTTTAATCACCTAAAACTTATACACAAATGATATAAATGATGTTAAGAAGTAGTATAAGGTCTTTTGGAATTCATCTGGATGTTCTTGATGAGAATCCACGATTTCGAACCGGTGATTTGTAATCGGAGAAACATTGCCTCGAGTTAAAACAAATTCTGACTCGAGTCAATCCATCGTTTAAAACTGAGAAGATTGATCACAACAATGTTTAATTAACTCGAGGCAGCAAAATCCTTGGCTCGAGTCTGGAGTACTTTGAATATGCAGAAATGAAGTCTGAAAAATATTGACTCAAGGCATACATATCCTTGGCTCAAGTCTATGCCCAAACTCGAGGCCATTACTTATAGGCTTGATGAGGGCCTTCTGTACATTAGCCTTGGGTTGCACAATCAAAAATTAACTAAAGATTACGTATAGGCAAACTTATGAATATTCTCTCTTCTCAAGGAATCTTTTATTGATTTCTAAATAATCTAAATGGCATGCAAATATAATAAAACAATAGAAAATTGGTTTTAGATTTTGTTGAAAATAGGTAAGTGCAAGAGTTAATTAAAATCTTAAAGCCAATATTTTTTGTCTTTTCTGTAGAAAATGAAATGGTTAATAGAATATGAATGAAGTGAATTTTATCGAGAAATTGGTTAAATACTATCCTTGCTCACTAAATGATATGAGAGTTTGAAAGCCATCAAGTCTTACTTAAAAACCTCAAGTAATTATATTGGGTCTAACATTCCAAATCAATAACTACTCCTACGATGTGTGAAATGGATTGAATTAATGCAAATGCTTCCTCCAAATCAATGATACAATCTAGAATTCACATAGTAAGACTAATCTTGTTAAATTAATAGGAAATTCATAACTATATCACAATAATTCCAATCCAAACACAATATAACCAATCTTAGTTCTAGAGTCCAAATAACTCACAACAAAATTGTACTGAAATTACTTTAGAACCTAGCTAAGAATTTAAATAACAATAGGAAATTCATAAAGTAACTAAGAAAAATAACTCCTAACTCAAGTCAAATCCCCAATCTTCAAGAATTGAAAGCTTGGCCATTCATTGGAGCTTCAGTAGCATAGATAGCAATTTGTTTGGAGCTCTGAAAATCCATGGAAACTGAGCAAGTCAGAAAATGACAAACCACCAGAAAATCAAAGAACTTCGTCGGAGGATCAAGGAATCAACGAAAATCACTAAGAACAACTAAAAGAGTAAGGTGTGGTGTTTGAGTGAGGAAGGGACTGTGATAATGGAGGAATTCCGACTGTGAAGAATGGAAAAGCTCTGGCAACAGTGGGGGTGGTGAAAACTGAGCTGACAGTGGTGATTTTTGGCATTATGGTGTTGGTTCTTTATTTCTCATTCGAAACTCTGTCCAACGCATCTCTGGTTTGTTCTTGAGGCAGAAAGTCCACGGCGCACTTCAGCAACTCAAGGTTTGTTTTGCTCTGAGCTTCAAACTGAGCACTCGCCGGCAACGGAAAGAATGGGAAAAATGAGTGAAGGTCGTGGGCGAGGATGGAAGAAGTGAGGGTGATGAGAGCGTGCGGGGGAAGAGGAAGGTGGATGTGTTGAAGAAGAAGAAGCCTTTCGATCTCTTCTTATCTGCGTTGTTCTTTGCTTTTCCACCCGATTTTGGAAAGAAGGTCCGAAACATAACCTATTAAAATGAAATTTTCAAAAGTTTCTGGAGGGAGTATATTAAAATATTTGAGAACCATTTGGGGTTAAAATGTGATTTCAAAACGTCTGGGTTCTTGTATGTAAGTTTTCCTGGTCCCTCTCTAGTCTCTACACAGATTTGCAGTTTCTAGAAATTCTGGGGAATGTGCTGCAATTGTCACTATTTCTAAAAATATTAATTCTAAAACCAATTGACATTTTCCAAATTCTCCCATTTTGTTCAAAACACCTACAATGCAAAATTAAGTATAAGGTAGCATCAAAGGTATAAGAAATCATTTATGTGAATAATTAACATATTATGACTATTTTGCCCACAATTAATTATATTTAATTCAATACAAATGTCCATAACTCAAATTAATGTTTAATTATACAATAATGGCTTATGAAGTGCTTTAAATTCCCCAAATTAATCATAAAAAATCATATAAAAATATGATTTAATGAAGGCTATGGTTTCAAGACGTCTTCTTATTCCCCTATATATAATCGTTGATTGGAAAAGGAATTGAAAGAATTTTAACTTTCGTCGGTATTAGAGCTTAGGAAGAAAGAACTAAAAATTTTGAATTTTATCATAAGGGGATAAGACGAATTTTTTTATATAAACAATAACAATATTTAAGCACACAACATTTGAGCTCAATAATATCAATTAATTCAAGTCTCTCGTGGAATTATATGAAACTTAAATATTATTGAGTATATTTTTAAGAGAAAACAATATGATTTTTTTTCCATTAGTGTCAAAACTAGTCATCGTTTTCTCCTTTGGATTATATAAAAAAATGAGTTGGAATAAAAAGTTAAAAACACAGCAGTATGGACGTGGAATAAAAGTGAATGAAATATTACCCCTGACGTACATTAATCTTGGCATGTTTGGCATAGCATCAAATCAAGTGAAAAGCTCAGTGGCTAATGGACTTCAGGCAAAAAAGCTACTTCTAGGAAAATCTTGGTGTTTGGGAAAGCATCAATGGCTAATAGGCTTAAGGGGAAAATGCTACTTCTGGGAAAGGCCAACACTTTGAGCTTATGCAAAAAGAGTCACTTCTGTTACCGCTTTAACAAGCAGAAATCACATCTACAATCTGACTTTTAGAAAAAAAAAAATCCATCTGAAAAAACCCATATGGAGAAGAGTCACTTCTGCCACCGTTATCCCAAACATGCACTAAAATGGAGGAAAATTATGTTACAAAAAATGGAGGAAAATCATATCATAAAAGATGGACGAAAATTAAAAGCAATAGTGCTTGAAAGTTACTGTTTTAAAAGGGGAAAAAAAAAGGGAAGTACAAGTGGCCATAAAATGACTTGCATGGGAGTTTGGTGGCAAGGATGAAAATAAGTCAGGTTTGAATAAGACTTACAGCCCAAAAATGCAAGACTACCAAGACTCTTTATTTACATATTGGGAAGTACAAGTGGCCATAAAATGACTTGCATGGGAGTTTGGTGGCAAGGATGAAAATAAGTCAGGTTTGAATAAGACTTACAGCCCAAAATGCAAGACTACCAAGACTCTTTATTTACATATTCATATATAGGACTATATATATATATATATATATATATATATATATATATAATATCCCTCTTGTCCTAATTATAAGTGGCCATAAAATGACTTTCATAAAAATAATATTGAAACATCTATCGTTTGAATTGTATTCGACTATTAAACATCAAGTAATAATGAACTACTATCTAGATCGTTTCAAATATTATTCGACTATTAATTACTCCATGCATGCAGGCCAAGGCTATGAGGTCAGATATGTATTTGTCATCGTTGCAATTGGCATAAACAGTCAAATGAGCTCTGATGACTCGGAAAAGTACGTTCAAATAAATTAAGACCAAACTCCTCCTTAAAACTTACCTCATATATTATATATTATAAATCACTAGCTTTTACCTAGCCATCAACAATGCATCTCGTCATTAGTATCAATTGTTTCCGATCAAATAAATTTTCCCTCTCCTTTCACAGACTTCGACTTAGCTTCATTTCTTTTTCAATTCTTGAAAAGGGCGCCAAAAAAGAAAGTATACACCCGAATCTTGGCATGTTTAGTTTGATGCTTTAACTACCCCACACATAATTCCGCTCATTTAGCATTCACTGATAAATTGTGTCCCTCAAGAAAGTAAGAAAGAAGTTATTATTACTTCTTTATATTAAGTTATCACCTTTTAATGGACATTAATAAATGGACTAATCCTGTCTCCTTTTGTTTTTCCCATTTTTCTTGTATTCTTCTCTTTTTTGGGGTTTCGAACCTTCAAATTAAAATTTAAGCTGATGTTTTTAATATTTGATGAATTCTATTGAAATTTGAAAATAAATTTTAGGAGTAAAATATTGTCATTGTAACCCCACAGTGAGCTTTTTTGGCGGATAGAGGGATTCCCTTATAATAACTACCATATATCATTTAATTACTATTTATTAACATGCATCAGAGTTTTATTAAAGGCGGTTGGATTTCAAATAATATTTGGTATAATTAAAAGTAAGTAACAAAATATAGTAAGGGTTAAATATACTGATCATCCACTAGTGCCTCTGAGGCCAAAAGAATATACAGTTATCCACTATCAAAACAAAATATATAACAAAATAGTCTACCATCGCCACCACCGACTCCAACTACTCCTGCACCGCAGTCTTACCCTAATCTCCAAAATCCGCCCTCAAAGAACTTCTAGAGGCTCTACAAAAATCTAGGATTCATAAATGAATCCCAGAATAACCATTAATCTCATATGTAATGCATAAACAGTGTATGTATGTAACCATAATCAAGAAAACACCAAATAATAGCATTCAGTAACAAACGCGCAGTAACACAAATACAACATACCAAGTATACTGTGTTAATTGCGGAAGGACTACGTGTCTTAGAAACAAACACAGGATTGCTCAACAAAGAAAGCCCAGGATCCACAGCGCTAGGACAGACACAGTAGTCGGGCTTCGAACCCAGACTACACTGAATGCATACAAACGCATGTCCCTTTTCAAGAGACACGGGTCCACAATCATGGAAAATACAAACATACAAAGTAACACAGAACACATGAGGATTAAGGTTACTACCTGGTAGTTGTCTACACGTGTCTGAAAAATTTTCTCCAAGTGCACGAAAAATCAAAGCCCTAAAATAATCAAAATATAAATATAAATAGGGAAAATTCCGTTAAAATACCTTTTAAATTTGTAAAACCCCCAGAAGTCTTCTGAATTTGTAAAAAGACTGAGAGGTACAAAGGACCTATGAGGGATATGCAAATTTGGGTGAAATTACCCTTTTACCCTTAGTTTTAAATAAATAAATAAAAAAGATCCCCTCCACCCCCCACCGGCCACCACCATCGGCCGCCACCACCACCACCACCACCACCGGTGGCGGGCAATGGTGGTGGGCTGTGTGGTCGCCGGTGGTCGCGGTGGTGGTGGCGGCCGGCGGCGGCGGTGGCCTGCGGGGGTGGAGGGGATTTCATTTCATTTTATTTATTTATTTAAAACTAAGGGTAAAATGGTAATTTCACCTGAATTTGCATATCCCTCATAGGTCCTTTGTACTTCTCAGTCTTTTTACAAATTCAAAAGACTTCGGGGGTTTTTGCAAATTCAAAAGGTATTTTAATGAAATTTTCCCATATAAATAACTCCTCTTTATTTATCTACTGATTTAAAAATAAGCCTTTCCAATCATCCAAAAAAAATCTCTAAGTCCCTAAAATCCTATTCTAAACACGTTGGAAGCAGTAGACACATCAACAAAGAATTAGTTTCTCACGTCCTAAGGTTGGCCAAAATCATCCTCTAAAATTACTCAACCTATCTTCCATTTTCATCAACCAATTCTTCTTGTATCATGACAATCATTCTACTTAGGCTTTAAATCTTGAGTTTGATCCTTCATTTATCCACTTTGTTAATTGATCAGACCTTTTTACATGAACAAAACGCAGGGCTCCATCACCTCCAATTGACAACTATGAAATCATAAAGTAATTAAAACAGTAACTTACTTGGTCTCAATATATCTTTGATTAGAAACTCAGTCCTTCACGTTTTCCTCCTCTTTCTTCGTCCTTAATCCTTCACGCAGCAAGGGAAGAGCTTTCATCAACAAAGTTCAACTCCCAAGATCAAAGATAGAAGAAGGTGGAAATAAATACCCAAATACCTTACCTTCTACTAGGATGTTTATTAGAGCTCTCTCAGAACCCTTTTCGCTATCTTTCTTCTTCTCTTCTTCTCCAAATTCGTCCTGGCAAAGAAAATGGGTGAAGGTGAGCCCTTTAAATAGATCTCCAAGGTCGGTTCTAGTCCCAACTGGCATCTAGATTTCTCTTTACCATTCTAGAGGGGGGAAAAATCTGATTTCCACTACTCACTTGGCCGGCGCTTCTAAGGAAATTTGGGAAGAAAAATATTTTCTGATTTCTCTGGTTCCTCATGTCCGACGTTCTAAGGAAAATTTGGGAAGAGAGAAGAAATATTTCTTATTCCACTCTCTCTCTCCTTCTTTAATTAATATTGTCTTGCCACATCTTTCTCTCTCTTGCCACCACATCCGGCGCTGGGAGAATATAGGGAAATATCTCATTAATTTATGTTAAAGCTTTCCTTGTCTCACGTGTACCGATACTTTCCCCAATCAATGATATACTTTTCCCCGTCCCTGCCAGCGGTTTTAATGGGTGGTGGGTGACAATTTTTTGTTTATTATTCCCTTTTATTTCTACTTCTCCTCACGTTGGGCAATTGTTATTGAGGAAGAAATTGATATGGTTCTTTCCCTACGGTTGCGTTCTCCTTTTCTATTCCATTAGTTGGGATTTGTCACATCATCACTTCCTTCTTCTCTGCCATTTTGAAAGAGCAAGAGGTATATTTTATTTTTATATATATATATATATATATATACACTTTTTTTTTTCGGGACATTGGTAGCAAAAAGAAGATTTTTTTTTTTTCATTTCATTTGTCTTCTCTCCACGTGATGCAATTGCTTGGCTGATGGAGGAAAATTATTTATTTATTTATTTATTTATTTCTTCTTCCATGCCTTAATGCCTTATTCGACGGTACAACTGCTTCCTTAATTGATTAAATCTTTTCCTATCTATCTATCACATTTAGAGCTGGGAATCGGGCACGAGATAAGGAAAATATCATTTTTTCAAAGCCCGGCCCGATAGTACCAGGGCCAGGGCTGGCCCTACAGGGTCTGAAAATTACTATTCCAAATTTTAATTATTTTTTTTTTGGTTTTTTCTAAAGAAATATAATTAGTAAATTGCAACCATTAAAGTTCTAATCTATCAAATAAATATTATCAACATCAATATCTAAATAATACAAATCATCCAACAAAAAACACATTCATTAATTCGTAATAAAAAACAAACCATTGTCCACAATTGCCTCACATAAAACGTAAGAAGCATTAAACTAAGCAACATTAAATAACTCTCATAAAATATAAAAGCATACCACTATCATTGTCAATTGTCACCTTCTTCATCACTATCATCAATTTCATAGATATTTGATTGTGCTTCACTTTGAGCGTAAATTTGTGCTTCACTCTTTGACTAATTTTTTTTTTTAAAAAGGAAAATGCTATAGTAACGGGGCCTAACGGGCCGGCCCTACAGGGCCAATTTCAAATTTTAGACATATTTTTCAAGCCCGAACCCTGCAAGGCCAGGGCTTAAATGGGCCAGCCCGATTTCCGCTCTAATCACATTTCCTCACATTCTCATACCTCAAGTACACCTAAAGCTGAATCCTAATTACCTACTTCCTCCTTCTTCTATGGTGACGCGTGACAACTAGTGGGGAGAAAAATTTTATTCTGATTTTTATCCTATTACAAGTCCACACTCCCTTTTATCCAATGGTTAAAGCCTTAACCCAAAGATCAGATTTTAAATTTTTTTTCTTCCTTCCCTGTCTGATTTCGAAATTTGAAGGCATTTTTAGAAAAAAATATGCCTCCTTGTATACTTCCATCTCTTCTTAAGTCCTTATATTATACTGTGATATGGTGTTATTTTGCCCCTCCTTTTATTGGGCGAAAATATGAAAATAATGAGGGAAAAAATATATTTTTACTTTCTTGACATTACCATCTCAATTTATTTGTAACCAAATTTATTAACCAAATTTTTAAATAATTCCACATCATTTTCCCAATAATTAATTTATCTTGTCGGAAAAATAAGATATCATTGACTCCTACTTGATGAGAAATTCTCATATTCCAATAATTAATTTTCATGAAAATTGGGGATGTTACAGTCATGCTAGTCAAAGGAGGCTGGCCATCGATTAGTTACTATTAAATATCATTATTCTCCATAGTGTGTGTATATATATATATATCTTTTCTAATGGGGTTTAAATTGATTTATTTTTAAAAATCTAATTTTTAAAAGTGCATTTACAAGATTTGAAATTTAAGATACAATTAACATCTAATTGAGAGAAAAATAGAGAAAGAGAGAATCAAAGTTCGTAAATGGCAGCCTGTTTAGCATTATTATCAGTCTTTTCAGTTTAATTATAATTTATTATTGTTACATTAGATAATGATATATGATAGTACTCTTACTTATAAGTAGCGTTGTTCAAGATACCCGGAAACCAGTCCTACCCGGTCCGGTCCGGTCCGGTCCGGTCATACCCGGTGTAGCCCGAAAAGGAGGTGAAAAAGCCCGATCAGCTTCGGACAAGACCGGGCAGGACCGGTATCTGGGTAAGGGTAGACGACCAGTTAGCTCGGTCCTACCCGGCTAAAATTATATATATTTATGTAAAAAAAAAAAAAGACGCAAGAAAGTGACGGTTTGAAAATTGTGGAAAGATGTAGAAGCTAGCTACAATGTAATGAAGTCCATAAGTTGGTGAAGAAATTAATAAAATAATATAATAAAGTCTAATCATTCTTCTCTTCCTTGTGAATTGTGATGCCTCTGTTTCCCACTAACACTCCTTAATTATTATTCTTTTACCTTTTTCTCCTTTTTTCTTTTTTTTTTTTTTTTTTTTTTGTTAATGATTACAATTAGGTCAGATACTCAGATCCATATCCATTGTGAGTCCCTGTGTGGCTACGTCTCTCTCATGCGTTCTTCTTCTTCTTCTTCATTTTTCTTCATAGCCGCATGGACAGGGACAATCCACTTCCTCCTTTTTTACCCCAAGAAATCCCTCAAATTCATCTTTCACTGCTTCCGGTTTTGCCTCTCCCACACCGTCCAAACCTGCTTCTCTCGATGAAATTCATAAGAACCTAACCCAGTTTCGGCGCCGTGTCTCAGGGTCAGACCCAGATTCAACGCCTCCATCTCCGTCTTCATCGAATCAGATCTCATTACAGGAGATCTACAGGAGGAACATGGATGGAAAACCTAGAAGAAGATTTGATTTCGAATCCATTCGTGAAAGCGTGTAGAGTAGAAGGTAGAATGTTTAGCCCTCTGGGAGTGACCGGAAAGACGGGGGACCATCGTGGAATCTTCGCCGGAAAACTCAGAAAATTCTCCGGATCTCGATCTGCTATGGTGAGCAACGGCCGAACGGTGACCACTAACCCGATCCAGTCTGACCCAGTCTGTCCAGCCCGGGATCGACCGGGTTTCTTGTCGGGTAGGACTGGGCTTCGGGTTGGCATGTCCAGCCAGACCAGGGGTTAATGACCAGCCCGGTCCGGTCTGGTTCTTGAACAGCCCTACTTATAAGACTCGGTTGATTTTTTTAGAGAGATTAAGGAACTAAATAAATTTCTTAATCGTAATATATGTTGTGGATCATTAGATTATATATCAATTTATAAGTTAGACACAAAATGGTTTGTTGAAATACGATCAATTGAGTCTTATATTAAAACCTGAAATTAATATCATAGTAGTCATTTGCATTGAAGTGAGGATACAAATTGTATCTCACATCGTGACTAGTTATTGTGTTGTATAATTAATATATATACAAACGTGGTGATTCAGCGGGGAGGGCTCTTGACCTATTAGGGGAATCTGATAGGTAGTGGAGAGTGTAAGCGCCATCTACGGTTGTTCCTCCAGTGATTCCAGACTCTTTGGTGGATAACAACTAGGTCAGAAATACGATCCCCAAAAAGCAATGGCTATATTGTGTTGCTAACCACAGCGATGCCAAATGATAGATTGACGAGAGCTTCCAACGTACTATCTGAGTTTGTTGATGATCACCATATATGACTTATGAGGTAGTCTTGCACGTGCATAGCTTCTTATTACGGGAAAGTATCGATCATCATCATCTGTATAGTGATCGATTACCTTTTACCTTAGGATTACAAGTTTAGTTGTGCTTGGTTTCTCTACTACGTACTATAGTCTTTCCAATACTCCGTTGTCCCACTAAAATGATATGTCGTTCGATTACCTATTTCTGAGTTAGGACTTTTTTTTTTTTATACAAGGTAATAATCAACCGAAAATAAACAACCAAAAGACACTAAAGAGATAAAGTCACAGACGTCTCCTAATATGCTATACTCACGCCAGATCAACAAGAAGGAAACAATAGAGTCCAGCAGGGGGATCAAAGAAATGGGTTCCATTTAGTGACTCCACATGCGTCAAAGCAAAATTGGCCAACCACCAATCCGCACACTGATTGCCCACCTTTAGAACTTGGCTAAATCAAATAACCCACTGTCTGCGAGTGATTGCTCATATATGAGACACCAAATGGGACTCATGAGCTGCATTACTTTGTTTGGATAGTAATGCAATGACTGATTGACAGTCACTTTCAACAACCACGTGCCTCCAACCTATGTAACACCCCATTTTTCAAAAGCGGAATAATTTTTTTTCTATCAGAGTAGAGCATCGGAGCAAGTAAAAGAGTGAGTAACTGATATATCATTAACTGTGGCGTATCCGTCTGTTTATAATGTATAGTACATTTAGCCGAGTAATGTCATATTATTACAAGTCTAAGGATAGGAATCTTCGGTCGGGTCTCTACGCATGCTGTTTACTCTGCTTACTCTTGTCTTCGGTCCTTAGTTCTCCGGACCCTGAAGCTATAGTAAGAGCGAGGTCCAATGCCCATCGGATCTCAAAAGTAACGGTTAACCTCATGCTCAAGTAATATAGTATATGTATGACAGATATTCATGACATTTTAGCAGTAATCAATACATAAACACACAGCAGATGCAAGATTAACCATATCAACAGTACATAGCACACAGCACATGTAAAGTCACCCACATTTGCACTAACCAGTGCCACGATAGCATGTCGTGTCCTCAGCACTAGGAAAACAATCCTACGGCGTTATCAAGACTATAACCCGTGTAAAGCTGAATGTATAAACAGTGATCTAAGACCGAGTCTTAGTCTATGAAATCATCTATCACATATAAGCATACAATAAGCATCAGAGTCAGTGTTACAGTACGCGTCCGTACCTTCATTTGGTGATGTCGGTACGTTCGTCTGTCGGTGTATTATCACGTATGTCCTATAATGGTAATATCGCATTTATTAATTCACAAATGATATTCTAGTAGATATCTTAGTCCCTAATGACCTTTTTACTCTTGGTACGATTATTTTTCAACTTATTTCCAAAATTTCGTAGAAAAACGCTAGTACAGTATTTCTGGGCAGATTTTTCGTCTAAATTTGGAAAATCATAATTGATTCTAGAAATATCGAAACGAGGATCCGTAAAATTTACTGGAAACCTCAGCATGTCTACTTTTGAGAAAAAATATTGGTTTACACCCAGAATTTGTGATTCATTCCCAGTTTGATGATGTTCATCCTCTGCCCAGAATTTTTCCAGAAAAACGTAGCTTTATTTCAAGAATTTGTATCTCCCTCTACAGACCTCTAATTGATGCATATTTTATATCAATAGAAAGCTATACATGTCTACTACACTCATGAATTATTTCAGAATTTATGAAGATAATTTTGCATATATAATATCACTATATATCTAACTGCCTGACTCCCATTGTCCAGCAACACCCCACAATTCCCATCTTATTCTAACTTATTTTATTAATCCTAGAAGTCACTCCCCAATATGTTTCCACCTTGTCAGGCATCTTTCGATGCAATAAGGCTTGAAAAATATTATGGGAAATTACTTTACCTATTTCCTAGATTAAAACTAACAATTCTACAAAAAGCTACTAAGAACTACTAAGAACTAAAAACTAGAAACTAAAAACTAAAGACAAGCTTACCTCTTGAAGCCTCTTGCTTGCTACCTCCTTCTTGCTTCTACTCTATTAGAAATCAACTCTTGAAGTTTGATTTGGTGTGAAGAATTATGAAGGGCAACGCCCCTATTTATAGTAAAAGCTTATGAATTTTATCCCTTGGATCAACTTTTCTTATCAAGGGCTAATATTAATTTGTGCTTCTATGGTGACACAATTTGTGAGCAAATGCTTCCCATTGGTTAAAAACAATTACATTGGATTTAGCTAATTATCTTAATTTCCAAAATTAAATCCCACATGTGCTCTAATAAAAATCATATTTTAATCACACACACTCTCTCTCTTCCATCATCTTTTCCCTTGCTTTAACGAAATTTATTTTTGGTTGCACGATCAATCACTAATACTTTTAAATTCTGAGTATGCTTTTTGATTAGTAGTTGGATATCGATTTATGGTCTAATTAGATTCCCCTGGTTGTACTAAGCTTATTCTTCAACGTTTGCAAAAATAGTCTTTACTAGGCTTACTTTCAAGGTTAAATTACGTGGATTCAAGATAAGTCTTTATATTTTCTCCAGGGTTCCTAATTCTTCACAACTATTTAAATTTGTATAAATTCTCACTTTATTTGTTGTTTTGAGTTTTTTCTTGTGTACATCATATATTTCTTGGATTTCAAACCATTATCCAATTTACTCTAGGATTTCAAACTTTATCAAATTTGCTTTAATTTTCTTTTTCTCTCTCTCTTATACTAGACACACATATACTCATAACTCTTTTTCTTATTGGTGGATTTAGTTTCACATGGATTATGCTTTATTAAATTAATTGTAAAACCCTTAGATTAGCTTTATGAGGTTTAATCTTGACCTTTAATTTATGCTAATCTCTTATTGGTCCAATTAGTTTCATGAGGATTAAGAATATCTTCTTGATTTATCATTGGCCAATTCAATTTCACAAGGATTAATATTAATTATTGGTTTAATCACAATCATTGGATTTCATTGTTTTTGTTTAGATTAAATCTTCTCCCTTGATTAATTGATTTAACTAATCATGAAAATTAGTGCTTAGTTAGGAAAGTATTATTTCACCCTCATTTTATACTTTTATTTTGCCTCTTGATTATTTTGCAGCTAATCTCAATTAGTGCAAGCTAACTTGTTCATTTTGTTGCTAATTCTCATTAATTAGCTTAAGTGTTTTCATAATATTTTCTTGCTCATTTGTTCATATGAGAACTATAGTTTAATATGGTATTTATATCATATTTTATGATCCTTAAATATAATTTCAAAATTGGCCCTTGATTCTTCATTAAGTTAAAATATCCCTAATTGATGACTTTTAATTGCCACTAAATTTATTATGGACATTCATAAAATTATTTTAATTAACGTAAATTTAATTGTCATTTATTTGTTGGTAATTTCCTTTAATTGATTTAGGTATTTTCATAACATTCTATGACTTTCTATAATTAAATAAAACTATATTGTAGTATAATAATCTTAGGGTATTTTATGATATCTAAACCAAATTAGAAAATTTGGGTCTTTGGTTTATTTACTTCTAGAACAAAATTCCCTAAATTAAGCTACTAAATTTTGAGACCACATATTCACCTATTTCTAATAGGTATTATTTGCCCAAAAATAGTATTTATGAGAATTATAAATTCTTGGGTATTACATTTCTCCCCGTTAAATAAAATTTCGCCTTCGAAATTTGCTCATACTAACTAGACTCCGAGTCTATGAACTCCGAATGTATCTTCTTTTGTTTCCGAAGTGTCTCTTTTGGAGACAATCCCTTCCGAACTAACCTCACAATGGGATACCCTTACTTAAAAGCCGCTTCTCTTGGTAGTTGAGAATTCTTTTCGGCTTGACTATGAAGGTATTATCATGTTGTACTTTGACTACTTCATACTCCATGGTCTCAAAAATGTCTCCGTGGTGCCCATATACCGTGGCAACATAAGATACTCAATGACACGATCGTGGTCTGGTTGGCATAACCGAGAAACATGGAAAACGTTATGGAGATTAATCCGGCTCGAGGGTAAGGCTATTTGGTATGCGATTTGTTTATGTGTGAGTAAAATTTCGAATGGTCCTACGTAATGCGGACTAAATTTTCATTTTAAAAGCATTCTACCGACATCGGTTACCGGAGATATCTTTAGAAACATGTGATCGTCAACTTCGAATTTTAGAGGTCTTCCTCTCTTGTCAGCGTAGCTCCTCTGTCTGCTTTGTGCTGCTAGGGGTTGTTTCATGCTTACCGTGATTTGTTTGGAGGTCTAGTCAATCAGATTTGGTCCAAGCAATTTCTGCTAAGATAAGGGTGACTGACAAGTTCGCCCTTGATATTTGATCGTATGAACTCGGAAAACTCTAGACATCTCACCTATTTTCTTACTATGCATGCCTACTTTGCACGCACTCTAATATTCAAATAATAATCTCAGTCATTTTGTACCTAGGTCTAGTATTAAAACACAGGACCTACACGTCCATCCACATGGTGCTTGGTTACGCAGGCCTTACCGCCTGACCCATTCAGCCTCTCGGCTTAACATATATTGGTCTACCGGCTCAATCCAAAACCACAGCACTAGGGATTTTAGCCTTAATACCTAGGAGATTATCCTCGGAGCTTTAGGCATTTCAACTACTACTGGTACGATAAATGTTTTGCCGGACTCAAGACGTACCGAGACATACTAGTCACTATATCAATTCACTTTTTACACAATGCTAAGCACCACTTTGTCTTAAGGCCTAGGGACATAGCCCGTGCACATTTACGCACCTAGATCTTGAGCATCTCGCTTTCGTTTATTTCATTTGAACCTTTCCCCTAGTCAAGCTCTCGACTATATTAGAAACTTGATTTTTCCTTAGGTCTCCAAGGTTTTTACTAGTTTCTACACAAGAATAAGAATTATTGATTGCAACAGCAAAACTTTTCTTTGCTAAAATAACCCCTACGCCAAACTTCTAACATAAGATGAGGATTTTACATTCTCAATATTTTTATCAGGAGTGAGGAGAAGTTAATGTACTATTCTCAAAGAAACCGAAGAGTAGTTTTAACGGAATCCACAACAACTTTAAGTACTGTTTAGTTCATATGGAATTCACATGTTATTACAAATTTTATGTCCAATACTAATCAATAGATGCAAATAATCGAAGACAGAAATTCAACTTCAAGTTACTACGGTAACCTACACTTTCTAATTTATGTTTTATATATCTCGAAATCTAATGGTTTGAACAGGAGTTCAACACAACATACTAACTTTTCATTTAAATAGATGTTCAAGATTTCTTGGAAGTGCACACTCAAAATCTCATTTGTTAAAGGAATAAGAAATCTTAATTTCAATGGATCAAAAGTACAATGTATTTCTAGATAGGGTTACTATGCAATGCATGTCACAAAATTCCACCAAGTGCCCCTTTGATAGCTAAGACTAGTTTATTCATCGGGTTTCATTTAATTTTAACATGCATCATTTTAGAGATAATCTCGTTTTAATACACCAATGACTAACAATCATACTTATGACAGTAGAGATTATTAAAACAAAGTTAATGGATAGTCGGGTCATTTGAGAAAAATGATATCAAGAGTATTTTATTGGTCTAGACCTTCACAAGTGTGATAGCAAAATTCAAAGAGTGGCAATACACACACTAAAATAGAGCTTAGAATGGTACACTCCAAGCCAATTTCATAAATTTTAATCCGTTAAAAATATTTCCGGTATAGTGAAGTAAAATTCTCGAACTTAGTTTGTCCAACATAATTTAATAAGGCAAGTAATATTACAAGGATGTACAAGTCATTGCATTTTTTTTTAGACACGCAACTCTTTTTAGAATAAGTTAACACAAAACACTTAGATTTTCAACTACCTATTTAAGTGTTACCTCCAACATATGATTAATTCTTACCAACACCCTGTGCAAGTGTCACCATTTAGAGTTCTACAGCTAGTTTGGTTGGACTACAATAATTACATGCATAAACTCTTAATGAAATACTGTAACAATTTGCACTTAACAATATTTAACAAATTTAAAGAAGAATCACTTTCAAAAACATAGTTTCAAACTAGCTTAGTTTGGAAAATTTAAGTGAAATGCTCGGGTTAGATTTCTAAGTGAACAAACACTTGGTCAACATGTTGTCTATGAGTTATATCTGGTTGGGAATTTTCAGAAATAAAGTAAGCGTTTAAACATATGTGTAACATACTTAATATATTAACTCATACAAGTTTCAAGCCTTAACAACAACCTTAAAGCGCAAATATCCAATGCAATCTCACATCGTACAAAACATGTTTAGCAAGTAAGCATATGATCACAAAGGATATCAATGTCAAACTAGAGAACATCAGATAAAAATCTAATCATGCAAATGGTCCAAATGATAAGAGAGAGTTCATGCTAGACGTTGCTTGATTTATCACAGGCTTCATAATGATGCTTAAATTCTATTCAATAAGACATATCTCTTCACAACAACATAAGGAAAGGGATTTTTGAGATTTGCTGAGACATATCCAGAACATTTAGAGATGTGATTTAATCACACAAGGAAAATCAAAGCTCAATTTCATATACCACATAAAACCCTTATGTGCTTTCTAAAGGAGTATTCTTCCTTCCAGTTTTATTTTAAACATCAGTATGAATTTTGATGGGTTAAAAGAAACTAACTGTTTTATAGATTTGTCTCCTAACATAAACTTAGGCATTAGTCTATTAATACTTTTTCTTCCTTGAGTACATACTTCATAAAGAGTCTTTCAATACTAGCTAATCTGTCCCTCATCATTTAAGATATCTCGTACTATCTATGAAGACAAACTGGTCTAGGGGGTAGAGCAAAATGGGCCACCTATATGGCCTTCAATGATGCCTTGATTATGATTATGCCCGGGTTCATAACAATAATCGAGACCCCAATGAAAAATATTGCTCTAGGTACTGAAATTTGTTTCATTTGTGGTTTGTTTATTTCTACCTCTTCATCCATCTCTATCTCTACCTTTGGGAACTCCAGTCCCTTATAACATCGGAATGAAGTAGTAATTAGCACCTATTGCAAACATATATATATATATATATATATATCTTCCTTTGCAAACTTACTATATTACTGTAATTGCTAAGTCATAACAGTAAACTATGTTTAGTTATCACTATCTTCGTAGCCTCCCTTGGTCGGTACTAGGTTCATATTCCGTTATGTGACTAATGTTATCTGTGACTAGCCTTTGGAGATGATACAGAAAGGAGTGGAAATTGGCTGTACGTTCACCGTCTAAGGGTTCATTCATCCTTTCTATCCAGAAGCAGTTCAAAGAAAAAGGGTATAAAGTTGATATTACCCAATCGTTTAACGGGTAGAGAAGACCCTTGTGTCGTTTTGCTCGTAAGTCATATTGATTTTTTCTAGATACTGGAGGTATGTTCTTTTGCTAGTCTTATAGTGTTAATCTGCCATTATGTAGAGCGCCTATTAATTTTTGTTGATATCAGGACTCGTCGCAAGAAAGTTTGGATTCGTAAAAGGACTCTGTCTCAGAGTTATCTTGTCAGCTGAAAATACTCACGGTTGTCATCATTGGATGGATGATCCGATCCTATAGGTCTCTCTGGCTCAGAGGGTATGCTAGCCATTGGTTCTAGGTACACTATGTTTATGGATACTTGAATGAAAAGATCATAGGTCATATATGATCTTATAAAGGATGTTCTTGGTCGAGGGTGGTATTTAGGTTCAGAATCAAATTTCGGGGCGATATATTGTTCAGGAGCAGGAAGATACATCGGCTCAAGGTTAAATTTCTGGAGTAGGGTATAACAGATCTTTTTGAAGTACAGGTTCAGATTTGTATACCGACTCAGGTTGATATATGTTTAAAGGTTCATGAATGGGTACAAGGGGTCTCTCCGAGTTTGGGTGATAACCGACTCAAGGTGGTATACTGGTTCGGATTGATATCTTGGTTTGGAATGGTACACCGGTCTAGGGTTGTATATGGATCCGTCAAAATATTTGGTTTGAAATGGTACTCGGGTTCGGATCGCTCTGATTCGGGGGTGGGTAGATTGAATCGGGTTACGTCTATGTTTGACCCTCGGGATTTATTGTTTCCTAAGCGGTATCCTTATCCTTCTAAGATAATCTACACAAAGGGTTTCGTCTTTATCCACCTTTACAACAATACACCAGGGTTTTATCAGTACTCATTTTCAAAATTTGTTTTAAAATAATGGCTTAGAGCCTAACTCAGTTAGTCAAACCGATTGGCCAGGTAGGTGCCTATCATGGGAGTCTCACCGACTTTACGACGACTGAATGACTGACCCACATAGACTAGCCCTGCCTTCGGCACCAATGGTTTACTATAACCGAGCCAAGTTCTTGCCGGGTAAAATGCTCTTAGTTGAAAAACTCGAACCTAACTCCGTTACTCAAACAATGCCGGCATTTGGTGTATTTGTGGAAGCCTCGCGAGGTTAATGATGATCGATTGACAACCACAAAACCCTTTCTAGACACCGCATGTTTGAAATAACGTCGTTAAATTTGTGCCAGAATGAATTGCCATGATACCAAAATGTAACACCCCATTTTTCAAAAGCGGAATAATTTTTTTTTGTTCATCAGAGTAGAGCATCGGAGCAAGTAAAAGAGTGAGTAACTGATATATCATTAAGCGTGGCGTATCCGTCTGTTTTTTATAATGTATAGTACATTTAACCGAGTAATGTCATATTATTACAAGTCTAAGGATAGGAATCTTCGGTCGGGTCTCTACGCATGCTGTTTACTCTGCTTACTCTTGTCTTCGGTCCTTAGTTCTCTGGACCCTGAAGCTATAGTAAGAGCTGAGGTCCAATGCCCATCGGACCTCAGGTAACGGTTAACCTCATGCTCAAGTAATATAGTATATGTATGACAGATATTCATGACATTTCAGCAGTAATCAATACATAAACACACAGCAGATGCAAGATTAACCATATCAACAGTACATAGCACACAGCACATGTAAAGTCACCCACGTTTGCACTAACCAGTGCCACGATAGCATGTCGTGTCCTCAACGCTAGGAAAACAATCCTACGGCGTTATCAAGACTATAACCCGTGTAAAGATGAATGTATAAACAGTGATCTAAGACCGAGTCTTGGTCTATGAAATCATCTATCACATATAAGCATACAATAAGCATCAGAGTCAGTGTTACAGTACGCGTCCGTACCTTCGTTTGGTGATGTCGGTACGTTCGTCTGTCGGTGTATTATCACGTATGTCCTATAATGGTAATATCGCATTTATTAATTCAAAATGATATTCTAGTAGATATCTTAGTCCCTAATGACCTTTTTACTCTTGGTACGATTATTTTTCAACTTATTTCCAAAATTTCGTAGAAAAACGCTGGTACAGTATTTCTGGGCAGATTTTTCGTCTAAATTTGGAAAATCATAATTAATTCTAGAAATATCGAAACGAGGATCCGTAAAATTTACTGGAAACCTCAGCATGTCTACTTTTGAGAAAAAATATTGGTTTACACCCAGAATTTGTGATTCATTCCCAGTTTGATGATGTTCATCCTCTGCCCAGAATTTTTCCAGAAAAAACGTAGCTTTATTTCAAGAATTTGTATCTCCCTCTACAGACCTCTAATTGATGCATATTTTATATCAATAGAAAGCTATACATGTCTACTATACTCATGAATTATTTCAGAATTTATGAAGATAATTTTGCATATATAATATCACTATATATCTAACTGCCTGACTCCCATTGTCCAGCAACACCCCACAATTCCCATCTTATTCTAACTTGTTTTATTAATCCTAGAAGTCACTCCCCAATATGTTTCCACCTTGTCAGGCATCTTTCGATGCAATAAGGCTTGAAAACAATTATGGGAAATTACTTTACCTATTTCCTAAATTAAAACTAACAATTCTACTAAAAGCTACTAAGAACTACTAAGAACTAAAAACTAGAAACTAAAAACTAAAGACAAGCTTACCTCTTGAAGCCTCTTGCTTGCTACCTCCTTCTTGCTTCTACTCTATTAAATCAACTCTTGAAGTTTGATTTGGTGTGAAGAATTATGAAGGGCAACGCCCCTATTTATAGTAAAAGCTTATGAATTTTATCCCTTGGATCAACTTTTCTTATCAAGGGCTAATATTAATTTGTGCTTCTATGGTGACACAATTTGTGAGCAAATGCTTCCCATTGGTTAAAAACAATTACATTGGATTTAGCTAATTATCTTAATTTCCAAAATTAAATCCCACATGTGCTCTAATAAAAATCATATTTTAATCACACACACTCTCTCTCTCTTCCATCATCTTTTCCCTTGCTTTAACGAAATTTATTTTTGGTTGCCTGATCAATCACTAATACTTTTAAATTCTGAGTATGCTTTTTGATTAGTAGTTGGATATCCAGATTTATGGTCTAATTAGATTCCCCTGGTTGTACTAAGCTTATTCTTCAACGTTTGCAAAAGTAGCCTTTACTAGGCTTACTTTTAAGGTTAAATTACGTGGGTTCAAGATAAGTCCTTATATTTTCTCCAGGGTTCCTACTTCTTCACAACTATTTAAATTTGTATAAATTCTCACTTTATTTGTTGTTTTGAGTTTTTTTGTGTACATCGGATATTTCTTTTGGATTTCAAACCATTATCCAATTTACTCTAGGATTTGGACTTTATCAAATTTGCTTTAATTTTCTTTTTTTTCTCTCTCTTATACTAGACACACATATACTCATAACTCTTTTTCTTATTGGTGGATTTAGTTTCACATGGATTATTCTTTATTAAATTAATTGTAAAACCCTTAGATTAGCTTTATGAGGTTTAATCTTGACCTTTAATTTATGCTAATCTCTTATTGGTCCAATTAGTTTCATGAGGATTAAGAATATCTTCTTGATTTATCATTGGCCAATTCAATTTCACAAGGATTAATATTAATTATTGGTTTAATCACAATCATTGGATTTCATTGTGTTTGTTTAGATTAAATCTTCTCCCTTGATTAATTGATTTAACTAATCATGAAAATTAGTGTTTAGTTTGGAAAGTATTATTTCACCCTCATTTTATACTTTTATTTTGCCTCTTGATTATTTTGCAGCTAATCTCAATTAGTGCAAGCTAACTTGTTCATTTTGTTGCTAATTCTCATTAATTAGCTTAAGTGTTTTCATAATATTTTCTTGCTCATTTGTTCATATGAGAAGTATAGTTTAATACGGTATTTATATCATATTTTATGATCCTTAAATATAATTTCAAAATTGGCCCTTGATTCTTCATTAAGTTAAAATATCCCTAATTGATGACTTTTAATTGCCACTAAATTTATTATGGACATTTATAAAATTATTTTAATTAACGTAAATTTAATTGTCATTTATTTATTGGTAATTTCCTTTAATTGATTTAGGTATTTTCATAACATTCTATGACTTTCTATAATTAAATAAAACTATATTGTAATATAATAATCTTAGGGTATTTTATGATATCTAAACCAAATTAGAAAATTTGGGTCTTTGGTTTATTTACTTCTAGAACAAAATTCCCTAAATTAAGCTACTAAATTTTGAGACCACATATTCACCTATTTCTAATAGGTATTATTTGCCCAAAAATAGTATTTATGAGAATTATAAATTCTTGGGTATTACAACCTACCTCTCATGCCATCTCTAATCCTCTCAAAACTCCCCTTAACTCAGCTAGCATCGCTGAGCACCTTCCAAGACGTGTAGCAAAGCCTCCAAGCCACCTACCAAAAAGTCCCGCAGCAAACCCCCACAAGCCGCCACCTGATTAGTTCCCTTTGAAGCCCCATCTAAATTATGTTTCACAAAAGGAGCTTCTAGAAAGGACCAGCGAACATTAGCATAATTTTGTGTTACGCGCTGAAACCCTCCTCTGTCAATTCTAGACTTTAATTCTCCTAGTAACTCAAGAATGGGCCTCATACAATATTTAATATTTGCATTTTGCGTGGTATGAATAAATTCATTTCTCCATTTCCAAATAAATCAACAAGAGACAATAAATATCTCATGCCGAGGAAAACCTCCTAGAGTAATTCCATCATTCTTCCAATTCTCCGTTACCCAGTCAATCCAATCATATCTAAAGAAAGAGTGTACCTAATCACCATGTACCACCTCATACCAGAAAGCACGAACCACATGACAGTCTCTAAACGCATGTAAACTGGTCTCTGCTTCTTGCTGACAAAGTGGGCAAGACCATCATTGTCAAACCAAGTGCGAATCCATGACCTCAAAGGGAGTCTCTGATGAAATAATTTCCACCCAAATATCTGTATTCTAGGTCGTCTCATCCATTTCCATAACTTTATCCACATGACACAACTAATAACAGATTGCTGAAATCTAGCTTCAGCTAAATAAAGATAGCAACTTTTAACACTAACACCCGATAAGCTTCCAGCCAACCAAAAGGATCGATCTGGCCCATCATCATAAGAAGGAGGAAGCATACATCTAATTAGATCAACCACATTCTGGGGGAGTAGGCTATTTAGTAAAGGAAGATTCCACTGGCCATGTTGATCTACAAACCTATTCACCACACAATTTCGCATCTCAGCAGGAATGGGATTTACTACGTAGTCTTGAAGACAAATGGAAGAGGACACCCACTTATCTTTCTAAAAAAAATAGCAATCCATCTCCAATTTCCTACATCACCCCATCCTTCATATTAATAAAAATGCTACATAATGAGGTCCAGAACGTTGAGCAACCAGTTTTAAGGACTGGCAAGTTTCCAATTTGTACCTTATACTTACCCCGTAAAAATCAAACCCATAGTGCGTCTTTCTCATTTTGAAACCTCCAACCACACTTCATGAGGATAGCATCATTCATAGTTGCTGCCGATTTTAAACAAGTCTTCCCATGTTCTTAGGACTAGTCAATACATTCCAACTTAAAGCATGATGAGCTTTACGAAGGGGGGAATCATCCCAAATGAAATTCCTTTGAATTCTATCAACCTCATTGCATATATTTAGGGGGGAGCCTAGCATATTGCATATTAAATAAAGGAATGGTAGATAATACTGATTTGACAAGAGTTATTCTACCTGCCTGAGATAGACATTGTTGCTGCCATCCACCTAGCTTCTTTCGTAACTTCTCCACAATATGTTGATAACACTGTTTAGTTGCACGCCTATGTACCATCCACGCCCCCAAATATCTTCCAACATTTTTAACTCTCTTGAAGCCACTCTTAGCCTCCAGGGAACCAGTCAAATCCTCAGATATGTGCTTGGAGAAATAGATGACAGTTTTCTCCATGCTTACCTTTAATCCAGAAATCTGTTCAAACAAAGATAGACACTTCATAACAATCTCAAACCGATTGGACTATTACTTAGTGGGTAATAGGCAATTCTGACAGTTTATTTTTATATATTATTTCTTCCTCCTTACTAAATATTGGCGTGCCTGGACCTGGGCAATGGTTGCCCATTAATATACCAAAGCCAAATAATCATGAACAAATTTAAATCAATAAACCGAGTTATATTCTTCAATTAAACATTAATGTTCTTGTTTATTACATGTCTTACAAAAAAGGGGGCATCATATTGAAGGTACTCTCTCTTGACAAAGAGATAAAAATGTTACGGAAGAAGGAATCTTCTTCTTTTCATCTTGCATGTGCAGACTGACTACAATTATGCCACTCACGTTCTTTTGCCTCCCATTGGTTTATATACCTCTAGTCTTGTTGCAATATATCTTAAAAAAAAATTTGGGTCATTTAATCATTTTTAAAATCCATTTTGTTAATTTTAAGGAGTATTAGGTATTTTTCATATATACTCATATATATAATAAGGATAGTGAGAGAGTAGAAATTAATACAATGTTGGAATTTATTACACTTATTAAAGTTATATTAAGAATTACTTGAATTTTATTACAAATTTAATGCTTTAATTGTTTTGAGCACTTCATTTGATGAATTAGTTATAAGTGATGACTTATATTTGAGATTACAGAGAGTACAATAATAATTAGGAGTGATTCCATATTGGTCAAGGTTTGAGAAGATTGGTATTTCAATTTAATTTCCCAACTGATAAATAGTACTCCTTCCGGTCCTAATTATAAAGTTAATTGACTTTTTTGGAGAGTTTAAGGAAGCTAATTAACTTACTTTAGAGTATTTTTATTTTTATTTTTATTTTCTTCAAACTAATTAGTTTGAGTAATAAACTAATATATAATCTAAAGATACATAACATATAATATGATTAAGTAACTTATTCATCTTCCTTAATCTTTCTAAAAAAAGTTAACTAGCTCTTATAATTAAGACTTGAGGTAGTATTATTTTTTTTTTATATATATATATATATATATTGGCGCTGACTTATTAATATTTAACGAGCTTGAATGATTTCTTTTCATTTACAATTAGTTTATTCAAAGAGTAATTTTTACTAAAATCTAATTCTGAGCAGATTTTGTACATCGAATTAAATTTAAAGGCCTCTCTCTAACAAAATCAGAAAACATTACACGTAACAAAGCTCTAAACAAATATTGTCTAATTAAGACTATATAGTGTAACTCAGATGCATCAACTGCACATCGTATCTCAGCGTGAAAGAAAGCTGACAAATTATCAGGTAAAGAATGCCATATATATATATATATATATATATATTAGCGACTTGATGGAAGCAACCGGGCTTTTAGCGTGACCCTCAAGAAACAGTCTCAACACTTTGGCTGACATCATAATTCGGTTATTTTGCCTGAAGGACGACGACGTAGCTTTATAAAATCCCTGTCCTTCAAGAACGCTCTCGTCAATTGTTTCCTATCAATTCTTTTCCCTCCGTTTGGTTGCGAAACTACAATTTCTGCTGTAAATGGAAGCTGCGTCGGCTGAGCTCTGTGTTCGTGCTAAGGTGGGACCAGTTTTGAGGGATTTCTGGGCTCGTAGAAGCGCTCTCATTAAGGCCCTAACTGACGGTATATATATTCCTTTCTTTCTTCTTTATTTAATTTCCATTCACTTCATTTCCTCTCAGCTTCAATCGTTATATGCTCCTTTTCTGCAGATGTTTATCAGTTCTCTGCCCAGTGTGATCCCAACGGTGAGCTTTCGATCACCTTGTTACCATATCTGTTTCTTGAAACGCAGCTTCATTTCTTGAAAACGGTGGAAAAAACGAATGTATAAGCATTTTTAGTTAATTGCGCTTATTTAATTAGCATTCTGTGATAAACTATGTTCAGGCAAGAAGAAAGAAAGAAATTACATATTATTACTTTTTATATTATTTTATATCCTCATTAAGTTATCCCCTTGTGTTCCTAGTTTCTTGCTTTAAAATTATTGTTGAACACTAGGTACGGAGCAAATGTAGAATTCTTGGTGGACATTATCAAATTGATTAATCCTGCCTCTCTTTTGTTCTTCTTCTTCTATTTTTCCCCTGTATTTTTATTTTTTGTGGTTCCGGACCTTCCAATCAAAATTTCTTATGATATTTTTAATATCAGAATTTTATTGAAATTTATGAAATTTTTGGGAGTATGAAATTGACATGCAATTTAATTTAAATGTACAAATAACATGAAAGTGAAAAAACACAGAAAAGGAGAGGATCAAAATTGGTAAACCGCGGCAATTTTTACTTTCTTATGTGTCTTGGGAGTTTTTAGATTTTCAGTCTAGTTGTTAGATTAGAGGACAATATATGATAGTAATACATCTGTGTCGGAGTGACGATACAAATTGTTGAGCCCCACATCTTGACTTGTTTACATGAGCAGAATAAGTTTATTTGTTGATATATATATATGGCTTGCAAAATATGGATGAAATGGTGATGAAAGAAATGAGTTGGGTTATGATATTTATAAACGTGGTGATGATTCAGAGGAGGAGCTTTGCCTATATGGAGATTCCAGTGGGCAGTGGAGGGTGGCGCCACCACCTGCGGATGCTCCTCAAGACCTTCCAGAACCTGTACGGGGTATCAACTTGTACAGAGATTGCATGTCTAGAGATGATTGGCTGAATTTTGTTGCCCATCGCAGTGATCTTTGGTTACTCTCTGTGGCTTTTTATGAAGGCACGTGCAGTGGATTTTGTAAAAAACATAGGTACATATTTCATTTTTGTAAAGCAACAATTAATAATGCTTGAATATGAATTTCATGCTATGTATAATGACTTGTTAATTAATCGAACCAACTTGTGCAGGAAGCTGTTGTTTAAAAAGATTAATCAGCTTCCTCAAGTATTGGAGGTTGTAACAATCCATAGAAATGCTCGTCCTCATGTGCAACGAGTTTTCAATGATTTCATGGCTCGTAATAGAGCTCTCACGAGGGCTCTCACTGAGGGTATATATATATATATTCCCTGATGTTTGTATTTTGTATTTTTATTTTTTATTTTTCTTGGTCTTTACCATTCGTTTCAATTTCATTTCATTTATTGTCTGCTTAAAATTTCAATTTTGATATGATTCTCTTCTGCAGAGAATAGTGAGTTACACCGGCAGTGTGATCCCGACGGTGAGTTTTTAATATTTTAAAACTACACCTATAAGATTTAAATATAAGCTACTCAAATTTAGTTCAAATATATAAGTAACATGGGAGTGAGAAAAATATCAGAGATGATCAAAATTGGCAAACGAAGGCGTTTCAAATTAGCAGTATTATCTTTTCAATTTATAATTTACTTGTTAGATTAGATGATGATGATATATATATACACACAAATGTGGTGATTCAGCGGGGATGCTCTGCCTATTCGGAGATATTAATGGGCTGTGGAGCGTGGGACCCCCGGAAGAGAGTGTTCCTCCATGGCTTCCACAACCTATATGGGGTATCAACTCGTACAGAAAGTCGTGGCCCTCAGTGACGTGGCTATCTTGGGTTGCTCGCTACAGCGATTATTGGTTACGTTGTCTGGTTTTTTTTGAAGTCGCGAGTCATATTGGATTGGATCAAGTTGATTGGTACTTAATTACGTAATTGTTTCTTTGGGTTTAATGTTTACTTTGATTGGCTCCTTGGCTCTATTGTTATAGATAACACTTGACGTTCATGGTTGTATGTTTCTATTGGGTGTTAAATGATGCTTTAGTTTCATTCATGTTAGGTTCTAATATATTTTTTTCATGTAACAATTAATGCTTGAATATAATTTTCATCCTATTCGTGACTTACGTGCTATTGATATCCACCACTTGTGCAGGCAGCAGGTGCATGATATGATTGAGCAGCTTCCTACACTATATGACATTGTTCAAAATTATCACTATTTCTGAGGTTGTCCTGTACGTACAGAACCTCTTAAAAGGGAAAGCTTCTAGCATCATCTATATAGTGATTACCAGCTTTTACCTTTTGGTTATCTTAGGGTTACTAGCTAGTTTGGTTGTGTTCGATTTCTCTACTGTTCTAGTCTCTGTAGTGCCTCCGTTGTCCCACTAAGACATTTTTGTTTGATTATCCGATTCTGAGTCAAGACTGGTTAGTGGCTGCTGGCAATTTTGACAGTTCATTTTTTATTTTCCATATTACTTCATTATTATTTTGTAAAGATTGGCGAGTGTAGACAATGGTTGCCAATTCATATACCAAGCCTGAAAATCATGAACAATTGAATTCTTCAAAACATTAACGTTCTTGTTTATTTTGTATCATTGATAAATAATGTAGTTTACAAGTCATAACTTATAGCTAGGAGTCCCACATCGAGAAACCTCAAGAGTGGAGAAGGGTATATAAGCTTTATGGGTTCTTTGTACTAACAGGCTAGTCTAGTAGGATTGGGCTCACCCTTTAGACTTGAAATCAGCACATTGTCTCTCATTTCTTTCATTGTGTGACATCCCAAAATTTGGAAATAGAGAATTAAAAATAAGATTTGGGATTATTGTGGAAAATTTAGCCTTAATGGATTTTAAAATTTGTATTTGGAATTAAAGGCTTATTTTTCCATAAATTAAGAGCAAATAACTAGGGAATAATTCTAGCCTAAATATTTTAGAGATAATATTCAACAGCCTAGATAAATTATTTAAGAAAGAAAAATCTTTATTTAGGATTAAGGATTATTTTCTAGCACCAATTCCTATTTTCATATTTATTTTCCACAGCCCATATGCGTAATAGGATATTGTGCCAAGCCTACATATATATAACACTCAGCTCAATCTTTCCAATTTATTACCTATACTCCTTCATTCCTCAATTAATTCATTTTGGATACAAACTCCATTTTGAGTGCAAAAATCACGTGTCTTCTCATGCTTCTTTATTTGAACTATAAACTCCCTCATTTTATTGATTGCATTCAGCCCAGCAAACCCAAAAGGCACATACACCCCGTTGATCATTAATTCATATGGCCCAATAATAGAAGCTTTTGGATAGCACCTACACGTAAAATACTCCCATATTCCCATTTCTTTATCCATCTATTTTGGTCAAACTTGTAGAAGGGTGAGAGAGAGAACTTTTCATGCTTGACATGTAACATCCCAATTTTTGAAAGCGTTTTCATGGTATCATGATCAGAGTAAAGCATCGGAAGTAAATAGTATTGAAAAAGTAACTGATAAGTAACCATTGTAATGTATGTGTTAGCTGTTAACAGCGTTACAAAAAAAATTTCCAAATGACATCATCAGTAAGTACAAAACAAAAGGGCTTCCTCCAGCCGGATCCTATATCTGCTGCTTACCCCTATCTTCGATCCTGTTCACTCCGGATCCTAAAGCTATGGTAAGAGCTGAGATTCAATGCCCATTGAACCTCAGGTAACGGTTAACCTCATGTTCATGTAACAAGTATGTATGACAGTTTATTCATGATATCACAGCAATATCCACATATGAAAGATAATAACCGAACACGCCCATTGTATATGAACGTTATTATAGTCCGCACTATTCACCGGTGCCACGATGTACGGTCGTGTCTCAGCGCTAGGAAAACTCAACGGCGTTATCAATACCATAACCCGTGTACAGCTGTATATGAATGCTCAATAACTTTTTAAAAATAGAAGCTCAGTCTATGAATACAACCATCACATATAAGTATACAGCAAACATCAGAGTTAGTGTTACAATACACGTCCGTACCTTCATCGGTGATGTCGGTACGTTGAAGTTCGGACTATGGTTGCGTTTATCCTATAATGGTAATATCGCATTTATTAATCTACAAATAATATCCTAAGAGATATTTTGGCCACTAATGACTATTTTGCCCTTGGAACATTTATTCTTCACTTTATACCCTCAAAATTCGTAGAACAACGCTGGTACAAATCTGGGCAGCATTTCGTCTAACTTTGAAAAATCATAATTAATTCTAGACAAATTGAAACGAGGATCCGTAAAATTACTTGGAATCCTTAGGATGTCTATTTTCAAGTAAACATAATCACCTTTGCCCAGATTACACGAATCACTCCCAGGTTTTAAGTTTTGAACCTCTGCCCAGAATTTTTCCAGAAATTCGTAGCCTAACTTTGAGGATTTTTATCTCCCTGTACAGAAATCATTTTGACATGTTCTTGACATATTTAAAAATCCCTATATGTCTATTTTAACCTTGAATTTTCTCAGAATTTTATGACTATATTTTCAATATGAAATTCTGGTATTTTCACCACTGATTCCAGAAATTCGAAACCGATGAAATTTCGCGTAACTTCGTTACTTTGATGATTTTCTTCCAGAAATTTTGCTATATGACCTCCCTCATCATTTTTTTGAAATAAATGCTAATTTTGACTATAAAAACATGTAAATAAAATTATCCTAGCATATTTAAGATTTAAGCTACTTCTATCTAAGAATTTAAGAACTAGAACTTAAAGAACTTGAAGCTAGAGCTAGAGAACTTACCAAGAACCTTGCTACTCCTTCAAGAAGCTCCTTGCTCTCACTCTCAACTCTCTATATCAGATTTATTTGTGAATTGGTGAGAAAAGATGAAGGCCTTACCTCCCTATTTATAGCAATCTTGGGAGTTAACTAGTTAGCAACTTTCTTTCATCTTTAATCTTTGGATTTAGGATAGTTTTCAAGCCTTCATCCTTGCCCTCCACCTCAAATCCGTCCTCTCTCCTCTCTCCCTCATCCTCTTCCATTTTCAGAAATCATGCTATCCAAAGTACCTCATCCTCTTCCAAAAACGTTTTGCAAAATATCCTACTACTTCTTGGCTTCCTCTTTAAGTTAGAATTTCCTACCTCTTCTATTGATAGAATCACTAGATAAAAATTCATTTGGGGACCTTAATGAAGTTTGATTCAAATTTTCTTTTTGGTTTTGAAATCTTGGGGTTTATAGCTTCATTTAGAGACCTTAATCTCTTATTTTCTCAATTGGACACAATCCTCAAAAGTTGAGGAAATGACTTTGGTTATAGTCAACTCAAGCTTGAATTTTGCTTGTTAATAATCACTTCTTACATTTGATTTTTGATCAATGGATCTCAAGATACAATTTATTTTGTATAGATTTCCCTTTGATTAAGTCTTGATTTAATCCTATTGATTAATCTAATTATCTTATGTGTAATTTTCTCATTGGATATCAATTTGACTTTCTTTCTTGATTTTTCTCCCACCAATTTATCCTCTTCCATTTCACCTTTTTATCCTCTTCCATAATTTATGACAAAGCCTTCAAAGTCTCCATCTTATTAATGTTCATTCATGACTAACCATGCAAGTGGACATTTTGATTTTTAATCACTCTTCTCTCTTTCCCAAGCCCAAAAAGTCGACTCCCCCCCCCCCCCCATATGCTTCATCTTTTTGAGTTTTGTTGCTTTTAACATCCTCATGTGGGAGCTATGCCATTGGTTGCTCTCTTATGCACAATGATTATGCTTTATTAGAACTAATTAGAGTCATTAGATTAGCTTTATGAGGTTAAATCTTGGCCTTTAGATCATAGTTGAGATTGTTGACTTTTCAAAGCTTGATTAACATTTGATTAAAATCTTAATCATAAGCTTAATTATCTCTTGATTGTTGCATCATTGGTTCTTAGAGTGATTTATGATTGTTGATAACCCTTTTAGTGCTAATCCTAATCCCTTATTGGTTCTTGACTTTTAATTAGCCTAACACACCTCTAATCAATGACTATTAATATTAATTGTTAAAGAATTACCTAAATATTCCATTAGTGTAATTTTAATTGCTCATTAATTATTAGTAATTGCCCCTTAATTGTACCAAGTGTTTTGATAGTTCTTTATGGCCTTTTATGAATTAAATATGAACTAAATATTAATTATAGGGTATTAGAAAATCATAACCATTGGTGTTTAAGGTCCTTTGATTAATTATGAAGCCTTGGACAATTTATTTAATTTGGTGAAGATCCTTATTGGTCATTAATTGTTATTGTTGTCTCCAAATTTATTTAAGGATTTTCATAGCACTTACTTGCTCTTTTTGATCTTACATAAACCTTAGTTTAATATGTATTTATTTTATTTTATGGTATTTTATGATGCCTAACAAAAATTTATTAAATCATTGGTTATTCTAATCCTAAGGAAAAATTACCTAGAAAATAGAATAAACACATCTCAAATTTTGAGACCACATATTCACCTATTTTAAATAGGTTCTATTTCTCAAAATATTGTATTTAAGACAAATAAGGAATTTTGGGTATTACATGACACATCATACCTACATGCACCGTACTTGCTACTTCTTTCTCCAAATTTCAGCCACGCAAACCCAACCTCTGTTATGTAATTAATTAACCATTAAAAGAAAAATACACCTTTTATTTATTTCCCATTCCAGTGCCTTATACCTCATGACAGTCACGACTCCCTTCTCCTTTCATTATGCTTCTGCCATATCATCCCTCTCCCATTATTTCCTTTTGACAACTCACCTCACTGCTGCACCTCAATATATGTCTATTAATACCCATTCCTCTCTCATTTTACTCACTGGTCCAGACGCAACACAGAGAGGCGAGAGTCCGAGAGAGAGAGAGCAGAGAAATGTAGAGAAAGGGTGAGACTAAGAGTGAGACCGAAAGCTAGGAATCCAAGAGACTGAGAGAACACGAGTTTCCGGAAGAAGAAGAAGAAGCCGAGCATCGCAAGCAAGCTTGGTTTCCAGTTAGGTGAGTCCTTGAGCCACATCCTTGTAGTTTCCATGTTTTCTGCATAATGGGTCTCTGATTTAGGGAACTAAATCAAAGGGAGTTTGAAGCTTATGTGACGCATGCATGCTTACTGTTTTGGTGCATGTGTATAAATCATTAGGAGAAAGCAGCATTGAAATATATATATGCATGTGTTGGACGTATTCTGTTTTTTTAGTCAAATACTTGCTGTCTATAAGTATTTGGCCGTGGATTCTTGGAAATTAAGGTTAGGGAAAATGAAGTCTTTGCATGCAATTGGTTACTATGTTTATTAAGGTTAGCGATGAAGTCTTTAATATTTAGGGGAAAGGAGGACGTTATATTCTGTTTGGACTACGAAAATTTAGAAACATATATATGAGTATACATCTTAAAAGCTGTCAACATTCTATGTGGCTCTGGGAATTAAATATATATTTTTGCAATCTAAACAATAATTTTTGAGTTAGGAAAAGACGAGGAAATTGACCTCTTTTGACCCTAAAATTTTGTGAGCATATAGTTATTCTGCTAATCTTTTAAATGAGTCCAAGAACACCTTATTTGGACAAGCATATAAGGAATTATGATTTTTCAAAAGATTAGTCAGGAAATCTGAAAATTTCTGATTTTTAGAAATAAGTCTAAATTAGTATACATCCCTAGTCATAAGGATACGAAAGGATGAGTATTTTGGGGTGGTCTAAGAGAGCTAATCTTAATTATGTTATTAAGATTTAATTGGTTAGTGACCCATCTCTATATGTAAATGTTAATTATAGGACCTGAGAATCGTCGTGCCTGAAAGATAAGCGTAGTGATAAGAATCTGGTGGAAGGGGTCTTGTCGGTAAGACCAACAGGTATTAACTTTAATCTCACATTCTTTGCATAGCTATATATGTTTGTGTATGCTATATTTGTATGTCCCGCCTATATGGCCAGCACCACTCATGGCTCGACTAAGCGAAAGGGCCGAAAATGGGGCTAGCTTCCCGGTGGCTAGGCAAGGCCTAGTGCATTCATTATTTTTGGTATTGAATTACCAAAATGAATTTCCTTGCGCCAAGGTATTTGAAAATCTTTGAATGAATGCTTGTATTACAAACTACATATTGAATGTAATACTTGAATTTAAATTTGAATTTGAATGCTTTATATGCTAGTGGACTACTTTGTTTGGTTGATTTACATATATTGCATATGCTAGAATTTGAGATTAACCTGTTACTCTGGGATTCAATCATTTGAATCTCAGAGCCTTCCTTAAATCCGGGGACGGGCAGTCCAAAGAGCAAAGGAGGAAGAGGCAAGGGCATAGTAATTGCCTGATTTTGAGAAGAAGGTGGTGAAGAAATGTAGATGAAACATTTTGTTTCACTTTTGTCTATGAATTTTACTACTTCCTTATGACTTAGTAGATATTTTGAGATAGCCGTGTATGGCTATTGGGATGTATAATTTTAATTAGATACTTATGATCATGTAGAAGTAGATAAAATATTTATATATGCCGCTAAAGATTGCTGCAGGGACGGGCATGTATGTAACAAGCCCAAATTGTGGTGAATGGATTAGTAGAGCACTGGAATAATTGGAGAAATAAGGAAATACTCTTATAAAACTTGAAAAGGTAAGTATTATGTTCTTTAAATAATAAGTTTGAACCACTGTTGAAATGTTTTCAAATGTAACAGAAAAACCCATTCGAACTTTAATATTATCTTGAACTCTTTATAAAAAGGGCTTTCATTTTCAAGAAGAAACCTAGCACAGTGGTTTAAATTTTTATTAATTAGTACATTTGAACATATGATAGGTAAAGATGCCACTCTGTTCTGGGATCAAAACAGTGGGGTGTTACACATTGAGGCCCGGATGGTTGCAAAAGGGGCTACCCATGGAGGGTTCTCACCGTGTTGGGCATGTAAAGTGCTGTGGGTTTATATGTTCAAGAGCAATGTGGAATTTCGAGTTTGAGGCTTCTCCCCCCTTAATAGGCTAGACTTTTGACTTTTTTGTTGAGAACCCAACAATTTGTTCAATAATATTTTACATAGTATCTCGTATAGTCAAACTTATTCCATTTATACTTTATGATAAAGTAAAACATATTAAAATCTGTTTTTGACCATTTAAATGAAATCTAAACGAAAACCTTTCATAAACTTGATTTAGAATAATAATAATAATAAATAACTTTTATAAGATGTTCATAATTAATAAATTGTATAATAAATTGAAAATTTTGAATTTATATCTATTATAAAAATTTTGTTTATCCGTCCCTCCAATCCTAAATTTAAATATTGTTTTCGGAGAGGGCTATTTCACTTTCACTGGTTATGCTATGTACTTCTCAAAAAATGTTATTCACTCTACCAATAAGTCTTAGTCGTAGTGGAAGAGGCTTCAATTTACCCACTTAAATAGAAGGTCCTTATTTCGAGATCGAGCCAGAGCATAAGACGTCTTTGGGAAAATTACTTTTTTTTTATAAGAATGGGATACCTCAACTACCTCCTACTAGGGTATTACACCCGTTACAATCCTGACGGAGGATAACCTCAAGAGCCTCTGAAGGCTGATACACTTCATGGAACCCCCATCCCGATTCTAGTCCCTTTAATGCTAGAAAGTCAGCTGCTTTGTTCCGGACCGAGGCACATGCACCACCTTAGTTTCCCACTCCATCTGCAGTAGTTGCTTCACCTCGTCCGTAATGTCAGAGTCACGGTGAGAACCTCCCTGTGCATGCGAAAGTAATGTAATACACTCCATAGAATCAGATTCCAACCAAACCTTCCGAAAGCCCATCGCCCAAGGAGTTTTGAGGCCCAATAGGCAAGCCTACGCTTCAGCAGTCAACTCATCGCCCCTTTCAATAGAGTGAAAGAATCCCCTAAGAAAGGAGCCGAAGAACTTCGAATGATCCCTCCACGGGCTCCCTTATTTGTAGTTCTAGAATAGGCACCATCCACATTCACCTTTACCCAACCGCCCTTCGGCGGATGCCAAAACCCACGACTAGTAGTAAGAGTAATGCCGTTAAGTGGCATACCTGCTAGACGATTATTCATACTATTCCTACTCTCCAACATCGCATTCGTGCTAGCAATGATGTTACTATTAGGGGTGAATTGCTTCTCAAACACATATAAGTTTCTCCGCTTCCAAATCCACCACCATAGTATAGTGAATCGGGACGCCCATTCCTTATTCGCATTGCTTCTACCACTGATGTTCCACCATATCCACTCTGATAAAGGCTTGCTACAGAATGTGCGCCACTTGTCCGGGGGCACCACTTTTCTCCATAAGGAACGTGAGTGCGTACAATCCCTAAATACATGAATAATATCTTCGCACCATGCACCACATAGGGCACAACTCTGGTCATTCGTCAGTCCCCGTCTCATTCGATTTGCATTCGTGAGCAGGCACTTACGAGCTAGCAGCCAAAGCAAGCATCTTACACCCGTGTGGCGCTCGAACCTTCCAAATGCGCTCCCGGTTGTATCCATGTTCCCTTCCCTTGTTAGAAACCACGCTATATGCTGATTTCACTGTGAATTCACCATGCCTCTCCCACTTCCATCGCACGCCGGGTGGATTAGTTGTACTCTCGATCCCCCCTCGAACTTTATCCCAAGTTCGCTTAATTCCTGTCCACACATTTGAACCAGGTCGTGTAGCCTCAATACGAGAGATTAAGTCATCCCCACATTTATACTTGTCCCGTACAACCTTAACCCATAGGTCCTCCCTATGCGTGACTAGTCTCCATCCCAACTTCATAAGGAAGGCTTGGTTTTGGTACTTTGCATGCCTCAACCCCAAACTGCCCTTTCGCTTCTCCATGCACACCTCATCCCAAGCAACCAGTGGCACTTTACGACTCTCCGCTGTGCTACCCCACAAAAAGGATCTATTTTGCTTGTCCAGGGCCTCACAAACCGTACTAGGAAGGTGGGATGTTTGCATTGTGTATGCTGGGATAGCAGAAGACACCGAGGAAACAAACGTAGCTCTTCCAGCTAAGGAGAAAGTCTTAAGGGTCCACCGCGCCAGCCGCTCCTTGACCTTATCAATGATTGCTTGAAACGAGTCCAATCCCACTCTCTTATGATGCAGTTGCACCCCAAGATACTTCCCAAGATCCACCGTTAGAGTGAAACCAAGTGCATCGCTGATTTCTGCACTTCTGATATGATTTATGTTCTTGGAAAAGAACACCCGAGTCTTCGAATCATTGACTTTAAGCCCTGAGCATTCACAGAAATGATCCAGACATTCTTTTACCATTCCTGCTTGTTGGAGCGAGGCTTCCGTAAACAGGATAATATCGTCAGCAAAGAACAAATGCGATATTGGTGGCCCGGTCTTAGTAAGGCATATAGGTTTCCACCTCTTTGCTGCCATACGTTCTTGTATCATGTGTGCCAACTTCTCAATGCATATCACAAACAGGTAGGGCAAGAGCGGATCACCCTGTCTAACCCCGCGGGAAGTGTTGAAGAAGTCCGCCTTACTACCATTCCACAAAAGTTGAAGATTAGTGCTAATACATTGCTCCACCACCCTAATGAGGTTGGTAGGAAGGTTGAGCTCATGCAAGCAACTAGCGCAGAACTTCCGGTTCACCTTGTCATACGCCTTCTCCAGATCGATCTTAATAGCCATAAATCCCTTTTTTCCACCATTGTTCTCATGGAGTGAATAACCTCTTGGGCCACGATAATGTTATCCGAGCTATATCGCCCTGGGACAAAACTACATTGATTCGGGGATATAACTTGGGACATAAACCCCCTCATTCGGTTTGCCACGATCTTTGTAACCAGCTTGTAAATCACGTTACATAAGCTTATTGGTGTAAGATCCTTAAACGTCTCGGGGTGATCCGTCTTTGGGATTAAGACCAGTAATGTCTTATTTACTTCACATATCCTCTCTGGATGAAGAAATATTTGCTTCACAAAGTGAACCACGGACTCTCTGACAGTTTCCCATTGGTGTTGGAAAAATAAAGTATGGAAGCCATCCGGCCCTAGTGCCTTCAGTGCCCCCATACTAAACAAGGCGTCCCGGATCTCCCCCTCTTCTACATCCCTTAGACATACTCGTTTCTGTACTTCTGTTAATCCTGGGTAGCCAATATTACAGATGAGACTTGGGCGTTCCACTACTTCCTCCTTGAAGAGATTGGAGAAGTACATCGTTGCGTGATCTTTTATACTATCCTCCTCAAAACACCACTCCCCTTCATTCACACAAATCGCATCAATTCTATTTCGTTTCCGACGACCATTAGCTTGCGCATGAAACAGATCGTGTATTTCTATCACCATCAATAGCCCAATTAATCCTAGCTTTCCGGGCCCATAGCAAGGCTTCTTGTGTTAGAGTCTCATCAAGCTCCAACGGAGAGTCTTCGGAGGTCTTCAAAAAACTTGGTATTCCCACCTCTCATGATTGCATGAGTAATCCCATCCAGTCTTCGTAGGAGTTGATTTTTACGCCTTTGGATATTGCCGAACACTTCCTTATTCCAACGTTGACAAGCAACTGTGAAGCTCTCAATGTTTACTGACCATTCTCTTGACGAGCACCACTTATCCTTAACCAAACCATTAAATTCTTCATGAAGAAGCCAAGAAGCAATAAACCGAAAAGGCCTCTGAGTTACACCTTTTGGCGAAGCCCCATCCGTTCTTAGTAATAAAGGTTGGTGGTCAGACTTATAATGCGGCAGATGAAGCACTTTCGAGTCATTGTTCCTCATACACCATTCTTCATTAGCAAGAAAACGGTCCAACCGAGCCTCCGTATCACCATTTTTTTCCATGTAAAGGGTGGCCCATCAAATCCTAAATCAACCAGATCCATATCTTCAACCCATCTACAGAACTATCGGTCCGAAGATAATTTTGAAGATGCACACGAGCGTCTTTCCATAGCTAGCAAGGTGGCGTTAAAATCACCGCCAATACACCATGGTCCCCGCACCGTAGTCTTGATTTGGAAGAGCTCGGACCATAGCGTTTCGGCGGCGCATTATGGTGGGACTCGCATACACTACAAGAAGGTCCCATGCTCGTCGCGTTTTTCATCCGTGATGTTTAAGTGTATGAATTGCTTGTGTTGCTTTACTATGTCAACCTTCGTGTCCCCTCATCCCATAGGCACCATATCCCTCCACTATATCCTTCCGCAACAAAGTGTACGAAAAATTATTGAATCCTAAAGTACGAATTCGTCGATCCGTCTTTAGAGCATTTGCCCGTGTTTCTAAGATTGCAAGAAAATCCAACTTATAGTGTTTCTTTAGTTCCCGTACAAGGCTTGGAAATGACGCATCCCTTTACCTCGTGAGTTCCGCATCATAACAATCATTAAGACCTTGGAGAAGTAGTAGGAGGGACCAAACCACGCCCACACCATTAATTAATTTCCCATTAGCCTCAATTTGGCCTAAAAATGTTCTCCATCCCCCATGTTCCAGTTAGAATTATTGACCAACTCACTTACCTGCCCATCATCCATCTGAGTATCACCCTGTGCCAAACCATCCTTAAATTCTCCCCATTAATAATATTGAAACAAATGCATATCTTACACGTGTATTACCTTTAATAAGTTTAACCAATTTTGACTAACTTCTTATATCTACAAACATAATTCGGTTATTTGTAACTTACATAAAAGATCCAAGTGTATTCGTTAATTTTGGACTCAAAGAATATACATTATCGAGCACTAGATGTGTACACCTCACCTGTACAGTTTCAAATATTAGTTCACTATGTTGGTCATATTTTATGTACATGCACACAAACGTTATGTAAACAAGGTAAATGATTATTTATAGGTCATATATCTGTTTTCTTTTTTACTTTAATAAGGTTAAATTTTGTTTGTTTTATGAGCGAAAAGATCCTCCAAATCAAGGTTCTTGCGCAAATTAAACAATTTTAAGTTCTAACTACTTTTTATGTTTTACGGGATCAAGGCAAGAAAAATTATTTTACCTTTTTTCGAGTTTGTAATTGTTACTGGTCAGAACTTAGAAATCAGCATAAATTAAAGTTATTGTTTCCAATGTAATAACCCCATTTTTATGTAAATTATTGTATGAAGCTAATTAATATTTTATTATGAGATTTTCATTAAATTTAAAGCAAATAATATGTGTTTCCATCCAATTAGCTAATAAGAGATAATTATTGTGAGATGGCATAGGAAGATAAGAGATGGTTCAAGAATATGGACACGTGGCAATAGGAAGACTATTAGCAACAAGCATTTATGCCTTTGAAAATGACATGTACACATGACAAGATTAAAATGAATATTAGTGAAATATCTTTGACTTCAAAGATGATGGCTTTAATGATGATGCTATTAACAAGAGACACATGGGCATGCATTTAAGATATGAATAGAATAGCATAATATGCCTCTTCAATTCTTGAAGAAGTGGCGCATAAGGGGAGGAAAATGGAAGAATAAAACATGATAAGTCCACATGGCACCTTAATAATTATAAGGGACACCTATGCTTGGTGAATTAATTATAAGGGACACATATGCTTGATGAATTAACTATGGGGGACACCTAAGCTACCATGTGTCCAAATAATATTTGAAGAAGAATAAATTGAGGACACATATGCACATTGAATTAATTACAAGGGACACTTGTGCATATCTAATTAATGGCATGGGACACCTAATCTTGTTCTCCATTAAGCAAGGAATTTGAACCACAAAATAGAGATAAAATTGAAAGATCTTCTATGCCCAAAGGGGGACATGTGGTGTATTCATGGAGAAGCTAGGAAGAGGAAAAATCAACATTTCCTAGAAGATGGAAGAAGGGCCTAGAGAATTCAAGGGACAACGATCAAGGGTAAATAAGTAAAATCACAAGAAGATATTCTATAGCCAATGACCTCTATAAATAGGACTTCTCCTCCATCATTTTGGCACCAAGGAGGCACCACACACACTCACACACACATTAGGAGAAGAAGAGAGTAGTGAGCTTGGGAAATAGCATCAAGAAGGAGCACAAGAAGAATTACAAAGGAAATTGAGGTAAGGAAGTTGTGAAAATTATTCTATTTCCTTTAGATTCATATGGTTACGTTCAAGATCGTAGTTAATACCTTTACATAATATTATTGAAGCCTAAGTCACCATTACAAAGGAATTCAAGAGGAGGTGAAAGAAGAAAAGATTTGGAACAAGTAAGTTATCTCCTTGATCTCTTGTAACTTTAGGGATTTTGGTCAATAATTAGAACATGAGGAGATGATGTTATTTTGGTAATTTTGATGCTGTTAAAGTGTTTAAAATGGAATTTTGTGTGAGGAAGAACTTGGAATATGATTTTGGAACAATTAAGGATAAAATAAGAAGAAATACAAGTTAAAAGTTGGAAAAACAGCAAGGGCATTTTTGGAAAGTGGGAATAAATTATGAGTCCCTAGCATTGGAAAGTATTTTTAGTCAAAAATAGACATGTCAAGGGTCACGTAGATTTTTGGAACACCTCAATCAGATTTTTCTACAATTAGTTATGAATTTTTGAAGTTGGGTCAAAATTCTGGGATATATGCGAAAATGAAGGATAAATTATCAATATAGGGATACTCATTAATAAAAAGAATGAGTGAGTTTCAAATGTTGAAAGAACCCTTCATATGAGTGATGTAGTTGCTTATTCTTAAGGAAAAATTATATGGATGATGACACCATTTATATTGCATTACTTTAGCTCTATTATTCCTATTTAGTAGTCGGGAGTTTGTTATTCGAACTGATCAATTGTTTACAGGTAAGTAACCTTAATCTCATATGCTTTGTATGACTTTGTATGTATGTTTTACCATAATTGTGTATGCATTCGGTGTTATTGTGTTTTCCAAGCGCTTTGGGTACCAGAATCGCTATGTGCGACCCTTGGCATGGTTATATGCCTTATTGACACTATTGCAGAAAATGGCTTTTGCGTCTCAAATAGGCGTCCTATTAATAAAATAGGTAGTAAAAAAAGACGCGGTGGCATTTTTGTAATAATCAGGTGACTTTTGTAATTTTTATACTAGAACGCCAAAAGTCCACCCATGCTGCCAAAACCAAGTGATAAGCGCGTCAAAGCAAAAATTGGGCGAAAAAGAAACCATTTTTGGAGTCTAAGTTTCTGTATTAGACGCCCTAGATACAATTTTTGGAGTCTAACTTTCAGAATTAGACGCCCTAATTTTTCATTCTTAACCCAAAAACATATCCTTCCTCGATCGTATTGTCCCCGCGTGCCCGACGATTTCTCAATCTCTCGGATTGCCTCTCAACCGTGTTCCACCTTGTCTCTTCTCTCGCTCCACAGTTGCGTCGTCGTCCCCCTGTCCACTGTAGCTCCTCCGATCAACGTCCTCTCTCTTACCATCCTCCTTGCCTCTCATCTCTCACCGTCCTCCTTGCCTCCTCTCTCACACCGTCGGAAAGGATTCTCCTCTCTCATACCGTCAGAAAGGATTCTACCAGACAAAAAATGTGAAGCACAAAGGGTATGTTTGCATTGAGATTTTGTTTTTAATTTTCTTGGTCCGTTTCTCTTGGTATAGATTGTAGCCTATGATGCACGGACACGGCAAATTTGGGGAATGGAACGAGTCGGACATGCGAATTAGGAACCAGAATACGTGAATTATAGCAGTCAAAATTTCAAATGGCAATTTTGTAATTGTTGAAGGTGTGTTTTGTAGCTCCAAATTTTGGCCCTAATTGAAGGTCGAGCACCATCTTTCCAAAAATCATCTATCAAGTTCAACTCGGTGATTGATGGCGACGCTCTCAAATTGAACCACCTCTAGCTGTCCTCCTATTTCCCAAATCACGTGACTGTGTCTCACTCTGTCTGTGTTCTACTGTTCTTCGCATCTTTCGCCTCGGTAGTTCCTCTTCCTCTATCTGTGTTCTACTGTGTCTCACTCTGTCTGTGTTTCTTCTTCCTTCAGCTCGCCGACTGACTGTGATTGTGATTGTTTTTAATATATGTGAATGTGTGATTTATGTCTGCAAAATCTGTTTGTGATTGTGTTTCAATGTTTCACTCTTTAAGGCTCTGGTTTCGTTTGTAAATAAATTTTGTTTCTTAATTTTGTATTTAATATGATTGATAGAATGGAGTCCAACACAAATCAATAGTTCAATAAATTTAGAGTCCAACTCACCGAATGTGAACACTGAAACTGAAAACTTGAACAAACCATTGTGGAGATATGTGACTAGAGTTAATGATGGAACAGAAGCTGGAGGGAATGTGGGTTGGAGGCAAATATTATTGGAGGCAAACCAAATGTGAACACTGAAACTGAAAACTTGAACAAATCAATTATGGATGTGTTTGTTGAAAATAAGTTAGATGAAGGGTTTAGTCTTTTGCCGTCTGTTCATGGGGAAGATACTTCAGGTAATTAGTGGGAATAAGTAGCCCATGGTCAAATTAATTGGGTGTGGAAATTTCATGTGAGCTTGGAAATTGTTGCTATAAATAAAGGGCTCAACCCTCTTCATTCTTCACACCAAAAAAACTCCAAGAAGTTGATTTCTAAAGTAGTGAGAGTGAGTGTGGAGAAGCTTGAAGGAGTAGAAGCAAAGTTCGAGGTAATTTCTTTAATTAGCTTCGGTCTTCAGATTTATGGTAAAGTTATGCTTTGATCTTGAATCTTCAAAGGTAATTTTGTTTTCATGTTTTTGAGTTTATAAATGTGTTTAAAATGAAAATATGGTGGAATATCATTTTTGGAATCCAAAGATCAAAGTAAGCGAAAGTCGGTAAATTGTTCGGTTTAAAGCTTTCTCACAAGGCGAGAGAAAAAGATGTTATTATTTTATGTAATGAAATCATTAAATCATGAAATTTTACATGAATAAATTAGACATGTACGTCTTTCCAAATATATAAAAAATATGAAGCTTTTTGAGTTCTACACAAGGAGATACAATTTGTTGAAGTTAAGCCATTTTTCCGGGATTAAAACTGAACATAGTTGAGAAACAATTAAACTGGGAATGATTCTTGATGTTCTAGCTTTGGGAATATTTTTCCTTGAAAATAGACATGTCAAGGGTCATGAGAAATTTTACGAAACCTCATTTCGATTTGTTTATAATTAATTATGATTTTTCAAAGCTACCGTAAAATCTGCTAGAAAATCCAGCAAATGTGTTTTTAAGAAAATGTAAAGGCAAAATTATAATAACAAATCCACCAAGGGTAGAAATTTCAAAATAGGTGCAAATATCCTTTTTGATATTATTCTAGGAAATATGATATTAATTATAATATCATGGAAAAGGAAATAATCCGACGGTAACATTATAGGATATCCGGGAAGTCCGAAGTCAGATTCAAAAGGTCAGGCATGTTGGTAACTACACGGTGAAAGATACGTTCACATACTAGTAACTTTAACTCTAATGTGTCTTGTATGAATGTATATGATTGAATGATTCATGAAGTGATGGACAAGACTAAGTCTTGGGTCATGCACTGTGACTAAGTTTATGGGGCTTAGGTCACCTGTTTATATACATTCAGCTTTGTGCGGGTTATAGTTTTGATAAGGCCGTAGTGTTGTTTTCCTAGCGCTAAGGACACGAGGAGCTATCGTGGCACTAGTTAGTTCAAACATTACATTTGATGTGTGCTGTGTATTGTTGTGCTATTAACATTACATATGTTGTGTGCTATATATTGTTGTAACCTTACTGAAAGACCTGGCTATCACCCAAGAGGGGGTGAATTGGGTGTATGATAAAACTTTAGGAACTTTGAAAATCTTTTCGAAACTTACTAAAGGTAGTTTGAATGATAGAAATAGTTTAATAAAGCAATAGTCAATCATTCAAACATATATGCTGGAAATGTAAGAGTTTAGGGAAGAGAATATGCAAACAGAGATTTATACTAGTTCGGTCAATCCTTGACCTACGTCCAGTCCCCAAGCTTCACGTGAGATTTTCAATCCACTATCTTCTTTCAACTTGATTACACACTCTGTACTCGAAGTAATCCTCTCACTAGGATCCACTCCCCCTTACAAGCTGTAATCAATACACCCGCTTGACTATACACTTTGTACTCAAAGTAATCCTCTTCTTAGGATTCACTCCCCTTACAAGCTGTAATCAATACGATGTGTTTCCCACTCAAGATCACCCAATCTTGAGTAACTCTCAGATAGAATGTTTACAGATAAATCTTCTCTCTCAGAAGTGAATGAATAAACACTGAAGTACAATACAAATCATTTCACTCTCTATGATGAACTATACAAGCATTGAGAACAGAGAGCGTGTGAGCTAAATGTAGGATTCAGAATATCAGCATTTCGACAGTGCAAGCTCTTCTCATCATCGTCTCCATTTTGAATGGTTGTCCTTTTATATTGAAGACCATTGAGAAATTCTTCCAAATTTGAATATGTCTATTGGAGCGTATATGACCGTTGGAAAATATTACTGTTGGAATATGATCGTTGGGATATTCAAGTCATAGCAATTGAAGCAGATGAACAAGTTGATCATTTTAGTTCATTGAAGAACATTGCATTTGAGCATTCAACTTCGTTTCTTCAAGTTCCTTGTTGAATTCAATCTTCTTTCCCATTTCTGAAAATATGCATAAACTCCTTCTTCATGACAAGATTTTGATTTCGTCAAGTTTGATGTAATCTCAAACTTTAATCACCGAAACTTATACACAAATGATATAAATGATGTTAAGAAGTAGTATAAGTTCTTTTAGAATTCATCTGAATGTTCTTGAAGAAAATCCAGAATCTCGGATGCGGTGATTTTCTGATGCAGAGAGATTAACTCGAGTTATGCCATGTAACTCGAGTTACTTTAAATGCCAGAAGCTTTCTATTTGAATTCTAACTCGAGTTATCATATGTAACTCAAGTTGTCCAAATGTCATTTCCTCTATGTCTGCGAGTAACTCGAGTTATCCTTCGTGACTCAAGTTTCCAGGTGCTCCAATTGCTCTCTGTGTTCTTGAATAACTCGAATTGGTGGTCATGACTCGAGTTGCTGCTGAATTCCAGAATTCTGAATTCTTTCTGCCAGAGGTTGACTCGAGTTGCCATGCTTTGACTCGAGTTAATTAGTTCATCTGACATTTGGCATTGATCCTCAATCCAAGCTTTTGATCAACTGAAGCTTGCTCATGAAGATTATTAATAACATTGAAGAGTATAACAAGTAGTAATCAATTGATAGCAACAAGTTCAGAATTCTCGGAGACGTGGTGAACAATGCTCTATTACTTTATGGATTCGAGTTGTAATCTCTTCTCAATATTCATTCTTCTCTTTTTTTCCTCTATGATTGTTGTTGAATCAATTTTCTAGTCCTAATCTTGAGTTATCCAAGCCGAGTTAACAACTCAATCCAAACTCATTGTATGTTGAGCTCTTTTGAACAATCTTGAACTGACTGAAAATTTCGAAGGTCATATCTCCTTGGAATCAACTCTGTTTTGGTCTGTTCAAATATTGATGGAAATCATTTTGATTCTACTTTCATATGCCACTGATTTCAGCTCAATTGGATTTGTAGTTTGTGAGTTACACTCAAAATATTAAGGCTTGGTCAGCAGTGTGGCGTGAATTTTAGTCCCAACTTCTACAATTCATAGCTCCTTGATCTGAACTCCTTTAGACTTGAATTTTATACCAAAATGACGCATTGGGAGTCTAATTTCATATGCCACTTTTTTTGTCACAATCCAATTTCTGGTTTGAGAGATATCATCAAAATACCAGACCTCGCCAGCTGAAATGTGAAACAGTAGTAGAACAGAGGTGCTGAAAATCATCGGTAACTCGAGTTACTAAGTGGTAACTCGAGTTACTCTTGTCCGTAAACACCGAGAGCACATTTTAACTCGAGTTACTCATACATAACTCAAGTTAACTCATTCCGAAGAGGGAAAACACTGTAGCAACTTTATTAACTCGAGTTGTGAGTTCATAACTCGAGTTATATCATCTGAAGCTCCCTTTTGCTTTTTTTTTAACTCCGATTTGAGCCATTCCAACTTCCATTCGATCATGGAGACTTCTAGGATCAATTTTAGAACTTGGACAATGATATCTTCATTCCATTCAGCAAATTCTTCCTTCTTCCATCTCCCATCTTGATCATTCTTCATCATTTAACTTGGGCTCATCATTTTTCTTCTTCTTGAACTTGACATTTTCTGCAAGTTCTTCTTGTTGTGAGCTCTTATCTCCTTCTTGATTGTTACCCTTAACTCAACTCATTCTTTCTTCTCTTCTCTTGATCATTATCCTCTATTCAATTTAGATTAATCTACAATAAATATAGTAGTTAGTCAATGTAAGAGATAAATATATCTATACAAGCTTTTTGCTCTTAATAATGGCATCTATATAAGACATCATCAAAACTAATCATATCTAACACTTACATCTACTGTGTGCTATGTATGGTTGATGCTAAAATGTAAATGAATATCTGTTATATAAACTGTTATTACTTGAACATGAGGTTAGCTGTTAACTGAGATTCAATGGGTATTGAATCTCAGACTTGATTAAAAGTTCAGGAAAATAACCTAGATTTGAGAAGGTGACATGGATGGAGCCAAGCAGAGGCACTGATGGACGGAGCCGTGAAGAGGACCGGTCGAGATGAGAGTCTGAAGAAGGTTAATAGAGACTAGCTTCTGGCATGAATCTAACAAAGTTATCTCAAACCAATTGGTGCTTAAACTAAGGAAGGATTATTCTATGTGGTTCAGTCAATAAATCGCCGTGAAAGACGAGGAGACTTCTACTAGACTAAGATCCATCCTGGCCAATATGTTTGATTAATTGAGTTAGCTTCAATGCTACAAGTCTAGTTAAGGCTTGTTTAATATTGTATAGTTACTATGTAAGAATTGTAATTATACAAGTTCTGTATGATTGTATCACATGAATATTCCTTCAAGAAATTTTTAATATACCAACTTATGCTTGAGCATTTTATATTAGTTACTAATTGTCCAAATGTTAGTGCATGCTCTCCATTCCACATTACTCTGAGCTATAGCACCTCAAACTCTGTCAATTTTTCTAAAACTAAGTGTCAACCGACACAATTTGAAGTATGAAATTTGGGGTGTTATAGATTGCGTATAGGCAAACCTATTAATATTCTCTCTTCTTGAGAAATTTTTTATTGATTTCTAAGTAATCTAAATGTCATGCAAATGCAATAAAACAATAGGGAATTGGTTTTAGATTTTGTTGAAAATAGGTAAGTATAGGAGTTAATTAAAATCTTAAAGCCAATATTTTTTGTCTTTTCTTTATAAAATGAAATGATTAATAGAATATGAATGAAGTGAATTCTATCAAGAAATTGGTTAAATATGTATCCTTGCTCACTAAAAGATATGAGAGTTTGAAAGCCATCAAGTCTTACTTAAAAACCTCAAGTAATCATATTGGGTCTAACATTCCAAATCAATAACTACTCCTACGATGTGTGAAATGGATTGAATTAATGCAAATGCTTCCTCTAATTTGAATGGACAATTGCAATACTGAAATTAACCCAAATCAATTACACAATCTAGAAATCCCATAGTATGCATATTCTTATTCAATTAATAGGAAATTCATAACTATAAATCATCTAATCACAATAATTCCAATCTAAACACAATATAAGCAATCTTAGTTCTGGAGTCCAAATAACTCACAACAACATCCTACTGAAATTACTTTAGAACATAGCTAAGAATTTAAATAACAATAGGAAATTCATAAAGTAACTAAGAAAAATAACTCCTAACTCAAGTCAAATCCCCAACCTTCAAGAATTGAAAGCTTGGTCATTCATTGGAGCTTCAAAATAGCGAGAGATAGCAATTTGTTTGGAGCTCTGAAAATCCATGGAACTGAGCTCGTCAAAAAATGACAAACCACCAGAAAATCAAAGCACTTGGTCGGAGAATCAAAGAATCAACGAAAATCACAAAGAACAACTAAAAGAGCAAGGTGTGGTGTTTGAGTGAGGAAGGGACTGTGATAATGGAGGAATTCCGACAGTGAAGAATGGAAAAGCTCGCAACGGTGGGGGTGGTGAAAACGGAGCGACACGGTGGTGATTTTCGGCATTATGGTGTTAGTTCTTTATTTCTCATTTGAAACTCGTCCAACGCACCTCCGGTTTGTTCTTGAGGCAGAAAGTCCACGGCGCACTTCAGCAACTCAAGGTCCGTTTTGCTCGAGCTTCAACCGAGCACTTGTCGGGACGGAAAGAATGGGAAAAATGAGTCAAGGTCGCGGGCGAGGATGGAAGAAGTGAGAGTGATGAGAGCGTGCGGGGGAAGAGGAAGGTGGAGGTGTAGAAGAAGAAGAAGCCTTTCGATCTCTTCTCTGGTTCCGCGTTGTTCTTTGCTTTTCCACCCGATTCGGAAAGAAGGTCCGAAACATAACCTATTAAAGTGAAATTTACGAAAGTTTCTGGAGGGGCTAAATTAAAATATGTGAGAACCATTTGAGGTTAAAATGTGATTTCAAAACGTCTGGGAACTTCTATGTAAGTTTTCCTGGGCCCTCTCTACACAAATTTGCAGTTTCTAGAAATTCTGGGGAATTTTCTGCAATTGTCACCGTTTCTAAAAATATTAATTCTAACCCCAATTAACATTTTCCAAATTCTCCAATTTTTTTCAAAACACCTACAATGCAAAATTAAGTATAAGGTACCATCAAAAGTATAAGAAATTATTTGTGTGAATAATTAACATATTATGACTATTTTGCCCATAATTAATTCTACTTAATTCAATACAAATGTCCATAACTCAAATTAGTGCTTGATTATATAATAATGGCTTATGAAGTTCTTTAAATTCCCCGAATTAATCATAAAAAGTCATATAAAAATATAGTTTAATGAAGGCTATAGTTTCAAGACGTCTTCTTATCTCCCTATATATAATCGTTGATTGGAAAAGGAATTGAAAGAATTTTAACTTTCGTTGTTATTAGAGTTTAGGAAGAAAGAACTAAAAATTTTGAATTTTATCATAAGGGGATAAGACGATTTTTTTTTTTTAAACAACCATTAACAATATTTAAGCACTCAACATTTGACCCCAATAATATCAATTAATTAAAGTCTCTCATGGAATTATACGAAACTTAAATATTATTGAGTATATTTTTAAGAGAAAACAATATGATATATATATATATTTCTTGCATTAGTGTCAAAACTAGTCATCGTTTTTTCCTTTGGATTATATAAAAAAAAATGAGTTGGAATAAAAAGTTAAAAACATAGCAGTATGCATGTGGAATAAAAGTGAATGAAATAGTACCCCTGACGTACATTAATCTTGGCATGTTTGGGATAGCATCAAATAAGGCGAAAAGCTCAATGGCCAATGGACTTCAAGGAGAAAAGCTACTTCTACGGAAATCTTGGTGTTTGGAAAGCATCAATGGCTAATAGGCTTAAGGGGAAAATGCTACTTCTGGGAAAGGCCAACACATTGAGCTTCTGCAAAAAAGAGTCACTTCTGTTACCGCTTTAACAAACACAAATCATATCTACAATCTAACTTTTAGAAGAAAAATCCATCTGAAAAGCCCCATATAGAGAAAAGTCACTTCTGCCTCCGCTATCCTAAACATGCACTAAAATGGAGGAAAATTATGTTATAAAAAATGGAGGAAAATTAAAAGCAATATTGCTTGAAAGTTACTGTTTTAAAAGGGAGAAAAAAAAATAGGGAAGTACAAGTGGCCATAAAATGACTTGTATGGGAGTTTGGTAGTAGGATGAAACTAAGTCAGGTTTTATAAAAGACTTACAGCACAAAATGTAAGACTACCAAGACTTCTTATTTACATATTCATATATAGGACTATATATAATATTCCTCTTGTACTAATTATAAGTGCTAATTAAAATATTGGTTTTGACTCTAACTATAAAACTCTATCACATTTTATCAGTCATTATATCATTTTTTTTCTAAATTAATTTATCAAGTTTATAAAATAATATATAATTTAATGTTATATGCAGGTGTTTTCGGAAGATCATGTCACATTTATTATAATTAAGTAATTTATCTAAACTTTTTATTATATCCAAATTAATTAAATAATTCAATATATTAAGGATTGAATGAGTATAAAAATAAAAATATAATTTGAATTAAAATTCTCAGTCGTTTCGTGATAATGTTGAAAGTATCTTATTTTTCTTTCTTTCTTTTTTTTTAAAAAAAAAACTAAATATTAGGGGATAACTAGGTTGTAGAAGAAGAGTTAGAGAAGAGAAGACATAACCAAAGCAAGTGCTGTTGTACTGCCCATTACTTTCATACACATTAAACTGAATCAATACATGCCTTCCTTAGTCTGATAGCCATCTATATATAGTCTCTCATAATAGGCTTAGACTCAAGGCCCAATAGCCAAGCTAAGTATTCCTAAGCATTACAACTAACACTAACCCAGCGGCCTCATGGGATTAATATTGTGCCGCTGGTACTCTATTCATGCGTGGCTGGCCTCATCGGATTAGTGTGGCTGCCACCTATATAACTACTAACTACTAACTATGTCTTACGTAACAATACTCCCCCCTTAAAGAACCCTTGTCCTCAAGGGTTAGGAAGGACAAATGCTGGGAACTGTCGCTGAAATGCATACAGCAGCATCCATGAAGCTTCTTCTTCCGGTAGTTGCTTCCATTGGACCAACACTTCAGTTACAATGCGTCCCTTCTTCCGACCACGCCGAGTCTGCAAAACCTTCTCTGGTTCCTTCAATATAGGAGGTTCCGGCCAATCAAGAGGTGGATGCCGAGGCTGAATAGTTGGATCTGGGCATAATTTTAACAAGGAAATGTGAAAAACATTATGAATCCTTGTAACCTCCGTAGCTCCAACTTATAGGCGATCGAACCGATACGTTGCTGCACTTTGTAGGGCCCAAAGAACCTTGGAGCTAACTTTTGGTTGCTCCTAGAAGCAAACTGAAATTTGACGATAAGGTGGAGCTTCACAAAAACCCATTGGCCTTCTTGGAACTCCCTATCTCGTGCGATGAGAATCGCGCTTCTCGTTTCATCATATTCACGGCCACTGTGTAAATGGTTTTTAGCTACCATAACAACCCCCGTCTTGCCATAAAAGACCCGTCAATGCCCTCAACCATTGCCGACCTAGGCAAATAAGGCACATAAACCGCTAGTTTTTGCCCATAAAGTAGTTCATGAGGGGTCATGTGAGTAGAGGAGTGGTAGGTAGTATTATACCATCATTCTGCAAGTGGTAAATATTTAAACTAGTCCTTAGGGAACTCCCAACACATACACCTTAAGTACGTTTCCAAACAACGATTCAAAACCTCAGTTTGTCCATCGGTTTGAGGGTGGTAAGATGAAGACGATTTCTGATCGATTTTAAGGACTTTTAGGAATTCTTGCCAAAATTTGCGATAAAAATCGAGTCTCTATCTCGATATGATTTCGTAGGAGCTCCATGTAGTTGATAAACCCCATCTAGGAATTGTTGAGCCAAACTAGATGCTGAAAATGGATGGGAGAGTGCAATAAAATGGCCGTATTTGCTCAAACGGTCCACAATCACCCATATAGTGTCTCGGCCATGAGACTTAGGCAGCCCTTCAATGAAATCCATAGATATACTCTCCCAAACCCTATTAGGGATTGGCAAGGGCTGAAGTAATCCCGGAGATGCCACCGTCTCGTATTTACATCGGGCACACACATCACACTGACGAATGAAGTCTTTAATCTCTTCAAATAAATGTTTCCACCAAAACAGAGCTTTTACTCACTGATAGGTAGCATGAATACCTGAATGCCCCCTTGAGGGGAAGAGTGTAGACATTCAAGTATTTTTGACCTAACCGTAAGTTCCTTCCCTACAACCAAACGTGCCCCTTTACGTAATAACTCTCCATCCCATGTAAACTTACCCACTATATCTTTGGTGTTTTGCTTGATTAATCAATTAATGTCACCATTTCAGGATCAATGGTCCAACTGTTCTGAATTTCCAGCAATAATTCATCGAACAAGTAGATAAAGTGATCGAAAAACCCGATTTTTAGGTACTCTTGATAACGCATCGCCCACATTATTGTTGGCCCCTTCTTATATTGAATTTCATAATCATAACCCATCAACTTCGAAATCCAATACATCCGGAAAGAGGTCTTCAGTTTTTGGTCCCCAAGTACTTGAGGCTTTTTGGTCCGTTCTAATCACAAAGTGTCGACCCTCTAGATATTGGTGCCAATGCTCAACCCCTTGGACCACGGCTAGTAATTCCTTTTCATAGGTAGATAGGCTATGATGTCTTGGAGCCAACCCTTTGCTAAAAAAGGCTAGGGGTTGTCCTCTTTGCATTAGTACAGCACCAATTCCCATGGCACAAGCATCTGTTTCAATAACAAAAGATTTAGCAAAATCAGGCAAAACCAAAACAGGGGCTGTACTAAGAGCATTTTTCAACTCCCTGAAGGCTTGTGTTGCTTCTTGTGACCATTTGAACTGATCCTTACGCAATAGGTTTGTCAAGGGTCTTGCTATCACACCATAATCTTTAATAAACTTTTGGTAATAACCAGCCAAACCAAGAAATGAACTTAATTGCTTGACTGTAGATGGTTCGTGCCATTCAACCACCGATTTGATTTTCGTAGGTTCGTAGAAACCACACCATTCTGTATAATGTGTCCTAAGTATTCCACTTTAGTAGCTGCGAATGTACATTTAGACTCTTTAACAAAATAGTGGTGTTGTCGTAGGATTTCCAAGACGGTTCTCAAATGCTCTAAGTGTGAAAACATGCTAGAGCTATAAACAAGGATGTCATAAAAAAACCAGAACAAACCTCCTTAGATGTTCTCTGAAAATAGTGTTCATAGCTCCTTGAAATGTAGCCGGAGCATTAGTGAGTCCAAATGGCATGACCAGCCACTCATAATGGCCGGAATGAGTCCTAAAAGCAGTCTTATAGGAGTCAAATGGCTTCATTTCGATCTCGGTGGTAGCCTGCCCTCAAGTCTAGTTTTGTAAACCACCTTGCATCCTTTAATTCGTCCAATAACTCATCTACAAGAGGAATAGGGTACTTATTTTTCACCGTAAGCTTGTTTAATTCCCGGTAGTCAATGCACATGCGCCATGATCCGTCCTTCTTTTTGACTAAAACAATAGGAGACGCAAATGGTGAAGAGCTTTCTCGTATAACCCCTAATTCAAGCAATCCCTTAACCTGCTTCTCAATCTCATCTTTCTGAATAGATGGGTATCGGTAAGGCCTCAAATTTATCGGATCAGCCCCTTCCTTTAATATCACCGGATGGTTGTGATTTTCCCTAAGTGGAGGCAATGTCTTGGGTTCTGAAAATACATTAGAAAATTCTTTAAGAACCCTTTGCACATTGCTGGTTGCTTCTTGATTGCCATCGAGAGTGTACAAGTGGTTGCAGCTGTACCATCAAGAGAGTGCAATAGAAAAAGCTAGCTGCCCTCCCTCATAGGCTGCTGGAGTTTATGAACTACCTTGCTGCTATGTGGGAATTCTGGTTTTAGGGTGCATGTAGATCCTTGATACTGGAATTTCATAGAGAGATCCTCATAATCCCAAGAGGCCTTGCGTACTACCTCTTGTAGCCAATGCAATCCTAACACGATATCTTACGTCTTGATCTCCATTATCCTCAGATCAAAAACAAATTCCTTACCTTGCATTTTCCATTTAAACCCCTCCCAAATACCATACAACTTTAACTTGTAACCACCAGCCACCTCAACTTCTCCATCACCCGTGGAACTCCCTTTCTAACCTAGTTTTTTAGCCAAGGCATAGTCTAGATACCCATGGGAGGCCCCATTATCAATCAGGATCTGAATTGGGCGTCGGCCAACAAATCCTTGAATGCGCATCGATACAACACCCATGCTACCCTGAATTGCATGCAAAGAAATTTGTAAGCATTGATCTAATTCTGTTTTCTCAACGTCCTCAGGTTGCGGTTCCTCTTCATCTTGTGGAGCTTCATCTTCTCCCACACCATCTGAATCCAATTCCATTAGTTGCAGCTGCATCCGTTGACGTTGGGGACATGTGTGACCGTAGAAGAAAAGTTTCTTGTAGTAGAAGCAAAGGTTTCTGGTCCTCAAGTCATCCAGGTCATCCCCACTATACTCAGCTGCCCTTTTCCAAGTAGAGTTCCCTGTTCTACCCGTTGAAATCAGGGAAGAACCAGTATTAGAGTTCATAGTTACTCCACCCGAATAGCCACTAGTCTTAATTGTCGTTGCTGGTTTTGTTGCTGATGTTGGGCGCCCACCTGAAAAAGAGGAATAATTCCTAGTGGCCAGTGACCTTGTCGTATCTGTATATGGTTTACGCGTCGCTGTCTTTGCTGTAGCCTCCTCGCGAATATTATACTCTTGAATCTGTGCAAGCCGCCGAGCATGTAACAACGAGTGTGGTTCTTGAAGGCGCACTTGTCGTGCACAATCATGGCGGAGCCCTTCAATAAAGGCTTGAACAGCATGCTCCCCACTTAATCCCAATTTGCAGCGAAGAACATCAAATTTGTCATTATATTCTTCCAGCGAACCTGTCTGATATAATTTCTTTAATTCAGCCATGGGAGATTCAAAGGAGACCCCAAACCGAGCCTTAATCGCCCTCTTGTACTCGTACCACGTGATGGCTCTGCCTTGGTTTTCATCCATAAGGGATTGATGCCATATGTATCCCTTATCATCCAAGTTAACACTAGCCAAACGAGTCTTCTAGTTGTCAGGTGTGCCATCAATCTCAAAGTACCTTTCGCAATTGTACAGCCAACCGTCGATGTCATGGCGTTGGAATTTTGGGAAGTCAAACTTAGTTTGCCGAGTCGGAGGGGTATATTCAGCCCCCTGCCTTTGGCGGTGAGGACCTCTGAAATTATCCCCATTGTTTTCTTGGACATCCTCCCCCTGTCGACGGCGTTCTTGTGCAGCAGTGAAGGTTGCCATTTGGCGTTCTTGTGCAGCAGTGAAGGCTGCCATTTGATTGGTAATAGCCGTTTGAATTACATTTGGAAGATCTTCAATGGCCGACTCAAGTGCCTGTAAACGTTCATTCACCTCATTCGACATGTTTAGTGCAGCTAACTGAGAGCGAGTCCAGACCATACACAAACAAAGTCTTCGTGATATTCTGATTGTCTTAATTGTTTTTGAACCAGTGAAGAATTTTGGGTGTCGCTAGAATTTGTCTTATTGAACTTCTGGGTAAGGAAAAGAACACTGGTTCTGGTCGACACCTGTCAAAGAAACAGGAAGCCACTGGTGAGAACAATTGGAGATGCACTTCAATAACCCCAGAAATACAGAGTTGCGATGTTGTTGGCGGTGTGACGAGGCAAAGCCTACAATGGACGTGTCGACGCCATGCAAGAATTGACTCGGTGCTGGCAGGTTGGTGACGAGACAGAGAGTGGCCTTCGTTAGGACTTGACGTGTCAGCCTCACACGATTACCGAGAATCCAGACGCGAACAAATAGAACCCTGTTGCAAACCAATACATAGAGTTGGGCCGGTATGAATCCCAGAATTCAAACCAGAGGTATGTGATCGCCGACAGTAATTGAATCTCCACTGAGCCTTCAAATACGTGGGGACCGACGTGGCGACACCCACAATGATTGCAATAATCAAATTCTTGAACGACTAGGTGACGCAACTCACGAACCAAGACCAGGCGACACCTGACGAAGAAACAGAGCAAATCGGTGACGCGCTACAGTGGCAATTCAAGACCCATTAACCCGACCCAATGACAATCCTAAACCAAGTCGGCCAACACTGATGAAGAACCACACAAGCCGACGAAGCTGATTGACAACCCAAGATCAACGATTTCACGGACCTACTACGTAACGAGCCCACGTCGGCACCTCTGGAATTTCAGGAATAGAGTGTCGATGCTGGGGATTCCAATGACGGTTGTGTTGTGAACCGTTGGACGCCGTCTTGAGTTCTAGGTGTCTAAAAAAATGCCGCTTCTGGTCGAAGAGATTGTCTTGATCGATTCTTGTTATTTCTTTTTGAGTTTCTTGATTTAATTCTCAAATGCCAATTCGACCCAGGCAGAGAATGACTCTGCTGAATTAGAAATGGCACCTGCTTCTTGTTTGGATTTTTGGACGTTTCTGAATAATCCCAATTGCCAAACTGAATCCTAGAGAGAATGACTCCCGTTTTTTCAGAATTGCACTTGTTCTTGAACGTCTCTTTGATTGTTCTTGTTTATCAGCCTTGTTGATGGAAGAAGGCTATGGCTGACGCAAGAAGTCAGAATTTCACAGTGGAGGAGCCGGGAATGACCCGCTCTGATACCACCGATAACTAGGTTGTAGAAGAAGAGTTAGAGAAGAGAAGACATAGCCGAAGCAAGTGCTTTGTTGCATCGCCCATTACTTTCATACACATTAAACTGAATCAATACATGCCTTCCTTAGTCTGATAGCCATCTATATATAGTCTCTCATAATAGGCTTAGACTCAAGGCCCAATAGCCAGGCTAAGTATTCCTAAGCACTACAACTAACACTAACCCAGCGACCTCATGGGATTAATATTGTGCCGCTGGTACTCTATTCATGCGTGGCTGGCCTCATCGATTAGTGTGGCTGCCACCTATATAACTACTAACTACTAACTATGTCTTACGTAACAAATACCTTGGACAACAAATGAGATTTTTTGCCATATGAGCAAATACGATTCCTATCAATTGAAAAGGCAAAAAAAAAAATCGTTCATATCCTTAATAGAATGAATTTGAAGCTTACCTTAGAAGCAGATGATGAAAATTTCTTTTCCGACAGATGTTATTGGTTGATGCAAGATCTCTCAGTCCCTCAATTTCCACGGAGGAGCAAGTTCGGTTTGGAAACAGGAGAGCAGTAGCTTTACAAAGGAATGTGACCTGGTGGGAGAAGTTTCTTGAAATGCGGACGCTAAGCTCTATTTAAATATTGTTGAATGTTGAATTTGTTTGGCCAAAAAAAACCCTGTAGAATTTTTCGATTGACCCCATTAAAAATAGTAAGCAAATTTCTAATCCTTCCTCTTCAAAAACAAGAATGAAAATCGAACCAATAAAACTATGACCCATAAAGCGCAGAAATCAATCTCTAAATCCAAAGGAAGAAGAAGAAAAAGAAGCAGAGTCAAGACAAGAAACTAACCGAGCAGAGGAGACGACTAAAATCTTACAGAAGCGACGATCCCTTCGATCCTTCGTCCACCTTCTTCTTTGAAGATGAGTGCTCACAGAGGCGATGAGTGTGACGCAGAGACTGGAAGAGCCGAATCGAGGCGCAGAGACTGGAGACGAGAGTCGCGATTTTTCGGTAGGGTTGGCTTACAAAAAAAGGGCTAAAAAAATAAGAGCTTAAAATAAGCTCCTCTCATCAGCTTTTTTTTAAGAGCTTTTTTCTTCATTGTAAAATAAGCTCTTATAATATAAGAGCTTATTTTAAATTCTGTTTGGCCTAGCTTTTACTTATAAGCATAAGATAAGCTAAGAATAAGCTAGGCCAAACGAGCACTTAGTTAATTTCTGGAGCCACTTGTTTTAGTATATATTTACAGCCTTTCCAATATAATTCAAAAATCAAGAACTTCTCCGCAAGTAAGAAAAGTGATATGGAGAGTGCCGAGATCAGGAAAGTAAGAAAAGTGTACTTGAAGAGCAGGTTAGCTGTTACACCCTACGAGCCTCGCCCTTTCGGGTGGCGGGTTAGAGGGATTCATTTACTTAGTTACCTTTCCTTTATTATTAGGTCAATTTAACTTGTATCAAAGTAAGCGCAATAGGGCATTTAACCGGTTTGGACTATCTACTGTACTAGTAAAGGTAAAATAAACAGAAAATAAAAGACCTCAAAGAGTTAAGGATACAGTTAATCCAAAATAAATACCATAATAATACATACCGTCATCTGAAATATATGTACAAACTTGATAGGGCATTCCCTATTCTTCAATCTTTACCGATAAGCATTTATTATTATTATTATTATTATTATTTTTGAAAAGGGGTCTTCACATCAGGCACGTCTCCCTGTGACTACAAAAGAGTCTGGGGTCTGATAGTGGCCCCCAGAGTAACCATCAATACTCAAATATTAAATGTCCAGAAAGTATGCAAGGTACCATGCCAGATAATGTAAAAACAGATAATATGCCAATACATACCATATATGCATTCAGATCATACCGCAGTAAAACATACATCACAATCCATAGAACCTGTACAGCTGCCTTACCAAGGCAAGCCTCGGTCTCACTGGACTCTCAACCCGTAAAGCCGCCCTCATTAGGCCAGCCCCGGACTGAAACTCAACCCGCACAGCCGCCAGTTAAGGCCGGCCTCAGACTGAACGTCCTCAGTGCTAGGAATTGTTGGAAATTATGCCCTAGGGCAAGTCATTGTTCTCCTTTAAGTTATCACTTCATTCGCATGTTTACAGTGATAACTGATCCCTAGATATATCTTATAGATGATATCCTAAATGTCCCTGGTCAGTTATCTACGCGGGAGCGAAGATGAGATAAGACCAGTATAACTTTGATGAGGTATGGAGATACAAATCAAAGTCATGGGCACTTGTAAGAGTACAAGGTGCTGGACCGACCCACTATGAGAAAGCCGCATGGATCTAGTCATAAGCTTATCTCATATATAACCGCGTCACGATGCCCTATGACTCGAGATCATTATGGATTCCTACATGATGAGTCACGGTCTTTGACCTAGTCAAAAGTCACCTTTGACCGGGTGATGATAAAGGCTGGGATCGGGATCAGTGATTTTCATGCGGAGGAATGTGAATGGTCAAGATGGAATTTGTCCCTCACATTTGTAGAGAGATAATACTGGGCCCCTCGATGAGTGAGTCTAAGAAATGTATGGTCATACTGTGATGGAAAGGGGTTTCCATTTCACTTATTAGACTACTCAGAATCGAGAAAGTAGTGGTCAAGAAAAGGAATTTGACATTATCCATGCCTCATCCTTGACCAAATTATCGCGTGACAAAAGGAACGTGACATGGTTGTACGATAGGTTGTATCGTGTAATCGATCCCCATGTGAATTGGGTAGTCGTAATGTCTTGCTAGAGGCCGCTTGCGACTTGTAGGCTTACACAGTATTGGCCCACTGCCAATCTCATATGGGCCTGCAGGGTCGCACACAAGAATAACCCAACACGAGCAAAGTGTCCAGGTTCATTGAATCTTAGATTAATCTGAGATTTAATGAATACTTAATTTAGTGTGGGGTGAAAAAATATATATATATATATATATATATATATGTACAAATTCAAAATTAATATATATATTAATATTATAAATAGAGATTATAATATTATAATATTATTTGTTTTATATTTAATTTATTTGATAAATTAAATATCTAAAACAAATAGAGATATTGTATCTCATTTAATATTCGAATAAAGATATCGTATATTTGTTTAATTTAAATTGAGATATTAGTATCTCAGATTTAATTAAATAGATAGATATTATTTCTCGGATTTAATTTATGGAGATAAATTAAATCGAAGGCTTTTAATTTGAATTAAATAAATACATTAGATTAGATCTATCGATAGATTTAATTAATATGTTTTAATTCAAATTCAAAATTTGAATTTCAGATCTGGTTTTAATCGGATTAAATAAATGCGTTACATTAGATCTAACAGTTAGATTTAATTAATGTATTTTAATCCATATTTGAAATTCGAAATTCAAAATTAATGTGGATTAATTTTATATAATACGCCTACGGGTTTGAAAAAACCTACGGGAGTTTTATTCGAGCGTATTCAGAAAGCCGCGAGAAAAAAACCCTAGAGTGGAAAATTAAGAGAGACGCACAAAAGGCGCTAGCACGCTGCCATAGCCGTGTTCGGGAGTTGTTCGTGTGGATACCGGTGGAGGAAGGCGATCCTACGAGTCGTCTTCTACTGATCGAGGAGGTAGCCCACCTATTCAAGGAAGAACGAGACGCGAACGAATTCTCCAAAGGTAATTTCGGATTCCCTAGCCTAGGTTTAAACGCACCTGAGTGATCCTCGGGACTGGATCTGTAATTTTTTAATCCACTGCGTTGTACGGATCCCAACAGAAATCATACAACTCTGTATGCATATTTGGCACAAACATATACAAAGAAAAACACACATGGAAAACACTAACATACAACAAAACACATAAAGATATCTGAGTAAAACGGTTACTACCTGGTGTGGTAAATATCGTCCTTAATATTTTATTAGGCCCATTGACTTCCCAAGTCTTTCCTTGACCTAGATATCATTAAAATATACTTATTCAGTATTTACAAAAATGCCCTCACGTGTTTCTTGTAAAAATCGAGCCCAACACAAAATTTTCTAGAAATCCAGTGATTCTAGCCCAACTTCCTAGATTTTTAATAAATTTAAAAAAAAAATCATTTTTGCATGCTTCCAGCGCCATTTAAACCATTAGAATATCTATTTTTCAGTAAAAATATTTTCAGACCATGAATGTACTTTTATTTTGGCGTGTTACTTACTTTCCACATCTGGGTCAGATTTCACCCTGTTGCACATAGAGCCAACTTTACCAATTTTTATATCTTAGTAGAAAACTCCAAAAATCATAAAATTATACATCACAGTGAACCTCCGGATGTGTAATTTTGACCTGTAAAATCTCAGCCAAAAATAAATTCATTTACTATTTTTGGAACTCACTTGAAGGTCCACTGTCAGAATTTCCAGATTCAAGAACAAGCTTGCTTTTAAAGCTTTTTCAATGATTTCGAATTCGGAAAATCAAACTACATCCTAACCCCATAGAAAATCACGTTTTAAACCCTTTGGAACCATTAAAAACTCCAAAATCAGACCCTATCACCAAGCCTTAACTAGAAGCACGAAAATTCCAAGTTTAAACTTTAAAGGTTCAAGTCGTCGGTAGTTACCTAATTCGGAACTTTGGCTTGGTGGACAAAGTGGTTGAGAGCTTGATCTTAGCTATGAGAGCTTGCTGGTCCCTTCTCTCTCCTTCATCTGTGCCACGCCTCTTTGGAGGAAAAATGAAAAGTTGAACTCCTTTTAATACTAATCTAAAAGTAGCCAAAGTTGCTAATTAATTGATCTAACTGAATCTTTATTCCATGTGACTAATTCCGAGGTTTCTAGGAGGTAATGTGGCGCATCCCTAGCCCCTTTCACCAGATTGTATCTTTTTATTTAATAAAAATTACTCAATTTGACCCAAAATACCTTTTTATCTTACCGGTAGGGCCCACACTTTAATTAATGGACTAATTAAGCTTATCTTTTCTTCAAATCAGGTTTTTATTAATGAAAAGGGGTCATATGCGCCTAGGGGGCCCACAAATCTGATCCCCATTAATTAATTCCATTTTCCTACTTTCTCAATCAAATTCTGAGTCTACCGGTCTCTATCGGGTCCCACCGGGTCCAAAAGTGCGTCTTTTTGTACTTTTCTCTGTCTTTTCTATTTATTCTCTCTTGCCTGGGCAAACTCATGTGGCGCCTTCCATCTTTCCAAAGTGGCCCCACCTTTGTCTCACTCCATCCGAAAATAACCCTCTAACTGGTCCCTTTCGATCCCTTTAATACCGGTCTATCGACTGTGGGTCCCGCGTCTTGTGTTTGGACTAGAGTATGGATAAAATCATATGTTTTTCTCTCCCCTCTCATATTGGACGAAATTGACTGCCCAAAGGACAAGGATTTGACCGTTTTACCCTTGCTTTATCTTCCTTTAATCCCGTGGTGACACATGTCCCGGTGTAATGATTACCTTGTCTCTTGCTTTTTGGAATATGCCTTTTTTTCAATGTCTTTTTCTCTTTCCTGATCCTACATGGCGCATACACACTTTCAGGAGTCAAGAATATGTGTTTTGTCATATTCCTCGGGCCCCACTTCATTATACCGGCTTAGTAGTCTGTCTAATTTAGCTTATTCTCAATTTTCAGGGTCCAAAGTTCGGGATATTACATTAGGGACATGTAATATATATACATAGCTTCACATTAACGCGTGTCCAAATAATTACAGCTGTTATGAACAATAATGTAACGAATCCACGCGTCTAACTAATCATATCAATTAAAAGCGGAATATATATATTTTTCCCTTTCAACTTGCTTCATTTTTTCCTTGATTTCATAAAAATAATATTGAAACATTGATCGTTTGAATAGTGTTCGACTGTTAAACATCAAGTAATAATGAACTACTATCTATATCTAATTTCTAACATAGTAGAAGGAGCTACCCTCCGTGCATGCAGGCCGAGGCTACGAGGTCAGATATGTATTTGTCATCGTTGCAATTGGCATAAACAGTCAAATGAGCTCTGATGACTCGGAAAAGTACATTCATGTAAATTAAGACAAAACTCCTCCTTAAAACTTACCTCATATTATATGTCGTAAATCACGGTAAAAAAGTAGCTTTCACCTACCCTTCAACAACGTATCTCGTCATTAGTATCAGTTGTTTTCGATCAAATAACTTTTCCCTCTCCTTTCACAGACTTCGATTTCAGCTCTCCAAATGGAAGATAACAAGGTGCAGCAAGTTTTCACCGATTTCACTGCTCACAAAAGCGCTCTGGTGAACGCTCTTTTTTCCCTTTTCGCCCTTCCATTCATTTCCTCTCTGTTTCAATTCTCATATGCTTCTCTTTATTCAGATGCTGATGACTTCTTTCGATCGGCAGTGTGATCCCCACACTGAGCTTTTTTCCTATTCTACTCTATGTATTAACACATCTGTTTCTTGAAACTAAGCTTCATTTCTTTTTCAAAATTTAAAGAAAGTATACACCCGAATCTTGGCATGGTTAGTTTGATGCTTTAACCACCCCACACATAATTCCGCCCATTTAGCATTCACTGATAAAATTTAAAATTTATCAAGCTGATATGTGATTTAACCACCCCACATATCCTGTTCTTTTTCTCATTTTTCTTATATTCTTCTGCTTCTTTTTTGGGGTTCCGGACCATCAAATTAAAATTTAAGCTCATGTTTTTAATATTTGATGAATTCTATTGAAATTTTTAAAATAAATTTTAGGAGTAAAATATTGATATGCTAGTCAAAGGAGGCTCGCCATCGATTAGTTACTATTACATATTATTGTTCTCCATGGTATATATATATTTCTATACTAATAGGGCTATTTAAATTGATTTTTTTTTTTCAAAATCTAATATTTTCAAAGTGCATTTACAAGATCTGAAATTTAACATACAATTAACATGTAACTGAGAGAAAAATAGAGAAAGAGAGAATTAAAGTTGGAAAACGGCAGCCTGTTTAGCATTATTATCAGTCTTTTCAGTTTAATTATAATTTATTATTGTTAGATTAGATAATGATATATGATAGTAATCTTACTTATAAGACTCGGTTGTTTTTTTTTTTTTTTTTGAGAGAGATTAAGGAAATTAAATAAATTTTTTAATCATAATATATATTGTGAATCATTAGATTATATATCAATTTATAAGTTAGACAAATTGGTTTAGTGAAATACGATCAATTGAGTCTTATATTAAAATCTGGAATTAATATCATAGTAGTACATTTGCATTGGAGTGAGGATACAAATTGTATCTCACACCGTGACTTGTTATTGTGCTGTATAATTAATATATATACAAACGTAGTGATTCAACGGGGAGGGCTCTTGACCTATTAGGAGAATCTAATGGGCAGTGGAAAGTGGAAGCGCCATCTACAGTTGTTCCTCCAAAGATTCCAAAACCTGTGGTGGATAACAACTAGGTCAGAAATATGATCCCAAAAAGCAATGGCTATATTGGGTTGCTAACCACAGCGATGCTAAATGATAGATTGAGGAAAGCTTCCAACGTACTATCTGAGTTTGTTGATTATCACCATATATGAGGTAGCCCTATACGTGCATAGCTTTTTATTACGGGAAAGTATTGATCATCATCATCTGTATAGTGGTAAACTTTTACCTTAAGATTACTAGCTAGTTTAGTTGTGGTTGGTTTCTCTACTACGTACTATGGTCTCTCCAATACTCTGTTGTCCCACTAAAACGATATGTCGTTTGATTACCTGTTTCTGAGTCTAGACTATTATTTAGTGGGTGATAGGCAATTCTGACAGTTTATTTGTTATATACTATTTCTTCCTCCTCACTAAATATTGGCGTGCGTGGACAATGATTACCCATTAATATACCAAAGCCTAATAATCATGAACAAATTTAAATCAATAGACAGAGTTATATTCTTCAATTAAACATTAATGTTCTTGTTTATTACATGTCTTACAAAAAAGGGGGCATCATATTGAAGGTACTCTCTCTTGACAAAGAGATAAAAATGTTAAGATTACAGAACAAGGAATCTTCTTTTCATCTTGCATGCGCAGACTGATTGCAATTATGCCACTCACGCTCTTTTGCCTCCCATTGGTTTATATACCTCCAGTCTTGTTGTAATACATCTTCAAAAAAAAAAAAAAAAAATTGGGTCATTTAATCATTTTTAGAAGGCATTTGTTAATTTTAAGGAGTATTAGGTATTTTTTCATATATACTCATATATATAATAAGGATAGTGAGAGAGTAGACATTAATATGGTGTTGGAATTTATTACACTTATTAAAGATTATATTAGGAATTACTTGAATTTTATTAGAAATTTAATCTTTAATTATTCTTAGTACTTCATTTGATGAATTAGTTATAAGTGATGACTTATATTTGAGATTAAAGAGAGTACAACAATAATTAGGTGTGATTCCATATTGGTCAAGGTTTGAGAAGACTGGTATTTCAATTTAATTTCCCAAGTGATTAATAGTATTATTTTTTCAATATATATATATATATACATATATATACTCCCTCTAGTCCTTATTATAAGGCACCAACTAACAAGTTTATTTGGTCCTTTTTATAAGGCACTTGCTTGTTCCCAATGAACATTAATTATTTTTTTCCATGTCTACCTATAATTAATAAGGGTAGGGAGTGAGAGTAATAATTAACATGATATTAGAGTTTAGTACAATTAATTGAGATAGTATTGGAAATTACTTAGATTCTATGATAACTTTATTGATTTTAACTACTTTTATTGATTTGTGAGAAAAGTTAGTTGGTGCACCAGATGAAGTATATTGGCGTTGACTTATTAATATTTAACGAGCTTGAATGATTTCTTTTTCATTTACAATTAGTTTATTCAAAGAGTAATTTTCACTAAAACCTAAGTCTGAGTAGATTTTGTTCATCAAATTAAATTTAAAGGCCTCTCTCTAACAAAATCAGAAAACATTACACGTAACAAAGCTCTAGACAAATATTGTCTAAGTAAGACTATATAGTGTAACTCAGATGCATCGATTGCACATCGTATCTCAACGTGAAAGAAAGTTGATAAATTATCAGGTGTGTGTGTGTATTACCGACTTGATGGAAGCAACCGCTCGGCTCGGCTTTTAGCGTGACCCTCAAGAAACAGTCTCAACACTTTGGCTGACATCATAATTCGGTTATTTTGCCTGAAGGACGACGACGTAGCTTTATAAAATCCCTGTCCTTCAAGAACGCTCTCGTCAATTGTTTCCTATCAATTCTTTTCCCTCCGTTTGGTCACGAAACTACAATTTCTGCTGTAAATGGAAACTGCGTCGGCTGAGCTCTGTGTTCGTGCTAAGGTGGGACCAGTTTTGAGGGATTTCTGGGCTCGTAGAAGCGCTCTTATTAAGGCCCTAACTGACGGTATATATATATATATATATATATATTCCTTTCTTTCTTCTTTATTTAATTTCCATTCACTTCATTTCCTCTCAGTTTCAATCGTTATATGCTTCTTTTCTGCAGATGTTTTTCAGTTCTCTGCCCAGTGTGATCCCGACGGTGAGCTTTCGATCACCTTGTTACCATATCTGTTTCTTGAAACTCAGCTTCATTTCTTGAAAACGGTGGAAAAAACGAATGTATAAGCATTTTTAGTTAATTCCGCTTATTTAATTAGCATTCTGTGATAAACTATGTTCAGGCAAGAAGAAAGAAAGAAATTACATATTATTACTTTTTATATTATTTTATATCCTCATTAAGTTATCCCCTTGTGTTCCTAGTTTCTTACTTTAAAATTCTTGTTGAACACTGGGTACGGAACAAATGTAGAATTCTTGGTGGACATTATCAAATTGATTAATCCTGCCTCTTTTTTCTTTTTCTTTTTTTTCTTCTTCTTCTATTTCCCCCTGTATTCTTATTTTTTTTTTTTTTTTTTGTGGTTCCGGACCTTCAAATCAAAATTTCTTATGATATTTATAATATCAGAATTCTATTGAAATTTATAAAATAATTTTTGGGAGTATGAAATTGACATGCAATTTAATTTAAACCTACAAATAACATGGAAGTGAAAAACACAGAAAAGGATAGGATCAAAATTGGTAAACGGCGACAATTTTTACTTTCTTATGTGTCTTGTGAGTTTCTAGATTTTCGGTCTAGTTGTTAGATTAGAGGATAATATATGATAGTCATACATCTGTGTCAGAATGACGATACAAATTGTTGAGCCCCACATCTTGACTTGTTTACATGAGCAGATTAAGTTTAGTTGTTGATATATATATATATGGCTTGCAAAATATGGATGAAATGGTGATGAAAGAAATGATTTGGGTTATGATATATATAAACGTGGTGATGATTCAGAGGAGGAGCTTTGCCTATATGGAGATTCCAATGGGCAGTGGAGGGTGGCGCCACCACCTGCGGCTGCTCCTCCTCCACACCTTCCAGAACCTGTACGGGGTATCAACTTGTACAGAGATCGCATGTCTAGAGATGATTGGCTGAATTTTGTTGCCCATCGCAGTGATCTTTGGTTACTTTCTGTGGCTTTTTATGAAGGCACGTGCCGTGGATTTTGTAAAAAACATAGGTACATATTTCATTTTTGTAAAGCAACAATTAATAATGCTTGAATATGAATTTCATGCTATGTATAATGACTTGTTAATTAATGGAATCAACTTGTGCAGGAAGCTGTTGTTTAAAAAGATTAATCAGCTTCCTCAAGTATTGGAGGTTTTAAAAATCCGTAGAAATGCTCCTCCTCAGGTGCAACGAGTTTTCAATGATTTCATGGCTCGTAATAGAGCTCTCACGAGGGCTCTCACTGAGGGTATATATATATATGCCCTGATGTTTGTATTTTTGTATTTTTTTTTTTCTTGGTCTTTACCATTCTTTTCAATTTCATTTCATTTCTTGTCTGTTTAAAATTTCAATTGTGATATGATTCTCTTCTGCAGATATTATTGAGTTTCACGGGCAGTGTAATCCCAGCGGTGAGTTTTTAATATTTTAAAACTACACCTATAAGATTTAAATATAAGCTACTCAAATTTAGTTCAAATATACAAGTAACATGGGAGTGAGAAAAATATCAGAGATGATCAAAATTGGCAAACGACGGTGTTTTGAATTAGCAGTATTATCTTTTCAATTTATAATTTACTTGTTAGATTAGATGATGATGATGATATATATATACACACACACACAAATGTGATGATTCAGCGGAGATTCTCTGCCTATTCGGAGATACTAATGGGCTGTGGAGGGTGGGACCCCCAGAAGGGGATGATCCTCCATGGGTTCCACAACCTATGAGGGGTATCAACTCGTACAGAGATTCGTGGCACATAGTGATGTGGCTATCTTGGGTTGCTCGCTACAGCGATTTTTGGTTACGTTCTCTGGTTTCTTATGAAGTCGCGAGTCATACTGGATTGCAACAAGTTGACTGGTACTTAATTACGTAACTGTTTCTTTGGGTTTCATGTTTACTTTGATTGGCTCCTTGGCTCTATTGTTATAGATAACACTTGACGTTCATGGTTGTATGTTTCTATTGGGTGTTAAATGAAGCTTTAGTTTCATGCAGTTAGGTTCTAATATATTTTTTTCATGTAACAATTAATGCTTGAATATAATTTTCATCCTATTTGTGACTTACGCGCTATTGATATCCACTACTTGTGCAGGGAGCTGGTGCATGATATGATTGAGCAGCTTCCTACACTATATGACATTGTTAAAAATTATCACGATTTCTGAGGTTGTCCTATACATACAGCGCCTCTTAGAAAGGCAAAGCTTCTAACATCATCTATATAGTGATTACCAGCTTTTACCTTTTGGTTATCTTTAGGTTACTAGCTAGTTTGTTTGCGTTCGATTTCTCTATTGCTCTAGTCTTTGTAGTGCCTCTGTTGTCCCACTAAAACAATGTTGTTTGATTATCCGATTCTGAGTCAAGACTGGTTAGTGGCTGATTGGCAATTTTGACAATTCATTTTTTTTTTATATTACTTCATTATTATTTTGTAAAGATTGGCGAGTGTAGACAATGGTCGCCAATTCATATACCAAGCCTGAAAATCATGAACAGTTGAATTCTTCAAAACGTTCTTGTTTATTTTGTATCTTACAAAAAATGTGGCATCATATTAAGGGGACCGTCTTGGCAATGAGATAAAAATGTTAAGATTATTATGGAAGAAGGGGATTTTCTTATTTTTCATGTTGCGCAGCTGGCTGATAGCAACCAAGCCCACTCACGCTCTTTTGCCTCTAGTCTTGTTGTAATACAACTTCTAAGAGCAGTTTTTTTATTTAATCATATCATTAAAAATCACTTGACTTTTTTTACAAATTTAATGCATTAATAGTTCTTAATAGTTAATTTGAATTAGCTACCAGTGACTTATATTTGATGTTAAATAAAGTACCACAACAATTAGGTGTGTGATTCCATGTTGCACAAGATTTGAAAAGAGTGATATTTCAATTTTCACAAAGTGTTGAATAATACTATTTTATAAAAAGTTATAAATATTATATTGACGATGATCTATTGATATTTAACGAGTTTGAGTTTAGTAAAACGTGGTTTCAATAGCATTACCACTATACTGACAAATATATATTGAAGTGTAGCAAATTGTCTTACCCTTTGGAATTTAGAAAATCAAATGGTATTTGTTTTAGGGGTTTCCCCACCAAAATCATAACAGATAAAATTGGTTAGATAGAAAAAATTTAATTATTCAAGTGAAAGAGGCGGGCAAAAGCAAAGTACGAAGCAATATTATCTTACAGCAATGTTATGTAAATTTAATCCAGTGTCGCTTGACACATGATATCCCAATAAATTCCCAATCTCATGATCACATATAAAATAAATAAATAAATTGCCTATGATAATTAAACAGGGCCAATATACTGTGAATGAGCAATAGTTTTTCATTTCTAGTTAGTTTATTCAAAGAGTAATTTTCACAAAAACCTACTTCTTTTGTACTTAACTTAGATATATTTGAGGAGTTGATATTTTTCTTAAATATAAAATATTTTTTATATTTGTCAATCTTTTCTTAATTTACTCCATTGATGCTCGCTTCATAATAATTAAGGAGGGAGTAATTCTGAGCAGATTTTGGTTATTAAATTCAAAAGGCCCCTCTCTAATAAAATCAGAAAACATTACATGGATAAAAGCTCTATGCCAATACTTTCTAACACTATTATATAAGTAACTCAGACACATGAATTGCACTCGTGTCTCACCCTGAAAGAAAACACCTCTTCCCACACTACCCTCCAAAATATCACCATTTCACCGAGTTAGCGGTGAGTTTTCGATCACCCTTTATATTCTGTAATATTACCATATCTGTTTCTTGAAACTCAGCTTCATCTAACTTAAATTAATTTATAATTTTCGATATAATCAGCATGCATTTGTTATTCTAACTATTTTGACAGATTTTTTTATAAAAAAATATGATCATGTATGGAGAGAGAGAGAGGGAGGGAGGAGTATATATTTCATTAACTTAAGTAAGCGTAAAAAACAGAGAGAAGGAGAGGATCATAATTGGTAAACGGTGACGTTTTTTACTTTATTATCTGTCTGGTGAGTTTTTACATTTTAGTTTAGTCGTTATATTAGAGGATGATATATGATAGTAATATATTTGTGTTGGGGTGATGATACAAATTGTAGAGCCCCACCTCATGACTACCTGTTAATTTGTTGATATATGGCTTGCAAAATTATGGATGGAATGCTATGGTGAGAGAAATGAGTTGGGTTATAATATATCTATACGAGGTGATGATTCAGTAGTGGAGGGGCTTTAACTTTATGGAGATACTGATGGGCGGTGGAGGGTGGCGCCACTGTGTGAGGATGCTCTTCCAGACCATTCATAACCTGTATGGGGTATCACAGCGATTTTTGGTTACTTTTTTGTGGCTTTTTATGAAGGCATGTCCTGTGGATTTCATAAAAAACATAGTGTTATGGACCTGAATTAAGGCCCAGCATCGAGGCGGCCCAACTGAGTACACATCTAAGGTAACAAGCGTACCTATAATATAGGAAGACCCACTATTATAGTGGATCCTAACCATTAGCATGATGGGAGCGTCTGAGCTGTATCCGCGTCACGTACTCCCCTAGTGCTTCGCCATGGAGGTCATGCCCAACCACGACGGAGATCATGCGCAACCACAATCTCCTCCACGCCGACCTCTATAAATACAGAGACCAATCAACCAGGTGCACAGGTTCTAACTACTACTCTTTACATTCAGTCACACTGTGCACACACACCACCCCCTACATCGTGTACAATGACTCCAGGCTCCCTTGAGTATCTGCTCCATAGATATTCAGGCCGAGCCCTATGATCCAACATCAAAGTACCAGCCCAGGGCTGGATATCTGTGATCTACACTAGAACATTGGCGCTGACCGTGGGGAGCGTTAAATTTTGATCCCCGTGACCACCGATGGCTAGCACTAGAAGCAGCAGTCGGAATCATCAGCCTAGCCAACCATCGGCTGGGCCCAGTCATCATCGTGCTCAGAGTCAACCTCAGCAAAGCAACACCACGGACGGTCACGTTTCTGACACCGCCTCATCCCCTCCCGTGGATGATAAAACACGTGAGGCGACAACAAAGGAAATCCCGCGTGAGGACACCCCGGAGGGTCGTGTGTCCTACACCACGTCTTCCCCTCCGCTGGTCCGCGGGTCCTGAGAAGCATTTGCCAAAGAAATCTAGGATCCAACCACCGATGTTCGTACTTTACAGAAAGTACAGGAGTCAATGCTGCAGCGGTTCGAAAATAAGGAAAAGCGGGATCACCTTCAGCGCCAAGAAGACTTCAGGGTCCTCGAGCAGATGATGGCCGACCGATTAAAAAAGTTTGGAAACCAAGTTCAGAATGGAACTCGGAAAGATACACAAAGAGGAAAAGAAAAAGTGATAATTTAGAAGAGCAAATTGCTCGTCGACGTTCGTAAGCGAGGTCAAACCGCAGAACAGAAGAGCGACGGGTACGGGATGAGAACGCCAATCAACCTCGGCCCTGAAGATATTATGACGGGACCCAAGACCCGCGCACTCACCTCAAGATATTTGAGAAGCTCATGTGGGTTCGATCAATCCAAGGCCCGGTCATCTTGAGACTTTTTGCGGCAACATTGATCGGACCGGCCCATAAATGGCTGAATTCACTGCCAAACAACTCCGTGCACAATTTCGAAGACCTCGGATAGAAGTTTGAACTGCACTTCGCCACCGCAAAAAAAAACAGCGAAATCCCGGTTCACATTGAGCAAGGTAAAACGGGAAAAAGGGTGAGACGACGCAAAAGTCCCCGAATCGGTTCGTAGACGTGGCAATGTAAGTACGCTCACTTTCTGAGGATGTCCACGTGCACTGTCTCGTCGACAGCCTAGATCCATCTTCACGTCTGGCTAAGAACTTATGTAAGAACCGAGTCTACACATTGACCGACTTCTATACCCGGGAGAAGCAGTATCTGGATGTGGAACAAATGGAGATGGCCAACACCTTTGAGCCTGAGAAACGGAGGAATACGTCACCGGAGGAGAGGGAAGATCGGACAAACAGAAGACGGAATCCCGAAAACACAGACGAGAAAGCCGACCTCAAGGGGAAAGGTCCGAGAACAGAGCAAAATACAGCAACTACACCCCTCTGAGTGTTTCTCGTGCGCAATTATGGAAGGAGGTGACTCAGACTGAGATGAAGAAGGTCGGGAAACCAAGATCCATCAGAAGCCGACCAACAACAGATCGGTCCAAGTTTTGTACCTTTCATGACGGTCCGGGGCAAACCATGGATCAATGCTACGAACTCCGGGATGCCATGAGAAGTTCGTAAGAGAGGGGAAATTGCGACAATACGTGATCAAGACTCAAGGAAGAAGAAATAGCAAACGGTATCACAATGGTCGAAGTAGTAGCTCGGCCGCAGAGCCAATGAAGGATGAGAAAAGGCGGAAGTCCAACTCAGGCGACGAGTTCCTTGAAGCCGAACTCCGCTGCACTGGAATCAGCAGAGGCTTTGGAGGTGGAGGAGATACGGCAAGCCAGCGTAAGAAATACTTGAGAGAAGTCCTCTCGGTGAGAGACCTCCCGAAATTTAAGGACGACCCAACGAAGTTTGCACCACCTCCCTTAACTTTCACCAAGGAAGAGCTGAACGACGTGGCACCGGGACATCAGGACGGATTGGTAATCACGGGAACCTTGGTAAATTGCTTAGTCCAAAGGATTTTTGTGGATTCTGGGAGCTCAGCCGACATTATTAGCTGGGACGCTTATAAAAGGATGCACTTGGATGTCGAAGATCTGAAGCCGTGCAAAACAACCCTCATAGGGTTCAACGGAGAATGGTCAATACCTAAAGGATACATTGACCTCAGATTAACACTGGGCGCGAAGGAGGCGTTTAAATCAGAACGGGTGAGATTCATAGTAGCCGACTTTCCTTTGTCTTACAACATTATACTGGGTAGACCGACCATCCACAATTGGGACATGCTGGTATCCACGAAGCATCAGAAACTCAAGATGGTCAACAGCAAGAACCAGATAGCAGTGGTCTCTAGGGACCAGAAGGAGTCCCGGCAGTGCACTTTGAGACTCTCCGAGAGGGGGACGGAGGACCTTCATCTCCACCCCGACTCGGAGGGAAATCTCGGCCGACGCCGAGAAGCGCAGAGGCACCCGGACGGTGAACATGGTAGAGCTTGACCTTAGGGACAAGCCCGAGGTCCCAGGCCCAGAGCCCGAAGGTGAACTCGAGGAGTTAATCCTAGGAGGGGATTTTTCGAAGACCACCAAAATCGGCCGAGATTTGAATACCAAACTGAAAGCCTGTTTGGTGGAATTCCTGAGGCAGAACCAGGACGTATTCGCCTGGACGTCGTCTGAGATACCAAGGATCAACCCACATTTCTGTTGCCATAGATTGGCCATTCGGCCGGGGTCAACACCTCGTGGGCGAAGAAGAGGAACATAGCGGACACGAGACAGAAGGCACTCAAGAAGCATGTGACCGAGCTCTTGGAGGCCGGGTTCATCCGAGATATACAATACACCAATTGGCTCTCTAACGTAGTGATGATGTTAAAGCCAAATGGTAAATGATGGTATGCATGGATTACACAAACTTAAACAAGGCTCCGCCCAAAAGATTCCTATCCGATGCCCAATATCGACCGGTTGGTGGACAACTCAACCGGATTTCAGGCACCGTCTTTCATGGACGCATACTCCGGCTTACAACCAAATAGCCATGCATCCCGACGACCAAGAGAAAACAGCCTTCATGACCGACAAGGCTAATTCTTTGTTACAATGTTATGCCCTTCGGCTTGAAAAACGCCGGAGCCACTTATCAATGGATGATGAACACAGTTTTTGAAGATCAGATTGGGCAAAACATTGAGGTATACATTGATGACATGATCGTCAAGTCTAAGCATCCAGAAGACCACATCCGAGACCTGGAGCAGACATTTGAGAAGTTGAGAAAACACCGGATAAGGCTCAACTCGGCCAAATGCGCGTTTGGAGTACCGGCCGGGAAGTTCCTTGGGTTCATGTTGACCAACCGCGGAATCGAGGCAAATCCAGACAAATGCAAGGTTGTCCTAGATATGCAGGCCCCAAGGATCAAGAAGGAGGTTCAACAGTTAACAGGCCGACAAGCCGCCCCCGACTAGATTCTTGTCGAAATGCAGGAAAAGCACCGCCTTTCTTCAAACCGTTGAAAAAGGAGACCCGGGGAGGATGGAATTGAGGGCGAAGCCGCGTTCGAAAAGATCAAGCAATGCTCGGCCACACCCCGGTCCTAACAAAGCCGGAGCCAGGAGAGGCATTATTCCTATATTTATAGTGGGAGAGGATGCTGTGAGCTCCACCTTGGTAAGAGACACCAAGGCCGGGCAAGTACCGATTTACTTCGTAAGCAAGGCTCTGCAAAGTTCGGAACGATGGTATCAGAAGCTGGAAAAGATGGCTTTCGCCTTACTCACGACCGCAAGAAGATGCGGCCATATTTTCGGGGACATCGAACTAGCCAACCATTCGCCACGCACAAACCCGACTCGCGAGAGAATGACCAGCTGGGTGATCGAATTATCCGAATTTGACATCACTTTCGAAGCCCGACAGGCTATCAAGTCACAAGCATTGGCAGACTTCATCATGGAGCTCACCCCGGCAAAGGGGACCGACGGCATATGGAAGGTATACGTCGATGGCTCGTCCAACGCAAAGGGAAGTGGAGCAGGGATCATTGTCGAGAGCCCAGAGGGTGTCGCCATGGAACACTCCCTCAAGCTGAAGTTCCCGACTTCAAACAACCAGGTCGAATATGAAGCGTTCATTGCTGGGCTTCTACAAGCCAAAGAGAATGGAGCTCAACTAGTCAAGGTTTTCACCGACTCACAACTCGTAGCCGCACAGATTGAGGGCACCTACCAGACGAAAGGCCCCTTCCTGGCTAAATATCTCAACAAGGCTAAGGAAATCATGGCCGAGTTCCATGAAGTGGTCGTCGCCCATATCCCAAGAGAAGAAAACGCTAGGGCGGATATCCTCTCAAAACTGGCAAATACGAAGGATACGAACAATCATAGAACGGTGATCCAGCAGAACCTGTCCGAGCCGAGTTGTATCATGACAATCTCGGCCGCGACGGATTAGAGGAAGGCCGTTAAAGACTATTTAGAAAGAGGTATTGTACCAACCGATTCGACTGAGGCTAAAAAGTTGATCCAGGAGGCCGCCATCTATACCATGGTTGACGATCAACTGTATCGTAAAGGCCTACACTCTCCAATGTTGCGATGTCTGGACGAAGCGGAAGCCAAGTACGTACTGGCAGAAATACATGAAGGCATCAACTGACATCACATGGGGGCAAAGCACTTGCTAGGAAAGCTCTTCGCGCGGGATATTCTTGGTCGACCATGGCGGAGGACTCCAAAGAAGCCGTCGGGGAGGTGCGACAGTTGCCAGAAACACGCCAAGCTCATTTGGCCCCCGCCAACGGAGTTGAAAGCCATCTCGGCCCCGTGGCCCTTCTATAAATGGGGGATGGACATCCTCGGACCGTTCAACCTGGCACCCGGACAACTCAGGTGGCTCATCGTCGCAGTAGACTATTTTACTAACTGGATTGAGGCGGAGCCATTGTCAACAATCACCTCGACCCGCGTAATGAGGTTTTTTCGTCACAACATCGTCGCTCGCTTCGGAATACCAGCTAAAGTTGTAACAGACAATGGGACACAATTCATGGACCATAGATTCCAGACCCTGATGTCCAACTTAGACACTAAGCAACACTTCGCCTCAGTCAAACATCCCCAATCTAATGGTCAAGCTGAGTCAGTGATAATTGAATCTTTCATACACTACTTTTTGTCTCTTGATTTATAATTTAGGACTCTTTAGCTAATAAATAATGGCTTTTATACTTATTTGGGCCTTGGGCCTTTTATTATATTTTAGCCATTATTTAATAATAAATTCCAGTTTTACATTGCTTCACCATTTTTTACCATAACTCTTGAACCGGACATCGGATTTGCCTCATTTTTGTCTCATATTTCAGATGATTCAGAGAGCTACAATTGTTATGAAGACATGAAGAGAAAATTCGGACAAGAGGGCGGTTGATTTTGGAGCCGAAGTCATATGTATTTTTGGGCTCGAATTTTGTAATTAAAGCCCATTTTATTTTATTTTCGTTCGGGCCCGACTTGTGGATTGGAGCCCCATTTCGTTATGCTATTTTAGGTTAAGTGAGGCAGCAGCCAAAAACACATTCTCATTCACGTTTTTAGATAGTTTTGAATCAAATACAGAAGTTTTATTTTCTCTCATCTGTTCTTCCTCTGTTCATCGTGTTCTTCGTGTTCATGATGAACTTCTTCATTTCTCGTTCGATTTTCGTTCGCATAACCATGACTAGCTAAGCTCTTTGTGATTGACCCATGGATTGAGGATTCCACTATCCGGAGGACTCGTTCTTAACGGTAACAAATTCGTTTTCACGTTTTTGTAATTTCGGATTCGATTTACTTTCGGATTGGGTGTTAGATTTAATGCCCGTATATCGACATTTCCCAAGGACGTAGTTCGAACTAGGTTAAAGTATCATTGTACGATCGTAGATACGCCAGTTGATTCGAATAAATTATGGACGATTGTTCAGTTGAGGGAATTTCGGGCAAATGCGAGATTTCGGTTTGCCCAGTCGATCACGAGTTCGGTTATAATCATTTTCGTCGAGGAAGGAAGTAGTGGAATTCGAAATCCCGGGTTAATCTTACGTTTATCTGTTTAATCGTTGTTTACTTCGTTCGTTATGTTATTTCATTTTTATTCTCTCCGAATCAAAACCCCCAATTTTTTCTTTTTTTATTTGTTCGAATTGAACCGATCATGTCGTTGGGAAACGACCCAGGTTACATTATCGCAAATCCTTTTCTAATCGGTTATTTTGGGAGATTACGGCAAATCTCTGTCAAAATATGCGCGCTGCCGGGGAATTTGCATCGGTTTGATTAGTAACGAGTAGTGTAAATAGCTTCGTTTTTCGGTAGTTTAGGTGGTTCGGGTGGCTGGACAAAAATTTTTTCGACCCGGATCACTCAACCCAGGTCTTATTCACAAGGAATTGGGCATTCTAAGAAAGAATCACTCCCAAGAAGGGAGTGAGGTATACCCTATTTTCCCCAAATTCTAACGTTTAGACCACTTTTTTATTTGTTTTAAGTTTCACTTTTTGATTTCTACTAGGGTCATTTTTTTTCGTATCTCGATTTGGTTGAAATTTGGTCCAGTGATAGAAAATGGCCTATCTTGCAACACACATTGAAAATCTTTGATTTTCCATGTGCTAAGCTCCGTTTTCCAAATTCCATCGTTTAGACCACTTTTTCAATTTTTGAAGTTTTTTTATTCCATTTTTGGGTTCCCCAATGGTCTAGGAGTTGCCCCTGTCCAAGTCCCAAAAATTTTAAAAATCATTTGATAGTGTTTCTGGACTTGTTTAGGTCAATTTCTACCATAGTTTCTTTGTTTTTGTGTTTGCTTTTGTGTGTCTTAGTGTTTTTCTACTTTTTACCACTTTTAGTGGCATTTTTAATTCTGATTGGCTAGTGGCATTTTTGTAATTCTGATTGGCTGGTGGCATTTTCGTAATTCTGATTTTCTGCGAAGTCGCCTTGTGTTTATGTTGCCGCATGAGTACTAGGAGCACTATAAATCCAAAAGACTTGTTGCCATTTGATCCCGAAATAGAAAGAACCATTCTCATTTTGCTAGAAGAGTTGTTAGGTTAAGTCGTGGGATTAATATCGAATTGGACATTGAACTTGAGTCGATAGTGGCCATTCGATTGTGTCCATCTTGTTGATCTTTCGATTGTGCTTGATAGTCTTGTTGTTTTCACCGATTCTAGTAGCAATTTTCGTAACTCGAAATTATGGCGAGAAGAACAAGAAAATCATCTTACTTTAAAGGAATTGAATGAACTCGATGTTAATTATCAACCTTTGTGCATTCAATATCCCGCCCTTTGCCGCTAACTTTGAGCTTAAATCTGGTCTAATACATTTCTTTGCCTAAGTTTCATGGTCTTGCAGGTGAGTGTGCCATTAAGCATTTGAAGGAGTTCCATCTAGTATGCAGACAATGAAACCGCATGCCATTGATGAAGATCAAATCAAGCGAGAGCTTTTCCTTTCTCATTGGAAGGTGGAGCCAAAGCTGGTTGTTGTACCTTGACCTTCATCTATTGGGAGCTGGGCCGAGGGTCGAGGTTATTTATGGAGAGATATTTCCCTTCTTCAAGAGCAAGCTGCGATCAAGAAGGAAATTGCCAACATTAAGCAAGTCAATGGGGAGACTTTGTATGAGTACTGGGAGAGGTTCAAAAGGTTGTGTGCAAGCTGTCCACACCACCAGATCTCTGAGAAAGACTTGATTACCCATTTCTATGATGGTCTGCTACCAGTAGACAAAGGTTTGGTGGATGCTTCTAGTGGTGGGGCTCTACGTAACAAGACACCTGAAGATGCCCGAGAATTGTTATCCGAGATGGCAGCCAACTCTCAGCAATTTGGCACTAGGGCCAATAGTACTCCTGTTTACCATGTTCAAACACCTCCAAAGTCAAGTATGATTCTCGAGAGATTAGAGAATAGACTTGATGATTTGACCTCTCGGTGAGGCGGTTGGCAATGACACGACGCAGTACAATCTTCTCCTCTTGATTGGGTACTCATGTGGGTTACGTTTCGACCCTTACCATTCTCGACTCTTGCCCTACCTTGCATGATCCCGCTTATCAAGACCAATCGGTAGCTTCGGTGGGAGCTTTTCCGGGAAAGCCACAATACCCGGCCAGAATAATGCCTTCTCCAACACCTACAATCCTGGTTGGAGAAATCACCCCAATTTGTTGGAACCAGAATCGGAACCCGAGTAACCAATATCAGCAAAATTGCGGGAATTACCAACAAAGACAAGTATAGACCACGGAATTTCCAACAAAGCAATCGTACCTCCTTTGCCTTTGCTAGCACCACCTCCTCGACCAGCCATATGTGCACCTCCGGGCAACACAACAACAGGCTAGTAGTAGTGGTAGTGGTGGTTCCTCCCTTGAGGATATGATGAAGCAATTTGTCACGACCAATATGCGGTTCCAACAAAGAACCGACACTTCCATTCGAGTTTGCAAACACAGATTAGGCGTTGACAACCTCATTGAACCAGCTTCAACCTCGGGGATCCAACACTCTTCCTTCACAAACAATTCCTAATCCTAAGGGGAATGTGAGTGCTATCTCCCTTCGTTCGGCAAGCAATTGGAGGAACCTAAACCATTTGCGAGATGTGACTTCCACATCGAAAGAGAGTCGAGAAAATGTGAAGATTGACTCTAAAAATAAAAAGGGTGCGGCAAGGTGAAGAGGAAGACATCCCCATTCCTCTTCCTTTCCCTCGAAGAAGCAGTTCAATCCAAGAAGTTGGCGAGAAAAGCACAAGAGAAGGATATACTTGAGACATTCGGAAGAGTAGAGATCAACATTCCTCTCTTAGATGCGGTCAAACAAATTCCTAAATATGCCAAGTTTGAAGGAGTTGTGCACCAATAAGAGGCGGCGAAGGGGAGTGAACGAGTGAGTTTGAACCAGAATGTATCGGCACTCATCCCGGCTACGATACCTCGCAAGTGCAAGGATCCGGGACGTTTTCTATCCCTTGCTGTTTTGGTAACTATAGATTTGATGATTGCATGCTAGATTTAGGTGCTTCTATTAATGTCATGCCGCATCTATTTATAAATCTCTTGGTCTTGGTCCTTTACGTCCTACGGGTGTTGTTGTTCAGCTAGCTAATAGGAGTAATGTTCATCCTTCTGGTTTAGTTGAGGATGTATTAGTCAAGGTTAATGAACTGATATTTCCTGCTGATTTTTACATCTTAGATATGGAGGATGAGTCTCCAAAGTAGTAGATCACCTATCATTCTAGGGAGGCCTTTCATGAAAACTTGACTAGGACTAAGATAGATGTGCATTCCGGTACTCTTTCCATGGAGTTTAGTGATATATCTGTGAATTTCAATATTTTTGATGCCATGAGACATCCTAGGGAAGAACATTCTTTTTTGCATTGATGTGATTGATGATGTTGTGGATGATGTTATTGCTTGATTGGTGTCTTGATTATCCCGATTTTGCATCCGAGAGTGATTCTCCCATTTGTGCATGTCGATAATGAATGGTGCTGTTTGCACCGATTTGCTTAATCTTTGCATTATTTGGTGATTCGACTTGCTTGGTGATTCTACATTACATGTGGATTCGATATTGATTCCGAGTTTGAGCTTCACCCCGATCCTAATGTGCATCCGATTCGATTTTGATGAGCTTAACTCGATTTTGATGAGCTTGATTCGATGTTAACATTGAGTGTATAGACACGGTCCTTGTTTCTTTGAATGTGGTTTCGAGCACTTCCAAGTGTGATGACATCGAGTTGTTGCAACAACCACCCAAGCTTCTTCCCTCCACCGAGCAACCACCCAAGCTTGAGTTGAAATCCCTTCCGGATCACCCGAAGTATGCATTTCGGAGGTGGATGAACGGTTGCCGATCATTGTGGCAAATAATCTTCTTCCCGACCAAGAAGAGAAGTTTGCTAAGCTTATTGAGGGCGAACAAGAAAGCCATTAGGTGGACATTAGGCGACATCGTTGGCATTAGCCCTTCCATGTGTATGCATCGAGTCCGTTGGAAGAGGACTCTAAGCCGGTGAGGCAACCCCGAGACGCCTTAATCCTCTTATCCTTGATGTGGTGAAGAAAGAGGTCACTAAGCACGCAGTGGTATCATCTATCTCATTTCGATAGCCGGTGGGTTAGCCCGATCCGGTGGTTCCTAAGAAATCCGAGTCAGCGTGGTATCCAATCGGAAGAATGAGCTCATTCCTACTCGAGTTCAGAATAGTTGGAGAGTTTGCATCGACTATAGGAGACTCAACCAAGCCACTCGCAAGGATCATTACCCTCTACCTTTCATTGATCGGATGTTAGAGCGATTGGTGGCAAGTCCCATTCGCTTCTTGGATGGCTACTCCGGTTACTTCCAGATCCATATTGCTCCTGAGGACCAGGAGAAGACGACCTTCACATGCCTCTTTGGAACATATGCCTACCGAAGGATGCCTTTTGGCCTCTGCAACGCACCTGGCACCTTTCAGCGTTGTATGGTAAGCATTTTCTCGAGTTTCTAGAGGACTGCATGGAGGTTTTTATGGATGATTTCACTTGTATATGGGTCTGATTTTGATGCATGCTTGGCTAATTTGTCTAGAGTTTTGCATAGGTGTATTGAGTCTAATCTTGTCTTGAATTATGAGAAGTGTCACTTTATGGTTGAGTCGGGTATAGTCTTGGGACACATAGTGTCTAGGAAAGAGATTGAGGTAGATCCTGCTAAGATAGATGTAATTACTGCTTTGCCTTACCCCGCATCTGTGCAAGAAGTTCGCTCTTTTCTTAGTCATGCAGGTTTCTATCGGCGTTTCATTCAGGATTTCAGCAAGACTGCCTGACCCTTGTCCAACCTTCTGCATAAGGACACTGACTTTGTATTTGATGATGCTTGCAAGGCGGCCTTCGATCATTTGAAGCGTTGCTTGACTACAGCCCCAGTGATCCAAGCCCCTGATTGGTGCCTCCCCTTTGAGTTGATGTGTGATGCTTCCAACTATGCGGTTGGTGCTATCTTGGCACAGCGAGTTGATAGAGCATCTCATGTGATTGCATATGCCTCCAAGACTTTGGATCCCTTGATCTAATTACACCACTCGAGAAAGAGTTGTTGGCTATTGTATTTGCTTTTGATAAGTTTAGGTCATATCTGCTAGCAAGTAGAGTAGTTGTTTTCTCTGACCATGCTGCTTTGAAGTTTCTTTTGAAAAAGGCAGATGCTAAGCCACGACTCATCCGGTGGATGTTGCTACTCCAAGAGTTTGATGTTGAGATTCGAGACAGAAGTGGAGCACAAAACTGGGTAGCTGACCACTTGAGTCGCATCACTCATTCTCCCTCTCCTCCTCTTCTATTCGGGATGATTTCACGATGAGCGACTTCTACTGGCGCAAGGTAAGCTTCCATGGTATGCGATCTGGTTAACTACTTGGTAGGCGGTGTTTTGCCTGTAGATTCCACTAGGGCCCAAACCCTTAAATTAAAGAGTGAGTCTAAATATTATGTTTGGGATGACCCTTATCTCGTGGAAATTTTGTAGTGACCAAGTAGTTAGGAGATGTGTGCGATCATGAGTTTCACTCTATATTGCATTTTGCTCATGCTTCGCCTGTGGTGGTCACTTTGGACCCCAAAGAACTGCTAGGAAAGTGTTAGACAGTGGATTATTTTGGCCTTCCTTGTTTCATGATTCCCATCTGTTTTGTAAGTCATGTGATAATTGTCAGAGAGCGGGGAGTATTTCCGTAGGCGTGAGATTCCCGAACCCTATATTGTTTTGTGAGATCTTTGATGTTTGGGGTATTGATTTTATGGGTCCATTTCTGCTTCATTTGGTTATACTTACATACCGGGTTTGTTGATTATGTCTCGAAATGGGTTGAGGCGAAAGCCACCCGGACTAATGATTCTTTGTGGTGGTGGATTTTGTTAGGTCTAACATTTTTGCAGGTTTGGCATTCCTAGAGCTATTATCGGTGACCAAGGCTCCCATTTTTGCAACCGAAGCATGGGTGCCTTGTTACGCAAGTATGGAGTGCTTCACAAGGTCTCCACGGCATACCATCCTCAAACCAACGGTCAAGGTGAAGTCTCAAATAGAGAGATTAAGCAAATCCTTCAAGACCTGTTAACTCTACTCCGGAAAGATTGGAGTAAGCGATTAGAGGATGCTTTGTGGGCATATCGCACCGCTTACAAGACTCGATTGGGATGTCTCCTTATCGGCTTGTCTTTGGTAAGGCATGTCATCTTAGGTTGAGTTGGAGCATCAAGCCTATTGGGCCATTAAACGGTGTAACATGGATTTGGCCAAGTGCGGGATGGAGCGGAAGCTACAATTGCAAGAGTTGGATGAGCTTAGATTGGATGCCTATGAAAGCTCGCGGTTATACAAGGAAAAGACTAAGGCATTCCATGATAAGCATATTCGAGGAAAGAATTTTACGTGGGCGAGAAAGTTCTTGTTTAACTCCGTTTGAAGTTTATGCCTGGTAAGCTTCGATCTAAATGGGATGGCCCTTTTGAGATCACTAACATTTTTCCATTTGGTGCTTTGTTGAGCTATGTGATCCACCCACGGGGACTAACCTTTAAGGTCAATGGGCATCGCCTCAAGCCATTTCATGAGGGATCCCCAGCTGACCTAAGGGAAGCAGAGATTCTCCTCATTGATGCCACTTATCCTCTATAAACCCCTTGGGGAGTATTCTTCTTTCTTTCTCCCTCTTTCTTCTATTTGTTTTCCTTTTTCTACTTTGCTTTTTGAAATAAATACAGTCTCTCTTTCTATGATTGCTACATATTATGAACTTGGACATTTTGGTTTTAATGGATCATTCGTTTGGTCTGTCATTCTTGACTCTTCGATTACATGTCTTGGTAGTTGATTTGATGTTGTTGATTGCCTAAGTTGGTATTGACCTTGTGAGGTTTTGGGCCTACATGAATGGAATTCATCTTTTGTCATTCTTTCTTTCATGTGTGCATCTGCTCATGATTTGTGTTCTCTAGAACTTGCTCCTTTTCTTTTTGAAACTACATTTTCATTTACGTGCATAAGTATGATGGAAGCTTGTTTTCTTTCTTTTATTTTCCTCACTTTGGCCAAATAGCCTTTCCCTTGCATTATGATTCCTTTGCTAGCCCTTTGTGCCTTTTTGACTCATTCTTTTCAAAGCTACATTACAAGCCTAAGCGAAAAACCATTTTATTCCACACCTTGAAAATTTATTGAGCATTGGTTTCACCTTGGTTTTGTGTTTAAGTGTGGGGGTTGCTCGGGAGTGCAACAATTTAAGTGTGGGGGGGATGTTTGCTTTTGTCATTGTGATTATGTATATAGTATAGTTTCATTTTTTCTCAAAAAAAAATGAAAAAAAAAAAGAAAAAGAAAGAAAGAAAGAAAGAAAAGCAAAAGAAAAAAAAAGAAAAGAAAGAAAAGCAAAAAAAGAAAAGAAAAGAAAAGCAAAAAAAAGAGAGAAGAAATATAGAAAGAAAATACATAGAAAGAAAGGAGATATATAAGTAAAATAAAAATTTTCTTACATAGAGAATGATTGTGTTAATTAGTGCTCTTTTTAATTTCCTTGGTACTTAACCTCTCATTCCATACTATTACCTACCTTCACCCTAACCCCATTACAACCTTTCATAACAAGCTCTCTTGATTTGTGCATGCATGTGTTATGAGTAGTGGAGACGTAGAAATTGAGCAAGCTTATGGTAGAGCAAATTTCTTGAGTAGAATTTGAGCGATACACTTATTTACCTTAAACACTTGAGAGATTGATTGATTGATTGATTGAGCGCATCATTTGAGAGACCATCTTATGTGATTAGCATCATTAATTGAGATTACCATGAATTGTAATTTGAGATGAAGGGATTGTGGTCTTGATTGATTGATCTTTTGGAGCTTTGTGTCCCTTGTTCAATTTTTGCATTGTTAGCAATTGTTAGAAAAGAAGAGTTTCTCCTTTAGGTCTTTTTCTTTGAATTTTGCTCGGGAGTGCAAAAAGATAAGTGTGGGGGAATTTGATAATTGAATCTTTCATACACTACTTTTTGTCTCTTGATTTATAATTTAGGACTCTTTAGCTAATAAATAATGGCTTTTATACTTATTTGGGCCTTGGGCCTTTTATTATATTTTAGCCATTATTTAATAATAAATTCAGTTTTACATTGCTTCACCATTTTTTACCATAACTCTTGAACAGACATCGGATTTGCCTCATTTTTGTCTCATATTTCAGATGATTCAGAGAGCTACAATTGTTATGAAGACATGAAGAGAAAATTCGGACAAGAGGGCGGTTGATTTTGGAGCCGAAGTCATATGTATTTTTGGGCTCGAATTTTGTAATTAAAGCCCATTTTATTTTATTTTCGTTCGGGCCACGACTTGTGGATTGGAGCCCCATTTCGTTTTGCTATTTTAGGTTAAGTGGCAGAGCCAAAAACACATTCTCATTCACGTTTTTAGATAGTTTTGAATCAAATACGAAGTTTTATTTTTCTCTCATCTGTTCTTCCTCTCGTTTCATCGTGTTCTTCGTGTTCATGATGAACTTCTTCATTTTCATTCGATTTTCGTTCGCATAACCATGACTAGCTAAGCTCGTGATTGACCCATGGATTGAGGATTCCACTATCCGGAGGACTCGTTCTTAACGGTAACAAATTCGTTTGCTTTTGTAATTTTGGATTCGATTTACTTTCGGATTGGGTGTTAGATTTAATGCCCGGATCGACATTTCCCAAGGGCGTAGTTCGAACTAGGTTAAAGTATCATTGTACGATCGTACGAGAGATACGCCACCGATCGAATAAATTCTGGACGATTGTTCAGTTGAGGGAATTTTCGGGCAAATGCGAGAGATTTCGGTTTGCCCAGTCGATCACGAGTTCGGTTATAATCTGTTTTTTCGAGGAAGGGAAGTAGTGGAATTCGAAATCCTGGGTTAATCTTGTTTATCCATTTAATCTGTGTTTACTTCGTTCTATTATGTTATTTCATTTTTATTCTCTCCGAATCAAAACCCCTAATTTTTACTTGTTTTTATTATTTGTTGAATTGAACCGATCGGAATTCGTTGGGAAACGACCCAGGTTACATTATCTTGCAAATCCTTTTCTAATCTGGTTATTTTGGGAGATTCGCAAATCTACGTCGGTCGCCGCTAACAAGATTCTTTTAGACGATTTGAAGAAACGGATGTTAGAGGCAGAGACGCACTGGGTTGAGCAACTTCACAGCGTCTTGTGGGGCTACAGGACAAGTGTGCAGACTTCAACCGAAGAGACCCCGTTTCGACTAACTTATGGATGTGAAGCAATGATCCCGACCAAGATAGGACAGCCATCATGGAGAAAAGTCAGATCTCACCAGGAAGGAGAGGCGTCCAATGACGACATGTTGATGACGGACTTGGACCTGATCGACAAAATCCGAGTCAAGGCACACGTCAGGAATTAGCCGCCAAACAGCTCCTCACAGAAAAATACAATCGAAAGGTCTGACCCCGGTCTTTTAACCGAGGAAACCTTGTACTAAGGCGTGCCAATATCAAAAACAAAAATGCCCGAGATGGTAAGCTGGCAGTGAACTGGGAAGGCCCCTACCGAGTCAAAGAAAAGTTGAACGATGGAGCTTATATACTCGAGACCCTAGCAAGGAAGCCGGTCAAGAGAACCTGGAACGCCGATAAGCTCAAGATCTATTACCCTTAGATCTGGGATCGTCTAAAGATCGGTCACTTCTTGATTCCAGCTTTTTCATGTTATTTCTTGATTTTGCTATTCCCATTTACCAGTAATGTTTTTAGAATTTCATTAAAAACTATTTGTTAGCTCTCTGGAGCTGTTTTGGATATTAATGAAAGATCCCTCAGCGAATATTCGCTAACATGCACGGGTGAACTCTTAAGCATTACACCGAGGCCTATAAGCCCGGTCATAAATATTACACCGAGGTCTCTAAACCCGGTCACAAACAAAAACCATCTAGATGGATGGCACCGGCCGTTGTACTCTGACGCGCTTAGGTTAGAGCTCGGCAAAATCGCCATACGTGGCCATCGTGAAATTGACGCGTCAACGCTCGCCCCAATGTAAGCACGAGAGTTTTCATTCCAACCCTGATCAAGTCAAAATGTTCAAGCATGTCGTTACGGACACCTCGGCTAGACATGTGACAACTTGCCCTTATCTCGGTTACAATTAATTATTCTGGCTAAGAAGTCCAGAACATGGTAGCGCGGTTAGTTAACACCCCACGAGGTTAAAACGCACAACCCTGCCCGACATCCCAAACTTAAAGTTCTGGTCTAGCATATAGACCTGTACCCACTACGGTCGATGAATTCCTAACTACGCTTAGAATTCATAAAGCAATAAGACAGTTAACATGAACTTAATTGTTAAAACATAGTATGTAACCGGCACAGACGCCAGGGAAACTTGATACAATGTTTAAGTTGGGCACAGACGCCCCAAAAATTTAAGGCATTAAATAATATGGAGGGGCCGAACACTTAGGCAACGGACGGAGGCTGTGAAGGACCGGACCACCTACTGGAGGAACACCCTGGAAAATCTCCTCTTCTCCCTCCCCTTCTTGGTCAGCGTTTCCAAGCTCAGACACCGAGGCTTCCTCGGGAGAAGGAGGAGGTGGGACATACTTACCCTGGTGCAGATACGCCAGGTAGTCAACCTTGGTAAGATCCAATGTCACCGAGGGGTTGAAATGCCGGACAAGGGTCAAAGCCATGTTAAAGGCATCCTTCGCCGTCGCTTTCATCGTGTCTGAGCTGGCCACAAGAGCTGTCTTAGTGTCTGCGAGCTCGGCCCTCGCGGAGCCCAGGTCATCTGACAATCTCGTCCTCTGCGCCTGGACAGTCTTCAGCGCCTCCAAACTCTCCGAGTTAGATTTCTCCAAAGCAGAAACCTCCGCCTTTAACTTTGTAACGTTCTCCTTCGAGGACTTCAATTCATCCTGCGTGGACTTCAACTCCTCGGATGTCTTGCTGGCAGTAGCTTGAAAGGCGTTCAACTCATCTTCTGCCCTCTTCTTGGCGGCCATCGTCGAATCCCTGTCCGACTCCAGTTGACGCTTCTTGGTGGAAACACCGACTACCTTCTGCTTAAGAATGAGCAGAGACTGTGTCAAACCTATCGCCTTGGCCAGATGATCTTGTACATCATGGATCACACGCTCATCGGCTTCGTTCAAGCTAACAGAGAGGTCTTGAAAGCGACGAGGGGGCAGATAGGCGATGCTGAGCTCCTCAGCAGAACAGCCCTTCTCCCAGGCAAGACCGCGTGGCAATGTCAAGGTGGGAGGTCGCGGTGTGGAAGATTGAGTTACACGACCGGCAGTTTGAGCTGGACTTTCCTCTACCACAGTTTCCGTATTTTTCTCCGGAGCAAGTGGGGCGACTGAGGCCACCGCCATAGAAGAATCCGAGGCCGAGGTCCTGGCCAGTTTGGAGACACCGGAATAAGTCTCCCCGCCCCCTCGACCCCGGCCAGACTCAGTTGTGCCACGTTTGCGGGACTCCTCCTCGATGCATGCTGCTAGGCTCGACACCCCCGCCGGGGTGCGTGGGACACATAGGGAGGGAGTGGATCCATGGTTCGAGCTGCAGAACAAGGAAAAAGAATTAGAAAAGTCCAAAATTAATGAGCAGACAAGATATGACAAAAGACGCAAACTATATACATGGGCCAGCTCCGGTCGAAGGAAGAGCCTGAGAAAGAATGGAAGCTGCAGATTGTACACCGTGTTCTTTAACGTAAGTTACCAAACGAGCCGCCCACACGACATCCTCGGCTGGAAGGTCATCCCCATCAATTTGGTAGCTGGTGGATTCTTTGTTATGATGGTCTTTGGTCCAATACAAGGGAAACTTCCATTCCACGTCCTTGGACTTAGGACCCGGAAGAAACCGGGGCTCTTGCCGGACATGGCGACGACTTTAAAAAGCTTTTTTTAAAGTGCTTGAAGGAGTCAGAATAAGCTTTAAGAAGTTTGCGGCCAGTAACACTTCGCAAGGATGTCATCCCATACACATCCGCCTCTTTGTCAAAAAAGGGAGTAAAGGGACAAAAGAAATAAAAAAAGACGGAGCGTTTGCAAGGAATCGTCTCCGGCAATAGTTTGCAAAGTTTCTCGAAGGCTAGGACAAAACCCCACCCGTTCAGATGGAGTTGAGTAGGGGCGAGATGAAGATAGTTTAGTACTTCCATCTAAAATTCGGTAAAAGGGAAACGAAGGCCGAGGTACCCTTCGGGATGGGAGTCGACCTCGCGGACGAGGGGAAATTTGGATAAAAGTTTATAGGCCGAGCCGAGATGGAATCCGAGCCATCTCGACCATGGTCCTGCAAAAAACCGCCACGAGGTCTCGGCCGAGGGGGCGGACCAAAAGCAGGCAAGGAGTCCCCAACTCTCCTGTCACCAGATCCACCACGAAGGAAGGTGGCGAGCCTTTGTTCTTCAGTAAGGGAAGAACCTAACAACCAATAACTGGTCAAGGGATAACGAACGCGTAAGGCTTCTTCTTCTTCTGGGGTTATGTTTTGACTAGAAGAGGGCAGATTGTTAGACCTATCCATCACCTAACAAATGCACAGAAGGAGGGATAAGGAAGGAAGAATCGAAAATAAAAGAGAGGACAAAGGACATTTGCGCCAAACAGGGTTTTCAAGCCAAAGGAACATCTAGAGAAAACCTACCCAAATGAAGAAAACCCTGATCAGAACTAGAAATGCTTGAATTACAGAGTCTTCCAAAAGCAGAGACGAACCCAAAAGCAGAGACGACCCCAAAAACAAAAGAAAATCACAGAAGGATAAAAAGAAATGATGAATATACCTGGATACGCAGCAAAAAGAGAAACAAGAGTCTGAAGGAGACGATCGCAACAACGAAGAAAGGCTCTGCCCACGGAAAGAAGCAAGAAGACGGGGAAATGAAGGAATGAGGCAAAACGAGGGAAATATGATCGCGAAGTTCAAACGTGTTGAGGGCAAAAAAGACAATTCCGGATCAATAATAGGTAAGGCGCAGGTCATACAGTAGAAGCATTAAATGCGCACGAAAACCGATGACGGCTTGGCGCTGCGATTATGACCCCTTGCCATTCCAAAGGGGCCAGTGTCACGATGCAATGATGATAACGAGCGTGAAACCCTAAATCTTGAGAAACGGGAGAAACGGTTAACATCCACCCGGACGAAGAGACACTTTGTATTCCCTCGGAGTGCAGGGCGCGACCGATCTCCTCATCCTCGAAAAATCTGGGAAAGGGTGCGCAACTCACCCAATCAGAAACCAAAGCCCAACGTCATGTCAAATTGCGATAGCCCGACGTCATTCTGAAACCAAAGCCAACTGAAATCGAAACATCCGCAGCCCAGAAACCTAAACTACCGAGCTGGGGGCAACTTGTTATGGACTGAATTAAGGCCCAAAGATCGAGGCGGCCCAACTAAGTAAACATCTAAGGTAACAAGCGTACCTATAATATAGGAAGACCCACTATTATAATGGATCCTAATCATCAGCATGATGGGAGCGTCTGAGCTGTATCCGCGTCACGTACTCCCCTAGTGCTTCGCCATGGAGGTCATGCCCAACCACGATGGAGATCATGCCCAACCACAATCTCCTCCACGCAGGCCTCTATAAATACGAGACCATCAACCAGGTGCACGGAGTTCTAACTACTACTCTTTACATTCAGTCACACTGTGCACACACACCACCCCCTACATCGTGTACAGTGACTCCAGGCTCCCTTGAGTATATGCTCCATAAATATTCAGGCCGAGCCCTACGATCCAACATCAAAGTACCAGCCCAGGGCTGGTTATCTGTGTTCTACACTAGAACACATAGGTACATATATAAAGTAACAATCTGCTGCATAAAAAGATGTAGCAACTTCCTCAAATTTTGGAGGTTGTAACAATTCGTCGAAACGCTCGTGCTCAGGTGGAACGAGATTTCAATGAATTTATGACTTTACGGCTTCGCTTTTATTAGAAACCTCACCCCCTTCTATTTTTGTCTTATCTGTTCTTACATATCTTCTTTTGACCATTTCAATGAAATACCTCACTTCCCTCCACATCGGTTTCTGATATAAATCAAAGCAAAGGAGAGAGACATTTTCCATTAGTGCGGAGGGAATATGCTCGTGAATCAAACAGATCGTAAAAAACAACATGCCAATATAGATAAAAAGGAATAAAAATTGGCACTGTGATTTCTACAATGCCGAAGATTGTACGTACGGTCACAATTCTTCATAAACGCGTTTTTCTATCTCACCATTCTTTATCCTCCTATCTTAAGTATACGTGGGCACGTCACTGCAGAAGTTAAGAAGTTGTTTTCCGTTAAAGAATGTCACTGTATCATAACTTAAGAAAGCCAGCGTAAGCTTAAACTAAATATTCTGATTCATCATTGATAAATAATGTAGTTTACAAGTCATAACTTATAGCTAGGAGTCCCACATTGAGAAACCTCAAGAGTGGAGAAGGGTATACAAACTCTATAGGTTCTCTTTACTAACAGGGTAGTCTATTAGGATTGGGCTCACCCTTTAGGCTTGAAATCAGCACATTGGCACTCTTATTTCATTCACTAGCAATGTGGGATTTCGAGTTTAAGGGCTTCTCCCCCTAATAGGGCTAGTCTTTTGGCATTTTTGTTGGGAACATATTAAAATCTGTTTTTAACCATTTAAATGAAATCTAAACGAATAACTTTTAATAAACTTGATTTAAAATAAAAAAAATATTTAACTTTTATAAGATGTTTAGAATTAATAAATTGTATAATAGATTGAAAATTTCTAATTTATATCTATTATAAAAATTTTGTTTATCCGTCCCTCCAATCCTAAATTTAACAATATGAAATCTAAACGAATAACTTTTAATAAACTTGATTTAAAATAAAATAAAAATATTTAACTTTTATAGGATGTTTAGAATTAATAAATTGTATAATAGATTGAAAATTTCTAATTTATATCTATTATAAAAATTTTGTTTATCCGTCCCTCCAATCCTAAATTTAACAATATTTTTTGGGAGAGGGCTATTTCACTTTCACTAGTCATGCTATGTACTTCTCTAAAAATGTTACTCACTCCACCAACAAGCGTTGGCTTAAATAGAAGGTCTCGAATTCGAGATCGAGCTAGAGCATAAGACGTCTTTAGGAAAATTACTTCTAATTGGCCAGAAAATTTTCCAATCCAGTTAGACATAGATATCAAAAACATTTAATTCACTTTTCTCTCAATTCTCAAATTCTCGCCATTAATAATATTGAAACAAATGCATATCCTGCACGTGTATTACCTTTAATAAATTTAAACAATTTTAACTAACTTTTTAAATCTACAAACACAATTCGGTTATTTGTATCTTGTATAAAAGATCCAAGAGTATTCGTTAATTTTAGACTCAAAGAATATACATTGTCGGGCACTTGATGTGTACACCTCACCGTGTACAGATTCAAAGATTAGTTCACTATGTTGCTCTTATTTTACGTACATGCACACAAACGTTATGAAAAACAAGGTAAATGATTATATTATAAGTCATATATCTGTTTTCTTTTTTCCTTTAATAAGGTTTGATTTGTGAGTTTTATGAGCGAAAAGATTCTGAAAAATCAAGGTTCTTGCGCAAATTAAACAATTTTAAGTTCTAACTACTTTTTATGTTTTACGGGATCAAGGCAAGAAAAAATGATTTTAACTTTTTTCAAGTTCGTAATGGATACTGGTCAAAACTCAGAAATCAACATAAATTATTGTTTCCAAATCTTATTCCTTGACTAAGTCTAGGTCTATCTCCTCATTAAGTGAAGAAAATAGTTGCGGTCTGCCTTCATGCTTCGGATTTGACTTTGGGTACGTAGTGATGACATTGCACTACACACAATCTCACATATATGTATATGACAAAACAATCACTCTGAAAATTGTCTCTCATCTGTGTTTCAAACCCAAATTATGACTATGTGGCGGCCAAGAGGTAACTTTTTGCCCCCACCGTTCAAACATCTTCACCATCAAGTTAACTCTCAAGTCTATACTTCTTGATTGTTCCCAACAAATCAATCTGGTACTTCGCTTCTAGTAGAAACCTCAGCCCCTTCTACTTTTGTCTTATATGTTCTTACATATCTACTTTTGACCATTTCAATGAATTACCTCACTTCCCTGCACATCGGTTTCTGAAATAAATCAAACGAAAGGATAGAGACATTTTCCTTAAGTGAGAAGGGAATATGTTCGTGAATCAAACAGATCGTAAAAAACAACGTGCCAATATAGACAAAAAGGAATAAAAATTGGCACTGTGATTTGTACAATGCCGAGGACTGTACGTACGGTCACAATTCTTCAGAAACGCGTTTTTCTTTCTCACCATTCTTTATCCTCCTATCTTAAGTATACGTGGGCACGTCACTGTGGAAGTTAAGAAGTTGGTTTTCCGTTAAATAATGTCACTGTATCCTAACTTAAGAAAGCCAGCGTAACCCTAAACTAACTATTCTGATTCATCATTGATAAATAATGTAGTTTACAAGTCATAACTTGTAGCTAGGAGGAGAAAGGGTATGTAAGTTCCATGGGTTGTCTCTATTAACAGGCTAGTCTATTGGGATTAGGCTCACCTTTTAGGCTTGAATTCAACACATTGGCTCTCTCATTTCATTCATTGAGGCCCGGATGGTTGTGAAAGGGGCCACCCAAGGAAGGTTCTGACCGTGTTGGGCGTGTGAAGTGCCGTGGGTTTATAAGTTTAAGAGCAATGTGGGATTTTGAGTTTAAGGGCTTCTCCCCTTAATAGGTTAGTCTTTTGGCATTTTCTTTGAGAACCCGACTAAAACAAATTCTGAATTATGAATTTAATAGTTTACATAGTATCTCGTATAGCCAAACTTTTTCCTTTTATACTTTACAATAAAATAAAACATATTAAAATCTGTTTTTGACCATTTAAATGAAATCTAAACAAAGAACTTTTCATAAACTTGATTGGAAAAAAAAAAAAATTATTTAACTTTTACAAGATGTTCAGAATTAATAAATTGTATAATAGATTGAAAATTTTGAATTTATATATATTATTTTAAAAAAAAATCCGTCCCTCCAATCCTAAATTTAAGTATATTTTCTGGGAGGGGGCTATTTCACTTTCACTTGTTATGCTATGTACTTCTCTAAAAATGTTATTCACTCTACCAACAAGCTTTGGTCGTAGTGGGAGAGGCTTCAATTTAACTGCTTAAATAGAAGGTCCTGAATTCCAGATCGAGCGAGACCAGAAGACATCTTTGGGAAAATTACTTCTAATTGGCCTGAAAATGTTCCAATCCAGTTAGACATACACATCAACATTTGACCCCAATAATATCAATTAATTAAAGTCTCATGGAATTATAAGAAACTTAAATATTATTGAGTATATTTTTAAGAGAAACCAATAAGGATTTTTTTTTTTTTCTTTTTTTGCATTAGTGACAAAACTAGTCATCGTTTTTTCCTCTGGATTATATAAAAAAGTGAGTTGGAATAAAAAGTTAAAAACACAGCAGTATGCATGTGGAATAAAAGTGAATGAAATAGTACCCCTGACGTACATTAATCTTGACATGTTTGGGATAGCATCAAATCAGGCGAAAAGCTCAGTGGCTAATGGACTTCAGGGAAAAAAGCTACTTCTAGGAAAATCTTGGTGTGTAGGAAAGCATCAGTGGCTAATAGGCTTAAGGGGAAAATGCTACTTCTAGGAAAGGCCAACACTTTGAGCTTCTGCTAAAAAAAGTCACCTCTATCACCGATTTAACAAACACAAATTACATCTACTATCCAACTTTTAGAGGGGGAAAAATCCATCTGAAAAAACCTATATGAAGAAAAGTCATTTTTGCTACTGCTATTCCAAACATGCACTGAAATGGAGGAAAATTATGTTATAAAAAATGGAGGACAATTATATCATAAAAAATAGAGGAAAAATAAAAAGCAATAGCGCTTGAAAGTTAATGTTTTAAAAGGGAGAAAAAAATAGGGAAGTACAAGTTGCCAAAAAAGGACTTGTATGGGAGTTTGGTAGTAGGGATGAAAATAAGTCAGGTTTTATAAAGGACTTACAGCCCAAAATGTAAGACTACCCAGACTCCTTATTTACATATTCATATAGGACTATATATAATGTTCCTCTTGTGCTAATTAAAATATTGGTTTTGACTCTAACTTTAAAAATCTATCACATTTTATCTGCCATTATATCTTTTTTTTTCTAAATTAATTTATCAATTTTATAAAATAATATATAATTCAATGTTATATGCAGGTGTTTTGGGAAGATCGTGTCACATTTATTATAATTAAGTAATTTATCTAAAATTTTTAATATATCCAAATTAATTAAATAATTAAATATATTAAGGATCGAGTGAGTATTAAAATAAAAATATAATTTGAATTAAAATTCTCAATCGTTTCGTGATAATGTTGAAAGTATCTTATTAAAAAAAAAAAACTAAATATAAGGGGATTTTTTTTTTTAAAAAAAAAAAAAGAAGATTGTGTCAATATATAACGCATTCTACAAAAATTTAAGGACAATTAATATCTTTGTACCCAAAATTCCAATAGAGGTATTTTGAAGTTTCTTGCCTCCCATTTGAAACATGTAAACTAAACAATGATTAGTATCCTATATAATGCTTTACATATTGAAATATAGGAGTTTCCAAAACAAATCTTACATTTAAAACAAAGAAAATAGTTATTTACTTGTTTTTACGTGTTGTGACTTTTCAAGATGAGATGCTCATATTCATGAAGCCCATAACTTCCTTCTTTAATCTGAATGATCTTCCTATGTCCTCCATCCCATGCTCGCCAAAGCCCAGGAGACAATTTGGGTCAACTCAATAGTTAATTACTTCACACGTGTCTTATAATATCATATGATTGGTTGTCTGGTTATATTAAACAGGATTCAGCTTCTTTAATATCCCAAAAAAAAAAAAAAGGATTCAGCTTCCCTCCCTCACTATTATTATCTTCTATTACTCAAAACTACAGAGTCTTGGATGTAAAATGGTGAGTGTCATCAACTTTTCTTCTGAAAATAACATTCGGCCCTTAAAGGTATTTTTTTCAGTAATACCCAATATCCTAAAATAATTTTTTATGCACTCCATAGCATAAAATAATTTTCCAACGGGGCACCCTGTATCTAGCAAGATGCACCTAATTATATACGTCATTTATCCTGAAGCTTTGCACATGCTGTGATTATCATCATTAATAGGCTTAACATACTAGATATCCAATGTCTGCGTTTTTGTTCCTTGCATTCTCTCTTCATTTCATCTTTGTTTCTATTGCAATTCGCCTTTATCAATGGTATCATCATTAAAATATGCAATCAATCAGTGTTGCACGATCATAAGGTATCGCCTTTTCTTTCGTTCATTTGCTGTATTTTTTCCGTCTTGTTCTGTTTCTTGGTGACTTTGCGTTTTTCCTTCGTCATAATATACAACCCATCCCTCGATCACTTCGAAGAATAAAGGAAACATGGAAAAATCTACTAAAGAAGAAATTACAAAGAGAGGGGAAGAAGCAAATCCGGGGGAAGAAGAAGAATGGCTAGAGGGGTATATAAGCTTATTGCTAGGAGTCCCACATCTAGAAGACTCAAGAGTGGAGAAGGGTATATAAGCTTCATGGGTTGTCTCTACTAACAGGCTAGTCTATTGAGATTGGGCTCACCCTTTAGGCTTAAAATCAGCAAATTGACTCTCTCATTTCATTCATTGAGGCCCGGATGGTTGCGAAAGGGGCTACCCACGGTTATAAGTTCAAGAGCAATGTGGGATTATGAGTTTAAGAGCTTCTCCCCCTAATAGGCTAGTCTTTTTGCATTTTCGTTGAGAATGTTCAAAAATTATGAATTATAAATTTAATAATTTACATAGTATCTCGTATAGTCAAACTTATTCCATCTATACTTTATGATAAAATAAAACATATTAAAATCTGTTTATAACCATTTAAATAAAATCTAAACGAATAACTTTTAATAAACTTGATTTAAAATAAAAAGAGGTATTTAACTTTTATAAGATGTTCAAACTTAATAAATTGTATAATAGATTGAATGTAATATCCTGAATTTTGGACCCTGAAAATTGAGAATAAGCTTAAAGTAGGCAGACAACCAAGCCCAGTTCAGGAAGAGTCCCAAGAATGTCGAGGGATAGGAAGCCTCTTGGGGGACTAAGTAACTCGGCTATACCGGTTAGTGGACTTAATATGTATAAGCCATGGAATTAAAGTGCCAATGTGAAAGGGCACAGAAGACCCATACGGTGTAAATCCGATTAGAAAAGATGCCACCCAACTACGTCCTGAGATATATGACAATTAAATGAGTGAAAATATGCCAGTATGAGTAAGTATACGGCTTTTTCAGGGCAGTCGGGTATGCCCTGCGTTTTTGGAAAATGACACCGATATATGGTGCCATGTGGAGGCCCACACTTACAGAGTCTAACTTGGTGTCAGTTGACGGGTCTCGATATACGTATCGCAATCCTGAGTAGGTGCCGATAAAGTGACTTTAATAAAGTAAAGTCATGATGACTAATGATGACATAGCTTTTGAGTCGTCACCCACAAGATCATGACACGTGTCCCTCATCATGACAAAGTATAAAGCTACTTTTATGTTGCTGCAATGAGAACGTGACACGTGTTGACTCATCATGACAAGTGAAAAAGCTACTTTTGTGTTGGCACAATAGAAACATGACACGTGTCGTCTCATTATGATATATTTTTGTGTTGGTCCAATACGGGGCGGAGCCAGGAATGGAAATCAGGGGGCAAAAATTACAAAATAAAATTCAGTGGAGTCCATATTTAAAATTAGGGGGCAAAACTACATGATTAGACCCAAAATTTAAGGAAATTATGATTTAGCCTCATAAATATTTCAAAATGTTCAATTTAGTCCCTCGATAACACTTTTTAATAGGGACTTAAGTGAAAATATTTAAACTTTCATGAGGCTAAAGCATACTTTCTGAAAATTTTGGGTTCAACACTGTAATTTTGGGGAGCGGGGGCCACCCCTAGCCCCCCTAATTCCGCCCCGGTCCAATAGAAACATGACACGTGTCCACCATCATGACAAGTCAAAAGCTATTTTTGTTTATCAAATGAAAATGTGACATGTTTCCCCTCATTATGACATAGCTTTTGAGTCAACGCCACAAGAGCATGACACATGTCTCATCATTATGACAAGGCATAAAGCTACTTTTATGTTGGTCCAATGGAAAGAGGACACGTGGCGCGACAACTGGCGCGTTCTGGACCTTACACGTGGCACATTTAGGACCAGACACGTGGCGCGTTCTGGATCGCACCCGTGTTCTATATATATCCCTTCCCCCCTCATTTGTCTTTAGGCCATTCTTGGCCAAAACATGGAAAAGAGAGGAGAGAGAGATTAAAAAACGAAATGGAGAGAGGGAGAAGAATGGGGCCAATTTCGCCTCTGATTTGGTATTTTTAGCTCCCGAGGCCTTCTCCAATGTTATTCCTCTTGGCAAATGCAATGTTTCTATGGTTTTGGATTCTTGATATTATGAAGTGTTTGGTTCCGTTTACATGGTGGAGGTGCTATCGGATCTCCAAATTGACCACATAATCAAGGTAAGCAGGACTTGAATTTTTGCTCTATTCCCTTCAATCTTCATAAACATTCTTAAGACCTTGATGAATGATTCTTGCATGGTGTTTTGAAGTCTTGAGTGAAAATACAAGGGAGTTCAAAGAGGAAAGATTTCAAGGAAAAGCTAAGATCAAGGATAAGAAGTATCGTTATTCGAAGCTTTAAGGAATTTTGGAGTTGATTATCAGTCTAAGAATTTACCAAGTAGTAACCTTAAGCCTCATATGCTTTGTATGTCTTTGTATATATGCTTTACTATGATTGTATACACATTCGGTGTTGTTATTTTCCAAGCGCTTTGGAACCGGAACCCGCTGTGTGCGACCTGCTGTGTGCGACTAGGGCCTTGCTGTGTGCTGTGCCTTGCAGTCTATACTGTGTGCTATAAAGACTACTCGTTCTGGATTAGGCTCTGTGCCTCTCTGTGTGCGATTTACTGAATGTTATGGTTTGTATTTATGGTTTTCTTACATACTTTGAATATACTTTGTGTATGAGATTAACGGTTACTCTGAAATCCTTCGGGATTCTAGTCTGTGTTACTACCTGTGTATTTAATTTATAGTTTGTTGGAAGTAGCTCCCAAGATAAAGTTGTGGATGCTAGCTAGCACATGAAGGTGTCGGACTGGCTTCAAATCATTTGAGGAAAATTTGTAAATATTTTATGTATTTATGTTTTAAATTTGTAACCAAGACTTGTAGTATTTTACCAGTACACAATGCTTAAAGCGAATGTATGATCTGCTACGTGATTTACTCTAATACATGTTGTTAAGTAATATAATATAAGAATTAAGAGGTATCACACTATTCGCCACCCGAAAGGGCGAGGCCGGTAGGGTGTAACATTGAAAATTTTGAATCTATATCTATTATAAAAGTTTTGTTTCTCCGTCCCTCCAATCCTAAATTTAAGTATATTTTTTGGGAGAGGGCTATTTTAATTTCACTAGTTATGCTATGTACTTCTCTAAAAATATTATTCACTATACCAACAAGCGTTTGGTCGTAGTGGAAGAGGCTTCAATTTAATAGCTTAAATAAAAGGTCTTGAATTCGAGATCGAGCGAGAGCAGAAGACATCTTTGGGAAAATTACTTCTAATTGGCCTGAAAATGTTCCAATCCAGTTAGACCTACATATAAAAAACATTTAATTCACTTTTCTCTTACTTCACAAAGTCTCCCCTTTAATAATATTGAAACAAATGCATATCTTACACATTTATTACCTTTAATAAGTTTAACCAATTTTAACTAACTTCTTATATCTCCAAACACAATTCCGTTATTTGTAACTTATATAAAAGATCAAAGAATATTGGTTACTTTTAGGCTCAGAATATACATTGTCGGGCACTAGATGTGTACAGCTCACCCCGTACAGTTTCAAACATTAGTTCACTATGTTGCTCTTATTTTACGTACATGCACACAAACGTTATGAAAAACAAGCTAAATGATTATATTATAGGTCATATCTTTGTGTTCTTCTTTCCTTTAATAAGGTTGGATTTGTGAGTTTTATGAGCGAAAAGATTATGACAAATCATGGTTCTTGCGTAAATTAAACAATTTTAAGTTCTAACTACTTTTTATGTTTTACGGGATCAAAGCAAGAAAAAATGATTTTAACTTTTTTCAAGTTTGTAATTGACACCGGTCAGAACTCAGAAATCAACATAAATTATTGTTTCCAAATTGTACGTGTCCCGCTTGTCCATGGAATTCATCATTTAGTATTTGACCCTGCCTTAAATAAGATGATACTCCATCCATCCCTACATATAAGCTTTATATTTGAGAATTGGTCCATCCTAAAAGATAAACTTCATTATAGGGTTGTCAAAGCATGTCTTACGCTTTTTCTAAATTTACCCCTTGAAGAAGAATCAAACCGTTCTGCTTTAACTTCAATAATATGTAATATATACACATAGCTTCACATTAACGCGTGTCCAACTAATTACAGCTGTTATGAACAATAATGTAACGAATCCATGCATCTAACTAATCATATCAATTAAAAGCGGAATATATATATATATATATTGTCCTTTCAACTTGCTTCATTGTTTCCCTTGAACTACTATCTATATCTAATTTCTAAAGGAGCTACCCTCCATGCATGCAGGCCAAGGCTACGAGGTCAGATATGTATTTGTCATCATTGCAATTGGCATAAACAGTCAAATGAACTCTGATGACTTTTAAAAGCACGTTCATGTAAATTAAGACAAAACTCCCCCTCAAAACTTACCTCCTATATTATATGTCGTAAATCATGTTGGAAAAGCAGCTTTCACCTAGCCTTCAACAACGCATCTCGTCATTAATATCAATTGTTTCCCATCAAATAACTTTTCCCTCTCCTTTCACAGACTTCGATTTCAGCTCTCCAAATGGAAGATGACAAGGAGCAACAAGTTTTCACCGATTTCACGGCTCGAAAAAGAACTCTGGTGAACACGGTATTATTTTCTTTTTCCCTTTTTGCCCTTCCATTCATTGCCTCTCTGTTTCAATCCTCATATGCTTCTCTTTATTCAGATGCTGATGACTTCTTGCGATCGGCAGTGTGATCCCCACAGTGAGCTTTTTTCCTATTCTACTCAAGTATTAACAACGCATCTCGTCATTAGTATCAATTCTTGAAAAGGGCGCCAAAAAAGAAAGTATATATACACCCGAATCTTGGCATGATTAGTTTGATGCTTTAACCATCCCAAGCAAGAGAGCAAGAAAGTTATTATTACTTAAGTTATCACCTTTTAATGGATATTAATAAATGGACTAATCCTGTCTCCTTTTCTTTTTCCCATTTTTCTTGTATTCTTCTGCTTCCTTTTTGGGGTTCCGGACCTTCAAATTAAAATTTAAGCTGATGTTTTTAATATTTGATGAATTCTATTGAAATTTTTAAAATAAATTTTAGGAGTAAAATATTGACATCCTAGTCAAAGGAGGCTCGCCATCGATTAGTTACTATTAAATGTTATTGTTCTACATAGTTTATATATTTTATTTCTATACTAATAGGGCTATTTAAATGGATTTATTTTTCAAAATCTAATATTTTAAAGCTATATTTACAAGATTTGAAATTTAACATACAATTAACATGTAACTGAGAGAAAAATAGAGAAAGAAAGCATCAAAGTTGGTAAACCAGCCTGTTTAGCATTATTATCAGTCTTTTCAGTTTGATTATAATCTATTATTATTAGATTAGATAATGATATATGATAGTACTATTATAAGACTCAGTTGTTGTTGTTGTTTTTTTTTTTTTTTTTTTTTCAAGAAATCAAGGAAACTAAATAAATTTCTTAATCATAATATATGTTGTGGATCATTAGATTATATATCAATTTAAAAGTCAAAAGTTTGGTGAAATACAATCAATTGAGTCTTATGTTAAAATCCGAATTAATATCATAGTAGTACATTTGCTTTGAAGTGAGGATACAAATTGTTTCTCACACGGTGACTTGTTATTGTGCTGTATAATTAATACTATATACAAACGAGGTGATTCAGCGGGGAGGGTTCTTGACCTATTAGGAGAATCTAATGGGCAGTGGAGAGTGGAATCGCCATCTACAGTTGTTCCTCCAGAGATTCCAGAACCTTTGGTGGATAACAAGTAGCTCAGAAATAAGATCCCCAAAAAGCAATGGCTATAGCTAAATGATAGATTGAGGAAAGCTTCCAACGTACTATCTGAGTTTGTTGATGATCACCATAGATGAGGTAGTCTTGTACGTGCATAGCTTTTTATTACGGGAAAGTATCGATCATCATCATCTGTATAGTGATTACCTTTTACCTTCGGATTACTAGTTTAGTTGTGCTTGGTTTCTCCACTACGTACTATGGTCTCTCCAATACTCTGTTGTCCCACTAAATGATATGTCGTTTGATTACCTGTTTCTAAGCCTGGACTATTACTTAGTGGGTGATAGGCAATTTTGACAGTTTATTTTTTATATATTATTTCTTCCTCCTCACTAAATATTGGCTTGCCTGGACAATGATTGCCCAGTAATATACCAAAGCCTAATAATCATGAACAAATCTAAATCAATAAACCGAGTTATATGCTTCAATTAAACATTAATGTTCTTGTTTATTACATGTCTTACAAAAAAGGGGGCATCATATTGAAGGTACTCTCTCTTGACAAAGAGATAAAAATGTTAAGATTACGGAATAAGAATTCTTCTTCTTTTCATCTTGCACTCGCAGACTGATTACAATTATGCCACTCACGCTCTTTTGCCTCCCATTGGTTTATATACATCTAGTCTTGTTGTAATACATCTTCAAAAAAAATTTGGGTCATTTAATCATTTTTAGAAGGCATTTGTTAATTTTAAGGAGTATTAGGTATTTTTTTTCATATAGACTCATATATATAATAAGGATAGTGACAGAGTAGAAATTAATATGATGTTGGAATTTATTACACTTATTAAAGATTCTATGAGGAATTACTTGAATTTTATCACAAATTTAATGCTTTAATTGTTTTAGTACTTCATTTGATGAATTAGTTATAAGTGATGACTTATATCTGAGATTAAAGAGAGTACGACAATAATTAGGTGTGATTCCATATTGGTCAAGGTTTGAGAAGACTGATACTTCAATTTAATTTCCCAAGTGATTAATAGTATTATTTTTTCAATATATATATATATTGGCGCTGACTTGTTAATATTTAACGAGCTTGAATGATTTGTTTTTTATTTACAATTAGTTTATTCAAAGAGTAATTTTCACTAAAACCTAATTCTGAGCAAATTTTGTACATAAAATTAAATTTAAAGGCCCATCTCTGACAAAATCAGAAAACATTACACGTAACGAAGCTCTAAACAAATATTGTCTAAGACTATATAGTGTAACTCAGATGCATCAATTGCACATAGTATCTCAGCGTGAAAGAAAGCTGACAAATTATCAGGTAAAGAATGCCATATATATATATATATTAGCGACTTGAAGGAAGCAACCGGGCTTTTAGCGTGACCCTCAAGAAACAGACTCAACACTTTGGCTGACATCATAATTCGGTTATTTTTCCTGAAGAACGACGACGTAGCTTTATAAAATCCCTGTCCTTCAAGAACGCTCTCGTCAATTGTTTCCTATCAATTCTTTTCCCTCCGTTTGGTTGCGAAACTACAATTTCTGCTGTAAATGGAAGCTGCGTCGGCTGAGCTCTGTGTTCGTGCTAAGGTGGGACCAGTTTTGAGGGATTTCTGGGCTCGTAGAAGCGCTCTCATTAAGGCCCTAACTGACGGTATATATATTCCTTTCTTTCTTCTTTATTTAATTTCCATTCACTTCATTTCCTCTCAGTTTCAATCGTTATATGCTTCTTTTCTGCAGATGTTTTTCTGTTCTCTGCCCAGTGTGATCCCAACGGTGAGCTTTCGATCACCTTATTACCATATCTGTTTCTTGAAACTCAGCTTTATTTCTTGAAAACGGTGGAAAAAACGAATGTATAAGCATTTTTAGTTAATTCCGCTTATTTTATTAGCATTCTGTGATAAACTATGTTCAGGCAAGAAAAAAGAAAGAAATTACATATTATTACTTTTTATATTATTTTATATCCTCATTAAGTTATCCCCTTGTATTCCTAGTTTCTTGCTTTAAAATTATTGTTGAACACTAGGTACGGAGCAAATATAGAATTCTTGGTGGACATTATCAAATTGATTAATCCTGCCTTTTTCTTCTTCTTCTTCTTCTTCTATTTTCCCCTGTATTCTTATTTTTTATTTTTCTTTTTTGTGGTTCCGGACCTTCCAATCAAAATTTCTTATGATATTTTTAATATTAGAATTCTATTGAAATTTATAAAATAATTTTTGGAAGTATGAAATTGACATGCAATTTAATTTAAACCTACAAATAACATGGAAGTGAAAAAAACACAGAAAAGGAGAAGATCAAAATTGCTAAACGGCGACATTTTTTACTTTCTTATATGTCTTGTGAGTTTTTACACTTTCAGTTTAGTTGTTAGATTGGAGGATAATACATGATAGTAATACATATGTGTCGGAGTGACGATACAAATTGTAAAGCCCCACATCGTAACTTGTTTACATGAGCAAAATATGGGTGAAATGCTGATGAAAGAAATGAGTTGGGTTGTGCTATATATAAACGTGGTGATGATTCAGAAGAGGAGCTTTGCCTATATGGAGATTCCAATGGGCGGTGGAGGGTGGCGCTGCCACCTGTGTATGCTCCTCCAGACCTTCCAGAACCTGTACGGGGTATCAACTTGTACAGAGATCTCATGTCCAGGGATGATTGGCTGAATTTTGTTGCCCGTCGCAGCGATCTTTGGTTACTTTATATGGCTTTTTATGAAGGCACGTGCAGTGGATTTTGTAAAAAACAAAGGTACATATTCCATTTTTGTAAAGCAACAATTAATAATGCTTGAATATGAATTTCATGCCATGTATAATGACTTGTTAATACTGGAATCAACTTGTGCAGGATGCTGTTGTTTAAAAAGATTAATCAGCTTCCTCAAGTATTGGAGGTTGTAACAATCCATAGAAATGCTCGTCCTCAGGTGCAACGAGTTTTCAATGATTTCATGGCTCGTAATAGAGCTCTCACGAGGGCTCTTACTGAGGGTTTATATGTATATATGCCCTGATGTTTGTATTTTTTAATTTTCTTGGTCTTTACCTTTCTTTTCAATTTCATTTCATTTCATTTCTTGTCTGTTTAAAATTTCAATTGTGATATGATTCTCTTCTGCAGATACTAATGAGTTGCACTCGCAGTGTGATCCCGGCGGTGAGTTTTTAATATTTTAAAACTTCACCTATAATATTTAATATAAGCTACTCAAATTTAGTTCAAATATACAAGTAACATGTATGGAAGTGAGAAAAATATCAGAGATGATCAAAATTGGCAAACAGCGGCGTTTTAAATTAGCATTATTATCTTTTCAATTTATAATTTACTTGTTAGATTAGATGATGATGATGATGATATATATATATAAACAAACGTGGTGATTCAGCGGGGATTCTCTGCCTATTCGGAGATACTAATGGGATGTGGAGGGTGGGACCCCCAGAAAAGAATGTTCCTCAATGGCTTCCACAACCTATATTGGGTATCAACTTGTACAGAGATTCGTGGCCCTCAGTGACGTGGCTATCTTGGGTTGCTCGCTACAGCGATTATTGGTTACGTTGTCTGGTTTCTTTTGAAGTCGCGAGTCATATTGGATTGTATCAAGATGACTGGTACTTAATTACGTAATCGTTTCTTTGGGTTTCATGTTTACTTTGATTGGCTCCTTGGCTCTATTGTTATAGATAAAACTTGACGTTCATGGTTGTATGTTTCTATTGGGTGTTAAATGATGCTTTAGTTTCATTCATGTTAGGTTCTAATATATTTTTTTCATGTAACAATTAATGCTTGAATAGAATTTTCATCCTATTTGTGACTTGCGCGCTATTGAGATCCACTACTTATGCAGGCAGCAGGTGCATGATATGATTGAGCAGCTCCCTACACTATATGACATTGTTCAAAATTATCACTGTTTCTGAGGTTGTCCTATACGTACAGCGCCTCTTAGAAAGGCAAAGCTTCTAGCATCATCTATATAGTGATTACCAGCTTTTACCTTTTGGTTATCTTTAGGTTACTAGCTAGTTTGTTTGCGTTCGATTTCTCTATTGCTCTAGTCTCTATAGTGCCTCTGTTGTCCCACTAAAACAATGTTGATTGATTATCCGTTTCTGAGTCAAGACTGGTTAGTGGCTGATTGGCAATTTTGACAGTTCATTTTTTTTATATATATTACTTCGTTATTATTTTGTAAAGATTGGTGAGTGTAGACAATGGTCGCCAATTCATATACCAAGCCTGAAAATCATGAACAATTGAATTCTTCAAAACGTTCTTGTTTATTTTGTATCTTACAAAAAATGACGTGCACCATTAGCCAGAACACGTCAAATCATTTCCAGTTTTAAAAACTTTCTCCACTGTCAATATGAACTTCCAGGAGCTTAGGTCAATCTATAAAATTCATAACTCTTTATACAAGGCAAACACTTTACACAAGTCGATTGCCTCTAGAAACTCAAAAACTAGCAAATTTACAACTTCGTAAAGTCTATAATTTTATGCACCAAAGTGCTTTCTGAAAATCATTTTCAACCTTATTCCCACTCCATATTTCGTGATAAACACTTTGTTAACATCAAAATCATGAAAATCCTTTTGTTTCTTTAAGTTTTGGTTCGGGCCAAATTATAGCTCCGAAAATAAGAAAATTCCACAATGACAAGAGAAAGGTTGGGATTCTTACGACTAGCTTTGTGCTTGCTCTTTAAGTCACTTCCTCTTCTCTTTTCCTTTCTCAAAGTCTCGGTCTTCACCATGAAAAAAAAAAAAAAAAAAAAAAAAAAAAAAACCGCATGCATGTTATTTATAAAAACTTACAACAACATACACAAGAAGAATAAATGAAACTATGGTAAGTATTCATGCACTTACCTTGATCTTCTTGTGGTTTCTCTTCTCTTTTCTTCAATCTATTCTAGCTATTGAACAATCAAGACGGTTGTTGGAGGAATGTTGACCGTGAGGGAGGGAATGGATGAAGAAGTGTTAGGTGTTTGGCTTTGGAAGAGAAGAAGAGAGGATTTGTTAGATGCTTGGGGAAAAAATCATGATTAAAGTAAGGTGTGAGTGTGCTACAGTGAAAGGAGGAGAGAATTTGGAAATGGTTTGGGGTGTGTGTGTTGTGGTGATTCCCGTGAGTGTTTGGAAGAGAACTAATGGGTGAGTGTGTGTTATTGCCGTGGAAAGGAGGGAGAAAAGTGTGTGAGTTGTGTTGTGTACATGTGTGCCATGTGGCTTGAGGATGCATGTGAGGACATGTGTTGCAACAAAGGGGAAAACATGTGTCAAGTGTGTGTATGAAGGAAATATAGCTAAAATAAATTTTGTATTAATTTTAAAATGAAATTAAAAGAAAATTATTTTGATTTTGGTTCACATTGGCCCTTGTACTCATAATTTGTTAATTTATAAGAGAAATGATGTTAGTAACTGATGACAACACCCAAACTAAATTTGTCACATTGATCCAAATAAAATCAAAAGTAATCAAATTGCATATTATATATAGATGCAAGGAGAGGTTTATTAACATATTTATGTTAATAAAAATTTTATTACTTCATTTTATTTCTTAAGAAAATATTTTCGGGCGGAATTTGAGGAAACTTTTATTGTAATGCCTATAGTTAAAGTTGGGGTTATAAGTCACTTCTAATTATATCATCCAATTCAAGAAAATATGGTTAATTCATTAATTTTGTCTAAAAATTGAATATATATTTTTTAACTTTATTCACTTTTAAGAGTATATAAAAAAAAATCAAAATTTAAGTCTTTCTTTACTGAATTATATTTTTTTAGTATTTTTAGTATTCTAAAGTTTTTTAGTACAATTTTACTTTTAAAGTACTTTTCTAATAGCAATGAGCCCGTAACATCCCAATTTTCTAAGCGTTTTTAAATATTTCATCGAGTAGAGCATCGAAGTAAATAGTATTTAGAAAAGTAATTGATAAACATCCACTGTAGTGTAAGAGTTGGTTGTTAATAGCGGTACAAAATTTTTCAAATGTTATCATTGTTCAGTACAAATCAAAAAGGCTTCCTCCTATTGCGTCTCCTACATCGTGCTTACCTCGTCCTCGTCTGTTCACTCCGGAACCGAAGCTAAGGTGAGAGTTGAGGTTCAATACCCATTGAACCTCGGGTAACGGTTAACCTCATGTTCATGTACGTTATGTATGACAGTTATCTCATGACATCACGGCTATGTTCACATATAAAAATTAATAACAACACGCCACCGCATATGAATGTTATTACGATACCGCACTATTCACGGTGCCACGATGGCCTATCGTGTCCTCGCCGCGCTAGGAAAACTCAACGGCGTTATCATGACTATAACCCGTATAAAGCTGTACGTGTATGAACAATTCTTTTAAAAAACAAAGTCACAGTTTATGAACATATCTATCACATATAGGTATACAGTAAACATCAGAGTTAGTGTTACAGTACGCGTCCGTACCTTAGTCGTTGATGTTGGTACGTTGGCGTACGTCTTTGTGATCACGTTTGTCCTATAATGGTAATATCACATTTATTAATTCAACAATAATATTCTAGAGAGTATCCTAGTCACTAGAGACCCTTTTTCCCTTGGTAGGTTGATTTTTCACTTATCTCCTTGAATTTTCTCAAAAACGCAGGCCCAGCAATTCTGATCAGATTTTAATCGATCTTTGAAAATTCATAACTAATTCTAAAAACATCGAAATGAGGATCCGTAAAATTTCTTGGAATCCTTAGGATGTCTATTTTCAAGTAAAAATAACCACCCTTTCCCATATTTCATGTATCATTCCCAGATTTAAAGTTTTGAGTATCTGCCCAGAATTTTCCAGAAATTCGTAGCCTAACTTTGAGGATTTTTATCTCACTGTAAAAAAATCATTTTGACATGTTATTGACCTATTTAAAAATCCCTATATGTCTATTTTAACCCTGAATTTTCTCAGAATTTTGTGACCATATTTTCAATATGAAATTCTGGCGTTTTCATCACTGACTCCAGAAATTTCGAAACCAATGAAATTTCGCGAACTTCATTACTTTGATGATTTTCTTCCAGAAATTTTGCCATAACTTCTTCTTCATCAATTTTTCAAAATAAAGGCAATTTTAACTATAAGAACATGTAAATAAAATTATCCTAGCATATTTAAGATCTAAGCTTACTTCTATCTAAGAATTTAAGAACTAAAACTCAAAGAACTTAAAGAACTTAAAGCTAGAGAGCTTACCAAGAACTTTGCTCCTCCTTTCTTCAAGGTTCTCACTCTCACTTTCTCTCTATATTTCAGATGTGTTGCTTTGTGAATTGGTGAGGATTTATGAAGACCCCAACCCCCTATTTATAGTAAAAGTCCATGGCACTATTCACAACCCCTCATCTTGCATTATGGCCATTAGATCTAGGTAGATTAAAAGCACAAATCCTAGCCTTTAGAACCCTCAAATCTGACCCCCCCTCTCTCCTTGATCCTCTTCCATTTTCCATCCTAAAGTACCATATCCTCTTCCAAGATGCAAAATATCCCATGTGTTCTAGCTTTTTCCTAAGCCAACTTTCTCCTTCTTCTATTCTTTGTTCTTCACTAGATAAAAATTCATTTGGGGATCTTAATGAAGTTTGATTCAAATTTTCTTTTGGTTTTGAACTCTTGAGATTTTTAGCTTTAATTAGAGACCATAATCTCTCATTTTCTCAATTGGACATAATCCTCAAAAGTTGAGGCAATGACTTTGATTATAGTCAATCTCAAGCTTGAATTATGCTTGTTAATAATCACTTCTTATATTTGATTGATGATCAATGGATTTCACGATACAATTTATTTTGTATAGGTTTCCCTTTGATTAAGTCTTGAATTAATCCTATTAATTAATCTAATTAATTCATGTGCAATTTTCTCATTGGATGAAAACTTGACTTTTACTCTTGATTTTTCTCCCGCCAATTTATCCTCTTCCATTTAGTACACTATCCTCTTCCATTTCACTTTTTATCCTCTTCCATTTTGCCTTCAAAGTCTCCATCTTTCTAATGTTCATTCATGACTCACCATGCAAGTGGGCATTTTGCTTTATGGAACACTCATTTTCTCTCTCCCAAGACATCAAAACCGTGACCCCCCCCTAATGCTTCATCTTTTTGAGTTTTGTTGCTTTTAACATCCTCATGTGGGAGCTATGCCATTGGTTGTTCCCTTATGCACTTGGATTGAGCTTTATTAGAATGAATTAGGGTCATTAGATTAGCCTTATGAGATTAATTCTTGACCCTTAGATCATAGTTTGAAATTGTTGACTTTTCAAATCTTGATTAGAGTTTAATTAACATCTTAATCTAGAGCTTAATTGCCTCTTGATTATTGCAACATTGGTGTTTAGAGTAATTTATGATTGTTGATAATTCATTTAGTGCTAATCCTAATCCTTTATTGGCTCTTGACTTTTAGTTATGCTAATACAACTTTAATTAGTGACAATTAACATTAATTATAAAGAATTACCTAGATATTTCATTAGTGTAATTTTAATTATTCATTAATTATTAGCAATTGCCCTTTAATTGTTCTAAGTGTTTTAATAATTCTTTATGGCCTTTTATGAATTAAATATGAACTAAACATTAATTATAGGGTATTAGAGAATTTAATCTCTTAATAAATCATTGGTTATTCTAATCCTAAGGAAATATTACCTAGAAAATAGAATAAACAAATCTCAAAATTTGAGACCACATATTCACCTACTTTAAATAGGCTTTAATTGTCAAATATTGTATTTTAAGATAAATGAGAATTTTGGGTATTACATTAATGAGCCCATATTCAATGTTACAGAGAAAATACTTTATGGTACCCAACAGTGTGCAACAATTTTGTGAGTGCTCCCTCCTTTCCTTATTACTATAATATAGCAACATAATTATGTTGTTTAAGAAATGTTTTAAAATTAGTTAAAAGTAATAAATATATAAGTGAAGGAGCGTTTCAGTTTATTTCTTAGTAACTTCTTTAAAATTAAACCAAATATTGCAATATAGGGTGCAATCTCGGATTGTCTCTACATGAACCTTTTATTAATTACTTAGAAACTAAGTACAATGATTGACATAAAAACAATAAAAAGGATTTGGTTTTTTTCTTACTATCAATTAAGTTGCAATAAAACTAAAATACTTTAAAATAGATATTTTTGGATAAAAGTGGATGAAATGTAATGCTTGAGTCAGTTAATTAATTCCTCCTCACCAGGTAAAAATTAATTCCTGGAAAGAGAGACCGATGGTAGTGGTGGTTGGTGAGGAACAGAGGAATGGCACGGAGGTGATCCGGCGATGGTGGAACGGTGATGGTTGAGAGATGAGGATTGTCGAATTTGATCTCTGTTGCAGCCTTACTCCTCTTCCTCTGGAAAATATCGCGGTGCTTCACCCCTATTTGTCTGTTTCGATGTTGCAAAGGCTCGACTTGGTTTCAAGAAGGTCGCAGGCGACGGTGGATGAAAAAGTAGAGGTCACCGACGACCGTGAATGGAAGAGTGAAGGTGGAGGTGGAGAAGGACGAAGATTCAAGGTCCCAGGTCTCCTGCAGCGCAGCTTCTATTGAAAAGTCGAGCTTCTAAGGTCTGAGCGTTTTGATCAGAGACTTACCTGCAAAGCATAAAGGTTTGTGGAAGGACTAAACTGAAATGTTTTAAACGATTGTGGTGCTCAACTGTATTTTTTTCAATTTGAGCCAAACTTCCATTTTCAAATTTGGTCCAATTTCTTCAAGCACCTATAATAAAAAAAAACAAAAAAAAAACAATTAATCTAATATCAAATATCCTTTGAGAAATCTATGATTAAAAGTAATTACAACTTTTTACAATTTTGCCCTTTTTGGTCCTAATTTATTGTATTTACTGTTAATCCTAATTAATCACAAAGAATAGATTTTAAACTCAATTATCATGACAAACTCCCCAAGTAAAGTGAGAGATGTAGTTTTTTGGCAATAATACACATTTGATCCTTTAACTTTATGCAAAGTTTTAGTTTTGTCCTTTAATTTTTAAAAAAAAGAAAATTGTGATTTTAGGAATTTAACCTTACAATGGTTAGCCTCAAATGATATTTCTTGTTATAATGATCAAGGTTGTCAAACTCACGAATTTATACAAACTCGTGACAATGATGTAAACTCGTATCGCAAACACGTAAAAGTTTACTTTTATCATTAAATAGGTATTAACAAGTGTATAAATAAAATTAAAAAATAACAACAATTTGATTTTTATAGATTTTAAATCCAAATAATTGAAATTAAATATATCAACATTCATCATTTATTATATTTAAAAAATATATATATAATTCAAATGTAAAGTCGTTGAGGATAACAAAATCAAAAAAGTTAATACGAGTTTAAAAGTGAGTTAACACAATTTTATAAGTTAGAAATATAAAAACGGTAAACTCGGTTTGTAAACTCGTGAGTTTAACCGAGTTTATAACTAACACTAGTTTAACGGTGACTCAACTCGATTTAGTAAGGTAAAAACGAAAAAACAATAAACTTTGAGAGTCAACTTGCGAGTTTGACAATAATGATAATGATCGTTATTTTTAAAATTAAACTTAATAGGGCAACGCAGGCCACATTAAATTTTTGTACCAGTCATGTTTCTATACTCCCAAATGTGAAACAGATAATTATTTTTAATCTTGACGAGTCCTAAATACTAAAACTTGTTGCCTTTTTGTTATTAGATTATTCGCCTACTCACCATTCCATTATTGTTGATGGATGCTTAATTAGTGAAAGGGTATTATGGTCTTCCTTTCCCTCTCTAATACGTACACCAATGCTTTTACTGTTGGTAGCTAGTAGTAGTACGTACTTGGCAGTTGGCACCATTATACAATAACACAATGCTTTTACTCTTGTTTTGTTTGTGGTGATGAAGCATCTCTCTCTCCACTTTTTAATAATGGTGAAATTATCTGCGTCCAAGAGCATCTTTACCATTTGGCTTCTTCTGTCTCTAGCTGCGTCCAAGAGCATCTTTCTCTGTGGTGAGAAAGTTGGCAACTTTGAAAGGCCCTAAAGAGAAGGGCCAAAAAACAGAAAGAACGAGAGAGAGAGAGATTGATGAGCCATTTTCTCTTTCTAAAGTTTCTCCTTTATCTTCTGGTTTTGAAATTGCCACAAGGAAAGAAAAATGGGAATGGAGGTTCGGGATGGTGTTGTTTCCAGTTTCATATAACATTCTTTTTCCTATGATGTTACTTTGCTGAGGTTTTTTTGGCCGGTAATCAAACTTTTGATCGCTCTCACTTGGGCGCGTGATAGTCACGTTCCCATATATGAATGTTGAGTTTTTGGGAATTGCGGATTGGCGTGCAATCTGAGTCAATGTTGTGCATTTCGTGAGAACTGAGAAGTACAAGAACGTTGTCTCTTATCTTAAAACGGACCCTCTCGTGCCATATTTGTACTGGCCCTAAATCTCTTTCATACGCATAAAATTGTATTTATGTTTAATTTTCATAAATATCTTTGTTTTTTGCCAATCTGTTCCAATGCAATCCACCGATTGGGTTAAATGGAACTTGAAGCATACCAAAAAATCCAATGGTCGACCATTTTTGTTTACAGCTATTGGGATAGTCTGGGGACTCGCTGTTGTAAATTGACTTGTTTGCCAAAAATATAAGCGAATTAGTCAATTTCCTTTGTGCGAACCTCTTACCTTGTCGGTTTTGCCTAAGAAGACACAAACTATCAAACCTTGACGACCTGATTTCAGCCTTGTTTTCAATTAGATTATCAGCTTCCTTGATCCAAACTTCAACTTCACCTTCAATTTGATTCTGATTATTTCTTTTGGCATCTTCAATATCCTTTCGTACTTTTTGTAATTTTCTTTCCAAAAGTTTCTTGTCTTCCTCAAACTCATGATCATGAGTCTCAAAAAGTCAACCGGTAAACGATTGTTGGTGGACAAATTGATTGTTACTGAAGCAGTAAACGATTGCTATGCTCTTTCTTCATGGTATAACAATAATAGGTTACTTCAATTTCCTTCTCAATTCCACGCTCCAAAGCTTGAGTTTCTCTTGTTATGCTCAAGTCAACTCTTGGATATGTCACATGCAACATTTGAAGGCACTAGAGAACTCAAGGCTTTGATTATTATGTGCACAAATTGGCAGTGGCCTAAGATTGAATTACAACCTCAATCAATCCAGCACTTGTCTTATCTTTGAACTTTACAGTTGCAATATGTTAGGAAATAATATATTAGTATTAATGTATATATCTGAAATCATGGAATTGTAATCAGATCCCATATAATTAGGGATTACATATATAATCATAATTATGAGCCATTATGTATAGGCTCCTCCCTCTTGTATAAATACCCATACGTTTATCATGAATAATACACATCTTTCTGATTCATTCTGTTACATGGTATCAGAGCTTGGTTAGTTCTTGGCCAATTTGAGTTTTACGGTGGCCATTGTCCACCGTACGTGGACAAGTGGCGATCTCCGTCTCTAGCGTGTGTATGTTAGTCTCATTTTAGTTTTTGTTGATTCTTTGGCTACCCTTTGGCTATTCTCCTTCTTTTCTGTTTGTGTCGTTTTTTGTTGTTTTTTTGGTACTATTCCTTCTGTTGTTTTGTGAACACTGAACCATGTTGTCAGTGATCGTCATCAGGGGGGAGAGAAAGTATGTACCTTGTTTGGTTACTGTGACCATTTTCTGGTCGTGCTTCATTCTCCAACGTCGAGCCTTCATTCTCGATATGTATAAGCCGGTTCTTTGCTTCGAAGGTTGCGTTGTGAGACTGGGTTTCTACTATTTCAGCACAGTCGGCATTTCGTTTTGTGCACGTTCACTTGTCTCTAGTGGCTGGGTTCTTCGTTTGTTCGTTTTCCAGCATGTTCGTGAAGTGTTCTTTTGTCTTGAATGTCGTGCTTGTGGTTGGGTAATTTCATTGGCATCTGTTGTATTTTGCTTCGCCTATGGTGAGGTGTTTGTCTTAGGTGAGACAATTTGGTGGTCCTTGTGTGACCCGTTCTTTGCTTTGCCTCCGGTAAGGTGTTTGGCTATTATTTGCCGTTTGGAGTTTTCTGATTGGTCGCTAGTGAGACTGTTTGGTGTTCGTCCCTCGTGAGACGTTCATTGTTGCTTGTCTCTGGTGAGACGTCTAGAAGATTTTTGTTTGGTCTCTCATGAGATGTTTGAAGTATTGCTGGTCCCTTGTGAAACCATTTGGTTGAGCTCTTGGTAAAGTTGTTGGAGCAGTTCTCTTTAATTAGTGGTTGCTCACATTCAAGCTGCTTATAGCTTGAGGGGGAGTGGTGTGAGAATTTTGTGATTTGTTACCTAAAGTAGATTTAATTTGAGTTGATTATCTTTATAACAAGTTGGGCATGATTAACATCTATACTCCAACTTGAGAGTGAGTGTTAGGAAATAATATATTAGTATTAATGTATATATCGAAATCATGGAATTGTAATCAGATCCCATATAATTAGGGATTACATATATAATCATAATTATGAGCCATTATGTATAGGCTCCTCCCTCTTGTATAAATACCCATACGTTTATCATGAATAATACACATCTTTCTGATTCATTCATTTACACAATATATTGGAATTTACGTGATATCTCTTTTCTGGTAAGTCTTACAAGACTTGAAATTCTTGACTTGCAAGGCAGTGAATTTGCAAGAGTGCCAGATGGAATTGAAAAATTAAGCAAGTTGAAGTTGTTAGTTTTCTCAAGTGGAATTGCCCTCATCAAAGTATTTCAAATATATGGTCTTGTATGACAACCTTCAGCATGGTATTGTAATGGTGTTGTTTTTCGGGGGGAAGTGCCCTAATCAAAGTATTTCAAATATATGGTTACAAGTCTGAGAAGGTCTACTAAGACATAATTTGACAGTATTTTTCTTGCAAAATTTTATTAGTAATTTTGTTGATGAGAAATAATCTCAATTTTTTTAGATTTTTACACCAAAATTGGTTTTTTTTTTTCTGTCAGAACTCTTAAATGTAATTTCTCTACATAAATTTAAGATGAAAAGATAGTTCAAAATCAAAAGACATAAATACCCATAGAGCATAATCAAAATTCGGAATTTAATAAATGATACAGAGTATTTCAATCACTTTATCTCAAAATATGATGCAATTCAACTGTTGAAGAATGGAAACGCAAGCGAAGCCGATCTTCAATTGCCATGAACATTAAGAAACCATAGTACGCAGACTGTAACATAGGAGACAATTTTTTAAGCGCCAATCTCTCTCTCTTTTTTTACTCTTTTTGTTGTTATTTCCATTTTTGTTTTGCGAAATATATTTAATGAACAAAAGCAATTAATTAGGGACACAACAAAATAGAAGTAATAATTCCTTTTTTTTTTTTTTTTGGTCGTAGTGAGAATGCTTATTTTGAAGTTAAGTTTCAGAAAAGTTTCAGTTCCATGTTATTATTGATCTTAAGAAAGCATCAGCTTTCGTAATAATTCTTTGTCTTCGTTTTCCTTTTCCCTTTTTCCTAGCTAAAATTCTGTTGGTTTTTAATTTACAGCTTAACCTTTTATTTCTTTGTTTTTATTATTCAAATGACAAAACAAAACAAAAAAACAAAAAAGATACCTTTTGAATTCACTGATGGCGAAAATGTTTAATATGACTTTAGAAAAAATATATTTTTTGATATATAATTAAGCATAAATTAATATACAATGAAAAAAATATGGCAAGGCGTGATATTGTCTTCTATCTCCTTCTAAATTTAGTTTTCAGAAAAGAAACAAAAAAGAAAAAACAAAAACAAAGTGCGACTCAAGTTTGTTGGGGGTGTTGCGGAGTCCAACAGTGAAAGGCTGTAGAGGATAGAGTTACAGATTGATGGATTCAAAGACAGATTGGGAAGGCTGTGTGAGTATGAGAGCAAAAGCTAAGGAGGCAGATGTTAACATATATTAATCTAAAGGCAACAAAAAACTAAATTTATTAATGATTTTTTCCGGAATGAATTACTTTATTTCTATTTTTAAAAAACATGAAGAAGAAGAAGAAGAAGAAATGGTAGAGCATGGACTTATAGTCGAAACCGATCTGGGGGAGAGAAGGCAAAGAAATGAAGGAAGAGAGAGAGAGAGGAGGTTTGGAGGGTAATGACTAATGATAGAAATGAAGGAAAGTATATACTTGAAGTTAGTCATGAACCAAAATCATACTCCATCCCCCTCCCTTGATTATCCCTCCATTTGTTGACCTTTGGGTTAAATAATTTAACTTCTTAAAATTAATTGAAAAAAGAAGAAGAAAAAAATTGGTGAAAATTTTTGTTTTTCCGAAGTTTTTTTTTTCCTGGGTTAAAAATTGATCAAGCACATTAAAAATATTTTAAATTCATCTAATATCCTCGAGTAGTTTTCTAAAATGCATCTAGCACTCTAAGTTATTTTGTGCTTTATACTGATACTCAAATTCAAGTTTGTTTCAATAATAAATTTTATAAATAGAGATTTTTACCGATTTTTTATGAAATAATGTGTATTAATTTTTTAATTATCTTGTTGAGTCATCTTCCTTAAAAATATCTTTATTTTTATATCGTTTAAAGTAAATACATCATTTTTTATTGATATAAATAAAGCCATTAAAATGAGGGAGAGTAAGTAAAATGGAGAAGAATATTTTCTGGAAAAACAAAGACTATAAAGGATATCATTAAAGGGACAGTTTAAACAAGGGGAACCAATATCCTATTGCCTCCGGCAGTCCGGCTACAAGTGCGCCCTAATTTTTTTTTTTTTTTTCCTCCTCCTTTTACGGGCTTATCCCATTTAAGTTTGGGGAAATCCCATATAAATACCTTATAAATTTGTAAAACCCTCGGGAATCCCTCGAATTTGTAAAAAGACTGAGAAATGACAAGAACCTAGGAGGGATATGCAAATTTGGGTGAAATTACCCTTTTGTCCTTAATTTTAAATAAATTTTAAAAAAATAAAAATGACTCTCGCCGGAGGGCCGTTCGCAGCCGGCACCAGCGAGGGGGTGGGTTTTTTTTTCAAAAAAAAAATTAATTGAAAGTGTGGCCGATGGTCGTCGCCCGGCTGACCAACGGCCCTCCAAAGAAGGGTCATTTTTATTTTTAAAAATTTATTTAAAACTAAGGGTAAAAAGGTAATTTCACCCGAATATCCCCCCTTATAGGTCCTTGTCACTTCTCAGTGTTTTTACAAATTCAGGGGACTCCTGAGGGTTTTTGCAAATTCATAAGCTGTTTATATGGGATTTTCCCTTTAAGTTTCTCTGAATAATAAATGCATTTGTATATATTTTACAATCAACTAATTTTATAAAGAGTTTTATTTAAAACGTTTTTAAATTCCTTTTATTTTCTGACATCATCTTTTTTCATACTCATTCATAAATAAGGGCATTTTTTAAAATAAAAAAATATTATCTGTGTTTTGATTATTTGTAACTATTTTTAATAATCTTGTCTGTAGGGACGAGAGATATGACTAATTAAGTAGACACTGGGAGTATAATTAAGTATTCTCAGATCTAAGATTTCTTTGGCATCATAATTACCCAAGTTAATAGTGAAGATGTTTGTTTCTTGAGTAATATATACATACATACATATATACATACACACACGTATGTATATATCTATGGCAAACCCAGGTATGTGATTGGGGGGCAAGTGCCCACCCTTAAATTGGGGAATTGGTGATTTTAAAAAATAATAATAATAATAATACATGTTTGAATAATTATCCACCCTTAATACATCAAGATTACACTTCGTAATCGGATTGGGTATGAATGGTTGAATGATTGTTTAGTGTCTTATATTGAAAAAGATGTTTTTTATAGCATTAATAATAAAGCAATTATAATGGAATTCCAAAAAATAAAGCTTAGAAGGATAACATTGTAATTATTTTTATTGTAATATACTTTTTTATTAAAATATATGTCGAATGCCCACCCTTCATTGTAATTTATGTATTTGAATTTCTAACAAAGCACTTAGCCTTGCTTTTCTAAATGATAGGTTTGTAAAACAATTGCCTCTCTTATTACATCATCAGTATTTGCTTGATTTTATGAATATTTTTTTAATATTCTTTTTTTCTTATTTATATTCTTTTATTTTTTAATACATTTAAAACTTTCCTCCAAAAAAAAAAAAAAAAAAAATTCGGGGACGTTACCCCTAAACCCCGAATCCCCACCAATGATGCCTTTCAGTAATTTTCTGGATCCATATATATATATTGTTGCTTTACATTGATAATCGAACCCATATATTTGAACAAAAAAAAAAAAAAAAGACCCATATAGTGAAAGTTGCCATATTTTGAAAACCCTACCTGCTTCTGCTGCATATGGTAGGTGCCAGCTCTGCATAAATACCACTTCCTGGAAAATTTTGATACTTGTGATTAGGTTTTGACTTGTTTGTTACAAAGTTATTGCTTTCTGGAATTCTCTTTTTCTTCGTCTATACTTAAAGTTAGAGCTAGTTGCTCCATACAACTCAAGCACATATTTATATTTTCTATCTTTTAAAAATCGCATATATATCATTGCTGAGTTATGCTTACTTTTTTTAGCATGATAGAATATATTCTCTGAGCGTTCTTCTTTGATAATTTTCTGGATCCATATATATATATATTGTTGCTTTACATTGATAATCGAACCCATATATTTGAACAAACAAAAAAAAGGACCCATATAGTGAAAGTTGCCATATTTTGAAAACCCTACCTGCTTCTGCTGCATATGGTAGGTGCCAGCTCTGCATAAATACCACTTCCTGGAAAATTTTGATACTTGTGATTAGGTTTTGACTTGTTTGTTACAAAGTTATTGCTTTCTGGAATTCTCTTTTTCTTCGTCTATACTGAAAGTTAGAGCTAGTTGCTCCATACAACTCAAGCACATATTTATATTTTCTATCTTTTAAAAATCGCATATATATCATTGCTGAGTTATGCTTACTTTTTTTAGCATGATAGAATATATTCTCTGAGCGTTCTTCTTTGGTGTTACCATCAAAAACATTTTCTCAGATCAATTCAATCTGGTGCGCTAGGATATTTTTACTTTTATAATCCTGGTGAAGGGTCAAGTTCATGTTGGAAACAAATGTAGAGGTTAATATTTGAATTCTATAATTTTATTTCTAGTCTCAATTTGATTCTTTAAGCTTTATCTACGAAAATGATCTATTGTTTTATCGATTTATAATCTTAAATTAAAGGATCATTGTATTAATTTAACTAAAAGTCATTGAAATTAACTTAAGAGCTAAAGGTATGGTAGAGTATAGGTAGATTACTCATCTCTCCTTATGTTTTAAGATAAATTAATTTATTAATTAAAGTTGGATATAGCATAAAAGGTTATTATGTCACAACATGATGAATCAAAATTCATTTATGTTAGAAGATTCGCCCACATTTATACAATGTTGGGTGTATACATAGAAACATTTTCTAAGCCAATGACTTTATAACTTAGTGATATGAAAGCTCCTCTGTCAATGAAAGGTTACAGGTTCAATCCACCTATAGCCTCAAGTTGTTATTGCCCGCCCCTTTAATGTCCAAAAAATAAAAAATGTTTTCTAAAGAGAAAATGAAAAATGCTCAAATGCACCTATTTCATTTTTTTTAGATGCATTTATCAGTTTTTTTTTATAAAATACTTATTCCTCAAATATGATTGTCTTGAATTAAATAATAATAATTATATGTGTAAAAGGAAAAAAATATTAATTTAACTACATAAAGATTAAGTATATATTTTTATTTTTTGAATCCTTTAAATTGCACTCTAATTTATTTATGTACTCCCTCTCATCCTAAATCATAAATATAGAAGCTAAATGTGGGATTTACTTTAGTCCCAAATACAAGACCTCATCCCACTTTAACTCCCAAATTTATATATATATTTTTCAAAATATCCCTATTAGAGGTTTCCATTAAGGGATAATTTTAATGCACATAGTGGAAGATGGTATTATAGATAAATAAATTACTTAATCATAACATATATGTCGTATATCATTAAATCATATATCACTTATGATTTAAACAAATAAGTTTTGAAAAAACGATAAGTATAATTTATTTAGTTTCTTTAATATTTGGAAGAATAAAAAAAGTTAACATGCTCTTGGACCAAGGATCAATAACAAGAGGAATTTAGCTTATGAGTTTTAAAAGTTTAAGAAACCTGCATATATTTTAGCAAGAGTTTAAGAACATGGCTTGTGTGTGGTTTCAGGGAAAAGGGCGAGGCTGTGCCTAAGAGCAGCAGGAAGTTGGGGGAAAAAAAATTCAGGAACGAGGCGAAGATCGACAAGGAGAAAGCTGAGAGCACAATGAGGGAGCTAGAAGAGTACAGAGAAATAAGCAGAATCCAGGGAGTGGGATATTACGACGCGTTCAAGCTTCAAAAGGATTCTAAAAACTTTCAAGCAAATGTGAAGAGGCTGGTGCTAGCAGGCGTGTGGGACGAGATCATCGAAATGCTTAAACGCTACGAGCTCCCAGATGAGTTCGAAGGCAAACCAGAATGGGTGAAGATGGGAACCGAGTTCCAGTGATTGGTTTGGTGGAGCCACTAGACATAGCCAACTATTACCGTCACCTGAAGAATGAAGACACAGGGCCGTACATGGACAGGGCTAGGCCTAAACGATACAGGTATACACAGAGATGGGTGGAGCATGTGATGAGATTGGAGACGGGGGCTAGCTCAGAGACGTGCTTTTGGGCGGAGACGGAGGAGCTGGTAAGCAAAACCAACAAGAAAGCGTTCGACGGAGATTTCAAGAAGAGGGTTGACAAGTTAGAAGAAGATCTTAACAAGTGGCGTGGGAAGGATGATGAGATTGTGAAGAACGTGTTGTTGGAGGAGACGACTTTTATGAAGAGGTGGAAGGGTAAGCTGCCTCAGGAATACAAATCTTTTAATTTATAACATATTTAACGAATTTCGACTGTGCCAAAGTTGGTGACCTTTTACGATTCTTTAGCATATTTATATGTTAAAGAGAGAGAAACCGAGAGAGGTAGCCAATGCTGTCGGAGAAGAAGTGGAGGAAGAAAGGCCGAACATTCACACGCAACACTAGAATCCGAACAAGGTAAGCCTCTTCATCCCCTTCCCATCTCTGATTTCTTCGATCTGTGTTGTTTGTATTGGGTGGGATGTACGGATTCCAACTATGAGTAAGGGAAACGATGATAAAGGGCTGTAATAGTGTCCGAAGGAAGATTAAAGATTTTTGTTGTTGCATGTGTGGGATTGGCGCTGGTTACAATTTTCGAATTTGATGTTTTGTATCTTTGGTGTGTGGCATCTGATTCAATCAATAAGAGGTTCAGGAGAGTATAAACTTTCAGTAAACTATGAAATTAGTGTTATAAGGTTGTGTAGGTATTTATTAAGTGACTGCATATTGTTTGGTTTTTGAGGATGATGGTTTATATGAAATGGGAATATTTTCCAGAGCATAATTTGCTGTTGTATGAACCTTTCTAAAAAAGCTGATTTAGATACTTAATAAATGTGAAAGACGGTTTAAATGATAAAGTATGTGAAGTGTGAGTGTGATATGTGTTTAAGGTGCTGAGTTGGATTCCTTACCTAAACAAAAAGGAAGTTAAAGTGTTGTATGAAGAGTTATTCTAGATGTGAAAGAAGATCAATTATTTAAGATCAGTTACAAATATGATGTTGGTAGATATGGGACCCGAGTTATCAAGGTTGAGATATGCAGGGAAGCTGCTGTTTAAAGTTATATATAACTAATTGTTTAGCTATCTGGACCATGCTTAAGGATTCTCAAATTAATGCTCTTGAAGCAAAATCTTTTTGAGCTGCCACAATGATGATTGCTAAACTAAATGGTTGCATCCCAAGAGGGTTCTTAAATGTTGAACAAGTGTTTTAAGCATTGAAGTATTGTTCAAGACGCAAAAAGGGTGACTCAAATACTGTTCTTGAATCTGGAAAGTTTCCAGATTATAATCGTTTGCTGTTTAAATGACGCTAAAAATCATATATATTAATATGTATATATGTGTATGATTGTTGTTAGGCTTTAACTTGAGCCAAGGTTCTACAAGAAGGCAAGAGCAAGAGGAGCAAGAAAGAAGAGGTAATAACTTGGAAGAAGAAGCAAAAGGTAGAGAAACTTACTCTTATATGGTTTGTATTTGCTTACTTGCAAGTTTATTTGCCATGTATACCATATAGCTAGTCCTTTGAACATGAAATAACCTTGCTTGAGTTTGTGCCATGACCATGTGCATTTGCTTGTAAGGTGTTGTTCTTAGATTGACTATTTACATGCTTAGTTTATTACAATGCACATTATATATTGAATTGGTATTTTGCTACTGAGGTTCCCCGAAGCTCATACCTTTTCTCTCATGTACCAACAGTAAGGGCAAGTACTCCCAAAGTAGAAAGCAAGCTAGTGGAGGAAGCTTGAAGGTGGACGTCTTGAGAAGCTTGTTTTGATCATTATGTTATTAAAATTAATTTATAACATATTTAACGAATTTCGACTGTGCCAAACTTGTATTCCTGAGGCAGCTCACCCTTCCACCACTTCATAAAAGTCGTCTCCTCCAACAACACATTCTTCACAATCTCATCATCCTTCCCACGCCACTTGTTAAGATCTTCTTCTAACTTGTCAACCCTCTTCTTGAAATCTCCGTCGAACGCTTTCTTGTTGGTTTTGCTTACCAACTCCTCCGTCTCCGCCTAAAAGCACGACTCTGAGCTAGCCCCCGTCTCTAATCTCATCATATGCTCCACCCATCTCTGTGTATACCTGTATCGTTTAGGCCTAGCCCTGTCCATGTACGGCCCTGTGTCTTCATTCTTCAGGTGACGGTAATAGTTGGCTATGTCTAGTGGCTCCACCAATCGCCGGAACTTGGTTCCCATCTTCACCCATTCTGGGTTGCCTTCGAACTCATCTGGGAGCTCGTAGAGTTTAAGCATTTCGATGATCTCGTCCCACACGCCTACTAGCACCAGCCTCTTAACATTTGCTTGAAAGTCTTTAGAATCTTTTTGAAGCTTGAACGCGTCGTAATATCCCACTCACTGGATTCTGCTTATTTCTCTGTACTCTTCTAGCTCCCTCATTGTGCTCTCAGCTTTCGCCTTGTCGATCTTCGCCTCGTTCCTGTACTCTTGTTTCTCCAACTGTCCTGCTGCTCTTAGACACAGCCTCGCCCTTGTTCCCTGAAACCACACACAAGTCATGTTCTTAAACTCTTGCTAAATAGATGCAGGTTTCTTAAACTCTTGGAGCTCATATGCAAGTATATATGCACTGCATATGTAAAATGGCATATATTTATGACGTCATACTATCACTATTTGGTGTATTGAAATATACAGTAGTTGATTTCCATACCCCCTCACTCTAGACAAAGCCAGATATGAATCCTTATACATTCATTTTCCATGGCAATAGTCCCTAGTATCATATATGAACTTTAAATAAAAAAATAAAAAAATAAATAAATAAAGTAGTTAGCTCACGTTGAAAAGGGATGCCTTTTAAGTACTCCATCCGGTCCCGATTATAGGAACACATTTTGGAGTTGGTTTTGGTCCTAATTATAGGAGCAAGTTTTAATTTTTGTCCATTTCTTCCTAAAATAACCTTATTGATATTTTCTTAATAATAATTAAACACAATAATAATTTAATATTGTACCTATATATTTTATAAAGTAAGTAATGCTTACAACTCATTTATATCATATACACCTCAATTATACTGTTTTTTTAATAAAATAATTTTAAACAATTTTTGTCATATTTTTCAACACATCAAAGAATGATATTACTTGAAAAAGAAAAGAAATTACATGTTGATAATCTACCAGGTAGGCATAGTTCAAGCCCGCACTTAGTGCACCTCGCTATGCTAAATCCCTCAACTGTCCTCATGTTTTTCTCTCCTCCTCTCCATTTCTTTAATCACGAGTCATGCACTAACTACATGAGTATTTGTAAGGGTATTTTAGGAAAATAATTAGAATTAACTAATTTAACTTCTTTCCTTAATCTTTCCAAATTCTGGTAAAGTGTTCTTATAATTAGGACCGGAGGAAGTACTATATAAGCTATTTTCACTTCAAACTATTGCTCTATATACACACACACACGGATAAAAATTACGTGAAGTTCAATTCTAAAATATGGAAATAAAAGTAATATAAAACTCGAAAAAAATTGAATTTATAACTATAAAAAATATTATTAAAATTGAAATTTATATGTAAAAAAATAAATTAATGTTGTTAAGCATATAAAAATAAATTTTAGAAGCAAATAAAACAAGTCCAAAGAAAATTATTTTAAATTAGTTTCAGTATTCCAATAGTAACAATTTTGATGGTAAATCTTCCAATTCTACTCCCTAAAAAAGTTACCCTTTGCAGAATTATATTATTTTAATGGTTGTTTCATCTATACACAAAGATTTCTTCCGTTTTTACACTTAGATATGAGTCTTAGGCTTGATATTTATACCGTTGAACATAAGGGTAGATGGCATGATTAATTACATAAATATCCCATCACATTCAATACTAAAGTTAACTAAACTTGTTCAGCCTTGGTCAACCGCTTTTTTTACCCCGAACTCTAATTTTGACTGGGTAATAAATTAAAATACTCGGTCTAAACAGGATCACGTGTAGAAATGGCAGGGTACGTTCTTAGCTTCATAGACTTAAACTGAGCACCCCCATGTGATTGCTAGCTTTCAGCTTCTATTTACGTTGTAAAACGTAACCATTTTTTCTTTTTCCAGTATCATAGACTACTTCAAAGAACCATATATATGCATGGTAGGTCCATTCTCCAACCCATAATTAAGTCCTTTTTTCGTTTCTATTGATTGGTGGGGATTATGATCTTATTTTATTTTACACCTATTAGTTATTCATATTTGTCAGAAAATAGAGCAAAAGTTTCAAAAATTTCTGAAGTTCATAAAATGGTTGTCGTGACGGAAGTGTACAAACAAGATCCATCTAATTAGAGGACATTTGTAATAACCCAGATATTTGAGAATAAAAATAAAATAAAATAATTAATTATATTATATTATTATAAGCTAATTATATATTTATTATTTGTTGTAACTAAGTGTCAAGATGAAGCTTGTAGCTTTATGGATTGGGAATGGTCAAAAGTCTCTTGGGTTCTGAGTTTGAATCCTCATTAAGGCAAGGTGTGACAGTTTTTTTTTTTTTTTTTTTTTTTTAAATGCACGAATGCATCGCTAAAATAGAGAGAGCGTGGAACCTTCGTGATTTTTTGACCAAACTAGAGCCCCATTGTTCAACCCTAGTCCTTCATCCTTTCCGTCAGCGTGCCACCGCCATCGCATGTCTGTTTGTCGCCGGCGTCTTTCTCCTCCAGTCAGAATCTTGCTACTGTTATTTTTCTCTGTTTTGTTTTGTTTCGCTGGTTTTGTTTGTTGCTGTGAAGTTTGGAAATTTAAGATTGAATAATTTTTTTTTTTTTTTAGAGGTTCTGAGCTGGTTTTTTTCCCTCTGGCGTTTGTGTTTGGGTGAGGGTATCTACAGGGGCGGATCAAGAAATTTATGGAAGGGGACACCATTGGTGGGGACTTTTTTTTGCCCCCGAAATTTTTTTTTAAGCAAAGCTTTAAATGCATTAAAAAATTAAAAAAAAAAAAGGAAAATGAAGACTAAGTGCTATTAGAAATAACAAGGTTGGACACCATATATTTTAATAACAAAAGTATATTACAATAAAAACAATTACAATATCATCTTCTAGGCGTGATCGTGGATCTGCCCCGGGTGAGAATGATGGCAAATAGAGGGAGTAAGAGACAAGGGGGAAAATAGAGAGGGAAAAAGAAAAAAAAAAAAAATAATGATAGATTGAAAAAAAAAGTTGGGGGACCTTATATGTGCATCCGCCTCTGGGTATCTATGAATTTTCAATCATTTTTTTAGAGTCTTACATTTAAGACTAAAGAAATCCCTCAACTAACTCCACTTGTTTTACGTTGAATTTTGTTCTTCCAAATATTCTTTGGAGGATTTGACATTGTTTCTCTGATAACCCTCCCAAAGTTTATCAGTAAAGATTAGACATCACAAAGTGTAACATCCCATTTTCAAAAGCAAGATATTTTTTTCATCGAGTAGAGCATCGGAGCGATTGAGTAACTCGATATTTATATTCGAATGCCGTAAGTCCGTCGATTACGGTAGCGGTACGTTATACCAAGTGTTTTCAAAGTAAATAACAAAAAAGAAGAAGGTCTTCATTTGAGTCCCTATGCGTGCCGCTTGCCTTTCTCCTCGATCCTCGGTCCTCTTGACCCGACGCTATGTTAAGAGCCGAGGTTCAATGCCCATTGAACCTCGGGTGCGGGTTAACCTCATGCTCAAGTAATACAAAGTATATGGATGACAGTTATCTCATGACATTACGCAAAGTAATCAATACATAAGCACAATGCCAGATGCAAGATTAACATATCAACAAGTACATAGCACATAGCACATGTAAAAGTAATAACAACACGGCCACCGCATATGAATGTTATTACGGTCTGCACTATTCACCGGTGCCACGGTGTACATCCGTGTCCTCGCCGCTAGGAAAACTCAACGGCATTACCAACTCGTAACCCGTATAAACAAAGCCGAATGTATAAAAGTGAACTAAGACAGAGTCTTAGACACGGTGCATGACCCAAGACAAAGTCCTGTCCATGACTCTATGAAATAGTCTATCACATATAAGCATACAATAAGCATCGAGTTAGTGTTACAAGACGCGAACGTACCTTCGTTGACGGAACTTCTGCATTTGATCGTTGATAGATGTACGGACGATTTACAACAAATGCGGTAAGTGATTACAGATATCCTATAAGGATGATAATGTTTCTAATCAATGGTCAACATTATACCGGACATTCTAGTCCCAAATTACCATTTTACCCCCGACTTCTAATCGGCTGAATTTTGCCGAACTTCGTTACTTTAACTCTAATCTTCCAAAATTTTGACATATCTCTATCTCCAATAATAAATATCATATTTATCCCGAAAACATGATATCTAAACTAACTTGGAAGATTAAAGATTAATCTAGCATTTCTACTATAACTACCGAAGGAACTACTAAAGCTTAAGACCAGGGACCGAAGAACTTACCCAGCACTTCGCTACTCCTTTTCTAGAGCTCCTCCTTGCTCTCACTTCTCTCTAACCTCTCTCTAGGAAATTGTGAATTGGTGAGGAATGAAGTGAAATGGGAAGACCTATTTATAGAAGATTTTGGTGCACTATTCATGCTTTATCATACCGAATCTCAACCGTTGGATCTATTTCGGGACACAAGGCATCATCTCCACCATACAACACATCTCCTTACCTCATCATGATGTCATCAAGGTGATGTCACCCATGTGCTTTATGAACTTCTACCGATAAAGTTCCCCTGTTCGGTGTAATTCCGCAAAATCTCAAAAATCCGGAACACCACGAAGCTCTATTCTTCCTCTTCGGAAATATTTGAGTTAACTAAATTTTTGATCCCATTAAGGGTATTCCGTTCTGCATTGAACATTTTCGGGACAGTACGCCGTCGATTCTGAGAAATTACTTCGGGTGACACTAACTTCGAGACAAAAATTCACCTGGTTCATAATATGTCCAGTTGTTTATTACTTAGTTCAAGGATTTTGAGTTATGATTTATTTTCCATCGGTTCTCACTTTTCTTATCGCCCTTTATTTACAAAAATATCTTCTCATCGATCCCTTATTCGCCCCGCACGGTTACGGAAATGACTTCCGCTAACACCGACTTACGGACAAAAATTCACTTGTTTGTAATTTGTCGACCTAAGAAACTTAGTTCATGGTTTTTTAGATAGGATTTAATTTCTATCGGTTCTCATTTATCCAACCGGATTTCTTCCACAAATATCTCTTTTATATTATTATAATAATACAAATATCATGATATTTATTATTTATTTTATTTTTTTTAATTTTTATTTTTATTTTTATTTTTTTTCCTTCCTTTTTTTTTTTTTTTTTTTCATTTTAGTTTTTTTTTCTTTTCTTTTTTTTTTCTTTTCTTTTTCTTGAAAATATCATTCCTCCCTTTTTATTTTACTTTAATTATCTTTAAAAATTCTCCCTATTGGTTCTTTTGTCCAAGCTTAGATAATTAGCCATTAATTACCTAACTAATCACTTTCTAATTGTTGATAATTTTCTTAATTAAGATTAATCATTATCTCACAACTATTTTACTTACAGTGGTATTTTATGCTCCACGTAAAATATTAAAAATCATGGGGCAACTTATGCTCCCCAAAATTATATTTAATTTTGCCTCATTATTTTTCAAGGGAAATAATCCCAAAAATTCCTAAAATTAGAGACAACATACTTTCTAATTTTTAATAAATACTTTATTGCCTCATGGGATTTATCATAATATTTTTGGGGCATTTCATGGCCCATAATTGCATTTAGGGATTTTGACACTTTAATTCCTCTAATTTCATTAGAAATTTCCTAGACAATAGAATAAGTATCCTACAAGGTTTTAAAACCACATATTCACCTATTTCCAAATAGGTATTATTTGCTAAAATATAATATTCTAGATAGATAATTATCCTAGTATTACATTTCTCCCGTTAAATAAAATTTCGCCCTCGAAATTTGAACATATACACTCGAAAGGTTATCTAGACCTCCAATCTATTCCTTTCCTATGCATGCTTACCTAGCACGCATCCCGCTATTCAAAATTCTCATTTATCTTGTACCCAGGCATAGTACTCAATTACAAGACTCATTTGGTCTATTCTCACAAGTACTCGGTTACACAGGCCTCATTGCCTCGATTTATTGACCTCTCGGCTTAACACATACCGGCCTTTCGGCTCAATCATTACCACAACACCGGAGATTCTAGCCTTACTACCTAGGAATTCATCCTCGGGCCTTAGGCATCTTGACTACTACCCGGTACAACGAATGTTTTGCTAGTCTTATGATGTATTTTAGACATAGTTAGTATGACAATTAGCATTTCATATAGCGCTAAGTATCACCGGTTCTATGCTCTAGAGGCACCACCTCGTGCACACTTGCACACTAAGTCTTATTGCCTGGGGCATCTGCTCATCTATTTCATCGAGCCTTTCCCATTCAAGCTCTCGAGACTACTTTCACTTACTTTGCACCATAGCGACGACTACTATTTGACTTAAGCTGGTCAAGTATTCTAGACCTTTCTAATAGCTCTGTTCCTATATCAACTACACCGCTTTTCAACACCATAGCAATGACAAACACGTCATCGCTACCCAAAATCATTTTGTTGTCTCATTTTCAAATTTTCACACATTGAAAATTTTCCGTGGTCTCGCAGTACATTTCACAATCCACACTATACCAAAAAGTAATAGTGCTATCACATTTATAAACATAATTGCTGCCAAAACAATTTTGTGAAAACATATTCACTGCCGAATCAGTTTCAAAAAGTTTTACTACCGGCACATATTCTTGAGGGAGATGATTCATTTCACAAAATTTTTTAACAATTGAGAGCTCACGCCACCATTTCAACCACTTGGTACAATGAGCGCCTATCCCAATCCCCAAATCCGGCCTCCGTATCCCCTCGGCCTCAAATCGAGTCACCGGGCATCAACAAGTACCATCAAACAATGTGGGAGAATCCTCGCCCCTCCCATAAGAGACCCGGTGTCCACCACCGTGGAGAGCCCGTCCACGGCTTGCTGCTCCCAGGGCCTAACCCCGCACGTTTGGTGTACGGCGGCACATAAAGTAGCGACCCTATCTACAGGTAACTCAAATGACCATAGATAGTCGGGTTCTACTAGACAAAACATACGCCCTAGGCGAAATGTTATGGATTGGGTGCGTTCACTGCTGGTGCGATTTTCATTCTTTCAAACAAAATCCCTCAAAAACTCTTTGTTCAAAAGAGCTTTTATCAAAGGTCAGCGATTTCAACCATTTTAAAATATCGGCAAGACCCAAGAACGTTGTGTACATTTACAAACTTCCGGCCTCCCGGTCATCGCTTTTACCACAACACGGTTGAAAACTCGTTTCAAGCTCGGGTTCTAACAAAACCCCTTTTATAAGAAAACATCATTTCAAAATAACCATCACCGAGGTCTCAAATTCTATTGAAAACATTTCACTCGAAAATCAATTTCAAATATTCACAAGTTCGAAAAATCAATTCCGAAATTTCAAATATAGCAGTGTATTTGCAAGTTTAAAAATTCAATTTGTAAACCTTACTCGGGAACCGGACAACTAATCTTAGATGGTCATCACAAACTACATGCATCGGACCTACTGTCCTTGGCTACTCAAGTCACTCATTGAATGCTTAATCTATTCTACTTTAATCTTTCGGCTATTCGGACATTGCCCGCTATCCTCGGGTTTCACGAACTTCTCGGGACGCTCTTGTATTTGTTATCTAACAAAGCGTGGGCTTACGCCGGCCTATAGACACACTAGTCTCACGGGACTTAGGGATTTTCATCGAACATGTATATGTCTAACGACCTATGGACACATCGGTCCCAAAGGTCCTACCGCCCACCATGAACGTTTGAGGAGTACACATCACCACTTTATCCTCACCGGGACATACCCCAATCCGTGCGGCCTCAAGCGCAACCACTGGATCCAACTCGATCCACGATCATCGCATCCCTCCGGCCTCACGTACTCCCGGTCCTATCGGACTAGAGCTGAGTCACCAAGCATCGGCGACGTTGACCATCATCATGGGCCATACACCCTCGATGTGGTGGGAATCATAATTCCGGATTGGTGTATTCATTTTGGTGTGTGCTTTCGTCTCTCAAAAACTCATTCATTTGGAACCATCGATACGGCACCTTTAATATTGATTCGGTACTAGGTATCAACCCAATAGTGAATTCAACTTCCTCTCTTGGTGGTAATCCCGAGAGCTTCTAGAAACAACTCGGGGAACTTGTTCACAACTAGAATTTCTTCTTGTGCAAGTTCAGTTCTTGCTTGGATATCATAGCACAATATATGCTATACGACACTAGAGCACCCTATGGCGATATCTTGGATTACGTAAACTTTTCTCTCTAGGGAACCGATTAGATATGGGACTCGCTACAATGTACTTACCTTGAGAATCGATACTTTGGTAGCTCTACTCTATGGTTCGTTGTGATGGCAACTTCACTACACGGTTTGACGTCACGGTGGCTTCACTCTACGGTACTTCACTCGGCGCTTCACTCAATCCCTCCGATTGGTCGGCACCTCCGCCGAACCCTCCGTAGGTAGCCCTTTTCGAACAGATCTCCGTAAGTAGCCACCTCCGATCACAACTTCCCATAAGTAGTACTTTCTTCGGTTGACCGTCTCGAATTATAACGAGAACTCGAGATCTCTATCGGGTTACTAACCCTTTAGTGGTTTTGTAATTCTCTTGTCTCTAGGTCTACTACCCTATCCGGGGTCATTTTATTCATGGACTTTCTAGCTCCAAAGTCAATGACCTTAACTCCATTTCCCAATTCTTTGGGGATCTATTAGCTACTAACATCTCTAAGGTTATCGGTCCTACCTTGAAACCATAACCTGTGGTCACTGAGGTTTTAGCTATCGTAGGGTTCCGTTAAGGAACTAACTCTCAGGTATTCAAACCTAAGGCAACCTCACTCACATTTTCTCAGGGTTCCTACTCTCGAATCTGGAACCTAGGCAATGCTCGATCATACCTTGACCTAAGCACATCTCGACTCAAGCCTATTATCACTCCATCTTTTCTCATAGTATCCCAAAGGATTACTATGTTTCATACCGCTATAAGCTATTCAGGCTTTTGTTTGAAGGATATCAAATTCTTATGCTATATCCCAGGGGTTAAGAATCCGAGATTTCTCTCGCTTAAGCACGCTTAATTTCACAACGTACGTCGTATCGGGTACTAATATCGGTACACATACCACCGCATACCAACCACTCTCATAGGTGCTAGTACGGCATAGCGCCTCCCGAAATACCGGGTACTTTCCCCTTTTTATCTAATGGTAACCACCGTCAAGGACTTAGTCAAAAGACCTTCATCCCCGGAGCCATGCCCCGTTGCACGCATGGTGTCTGGTTTTTGCAAGGTAGGGATTTTCCTCTCAGGGTAACTTAGTAAGTTACTGTTTCTACAAGGAAACTAAATCAATAGTCCTTGTCTACGGGAAAACCTAAGCGATCACCGACTTCTCTCGTAACGATTGCCTTGAAACACTCTTGGGCGGGATTTAACTCGGACTCTAATTTCTATATCGAAGTCCTAGAGCTTAGCAACGAGAACCCATATTCTATGTTATCTACTATATCTCTGAGTCTCATCCGGCGTGGCTCAGCTCCATATATAAGCTCTGGGTTAGAATGGAAATAAATGCCCAGTACAAACTGGAGATTATCAGAATTATCAGAATTATCGAAATTATCAGAATTATCGGAATTATCAGAATTATCAGAATTATCAGAATTATCGAAATTATCAGAATTATCGGAGCCTAATATCGTTGTAGGTACGGCGATAGATACGCCCGCCCTGGTTTAGAGTGGTGCACCGACGGAGGGTGGTACACGGTTCGGGATGGTACACCGGTTCGGGCGGTATCGAAGTAAGGTGGTACTCCGACCTAGGCTTATATCGGTACTCATTTTCAAAACATGCTCTTTAAAAAAGGCGTAGAGCCTAACTCCGTTACTCAAACCAAATGGCCGGGTAGGTGTCTATCATGGGAGCCTCACCGTGCTAGGGTGACCGATTGGTGATCCACATAGACTAGCCCCGCCTTCGGCACCAAAAGGTTTGGAACAACTTAGTCGGATCTATGCTAGGACAACCGCTTCCGATACCAAAATTGTAACATCCCATTTTCAAAAGCGGTATATTTTTTTTTCATCGAGTAGAGCATCGGAGCGATTGAGTAAGCGATATTTATATTCGAATGCCGTAAGTGCTGATTCGGATGCGGTACGTTATACCAAGTGTTTTCAAAGTAAATAACAAAAGAAGAAGGTCTTGGTGAGTCCTATGCGTGCCGCTTGCCTTTCTCCTCGATCCTCGGTCCTCTTGACCACGACGCTATGTTAAGAGCGAGGTTCAATGCCCATTGAACCTCGGGTAACGGTTAACCTCATGCTCAAGTAATACGGTATATGGATGACAGTTATCTCATGACATTACGGCGGTAATCAATACATAAGCACACGAGATGCAAGATTAACATATCAACAAGACATAGCACATAGCACATGTAAAAGTAATAACAACACAGCCACCGCATATGAATGTTATTACGGTCACACGCACTATTCACCGGTGCCACGGTGTACATCCGTGTCCTCGCGCTAGGAAAACTCAACGGCATTACCAAGGCGTAACCCGTATAAACAAAGCTGAATGTATAAGCAGTGAACTAAGACGAGTCTTAGACACGGTGCATGACCCAAGACAAAGTCCTGTCCATGACTCTATGAAATAGTCTATCACATATAAGCATACAATAAGCATCGAGTTAGTGTTAAGACGCGAACGTACCTTCGTTGACGGAACCCCTGATTTTGTTGATAGCGGTACGACAATGCGGTACAACAGCGATAAGTGATTACGAGATATCCTATAAGGATGATAATGTTTCTAATCAATGGTCAACATTATACCAGACATTCTAGTCCCAAATTACCATTTTACCCCTGACTCCCCTAATCGGCGGAATTTTGCCAGAACTTCGTTACTTTAACTCTAATCTTCCAAAATTTTGACATATCTCTATCTCCAATAATAAATATCATATTTATCCCGAAAACATGATATCTAAACTAACTTGGAAGATTAAAGATTAATCTAGCATTTCTACTATAACTACCGAAGGAACTACTAAAGCTTAAGACCAGGGGACCGAAGAACTTACCCAAAGACTTCGCTACTCCTTTTCTAGAGCTCCTCCTTGCTCTCACTTCTCTCTAACCTCTCTCTAGGAAATTGTGAATTGGTGAGGAATGAAGTGAAATGGGAAGACCTATTTATAGAAGATTTTGGTGCACTATTCATGCTTTATCATACCGAATCTCAACCGTTGGATCTATTTGGGACACAAGGCATCATCTCCACCATACAACACATCTCCTTACCTCATCATGATGTCATCAAGGTGATGTCACCCATGTGCTTTATGAACTTCTACCGATAAAGTTCCCTGTTCGGTGTAATTAATAAAATCTCAAAAATCGAGGAACATGACCACGAAGCTCTATTCTTCCTCTTCGGAAATATTTGAGTTAACTAAATTTTTGATCCCATTAAGGGTATTCCGTTGTACATTGAACATTTTCGGACAGGACGTCGATTCTGAGAAATTACTTCGGGTGACACTAACTTCGAGACAAAAATTCACTTGGTTCATAATATGTCCAGTTGTTTATTACTTAGTTCAAGGATTTTGAGTTATGATTTATTTTCCATCGGTTCTCACTTTTCTTATCTGCCCTTTATTTACAAAAATATCTTCTCATCGATCCCTTATTCGCCCCGGCTATTTACGGAAATGACTTCCGCTAACACCGACTTACGGACAAAAATTCACTTGTTTGTAATTTGTCGACCTAAGAAACTTAGTTCATGGTTTTTAGATAGGATTTAATTTTATCGGTTCTCTCATTTATCCATTGGTTCTTCCACAAATATCTCTTTTATATTATTATAATAATACAAATATCATGATATTTATTATTTATTTTATTTTTTTTAATTTTTATTTTTATTTTTATTTTTTTTCCTTCCACTTTTTTTTTTTTTCATTTCGTTTTTTTTTCTTTTCTTTTTTTTCTTTTCTTTTTCTTGAAAATATCATTCCTCCCTTTTTATTTTACTTTAATTATCTTTAAAAATTCTCCCTATTGGTTCTTTTGTCCAAGCTTAGATAATTAGCCATTAATTACCTAACTAATCACTTTCTAATTGTTGATAATTTTCTTAATTAAGATTAATCATTATCTCACAACTATTTTACTTACAAAGTGGTATTTTATGCTCCACGTAAAATATTAAAAATCATGGGGCAACTTATGCTCCCCAAAATTATATTTAATTTTGCCTCATTATTTTTCAAGGGAAATAATCCCAAAAATTCCTAAAATTAGAGACAACATACTTTCTAATTTTTAATAAATACTTTATTGCCTCATGGGATTTATCATAATATTTTTCAGGGCATTTCATGGCCCATAATTGCATTTAGGGATTTTGACACTTTAATTCCTCTAATTTCATTAGAAATTTCCCTAGACAATAGAATAAGTATCCTACAAGGTTTTAAAACCACATATTCACCTATTTCCAAATAGGTATTATTTGCTAAAATATAATATTCTAGATAGATAATTATCGGGTATTACACAAAGTCCTAACAGTCATACAATATAATTGAGGATGTTTATTTTTCTGTCTCAATTATATATATGTGTTTTTTGGTGTCCATTTATCTTGAAGCTTTGCATATGTTATAATGATTATCATTGATAGGATTAACACACTAGGTATGTACTCTACATTTCCAATATTAATTTAGTACAATATTTTACGTATTTACTTGTTTCACGTATTTTTACCAGAAGTAAATTTATAGATATTTGATATTATTGTATTTTGTTCATTTCAAAGTGAAAAGTGAAAATGTTAAAAATTTAAATATCTTTAAAAGTATAAAAATAATGCATATATATTACATTTTTAATATATAATTTAATTTAATTTTATGGATTTATTAACTGTTAAGATAATGATTCAATATAGATATAAAAATCCAATATTTTAATATTTATATTACATCTTGATATTTTTTGAGTGTATTATTTTATATTTTATGAAGATATTAAATAAAATCAAATAAAATTCAGATTTAAAATAAAAATAATATGGGCGCTGTGGATCACAGTAGCAATTAGTATTCATGTCATAAATCTAGGATACTTATAACATATACTCCCCCCCCGGGTGCTAATTATACAATAACATTTGGAAGTTGATTTTGGTCCTAATTATAGAAAAAAGTTCTAATTTTTATCAATTTCTTCCCAAAATGCCCCCATTGATATTTTCTCAATAATAATTAAACACCATAATAATTTAACAATGCACCTATACATTCTATAAAGTAAGCAATGCTTGTAACTCATTAATGCTACATACACCTCAATTCTACTATTTTTTATTTTTAATAAAATAATTTTGAGGAATTTTTGTCATTTTAAATAATGGCATCATTATTAAATTACACTTCCAACCTCTAATAGTAGACCAGAATTTATTGAGGGAGAACGATGACGCTGGATTGTGTGAGAGTTCAGAGAAGTCGTGTGTGCGGTATGAGAGGTCCAAAAAAGAGAATAAGAGTAACCGGATGCTATTTAAAATTTTAAATAAGGGCATTTTGTGGGGGAAATATAATTAACTAATTTAACTACTATCCTTAGTCTTTCCAAAATTTAGTAAATATGTCCTATATAATTAGGACGGGAGGGAGGAACAATGTTATTTTTTTTATATAAAATTAGGTTTTCTTACTCAGGCAGAATAAATATAATGTTCCTTAATCATTTTAAGAATCAGAATGAATAGAAGTAAATAAATCCATCGTGATCCACTAATAAAATGGCTCTATCATGAGTCACATGGCATTCTCCATATGGAACCTTTGATATAAAAAACGAAATACATTGTCTTGTCTTGATTATTGTCTTAATAACAAAATTATACTACTACTATATGTAGGCACGTGGGTCATTATATAGAGCAAAAATATTATTATCCGTGCATGTCTAGTTTTAGCTAATTTATCAGTGCATTGAATTGCATCTCCTATCAATTATGAAACCTCGGCAGAAGATAGGCAATGGCGCAAGGTCCCAACGACTAGATTTAGAAAAAGATAGCGTAAAAGATAAATCCTACACAGACTGATATTTTAATTAATTACTAGTATAATTAAAATATCTCAAGCATAGTGGTCTCCTTTATTACATTGAATCCTTTGAGCTTCACATGCCTTGTGGGAACTGCAAATATTAGTGTTAGTAGTAAGCATAGTGACAAAACATTACCTAAAACTCACTCACGATATGGTTTTGATGGTAGCAAATAATTGTCACCAATTACACCTATTTATAGGCGTAGATTCCAAGTCACCTCAAGTTGATGGAAAATTTTCACGTAAAAGCATGTGTGGTCCTCATCATGATATGACTCTATTTAGTTTTTCTTTATAAATACAATAATTTTGAGGTCCTAAATGATGTTATAATGTACTACTCCCTTCGGTCCTAATTATAAGACATATTTAACCGTTTTTTGGGGAGATTAAGAAAAGGAGTTAAATTAGTTAATTTTACTCATTTTCCTAAAATGTCCTTATATAAATTTAAAATGACAAAAGTAAAAGTAAATCAACAACCCCTACCATATACCTCTCCCACCTAAATTTTTTCTTTCCACACACTTTCTAATTGAAATAATAATCTGGTTATAAATACATATATATGTGTGTGTATATGCACACACACATATATAGACACACACACACACAAATGTGTGTATTTACACACATATAAACACACACCCATACACTCATAGATATATATCTATATATATACACACACACATATATATATATATATATATATATATATATGTGTGTGTGTGTTTGTGTTTGTGTGTGTGTTTGTGTGTGTGTGTGTTTGTGAATATATATATCTACACACATATGCATATATAAACACACACACACACACATATGTTTGTGTGTGTGTGTGTGTCTACACACATATATAAACACACAACACACAAACACACACACATATATATATATATATATATTTGTGTGTGTATCTACACACATATGAGCGCGCGCATACACACACATACAGTGACGGAGCTTCACATAAATATTAGGGGGTTAAATGTATACTTATTAACTAATGAAAAAGAAAAAATATTTAGAGGGACCAAATGTATAAATGTTTGGGACAAATATATAAATTTTTAGGTCAAATGTATAAAAATAATCTAATTTTCATTAAATATTTATGAATTACTTTTTGGGGGGGGCCATGGCCCCCACCTGTCATGGAGAAGCTCCGTCCCTGCACACACACACACATATATATATATGTTTGTGTGTGTATATATCTACACACATATGCATATATATACACACACATATAAACACACACCCACACACACATATACATATGCGTGTGCGCACACACAAATATCTAGATACACACACATATATCTGTATATATATATATATATGTTTGTGTGTGTGTGTATATACTCAACAATTTAAAAGTTTCATTCATTGGAAGAGATTATGCACCTATATATATATATATATACTCACCAAAAACTAAATACATTTAAAAGAATAAATAGGGATATTTTTGGAAGAAACTGACAAAAATTAAAATGTTGTCTTATAATTAGGACCAAAACCAACTCTCAAATATTATCTTATAATTAGGACCGGACGGAGAGTATATCCTAAAAGGAGCCGTAAATATTAATCTCTACTTGGACGTATGCAAGTTATTGTAAACGGTCAAATCATAACAAAAAGTACATATATCGAATAAAAGTGAGGCCAGGGGGCTGAAATGCAAGGTCAAAAATAGGGAAGTACACACCGAGTAGGCTTGTATGCCTCTCATCATCATGCATTTATGCCCCAATTAAATTCATTACTCATTTTGTGGAGAGTTACATGGACTCAAATTCAAACTTCCAAGCTTCTTGCCTCAATTCTTCAGGAGTTTCAAGAGTTGCAAGCTAATTTGATATAAACTTATGAGGATGTTCAACATGACAAATAAATCCCATTATTTCATTCAAAATATGTCTCTCTGTTCTACTCAACTCCATCTTCAAGTCTACATATTTCTGTGAATGTAAAGGAACAGCTTTCAACTAAATTATTTTTTTTTTAACAATTAGCAAGAAGAATAGGAATTATTATATGTGTGAGAAACACACATAAAAACGCTAATAACAGATGAAAAGAATCTAACCTTGAAATACAAGTCTGAATGCGCTACAGGTAATTTCTTCCTCCTACATTCCATTTTGTGAAAAACAATAATTGCTTGATTTTCAACATCCATTGCTCGTTATGGAAAGTGGTCCATTGTTCTACCCGTGACTTCTCTTGCACATTTTTCACTCACATCCCCTTTATATAAGATAGGCTATGATGGAATGAAGAGACACGGCAATTGAAGGAAGTGATATTAAAGTTGTTCAATTGAAGGAAGTTGTTCCACCAGTAACTATAATTTACATTGAGAAAACAACGTTTCATTGTATGAAATGGCTTTATTTGGTGTGAAATTAGCTATTGTAATTGATTTCATTAAAAAAATTAAATTAAATTGTGTGCTTTAGCATATGAGTGCATGAGAGAGTATCAAAACTCAACACCGCAAGCTCTGAAAGTTAATTTTAATTTATATATATATATACACACACATATCCCTTTTAACAAAATCATATATATGGGAATTGGTAAGAAGGTAAATTATTTGTCAACATTGATAAACATAGTAACCTATGACATTGTGTTCACAATAGCGCACTGCAAAATTTAATGCTCCTTGCTTGCATTTTGCAAGATGCCAATGTAAAAGCTCGTGAGAATATCCAGAAAAATACAATACTCTCTTTGACTAATTGCTCTTTGATATTTGAACTGCTAAATGTATTTTTAATAATTTGGACTCAATTTATAATATTTATTTATGAGGCTATAGCCATAATATAATCTTGAGCAGAAAGATCAATGGATTGATTCAACGATTCACTAGTATATCCGTCAACTTTGGATGGGTTTTAACCCATGGTTAAGAATATCTTTTACTATGATAAATTCTTAGATTTAAATTCTCTTCACTACCATTCTCCTCCATTTCCCACTTCAATGGTTAGATTGAAATTTAGATATCCATATTTAACATTTTATAGAGTTACTAAAAAAGAAATGTAAATTGTTACTCCCTCTCTTCCTGTAGTTCTTATTATAAAACACCGGTTAACAATTTTCACAAACTAATGAAAATAGTTAAAAGCATTAAATTTTTCCTAAAAATATTACCGTACTAATTACACTAAACTCTAAAAATATTAATTATTACTTTCTCCTACTACCTATATTAAAATAGGGCATACATGAAAAAGAAAATATTTAGTGCATTTTAGAAATAAGCAAGTGCTTTGTAGAACGGACAAAAAATATTTGTTGGCGCCTTATAATATTATAATAAGAAGGACCAGAGGAAGTAATTTTTAGCCCAAACAATTTAAAACTACAATAAACAAATATTAAAAAGTAACAGCAAATTTAATCAAATTTTAATTCTACACAGTATAGCTATCTGTCATAATCTATTTTGATAATACCACACCCTCTTTTCTCTTTGTTCTTTGTTTTAATTCCAAGACACGTCGATCCCTGACTCAGTCATTAATTTACTCTCTAATCCTCATTCAGTGATCTTCCCCTTTCTGGCTAACAGAGGAGATAGCTGGCTTCCATTTCATGATGACCCACATATAATTACTCGCATATATATATATATATATATATATATGCAACACAAGATGATGCAAACTAAAGCTGGAAAACTGAGAGAGAGAAATAGTAAGCACAAATAAAGTTGTGTTTGGCTGTAAAATATTTATGAGACTTTTCAGAGTACGTTGTTGAAAAATCAGAAACCATGGTTGGAAAATAGCAACTTCCTCTTCGTTAGGGTGGATTTGTCATAGTTTCTATGCATAGAAAGATGTTTTTTTATAGCAGTGTGAATCTGACGCATCTTTACTCTTGAGAGTTTAAACGAAGATGGAGAAAAGAGGATGTGACAAACTTTTTCTTAAATACAAGAGATAGCAAACTATAATTTTTTTTAATCATATTATTTTTAAGTTGAAAAATGGTTGATATAAAATATAAACATGATATTATTTATATCTCACAAACAGTATAATTTTTTTTTTTGTACTTTTATGTAATTCTTATATATATATATATATATAGAGAGAGAGAGAGAGAGGGATTTAATCATACAATCAGGACAACAATTTGTATAGCATGATTCTATCACTTACAATTAAATAAATTTAAAATCGTAAAATTCATCTCATAGACTGTCAGTTATCTCACCAAATAAAACCCATGCATAGGCAAATTGATCCATAATTGAGATCTCTTTATTCTTGATTGTTGATATTTTGTTAGCCACGATTTTTAAGGTTTTACTATTATCTCATATCAGGTAGGGGATCGATTTGGCCCAGAAGACAAAAAGAAAATATGTGTACAGTTAAAGAAATTATTATTTTTTTAATATTTTAAATCAATTTATGTTATATAACAGGTTTTAAATTGCCTCGCCAAATTAACTCTACCAAAAACTAATTATGATTAAGTGATCAATTTCAGTTTTCTAGTTTTGAAAAAAAAAATAATAATAAACTATTTCAATATGTGATTCAGAATATCCATCAAATGATTTACAAGGAACATTTATGTTTTCTGAAGTGTCTTATAATAAGAAACAAATTAAATGGAGTAAATAAATTAAGAATTTGACAAGGTCTTTCATTCTCAGGATGATCTGGCGCTGACACGTGGGTCATAGAGGACCACTAGCAAATTTGAGCATTACCTTGTTTCATGTAAGATTTCAATATTACCAAATTATATTGTACCCGTTTTAATTACTATAAATGACTATTATTAATTAGATTATAGAACTTATTTTTGTCTCCAAGTAATATTTTTAATCATTGCAGACAATTTATTTAAATTTTTTGTAATGATATTAAATGAGGAAAATTATATTAAAGCAGGGAAAGGAAAGCATGTCAATATCTCATCAAATGTTGGAATATGGGTTAGAACTTATGAGAGCATTACTAGTAAATTTTCATCTCCAAATTAATTTCTAGTCGTTATTAGACAATTCAGTTACATGATACTCCATCCGATCCTAATTATAGGAGCTATTTACTAGATTTTGGAGAGATTAAGGATAGTGATTAAATTAGTTAATTATATTCATTATACTAAAATATCCTTATTTAAACTTAGAACGACATGAACAAAATATACAGTGCAGCAAAGGCTCTTAACCATTCATATATTGTTTGTCAACCCTGCGCATGTTGGAGCTCCTCACACGACCCCATCATTATATGCTCTATATAATCATGACTCAGCGTTAGTTATCTGGAAATTTTTCTTTTATTATTATTTTCTGGAAAAATTGCTTCGTAGATATTTATAAGCGTGTTGTTAAATTAATTATTATAAAGGAAATATTAATAGAGGTGATATGGGAAAAATATGACAAAAATTGCTCAAAATTATTTTATATAAAAAACTATAATTGAGGTGTATATGACATTAATGAGTTGCAAATATTATTTACTTTATAGAATATATAGGTGTATTATTAAATTATTATAGTCTTTAATTATTATTGAGAATGCATAAATAGGGGTATTATAGGAAAAAATTGACAAAAGTTAAAACTTGCTCTTATAATTAGGACCAAAACAAACTCTAAAATGTGTTCTTATAATTAAGACCGGAGGGAGTATTATGATATTAACCAAGGAAATGTGGAATCGGTTACCATCCTCTATTTTTACCCTTCTTTCCCCCTCCTATTCCCCTTCACTACTTATCTCATATTTTAGATTGAAATTTCAGTAATGCAAATTTAATATTCTATAAAAATTCACAAAGAGTTTTTGGCTTTTCCAATAAGTGCTGAAATGCACTTCCCATGATTCAAATTTGTGCTTTCTTCCTTGAGGGGAGAGGTCCTTATCACCCCCAATCAACAATTTGTTTGTTATCTTTTATTTGTTATTTGTTAATGCAACAGCTCTCACTCATTTCTCATGGTACTTGAGACATACACTTTTAGGGAATGACCTAGCATTAGCCCAATTTCTTCATTGATTCATGTTCATAAAGATTAAACAGAGTTTTATGTTGGCTGTCAAAGGCCTAACACAACTCTCCTCCTTTATTTAGGCGTGGGACTAGCTATTAAAACAAGCGAAGTTTGGATGATAAAAAATGATAACTATAACAAATTTAAAATGTGATAAAGGAAAAATAAATAAATGATTGAGTAACATGGTTGAATTCAAAATCAAAAGTAAATATGCACTGCACATGTAAAATGGCATATATTTATGATGTCATACTATTACTATTGAAATAGAGTAGTTGATTTCCGTACCCTCACTCTAGACAAAGCCACATATGGATCCTTATACATTATTTATTCATGGCAATGGTTCCTAGTATCATAAATGAGCTCTCAAAAAAAAGTCAGCTCACATTGAAAAGGGATGCCTTTTAAGTACTTTATAAACTATCTTCATTTCAAAATATTGCTACACACACACACACATATACATACATATATGGATAAAAATTACGTGAAGTTCAATTCTAAAAATTGCATCTTGATTTTTTATTCTTAAACATGAAAATAAAAGCAATATAAAACTTAAAAAAATATTGTTAAAATACTCGTGAAGTTCACCCCAAACTCTAATCTTGACTGGGTAATATATTAAAATGCTCGGACGCAGACAAAGGCCAAAATAGGGTTATAGACTTAAACTGAGCATCCCCATGCATGTGACGGCTAGCTTTCAGCTTCTATTTACGTTGTAAAACGTAACCATTTTTTTCTTTTTCCAGTATCATAGACTACTTCAAAGAACCATATATATGCATGGTAGGTCCATTCTCCAACCCATAATTAAGTCCTTTTTTCGTTTCTATTGATTGGTGGGGATTATGATCTTATTTTATTTTACACCTATTAGTGATTCATATTTGTCAGAAAATAGAGCAAAAATTTCAAAAATTTCTGAAGCTCATAAAATGGTTGTCGTGACGGAAGTGTACAAACAAGATCCATCAAATTAGAGGACATTTGTAATAACCCAGATATTTGAGAATTTTAAAAAAAACTAATTAATTATATTATATTATTATAAGCTAATTATATATTTATTATTTGTTGTAACTAAGTGTCTAAGATGAAGTTTGTAGCTTTATGGATTGGAAATTGTTAAAAGTCCCTTAGGTTCTGCGTTTGAATCCTCATTAAAACAAGATGTGACAGTTTTTTTTTTTTTAATGCACGAATGCATCGCTAAAATAGAGAGCGTGGAACCTTCGTGATTTTTTTACCAAACCAGAGCCCCATTGTTCAACCCTAGTCCTTCATCCTTTCCGTCAGCGTGCCACCGCCATCGCATGTCCATCGTCGCCAGCGTCTTTCTCCTCCAGTCAGAATCTTGATACTGTTATTTTTCTCTGTTTTGTTTTGTTTCGCTGGTTTTGTTTGTTGCTGTGAAGTTTGGAAATTTAAGATTGAATAATTATTTGTTTAGAGGTTCAGAGCTGGTTTTTTTTCCCTCTGGCGTTGGTGTTTGGGTGAGGATATCTATGAACTTTCAATCATTCTTTTACCTTGCTATTCATCCGAAAATTGTGTTGTAGATGTGCACCTTGTGTGTGTTTGATTGGCTCTTTTTTTTTTCCCCTGCTATTGTTCATCCGAGACAAAAAGAAAGAAAAAGAAAAGTTGGAGTGTACTTCCAATTAAAACTTGGGAAAATTACGTACATGGTCCCAATGACCGAGAAATAAATAAATAAATAAAAACCCCTTGAAATCATCAAATTAGATCAAAGTCGCCTAGGGGACTTTTTTTATATTATTTATATTAACAGGGGAAATGTCATATTTACAAATGAGAAAGTCAGTATTTACAACAACATTTAAACACTTGACCATTTACATTTGAAAAAGTCATATTTACAAAGAAAGTGTCATATTTATAACAATATTTAAACACCTGGATTTGAACGTAGAAAGGTCATTTACAACAAAGAAATGCTAGATTTACAACAAGAAGTGCTATATTTACAACAAAATTTAAAATCGGCCATTTATAAATGAGAAAAAACCCTATTTACAACAAGAAGTGTCATATTTACAACAAAATTTAAAAATCTGAATTTTGTTTCCATACAAATAATATCAAAAAAGTCCCTAGGGATTTATGTGTAATTTGGTGATTTCAAGGGACTTTTTTGTAATTATTTCTGGTCTTTGGGCGCACGTAATTTTCCCTTGAAACTTTGAAGAAAAGGAAGCCATATGATGGAATGTGTGGGTCCTCTCTTTATTGTACCTTGATTGTGAAAACCATGTTTTGTGTGTGAGCTTCATTGTTTTTCTTGGTCTTCATTGGTTCTTTCCAAGAGAGGTAAAAATGAATTTTTATTGTAGTTATGGTTGAAATGAGAAAATAATCGAACCAGATATGTGTGTGTATTTATTAGTTAAGAGTGGTGAAGCTCCACTATTATTTTTGAAAGAGATTAAGGTTTAATCTTTTTATATTTTTTAATTACAGTAAATTAGAAATTAGGTCAATTGTTGTATAAGCTATGAATGGGGTGGATATGAAGAAATGGAATTGAATGTGAAAATAGAAAATTTTATTTGTTTGGGGTGTTAGGAGGAGAAGGAGTGAATAATTTGGAAATCGAAAAGTTGGAGAAAGAGGTATAGCATAAACCTTACGGGTGAGTGAATAGCGTCCAATTATAATTTTTATAAATGATATTTTCACTAGTTGTTGTACTTCTTGTTAAATACCATATTTATAAGTATGAATTTGTAAAGGAAATTTTATAATATTTGTTTCATTTTCTTATTAATTGATATTATATGAGCAAAAATTGATGATTTTACTCTTTATTAATTATTTTTCTCCAATTGCTTCATGGTATAATTCATGATTATGCATTTAAATGGTAAGGAAACTTTTAAGATATCTTTTGTAAATTTTTATATTGAAATGATCTTGCATTTTATAATATTGATATGCCAAAATCTATTATTTCAAAAGGACTTTGTTGGCATATTGAATTTGAAGGAAAGCTTGAGATATCGTCGGTGAAACTTTATCTTTGGGGTACTCTATTACAAAGTATTTGATATCAACTATCGTTATTTTGACACAAATGGACTTTTCATTGCTTTTGATAAATTAACCCTAAGCATACTTGAAAACGTTTTTGAGGGGACAGAATACATAACGTTGGTTACTAACAGCAGCACTGTTAGTCCTTGGTGAACCATGGTTAACCTTGAGCTCGCTTGATATTCGTGGGATTCGTTCCCACAATGGTTATTCATGGTTCTTGTACCTGCGCTTGTTTCGTAGCGTCGTGCTACGCTTAGTTACTTACTCTCGTGAGCTGTGTGTCCTCTAATTCTTCCCTCACCACACTTTTTGAAACTTCACTGCACCTCAGAGTCAAAATAAAATTAATTTTTGTAGGGGCAAAGATAATGATGCCTTTTATTTACTTTTTTTTTTTAGAAAAGTATTTACAAGACAAATAAAAGCATTTACAAGACAAATAAAGAGATTTATAAGACAAATAAAGGAATTAGAAAGAACCTAGGGAATTTTTTTAAAAAAAAAGGCTATTTACAAGACAAATATAGAAATTCACTTGATAAACATTTACAAGACAAAATAAAGAGAATAAAGATATTTACAAGACAAATAAAGGGATTCAAAAGAACCTAAGGAATTAAAAATGTTTTGGTCATTTACAAGACAAATATGAAAATTTACAAAACAAATATGGGTATTATAAGACAAAATGGACAATTTCCAAGACAAATAAAGTAAGGGCATCATTATCTTTTCACCTACAAAAATTAATTTCATTTTGATGATGGGGTGCAATAAAGTTTCGTAAAGTTTTAGGGATTGATCAAATTCATTCACTACCAAAGGGGCTAACTGAAATTTTCCTTTTTATTTTGATTCTTTTCTCTCATGGGACATTCTTGGTGTATTATAACTTGTAGGGTGAACAATCCTGTGGCATTAAAGGTACTTGGCCAGAGATGACCTCTTTGGAGCCTCCGGAATTGGATCCTCTCCTTATCATACTTTCTTATTATCCCTCCTCATCCAATCTCAACCTTTGATTTCTCTCCTCAACCAATCTAGACCGTTGATTTGAATTAATCTTGACTGTCCCATCTTGAAATACTTTTTAATATCCATCAATATTCTGAAATATTTTTTCAAGATCCTAAGTTTAGGATCTTAAAAAAAAATATTTCACTGCACTGACTGGTACTAAAAAAATACTTCAAGATACTAACTGGTACTAAAAAGTACTTCAAGATACTAACTGGTACTAAAAAAATACTTCAGGATCTTAAGAAATTATTTTAGGATCTTAAAAAATTATTTTAGGATACTGACGATACTAAAAAATATATTTTAAGATCGATTGGTACCAAAAAATGAGCGATAAGGAGGGACGAGGAGAAACCCCGCCAAGGAGAGAAACCGGACCCGGAGCCTCCAGGGGATGAGACCAGTAGAATAGGTTCGTGGGCTTGATGCTCGGGTCGGTAAGCAGGATCTACATGATCACTTTTACGCCCATGGTCTTGGCCGAACCATCAAGATAGTGCTTAGAGAGTGGAGAGGCATCCTAGCTCCTAAGTACCTAGGTTAACGCTTGAAGGTAATAGACGGCTCACCCTGCCCAATATCGATATCACCTATAAAGAAGGGAGATTTCACCTTGCCTTTGGATCGTGGGTAAACTCAATCCTTTACCTAAAAATTAAGTATTAAAAAAAAAAAAAAAAAAAGATAGTGCTCGAGAGAAGGTGTAGAAAAAGCAACAGAGAAGAGCTCTCCAACCATAGGCGAGACCCAGTGTTAGATTAGAGGGGCAAGTGCCTACCCTTAAATTAGAGAATTGGGGATTTTTAAGGAAAAAAAATAATACATATTAAAATGATTGTCCACTCTTAAATTAAATGCTCACCCTTAATACATTAAGACTCAGTTCGTAATCGATGGGGATAAATGGTTAAATGATTGTTTAGTGTATTATATTGAAAAAGATATATTTGATAGCATTAATAATAAGGCAATTATGATGGAATTCCAAAACAAAGACCTAGAATGATGACATTGTAATTATTTTTATTGTAATATACTTTTATTATTAAAATATATATACTTGAACTTATTGAGTGTTTACCCTTCATTGTAATTTATATAGCTACATTTCTAATGCAATTAGCCTTGCTTTTTTAAATGGCGGGTTTGTAAAATAACTGTCTTTCTTATTACATCATCGTATTCACTTAATTTCATAAATATTTTTTGATATTCCTTTCTTTTCTTGTTTATATTCTTTTATTTTTTAATACATTTAAAACTTTCTTTAAAAAAAAAAATAAGGGGCAACCCCAAGTTCCCCACCACTAATGTCCACCCTTCATAAATTTTCTGGATCTAACTCCAACCAGCTAGTTATTAAGTATCTAAGGTTGAAGCTGATGTAGGTAGACCTCAGACGGCAAAACTCGACTCCGAAAGTTCTGATCAAGCGAATCAGCAAGCATCTGTGGCCCATAGCTGGTTGTTGCCTCGAGCTGTCATATCAAAATACCAAAATTAACCAACAACTATTAGGAGTAAATAGTAAGGGATTTGCTTTCCTACCACTATGTCCTCGTTCGAGTCGTTGAAATGGTGAAAATGGTGTTGGGAAGTTTTTCCCCACGACTGTAGGCCTGACACAGGCAAAATCCAGATTAGTCGGAACCGAAGGTTCCGATAAACCAAGTGGATAAAATATATATATATATATATATATATATATATATATACACATACCAGAACCAGAATGAAACCCAATGAGTGCATTACTGTAACATTCCACCTCCTCATTAAGATAAAAGCTACTATCCATCAATGGATCTTCGGATAATGGGTGCAGTCCTCTAGGGATCATTGGGACCGGAGAGAACAGCAAACCCAATTTGCAGAAGCGGGAATTTGCCAATCCAATGATGGCTCCGCCTCCTGTTAATTCATCTAGGCTAACACTAAGTTTTGTGTATAAGCTCTTATAATATATATTAGGATTTGTAAATTTTTATTTCATTGTTTTTAGTTGTTAAATACATATATTCACTCGTAAATTCACTCACAAGATATCGATATTTATTATTTTATTATTGTTAGTTGTTAAAATGCGTATTTACACTTGTAAATTGACCTAAACACTTGTTATTTTAGTATTATTATTTGTTAAAGTGCATATGTGCGCGCACTCATATCTTTTAGGATATTCGTGGCAATTTAAAATGATAATCTAATAACAATTAAAAGAATCTGCTTAAATCATTATTTTTAAAAACATATATAATGATGAAGTGGTGAAAGAATGATTATTCATATTTACATAACCGTACTTAAAAAGAATATATAATGTTCTTTCTCGCTTGTCTAATTCATAGAACAAAATGTAACAAAACAATAAAAAGATTTTTTGATTTTTTTTTTTTTTTTTGAAATAACTTTAATTTTCTTTTTCAGAATACATAATTAAAAAACATTTTTTAATATTCTTTTATTTTTGGGGTTTTGGTTTTTGGGGAAAAAAACCAAGACATGGGGTTACAACCGGTGGGTTCCAATAAGTTAAGATGGCATGTCTCGGAGTAAGGCAATGAAATATCTTCATTATCAATATCCTTTCAATACCAATGGGGTTGGATGTAGCGAAAGATGTTAATCCCTCATGAGATGTCTATATTTAATGTCCGATAGTGTTTTTATTAGGAAGATACTGATGCTTAGCAAAAAAAAAAATCCTTTCAGATAAAGGAGTCACAAGCAGTTTGTTTCCCTTTATTAAAAACTACAAAAAAAAAAAATAGTAAATTGTTCTTGAAACTAGAAAATTAAAACAAAATTAATAATTCAATCGTTATTATATACAGTTATGACTTCTCTCCGAAATTGTTTGAAGGGTTAAGGTGCAGATTGGCCAAAACATTACCCTAGAAGCATCCGGCACAAAAATGTTTTGAAGATACCATAAATACCAACATAAAATTAAAAATTTTAAAATATCATAATGCCATTAGTGGATAATGTAACGGATGTTGCTTTGTTAATGAAGATGCCTAAGTGGCAGGTGACAGTGCTGAGGATAAGAATGTGAGTGTGAATGACGATGACTGGGCATAAATTTAAATTTTTTTGAAAAAAAAAAAGTACTTCATGGAATCAGGTGGCATTCTCAACATGCATCATCGTCATCTTCTTCACTCGAGAGGGACAAGATTCTAGAGGAGACCTAGCGAAATTACAACTGTTGGCAAATTACAACTTATTAAGAGACAGACTAATAATTTGGTGCTCATGAACCAAACTACTACTCTTTCTTTGTCTACGCATTATCAGACTATATGTGCAAGTCCTTTGATCCAAGAGACCTATGATGATGTCAACAATCTGAGAAACCTTTTAACTAAACTAGGTGGAAGTTTCTCTCCTGATGATCATCATCTCCCTCCTTAATACCCATTATATGAATGCGACCCTTTATGCTTCCTACAAGACCAGGTATATCCAGCGATAAACAACTATTGCAGTATTTTTAACCACACATTTGAAGGATTTCAAGTTGAAAACTTGCTGAGTAATTATTTGAAACAGATAGGCACTACGCAGGAGATGGATGGAGTTCCCTAGCCACTAGTTCCACTCGTCTTGGCGGTGGGACACTGTTGTAATTTGTCTTCCCCTATTTCAAGGATGGAAAAAACAAAGCCAAGAGAATAAACTAAAACTCACTTAATAAATGTTCTATTTTTGTACAGACTAAAAGGGAAAGTGGCTATAGTTACTGGAGTAGCGAGAGTAATGGAGGAAGCAACAGTAAAACTCTTCGGAAGCAAGGAGCAAAACTTATAATCGCCGACATTCAAGATGCGCTTGGATCTCCCTCGCAGAGACATTATATCCTTCAACCATGTTCTTCGACTGCAAGATCAACTCTGAATACGGTGTGAAAAATTTAGTGAAATCCACAATCTCTCAGTACCACCAGCTCGACATAATCTTCAAAATTGTCAAGATCCTGGGAAATCAATCAAAGAACAAGAGCATTGTCAACTTTGATGCTGACAAGTTCGACCAAGTCATGTGATTGAATATAAAGGATATAGCTCTAGGAAATGAAGCACACGCCAAGAGTGATGATTCCTAGTGATCTAGGTGTATCATATAGATCTGGAGCATCACTGGAATCATGGGAGGATTGGGTTACATAGCTTCAAAGCACTCCATAGTTGGGCTCACTAAGAACAAAACCTGTGAGTTGGGGAAATATGGGATTAAGGTCAACTAAATATTGCCATTCAGAGGGGTGACTTTGATGTTGGTGAGAGTGTGGAGAAGCAGAGACTAAGACAAAGAATAAGAAAGTATGAATTCTAGGTTGCTGCTGTTGGAAGAGGAAATGGAGAAGATGGAGGAGTGTTTATCTTACGAGTATGTGAGCCAAATAAATGGTGTGTTCTCATTCGGTCATGGCTTAAAAATACTAAATAATACTATCGCATTCACACTCACATTCTTATCCTCAGCTCTCTCACCAGCCACCTGACATCTTTACCCACCTGGACATTTTCACTTACAAAGCAACGACCGTTATATTAGAACTAACGGCATTGTGTTTTTTTAAAATTTTTAATTGTATATGTTGATATTTATGGTATCCTCAAAATATTTTTGTGTCAGATGCCCCTAGGGTAATACTCCGTTGGCCAATTTGTACCTTAACCCTTATTTGAATGATAACCAAGCTTTCTGTGTGTGGGAGACTGTAAGAAAGAGGTCGTTGTTGTGTCATAGAAATCGCGTTAGCTTATCCATTACCATTCTGTGGGATTACTTGCTGTGTAACCATGACGACATGTTTGCCGTTTGTTTTTCATGCCAAGTCTTGATATAGTTATGCTCTAAGAGCGGCATATAACTCAAGTGGAGCTTGAGGTGAGCCACAATATCTATAACTTATGTTTAGTGTGGTTTCCTATAAATTTTAAAGTATATATAGATTAGCATTTGAGTATCCTAGTTGGGGGAACTTCTTCCGATAAATAACGTCCCCACAATAAAATATAAATATATAATAAATATAAATTGGTCCAATCATATCAAAATAAATAAATTAGCATTTAAATAGTAAAGAACCAACTATATAAACATTCAACACTTAGATGTGAATTGGTTAAGAGTAAAGGATGACAAAGGGGAGATATAATCATGTTGTTTAACGAATAAATAAATAAATAATTTCAAAGAACCTTACTAGTCTAAAAACCAATAAAAGAATTTAAAACATTCTCATTCATTAAATAAGAATTAGACAGAATAATAACATGCGTAGACAAAAAATCCATGAGGATAAGTAACCAATCGGCAAGGCTAGAGGCCACGAAAAACTGCCGCATGTGATACTCACAAAAATTCTCCCTCCATTCCACGTGGCCGTCACACAGGGCTAGCACCTCCTAATCATCCTGCTAGTTGGGAGTGCCAGGCGCGCCAATGGCTAACAGAACTGCCGTTAGCAATTAACGTTCTACTTTCAGTCCCTTGAAAACTTTTTTTTCCGCAGCATACATATGCCTCTTTAAACTTTAAGCAGAAATTTAAACAATTTAAGCAATCTAATCCAATCAAATTTTCTCTTATACATTTTAACAAACACCTTACATGCACCATAAACAATTAATTATATCACAAACATCAAATTCAACCATTCAACAAACAACCATATATAGCTTTCAAACGTCCAAGTAGTTTCACTAAAATCCCAATATTTTATTTCACCAAACTTAGATTATAATTTAAAATATGATAGCTTCTAGCTTCATAAATTATCCACAAACATATTCAACTATCAAATAATTTCTTGGGAAAATGCATTTAAGGGCCCTTTTTGAAGAAAAAATCCCAAAAGAATCTCAAGATTCTGAAAATCCCAGAAAAAACTCAAGGGCCTTTTCGAGATTTTCAGAATCTTGTGAGTTGTCATGGGGCTGATATAGTTGTTAATGTGACTGATTTAGTTGTTAAAATATTATTGTTAATTTGGCTGATTTAGTTGTTAAGATATTGATTTTATTGTTAGTTTGGCTGATTTAGTTGTTAAATTTTAATGAATTTATCCCGAGAAAATGCCCTTGAGCCTTTTTTAGGATTTTCAGAATCTTGAGGCCATTTTTAAGATTTTTTTCTCCAAAAAAAGCCCCCATATGGATTTTCCCTAATTTCTTTAAAAAATCTCCATTATCAGTTTCTTATCAAGATTTTTTAAAAAAACAAACCAGAACATCAAATCCTTCTCTGTCAGTAGCTATTCTATTCTAATAACTTCAATAAAATAGTTCTAACTCATCTCTTTTCTATTAACCAACAGCAACCAATCTAAAAAGGAGCATTAGCCAGGCATGAGAAGAAGAATTTAGAAATTGAGCAGCTGAATAGGGGCTTCAATTACAGCAACGAAGAGAGGAGGAAAAAGGCTCATAGTAGCACTCTTACCCTATGAGCAGAGCTGAGATAGAAATAGGACAATATTGAGGACGAAAATCAAAGAAATAAAACGATGATGAGACAAACAGCAAAGTTAAGAAATGAATAATCAACTGGAACCTCTGAAATTCCCTCCCTCTTACCGTGACAGAGCTGAGAATGGAGGTGGTGGTGGTGATGTTGTAAAGACGGCTATGGACTTCCTTAAAGCGCTGCATTTTTCCCCCTTCTAAACCCATTGAAGTCGACTGAATAGGAGAAAGAAGATATAGCGAGAGAAAAAGGGAGATGGCAGAGGATCATAATATAGACGTTTAAGTACAAGTTCACTGGTGACGAACTACAAAATCAGAGGAAGAGAATGGCGATGTTTCTTGGCAACTATGCCAGAGACGGCAAGAGGAACACGGAGGAGGCAAGGGAGAGGCACGATGGAGGTGAGGGTTTGAGTTTCAGAGAATGTTAAACCTCCTCTCACACATTCCGTATCAACAAATCGAAGGGTTGAAAAGAGGAATGAATAAGAATAATAAAAAAATACTAGTACCTGATTTTATTTCTTCTTCCTTTTATATTAAATGTTAGGGCATTTTGGTAATGTGCTAAGAGAAAATAAAAGTATCTTTTTGTCATAATTCGAACTCTATACCAAAATGCATACCAAGCCACTTCCAGACAGTGCCACCAAGTGGTGAGCTTCTTTTTATTACTGTTATTATAAAAAAAAAAAAAAAAAAAAATCTTATAATTAAGTCCGAATGAATATGATTAACATATTAATTAGCTTATCATTATATTTATTTATCTATTCTTCCGAGCCGTCATAATTAACCTCGGCCTCATAGTAGCTGTGAAATCTCTGATGTGCATGATTTTTTTTTTTTTTATATATGATAAAGTTTAGGTGGTGGTACACCGGTACCCCATCAAGACCAGTATGCTTCCGCAGGCGGACCGAGGTGTTACACAAGGGGGCACGTGCCCCCTTGAAATTCTTTTTTTAATTTTTAATTTTTAATTTTTAATTTTTTTAAAAAAATTCCCTATGCCTTCCGTCTCACAGCCGGCTCACTCTTCTTCCTCCTCTTTTTTGACCTAGCAATTGAAATTCCCTTCTATGCCTTCCAGCTCACACGTAATATATCAAGATTGCACTTTGTAATAGGATAAACGATGAATGGTTGAATGATTGCTTAATGCCTTATATTGAAAAAAAATGTATTTGATAGCATTGATAATGAGGCAATTATGATAGAATTCCAAAAAATTAGGCCTAGAAGAATGACATTGTAATTATTTTTATTGTAATATACTTGGCCTTGTTTTTCTCTTTATATTCTTTTGGTTTTTTAATGTATTTAAAATTTTGCTTACAAAAAAAATTTTCGGGGGCGCTGCCCCCGAATCCCCCTACTAATGGTGCCCCCTCCAATAATTTTCTGGGTCCGCCACCGTATGCTTCCATGCTCAAAGAGATGTGCATGATGTTTTACCTCTATTCTTGTTTGAAATGGCTACTGACAGGAAATATGTTATAGCTCTGGCCTCTAGCAATCACTCTTGTATTACAAGTTCTCAACTAGCACGGTACTAATGTGCCATGTGAGCTTGTAGCTTAAAAACCATATGTTTAAAGTTAATTTTGTGCATTATTACTCTAGTATTTCCTTTCAAGAGCTTAATATGTTTTGATAACATTTTTCCCCTTAACTATGAATAGCTTCAGTTAAGTTTTGGAAGAATTAAGGCTGCTATACAGGGTTGTATTTTACTAGTTTTAGCAATAAAGTATGAACATTTAAAGCAAAAAGATTCACTCAATGTGGGGCAGATCGACCTTAAATGAAGATTAGTTAATTAGAGTATGTTGGAAATGTAATTTCATTATCGAATATCTACTATTCAAACAAAAGTTATGTTTCGATGCAAGAATAAGGGAAATAAATGCATGAAGCCAACTTAAGTATAATTACCATAAAAGGAAATAAGGACATCTATGGGCTAATTTTTATTATAAAAAACCATGAAAATTATAATGAAGTCGAAGGAACAAAACAATAAAAACTTTAGTTAATGATTATATATAAAAACTGTGATTCCAAAAAAATTTCAAATGATGGAAAAAAATTATATCTCTTACACATTCATTGTTTTTAATTAATTGTAACCATCATTTTACGTGATTTAGATAGTTGTTAATTATAAAAAAGGCATGAGGGAAGGAGTAGTATTTTTTTAAATAAAGGGGGTGATCAGATTTTCCTCCGACTCTGGTTTAATAAAATATATCTTTATATTCATACCAAAAAAAATATATCTTTATATTATATTTGTAAAATAAAAAACAATTTGGATAAAAAAAAAATTTGTTGAGGATCATAATTATAAGATGTAGTTAATTTTTTTGAGAAAGCAAGGAAACTAAATGAATTACTTAATCCTAGTATATGTTATATATAATTAGATTATATATTACTCCCTCGGGTCCTAATTATAGGAGTAAATTTTGGAGTTGGTTTTGGTTCTAATTATAAGAGAAAATTTTAACTTTTGTCAATTTTTTTCCTATAATACTCTTATTTATACTTTCTCAATAATAAATAAAGACAATAATAACTTAATAATACACCTATATATTTTATAAAGTAAATAATGTTTGCAACTGATTAATGTCATATACACCTAAATTATACTTTTTTATATAAAATAATTTTGAGCAATTTTTATTATATTTTTCCCATATCACCCCTACTAATACTTCTTCCACAATAATTAATTTAATAACACACTTATATTCTATCAAGTGAGATATTCTACTTTATTTTTTATTTTTAAATAAAATAATTTTAATATTTCATTAAAATTGGCAAATTAGAATAAGATAATTAATGTCATTCAAATTCTAAATTAGTCTATTTGCAATTATGAAGTTTCATTCTTTAGAGTAGAGATTTGTATGATAAAATAGAATCATATGATATAAGCATGGTAAAATTAATTATTTACCAAGATGATCATGTGGAAAAAGTCATTTTCATGTGATAAAAGAAAATTATCTTGTTTATTCAAAAAAGAAAGAAACATCGACAAATATTTTGTTTAACCAAAAATAAGAATGGTATACAGCGAATAATATCTTGTTTATTCAAGGCCAGATAGATATGCAGCGAATAATAACTCATACACTGGTAATCATATATCCAATAAAAGAAACAAGACGTAGTGTAAGAAAAAAAACGGAGTGGGAAAAGCGGTAAATTAGGGTGACAAATAAGGATATTTTTGGAAAACAATTATAATTAACTAATTTAACTTCTCTCCAAATTCTGGTAAAGTATTCCTATAATTAGGACTGGAGGGAGTAGTTCATAAGTTCCCTATATTAGTTTGGAGAAAAAACGATAAATATAAATATTTTAAAATAATTTATTTATTTTTCTTAATCTCTAAAAAAGTCAACTATATATTATATTTAGGACCATAGATAATGACTTTTTTAAATCGGCTAATGTTTTTCATGTATTGCTAATAATCTAATTCTGTTTGTTCGTTTTATTTGCATATCGCTTATCAAATTCTCAATTCAGACCTCCAATATTTCTTTGATCATCCTTCTATCCTTCTCAGTTCTCTATTCTCTCACATCTCTTTTTCTTTTATCTATATATTATTTTCCATCACTTATTGATGAAACAATATCCAATTGATTTATTTTTCATTTATCTTTAATAATTTTGTTTTATTATAATATATTAGGTATCTAAAATCTAGATTATCTCATCAGGATATCTAAATTATCCTATCATTATTTTATTATCATTTGAAATTAGGATTTGAGTTTGATTATAAATTTAAATTATTACTTTCTCGTATCCTTAATATAAGACATATTTATTTAATTTGATAATATTAAGGAAATTGGTTAATTAGTTAATATAACATGTATTTTTTAAAACATCATACTCATCTTTTTTATTTCCTTCCTTCCCTCTCATATCCTTGATTATTATTGAGCCAACATCAATTAAGATAAATTAAGAAAAAATTGATAAATATAAAAGCTTTGTTTTATATTTAAGATTAAGATCAACTTCTCAAATATGTCTTATATTAATGAGAGGAAGGAGTAACTTGTAATGTTGTCCTTCTTTTTGATTCGATTGAATTGAGAATTACTATTATCCTAAATATAAGATAAAATTGACTTTATTTAAGAGATCAAGGGAGTTAAATAAGTTATTTAATCATATCATATATCCTTAGATTATATATTAGTTGATAAATTGAGGAAAATAATTTGAAAAAAATGATAAATATTTAAAGTAATTTAATTAATTTTTTTTAATATCTTAAAAAACCAATTTTATTTTATATTTAAAACCAGAGTAGCACTTATCCAAATTCCAAACTCCTATTTCTTCTCTCCCTTCCACGGATATGGGCCGACCGTTCTAGAAGAAAGCGGGCGAGTCATCGGGTCAAAAATAACCAGCGCCCTCGGATATAAAGGAGAATCCAGATCCGACCCGTGTATTCTCCGTTCCCCGAAGGAATTTCGAGACCCGACCCGTATCTTCCCCGTCCCCCGAAGGAATTTCGAGACAATAATCGCTAGCTGTTGTTTGTTCTTGGGGGCCGAAGCCGCCCTTTCAACCTCTTCGAGGCTCGTTGAAGCAAAATGGGTAAAGAACCTAAGACGTAGGGATCTTGCAACCAAGTTCAGATTCGAGCATGGCGCAGAGGTTGCTGAGGGATCATGAAGCAGATGGTTGGGAACGATCTGACTTTCCTATTATATGCGAATCATGCCTCGGTGACAACCCATATGTTCGTATGGTATGTATTGTTCTCTGTCCCTCCTCGGTTTAAGCCGTTTTATTAATGTGTATAAACGATGTTTTCTGATTCTCTTGAGCGGGCTTTCATATGCCGAGAAATAAGAATTTAGGTCCTGGGATTTCAGAATGAGGGGCTTATAAAAGAATTGGGCGTTCCTACTTCATAAGTTAGCTCTTGGTACCAATTATATAACTGAGGTTTCTGAGGTTGTAAACTGGTGAGTGGGTACTAGCCTCTAGTTTCGAAAAAGCTCTTGTAACCCCTCAGTTTTGGGGTTTTTTCCCTTAGAAATTAAGGTTAAAGGAACAGGTGAGTTATTGGTTTATCTAGCATGTACGGTGAAATTGCAGACCTAACTATTGCCAAGTACCGACTATGAAGAATGCATATTCCAGTACCTGTAGTTAGTAATGAGTGTTTGAATCCAGTTTTGTTCACGAAAACTAAGCTTGCCCTGTGCAGAGTGATTAATTTGTGGAGTTCTTTATTTCATTTTTTTTTTTTTTTTTTTTTTTTTGATATAATCCTGTCTCCTTTTCTTTTTTGGGAAAATTTCATTTAAATATCAAAATGAATTTGTAAAAGAAAAGAGGTGACATAAATTTGCAAAAAGACTTAGAGTGTGACAAGGACCTTTGGGCGTTTTGCAAATTCACGCCAAATTACTATTTTGCCCTTAGGGTTAAATAATTTAAAAAAAAAAAATACCCCCCCGCGGTGGACCCCACCGCCACCACCCATGTGGTCGCCGGTCGCCGGGCGACCACCGCTGGTAGTCGCCGGCGACCGGCGGCGGGTCGCCGGCTACCGTGCGGCGACCACCGGGCGTGGTGGACGGTGGACGGTGGCCGCCACGGCCGCAGTGGCGATGGTGGGGTCTACCACAGGGGGTATTTTTTTTTTTTTTTTTTAATTATTTAACCCTAAGGGCAAAATAGTAATTTTTGCGCGAATTTGCAAAACCCCCAAAGGTCCTTGTCACTTCTAAGTCTTTTTTTGCAAATTTGTGTCATCTCTCGTGTTTTACAAATTCATTTGGTATTTAAATGGAATTTTCCCTTTCTTTTTCCCATTTTTCTTGTATTATTCTGCTTCTCTTTTGGGGTTCCGGACCTTCAAATTAAAATTTAAGCTGATGTTTTTAATATTTGATGAATTCTATTGAAATTTTTAAAATAAATTTTAGGAGTAAAATATTGACATGCTAGTCAAAGGAGGCTCGCCATCGATTAGTTACTATTAAATCTTATTGTTCTCCATAGTTTATATATTTTATTTCTATACTAATAGGGCTATTTAAATTGATTTATTTTTCAAAATCTAATATTTTAAAGGTATATTTACAAGATTTGAAATTTAACATACAATTAACATGTAACTGAGAGAAAAATAGAGAAAGAAAGCATCAAAGTTGGTAAACGGCAGCCTGTTTAGCATTATTATCAGTCTTTTCAGTTTAATTATAATCTATTATTATTAGATTAGATAATGATATATGATAGTACTCTTATAAGACTCGGTCGATTTTTTTTTTTCAAGAAATTAAGGAAACTAAATAAATTTCTTAATCATAATATATGTTGTGGATCATTAGATTATATATCAATTTAAAAGTCAAAAGTTTGGTGAAATACAATCAATTGAGTCTTATGTTAAAATCCGGAATTAATATCATAGTAGTACATTTGCATTGAAGTGAGTATACAAATTGTATCTCACATGGTGACTTGTTATTGTGCTGTATAATTAATATATACAAACGAGGTGATTCAGCGGGGAGGGTTCTTGACCTATTAGGAGAATCTAATGGGCAGTGGAGAGTGAAATCGCCATCTACGGTTGTTCCTCCAGAGATTCCAGAACCTTTTGTGGATAACAAGTAGCTCAGAAATAAGATCCCCAAAAAACAATGGCTATATTGGGTTGCTAACCACAGCGATGCTAAATGATAGATTGAGGAAAGCTTCCAACGTAACGTACTATCTGAGTTTGTTGTTGATCACCATAGATGAGGTAGTCCTGTACGTGATGCATAGCTTTTTATTACGGGAAAGTATCGATCATCATCATCTATATAGTGATTACCTTTTACCTTAGGATTACTAGTTTAGTTGTGCTTGGTTTCTCCACTACGTACTATGGTCTCTCCAATACTCTGTTGTCCCACTAAATCATAAGTCGTTCGATTACCTGTTTCTGAGTCGGTACTATTACTTACTGGGTGATAGGCAATTCTGACAGTTTATTTTTTATATATTATTTCTTCCTCCTCACTAAATATTGGCGTGCCTGGACAATGATCGCCCAGTAATATACCAAAGCCTATAATCATGAACAAATCTAAATCAATAAACCGAGTTATATTCTTCAATTAAACATTAATGTTCTTGTTTATTACATGTCTTACAAAAAAGGGGGCATCACATTGAAGGTACTCTCTCTTGACAAAGAGATAAAAATGTTAAAATTACGGAATAAGGAATCTTCTTTTCATCTTGCACTCGCAGACTGATTACAACTATGCCACTCACGCTCTTTTGCCTCCCATTGGTTTATATACCTCTAGTCTTGTTGTAATACATGTTCAAAAAAAAAAATTGGGTCATTTAATCATTTTTTGAAGGCATTTGTTAATTTTAAGGAGTATTAGGTATTTTTTTCATATATACCCATATATATAATAAGGATAGTGACAGAGTAGAAATTAATATGATGTTGGAATTTATTACACTTATTAAAGATTCTATGAGGAATTACTTGAATTTTATCACAAATTTAATGCTTTAATTGTTTTAGTACTTCATTTGATGAATTAGTTATAAGTGATGACTTATATTTGAGATTAAAGAGAGTACGACAATAATTAGGTGTGATTCCATATTGGTCAAGGTTTGAGAAGACTGATACTTCAATTTAATTTCCCAAGTGATTAATAGTATTATTTTTTCAATATATATATATTGGCGCTGACTTGTTAATATTTAACGAGCTTGAATGATTTGTTTTTTATTTACAATTAGTTTATTCAAAGAGTAATTTTCACTAAAACCTAATTCTGAGCAAATTTTGTACATAAAATTAAATTTAAAGGCCCATCTCTGACAAAATCAGAAAACATTACACGTAACGAAGCTCTAAACAAATATTGTCTAAAGACTATATAGTGTAACTCAGATGCATCAATTGCACATAGTATCTCAGCGTGAAAGAAAGCTGACAAATTATCAGGTAAAGAATGCCATATATATATATATATATATATATTAGCGACTTGAAGGAAGCAACCGGGCTTTTAGCGTGACCCTCAAGAAACAGTCTCAACACTTTGGCTGACATCATAATTCGGTTATTTTTCCTGAAGAACGACGACGTAGCTTTATAAAATCCCTGTCCTCCAAGAACGCTCTCGTCAATTGTTTCCTATCAATTCTTTCCCTCCGTTTGGTTACGAAACTACAATCTCTGCTGTAAATGGAAGCTGCGTCGGCTGAGCTCTGTGTTCGTGCTAAGGTGGGACCAGTTTTGAGGGATTTCTGGGCTCGTAGAAGCGCTCTCATTAAGGCCCTAACTGACGGTATATATATTCCTTTCTTTCTTCTTTATTTAATTTCCATTCACTTCATTTCCTCTCAGTTTCAATCGTTATATGCTTCTTTTCTGCAGATGTTTTTCAGTTCTCTGCCATGTGTGATCCCAACGGTGAGCTTTCGATCACCTTATTACCATATCTGTTTCTTGAAACTCAGCTTTATTTCTTGAAAACGGTGAAAAAAACGAATGTATAAGCATTTTTAGTTAATTCCGCTGATTTTATTAGCATTCTGTGATAAACTATGTTCAGGCAAGAAAAAAGAAAGAAATTACATATTATTACTTTTTATATTATTTTATATCCTCATTAAGTTATCCCCTTGTGTTCCTAGTTTCTTGCTTTAAAATTATTGTTGAACACTAGGTACGGAGCAAATATAGAATTCTTGGTGGACATTATCAAATTGATTAATCCTGCCTCTTTTTCTTCTTCTTCTTCTTCTATTTTTCCCCTGTATTCTTATTTTTTTCTTTTTCTTTTTTGTGGTTCCGGACCTTCCAATCAAAATTTCTTATGATATTTTTAATATTAGAATTCTATTGAAATTTATAAAATAATTTTTGGAAGTATGAAATTGACATGCAATTTAATTTAAACCTACAAATAACATGGAAGTGAAAAAAACACAGAAAAGGAGAAGATCAAAATTTCTAAACGGCGACATTTTTTACTTTCTTATATGTCTTGTGAGTTTTTACACTTTCAGTTTAGTTTTTAGATTGGAGGATAATATATGATAGTAATACATCTGTGTCGGAGTGACGATACAAATTGTAAAGCCCCACATCGTAACTTGTTTACATGAGCAGAATAAGTTTAATTTGTTGATATATATATATATATAAACGTGGTGATGATTCAGAAGAGGAGCTTTGCCTATATGGAGATTCCAATGGGCGGTGGAGGGTGGCGCTGCCACCTGTGTATGCTCCTCCAGACCTTCCAGAACCTGTACGGGGTATCAACTTGTACAGAGATCTCATGTCCAGGGATGATTGGCTGAATTTTGTTGCCCGTCGCAGCGATCTTTGGTTACTTTATATGGCTTTTTATGAAGGCACGTGCAGTGGATTTTGTAAAAAACAAAGGTACATATTCCATTTTTGTAAAGCAACAATTAATAATGCTTGAATATGAATTTCATGCCATGTATAATGACTTGTTAATACTGGAATCAACTTGTGCAGGATGCTGTTGTTTAAAAAGATTAATCAGCTTCCTCAAGTATTGGAGGTTGTAACAATCCATAGAAATGCTCGTCCTCAGGTGCAACGAGTTTTCAATGATTTCATGGCTCGTAATAGATCTCTCACGAGGGCTCTCACTGAGGGTATATATGTATATATGCCCTGATGTTTGTATTTTTTAATTTTCTTGGTCTTTACCTTTCTTTTCAATTTCATTTCTTGTCTGTTTAAAATTTCAATTGTGATATGATTCTCTTCTGCAGATACTAATGAGTTGCACTGGCAATGTGATCCCGGCGGTGAGTTTTTAATATTTTAAAACTACACCTATAATATTTAATATAAGCTACTCATATTTAGTTCAAATATACAAGTAACATGTATGGAAGTGAGAAAAATATCAGAGATGATCAAAATTGGCAAACAGCGGCGTTTTAAATTAGCATTATTATCTTTTCAATTTATAATTTACTTGTTAGATTAGATGATGATATATATATATATATACAAACGTGGTGATTCAGCGGGGATTCTCTGCCTATTCGGAGATACTAATGGGATGTGGAGGGTGGGACCCCCAGAAAAGAATGTTCCTCAATGGCTTCCACAACCTATATTGGGTATCAACTTGTACAGAGATTCGTGGCCCTCAGTGACGTGGCTATCTTGGGTTGCTCGCTACAGCGATTATTGGTTACGTTGTCTGGTTTCTTTTGAAGTCGCGAGTCATATTGGATTGTATCAAGATGACTGGTACTTAATTACGTAATTGTTTCTTTGGGTTTCATGTTTACTTTGATTGGCTCCTTGGCTCTATTGTTATAGATAAAACTTGACGTTCATGGTTGTATGTTTCTATTGGGTGTTAAATGATGCTTTAGTTTCATGCAGTTAGGTTCTAATATATTTTTTTCATGTAACAATCAATGCTTGAATATAATTTTCATCCTATTTGTGACTTACGCGCTATTGAGATCCACTACTTATGCAGGCAGCAGGTGCATGATATGATTGAGCAGCTCCCTACACTATATGACATTGTTCAAAATTATCACTGTTTCTGAGGTTGTCCTATACGTACAGCGCCTCTTAGAAAGGCAAAGCTTCTAGCATCATCTATATAGTGATTACCAGCTTTTACCTTTTGGTTATCTTTAGGTTACCAGCTAGTTTGTTTGCGTTCTCTATTGCTCTAGTCTCTGTAGTGCCTTTGTTGTCCCACTAAAACAATGTTGTTTGATTATCCGATTCTGAGTCAAGACTGGTTAGTGGCTGATTGGCAATTTTGACAGTTCATTTTTTTTATATATATTACTTCATTATTATTTTGTAAAGATTGTGAGTGTAGACAATGGTCGCCAATTCATATACCAAGCCTGAAAATCATGAACAATTTAATTCTTCAAAACGTTCTTGTTTATTTTGTATCTTACAAAAAATCACGTGCCTCTTGACTTGTCTATTTTCATATAAAAATACCATCATTAGCCAGAACACGTCAAATCATTTCCAGTTTTAAAAACTTTCTCCGCTGTCAATATGAACTTCATGGAGCTTAGGTCAATTTGTAAAATTCATAACTCTTTATACAAGGCAAAAACTTTACACAAGTCGATTGCCTCTAGAAACTCAAAAACTAGCAAATTTACAACTTCGTAAAGTCTATGATTTTATGCACCAAAGTGCTTTCTAAAAATCATTTTCAACCTTATTCCCACTCCATATTTCGTGATAAACACTTTGTTAACATCAAAATCATGAAAATCCTTTTGTTTCTTTAAGTTTTGGTTCGGGCCAAATTATAGCTCCGAAAATAAGGAAATTCCACAATGACAAGAGAAAGGTTGGGATTCTTACGACTAGCTTTGTGCTTGCTCTTTAAGTCACTTCCTCTTCTCTTTTCCTTTCTCAAAGTCTCGGTCTTCACCATGAAAAAAAAAAAAAACCGCATGCATGTTATTTATTAAAACTTACAACAACATACACAAGAAGAATAAATGAAACTATGGTAAGTATTCATGCACTTACCTTGATCTTCTTGTGGTTTCTCTTCTCTTTTCTTCAATCTATTCTAGCTATTGAACAATCAAGAGGGTTGTTGGAGGAATGTTGACCATGAGGGAGGGAATGGATGAAGAAGTGTTGGTGTTTGGCTTTGGAAGAGAAGAGGAGAGGATTTGTTGGATGCTTGGGGAAAAAATGATGATTAAAGTAAGGTGTGAGTGTGCTACAGTGAAGGGAGGAGAGAATTTGGAAATGTTTGGTGTGTGTGTGTTGTGGTGATTCCCGTGAGTGTTTGGAAGAGAACTAATGGGTGAGTGTGTGTTATTGCCGTGGAAAGGAGGGAGAAAAGTGTGTGAGTTGTGTTGTGTACATGTGTGCCATGTGGCTTGAGGATGCATGTGAGGACATGTGTTGCAAGAAAGGGGAAAACATGTGTCAAGTGTGTGTATGAAGGAAATATAGCTAAAATAAATTTTGTATTAATTTTAAAAATGAAATTAAAAGAAAATTATTTTGATTTTGGTTCACATTGGCCCTTGTACTCATAATTTGTTAATTTATAAGAGAAATGATGTTAGTAACTGATGACAACACCCAAACTAAATTTGTCACATTGATCCAAATAAAATCAAAAGTAATCAAATTGCATATTATATATAGATGCAAGGAGAGGTTTATTAACATATTTATGTTAATAAAAATTTTATTACTTCATTTTATTTCTTAAGAAAATATTTTCGGGCGGAATTTGAGGAAACTTTTATTGTAATGCCTATAATTAAAGTTGGGGTTATAAGTCACTTCTAATTATATCATCTAATTCAAGAAAATATGGTTAATTCATTAATTTTGTCTAAAAATTGAATATAATTTTTTAACTTTATTCACTTTTAAGAGTATATAAAAAAATCAAAATTTAAGTCTTTCTTTACTGAATTATATTTTTTAAGTAGCACTTAGTATTCTAAAGTTTTTTAGTACAATTTTAATTTTAAAGTATTTTTTCTAATAGCAATGAGCCCATATTCAATGTTACAGAGAAAATACTTTATGGTACCCAACAGTGTGCAACAATTTTGTGAGTGCTCCCTCCTTTCCTTATTACTATAATATAGCAACATAATTATGTTGTTGAAGAAATCTTTTAAAATTAGTTAAAAGTAATAAATATATAAGTGAAGGAGCGTTTCAGCTTATTTCTTAGTAACAATATAGGGTGTAATCTCGGATTGTCTCTTCATGAACCTTTTATTAATTATTTAGAAACTAAGTACAATGATTGACATAAAAACAATAAAAAGGATTTGGTTTTTTTTTTTTTTTTTTTTTTTTTTTTTTAACTATCAATTAAGTTGCAATAAAACTAAAATACTTTAAAATAAATATTTTTGGATAAAAGTGGATGAAATGTAATGCTTGAGTCAGTTAATTAATTCCTCCACACCAGGTAAAAATTAACCCCTAGAAAGAGAGACCGATGGTAGTGGTGGTGTGGTGAGGAACACAGGAATGGCACAGAGTGATCCGGCGATGGTGGAACGGTGGTGGTTGAGAGATGAGGATTGTCGAATTTGAGCTCTGTTGCAGCCTTACTCCTCTTCCTCTGGAAAATATCGCGGTGCTTCACCCCTATTTGTCTATTTCGATGTTGCAAAGGCTCGACTTGGTTTCAAGAAGGTCGTAGGCGACGGTGGATGAAAAAGTAGAGGTCACCGACGACCGTGGACGGAAGAGTGAAGGTGGAGGTGGAGAAGGACGAAGATTCAAGGTCCCAGGTCTCGTGCAGCGCAGCTTCTATTGAAAAGTCGAGCTTCTAAGGTCTGAGCGTTTTGATCAGGGACTTACCTGCAAAGCATAAAGGCTTGTGGAAGGACTAAACTGAAATGTTTTAAACGATTGTGGTGCTAAACTGTATTTTTTTCAATTTGAGTCAAACTTCCATTTTCAAATTTGGTCCAATTTCTTCAAGCACCTATAATAAAAAATAAAATTAATCTTGTAATACCCGGATAATTATCAATCTGGAATACTATATTTTAGCAAATAATACCTATTTGGAAATAGTTGAATATGTGGTTTTAAAACCTTGTAGGATACTTATTCTATTGTCTAGGGAAATTTCTAATGAAATTAGATGGATTAAAGTGTCAAAATCCCTAAATGCAATTATGGGCCATGAAATGCCCTGAAAATATTATGGTAAATCTCAAGAGGCAATAAAATATTTATTGAAAATTAGAAAGTATGTTGTCTCTAATTTTAGGAATTTTTGGAATTATTTCCCTTGAAAAATAATGAGGCAAAATTAAATATAATTTTGGGGAGCATAAGTTGCCCCATGATTTTTAATATGATATGTGGGATATAAAATACCAATGTCAATGAAATAGTTGTGAGAAAATGATTAATCCTAATTAAGAAAATTATCAACAATTAGAAAGTGATTAGTTAAGTAATTAATGGCTAATTGTTTAAGCCCGAACAAGAGGTAGATGGCAATGAAAATTAAATAGAGATTAAATGGAATAAAATACCTAATATTTATTAAGTTTATGCCACAAAATACACATATTTAATCTTGGGATAAGATGTGATGAAAGAGATTAATAAAGCATTGTATATTAGAGATGAAAGAGTCAAAAGAAGTGGCGCATGAGTATTAAAATGAATCAGATGAGAATATGCAATGAATGAACAATGTTTTGGCAATTTAAAGGTAACATAAGTGGTTAAAAGGGAGTAGGCACGGTTTGGACTAGCTTGATAAAGAAGAATGGAATAATACTAATTAAATCAAGATATTAAAGTATAAGAGCACATGTGTAATTAAATAAAGATATTCAATAGTATAAAGATATTCCTACATAAATAAAGGGCCGAGATTAAATCTAATAAAGTGTAATCCAAAGGTTCTAAATTAATCTTGTAATTAATCCATGAGATAATTTATGGACCAATAGGAGGCTTAGCTAGCTCTTCCTTTATTAAACTCACATGAAGCACAAATTCAAGTCAAGTTTAGGAGTAGGGGCGGTTTTACATGTCCTGAAGGAGAAGAAAAGTTGGAAAAAATCTAAGATATTATCTTAATTAATTCCCATGGAGTAATTAAAGTCAAAATAGCCTTGTTGGAGCCATGAGAGCCAAGCTTTCTAAAATAATATCTCAAATAATTAATCCAATAAAGATGAGATAATATTTGCCTAATTGAACACTAATTTTCATGTTCAATTAATTATTATCAAAATCAATTAAGGGAGAAGGTTTAATTCAAACAAATCTACATATTAACATTGGGATAAAATATCACTATGATTTTTACCCAACTTATACATTTAATTTCAAGATGATAAAGAGTAATTAGAAACATCTAGTAAAAGCCATAATATTCGAAAATAATGAACTAGATGAGGGACTTGGATAAATTTTATGGTTAACACCTAAATGCTTTCTTATTTAGTTGGTAACTAACCATCAATTGGCATCTAGTTTCAAAGGACAATTGGAAGCTAACTAAAATTTATAAAGGTCTAGATATTTTGTTAACTAAAGCTCATGGCAATTAGACTTGAAAGAAGAACAATTTCTTCCAAGTGTAGAAGAGGCCACGGTTTGTGAGCAAGGAAGAAGCAAGAAATTATTTTATATTATCTAAGCACACATGGGATAATCTAAGCATTTAATCAAGGGGACAAAGTGGAAGAGGATGATGTACTTTAGGATAAGATAATTTAAGAAGATGGAAGAGGATAATGAGATTATTATTGTGATAATGTTGGGATAATGTTTGAGATAATATCATCATGTAAGAGCACATGGATAATTAATGCAGAATAGATGAGGATGTGGGAGAGGGGAGGAGCACCACGGTTCCTTGTGTGTGTGTGTGTAAAGTCAAGTGATCAACTAATGAGAAAATTGTAAAAATAATTGCCTAAATCCTTTGTAATTAAAAACAACCAATGGGAGCCTTTTGAGTCTTGAATGGGTCTTGAGAAAGACCTAAGCAATGTGAACCTTTGATTAGGAAAAACAATCCAATGGTTTAAAGTCATGGAATTTTAGTATAAATAGGGACCTTGAGTCTCTTCATTCTTCACACCAAACTCAACCAAAATAGGTGAGTTTTAGAGAAGCAAGAATAGAGAGAGAATCATAGTGGGAAGCATGAAGGAGGAAGAAGTTCTTCAAGGGTAAGCTTCCTTGTTCTTGAGTTCTAGTTTTAAATTCATAATTAGTTTATGTGTGATCTTTAAATATTCCAAGTAGTTTTGATTTCATGTTTTTGTGATTAAAAATATCTTTATTTCGAAAATATGATAGAGAATATGATAGAGAAAAATTCTTGGAAGTTGAAGATCAAAGTAGAGAAATTATGGCAAACTTTTCGGTGAAAATTCTGGGCAAACAGCGAAAGAAATGCTAATATTTTATGTTGAAAATGAAGCCCATAAATCACGAAAATTTCCAGAAATAAATTAGATATGTAGGGCTTTCCAAATATATATAATATGTACCATTTTGATTTCTGTACAAGGAAATACAATCAGTTGAAGTTAGGCTATTTTTCTGGGTGAAATTCTGGGCAACGTTGTGAAAAATAAGAACTGGGAATTTTTCATAAATTATGGGTATATACAAGTATTTTTCCTTAAAAATAGACATCCTAAGGATTCCAGAAAATTTTACAGATCCTCATTTTAATTTTTCTAGAATTAATTATGATTTTCCAAAGTTGATACAAAATCTGCCCAGAAAATTCAGTATTGCGTTTTTAAATAAATGTAAGGGCAAAATTGTAAATAACAAATCCACCAAGGGTAGAGAGGTAAATAGAGGTGAAAATATCCCTTAGGATATTATTCTAAGTACTATGGTGATATGTTAGGATATCCGGGGAAATCCGAGGTCGATCAAAGAGTCGGACATATTGCTAACTACACGGTGAAAGGTACGTTCGCGTCTTTGTAACACTAACTCGATGCTTATTGTATGCTTATATGTGATAGACTATTTCATAGAGTCATGGACAGGACTTTGTCTTGGGTCATGCACCGTGTCTAAGACTCTGTCTTAGTTCACTTTGTTTATACATTCAGCTTTATTTATATGGGTTACGAGTCTTGGTAATGCCGTTGAGTTTTCCTAGCGCGAAGACACGAGGAGCTGTCGTGGCATTGGTTAGTGCAAACATGGTTTCGTGTGCATGTGTCTTTGTGTGCTATGTCTTGTTGTTGTGATTGACATTACATCTCGCTTTGTGTGCTTATGTATTGTTGTAACCTTACATCCGCTTTGTGTGCTATGTATTGGTTAATGTTGTAATTTTATGAATATCTGTCATACATATTTTGTCACACATAAGCATGAGGTTAACCATTACACGAGGTTCAATGGCCATTGAACCTCGCTCTTAACATAGCATCGTGGTCGGGAGGACCGAGGATCGAGGAGAAAGGCAAGTGGCACGCATAGGGACTCAGTGAAGACTTTCTTTTGTTATTTACTTTGAAAACACTCGGTATAATGTACCGCTACCGTAATCGCCCGGACTTACGGCATTTTGAATATAAATATCGGTTACTCAATCGCTCCAATGCTCTACTACGATGAAAAAAATATATATCTTGCTTTTAAAAATGAGATGTTACAAATCTAACATCAAATATCCTCAGAGAAATCTATGATTAAAAGTAATTACAATTTTTCCCTTTTTAGTCCTAATTTAATGTATTTCTTGTTAATCCTAATTAATCACAAAAAATACATTTTAAACTCGATTATTATGACAAACTCCCCAAGTAAAGTGTAAAGTTATATAATAAAATTAGGGATTTGTCAATAAGAGATGTAGTTTTTTTGGCAATAATAAACATTTGATCCTCTAACTTTATGCAAAGTTTTAGTTTTGTCCTTTAATTTTTTTAAAAAAAGAAAATCGTGATTTTAGGAATTTAACCTTAAAATGGTTAGCCTCAAATGACATTTCTTGTTATAATGATCAAGGTTGTCAAACTCACAAATTTATGCAAACTCGTGACAGTGACGTAAACTCTTATCACAAACACGTAAGAGTTTACTTTTATAATTAAATAGGTATTAACAATGTATAATTAAAATATAAAAACTAACAACAATTTGATTTTTATATATTTTAAATCCAAATAATTGAAATTAAATATATCAACATTTATAATTTATTATATTTAAAAAAATCTATAAAATTCGTATGTAAAGCCGTTGAGGATTGAAAAAGTTAATACGAGTTTAAAAATGAATTAACACAATTTTATAAGTTAGAAATATAAAAACAAGTACACCCGGTGTGTAAACTCGTGAGTTTAACTGAGTTTATAGCTGACACTAGTTTAACAGTGACGCAACTCGATTTAGTAAGGTAAAAACGAAAAAACAGTAAACTTTAAGAGTTAACTCGCGAGTTTGACAATAATGATAATGATCGTTATTTTTAAAATTAAACTTAATAGGGCAACGCAGGCCACATTAAATTTTTTTACCAGTCATGATTCTATACTCTCAAATCTGAAACAGATAATTATTTTTAATCTTGACGAGTCCTAAATACTAAAACTTGTTGCCTTCTTGTTATTAGATTATTCGCCTACTCACCATTCCATTATTGTTGATGGATGCTTTTAATGATGCTTAATTAGTGGAAGGGTATTATGGTTTTCCTTTCCCTCTCTGATACGTACACCAATGCTTTTACTGTTAGTAGCTAGGAGTAGTATGTACTTGGCAGTTGGCACCATTATACAATAACACAATGCTTTTACTCTTGTTTTGTTTGTGGTGATGAAGCATCTTTCTCTCCACTTTTTAATAATGGTGAAATTATCTGCGTCCAAGAGCATCTTTACCATTTGGCTTCTTCTCTCTCTAGCTGCGTCCAAGAGCATCTTTCTCTGTGGTGAGAAAGTTGGCAACTTTGAAAGGCCCTAAAGAGAAGGGCCCAAAAACAGAAAGAACGAGAGAGAGAGAGAGATTGATGAGCCTTTTTCTCTTTCTAAAGTTTTCTCCTTTATCTTCTGGTTTTGAAATTGCCACAAGGAAAGAAAAATGGGAATGGAGGTTCGGGATGGTGTTGTTTCCAGTTTCATATAACATTCTTTTTCCTATGATGTTACTTTGCTGAGGTTTTTTTGGCCGGTAATCAAACTTTTGATCGCTCTCACTTGGGCGCGTGATAGTCACGTTCCCATATATGAATGTTGAATTTTCGGGAATTGCGGATTGGCGTGTAATCTGAGTCAATGTTGTGCATCTCGTGAGAACTGAGAAGTACAAGAACGTTGTCTCTTATCTTAAAACGGACCCTCTCGTGCCATATTTGTACTGGCCCTAAATCTCTTTCATACGCATAAAATTGAATTTATGTTTAATTTTCATAAATATCTTTGTTTTTTGCCAATCTGTTCCAATGCAATCCACCGATTGGGTTAAATGGAACTTGAAGCATACCAAAAAAATCCAATGGTCGACCATTTTTGTTTACAGCTATTGGGATAGTCTGGGGACTCGCTGTTGTAAATTGACTTGTTTGCCAAAAATATAAGCGAATTAGTCAATTTCCTTTGTGCGAACCTCTTGCCTTGTCGGTTTTGCCTAAGAAGACACAAATTATCAAACCTTGACGAACTGATTTCAGCCTTGTTTTCAATTAGATTATCAGCTTCCTTGATCCAAACTTCAACTTCACCTTCAATTTGATTCTGATTATTTCTTTTGGCATCTTCAATATCCTTTCGTACTTTTTGTAATTTTCTTTACAAAAGTTTCTTGTCTTCCTCAAACTCATGATCACGAGTCTCAAAAAGTCAACCGGTAAACGATTGTTGGTGGACAAATTGATTATTAGTGAAGCAGTGCTATGCTCTTTCTTCATGGCATAACAATAATAGGTTACTTCAATTTCCTTCTCAATTCCACGCTCCAAAGCTTGAGTTTCTCTTGTTATTCTCAAGTCAACTCTTGGATATATCACATGCAACATTTGAAGGCACTAGAGAACTCAAGGCTTTGATTATTATGTGCACAAATTGGCAGTGGCCTAAGATTGAATTACAACCTCAATCAATCCAACACTTGTCTTATCTTTGAACTTGACGGTTGCAATATTGGAATTTACGTTATATCTCTTTTGTGGTAAGTCTTACAAGACTTGAAATTCTTGACTTACAAGGCAGTGAATTTGCAAGAGTGCTAGATGGAATTGAAAAATTAAGCAAGTTGAAGTTGTTAGTTTTGTCAAGTTGAAGTGCCCTCATCAAAGTATTTCAAATATTTGGTCTTGTATGACAACCTTCAGCATGGTATTGTAATGGTGTTGTTTTTCGGGGGGAAGTGCCCTCATCAAAGTATTTCAAATATATGGTTACAAGCCTGAGAAGGTCGACTAAGACTTAATTTGACAGTATTTTTCTTGCAAAATTTGATTAGTAATTTTGGGGATGAGAAATAATCTCAATTTTTTTAGATTTTTACACTAAAATTGGTTTTTTTTTTTCTGTCAGAACTCTTAAATGTAATTTCTCTACATAAATTTAAGATGAAAAAATAGTTCAAAATCAAAAGACAATACCCATAGAGCATAATCAAAATTTGGAATTTAATAAACGATACAGAGTATTTCAATCACTTTATCTCAAAATATGATGCAATTCAACTGTTTGAAGAATGGAAACGCGGAAACGCAAACGAAGCCGATCTTCAATTGCCATAAACATTAAGAAATCATCGTACGCAGACTGTAACAGAGGAGACAATTTTTCAAGTACCAATCTCTCTATCTTTTTTTACTCTCTTTGTTGTTATTTCCATTTTTGTTTTGCGAAATTTATTTAATGAACAAAAGTAATTAATTAGGGACACAACAAAATAGAAGTAAGAATGCTTTTTTTTTTTTTTTTTTGTTCGTAGTGAGAATGCTTATTTTGAAGGAAGTTAACTTTCAGAAAAGTTTCAGTTCCATGTTATTATTGATCTTAAGAAAGCATCAGTTTTCGTAATTTCTTTGTCTTCGTTTTCCTTTTCCCTTTTTCCTAGCTAAAATTCTGTTGGTTTTTAATTTACAGCTTAACCTTTTATTTCTTTGTTTTTATTATTCAAATGACAAATGAAAAAAAAAAAAAAAAAGATACCTTTTGAATTCACTGATGGCGAACATGTTTAATATGACTTTAGAAAAATATATTTTTTGATATATAATTAAGTACAAATTAATATACAATGAAAAAAATATGACAAGGCGTGATATTTGTCTTCTATCTCCTTCTAAATTTAGTTTTCAGAAAAGAAACAAAAAAGAAAAAACAAAAACAAAGTGCGACTCAAGTTTGTTGGGGGTGTTGCAGAGGAGTCCAAGGACTAGTGAAAGGCTGTAGAGGATAGAGTTACAGATTGATGGATTCAAAGACAGATTGGGAAGGCTGTGTGAGTATGAGCGCAAAAGCTAAGGAGGCAGATGTTAACATATATTAATCTAAAGGCAACAAAAAAATAAATTTATTAATGATTTTTTCCGGAATGAATTACTTTATTTCTTTTTAAAAAAAACATGAAGAAGAAGAAGAAGAAATGGTAGAGCATGGACTTATAGTCGAAACCGATCTAGTGGAGAGAAGGCAAAGAAATGAAGGAAGAAAGAGAAGAGAGAGAGAGGAGGTTTGGAGGGTAATGCTAAAACTCTTGGCCTTTTTTTCTTTTTTTAAGTTTTATTTTTTGCCAAAATGACCAAAAGGCCTTGGAGGGTAATGATAGAAATGAAGGAGAGTATATACTTGAAGTTAGTCATGAACCAAAATCATACTCCATCCCCCTCCTTTGATTATCCCTCCAATAGTTGGCCTTTGAGTTAAATAATTGAACTTCTTAAAATTAATTAAAGAAGAAGAAGAAAAAATTGGTGAATATTTTTGTTTTTCAAAAGTTTTTTTGGGTTAAAAATTGATCAAGCACATTAAAAATATTTTTAATTCATCTAATATCCTCGAGTAGTTTTCTAAAATGCATCTAGCACTCTAAGTTATTTTGTGCTTTATACTGATACTCAAATTCAAGTTTGTTTCAATAATAAATTTTATAAATAGAGATTTTTGCCGACTTTTTATGAAATAATGTGTATTAATTTTTTAAATAATATTATTGAGTCATCTTCCTTAAAAATATCTTTATTTTTATATCGTTTAAAGCAAATACATCATTTTTTATTGATATAAATAAAGCCATTAAAATGAGGGAGAGTAAGTAAAATGGAGAAGAATATTTTCTGGAAAAACAAAGACTATACAAAGGATATCATTAAAGGGACAGTTTAAAAAAAGGGAACCAATATCCTATTGCCTCCGGCTACAAGTGCGCCCAATTTTTTTTTTTTTTTTCTCCTTTTACGGGCTTATCCCATTTAAGTTTGGGAAATCCCATATAAATACCTTATAAATTTGCAAAAACCTCAAGAATCCCTCGAATTTGTAAAAAGACTAAGAAATGACAAGGACCTATGAGGGATATGCAGATTTAGGTGAAATTACCCTTTTGCCCTTAATTTTAAATAAATTTTAAAAAAATAAAAATGACCCTCGCCGGAGGGTCGGCCACCGGTGAGGGGGGTGGTTTTTTTTTTCCAAAAAAAAAAATTAATTGAAAGTGTGGCCGGTGGTCGTCGCCCGGTACCCGCCGACGGCTCTCCAGCGAGGGTCATTTTTATTTTTTAAAATTTATTTAAAACTAAGGACAAAAAAGTAATTTCACCTTAATATCCCTCATAGGTCCTTATCACTTCTCAGTATTTTTACAAATTCAGGGGACTCCTGAGGGTTTTTGCAAATTCATAAGGTGTTTATATGGGATTTTCCCTTTAAGTTTCTCTAAATAATAAATGCATTTGTATATATTTTACAATCAACTAATTTTATACAGAGTTTTATTTAAAACGTTGTTAAATTCCTTTTATTTTCTGACATCATCTTTTTTCATGCTCATTCATAAATAAGGGCATTTTTTTAAAAAAAAATATATTATCTGTGTTTTGATTATTTTTAACTAATTTTAATTATTTTTAATAATCTTGTCCGTAGGGACGAGAGATATGACTAATTAAGTAGACGCTGGGAGTATAATTAAGTATTCTCAGATCTAAGATTTCTTTGGCATCATAATTACCCAAGTTAATAGTGAAGATTTTTGTTTCTTGAGCAATATATATATATATATACATATAGACACACACACACACACACATACATACATACATACACATACATACATACATACATACATACATACATACGCATATGTATATATCTATATATATACATGTATATATGTATGGGCAAACCCAGGTATGTGATTGGGGGGCAAGTGCCCACCCTTAAATTGGGGAATTGGTGATTTTTTTTTAAAAAATAAAAATAATAATAATAATAATACATGTTTGAATAATTGTTCACCCTTAAATTAAGTATCCACCCTTAATACATCAAAATTACACTTTGTAATCGGATTGGATATGAATGGTTGAATGATTGTTTAGTGCCTTATATTGAAAAAGATGTATTTGATAGCATTGATAATAAAGCAATTATAATGGAATTCCCAAAAATAAAGCCTAGAAGGATGGCACTATAATTATTTTTATTGTAATATACTTTTTTTATTAAAATATATGTACTTGAACTTATTGAATGTCCACCCTTCATTGTAATTTATGTATTTGCATTTCTAACAAAGACTTAGCCTTGCTTTTCTAAATGACGGGTTTGTAAAATAATTGCCTCTCTTATTACATCATCAATATTCACTTGATTTTATGAATATTCTTTTAATATTTTTTTTTTCTTATTTATATTATTTTGTTTTTTAATGCATTTAAAAATTTCCTTTAAAAAAAAAATTCGGGACGCTACCCCCAAACCCCCCCCCACCAATGATGCCCCTTTCAGTAATTTTCTGGATCCATATATATATATATATATATATTGTTGCTTTACATTGATAATCGAACCCATATATTTGAACAAACAAAAAAAAAGGACCCATATAGTGAAAGTTGCCATATTTTGAAAACCCTACCTGCTTCTGCTGCATATGGTAGGTGCCAGCTCTGCATAAATACCACTTCCTGGAAAATTTTGATACTTGTGATTAGGTTTTGACTTGTTTGTTACAAAGTTAATGCTTTCTGAAATTCTCTTTTTCTTCGTCTATACTTAAAGTTAGAGCTAGTTGCTCCATACAACTCAAGCACATATTTATATTTTCTATCTTTTAAAAATCGCATATATATCATTGCTGAGTTATGCTTACTTTTTTTAGCATGACAGAATATATTCTCTGAGCGTTCTTCTTTGGTGTTACCATCAAAAACATTTTCTCAGATCAATTCAATCTGGTGCGCTATGATATTTTTACTTTTATAATCCTGGTGAAGGATCAAGTTCATGTTGGAAAAAAATGTTGAGGTTGATATTTGAATTCTATAATTTTATTTCTAGTCTCAATTTGATTCTTTAAGCTTATATCTACGAAAATGATCCATTGTTTTATCGATTTATAATCTTAAATTAAAGGATCATTGTATTAATTTAACTAAAAGTCATTGAAATTAACTTAAGAGCTAAAGGTATGGTAGAGTATAGGTAGATTACTCATCTCTCCTTATGTTTTAAGATAAATTAATTTATCAATTAATGTTGGATCTAGCATAAAAGGTTAATATGTCACAACATGATGAATCAAAGTTCATTTATGTTAGAAGATTCACCCACATTTATACAATGTTGGGTGTATACATAGAAACATTTTCTAAGCCAATGACTTTATAACTTAGTGATATGAAAGCTCCTCTGTCAATAAAAGGTTACAGGTTCAATCCACCTATAGCCTCAAGCAAGTTGTTATTGCCCGCCCCTTTAATGTCCAAAAAAAAAAAAGATGTTTTCTAAAGAGAAAATGAAAAATGCTCAAATGCACCTATCTTTTTTTTTTTAGATGCATTTATCAGTTTTTTTTATAAAATACTTATTCCTCAAATATGATTGTCTTGAATTAAATAATAATAATTATATGTGTAAAATAAAAATATATTAATTTAACTACATAAAGATTAAGTATATATTTTTATTTTTTGAATCCTTTAAATTGCACTCTAATTTATTTATGTACTCCCTCTCATCCTAAATCATAAATATAGAAGCTAAATGTGGGATTTACTTTAGTCCCAAATACAAGACCCCATCCCACTTTAACTCCCAAATTTATATATATATTTTTCAAAATATCCCTATTAAAGGTTTCCATTAAGGGATAATTTTAATGCACATAGTGGAAGATGATATTATAGATAAATAAATTACTTAATCATAACATATCTCGTATATCATTAAATCATACTTATGATTTAAACAAATAAGTTTTGAAAAAACGATAAGTATAATTTATTTAGTTTCTTTAATATTTGGAAAAAAAAAAAAAAGTTAACATGCTCTTTGACCAAGGATCAATAACAAGAGGAATTTAGCTTATGAGTTTTAAAAGTTTAAGAAACCTGCATATATTTTAGCAAGAGTTTAAGAACATGACTTGTGTGTGGTTTCAGGGAAAAGGGCGAGGCTGTGTCTGGTTTCAGGGAAAAGGGCGAGGCTGTGTCTAAGAGCAGCAGGAAGTTGGGGAAACAAAAATTCAAGAACGAGGCGAAGATCGACAAGGAGAAAGCTGAGAGCACAATGAGGGAGCTAGAAGAGTACAGAGAAATAAGCAGAATCCAGGGAGTGGGATATTACGACGCGTTCAAGCTTCAAAAAGATTCTAAAGACTTTCAAGCAAATGTGAAGAGGCTGGTGCTAGCAGGCGTGTGGGACGAGATCATCGAAATGCTTAAACGCTACGAGCTCCCAGATGAGTTCCAAGGCAACCCAGAATGGGTGAAGATGGGAACCGAGTCCAGTGATTGGTTTGGTGGAGCCACTAGACATAGCCAACTATTACCGTCACCTGAAGAAGGAAGACACAGGGCCGTACATGGACAGGGCTAGGCCTAAACGATACAGGTATACACAGAGATGGGTGGAGCATGTGATGAGATTGGAGACGGGAGCTAGCTCAGAGACGTGCTTTTGGGCGGAGACGGAGGAGCTGGTAAGCAAAACCAACAAGAAAGCGTTCGACGGAGATTTCAAGAAGAGGGTTGACAAGTTAGAAGAAGATCTTAACAAGTGGCGTGGGAAGGATGATGAGATTGTGAAGAACGTGTTGTTGGAGGAGACGACTTTTATGAAGAGGTGGAAGGGTGAGCTGCCTCAGGAATACAAATCTTTTAATTTATAACATATTTAACGAATTTCGACTGTGCCAAAGTTGGTGACCTTTTACGATTCTTTAACATATTTATATGTTAAAGAGAGAGAAACCGAGAGAGGGAGCCAATGCTTTCGGAGAAGAAGTGGAGGAAGAAAGGCCGAACATTCACACGCAACACTAGAATCCGACCAAGGTAAGCCTCTTCATCCCCTTCCCATCTCTGATTTCTTCGATCTGTGTTGTTTGTATTGGGTGGGATGTACGGATTCCAACTATGAGTAAGGGAAACGATGATAAAGGGCTGTAATAGTGTCCGAAGGAAGATTAAAGATTTTTGTTGTTGCAAGTGTGGGATTGGCGCTGGTTACAATTTTCGAATTTGATGTTTTGTATCTTTGGTGTGTGGCATCTGATTCATTCAATAAGAGGTTCAGGAGAGTATAAACTTTCAGTAAACTATGAAATTAGTGTTATAAGGTTGTGTAGGTATTTATTAAGTGACTGCATATTGTTTGGTTTTTGAGGATGATGGTTTATATGAAATGGGAATATTTTCCAGACCATAATATGCTGTTGTATGAACCTTTTAAAAAAGCTGATTTAGATACTTAATAAATGTGAAAGACAGTTTAAATGATAAAGTATGTGAAGTGTAAGTGTGATATGTGTTTAAGGTGCTGAGTTGGATTCCTTACCTAAACAAAAAGAAAGTTAAAGTGTTGTATGAAGAGTTATTATAGATGTGAAAGAAGATCAATTATGTAAGATCAGTTACAAATATGATGTTGGTAGATATGGGACCCGAGTTATTAAGGTTGAGATATATGCAGGGAAGCTGCTGTTTAAAGTTATATATAACTAATTGTTTAGCTATCTGGACTATGCTTAAGGATTCTCAAATTAATGCTCTTGAAGCAAAATCTTTTTGAGCTCCCACAATGATGATTGCTAAACTAAATGGTTGCATCCCAAGAATTATTTATAATTGATGTTTTGGGGTGCTTAAATGTTGAACAAGTGTTTTAAGCATTGAAGTATTGTTCAAGACGGTAAAAGGGGGACTCAAATACTGTTCTTGAATCTGGAAAGTTTCCAGATTATAATCGTTTGCTGTTTAAATGACGCTAAAAATCATATATATATTAATATGCATATATGTGTATGATTGTTAGGCTTTAACTTGAGCCAAGATTCTACAAGAAAGCAAGAGCAAGAGGAGCAAGAAAGAAGAGGTAATAGCTTGGAAGAAGAAGCAAAAGGTAGTGAAACTTACTCGTATATAGTTTGTATTTGCTTACTTGCAAGTATATTTGCCATGTATACCATAGCGAGTCCTTTGAACATGAAATATCCTTGCTTGAGTTTGTGCCATGACCATGTGCATTTGCTTGTAAGGTGTTGTTCTTAGATTGACTATTTACATGCTTAATTTATTACAATGCACATTATATATTGAATTGGTATTTTGCTACTGAGGTTCCCCGAATCTCATACCTTTTCTCTCATGTACCAACAGTAAGGGCAAGTACTCCTAAAGTAGAAAGCAAGCTAAAGCTAGTGGAGGAAGCTTGAAGGTGGACGTCTTGAGAAGCTTGTTTTGATCATTATGTTATTAAAATTAATTTATAACATATTTAACGAATTTCGACTATGCCAAACTTGAATTCCTGAGGCAGCTCACCCTTCCACCACTTCATAAAAGTCGTCTCCTCCAACAACACATTCTTCACAATCTCATCATCCTTCCCACGCCACTTGTTAAGATCTTCTTCTAACTTGTCAACCCTCTTCTTGAAATCTCCGTCGAACGCTTTCTTGTTGGTTTTGCTTACCAACTCCTCCGTCTCCGCCCAAAAGCACGACTCTGAGCTAGCCCCCGTCTCTAATCTCATCATATGCTCCACCCATCTCTGTGTATACCTGTATCGTTTAGGCCTAGCCCTGTCCATGTACGGCCCTGTGCCTTCATTCTTCAGGCGACGGTAATAGTTGGCTATGTCTAGTGGCTCCACCAATCGCCGGAACTTGGTTCCCATCTTCACCCATTCTGGGTTGCCTTCGAACTCACCTGGGAGCTCGTAGCGTTTAAGCATTTCGATGATCTCGTCCCACACGCCTACTAGCACCAGCCTCTTAACATTTGCTTGAAAGTCTTTAGAATCTTTTTGAAGCTTGAACGCGTCGTAATATCCCACTCCCTGGATTCTGCTTATTTCTCTGTACCCTTCTAGCTCCCTCATTGTGCTCTCAGCTTTCGCTTTGTCGATCTTCGCCTCGTTCCTGTAATTTTGTTTCTCCAACTGTCCTGCTGCTCTTAGACACAGCCTCGCCCGTGTTCCCCGAAACCACACACAAGTCATGTTCTTAAACTCTGGCTAAATATTTGCAGGTTTCTTAAACTCTTGGAACTCATATGCAAGTAAATATGCACTGCATATGTAAAATGGCATATATTTATGATGTCATACTATCACTATTTGATGTATTGAAATATACAGTAGTTGATTTCCATACCCTCACTATTTGGTGTATTGAAATATACAGTAGTTGATTTCCATACCCTCACTCTAGACCAAGCCAGATATGAATCCTTATACATTAATTATCCACGGCAATAGTCCCTAATATCATATATGAACTTTAAAAATAAAAAAAAATAAAAAAAATTAGCTCACGTTGAAAAGGGATGCCTTTTAAGTACTTTATAAACTATTTTCTTCTCAAACTATTGCTATATATATATATATAGACACACACACATACATGGATAAAAATTACGTGAAGTTCAATTGTAAAAATTGCATCTTGATGTTTTATTCTTAAATATGAAAATAAAAGTAATATAAAAATCGAAAAAATTGAATTTATAACTATACAAAAATATTATTAAAATTGAACTTTATATGTGAAAAAATAAATTAATGTTGCTTAAGCATATAAAAATAAATTTTAAAAGCAAATGAAACAAGTCCAAAGAAAATTATTTTAAATTAGTTTTAGTATTACAATAGTAACAATTTTGATGGTAAATCTTCTAATTCTACTCTCTAAAAAAGTTACCCCTTGCAGAATTATATTATTTTAATGGTTGTTTCATCTATACGCAAAGATGTTAAAGAGTTCTTCCGTTTTTACACTTAGATGTGAGTCTTAGGCTTGACATATATACTGCTGAACATAAGGGTAGATGGCATGATTAATTACATAAATATCCCATCATATTCAATACTAAAGTTAACTAAATTTGTTCAGCCTTGGTCAACCGCTTTTTTCACCCCCGAACTCTAATTTTGACTGGGTAATAACTTAAAATACTCATACACACATACCTAAAAAGGATCATGTGTAGAAATGGCAGGGTACGTTCTTAGCTTCATAGACTTAAACTGAGCATCCCCATGTGATTGCTAGCTTTCAGCTTCTATTTATGTTGTAAGACGTAACCTTTTTTTTTTTTTTTCCTTTTCCAGTATCAATGACTACTTTAAAGAACCCTATATATGCATGGTAGGTCCATTCTCAAACCCATAATTAAGTCGTTTTTTCGTTTGTATTGGTTGGTGGGAAGTCGTTTTTTCGTTTGTATTGGTTGGTGGGGATTATGATCTTATTTTATTTTACACCTATTAGCGATTCATATTTGTCAGAAAATAGAGCAAAAGTTTCAAAAATTTCTGAAGTTCATAATGGTTGTCGTGAGGGAAGTGTGCAAACAAGATCCATCAAATTAGAGGACATCCGTTTCAGTTGTGTGATAAGTGATTGAAATTAAGATTTTAGTTTTTTTATTACAAATTCAAAACCAAAATTCAAGATGCCTTCCGTTACTTACATTCCTTGTTCCTTCCCAAGAAATTGAAATAGTCAAATAAAAGGATGAGAGTGCTAGGAACTACTAGCTAGCTAGCGCATGTGATGAATCATCATCATCATCACTAAAATTTTGATAGGGGATATTTCCCAATAATAAATTAAAGGGAAATGTCAGGTCTACAACATTATTAATCGAATACTCCCTCTGGTCCTTATTATAAGGCACCAACTACCAATTTTATTTGGTCCTTTTTATAAGGCACTTGCTTATTCCCAAGAAGCAATGATTGCTTTTTTCCATGTATGCTCATAATCAATAGGGGTAGTGGGTGAGTAATAATAATTATGATATTAAAGTTTAGGATAATTAGTAGAGGTAATATTGGAAGTTACTTAAATTGTAGGCTTACTTTATTGACTTTAACTATTTTTATTGGTTTGTGAGAAAAGTTAGTTGGTGCCTTATAATAAGGACCAGAGGGAGTATCAATTAAAGGACTGATAATAAATAATGGACTCTTGGTTGGTTTTTAAATTTGGGAAATAAGCTAAAGACACCGAGAAAAGCATCATCCCAGAAGTGGGAAATTGTATACAAGAAGATATGGTGGAGGAGCTGGAAGAATTTAATTTTACACGCATCTTACTTGTAAACAGCTAATTAAGCTCATATATATAGCACTACTGCATGTGAAAATACTGTGTTTTTACTTCTTACCTCCCAATGTGAACCATTCGATCACACTTGCCTTCTGAGCCAACATATGATCTGATCTGATAACGTTTTAGATGTCCCTTTCTCTTTATCATTAAATTTATTTGATATGCAGTTATTTAAAATCTTTTTTTCATATTTTCAGTTGCATTACAAGTCTAGAGTATTCTTACAATCCTAAATATATGTAAACTAACTTTAAAAAGTTTTTTTTTTTTTTTGGGAAAAAAATTTTGCAAAGTAAAAACAGAGTTAGTATCGAAGTGAATTTGTAAGCCAGCTCAACTTACAACATGATTCATTAGCTGATAACGCTAGGCAGATGCAAATGACTAATTTTAAAGTTCAAACGCAGCTAGCTAGGGTAAGTTTAAATAATTAAATAAAATTATGCGTGGATCCAGCGCAATTAATTTAGTATGGACCATTATTAAAAATGGAATCCATGAATTTGGAGTGTTTAATTTGAGTAAGAATCATTAGCTATAAAACAGATGAATACCTTCATTTTGTATCAACTATGACCTCTTATTAACGCATCAATTTCTCGCAAATGATAAACTCCATTCTCTCTCTTCACAGTGCAACACCCCATTCCTCTGAGCCTAGAACAGAGAGTGGCGTCATCTCCTATCATGCATTCTGATGTATTATTTAATAAAGAATTTAAACCACTAAGCTAGATTTGATTGTGGAAATGAAAGCCTTTTTTATAAAAAGTTCAAAATAATATTATTGTTCAAATGGCTTTTCTGAAACATTTAAAAACATTTTATCAGTTGTTCAAACTTATCATTAAAAATGCATCATACTTAAAACCTTGTTAGGTTTTATCATAGTATTTCCTTATTTCTCCGATTAACCTAATGCTCTACTAAATCATTCACCACGTTTTGGGGCTTGTTATATACATGCCCGTCCCTGCAACAATAGTAAGCAACATATATATATCATGTCCACTTCTACATGATCATATGTATCTAATTAAATATACATCACAGTAGCCACATTTGGCTATCTCAAAATATTATCTAAGTCATAAGGAAAAATAAATATCCATATATAAAAGTGAAACTAAATGTTTCATCTGCATCATCAACACCACCTTCTTCTCAAGATCAAGCAATAACTAAGCCCTTGCTTCTTCCTCCTTGCCTACTAGACTGCCACGTCCTAAATTTAAAGAAGGTTCTGAGATTCAAATGAATAAATCCCAAAGTAATAGGTTAATCTCAAATTCCAAGCATATACAATATATGTAAATCAACCAAATAGAGTAGTCCACACAGCATATAAAGCATTCAAATTCAAACGACAAGTATTACATTCCATATGCAGCTTGTAATACAAGTAATCATTAAATGATTTTCAAATACCTTAGCGCTAGGAAATTCATTTTGGTAAAATAATAACAAAAAATAACCGAATGCACTAGGCCCTGCCTAGCCACCGAGAAGTTGGCCCCATGGTCGGCCCTTCCACTCAATCGAGCCACAAGTGGTGCTAGCCCCATACAGGCGGGACATACAAATATGGTATACACAAACATACATAGTTATACGAAGAATGTGAAATTAAAGTTACTACTTGTTGGTCTTACCAACAAAACCCCATCCACCAGGTTCTTATCACTATGCTTATCCTTTAGGCTCGGGAAATTTTCAGGTCCTATAATTAACATTTATATAGAGATGGGTCACTAATCAATCCAATCTTAATAACATAATTAAGATTTAGCTCCTCTAGACCCACTCCAAATTACTTGTCATTTAGTATCCTTATCACTAGGGATGTATACTAATTGGGACTTATTTAATTATATACTATTTACTATGGAATAAATATCATCTTAGCCATTTAACCTTTCAATATATCCAAAGAAACCTTTACTTTGAAGGTTATGCACACTTAACAACTTGTGTAACTATTCTAAAACTTATAAAAAATTCAGCCTTTAACTTCTCTTGGAAGTTGGAAAATTCATAACTTGACCTGTACAACTCAAAATGAAGTGATTTCAATTTCTACTTAAAGCTTAATAAGTCTACTTTCAAAAATTCAAGTCACTGAGCTGATTTATGGTTGAGAAAATTCTCAGATATCAAAAACTAAGTATTGATCAGATGACTCTCCAAAATCTTAGGTTAGTTTGCAAAATTCATAACTCCTTGTATAGAGTTCAAAAAATTACAAACTACATATCAAAATAAAGCCCTATGTGTCTACTACATATCTAGAAAATTTCAAATTTTTTTGGGTTTGTTTACTTGGTCAAAAACACAACGCCATTCCAATATCTTTAGAATCATATCAAAAAAATTCCTTATTCTTAGTTCAACTTCCAAAAATCATAACTGGAGTTATAGACCTCCATTTTAGGTGATCCAAAGCTCATTTTAAATATTAAGGAGAGTAGTATCTCCTGTAAAATTTTCAGAGAGAAATTCAACCTTTTTTTTTTATACATAATGGTAGGGGAGGGGGCAGGGTTCGAACCCTGGACATGGGGGAGGGAGGCCAGTTAATATTGGCTCCCATGCCACTACGCTACTAAGGTGCTAGCGAGAAATTCAACCTTTAACCCCTGCAAACAACCCGAAAATGACCCTCTATTTTCGGACTAAAATCCAGCGATAAGAAAACAATTTGCATGCTCATTTTGTGGTTCAAACCTTCTGAAAATCAGACCCTAGGTGCATATAACAGACACGCAAGACTCAAAAACTTGTTTACATATCCAGAGAAAATCAAATACCTTCTCAGATTCGACATGCACGCTCAAACATTGATATAAATTAACTCTCTCTTTCTAAAACTATTAGTTTCAAAATTCAAAACCCTCAAATATTCAACAAAATCCCAGAAAAGCATATCGGAATCAATTTAAAGGACTCACCAATACCAAAATCCAAGCTTGCATGTAAGGTTAGACCTCTCCTTGATAGTCCGTCTTCCTCTAGCTCTCTCTCTCTCTCTCTCGAACTCGCACTCTCACTATGTAAATCCTAAATTTTGGGATTTGAAATTGGATTATTATATAGAAACTAAATTAGGGAATTTGGCCTAAAATAATTATGAAGTTAATCATTGGAAACTAAGGCTTGTTTATTTTTCTTTCTTTTCAATTTTTTTTAAACTAAAATAGAAAAGAAAGAAAAGGAATAAATTAAAGTGAGGAATAATTTAGGCCTAAGAATTTTAGAATTTATATTTCATGGACGAGGAAAAATTAATTGAAAAGAGAAAAATCAATCCATCAGACTTTATTCCAAAAACAAAATCAAAGCTCAATTTAATGACACACACACTTCCTTATCCCTCTCATATAGGCACATAGCCCTCTCTTGTGCTATTTCATTTCATGCAGCGTATTTGCCTCTCAATATTCAATATCCATGGGGTTAAATACTTAAAGCCCATATACACTACAAATCAACTGATAAGTATATATTTTATAACTAAATGAGTATAGATTATGAGATATATTGGATTAAATTTATTAACACTTTATACTTATTTAATTATCTTTTATATACTTTTCTATTATTTAATTAAATATAGGATAAAAGGATATTTTGACATAAAATCTATTCAAATCCTATTTTATTGTGCGGGAGATATTATAGGAAGAAAGAGATAAAAAGGAATCAACTAATATATATATATATATATATATAGACACACACACACACACATATAGAGTTTATCGTTTGTCATGTCACTTGACATAAGGTTATGTCAAGTCACCCAAAAACTACGTCGTTTTGGAAATTAGGGGAATTAATGAAGGGTGTTTTGGTACTTTTGTTTTTATATTTATTATATGAATTTTATCAAAAAAACCCTTCAATAATTCCCCTAACCCCAAAACTACGTCATTTTGGAAATGTATATAGGACGCGATAGTTCCCGAGACAATTAAACGGACGTGAAGCCAATAGAAGATTTTGAAGCAGTCAAGTAGTAACTCTAATCTCTCACATACTTGATATGGTTGTGCATGTTTGTTTGAATCATATATGTAAATGTCCCATCCTGTATGGACCAGCACCACTCGTGGCTTGATTGAGCGAAAGGACTGACCATGGAGTACCTTCTCGGTGGATAGAATTAGGGTAGGACCTATTGAACGAAAGTCCTTAGGTGGCTAACCTAGTTGCATTCAAAGGACTCAGACGCTTCGATTGAGAACTCTGGCAATTCCAGGGGACCCTCGGTAGGTCCTTGTCTACTATTCCTAATTGGGTGTTCCGATTGAGAACTCCGATGTAGGGGGACTCTCGATACAGGCCACATGGTATACCTAGTGCCATGGTTATGAGATATGTATATGCTGTTTTGGTTATATGTAATCTGCATTATGAATTCTAAATGCTTTATGTTGTGTGGACTACTATGTTATGCTAGTTGACTTTCATATACTGCTTATATTATGTTTGTGAGATTAACCTGTTACTCTAGGATCCTTCAAGATTCCAGCCCCTATTACTACCGTGAAAAGGAAGTGTATTGGACACGGCTCCTAGGGCAAAGCGACGGATATTAACAACTGGAGATTTCGGATCAAGGCAAGGGCAACAACTAGCCATCTTTGATCGAATTTTGTAACTTGGTAATAGTTACTTTTAGAAGTTGTAGATAATCTATATAACCCTTTGAAAATTCTTGTTGTCATAAAGTAGTATTATATCATTATGTTATGCTATTTCTGTTCACCTATTATGCTGCGCATTGTTGCTCTGATTATTGTCAGTATATTAGTAGGGTGTTACACACTATCTCTCAGATTCTCAGCCTCTCGATTCTATCAGCTTTGGTCTGTCTTTGTCTCTCTTCTCACCGTCACGCTCTCACAGTCTCAACTCCATCTTTTGTGTTCTCTCATGATCGGACGCTCTCAGCTCGCTGTGTCTCTCTTCTCTGTGTCATCCGAATGAAGAGAATGGGACGTAGGAGTGGATATTAGAAGGAGGGACATATGGTTTTGGCTGGGAGAATAGGTTGGGCCAAAGTATGAATTGGGCTGAAGCAACTTAGGCGTGAGTGAAGAGGGAGAGAGCTGATACTAGATGAGAATGGTGCATTGAAGTGTGTAGGCTTTTCGTATAAGAAAATGAGAATAGGGAGATTATGGGCTGGATCAATAAGAAGGAAAAAGCTCATTAGGTGTCAAAATTATAGAAGTGAGAATTGCAGGATCCAGCTTCCTTGTCTATCCAAAGGATAGGCAGGGGGAGCTCCTCTCCCTAGACCATCCAGGATCTTATTTTTTTTACTTTCTATTTAAAAAAAAATTAATAGATGGAGAATCTAAAATAAAGACAATATCTCTCAACTAACATTTTTTTCAAAAAATGATTTTTTTTATTCAAAAAGTAGCAATTAAAAAAAAATATGGACCTTCCAAATCGCATCTGAATGGCCCAGATGCAACAGGCACATGGTGCCTATCCTTTGTATAGGCAACAAAACCGGTTCCAAAATTGTATGAGGTGTCATAATTAAATTGAGAGAGATTTTAGAAATTAATCTTTAATTCCATTTAAGGATTCTTCTTCCCCAATTAATTTCTTTAGGCCATAAAATATTATCTCCACAATATTTAGGCCAAAATTATTCTTTAACTACTTGTCCTTAATTTACGTGAAATATGCTTTTAATTCCAAATATTAATTCTAATAATAATTAAGGCTAAATTTCCCATAATAATTCCATTTTATATTTTTTTTTAAATTTCCTAAACTCAAAATTTAGGATGTCGCAAGGCTCCTGGAAGTTTTTTTTTTCACTCTCATGCTTTTGTATTTCTATCTCCTCAGTCCTCACTTTAACATCTTCAACCTCTGTATCACCCTCACCATTTATATCTTTGCCTCACTAACCACATCGGTCACTTATAGATTCTGATTTCAATGACTTAGCCTCCAGAGCCACCTTCAGAACTACCACCGTTGGTATGGATCTAATTGTCCTTTTAGTCTTGTCTAGATATCCCATTGATCCTATCTTCTAAGAGTTTTTCCCAGTCTAAGATCAACCTTGAAATTCTATATTATTTTTTGGCCTCAGGGTCGATTTAAGATTTTATCTCTAGATCTGTCTGGGTCATTCACAATCAACGACGCATGACATGTCGGACCGGTGGCTTGAGTGTCTCAGTGGACGTCCCGGACGGACGTGTGATAGTTCAGATCTCGTTAGCAAAGTTCAGATCTAGTCGCTGGGATTCAGGTTTGCTCATAGTCTCTCGTTAACATGGTACTGAGCAATAAATACAACATTATACCACCAGAGTTCTTTTATTGTGAATCAAACATTTGCAGCCAACTGATTTGAAATATCTCATGTTGGGTTTCCTTCCTTTCTATAATGCACATACAGGAACACAGAGGTTTTCCTTCATACTTGTTGAGAATGTAGCATAATGCTGTATTAACATACAGTTTCTAGCCACAAGTATTTAGGTAGGTTGCTTTCCAACACCATTGTTTTGCCATGTCGTGGAGTATTCCATTCTTTCTTTCAATTACACTTTTTTTTTTTTTTGGGGTCAAGAGTTCTTGCCGTTGAAAAGTCGTGTGAGAAGCCTTGATTTTCACACAATTCTTTGCGTTCTCTATTTTAAAACTCTCTTCCATAGTAGCTTCTAATTCCAGAGGTTATACACTCTTTTTTACCATTTTCTGGTTCTTCTCTTCCATTTTGGCTACTATTCCATGTTGGTTTTAGCTACTAAATTAATTCTAGGTTAACTTTCCTCCAAAAAATAAAATAAAATAAAATTTATGTTGACCGTATTTCCTTAAAATCGGTTGGATGGATTTTACCAAACAGTGAATGTCAAAGTCATCATGGCTACTAACCGTGATGATAATGGAAGGCTTGATCGTAAGATTGAGTTCCCTTTGCATTTTAGATTGCTTTAATTTCACTCATGTTGCTATTTTGTGTTTTTGTTGAGTAGGAGAACAAACAGTGAATGTCAGAGTCATCATGGCTACTAATTGTGCAGATCACTCAGGCTATCTAACAACTCAGCGTGGGTTCCAAGATAATTAGTCACAATCCCCTCTTCACCCACATCCTCTCTTTCACTCACAACTTCTGCGTCTGCCATTGAAGTTATTTAAAAAGCTAGCATCCTAACATAACGTGACACCCAACACTCGGCCTGCTCCTAATGTGCCTGCTAAAATGCAATCACATTTCTGAGCATAGTGACTGTGGATCAGTGTGAGGCAGAGTGCAAACAAGCTGGCGTGGTATTCCGAGGCAGTCTCCACAAAACCATGGTTCACGTGGAGTTTCACCATGGCGTCCTGGAGATGTTTGCACTCTGCCTCACACTGATCCACAGTCACTATGCTGCGGAATGTGATTGCATTTTAGCAGGCACATTACGCTCAGGCCGATTGTTGGGTGTCATGATATGTTATCATGTCAGCTTTTTTATACTTCAAAATCAGATTTAGAAGTTATGAGTGAAAGGGAGGATGTGGATGAAGTGGGGATTGTGACTAATTATCTTAGAACCACCGCTGAGTTGGTGGAGAGCCTGAGTGATCTGCGTAAACCCCTAGACACATCAGTTGCTGACAATGGGTACTTGGAAATCCCTTCACCACCGCTGGTCGTGGAGAAGCACTTGAGTCAAGTTGAAAAGGATGTTGGGGTTGCCTCTAATTCTTCCCTCACCACACCTTTAGAAACTTCACTCACCCTAGAGTCAAAATAAAATTAATTTTTGTAGTTGAAAAGACAATGATGTCTTCTTCTTTTTTTAGAAGAGTATTTACAAGATAAATAAAAAAATTAGAAAGAACCTAGGGAATTAAAAAAAATTGGGCTATTTACAGGACAAATATAGAAATTCATTAGATAAATATAGACATTTACAAGACAAATAAAAATATTAACAAGACAAAATAAAAGGATTCAAAGGAACCTAGGAAGCTAAAAATATTTTGGCAACTTACAAGACAAATATGTAAATTCATAAGACAAATAAAGATATTTACAAGACAAATAAAGGGATTCAAAAGAACCTAGGGAATTAAAAATATTTTGGCTCTTTACAAAACAAATATGAAAATTTACAAAACAAATGTGGGTATTTATAAGACAAAAAAACAATTTGCAAGACAAATAAAATAAGAGCATCATTATCTTTTTTTCCACAAAAATTAATTTCATTTTGACAATGGGTGCAATAAAATTTCAGAAAGTTTTGAGGATTGATCGAAATTAATTTGCTACCACTGGGGCTAATTGAAATTGTCCCTTTTTTATTTTGATTTTTTCTCTCATGGGACATTCTTGGTGTATTATAAATTGTAGGGTGAATGACCCTGTGGCATTAAAGTTACTTGGCAAGGCAGGATAGATAACCTCTCTGGAGCCTCCAGGGGATGAGACCATTAGAATAGGTTGGTGGGCTTGATGCTCAGGTCAGTACGCAGGATCTACGTGATCACTTTTACGCCCATGGTCATGGCCGAACCATCAAGATAGTGCTCAGAGAAGGTGTAGAAAAAGCAACAGAAGCAGAGACGGAACATAGTTATGACAAGGGGGGGGCCATGGCCCCCCAAAAAAAAAAATTTGTTTAAAATCTTTTAATAGAACTTTTTATTTTTTTTATTTTTTTGTGTAATAATACAACTTTGGCCCCCCAATGTAGTGAATATAACTTTTTGGCCCCCAACTTTTTTTCTTCTTTTTTTGGGCCCCCAACGTAGTGTAATACTCCCTCCGGTCCTAATTATAAACAATTTTGTAGTGTAATTCAATCTTTGTTCCATGTGGGGTCTTGTATGATTTATGTTAATCTTATCATTCTTTTCTATATTTCATTCTAATTACCTAAAATTTTTAGCTTATCGGTGAAATTTACTTTTGTGGTGTATCACTTACTATACTTTTACCCATTCTACACTACACTTATAGATGAAGTTAATTGACTTGATTTCATGAATATTTTTTTTCTTTTCATTTTTAATGCATTTAAAACTTTCCTTAAAAAAAAAATTTCGGGGGCACCCCCACCACTATTTGGCTCCCCCAAACTTTTCCTCCAAGTTCCGCCCACCCGAATGTAAGAGCTCTCCAACTAGCTAGTTATTAAGTATCTAAGGTTGGAACCAGTTTTGGTGCCTATCCACCATCTCGCCTAGGCCGATCTAGACCGTTCGATTAGATGCGGACGGTCATTTGATATTTTTAAAAAAATATTTTCTAAATAAAAAAATAATTTTTTGAAAAAGTGTTAGTCAAGAGATTATCTTTATTTTAGATCTTCTACCAAAAAAAAATTTTATTTTAGAAAAATAAAAAGTAAAAAATATTAAATCGACCGTCCAAATCGATCTAGACGATCCGGATCGTTTAAGAGATGGTGCCTATCCCTTGGATAGGCACCATATCCGGCTCCATCTAAGGTTGAAGTCGATGTAGGTAGACCTCGCAAGCAAGACTCGAAAGTTCGATCAAGCGAATCGCAAGCATCTGTGGCCCATAGCTGGTTGTTGCCTCGAGCTGGCATATCAAAATACCAACCCCTCGTTTTTTAGTTCAAGTGGCGAAGGGGTCAAATTTTCTCCTCAAAAGGGAAGGGGTTCGATCTTGGAGCTAATCAAGGATGGGGGAGGCATCCACAGGTCTATGAAGCAATGGAAACGTTGAGAAGAGGTGGAGGCATGTGTACTCTCTAACCCAGTATACCCTGCGGACTGGGTTCCAAGCACCCTGCCCTTGAATTGTGAGTGAGCCCAACCTCTTTCCTAGGGTATGTTTGGTTTGAGGGGAGGGAGGGGAGGGGAGGGAAGGGGGAGGAAAATGGAGGGAAAATATTAAAAGGGGAGAAAATTTTGTGGGCCCCACCACAAATAACTTTTCTCTCTCTCCATTTTCTCTCCCCTCCCCTCCCCTCCCCCCCAACCAAACATACCCTAAAATTTTCCTGTATCAAAAAAAAAAAAAAAAAAAAAAAAAAAAAAAAAAAAAAAAAGATGCCAGAACCAGAATGAAACCCAATGAGTGCATTACCATAACATTCCACCTCCTCATTAAGATAAAAGCTGCTATCCATTATATCAAAAAAAAAAAAAGCTGCTATCCATCAATGGATCTTCGGATAATGGGTGCAGTCCTCCAGGGATCATTGGGACCGGAGAGAACAGCAAACCCAATTTGGAGAAGCAGCAATTTGCCAATCCAATGATGGCTCCGCCTCCTGTTAATTCACCTAGGCTAACACTAAATTTTGTGTATAAGCTCTTATAATATATATTAAGATTTGTAAATTTTCATATGGAGACTTATTATTTCATTGTTTTTAGTTGTTAAATACATATATTCACTTGTAAATTCACTTACAAAATATAGATACTTCCTCTCATCCTAATTATAGAAATACTTTTATTGTGTAATTTATACTATAGAAATGTTCCTATAATTACCACCGAAGGGAGTACTTACTATTTTATTATTGTTAGTTGTTAAAATGTGTATTTACACTTGTAAATTGACCTAAACACTTGTTATTTGTTAAAGTGCATATGTGCGCGCACTCCTATCTTTTAGGATATTCGTGGCAATTTAAAATGATAATTTAATAACAATTAAAAGAATCTGCTTAAATCATTATTTTTAAAAACATATATAATGATGAAGTGGTGAAAGAATGATTTTTCATATTTACATAACCGTACTTAAAAAGAATATATAATGTTCTTTCTCTCTTTTCTAATTTCATACAACAAAATGTAACAAAACAACAAAAAGATGTTTTGATTTATTTTATTTTTTTGGGAAATAACTTTAATTTTTTTTTTTTTCAGAATACATAATTAAAAAACATTTCTTAATATTTTTTTATTTTTGGGGTTTTGGTTTCTGGGGGAAAAAACCAAGACATCGGGTTACAACCGGTGGGTTCCAATAAGTTAAGATGGCATGTCTCCGAGTAAGGCAATGAAATATCTTCATTATCAATATCCTTTCAATACCAACGGGATTGTATGTGACAAAAGAGGTTAATCCCTCTCGAGATCCTACATTTAGTCTTCAACAAATTGTCTTTATTAGGAAGATACTAATGCTTAGCAAAAAAATCCTTTCAAATAAAGAAGTCACAAGCAATTTGTTTCCCTTAGCTTTATTATAAACTAAAAAAAAAAAAAAAAAAATTAGTAAATTGTTCTTAAAACTAGAAAATTAAAACAAAATTAATAATTCAATCGTTATTATATACAGTTATCACTTCTCTCTGAAATTGTTTGAAGGGTTAAGGTGCAGATTGACTAATGAAGTATTACCCTAGGAACATATAGCACAAAAATATTTTGAAGGTACCATAAATACCAACATAAAATTTTAAATTTTAAATATCACAATGCCATTAGTGGATAATGTAACAGACGTTGCTTTGTTAATCAAGACGTCCAAGTGGCAGGTGACAATGATGAGGATAAGAATGTGAGTGTGAATGACGATGACTAGGCATGAATTTAAATTTTTTTTTAAAAAAGTTACTTCATGGAATCAGGTGGCATTCTCAACATGCATCATCGGCATCTTCTTCACTCGAGAGGGACAAGATTCTAGAGGAGACCTAGCGAAATTACAACTGTTGGCAAATTACAACTTATTAAGAAACGGACTAATAATTTGGTGCTCATGTACTACTCTTTCTTTGTCTACGCATTATCAGACTACATGTGCAAGTTCTTCGATCCAAGAGACCTGTGATCATGTCAACAATCTGAGAAACCTTTTAACTAAACTAGGTGGAAGTTTCTCTCCTGATCATCATTTCCCTCCTTAATACCCATTATATGAATGCGACCCTTTATGCTTCCTACAAGACCGGTATATCCAAGCGATAGACAACTATTGCGTATTTTTAACAACATATTTGAAGGATTTCAAGTTGAAAACTTGCTGAGTAATTATTTGAAACAAATAGGCACTACGCAGGAGATGGATGGAGTTCCCTAGCCACTAGTTCCACTCGTCTTGGCAATGGGACAGTGTTCTAATTTGTCTTCCCCTATTTCAAGCATGGAAAAACAAAGCCAAGAGAATAAACTAAAACTCACTTAATAAATGTTCTATTTTTGTACAGACTGAAAGGGAAAGTGGCTATAATTACAAGAGTAGCGAGAGTAATGGAGGAAGCAACAGTAAAACTCTTCGAAAGTAAGGCGCAAAACTTATAATCGCTGACATTGAAGACGCGCTTGGATCTCCCTCGTAGAGACATTATATCCTTCAACCGTGTTCTTCGACTGCAAGGTCAACTCGAATACGGTGTGAAAAATTTAGTGAAATCCACAATCTCTCAATACCACCAAATTTCGACATAATCTTCAAAAATGTCAAGATCTTGGGAAATCAATCAAAGAACAAGAGCATCGTCAACTTTGATGCTGACAAGTTTGACGGAGTCATGTGATTGAATATAAAGGATATGGCTTTAAGAATGAAGCACACACCAAGAGTGATGATTCCTAGTGATCTAGGTGCACCATATAGATCTGGAGCATCCTGGAATCCTGGGAGGACTGGGTTACACAGCTTCAAAGCACTCCATAGTTGAGCTCACCAAGAACAGAACCTGTGAGTTGGGGAAATATGGGATTAAGGTTAACTAAATATTGCCATTCAGAGGAGTGACTTCGATGTTGATGAGTGTGTGGAGAAGCAGAGACGAAGACGAAGAATAAGAAAGTATGAACTCTGGGTTGCTGTTGTTGGAAGAGGAAATGGAGAAGATGGAGGAGTGTTTATCTTATGAGTATGTGAGCCAAATAAATGGCGTGCTCTCATTCGATCAATGGCTTAAAAATACTGAATAATGCTATCGCATTCACACTCACATTCTTATCCTCGGCTCTCTCTTTGACCACCTCGATATCTTTAGCCACCTGGACATTTTCACTTACAAAGCAACGACCGTTATATTAGAACTAACGGCATTGTGTTTTTTTAAAATTTTTAATTGTATGTTTATATTTATGGTACCTCAACATTTTTGTGCCAAATGCCCCTAGGGTAATACTTCATTAACCAATCTACACCTAAACCCTTGTTTGAATAGTAACTAAGCTTTCTGTGTGTGGGAGACTGTAAGAAGGAGGTCTTGTTGTGTCAAAGACAGTCGTGTTAGCTTATCCATTACCATTCTGTGTGATTACTTGCTGTGTAACCATGACGACATGTTTGCCGCTAGTTTTTCATGCCAAGTCTTGATATAGTTATGCTCTAAGAGCGGCATATGACTCAAGTGGAGCTTGAGGTGAGCCACAATATATGACTTATGTATAGTGTGGTTTCCTATAAATTTTAAATTATATATAGATTAGCTTTGAGTATCCTAGTTGGGGGAACTTCTTCCGATAAATAACGTCCCCACAATAAAATATAAATATATAATAAAGATAAATTGGTCCAATCATATCAAAATAAATAAATTAGCATTTAAATAGTAAAGAACCAACTATATAAACATTCATCACTTAGATGTGAATTGGTTAAGAGTAAAGGATGACAAAGGGGAGTTATAATCATGTTGTTTAACGAATAAATAAATAAATAATTTCAAAGAACCTTACTAGTCTAAAAACCAATAAAAGAATTTAAAAACATTCTCATTCATTAAATAAGAATTAGACAAAATAATAAGGCGTAGACAAACAATCCACGAGGGTAAGTAACCAATCTGGCAAGGCTAGAAGCCACGAAAAACTAGCATGAGTGATACTCACAAAAATTCTTCCTCCGTTCCACGTGGCCGTCACACGGGGCTAGCACCTCCTAATCATCCTACTAGTTGGGAAGGCCAGGCACGCCAATGGCTAATGGAACTGCCGTTAGCAATCAATGTTTTGCTTTCAATCCCTTGAAAACATTTTTTCCCAGCATACATGGAAGTATATTGTCTTGTGACTTCAAATCACTTGATACAGAATAAACAAGTGCTTCCCTGGAGAAAATTGATCCCTTCCATGTATGTATATAAAGTTAAAGTCAAATAGAAAAGTCAAATAAGATATATTCTCATTTCTAGAAAAACAAACTATAATATTCTGAAGTGCTAGTACTCAAGTAAAAACCTTTATAACAAAATAGCATAGTTAAAAATGTTTGATGTGGAATTGAATTTAAACTAGTACATCTATATCCAAGTGTGAAGTTATGTACTCACCTCCCAAATATATAACATACTTCTTCCTAACTGCTTCAAGATAGACATTCACTATTCAATCCTCGAGTACCTAAGGTAATGCCATTGTCATTCGTTTCTACTTAAACTCTAGGAACTTACAAAATCAATTCAATAAAAAACCTTTTTCTACTTGATTTGTAACTATCCCACAACTGTTAGAGTTAACATCCAAGCATAGCTCCCAAACATTTCATCAAACACATTATAGGCATCTCAAAGACTGAAAAAAAACAAGCAAACATAGTTCTCCAATTATAAGACAAGTATTTTCAGTTCATTCATTATTAGTTTCATTATCAACTTCACTACTAATACCATTTGTTCCATATGCCAACCAACAAATAATCTCAAGGACAACTTAATACACCATCTCAATCCTCACTTTATAACAATTTAAAATTAAAGGAAGGACTTGAGCTTTAAACCCTTTTATAGATTATATAACCACAAGTTCAAATAAGAATTGAGTTTTATCACTCTTAAAGTCTTAATTATTAATCCCAATATCAACAACTATATATGCCTCTTCAAACTTTAAGCAGAAATTTAAACAATTTAAGCAATCTAATCCAATCAAATTTTCTCTTATACATTTTAACAAACACCTTACATGCACCATAAACAATTAATTATATCACAAACATCAAATTCAACCATTCAACAAACAACCATATAGCTTTCAAACATCCAAGTAGTTTCACTAAAATCCCAATATTTTATTTCACCAAACTTAGCTTACAATTAAAATATGATAGCTTCTAGCTTCATAAATTATCCACAAACATATTCAAGGATCAAATAATTTCTTTAAAAAAATCTCCATCATCAGTTTCTTATCAAGATTTTGTAAAAAAAAAACAAAACAGAACATCAAATCCTTCTCTATCAGTAGCTATTCTATTCTAATAACTTCAATAAAATAGTTCTAACTCATCTCTTTTCTATTAACCAACAGCAACCAATCTAAAAAGGAGCATTAGCCATACCATACGCTGGGCATGAGAAGAAGAATTTAGAAATTGAGCAGCTGAATAGGGGCTTCAATTACAGCAACGAAGAGAGGAGGAAAAAGGCTCATAGTAGCACTCTTACCCTATGAGCAGAGCTGAGATAGAAATAGGACAACATTGAGGACGAAATCAAAGAAATAAAACGATAATGAGACAAACAGCAAAGTTAACAAATGAATAATCAACTGGAACCCCTGAAATTCCCTCCCTCTTACCGTGACAGAGCTGAGAATGGAGGTGGTGATGATATTGTAAAGACGGCTATGGACTTCCTTAAAGCGCTGCATTTTTATTTATTTTTTTCCTTCTAAACCCATTGACGTCGACTGAATAGGAGAAAGAAGATATAGCTATCCGAACTGAGAGAAAAAGGGAGATGGTAGAGGATCATAATATAGGCATTTAAGTACAGGTTCACTGGTGACGAACTACAAAATCAGAGGAAGAGAATGGCGATGGTTCTTGGCAACTATGCCAGAGACGGCAAGGAACCCGGAGGAGGCAACGGAGAGGCACGATGGAGGTGAGGATTTGAGTTTCAGAGGATGTCGAACCTTCTCTCACACATTCCGTATCAACAAATCGAAGGGTTGAAAAGAGGAATGAATAAGAATAATAATAAAAAATACTAGTATTTCTTCTTCCTTTTATATTAAATGTTAAGGGCATTTTGGTAATGTGCTAAGAGAACATAAAAGTATCTTTTTGTCATAATTCTAACTCTATACCAAGGTAATTAAAACCGGACCAGGTCGGTGAACCGGTCGAAAAAGATCTTGGGTTAAGGGTTAGTGGGTGAGGCAAATAAACCGAACTAAACAAAGGATCAAACCTAGGTAAGAAAGTAAAGATTTTAAAATTATTAATATAAAATTATATTAGAAATAATTTTTGATAATTGCTACTACCTGGTTAAAATGAGATCTGATGCTACGTGGCCATTAAATAAAAGGAAGTGGGAGTGATCAGTGACACTTCTTCAATAAAGCCTGCAATCCACTCATATTTGTCCTTTCACAGTAAATTTCAATCACAATTTTCGAGCTGCACAAAATCCTCCAATTTCCAGCTTTAGATTTTCTATGTCTTCTAGTGAAATTACTCTTTCCTCCCTCAGATCTGCCTTACGTCTTCCTACTCCTTGGGACAAATATGACTACTCCATTTGAATATTAGGTTGATTAGCTGTGGCTCTTTTGTGTCGTGTTGCCTCCTTCCCTCTTTCTCTGTCTTTCACTCTTTCCTTAAGCTTTTCCCTTCTCTGTCTCTCTCTCACTCAAGTGTTCAGCCATGGCTTACCACCCTAAACGTTTTCGGTCTGAGCCTGAATCGTTCAAGGTGTTTCTCTTGGTTGGCGATGGTTTCTGTGGTGGTGAGGGTGGAGTTCGCCGGCGACGAAGATTTATGGTGACGGTGAAGCAAAGGTCAGCCGTGAGGAAGGAAGAAGACGGCGAAGGTGGAGTGGAGAGTCGAAGGTTTGGAGATCGCTGTCCACCGGTCTATTTCTCGCGTCTCCTCTCTCTGTTCTTGGACCCTCTCTTCCGCAGTTTTTTTTTTTTTTTTTTTTTTTTAAATACTGGGGTGGCTGACCCCGGTTTCTGTCCTCTTCCGGACCGGTTGCAGGGCCGGTTCGCCGGTTTCCGGTCCGAACCGGCCGGTCCGGTCCGGGTTTAATAACCATGCTCTATACCTAAATGCATACAAGCCACTTCCAGTGCCACCAAGCGGTAAGCTTCTTTTTATTACCGTCACTACAAAAATTTTCTTATAATTAGGTCTAGACTGTAAGAAGGAGGTCGTTGTTGTGTCAGAGACAGTCGTGTTAGCTTATCCATTACCATTCTGTAACATATTAATTAGCTTATCATTATATTTATTTATCTATTTTTCCAAACCGTTACAATTAACCTCGGCCTCATAGTAGCTGTGAAATCTCTAATGTGCATGATTTTTTTTTTTATATGATAAAGTTTAGATGGGAGTTCACCGGTACCCCACCAGGATCAGGATATACCTTCAGGTTCAAAGAGCGCTTATCTGATATACATGATGTTTTACCTCTATTCTTGCTTGAAATGGCTACTGACAAGAAATATGTTATAGCTCTGGCCTCTAGCAATCACTCTTGTATCACAAGTTCTCAACTAGCACGGTACTAATGTGCCATGTGAGCTTGTAGCTTAAAAACCATATGTTTAAAGTTAATTTTGTGCATTATTACTCTTGTATTTCCTTTCAACAGCTTAATATGTTTTGATAAATTTTTCCCCTCAACTATGAATAGCTTCAGTTAAGTTTTGGAAGAATTAAGGCTGCTATACAGGGTTGTGTTTTACTAGTTTTAGTAATAGAATATGAACATATAAAGCAAAAGATGCACTCAATGTGGGGCAGATCGACCTTATATGAAGATTAGTTTATTAAAGTATGGTGGAAATGTAATGTAATTTCATTATCTAATAGCTACTTTTCAAACTAAAGTTATGTTTCGATGCAAGAATAAGGGAAATAAATGCATATATGAAGCCAACTTAAGTATAATTACCATAAAGGGAAATAAGGACATCTATGGGCTAATTTTTATTATAAAGAACCATGAAAATTATAATGAAGTGGAAGGAACAAAACAATCAAAACTTTAGTTAATGATTATATCTCTCATAAAAATAAAAATAAAAACTGTGATGCCAAAATTTTTTCCAATGATGGAAAAAAATTATATCTCTTACACATTCATTGTCTTTAATTAATTTTAACTATCATTTTACGTGATTTAGATGGTTGTTAATTATAAAAAAAAGGCATAGGGAATAGTATTTTTTTTTTAAATAAAGGGGGTGATCTTGATTTTCCTCTGACTCTGGTTTAATAAAATATATCTTTATATATTTGTAAAATAAAAAACAGTTTGGATAAAAATAAAATTATTGAGGATCATAATTATAAGATGTAATTAATTTTTTGAGAAATCAAGGAAACTAAATGAATTACTTAATCCTAGTATATATTATATATAATTAGATTATATATATCAGTTCATAAGTTCCCTAAATTAGTTTGGAGAAAAAATCATAAATATAAATATTTTAAATAATAAATTTAATTTCCTTAATCTCTAAAAAAGTCAACTATATTTTATAGGGTTAAGGTGCAAAAATACACACGTATTTTTGTCCCAGGAGTCACTAAGAATGTAATCTTTTTTTAGGTCTGTAAAAGTATGACTATGTGGTTCTAAAAATAAAGAAAAGTCACAGATTCTTTGTTAAGGGGATGGACGTTGACCGTTAAATTTAAAAGTTTGACTTAAATTAGTGATGTGTAGCTGACTTGGACCCTAAACGGCAGACTAATTGATCGATGACTAGGATATTGCAAAGCCTTGCCTACTCATAATCACTGGAAATCGTAGCCAAAAAAAAAGAAAATCACTGGAAATCCTCCCTCTCTCTCTCTCTTATTTCTCTTCTTCCCTCATAAATTTTCGTCACAGCCCGTAAGATATTTTCTTACACTTTGTGCTAGCTCAGCTTTGAACATCCACAAGGACCATAACCCACATACCAAAATCTCCAGATTCTTCATTCTCGACACCAAAGTTTGAAACTTTTCCCATGTCGAAGTGAAGGGTCGGACTCTATTTGTCCCCAGAAAGTCGCCATCTTTTCTCCTCATCAAAGTGTGGTTAGATTTTGAGGTTTTACTTAAATACCCGATTCTGTGTTATTGATATTTCAAATTCATGAATCTGATTCTCAGATTCACAAGGCAACAGCCACTGCGCCTAACAATGGAATTGAATTTGGAAAAAAAAAAGTCATACCCATACCCAGAAGTCGCTGAACAACCATGTACAAAATTCCACAATGAATAAAAATCCCATTTTGCAAGTTATGCTGAACAATCGATATCAAAACATAGTCAATAAAATCTTCAGCTTAAAACAATCAAAATAGGGGAAGTAAGCCCAACGTGGCATACATCCAATAAATGGAAGACCAAAAATATGGTTCAAAGCAAATCTACATAAAAATCAAATTATGACCCAAAATTTTCCCAGATCTAATTTTTGGCGTGGGTTCTAGAGAGCAAAGGGAGAGAGAATGGACCAACTTGCTTATTTCCTTGGTTCGTGGGATTTGATTTTTGGCATGGGTTCTGTTCATGCCGGAACTGGCTTTCACCGCGACGGCAATGGGGGTTCACCTCCATAGCTGTGAGTTGGGGCGAACATCAAAGAAGATGGGAAGGAACTTTTTTCTTTTTTCCAGAAAGATTGAGCAGGGCATGGGTTCTGTTCATGCCAGAACTGGCTTTCACCGCGACGGCAGTGGGGGTTCACCGCCATAGCTGTGAGTTGGGGTGAACATCAAAGAAGATGGGGAGGAACTTTTTTTTTTTTCCAGAAAGATTGAACGGGGAGAGAGAACTTGATTTTTGAGTGCCACATCATGGTGGCAAGTTCCAACATTGGGTATTTGGGTATACGTAAGAGTTCCATGTGGTGTTTCAACCAAACAAAGAGTCAGATTTAACTTATGTGGCACTGTGTTTAATGGAAAAATCAGAGCCTACTGCCATATCAGCTTGAGACAACGGGCGTCAACTTTAGATAACGGTTTCTGTGACTTTTGTTTTTCGTTTTCAGAACCAGCATGGTGCCACTTTTCGACCCCAAAAAAGACTTCTTGTTTCCTCCTCGACAAAAGATATTGCGTATGTGTATTTTTACACCTTAACCCTATGTTATATTTAGGGCAGTAGATAATGACTTTTTTAAATCGGCTAATGTTTTTAATGTGTCGCTAATAATCTAACTCTGTTTCTTCATTTCATTTGCATATCGCTTATCAAATTCTCAATTCAGACCTCCAATATTTCTTTGATCATCCTTCTCAATTCTCTATTCTCTCACATCTCTTTTCTTTTATCTATATGTTATTTTCCATCGCTTATTGATGAAACAATATCCAATTGATTGATTTTTCATTTATCTTTAATAATTTTGTTTTATTATAATATATTTAGGGTATCTGAAATGTAGATTATCTCATCAGGATATCTAAATTATCCTATCATTATTTTATTATCGTTTGAAATTAATATTTTAGTTTGATTATAAATTTAAATTATTACTCCCTCGTATCTTAATATAAGATATTACCTAATTTGTTTATATTAAGGAAGTTGGTTAATTAGTTAATATGATATATATTTTTTAAAACATCATGGTCATCTTTTTTAGTTCCTTCCTTCCCTTTCATCCTTGATTATTATTGAAGCAACATCCATTGAGATAATTAGGAAAAAAAATTTGATAAATATGAAAACTTTGTTTTATACTACCTCTCATTCTAATTATAAGACTCAATTTTTTTTTTTTTTTGAGAGATTAAGGAAGCTAAATAAGTTATTTAATCATTTCATATATTTTGTATCTTTATATTATATATTAGTTTATTAGTTAAACTAATTAGTTTGAAAATAAAAATAAAAATAGATACTCTAAAGTAATTTAATTAGCCTCCTTAATTTCTCCAAAAAATTTAACTAGGTCTTATAATTAGGACCGGAAAGAGTATTTAAGATCAAGATCAATTTCTCAAATTTGTCTTATATTAACTATAGGAATCAGTAACTTGTACTGTTGTCCTTCTTTTTGATTTGATTGAATAGAGAATTACTATTATTATAAATAAAAGATAAAGTTGAATTGTTTAAGAGATTAAAAAGCTAAATAAGTTATTTAATCATATAATAGAAGTATATTTTTAGATTATATATTAGTTGATAATTTAAGCAAAATAATTTGAGAAAAAAGTGATAAATATAAATATTTAAAATAATTTAATTACTTTTTTTAAATATATTAAAAATCAATTTTATTTTATATTTAAAACCAAAGTGCCACTTATTCAAACTCCTTTATTTTTATTCTTTTTTATACATATGAAATAGATCGAACGAAACTAAAAGAGTTACACACGGAATCAAATCCCAGTTTCTCTTGCAAAATTAAAGATTGCAAGAATTCAGGGCATGAATCAAGGGAAAAAGAGGCGAAAATTCCTCTCTTAGCCAGAACATCGGCAACCATATTTCCATCCCTAAGCACAAAATGGAACTTCACGTCCCAATTCCTCTTTGCGAAACTCCAGATCTGCCAGCATATGAGATCACCTTTGTATTGAGCTCCCTCATCATTTAGAGCTGTGACCAGATCTTTTGCATCAGATTCAACTATTACCCGACGAAAGCCCAAGTCCCAAGCCAACCGGAGACCTTTCAGAATAGTCCATTCCTTAGCCTCGTACACCGAGCAGATCTCGATATGGTGAACAAAGCCTACAATCCAGTCGCCTAGATGGTTTCTTAGTACACCCCACAACCCCCTTCCGTCTGCGAGTCACGGATTTGGCTTGTGTCCTTTGTAAGTGGAGCTATATACCCGAGGGGGTGAATTGGGTATTTTAAAACTTTTCGAGTAAAATATTTGAAGCTTGTGTCCAAGGATTTATCTGTTTGGTCCAACTTTTTGACCTACGTGTCCCAAACACTGGGATTTTTGTTCAATTACAATTACACAGGATGAACCTAGTGTAATTTTAAAAAAAAATCAAGAGTTATCCTCTCCCTAGGACTAACTCCCCTTACAAGCCGTAATAAAAATGATAATGGACATAAGGATTTATAATGGCATTGGAAAAATTCTTCATGATCTTAAAAAATTATTTTAGGATCTTGAAAAAATATTTTATGATACTGACTGGTAATAAAAAGAATACTTAGGATATTGATTGATCTTGAAAAAATAATTTTATGATTTTGAAAAAATAATTAAAAAATCTTGATTGCTATTAAAAATATACCTTAAGATATTTTTTAAGATCCTAAAATAATTTGATTATGAATTATTTTTCAGTATCATGAAGTATTCTTTTTATACCAATCAGTATCCTAAAATATTTTTTCAAGATGCTAAAATAATTTTTAAGATCATGGAATTTTTTTAGTACCAGTCACAGTCAATATCCTTTTAATAGCTGTCAGTATCCTGAAATATCTTTTTAATAGTAGTTAGCTATCCTAAAATATTCTTTTAATAGCTGTCAAGTATCCTGAAATACTTTTTTAATATACTAAAATATTTTTCAAAATCACGAAGAATTTTTTCTTAAATTATCATTTTACCATTCTGCAGTGCCTGAATTTTTATTTTTTTTTTTTTAAAAAAAAAAGGCACCTGGTTTGTGCGTGGGAACAAAATGGCGCCGTGTTTGCTACAGCGGACAAATGCTTGCAAAGGACACAAGCCAAATCCCGAGTCACAGCCCCATCGGTGATCGGTGTTAAGCTTCATCCAATCAACATCAGGGGGTGACCATTTCACCAAACGTCTAGGAGTGGGGCACAGGTTGCTGGCCTCCTTGCAACTGAACAAAATTACCCCAGGAATTCAGACTCACTCCAGCAGGGTTGCTCGGATTTTCAAAATCCTCACAGAAAATGCTATCATTTCACCAGGTCCACAACTTCCACATCGCCACCGCCCACAAAAGTTGCCAATTGCCAACCGCCTGCTTACCAAGTTGATTATTCAGATTCAGAGAGCCCCATTCTCTCAAAGGCAGCCTAAAAAATTTAGTAATTTGTTCAGGTTTTAATAAAGCAACCCACAAATTCCTAGCATACTGACAATCCCTTAGTATGTGCAACGTATCTTCAGCCTTTTGTCATTACAATGATCACACAGGGATGAAGATTGGGACCAATAGCTTCTCCCTATTTCTTCTCTACCGTTCCTTTCTCTTCTCTCCCTTCCACGGGGTATGAACCGACCGTTCTAGAAGAAAGCGGGCGAGTCATCGGGTCAAAAATAACCAGCGGACTCGGATATAAAGCAGAATCCAGATCCGACCCGTGTCTTCCCCGTCCCCCGACGCAATTTCGAGACAATAATCGCTAGCTGTTGTTTGTTCTTCGCCCCCTTCAAACTCTTCGAGGGTCGTTGAAGCAAAGTGGGTAAAGAACCTAAGAAGTAGGGATCTTGCAACCAAGTTCAGATTCGAGCATGGCGCATAGGTTGCTGAGGGATCATGAAGCAGATGGTTGGGAACGATCTGACTTTCCTATTATATGCGAATCATGCCTCGGTGACAACCCATATGTTCGTATGGTATGTATTGTTCTCTGTCCCTCCTCCGTTTAAGCCGTTTTATTAATGTGTAGAAACGATGTTTTCTGATTCTCTTGAGCGGGCTTTCATATGCCGAGAAATAAGAATTTAGGTCCTGGGATTTCAGAATGAGGGGCTTATAAAAGAATTGGGCGTTCCTACTTCATAAGTTAGCTCTTGGTACCAATTATATAACTGAGGTTTCTGAGGTTGTAAACTGGTGAGTGGGTGCTAGTCTCTAGTTTTGAAAAAGCTCTTGTAACCCCTCAGTTTTGGGGTTTTTTTCCCATAGAAATTAAGGTTAAAGGAACAGGTGAGTTACACATTCATATTGGTTTATCTAGCATGTACGGTGCAATTGCAGACCTAACTATTACCAAGTACCGACTATGAAGAATGCATATTCCAGTACCTGTAGTTAGTAATGAGTGTTTGAATCCAGTTTTGTTCACGAAAACTAAGCTTGCCCTGTGCAGAGTGATTAATTTGTGGAGTTCTTTATTTCATTTGCATTATAAGGTTTCAAGAGTTCATAATAATCATTTTCAGACTTTAGCTTATCTCTCAGAGGAAGTTAAATTTCTTTATTTTACTGATTTAAATTCCTTTTTTATGGGTGTAAATGGATTCAGACAAAAGCTGAGTATGATAAGGAGTGTAAGATCTGTACACGGCCCTTTACTGTTTTCCGATGGAGACCTGGTCGAGATGCAAGATATAAGAAAAGTGAAATCTGCCAAACATGTAGTAAATTGAAAAATGTTTGTCAAGTCTGCCTTCTGGATCTTGAGTACGGGTTACCAGTTCAAGTCCGAGATACGGCTCTCAGCATCAGTTCCCATGATGCCATTCCAAAGAGTGATGTTAATCGGGAGTATTTTGCTGAAGAACATGATCGCAAGGTATGATTGATTTACTACCATATCTTATAGTTGATGCTGCTTGCTCATATTTTTCAAGAATTTTGCATTGTGTTCTGCAGTTATGACCATTACAAGATAGAAATTGTTTCATCCTATTTTCATTGTTATAGTTTCATGTTGTATGGAATATCTTGTATTTTATTTGTTTGCAATGAGAGTTTAAAATGAGGAAGCCTTTGCAAAGTGCAGATAGCTTGACTAATAATTGCTTTCTACTTTTACTATTTTGAAAAGTCTCACTCATGGACTACTTTTTCTTTTCATTGCTTGAACCAATTTTGTTAGTTGTCTCGTTTCGTTAAATTTATCACAGTGATGGACTATCTCTAGTAAAATTGATGCGTACAAGTCATGAACATTTATAATTATGCTGACACTACATAACACGTAAAGAAAAGGAAGAGTTCATGGAGTGGCTCTTAACTTATTTCTGGTCCATAAATTATGTGGATGAGTATTAGGAAGTGATACAGTGGAAGGACAGAAATGCATTAGTAAGGCTAGGCATTGTTGTAGGATGTTACCCAGAATGCAACATATAGGTAACTCTAGAATCCTATGTAAAAAGTCATCTTTAATATATGATTCATATTTTTTTTAAATGATGTGCGTTGCTTTTTATATGTAGGAGAGCCTTGTATAGGATTAATCAAATTTGATTTACTAGGAAAGATTCTTATATGATTATCCTATCCTTGTAATATTCACAATTACTCTAATTTAATTATAGTTACCCTAAAACTACTTCAAATAACTAAATCAATTCCCCATAGAAGTTACAGCAAACTATCAATGATCAGCCTTGTCTTGTATCTGAAAGGGTCATATGATTACTTAGAATTTGTGTTTATGTGGGTATAATCCAGCTACAATTCCTATAGCTAGTTTAGCCTTTGATTATATGTCGATACAATGATTGTTGTTTCTGTCATAATGATGTCTCATCAAATTTTAGTCGTTTTTATTAGTTCAATCTGAAGAATTGTGTTGGCAAAAAAATAAATCTGGAGAATTGAATTCTGTTAGATTTATAGATTCATTATTGCTTTTCCTTCTCATTATTTGTCAGTTTCATCTAAATTTATATAAGTTGGACTGTTGGATTTGATCTTTTATTCTCAATCATCAAATCAATTTTGACTAACAATTGAATCATGGTTTAGACTCGAGCTGGCTTGGATTATGAATCCTCATATGGGAAAGTACGCACAAATGATACTATTTTGAAGCTTCAAAGGACAACACCGTACTATAAAAGAAACCGGGCTCATATTTGCAGTTTCTACATAAGGGGTGAGTGTACCAGAGGAGCTGAATGCCCTTATAGGCATGAGATGCCAGTGACTGGGGAGTTGTCACAACAAAATATCAAAGATCGTTATTATGGGTAAGTTTAGTTGCAAATGACTTCTCTCCCAAATTGTTTGAGTAGTAACCAAGCTTTTTGTGTATGGGAGACTGTAAGAAAGAGGTCGCTGTTGTGTCTTAGACAATCATATTAGCATATATGTTGTCATTCACTCATTCTGTGTGATTACTTGCTGTGGAACTATGACGACATGTTTGCTGTTTGTTTTTCTTGCCAAGTCTTGACATAGTTATGCTTCTAAGAGCCACATACCATTACAGTTTTTCTGCATTGAGTTCTTTTTTTCATTTGAACATTACTGGGAACTAGATTGTGAACTTATGTGGAGCTTGAGGTGAGCCACACTATCTATAACTTATATATAGTGTGATTTCATATAAATTTTATATTTTATATAGATTAGCATTTGAGTATCCTAGTTGGGGAAACTTTTTCCATTACCAGAATCTGTTCATCATCATATATTTGCAAGTTGGTTATTTCTTTGTTTTCTCTAACATCTGGCTAGTGTTCATGTTCTGTATTTAATTCAGACTTCTCGTTGGATATGGTTCACTTAAATTTAGCTTGCTGCATGCTTCTTAGCTCTTACATTAATGTCTTCAGTAGGAGTGACACTCCATATCAAAGAATTTTGTTTTTGTTTTTTGTTTTTCCTTTTGATTAGGTGGGAAAGTAAGTAAAATAATCAACAAATTGGATTAACTGATTGCATAGATAATTGGTGACATTACTTGAATGTTTTGTTATGTTAGCTTTCATAAATCAGTGACATTATTTGTCACTTAAAATTTTTTATTTTGATTTTTTCTCTCATGGTACATTCTCTGCGTATTATAAACTTGCAGGGTGAACGATCCTGTGGCATTAAAGTTACTTGGCAAGGCTGGAGAGATGACCTCTCTGGAGCCTCCAGAGGATGAGACCATTAGAACTCTTTATGTTGGTGGGCTTGATGCTCGGGTCAGTGAGCAGGACCTACGTGATCACTTTTATGCCCATGGCGAAATAGAATCCATCAAGATGGTGCTCCAACGGGCTTGTGCTTTTGTAACCTACACAACCAGAGAAGGAGCAGAGAAAGCAGCGGAAGAGCTTTCCAACAAGCTAGTCATCAAGGGCCTAAGGTTGAAGCTAATGTGGGGTAGACCTCAGACGGCAAAACCTGAGTCTGAAAGTTCTGATCAAGCGAGGCAGCAGGCTGTGGCTCACAGTGGATTGTTGCCTCGAGCTGTCATATCACAGCAGCAGAGCCAGGATCAAACCCAGGGAGCTCATTACTATAACATTCCACCTCCTCCTCAGCAAGACAGAAGCTACTATCCATCAATGGATCCTCAGAGAATGGGCGCTGTTATTCCGTCCCAAGATGGTGGTCCTCCTGGTGGGGCCACTGTGACCGGAGAGAACAACAAACCCAATTTGGAGAAGCAGCAAATACAGCATTTTGCCCATCCAATGATGCCTCCGCCACCTGGACAATATCACCATCATCAGTATTATCCCCCTCCCCCATATGGTTATATGCCACCTGTACCTGGTTATCAACAGTACCCACCCCCATACAACCCCGGGATGTCTACATCTCAGCAGCCGGCAGCAAACCAGCAATATCAGCAGTCCATGCAGCCGGGTTTGTCTGCTGCTCCCTCTGGATCGGCACCAGCAGGATCAGGACCAGCTGGAGCTTCTGCACCTGCAGAAGCTGGAACATCAACCTTGGCCTCACAGTAGCAGTAAATCTCTCATGTGCTGATGTTTTACCTCTTATTCTTGCTTAAAATGGCCACTGACAGGGAAAATGTAATTGCTTTAGCCTCTAGCAGTCACTCTTGTATCACAGGTTCTCAACTAGCATGGTACTGATGTGCCATGTGAGCATGTGGCTTAAAAACCAGATGTTTTTAGTTAATTTTTTGCATTATTACTCTTGTATTTCCTTTCAACAGCTTAATATGTTATGATAATATTTTTTCCCTGAACTATGAATAGTTTCAGTTAAGTTTTGGAAGAATGATACTGTACAGAGTTGTATTTTACTAGTTTTAGTAATATAGAGTATTACCATGTAAAGAAAAAAGATTCACTCATTGTGGGGCAGATCGACCTTAAATGAAAATTAATTGAGTATGGTGGAAATGTAATTTCATTGTCCAAAAGTTACTTTTCAAAGAAAAATTATGTTTCGATGCAAGAATAAAGGAAATTAATGCATGAAGCCAACTTAAGCATAATTACCATAAAGAGAAAGTAAGGGCATCAATGAGGAAATTTTTATTATAAAAAGCCATGAAAACTATAACGAAATCGAAGAAACAAAACTTTAGGTAACGATTGTATTATTTATATATATATATAAAAAATGATTTTTCCTGGCTCCCAATTTGGTCTTGGTCTTGGATGAGGTTTTTTCCCGTCGAAGGACAAAGCATTAATTAATTAATTCAAACATCAATGTCAAATAAATGCCTCAAAAGTCTTAATTTTTTTTTTTTTTTTTGGGGGTTAAGATCATCCTATTGGAAGTAATCATATTCAATACATTAATCATATTCGATGCACTATCAGGCACAAAACCTCTTCCAGTAAGAATCAAACTTTAGTTCGCCCCATTATAAGGGACTAACCTCTTCCATTAGACATAACTTTCGATTGGTGTCTTAAATTTATTTTTATCAAGGCTTGATTCATTTATGTCATCTTAGGCCTACTGAAACTCCACCACCCTCCAAAAAAAAAAAAAAAACTCCCCATATATCTTGGTTTGTTTTTTAGGTTTAATGTTTCTGTAGAAACTTTTTCAAAGATTCACATAAAAGTGAGTGGGGTCCTATTGTAAAAAAGATGAGAGAGAAAATATTAGTGGGACCCATTCACTTTTATGTGAAGTGTTGCAGAAAAAAAAAAAAAAAAAAAAAAAAAAAAGTACCCTTGTTTTTTAAGAGAAAAGCTTTCATAAAAGGTTGCTTTGCTCCAATTAAACTTGAAACAAAGGGATCTCCCATGCCCCATCTGTTTTTAAATGATTCGATCTTCTCCAGCTCTTGCTCTTCAACCACAAGTCAACTTGACTTAATTAATACTCCTAATGTTTTTAATATAAGAAATAGTTGACTTTTTTAAATAGAGTAAGGAAGCTAAATAAATAAATTAATCATAGTATATGTCGTGTATTATTTGATTATACATTAGTTTATAAGTCAGACAAATTAACTTAGCATAAAAAAGATAAATATCAATACTTTAAAATAATTTATTTAGCTTTCTTAATCTATCCAATAGAAATTTAACTATGTCTTATAAATATCAATACTTTAAAAAAGAGCACTCTTTATCCAAATATCTTTTTTTCTTCCCATCAAGTCTGTCTAAATATCAATCATATTATACCATCTGAATTTTATTCTAACTTTACAAAAATCAATGAAAATCACTTTTATTGAGGTTAATTCAAGAAAGTTGTTAGATTTTTCTATTTATTCTTATGATCAACTTCTTGTTGCTTTAAATCCTCTCTTCTTTTTTACTCTTTGAAGCATTTTTATAAGAGCCCAAAATGTAATTGTCTTGGTCCTTTTTATAAAAACCCGTTAATAGTTGTTTCAATATTTAATAAGTTTTTTTTATTTGTATCTCTCATTAATTATACATATTACATTAATTAAAGAGTTGGTGATACTTATATTTATTATATTTATCTCTCACTTGCCCCTTATAAATAAGGGTGTACTTAAAAAAAAGTTTATTTTAAGACATACTTATTATTTTTAAATAACATTAACCGTTTTTTATACCGCTCAATTCAATTATCGTCTCTTATAGATATGATCGGAGGGAGTATTCTTTTGTATAGTAAGTTTGCAGCTTGGTTCCTTTCTTTTTGATAACCCAATGCTATCTTGGCTATCATTAACAAGAGTTGCACAAGAATTATTTAAATAATAACTTTGTCAGAATTATTAATTGGGTTAAGATGTAAATTTACCTAAAAAATTGTATTTCCCTAGAAGTGTTTTTGTTCTCAAGCTTATCCTAAAAGTGTTTAAATAGAGTAATGTTGACTTATTACCGTTGAAATATTAAAGTTAACGTCACATTTTTAATGAGCAACATTACGAGGTGGGGCAATATCGTTATAATTTGAAACTTTTGAAATGACATTAAATCTTTTTAAAAAAAATTCTGGAAAATTTATATCTTAACCATAGATATTCCCCTAAAAATTTATATTGAACACTTCAAAATCCATATTAACTTATAACCTTGAAGACTATTTAATGATTTTAATATGGCTGTATTAAATTTAGGGAAAATTTATTTTGAGATAATTTTGCTCAGATTTTAATCAGGTCCCTATATTTTTTTATTAGTTCCTTTTAAGTTTAGGCCGTTAAATCCGTTAGTCCCTCATTTTTAAATCCTTTAAATATTGGCTGATGGTGTTAAAAATTATGTCAAAGAATGCTGATGTGGTGAGTACATAAGTTATTTTGACAATTGGAACTTTGATTAAGATTAAATATGCCACATCAGCAAAATAAATAACAAAAATACAAAAGGTAATAAACCCGTTTGAAATCGCGGAGTAAAGAGACACAAAAGGCAATAAACCTGTTTGAAATCGTTTAAAAAAAAAAATGGATGTCGACCCTTCGCGATTTCATCTCCCATGAAGGCAAATTTACCACTCTTATGCTCATTCTCGGTTTTGGATTGATCTTTGGCTGCAAATTTGAGTTGCGTTCTCTGGGACTCTGATATTTGGTTTCAAACATTGTTCAATGGCTTTTCAGAAACCAGAATGGAAGAAAATGTAAGCCTGTGTGGTAGAGATCATTTTCTCATTTGAAGGGAGAATATCTTGGGATTTTAGAAGATAATAAATCCAATTATGGCGTCACGTTCATGTTTCTCCCTAAATCTTTTTCTTTTTTTGACCTGAAACTCCCTGAATTTGTTATAAACTTCCGTAATGACACTTTATAGTAGAATCCCTTTTAATCAGGTAAAACACTAATTGACCTATAATTAAAGCTATAATCTCGACTAGTACAGGTAGTGGAGCAGAGACATGTAGTGGAGCATGGACACGTTAGGTAGTGGAGCCGAACATTGCAGGCTTGGAGGCGCACAAAGCCCAAGGACAAAAACTCTAGAGGTAATCTCTATAAATAGGAGATTACCCAACAGGTGCGCACATTTTCCATTCATCTATTTTACTATTTAGTCTCACTGTGCACACACTCCACCCCTTTTTTGCTAAACGCCATAATTGTGTTGCACAGTGATCCATCGCTCTCATTGGTATCTTCTATATAGATATCTGTGAGGGTAATTTGATATTCCTTTCGGCGTCTCCCTAATAAATATTGTTGGGAATTCTTTGATCTGAGATAGATAACCTACTAGTCCATAGAGGCTAGACACTTGTTGTTACGGACCGCCACTAAGGCCCAATGCCACGAAGGCCCAATGATGGGCATATCCAATATAACCATACGGTTATGGTACAGGAGGACTGAATGATCCGGATTTATAGCATAGTGGGCGCACTCACGCCACCGTTGCAGTACGTGCGCCCCCCACCAAGTCAACATGGAGATCATGCCGAACCATGATCACCATCACGGTGGCCTCTATAAATACAGAGACAAGTTAACCAGGTTCTAACTCAGACCTATTACTTTCAATCACACTGTGCACACATCTCACCCCCAATATTGTGTACAGTGATCCCAACCTCCTCTGGATATCCCCCCTTAGATATCTGGAGCGAGCCCTTTGATCCAACATCAAAGTACCAGTCCGAGACTGGACATTGACGTTCTATACTAGAACACTTGTATTCTACACTAGAACATAATTCAAAACATTTCAATGTGAATAATAGAAGCTAGTAGAAAATATGGCCAGAACGGAAGCAGAGAAGACATGGAAGCTCAAGCTGTTTACACGGCGCATTTAATTTGAATTAGAATTCCAGTTGTCAATAATTTTGGTATTCACTCACATCAGCAGTTCTCAGCACCTTTAGCACCTCTAACTGAAGTTTTAACATTGTCAACTAATATTTAACGGATTTAAAGATAGGGGACTAAGCGACCTAACTGCTTAAACTGAATCAATTAATAAAAGGAAAAAATATCTAGGGACTTGATTTAAAATTGAGTAAAACTATAACGCCTCCAGATTAATTTGCCCTTAAATTTATACTCCTAAGTTCAAAGATAATTTTTCTAAAGCATTTAAATTTAAATAAAATTAATGTAGTTGTTTCTATTATTTTATTATCATCGTTATTTTCTATTATCATCATCTTTATTTTCTTTTTAGGTAAAAGTACACTTTTAATCCTTTAAGTTTATTTAATATATACTTTTGGTCTCTTAACTTTATAAAGTATATTTTTAGTCATATATTCTAGCATCGTTAATGTCCCTAATAGAAAATGCTTACGCGAAAAACTCAAGTGACAACTATGTAAAATTAAGTGATGACTTTGTAAATTAATGTTACTAATCTTAGATTTAAAATAAGTGTAAGTTAAAAAAACATCTACAAATCTAATAAAAAACAAATCAAGACCTCCATTGTATTAAAAATATTAGTTTAATAATTTAAATATATTAGTTTATAAACCTAAACTTTAAAATATCAATTTTATTTGCAGTCATTTCTAGATTTATTTTATTTTAGTAATTTAAATATATTATATTAAAAAATTAAAACTTAAATATATTTTGTCAAGTCTGTTAACATTTTTAGTAAATAACATTCACAGTTTTAGAAATATGGGAATAAAAGTAGGGGTATGATATTGGTAGTACTAATTTTGATCACTATCAATATCACCACCACTTTTGCACCGTTAGATCATAATCTCATTTATCTTTATTATTTCTCTCTCCTATTAAGATTATGATCTAATGGTAAAAAAAGTGGTAATGACTTGGTAGTGACAATATCTTATTTCATAAAAATATACTTTAAAAGTTGGGATGGGATATTGTCACTACAAATATCACTACCACTTTTCCACCGTTGGATCAGAATCTCAATATTTTGAGATTCTGATCTAACAGTGGAAAAATGGTAGTGACATTTGTAGTAACCAAAATTGGTAGTAACAATATCATATAATTCCTATTCTTTAAAAGTTATGGACTAAAAGTCTTGCTTCTTGATTCTCAATGGGTGTTTGGCAAACTTTGATACAGAATAGCTTTTGAAAAAAAAAGGAGGGTGTTTGACGGACGACAAAACCTAGATTTTAGTAACCTTCTAACTGGGCTTTTTTTTCCAATTTGCCCTCTTTTTAAATAATTATTTAACAAAAATGCCCCTATTTGGAAACTATTTGCTTGAAAACTATTTAAGATCGACTAAAAGCGCGGACTTAATTTTTAAAAAATCCCACGATTTATTTAGTGATCACTAAAACGCGGACTCAATTTTTTTTTTTTAAAAAACTACATGGTTTAGTCGACTAAATCAGTGATTTTTTTTAAAAAATTGAGCCCCCACGTTTTCAATGGGTTGACAACCTTTTCACATTAAATTTGTTGAAAAGAAATTTGTTTTTAAATTATTGTTATTTTAAAGTTTGAATTATTGTTTCCAATTTTTTAGGAGTTTCAAATAAGTAGCAATTTTGTTAGGATTGTTTCCTACTTTCTTGTTAAAAGTTTTTTCCTACTTTATCGCTTATAATGTAGGATATATATATACATATATTTTGGTAGAAATATTTATTGTATTTTTGCTAGACAGTTGAAAAAATTTAGTTTGTTAAGAAACAAATGATTCGTTATTAATATGTGTTGGTAACAACACAAAAATGCAATCAAAAAAGAAAAAAAGAAAAAAAACCCCATTAAGCAAGTACATCAGGTTATTAATTATGGAGAAAATTTAAGTAATATTTTGTCGGTTTAAAGATGAATATTTTGTCCATTATTCGACTAAGTTTTTTAATTTTTTTTTTTTTTTTTTTTTGCATGCCTGACATTTTTATTAATTCGTTTAATATAATTACAAAGAAATAAAAAGTGCAATTCAAGGTACGCCAAAATAATAAACTTATATTGTCAAACGAAGCTATATTATTGTTGTTACACACACATATATATAACATCAGATATATTTGATTAAAACTTTGAATTCAGAGAAGTAGGTGATGTGATTTTTATGAAAATTAACAATTTAAAGCAATAAAGTAGGAAACAACTTTCAGCAAGAAAGTAGGAAACAATCCTAATAAAACCGCTACTTATTTGAAACTCCTAAAAAATTGGAAACAATAATTCAAACTTTAAAATAACAATAATTTAAAAACAAATTTCTTTTCAACAAATTTAATGTGAAAAGATTGTCACCCATTAAAAAATTTAAGCTTTTAGGTCCCACCTCATATATTTAATTAAACCATGCATCGATGGATGAAAATAAGTAATTTTATCAACTATTTAACTTAAGATTTTGGTTTTTGATGATATTAACTTGGATAATATATATATTGATTTGTGTAAATAGAATATATATATAATATAATCTAAATAAATAGAATATGTAAAAAAAAAATGTGTAGTCCCTTTGATGAGAGGAAAATAGAAGATGTTTCACTATAAAAAAACGCAACATAAACTATATCTATATCTCATATATTTTGCTAATCACTTCCACTTTTATATAAAATAGTCATATAAAATAGTTATTATTATATTACTTTATATTTTGTTATATTTTATAGATAAGTGGAAGTGATTAGCAAAATATATGAGATATATCTTACATTATAGGCGATAAAGTAGGAAACAACTTTTAGCAAGAAAGTAGGAAACAATCCTAATAAAACTCGCTATTTATTTAAAACTCCTAAAAACCTGAAAAACAATAATTCAAATTTTAAAATAACAATAATTAAAAAACAAATTTCTTTTCAACAAATTTAATGTAAAAAAGTTGTTAACCCATTAAAAACGGGCTCAATTTTTTAAAAAATAAGACGATTTAGTCGACTAAATCATGTGATTTAGTCGACTAAATCGGGATTTAAAAAAATATGTCCCCGCGATTTAGTCGACTAAATCACATGGTTTAGTCGACTAAATCACGGATTTTTAAAAAATTGAGCCCTATGTTTTAATCGACTAAATGAGGGCATTAATCGATTAAACAGGGACAGATGTTTAAATAGTTTTCAAACAGGAACATTTTATTAAGTAGTTATTTAAAAAGGGGTAAATGGAAAAAAAGCCTTCTAATCTGTCATCCTCGCCTTCCAGCAAAACCTAGTCTCCACACAGCTTAATCCGTCTATATTCACCCTCCGACTTGGCCGTTTTGGGCTGTGCGGACTGTAAATTACATTTGTACTGCAATTTGTAGTTAGCGAACCTCCACCATGGTCGCCGCCACCAAGAAAACCGTAAGCTCTCTCTCCCACACTGGCACGCCTTTGCTCGTTAGCTACATAAAAGCACATAGGGTGCTCTTGATTTATTCTTGCATTAGCTTCGTTTTTTGTTTTAAATTTTAATCTGACCTGGAGGTGAATGCTTTCTATGATTTAACTTTGACAGAAGAAGACCCATGAGAGTATCAACAATAGACTCGCTCTGGTGATGAAGAGTGGGAAATATACTTTGGGTTATAAAACGGTTTTGAAATCCCTGAGGAACTCTAAAGGTATTGTTTTATGACGGAGTGTTTTGGTTCTATCCCTGACTTCCTTTTTTTCCGCTTCATGAGCTACTTTTCAATCATGAGTTTGGTTGAGAAATATCTTGAATATTATTACTTGTAATTTGGAAATACTGTGTGAGTTCTTATCTATAGAGAAGCCAACCATTGTGCTAACTCTTGAGTTAGGTTTAAGTTACTTATGATTTTTGTACTTTTGATCATTCCCACCTTCTTGTAAGGAAGTGGTGGATGATGAAAGGTTGATAGGCAGCTCCCATAACCTCATGTAGTTCTTCTGATGAATGAGTCTCTTTTTAGTTTCTTTGCATTAGAAAAAAATTCTAGTGTCGCTGATTTTTAAGGTGCTATAGAAAACCTTTTTATTTGTGCATTTGAATAGAATCAATTCCTTTGATAATTTTGAAAAGATAATTTAAATAAGATTGAAGCAGGTAAATCTCTAAAGTACAACTGTTATCTTTGGTATTTTGATCTTGTCTATGTTAATATTGAATTGGCTAATGGTGTGGAATTAGAAATTTGATAAATTTTCTTCTCTTCATTGCAGGAAAACTGATTATAATTGCCAACAATTGCCCACCTTTAAGGAAGTCTGAGATAGAGTATTATGCAATGCTTGCCAAAGTGGGTGTGCATCACTACAATGGAAGTGAGTTCTTCATCATAGGGCTTTTGTTTCATATCTGTAAATGTGTTAGTGGTGTCTGATAGTTGGAGAACGTTTCATGGTTATTAGATATGAACCAAACTTAGATCCATTTGCTTAAATCCATTAGATCCAATTCTCCAATCAAATTTTTTCATATGTGATGGGTATTATTAACGATGGTCTAACAAAATTTTGAAATTCTATCCATGCAAGTTTAATAATTTTTTAAAAAATCTGTGTGGTAAGATTTAAGAATTGGATTTAATGGATTTGAACAAATGAACCTAAGTTATGTCCACTAGACATTTGCTCTTTCTTTCTGATATTGGATGCTTTTGACCCTGTAAAATAATATCTCCGTTTCGCAGCACTTGAACAGGCATAGAATATACTTTTTTAAACTTAAGATACAGGATTGTGTCAAGGTCCTTTCTTTCACTTTAATATTTGAGTAGCTTTTGCCAACCTGATGTTGGAAGCACATATCTCTGGTAAAAGGTAGTGCAAACCTCTGTGGCTTTGTTTAGACTTTAGATTAAGCAAATGAATGCAGGAACAATTTTGTTTGTCTATGTTTGCTATCATTTATTTTATGAAACAAACAATATGTATACTTCTTATCACCAAATTATTGTCTCTTCCCAATAAGAAGCAAGTCCCACAACATGTCATTATTCTATTGAAAACCCTGATAGCAAATGTGTAAGAATCTGCATCTAAGTTCTATCCATAAAATTATTCTTCTATATTTGTATTGTCTGTTATTAATCAATCTGCCTTCTAAATGGTGGGTAATTGACCTAACAAATAATGTGCCTTCTGAACTGGAACTGATAGTAATTGACCCAACAAATAATGCGGTACATGTCTTGTTTCTTTTTTCTTATTTAATGCATGAGCAACTCTTGTAATTGTCTTGTTATATCAAATGTGCAATGTCAGATAAGATGTTAGCTGGTCATAAACATGATGATCTATAGTGATTCTTGAGTATTTTCTCTTGTAGTAAACTTCTTTAACAAAGGGTTTCTTGTTTACTAGATAACGTTGATTTGGGCACAGCATGTGGCAAATATTTCCGGGTTTGTTGCCTTAGCATTGTCGATCCCGGTATTTATTGCATCCTTTAAACAAACTTCTTGCTATGAGGCAATTTTTGGCTTGTCTTTCCCTAACTGTTCTATAATCTGATGTTTTCCAGGTGATTCTGATATTATTAAGACAATGCCTAGTGAACAGTGAAACCAGAGTGGCATTAAGTTCCCTTTTTTGGATATTGTCTTGAGGATTTGAACTTCTGACATTATCTGAAGGAATCAAGATGCCAACTTCTTAAAGTAGTGATTCTTGTTGAAGAATGATTCTAGTTGATCAAGCCTTTCATGATTTTGAGAAAAAATGTTGAATTTGTTGACTAGATTCTTTGTGCACTTAAAGTTAGATTCTTTTTAAGGGTTTATTTTAACCAGAGTTTGCAAAAATGGTTGCCTGATAGGTAAGAAGTGAAGAGAAACTGTTCCTTGTTATTTTTTTTGGTTCACTGATGAAAGTGAAATCTACATTAGTGAATTTCATAATTTTGTTCATTGAATGGGAGGTTATGCGATTTTTATGATTTTATTGTAAATGAAATAGTATGTTTTGAAGTTAAGTTGCTCACTTTGGCGGCCTCCTTTGCCATGCCAATACATGCAACAGTAAAATTGTTGGTCAAGCTGCAAACAATTCTGGACAATTGTAATGAACAAATTGAGAGCTATCATTATTTTAATATCTTATCCTATTTTACGAGTGGCGGAGATTATTTGCAATGGCCTTAAAGATATGAATTTGGTATATTTTATTTTAATTAATTTTAAAAAAGATATGAATTTTTTTTGTCAAAGAATAAAGAAATGATTTTTAGTTAAACTAGAATAATATAAATCATCAAATTTATGACAATATACATAATTCATGTCAAAGTGGTGTGATAAATGAGCCCACTTATCTAGTCAATTACAGTAGTAGTTTACTGTGTGTGTACAATTTTTTTTTTCCTGGCATTATATATATTTATCATTTTATTTAAACAATATAAATAATAATCAAAACTAAAGGATAATCTTTTTTTTTTCCAGTTAAAGACAAATTCGCATAATTTTTCAATTATTAAATTAATTAATATAAAAAGTATAAAAAACACTATATTCTAAATTTTAAATATAAAAATATTAGGCAAAATTTCAGATAAAACAATTTGAAAATATCAAAATCACAAATTATTTTTAGTCGCTAGTCCCTTTTGTCCTTTTTTATAAGATTTAAAATTTAAATTAACTTAATCTTTTTTATAAGACCCCAACAAGAGTTGTTTAAGTAATTAATGATTTTTTTTTTTCATTCTTGCCCTCATTAATTATAGATATTGCATTAATTAAAATATTTGAAATACTTATATTACTTATACTGATTTATGATTTTTTCCCATGCATAAATATATAATTTTGAACTCTATCTTAAATAGTAGAAAGTAGAAATTTTACGGTGTCAGTTTCGATTTATGTTTCTAAGGTAGAATCTCGACAACATTATCCTTTCTTCTTCAAACCCAACATCATCTGCTTGCATTCTGAGCGGAGTGCCAAGAAGGACGCAATACTTACTCATTTTCTAGATATCTTCTCGATTTCTGAATTCAAAGCATACTTCGCTAATCACTAGTTCACTACCCTTTTAGCTTCATGGGAACCTCTCGAAGCTTGTTCCGGCTTTTATAGATAGAATCCTAGTTCCGTTTTTCACTGCCGTCAGAATTCGCCGTCGCCGTCTTTCTTAAGGTTTAGTCGTTATCTCCCTCTATCCTGTTTCTTTTACCCATTTACTTTTGCTGTGCTTATTCTTGCATTATCGCGGTTCTGTAAACGGTTTCTCTGGTTATGGTGGAATGATGGTAATGCTGCTGAACAATTGTTTGTGGCTCAAATAATTTCCCCCCTTCTTGTTCTTATTTGGTGTTCGACTGGGTAACGTAGAGAAGGACGGAATTTGATTTTCTGATGAAATGGGTTGGATTCATATAAGTTCATATGTTTATCCAACTTTTTTATCTGTAAGTTTGATCGACATTGATTCTTTAAATTCTAATTCATAGCATAAATATTATAAATTTCTAGTTCTGTCCGCCCCTCCCTTTTCCAGATTTCATGAAAGCAAAATAAATAGTATCATTTGTGGAAATGCTATGAATCTGATTTGTGTGAATTTGTTGCAAAGCATTTGATATTACTTGAAAAAATTGTGGTTATGTAGCTCTGTACATTATGGCAATGTGATTCTGCGGTTCTACTTTCTAAGTCCAAGTTCCATGTAATGTGTTTGGGGTTATTTTAATTTTTTTAATGAAAAGTAGAAGAATCTCACAACCCACTTTTTCCTCTGACCTTTTTTTTCTTCCATTTTCTGTGATTTCACATCTGGTTCTTGGAGAGTAAAGTTGATGTTAGTATGTGATTGCATGTTTAGCATGGTGTCCTGGTTTACCTGCTCACTCTTTTCTTAGCTATTTTGAGGACCTAGCTTTTGCTGTATGTTCTATGCTTGACAGCTTGAGTACTTTATTATCATTGTGTTCCACCCACTCTTTTGAAAATATGAGATAGATAACTAACAAAGAAATTGTCTCTATAACAAATGATGCATAGGCAATTGTCATTATATAACAATAAATGCATGAGCCATGGCCTTACCATTTTCATTTCTTTAATTTCAGAATAATCAACTGATAATGAATTGGTATAATCTCATCTCCAAATTGTATATAAGTTTTTATTGAATTCACATAAAATCCCTCTCTTCCTGGCTGTGCTAGCTTAACCAGAGGTCTTGAGCCTTGAGTGCAGCTGCATTAAATATTCTATTGGAAGATCTTTCTACCCTTTTGGCCCCACCTAGCTGAGACTGGATTAGTCGGAACCCAATGTGTTTTCAGATATTGGGTGCAAATGTAACAAAAAAGAAACCTCCTTTACCCTTCCCATCCTTCCATTAAAATATTGTGATATAAGATATTGTTGTTGCTAATTTGTGTCTATTTTCATGGATGAGTTACTTTTAAGTCTTCGATGCTTGTCTTTGGCCTGTTGAAAATACACAAAGTAAGTAGTTCTCTGAAGAAATATACCGTCTTAAATTTGTCTTTAGATGTATTTTTTTTATGCAATTTAATCTTTAACATATCTCCGGGCAGTTGACAAGTTGGCGCACATGTCGAGTTACAAATTCTGAGGATTAACTTGTGTAGAACAATAAATCGAATGAATAAAATGATAGGAGTGATATTTGTCGAGGCTAAATTGTGAATTTACTCAATATCAAAGTTCTTCCCTTTGAATAATTTATGGCTTCATAGTTTTATATGCTCATACATTACATCATTGGCTGTCCATGTTTACACCAAGATGAATCTTGTGCTCGCAGTGGTGTCATCGTTTGTCAAATTTTGTCTTGCTTTCGTATTTCGTATAAACATTTTAGACATAAGCCATTAGATTCTTTTTTCTTAACAATAACACAGTAGGATTTGAAGTCGAGTGGGGAAGTTGGATTTCTTTAATGTTATCATTTTGCTTGACTGTTACTTTATACAGTTTATCTGCCATGGCTGATTGAAGATGAGATTTACATTCTGAGTGACATTAAGCACAATATGGTTTTTAACAGAAATAATTTGGCACCATTTTCCTAGATGCTACAAAAGTTGTCTGCATGATTGGACAGAGCTTTGTGTTGAAATTAATGGGAAGGATAGGACATGCTCTTCTTACTGCAAAGCCAAGATGTTTGTTCTCCCTTGCTTATGGACCTTGCAAACTGCACCCATTCATAAAAAGATTCCACATTCATATGGGCAAATCCTTCTTTTCATTCTCTGTTTTCCTAGAGAAAAGAGACCAAATTGCCATTGCAAATGCACTTTTGTTTTCCGCAGATTTGAAATCGTTTTCTCTTGGTAATCAAATCCATTCTCATGTTATCAAGTGGGGATTTTCTAATGACATTTTCTCACAGAATAATTTGATTAAGATGTATTTTAAAGTTGGAGTTTCGTCCTACGGCTGTAAGGTGTTTGAGGAGATGGCTGAAAAGAATCTGGTGTCATGGACTATAGTGATTTCAGGTGCAATTCAAAATAGTAATTTTGAATTTGGTTTAAACACCTATTTTGAAATGTTGCGAGTTGGGTTGAGGCCTAATGAGTTTACTCTTGGCAGTGTGATGAAGGCATGTGCTACTATAGGAGTGCATACTCTTGTTATAGCTATTCACTGTTCTGCTTTGAAAATTGGGTTGGAGCAGAACCCGTTTGTAAGTACATCAATTCTTAACATGTATGTTGAGTTGAGGGATATTGAATCTGCTGAATTGGTTTTTGATTGCATGAAAGACCTAGATGCTGGTTGTTGGAATGCCATGATTGGAGGATATATCAAATGTAAATATGACTTTAAAGCCTTGCAGTTGCTAACATTGATGCCATATGTAGGTGTGAAAATGGACAAATATACCTTTATAAATGCTCTCAAGGGCTGTTCAGCTATGGGAGCTTTGCAATGCATTAAACAAATTCATGTATTTATTATTCAAAGTAAAATGGAATGTATTACTTCGGTAATGAATGCTCTTATGGATGTGTATTTTAAAAACAGTGACAAGGACTCTTCTTTGAGGGTTTTCAATCGGATTCAGGAGAAAGACATCATCTCATGGAATACTGCATTTTCAGGCTTTTCTCAGAATGGAAATGCAAGAGAACTTGTTGCTTTATATCATAATCTAATGATAATAGGGGGAAACCAAATAATGTCACTTTTTCAGTATTGCTTAGGAAATGTGGGGAGCTACATAATCTCAATCTTGGGCTTCAATTCTATTGTGTTGCCTTATATTTTGGATTATTTGATGAAGTCAGCATCATAAATTCAGCAATCAGTATGTTCTCTAGATGTGGGAAAATGGATATGGCATGCACTGCATTCTACACTGCTCCTTTTATTAACATGAATACTTGGAATGAGTTGATCTCTGGATATATTACAAATGGTTTTTCTGAAGAAGGAATCAAAGTCTTTAATAATCTACGAGAATCGGATTTTGAAGCAGATGTATACACCTACTCAAACACTCTTGAAGCTTGTTGTAGATCTGAAAACCAAGAGATTGGCAGACAGCTGCATTGTGACCTCCTTAAATCTGGATTTCATTCTCATGACTATGTTTGTAGTTTGTTAATTAAAATTTATAGTACCTTTGGGCTACTAGATGATTGCTACAAGTTCTTTAATGGACCTGAGAAGTTAGATTTAGTTTCTTGGGGAACCATGATTTCTTCACTGGCCCACCAAGGCTTTAATCATGAAGCTATGAAATTCTTACAACTGCTTATGAAATCTGGTGAATTGCCTGATGATTTTATTTTGGCTAGCATTTTAAATTGTTGTGCTAGTATTGCAGCTTATCGACAGGTGAAATCTTGTCATGCTTTAGTTATAAAATTGGGTTGTTGTGTGTATCCATTTGTTGCAAGTGCTCTTATAGACGCCTATGCAAAATGCTCGGATATAGAGAATGCAAGAGTGGCTTTTGAGCAGTCTCTCAAATTGCAAGATGTTGTTATATATAATGCCATGATCATGGCTTATGCACACCAAGGCCTTGTTGTTGAAGCTATGAATATCTTTGAGAAGATGAAATCAGCTAATATACATCCTAGCCAAGTCACATTCATTTCGTTGATATCAGCTTGCAGGCATAACGGTCTTATCAATCTTGGTTGTTCTCTGTTTGAATCAATGGGTTTTAATTATCATTTGAGACCATCTCCTGAAATTTATGGTTGTTTAGTTGATATGCTTTCAAGGAATGGTTACCTTGAAGATGCTAAACTTGTAATAGAAGCAATGCCATTTCCTACTTGGCCAGCTATTTGGAGAACCTTACTCAGCGGTTGTAGGACATATGAAAATAGAGCACTCGGGGAATGGGCTTTTGGGAGGTTGCTCCAATTATTTCCGGAAAGTGATGCAGGTTATGTACTGTTAGGAAAGGTTTACTCTGAAAGTGGTAGTTGGGAGGATGCTGCAAGCTTGAGGAAGAAAATGGCTGAGAGAGGTGTTGCAAAAGTTCTAGGGTATAGTTGGATTGAGACATAAACTGAGTTCACAGATTATGAAGAAGCTGGAGTTGTGTAGGCCATGTCATTGTAGACTTTGAGAAGGTTGTATAATCCTTCCTATTTTTTGAAGGAAACTTGTTAATAGTAATGAGGAATTTTTGAAGGTATATGCTATTATAATCATATAGGAAAAGGAGATGGCAAATTATAATGACAGGATATTTATAACTTAAAAGTTGGGGGTAAAAGTGTGACTATATTTGGAAAAATTACATGGATAAGTGGTTAATTAAGTCAATATATGATTAACCTGTTAAGTGCTAGTCTCGTTACATCATGATTTAGATCATCAATCTTTTTGACATTTGAATTTTGATATGTTGGTCCATTTTATTCTTGATTTTTAAGCCTTTTAGATTATGTGCGTTGGAATATAACCCATATATTTTGTTCAACCCCTAAAATAGGAAATTGCATATTTCTCTCAGTGACTCAACCAAAATGAAAAATTGGTATATTTCTAATACATGATATATCTGTGGTAGTAGATTTTGTGCTTCTATTATTGTATAACTTTGAGATATCTGACTTTTCCAATATTTATGTTACTGTTTTATCCATCCCTAGATGTCTATTTCTTTGCTATGTATCCTCTTTTCTTTTACCAGTGCCTCGCTATGTATCCTGTTCTATTGAGATTTTGAAAATTTCATCAGAGTGAATGGTAGAGTGATGCTTATACAATATCAAATTTACATTGAATTCATTGTTTGGGATTAAAGTGGTTGCTTTGTATAGCTCTAATAATAATTAACCAACGATCTGATACAGTTATTAGAATTCCAGGGGTTAAAGCAGCTATGGCTTCCTATTACTGTAATTCTCTTCCAACTAGATCTCATTTCATTTCATCAGACTTCCTCAGGCAGTTAAAAACTCAACAGCTTCTCGACAGGGTAAGTCTCTGCTACTGATATTCATTGTTTGGTTAATTCATTGTCCTTTCATGATATTTGACTTTCTTTATTTTAAGTTATGGACAATTATTGCGCTAATAGTAAATTCAGTATTTCGTTCTCATGTTCCATAGTTGTCTCTTGACTAGTACTGATAGAGGAAGTTTTGCATATTCTTTTTTAAATAATATGATACTAATTCTGCCATTTTCAGATTTTATTTTAAGATATATTATGTGTAATAATCCTTATGTTTTGCATGACAATGCGTACAAAATTGTTTCATGTCATAAAATTTAAGCTGTCATGTAACATTAACAAATTAAGATTTGGGACACCATATTAATCCTTTCTTGAAAAGAATTTAGTCCCTGGGGATTTACGGCAATGGTAGTTGGTTGAGCAAATTGGTTTTCTGCATTTGCTATAGACTACTTTTATACCATCGAAATTCTCTTTATCTCTTTTGTTATGAGATAGTCATCTTTGTGGTAACTTCTTGTAACACAGGCAAAAAGAAGGTTTGATGTTTCTCCAAGATCTACAAAAGTTACTGCATTTTATGGCTTGAAGACCCCTCCCTATAAACTTGTAAGTGAATAATCACATAATTATTCATATCATTTTTGTGCATGTGCACGTGTAAAAATAGTTTTATTGTGCTGGCACATGCATCAAACTGCAATGAGCATATGAAAGAAATAATTGCAAAGTGCTTTCATTTTAGACATCAATGTTCTTATAGAATAAGACAAGAGTTACTGGTAGTTTACTCACAACAGGCGTGTCCTTTTTTTTTTTTTTTGGTTAGAAAATTATTATTTTAGATAAATATTCCCAACTTTCTCTCTGCTTATTTTTTCTCACTCTTCTATGCATTGTCTCTCTCTCTACTTACATTCCACTGTTTTTCCCCTCATTCTGAACATCAAATCTTAATCACCTTGCATGAAATTTCTCTCTGTTTTTTCCCTTTTTTTTTCAACCACCATAGTGATATTTTGAGATATGATTTGTTTAGGTAAGGTGTTTTCATGTTTCAGTTATGGTTTTGATTTTGGTTCAGTTTGTTTATCTTCACTTTTCTTTCTTTCTATTCTGTTCTGTTCTATTTTTTGCTGCCTTTTAGGTATTTGGGTGATTCTAATTACTAAAAACTTAGATGTGAACTGACTTGCATTTTATCATCATTAATTTGTTTATTTTCAGGCAACATTTGCCTACAAACCATTTTCTCTCACAATCATGCATGATCTAATATCTACAACTAATCAACTATTTGCAAATATCAAATTAAACCTTGTATATACAACCAATTTTGACTTGTGCATGATTTTGTTGCTTCAATGTTCTTAGGATGCATTAGAGCCATATATGAGTAAGAGGACAATCGATGTACATTGGGGGGAACTTCATCAGAACTTTGTGGAAGGGTTAAACAAGCAGTTGGAGAAGGATGACATACTATATGGCTACACCATGGATGAACTAGTCAAAGAAACATTTAATAATGGGAATCCCTTACCAGAATTCAACAATGCCGCCGAGGTACTTATATTACATTCAGAAGAGTGACTTAGATGGTTTGTTTCAGTTGTTTGAGATTTGGAAGCTACTTATATATATATATATATATAATTAAAGCACATTAGGTGCTTCTAACTTTATAACAATAAGGTAACTTCATTATACACATAATTTTGGCAACCTACATTGTTATGATGGACTTGGCTACGGGATTTTGCTCTCATAAAAAGTATTTTGTATGGAGAATAATGTCCATGGGTAACAATTTCTTTCCAAAATAAAGCTGATTACTGCGCCATATGACTAGATGCTAGAAGAATTTTACCTTTTTCTGTAACTATGTGCTGAATAAAAGTTGTGTTTTAACTGAGTATACATACCTATAAAAATATTGAGCTTTGATCTTTCAATTTTAGGATTATATTTCCAATGTGTCTTTTTTTTGGTGGTACGTAATGGAGTAGAGGATTGAATCTGATCTCTTGCTACAAAACCCTCATCAATAGACTGCATCCCAGTGGCTTCGTTTCTGCTGCATCTTTACTATCATATCTCATCATTATTGCTAAAATATGAATCACTCCCATATATACCATAACATTTATGTGGATGTAAATTAAGACAGATCAATACTTGAAACGGAAAAAAGTTGAAGATATCTGGAACTGATTGGCGATAATTTGGCTTCACTTTTGTCACCAAAAAAATAAAAGAACAAAAAAGGATAGAAAAGAAATGTGGCTTCACTTCAACGATGGAAAAGGGAGATTATTCTGTTGTTTCAATATGTTCAACATAGATATGCAAATGCTACAGCATGGAAGCGAGTGGAGTTGAATAGGATAGAAAGAAAATTGGGAATAACATTGATTAATTGCTCAAGTAGTACAAGAGAATATGACTGTAAACATCCATATTCTTTGTTAATATACTTGGAGCGAAAGAGGAATTTGCACTATAGCTATTTGTTCATGCTGCAAGTCTCTAAAATTGCGTGGTCTATAAAGACAATAACTTGATTTTTGCAAAATGTTTGCACATGGGACATCCATTTCTGCTCACCTGTTGATATATATATATATATATATATGAGCTGATTAAAATTTTATTTAATTTATTTGATAGGAACCAGCATCTTTCGTTAGCATATTGTAGGAAGAAAATGTGACACTCTAGCAAAGGGTTAGTTATTTGTGGGTTATCTTATAAGTATTTTATGTTAGGAGGTTTGTGTCAATTATTACAAGTTACTAGCAGTCGAATTTTATATTTTGTTATCATGGTAGTTATATTCAGTTGTTATTACGTTGTAAATATTATGTACTCTACCAAAGTATGCAATGAAGTATTATTCAGACAGTTTATGATAGAACTTAAAGGAAATAGATAAAGAAAAGACAAATCTAGAGTCAGAATCTAACTCCAGCCAACACAACACTTCTCTGAAATTATATCTTCATTCATAATCCTCTAGAAAGAGAGTACAATATATTTATAGTCTTTCCTTTGCCTAACTATAACTTCCTATGATAACTTCTCTAAACAGATAAGATAGAATAACTTCCCTAAACAGATAATAACAAACAGATTAGAACTAATACTACTCCTAACTTCTCCTAACATGTGTCTTTCTTCAAAAGAGGACACATGGAACCCTAACAATACCCTCCCCTTAAAAATCAGCCTTGTCCTCAAGGCGGGAATAAGGAAATTTCAGCCAAATTTGCATTTGCAAGGCGTTCTTCTGCATTTTCGATCGGACCATCTACTTGATCAAAGAGTTCCATTATTTTCAATGTTGACGATGAACGCGATGGCCGGGGTAAATCTGTCAACACAAATAAAACGAGTCCCTTGTCGCGTCCGGATTGCTTTTCGTTCTCCGAAAGTCATGAGCCTTGCGAAGTTGTCGGGAAATCACGAGAGTTGACCGACTGAAGTTGCGTGGGAAAATTTGAATTTCGGAAATTTGAATTTCGGAAATTTGAATTTTGCTGATAAACCGACGACTCAAGTTGGGCCCTGGCTGACTGTTGCGAAAAATTAGGAGAATAATGGGAAGTTGCCGAATTTGAGGGAGACGGTTTAGGAAAATTCGAATGTTGGGTGCCCGATTTGTAGCGCTATTCAGATTATACGGCCCTGATTTGTAGCGCCGTAACCTCCTGTTTGGACAAAATTTGTGGGTGAAAAATTCGAATAGCTCGATTTGTAGCGCTGACTGACAGGCCCTGATTTGTAGCGCTGATTGAATTAATTGAATTAGAAATTCCTGGATTTGCGGCAGTTGAGTATTCGAGTGGCGTGCGAGATTGATATCTCGTTATCTCCATAATTATTCTCATTGCCTCGAATATTATAATATTGTGAGTTGGACTGGGCACCCTGGGTTTGTAATTTTGACTCAAATTCCATTGCGAGACTCACTGCCTTATATACGGTTCGCGGTTTGTGAATCTTAACATTCGACTGCAGTTCTTCTTTGAGGCCGCTGATGAAGACTGCTAAGAGGCAATGCTCCGGCCAACCTTTTACTTGGGCTTGCCTTCTAACAAATTCTTGCTTGTATTCATTAACGGAATACAATTGCTTTATGCTACATAAATAAGCGTTTGGGTTTTGAAACTCAGCGGGCCAAATTGCTCTGAAATACTTGTATTAATTCTTCCCGGTGTCATATTGTCCTTCAGAAGAAACCCACGTGAAAGTATCTAATGCGTCTCCTTCCAGGTTTATTCCGCCACATCCACCTTTAAATCCTCAGCGTCCGGGTAATACTCCGAAATATTTCTCGCCTTCATAATCCATCCTCTTGGATCACCACCCTCATACTTTGGAAATTCAACCTTAGAGTAGGGTCGTTTGGGAAAATTTCTATTCCACGAGAGGTTCTGCACATCAAATTCATCTTGTTCATTGAAAGGATCTCTGTATTTGTGACTAGTTCTGCCTTGAATCATGGCTGGTCGTTTTGCTTTCTTTAAAGTATTAATCTCTGAATTCATCCGATGCAATTGGGCAAGAATTGCCGCCAATTGTGGCTGGTTGGATTCTGGATGTGTTTGAACTGGTTGTTGAACCAAAATTACAGTGGGGTTGTCACTGGGATTGGGATTTGGTGGGTTGTCTGGGTTCAAATTTGGGTGTATTGGTGATTCATTCTCATAAGAAGAATTTCTTGTGTTCACCATGATAGCAACGGTGCCAAGATCTACCGCTCGATACCAAGTTGATAGAACTTAAAGGAAATAGATAAAGAAAGACAAATCTAGAGTCAGAATCTAACTTCAGCCAACACAACACTTCTCTGAAATTATATCTTCATTCATAATCCTCTAGAAAGAGAGTACAATATATTTATAGAGTCTTTCCTTTGTCTAACTATAACTTCCTATCATAACTTCCCTAAACAGATAATAACAAACAGATTAGAACTAATACTACTCCTAACTTCTCCTAACATGTGTCTTTCTTCAAAAGAGGACACATGGAACCCTAACAATTTATCATTTTCTCTCTAGGATTTCGGATACTGGTTCTAGAGTCATTCCATACCCTTCACCTCTCTTATTTTTTGTATTCTAATTTACTATTCACATATATCAGTATTTTAGCCACATTACTAAAGGAGGCATCTCCCCTTTTGGTCTTATTTTAAAATTCCCTCCAATTACAAGGTTTGTGCTTGTTATGGACTTGCAAGGGAGAACTGCGCCCTCACATTTTAAAAAATAAATTTGTCTTAACTCCATTTTTGGATATATCATAGCGTATCCTATCTTGTTCATCTCATTGACAATAAAGAAAGGAAACCCTTTTTACTTTCCACAATATCTAGCAATAAAATTAGGGTTAAGGTGTGAATTTGCCCCAGAAATAGCAATATTGCCCCAGAAGCTTTTTTAGGTTTAATGTCACCCTGGAAGTTTCAAAACGTAGCAATTTACCCCCATACTGTTAAAGAACTTGAGGTTCAATGTTTATTTGGAAGTGTTAAAATAGCGCAATGTTGTCCTTTACCGCCAAAAAGTTAACATCAACGTTAGTTTTTTAATTGTATATGGAAAAATTGTTACGTTTTAAAATTTCTGGGGTGACATTAAACTTGAAAAAACTTTCGGGGAAACATTTCTCCTCAGTGAAAACTTTTAGGGCAAATTTTCACCTTAACATGTTTAAACAGTGTCTTATCTAGGATTAGTGTCCTTAAGATAGTGTCTTATGTAGGATTAGTGTCATTAAGATAGCTATTAAACACTGTCTTATCTAGGATTAGTGTCATTAAGACATTAAATCTACTTTCATGTGTAGGTTTGGAATCATGACTTCTTTTGGGAATCTATGCAACCAGGAGGTGGTGAGATGCCTAGACTAGGTCTCCTTCAACAGATTGAAAAGGACTTTGGTTCGTTTACAAACTTTAGAGAGAAGTTTATTGAAGCTGCCCTCACATTGTTTGGCTCGGTTGGGTTTGGCTTGTTTGTAAGTTCACTCCAAATTCTCTCATAAAGGTTTTGTGAGTGCTTATGCGTGTGTGTAGTGCGTGTTTGAAGAAGAAAGATAGAGAGAAGGAAGAGGCTGAACAAAATACATTTTATTGACGTATTAATTATTATTATTCTATTTATACTAACATAGTGACACAATAGTACTACTTATACGCTTTATTTTGGATGTACTACTAATGACTATTTCTTAGACCTACTAAACTTTCCTAATTCTTTATATCTCTTGACCAGTGTATTTTGCGGAACTAAATTTTCCTTGAGATGCTATTTGGTGTGTAAGAAAATTAATATGTTAAAATTTTTTTGTTGCCTGTGCTATAAACAATATAGAAATGATACTTTTTTTAATATGTTCCAAGCTCTATGAAGCACAAAAACTTTAAAAAACGGAATAATGTACATGTTTAATACATGTAAAAGTCATATGTACATGATATTTTCAAACTCTATTTAGACATTTCAGATATGTTTGCATGTTTGACTGTGCCATGTTCAACGTCCATGTCAGTGTCTTTGTCAAGTATTTTGCTTTACGCTTGTGAATTTTGCTAATATTTATGGCATGGTTGATTCAGTGAAGAGAGAAGAGAGACGACTCGAAATACTAAAAACATCTAATGCCATTTGCCCAGTTGTGTGGGATGACATAGTAAGTCAAAATAATTTCACTTCCCTCCATAGCTTGATCCTTGAGTTCATATTATTAGCATTAGAGCTAATAATCTTTTTCTCTTGCAGCCCCTAGTCAATTTGGACCTGTGGGAGGTATGCTTATCTCTCTCTCTTTCTCTCACATACAGTCGTTTTGTGATTTGTAGCTATGACAAGCTGACTCTGCTTCCTTTTCTGCAGCATGCGTATTATTTGGATTACAAGGTACGTAACAATATTCATACCTAGTGGACTAGCTACTTGTCAGCTTGACCAGCCCATGGGTGTACTTAACCCTATATAATGGGCCTAAAATCTTAGTCGAAGGGCTTGGCCCAAGCCCAAACAATAAAATTCACCAATTTTGGTTACCTCCTTTAAATTTGCATTATTATTCATTATCTATTATCATTCTTCGTATCCTTTTTATCAAGCCTCAGTTTTCAGTTTTCACCTCAGATATTCTATCTTTATTCCTAATAAATCAAGTGTGAAAAAGTATGTGGACAAAAGTTTACTTTGTTATAAAACTGTGACTAAATTGACTATAAATTTATATTTTTGACATTTCTTAGATGGGATATGTTATTTGTTTGTAATGCATATTAAATACTTGAATTCAATTTCTTAAAGCTGAACAGTACACTATTCATAAGTTATGGACAACACAGTTTATTTTTATGGTTATGTGCAATACATGATGGCCCAAGTCCTTTTTTGTGTGTGTGTGTGTGGAGATATAGGCACTAATGGCCTGAGGTTACAATTGAGATTGAACACAACCTCCTTAAAAGGGAGCTTTCATGCTTTTAGGCCACAAGGCCATTGGAATATCTAGTTTTATTTTATATTTACATAAACATGTCCAAGTTCAAGCTTTATTGGGTCCTCAATATTGGGTTTAATTGAGCTTTTCTTGAAGAACAGATGAATCCACAAGCAAGTATAATTGTGCCTTACCTTCCTTTGAATACATCTTCCTTACAATCCTTGTGTGATCTGTTGGACAGAATGACAAATCGAAGTATGTGAATACCTTCATGGATCACTTGGTCTCTTGGGACGCTGCAATGGGGCGCTTGGCGCGAGCCGAGGCTTTTGTTAACTTGGGAGAACCTAAAATTCCCATAGCATGAAATGCTGTATGTATTACTTAGTTGATTTGAGCATGTTTGAGAGGCTTGAGTTTAAAATGAAGGCTTCTTAGGGTTTTGGACAGGTTTAGGTCATTATTTTAGGAGAAAACGTGCTTGTAGAGTTGTAGAGAACTCCATATGTTTTTTCTTTTTGTTTGTCCAGTTTTGCTATATTAATGTAGGATTTCAGATAAGTAGGCATCTATGGGGAGATTTTGAGCTTAGAAGCAGGTGCTGAGCAAGGTAGTTCAAACCTTAACTGGGGGAAAGGATTTTTGTAAGTGTAATATGTTGGATTGTATTTAATCTCTAAATTTAAGCCGCTATTTTGTTTGTTGTTTGTTTTTGTTTTTTGAACTTTTATACTTTGGTATGCTTGGCATCAATGATAACAATAATTTAACAAGTAGCAACTCTAACTTATTAAATGATAACAACAACCAAGGTGGCGACAACTAATTTTCATGACAATAAGATCCTTTCACGAAATTACAAAATAGTCTCTAAAATTTTTAGGAATTAAAGTCATTTTAAGAGACCATTTTTGAAACTCTAGTATTTCAGTGGTGTCTTAATGTTTTTCTTCTAGAAAATGCTGTGTATTGTTTTGGCTTGTCTACCTGGTCGACCATATCCACCTGGACTTCCAAAGAAAAGAAACCTAAGCTTAGAAAATGAAAGCGAGAAAAATAGATTTGATTTAAAATTGGTCAAAACAACATTTTTTCTTTGTTATTTTTCTTCTACGAAGTTAAGGAACTAATTATGTAAGATTTTTTTTTTCCCTGATGTACTCGAGTTTTACTTTCAAAAACCCATTTATGGAATCCTTTCTCAAGATATGTAAATTTTCAATTTTATTAAAATCTTTTGCAACAAATGTCATTATAACTAAAAATTTGTCAAAACAGTTTGGACCCACGGGTCGACTGTTGTTCCCCCATCTTTAGCCCCCATATCTTTAGCCCCCATATGATGGGGTTATTTTTGCCCTTAGCCCAAAATAACCCCCACTTCTCTTGGGCTAAGATAGGGCCAACCGTGGGCCCAATTCTAATTTCTTGCTGTGACTTTGTGTTGGTTAAAAAAAAAAAAAAAAAAAAACAAGAACATGAGAAGAGAGCGAAGATGCTTGTCTGATTCTCTTGCTCCGCATAAAATAGAGAGAGACACACGCACGCCCATTTATGGGCGATCTTCATCACCGCATGTCTTTCTCGATTCTCAGAATCCTAAACACCCACATCATATTGTGCAGCTTTTTAAAGATGCTAAACTAATTTAGACAATTTTTTTTTAAAAAAAGAATTATTTTGTGTTTGGTTACAATAATAAAAACTTATTACTATTTTTTGATTTTTTAGACTTTATGATATTTTCGTGTATCTCTGCTCATCAAGAATAATTTATTATTTGGTTAATTTAAGATCTTATCACGCTTTTGTATTTTTTTTTTGACTTTTTATTATATTTTCTCTTGCAATTTTTTTTTTTCATTGAACTTTCAGATTATTTTTAGAAGCTATCCAAAATAATCGGAAAACTTCTTTTTTAATAGTAGTAAAGTTTAAACAAACATCACAAAATAGATTTTTTTTTAATTAATACTAAATTTTTTCAATCTTTCCATATAATGATTTTTCTTTTTGATTATTCAAGCCTAAGTTGATTATTCTAAAATAATTTTTGGCCGATGGGGGTAAAGCCCTAACCCTTAGGGTTATATAATTTTTTGGCCCATGTCAATTTGTTTAACATGCAGCTTTTTGGCCCTATGGGTTTTTTAGCCTAGGCCCCGAGCCGAGGTGACCGTTTTTGTGACTCTAATTATAACTATTTTCTAAACAAAAGAATTCATCAAATCCAAATCTTGATTTATAATCAACTTATCATATATTCTGTTGCAAAAAAAAAAAAAAAGAACTTACCATATGTAGTTATATATCCCTCCACTTATCATATGATGAGTTGAACTAATATTGAAAGAAGCACAATCACTTCTCTTGGATTAATTTGGCATAAATTTTTTCATAACTTTTCACGACAAGGTAATTATGGAAATGGCCTCTCATTCTCGGCTCTCTTTCTTGTTCGTCTTGCTGCATCTACATGTCACGGTAAATATTACTTTGTTTTGTTAATGTTAAATATGTTATTATCTCCAGTCCTAATTATAAGAACACTTTTGTAGTGCAATTTGCACTACCAAAGTGTTTTTTATAATTAGAACCGGAAGGAGTATTGTTTAGAGTTTAGTCAATATTATCTTTATTCAATATTGATTTATGCTTTCTATATCCGGGTCTTTAAAGGATTTTTTTTAATAGAGGCAATGTTGTAAACTTCACTAATTTTCAAATCAAATCAGTAAGTTTTAAACCCCTCCTTGGTTTAGGTAAAATAGTTGGAAATGATACACAAGGAAGAATTGGAAGGAGACATTTTCAACCAAATCTCGTACTCCCTCATATCCACATAATGTCGGAATGTCTTGGTATACACTCGACAGTATAAATCACTTGAGGAATAATTATTAATTAATGCTTATTTGTTAATTTTGCTCATGCAGTTAATGCTTAAATAGGACTTTTTGTATTTTTCGCTCTACTTCAAAATCTTATTTAATATAGGTAAAGTAAATTTTTTTAAAAAAATTTAAGTCATATTCAGTGCGTTTACAAACATATCTTAATTCTGATGAATTAGTTTAAGGTACTTATATTGTGAATTGCATGATTTTATTAAAAAATGTTTATAGAATTAGTTAGTACTCTTGATTTATCAAGAGTTATTATAACCTTACAAAATTACCCTTAAAAGTCTATTCCCTCCATGTGACTCTGATTTTGTGAAACATGAAAACGCAGGCATTTCAATAGGTCAAGAAGATTTTGTTCCATGCGGGAAGAAGTGACGATTCCGCTGGGAAGCTTAATTGTATACCAAAAAAAAAAAAAAATCTGTGTTAGAGAAAGATGAGTATGTGCTGAACAAATCACTCAAATTTTAGAAATAAAGTGGTCAAGTGATTATGATTATAAGGATCTATCATGTCTTGATCCTAATTCTTTCCCAAAATGTAATAGCAAAAAAGGCGAATGTTATTGTGCACACCTTTTTTTGTTATCTAAATATCACAACTCAATTTGGGTTGTTTATGGAATGCTTTTTATTTTTTTAAGAGAAAATTGATATGATGGTCTTCATCGGTTACCTTATTTTTTTCAATTAAGTTTCTATAGTTTACGCTATTATATATATCCGCATTTATACTTTGAGCGTAAAAAACCATTAATTTCAAATAGAATTTCATATAGACTCTATGGAATTTTCTTCGTTTTATTTCACACCGTTTTAATATTTGTACATTCCTTATAAATGAAAATTTATAAACTCTATAGTAAAATTTACGTGTGAATCAAGCGATATGGACTCAATTTAAACAAAATAGTTATAGGGACTTAATTTAAAGTTTAAATATATTATAAGGACTTGCCGTTTATTTTTTCCCCTAATAGTAAAGAGTTATTGTAGAATAATGTAATTACATATAAAAGGACCAAAATAGAGAACGTGATACACTCTTTCGTCCAAATCGATGAACTCCTTGCACAATAATATAAGGACTAATAAAAAATGCATAATAAATGATTTTTTATTTATTTAAAATTTGGTACTATATTAGCAGATCAATTGACTAAGGGTAACAGAGAGCATTATTATGTACCACAAGAACTTGTTAATCTACAAAGAGCTTACGCCTCATCCAAGCTTCAATTCCACAAGTTGAAAAATTTCACCAATCTCTAGTATTGGAGATGAAGAACCAGCAGCTCCAGTTTGTGATTCTGCCATATATATAGCCATGAAAGTTAGTACATGATTGAAAGAGAATATGAAATCATCAGAAAAAGAAAGACACTTTACGATGATGAGAAAAGGGAATTGTTGAGTATTGCTTAGGCTCAAGCATGTGCAGCTCATGAGATATTTTTAGATAATTTAGTTAGTTATTATTTTATTTTTAGGTTTGATGTTTATTATTTAATATTTATTATATCTTATGATTAGATTAGATATGTATATGATATCTTAAGATTATATCTTAGATATTTTGATTTGATTAGATTCTAGGGTTAGTTTTATATTTGTCTATATAAAGGCCTACTTGTATTCTCTTTTATTAAAGATTAGTCAATAGTATTTTAGAGGTTCCTGTTTTCCCCTGTATCGGTGTAATCCTTGAATTTCAACAAGAATAACATCATGAAGGTTTGTTTTGTCCTCTATAGGAATATTGGATTTAAAATCACAAGTATGTCAACAAGTTAGCCATTTCAGCCTTCTCTAATTTAGGTCCATCTTAAACATATGCACAAGTTGTTTCTTTAGTAGTCTACAAAGCACAAATGAAAAATTAGCCCAACAACTTTCTTGTTTATATCTAATCTTTAAGTAAAACCAAGCCAAAGATAAAATTTGATTTATAAACTACTTTAATATCATATAAAACTCCTATAGAATCGAAAATATATGACGTTTATTATTATTGACCACAAATCACAATTCCAAATCGGTAACACTTTTTGATATTGTCACTGTTGAAATAGTTAGCAGATGGTTCAAAGGAAGAAAAATGGTATAATCATCATGTAAGGAAAGACACTTACGATAATGGAGAGAATGAATCACTTGGGGAGGGTTGCTTTTATAGGCTTCTCTGATTCAGCTTCTTCTTGAATACTGAGTGATCTCCTATTTCTTTAATAGTTTGTGCAGAAAAAAATGAAAAAAAAAATCATGTAATTTTCTTCATTTGGTTCTCTTTCAAAATGAGTTGTTGATTACTACTATTTTAGAGCTCAAAACACAGACAAGTTCTCTCATCAATGGAATTGCCATTAGTGATTTGTATGCAGTAGTAGCATTTTCATCAATTCCTTTTGTTGTTTCCTTAGCACTCTAAATCTCTAATAGACAGCAACATGTGAGCATGTAGAATAAGGAAAAAAACTAATCATACAGAATACTTCGATTTCTATAATTAGAAAAAGGTTACAAACTTACTGGTGTAGAATCTTTTCTAGGGAGATTATCAATTGGTCTTATAGATTGCTTCCCTGAATATGAATATTCTTCTGCATAGCTCTCTTCATGACCATGTTCCTTTGTATCTTTGATGCTATGAGTAATCTAACACAAAGATCTTGATCAACACGCTTCAATTTATTTCAACTGAGATTGAAATATCAATTTATTAACCTCTGAATTTGTCCAAGTTGAATCGATTGATAGCTGCGAAGTTTGAATTCTAACAGCCTCTTTCTCTGTTTTTTCTGAGCTCTGATTAATATCACAAGATAATATTTGTCTAATAAACAACTTCATTATTTATAGATAGAATATAATAATTTCTTTAGTCTCTAGTAAATTTTGATTCCAGCAATATTTACACATATCATTTACAAAAAAGTAATTTGATATGAGCAAAATCCATGTAATATATTTTATTTGGTAAGGCTTCCATAAAAGAATATTATTTTCACTACGATTGTGAAAGTTCATAAACATTATTTAACTAGACTTTTAAATGTGACAACAATGTTTCCATTAGTAATATTTCTAGAATTGGAAATCTTCCTGAATGTGATTGTTTTAACATTATTCCATAATTATAAAGAAGGTTCTCTTTTCCAATAAAGAAATGTTATAAGCTTAAAATGAATGAAGTAAAACTACTTGAGCAAGTAAATCATGTGTTTATGAATGAACTGAGGAAGTATTTATTTTAGCTATCATAGTTGTAGTGTTTTCTGGAATATTTTCAATCCTACTCTGTAGACATACAAAAAGATGAGTAAGTACATAAAAATATGATAAAATTTTAAATGAACTTACTAGACTTATCAATATAGATGGACCAGATTTTGAGCCTTCTACTTGTGAAACAATCGAGGATGTAACACTCTACAAAAGTACCAGAAGATACATAAGCACCATGTTGTTTAATTATAATCTTTAGGTCCTTTAATATTTTATGAAGATTCATGTATACAACAATAATCATATCTGCTGCTAGCTCCAGGCTTTGTGCCTTGCTCGTTTCACTTCTAAATACTAAAAATAATTCCATGTTGGTAATAAATAGGGATTGGATTGTCAATTTGATCGCCTTCAATTTTGTGGAAGTTGGATCTATTGTTAGTTGTGAAGCCAGCCTTCTAACTCCTTCAAGTTTGTGAAAGTTAAACATTTGAGTAAACTTTTGAATGAGATAACAATGTGGCCATTAGTCATATTTCTAGAGTTGAGAATCTTCCTGAATGTGATTGTTTTAACATTATTCCCATAATTATAAATAAGAGAAAGTAAACAGGAAAAAAATCCCATCTACCTACTTCACAATTCATATGGTATATTAATAAGGATAATGCATTTACTTGTGCAATAATAGATGATACTCTAGTTTGCTTCATTGACTCTGAATCAGTTGATTGAATTGCTATTTCAGCTTTCCTTGTTGCATCATCCTCGAGATCCTTGCTCATGTTTTTCTTTCATACTAGCAACCTAGAAAACACAAAGAAATTTCTCATACAAATGAGCTCTTCTAACAAACAAATGCCGGTAAGTGTAAAAATGAATTTACTAAAATTACTAGTGCAAGTGTAGTGTCTTTTGGAATACTTGCAATACAACTCTATAGAAATACAAATTAAAAAGATAAGTATATAAATACAAAAAGTAGAATACAAATTTGATTGGGTTGATTTACCAAATTTTGTTCTGTCCTTGGCTATCCAACGATTACCTATGATATATAAAAAAGTCAGTCTTAGGTATCTTATAGTTCAACCCCCATTTAAAATATCATGAACTTGAACTTGCAAGTTTTTAATTTGACAATATTTACTAAAAAAATTACAGATTCTATTAACCTCAAAATCAGGTGAAGCTGTCGCTGGCAAACTTGAAGCAGGAACTACTTTGCCAACTTCTTTATCTATTTCTTTGTAAGCCTGAATTGCACCAAAAGATGCAACTGAGTACTTCAGTAAGGTAACTAACTCATTAATAATAGAGTGTGTGTGTGTGCCAATACTCAGTTCTTTCTCTAGAAACATTTAAATTTATAAATAATAAAACTTAAGTTGAGATTAAACCACCAATGTATATGGATCAGATTGCAAGCCTCCCACTTGTGAAACAAAAGAGGAAGTAACATTCTACAAAATTACTTTGTGAAGATATATGTAAATATCATGTTGTTTAATTATAATCCTTAGATCCTTTAACATTTTGTGAAGATTCAAATATACAATAATCATCATATCTGCTAGCTCTTGATGTGTCATGCTTGTTGCTTCTTGATTTTGATGGCTTCAAATCCTCAGTCAAGCAACGAATACTGAATGTAGAGGTTTATGTTTAATCCATTTATTTAGAATAGGTCACAGTAAACTAACCGATGAGTTCCTTGATTTTAAATCAGCTACTGCTACAGCCTACATCCTCTAAGGTAGGACCTTGTTCAGATCGTTCTTTTAATATGACATCAATACTTTGGACAACACAAAATCGTAATAATGAGGTACAATATCATATTTTGTAATGATCAAACTTGAAAATAACTTGTCTTCTATGCTATAACATACATAATTTAACATTATGATATTTCTATTGTTTCCCCAAGAATCTTCGCTAATTTAAGATTTTTGAATGGGCTGGTGAAATTATTATTATATCTTCATCAAATGTATTAGTTCTGTAGTACTGAATATTCATTAATTTGAAAAAAGAAAGCTCCAGTTATCTAGCATATTCCTATGTTCTATTTGATGCATTTTGTTTAAAATAATTGTTTTTGCCGCTACTACGAAGACCATCATTTTGTGAAGGTAGAATAAGATTCTGTTGGTACCGGCACAATTGATGACACAACTTCTTCAACACTTGCCTTCATTGCATCCTTAGAGTTCTAACCAACCTCATCATAATTAATAACAGAGTTAGATGTTAGAATCATTAGCAAGAGAAAATACCAAACAAAAAAATTGATTTTTTGTTCTTGCAATAATTAGTCTAACACACCTCTGCAAAATCTGGTGAAGCATTTGTTGCAGCTTGATTTTCTGAACCCCCATCTTCAAGCCATTCTTGGATATGATTAATTATGCAGTTGAATTTTCAATCTTAGATTGATATTCAAAAAATTAGCTAGCAATTATTAGAACTGACTTTCTTCCTAGATATATACCTTGATATTTGGGATAGTCATTCACACTACATTGCACATTCTAAAAATCAATCCCCTCATATTTTGAATTTGAACATGATGAAGTTGTAGTCACTGATGAGTCTGAAGCTAATTTTGCAAAGTCTATCCTTGTTTCTAATCTCTGAATAACACGAAATGATGACTTTTTTTTTTTTTTAATAAATCAACTCAATCAATTGATTGAATTTATCTTTCCATTCAATAAGCAATCCCTTTTGCAAAGCACATTTGGATAAATGGGTTTCTTTTTCACCTGAAAAGAAGGTGAAGTAGGTGCCGGTAACTTTGAAACAGGATCAAGAACTACCCTGCCACCTTCCTTCTCTGTTTCTTTATAATTCTAAATTACAGCAAGAGAAAGAACTAAGTATTTCACCTACCAGAACTTCATTAGTTCATGGATATTTTACTTTGTTCAGCATTTCACCTTAAGTTTCAAATGCATCTTGAAATAGACAAGCAATCAATAAACCTACATGTAGAGATGTACTTCTCAACTGTGGTTTAGTTGTTGAACCTTCCAGTGCCTATTTATCTTATAATGCTGGAGTAGGACCTTAGCTTCAATTTCCTTTACTATTTTTCTTTTTTGATGTGCACATGATAAATTTGAATCTTTCAAAAACACCTTGATATTTCTAATATGTTTCCCCAGAAACCTTCGCTAACTCTAGAATTTTGAATGGATTGGTGAAGTTATTGTTATAGTTTTACAATATGTATCAGTTGTATAGTACTAATATTGACTAATTAGGAAAAAAAGACTGTTGCAGTCATATAGAATATTGCTATGTTCTATTGGTGCATTCTATTTAAAATTATTGTTTTTTGCTGCTATTTTAAAGGTCCATCAATTCACACACACACACACACACACACACAAGTTCTCCTATAAATGTGGGAAGAGATGGCGTTAGTATGTACAAAGGATGATGTAACTTCCTCAACACTTGTTGTCATTGCTTCCTTGAGCTCTAACCAACACCATATTTACAAAAATAGTCAGATGTAATAATCAAATTTATGAACAAGTAAAATTCATTAGTAAAAGAAAATACCAAAAAATGATTTTTGTTTTGTTCTTGTCATGATTAGTCTAACACACCTCTACAAAGTCTGGTGAAGCATTTGTTGGAGCTCGATTTTCTGAATCCCCATCTTTAGGTCTTTCTAGGATATGATTAATTCCTGTGGTTGAATTTTCAATCTTATATTGATATTCATAAAATTAGCTAGCAATTATTAGAAGTGACTTTTCTTCCTATATTTATACCTTGATATTTGGGACAATCATCTACTCCACAAACTTCCAGAGTTTGAAAATCAATCCAGTGTATGAATACTGGATTGATTTTCAAGCATTGGAAGCTTTCTAAGTGTTACATTTGACAGTTTTGGAAATATTTCATCCATCATTGTCATCTTCTACATATCATCTTGTTTGTGTATGAATACTTGCTCCAGCTTAGAGGCTTCTTCTATTTCCAATAACCACAGCTTTGGAAACATGCCACATGTTGAGATTGAGAAAAGGCACTTCAAGCTATTACAGTGATCGATGAAAATTTGCTCTAACTTTGGGAAGCATACTTGATGCAAATGGCCCTCAACGCTCTCTTCAATGATCTCTACTAATTCATAGCAGTCCTCTATTTTTAAATAGGACAATTGTGGGAGGCTTTTTACTATTGAGACACTAAAGATTACTCCTAGCTTTTTACATGCCATGATGTCTAGTTGGCGAAGATTGGGGAGGCTCAATATATATGGGACCCTTACATATATGGTTCAGCTCACTTAGATTTTTCAACCACATTTCTTCTAAGCTCAATGTCAATACTGTATCTTCAATTTCCACTCCTTGCAAATTAAGTAACTCTTCTATTTTGGAGTCTCTTATTCCAATCTCGGTCAACTTTTGCACATCGTTGATAATTTCACCAAGTCCTAATAAAAATAAATTAGTTCAAAGTTTCAGCATGAATTAAAATCATCACATTCACAAATTGTGAAAAGTCCCAATACTATTACTAATGGATCTCTCAATAAGCACTGAGTTATAAAAAGAGAAACTTCACTTTTTGATGCCTAGAATCCTAGAATGCGCACAAATTAAACTCATCGAGTTGGGTCTTAATTATATCGATCTGCAATCATATAATGTATATATACATTAGAAGCTCCTATTGATAACCATATATATGGTTCGTCTTTCTTCTAAACTATTCAGCAGAAATTTTTAAGCTTTTGAGGTAATTACTTAATTAAACCAAATTTGTATCAATGAAAACTAAATTGTCTATTTCTACGTATGAAAAATTCAGTAATTTAATGTCTATATGATGAATTGCTATGCAGAAAAATATGTCCCTAATGTTGTTGAAGTTTAAATGTTAAGCAATCCATTGCAATAAAAGGAAAATTTTCAAGCATAAAAAGTTGTTAAATAAACAAAGAAACACATATCATAAAATAATAAGTCAAATGTGTTACCTTTGAAGCTGTCACATTCAGTTGTAGTCCATGTAAAGAAGCCATCAAATGTAGAAAAGATCTTTCATTGAACTCTTGAAGATCCCCAAACTAATGCTTTGCAGAGACGGAAAGCTCGGGTAATATATTTTTTGACAAATGTTAATCATATTTGGTACACCCCAGAGCGAGTGTTTCCAATGCTGGAAGATGAATGTGAGGCTCATCATTTTCCATTCTCATTTGATACACACTCTTCCTCATTGAATTTCCAAAAATATATTTCAGCTCATGAGCGCCATTGATACCTATAGATTTTAAATTTTCAAGACCTCCAGAAAGAGTGGACGGAAATATAAATTCCAACTTATTGCAGTTCCCAATTTCGAGGCTCTGTAGTTTAGGGGAGATGGAGGTGCAGTTGAGATGGTAATCAACCTCTGCCTCATTTGTTATTATGTGCTTCAATTCTTCACGATCAGCGGCGAGCGTCTCCAACATGATCATGGTTGTGGCAATAGAAACAGTGAACAATGACTTTAATTTTGAACATCCCCTAAGAAACATCTTCCTTATTTTTGTATGCTAAAAGGATGCCTCATTAGACGCTCAGCTGTACGCATTGTTTCCATCCTTTTGCTTGATCCATAAGTGATTGGTTGTGGGGATCATGTGGATCACGCAAAGGACGGAACATACAGCTGAGTGTCTAATGAGGCATCCTTTGAGCCTACAAAACATAAGGAAGATGTTTCTTAGGGAATGTTCAAAATTAAAGTCATTGTTCAGTGTTTCTATTGCCACAACCATGATCATGTTGGAGACGCTGTCAGTGACTGTGAAGAATTGAAGCACATAATAACAAATGAGGCAGAGGATGATTACCATCTCAACTGCACCTCCATCTCCCCTAAACTATAGAGCCTCGAAATTGGGAACTGCAATAAGTTGGAATTTATATTTCCATCCACTCTTTCTGGAGGTCTTGAAAATTTAAAATCTATAGGTATCAATGGAGCTCATGAGCTGAAATATGTTTTTGGAAAATACAATGAGGAAGAGTGTGTATCAAATGAGAATGGAAATATTGATGAACCTCACATTCATCTTACACCATTGGAAACACTATCCTCTGATGGGGTGTACCAAATATGATCAGCATTGGTGTCAAGAAATATTGACAGAAATGCCCATCTATACAGATTGTGGAAGCTCCAGAGGTACATAATACTTTTTAATTTGTTATTTTATAGCATCTCGAGATTGCTCTATTTTCTTTTGAAAAAATAAATTCTTCCTCTCTTTATTCTCTAGAAAAATTTCAAATTTTAAACATTTATGTTAGAAATATAAGGGAATTAGTTGAATAGTTGGTTAGGACCTAGTCTATATATAGAGGGTCTTAATAATATTAAGAAGTATTTGAATGAGTTAGATGAGAGATCCTCACTATATTAGAGAAAGGTTAACTTGGGTCTCTCTCCCTAGAGAGAGAAGTCCCTCCTAGATCCCTAGAGTTAGGGTTTGTATTGTATGAGCATATTGCTCTTTGTTGATAATAATACAATTGATTCTTCATCTTCTCTATTTCATATTCTTTCTCCATATTATCTTCTTCAATTATACCTCTTAATATGGTATCGAGCCACTGATTTTTTGGGTTCCTAATGTATTTGATCTAATATTCTTTGATGGCCTAATCTTGTTTTGGAATGATCCAAGAATTCCTCACCTTTTTCTAAAGAAGAGCAGAGCCTAAACCAAGAAAAGCCCAAGATCCGGTGAGTTCACCCAGATCCGACTCCATAATGTACGACCTGACACCACAGAGCAAGACACGGTCGACAATCAAAAAGCTTCTTCCGAGCACTTCACAGATCAACGAGTTCCTTGCTATTGAAACCCTAGAATCAACTTCTGTTCCTCTTGAAACCGGTGACTCCATCGTTAATTCTGATTGAAGTCGATGTCCTAGTTCTTTGACATCTTGAATCGTTGAACTGATTCTGCGACGGCGCTACTTCTGCGAATTTCTTTTTCTTGGTTCGCCGGACTGTCATTGAATGTTCTTATTCTTGCTTCTGCCGTCGTTGATGTTTACAATCTCCGCCGCGACCCAGGGGGGACACTCAGCCGCAAGGGTGTTATTTCACCGTCGAACTTTTACACAGAGGCAATGGAAATCCTTGCGCCATCATGATTCTTGCAGCCTTCTTCTTGATGGAGGAGATGTCTTCTGAGATTGCAATTTTCGGTAACAAGATCGCCTATTGGGATTCATGTCGACTCCTCTTCAAGAGATGGGTATCAATTTGGTGTATTGGGAAATCAAGAAAAGAATCGAATTGGGTTCCACGTGTCTCTGTTCGTGTTTCAAGTCATGTTCGTCGATCTGAGATTCGAAGTATTGATGACGCTTTGAGTTTTCCGTAGATGAACCTTGAAGGATCGTGCTGAGGTTGTCGCCGATCTATATTTGAGGTTTGAAGGACCGTTGCTGAGGTTGTCATCGATCTGTTTTCTTGAAGTGTTGTCGTTGTACCAATCTTCTTAAGAGGTCCTTACGTGGTTTCCGAGTCGCATCTGTCACTGATCTGGGCTTTGCCGATCGTCAAAAAATCGTTTGCCCGCCGGAAATCTTAAACTCAGTCTTGTTCAGTTTCAAGACTTTCTCAGTTTCTTTGATTCGGCGTTCAATATTTGACAATATTGATGCGGCGATGATGAGGGAGGAATACGGGCTTGGAAGAAATATTCTCACTACTGTTCACTTGCTGATATCTGGTTTTATTTGAGGTCTGTGTGCTTTTGGCAATTTTATTTGGGGTCTGAGTGGTTTTAGAAAATTGAAGTATCGAGTACTTCTGTAGTCACAGTGTGAACGAAACTCATAATCCCTTACGAGAGCTTTGGGGAGGGAAGAGAGAAGCCATGAATGCCCCAGATCGTTACGAGCGTTTCGTCGTTCCTAAAGGCATCTGATTTCATCTTCCTCTCTTGATTGCCCCAAGTTACGCACGATTGATTGGTCATTACTTCTGAATTTTGCATGCTTCTGGGCTTTCTTGCTTCCGCGGGGGGTTGTGGTTCTGATTTAATTTCCCACATTGATGCTTCACTCTATAATGTCAATGCAGTTTGAAGCAGTAGAGAAGACGAATGGTTATGCACAACCTGATTTGGAACATACGCAAAGTTGAGAGCAGAGAAAATTCGCCTCCTCGCTACTGTCTTGCGATTCCAACTATCCCGATTTGGAACATATGCAGAGTTGAGAGCTGAGAATTGTTGCCTCCTTGCTCCTATCTTGCGATTCCGACTATCAGGGAACATTGATAGGTGTGCTCATTCCGTGCTTATAAAGCATATTGGGAATTATCTCTTACATTCGGTTCTCTTGGATTGTTGAGAAGCCATGTATAGTTGGGGGCTTGCTTAATGGATGCAGTAGCTTACAGAGTTCAGAAGTTGTTCAAAGGAGAAGTCATCAAGTTCAGATTTGGAGAAGAACGTTGTGGTTTGGAGAAGTCTTTTGCATTATTTTTGTTGATTTGAAAACTATCAATTTAATTCATCTTGTCCCCTTATTCTTGTGTTGTTCAAGTTGAGCACATTTAAGAAAATAAATAGTGTTCAACTTGAAGGGGGCGTGTTAGAAATATAAGGGAATTAGTTGAATAGTTGGTTAGGACCTAGTCTATATATAGAGGGTCTTAATAATATTGAAAAGTATTTGAGTAAGTTAGATGAGAGATCCTCACCATATTAGAGAGAGGTTAACTTGGGTCTCTCTCCCTAGAGAGGGAAGTCCCTCCTAGATCCTTAGAGTTAGGGTTTGTATTGTATGAGCATATTACTCTTTGTTGTTAATAATACAATTGATTCTTCATCTTCTCTATTTCATAGTCTTTCTCCATATTATCTTCTTCAATTATACCTCTTAACAATTTATATATAATTAAAATGGGTTATATACGTATCACAATGCAATTTAAGGGACTGAATTCAGCAAGTAAAGCATTCGACAAATATCTAAGGCAAAAATTGCAAACCAAAAACAATCAGCAAAACATAAACCCATCGCTTCTTTCTTCTCAGAAATCGTGACCTTTATTTGCGATATGCTTCGGCTAAACCAATAGAAAACAAGAAGTATATGAAAAGGGACCAACTTCCTCACAGACCAAGTCAGAGATCAACAAGCCACCGTTGATGGTGAAGACTCAATCAATATGATAGCTCGTCTGAGAGGCATTGTAGCTGAGGTCATCACTTGCGTCTCATGTGCCATCATGTTCTATTGTTCATTCACCGGTGTCGTTGGTGGAGGATGCCACCACCGTCACCAACATCACAAAATTGCATGGTTACTCTCTAGCCTTTTTTCCCAGATCGATGAATCAATGGGTTGGGAGGGAGAGGGTTTTTTTGGAATTAGGGGCATGTTGGTGCTCTCCTAACAGTAGCATGGGCTCCACAACAAAAAAAGTAACAGCCTTTATATCATTTAAATGTTTATTATATGCCTACTAAAATGTGGAAATTTCCAATAAAGAAAGGGCAATAGTGATTTATCACACCTTCTTCAAGACTTTGGTTTAAAGCTAGTTGTAGAAATATTGGCTTAGCCCGACCCATTTTTGTTAAAACTTTGATTTATCATATACGGTTGGTCTAGCCCATATCCATTTTTGGAGCACAAAACATATACTACTGAGGTCTTGTTTAGAAGCCAAATAAAAAAAAGATATACTTTTGGTTTTATTTATAAGGTACATCATTAAATTTTTTTATATGAACATGCAATTTTACTATTTATTTTTAATTGTATAAATATTTATTTTCTTGGAGAGTGTAGGTACATCATTAAATTTTTTATATGAAGATGCAATTTTACTATTTATTTTCAATTGTATAAATATTTATTTTCTTGGAGAGTGTAGTTAAATAGGGGGTTAAGTTGGAAAGTTGTTGAAATTTAAGGTAAAGCTAATGAATTTTAAGGTTTTTTGTTGTTGTTGGGTGAAGCGTGTTTGAAGTGTCTTATAAATAGAACCAAATGAGAAATATATAGTACCTACGGTTCTTTATATAAGAGCCAATTGGGAGTTGAATTTGGTTCTAAATATAAGATATAAATCTACTTCATCTCCAAAATTTATAATTTTTCCATAATGTATTCTCATTGAATGTACTCATTAAGAGGTTCTCATCCAATGTAGACATTATGAAAGATGATATCTTGGGAAAATCAACTCATACGTATTATAAATAACTAACATAACTAAATTTCTTTATCTACCCAAATTTGTTATCTAATTCTTATACTCCTTCCGATCGTAAATATAAGCTTCACATAATCGATATGATTATTAAGAAAACAGTTAAATTAGTCAAGAACAATAAATATGTTTTTGTTTTCCAACTATGCCCTTATTTGTAAAGAGGAAAAGTGAGAGAGGCACAATAAATGCAACAAATACAGTCAATGGGGTGAAGTTATAAAAAATATGATAAATACTTTGACAAAACTAAAACGAAGATTATATTTTGGGACAAGTGCAGAGGAAGTATTAACTAAGGATAGGAGGGAGTATAATAGGGTAAAAAAAGTGTTTACCTCTGTTATCTCATGTATTAGAAAATGTAACACCAAAGTTTGCCAGCAATATGATAAGATATGTTGCTTTCAACTTCCTGTGCAATTCGAATAACGAAAAGATGATAAAATTTATGAAATTGTTCCTTGCTAGACAAGATATATATTATCAAACATAATAACCATGAGAGAGATTCTTATCTTGATGAAGGAAAGGGAATTGATCAATGCCACCAATTTAAGAAAACAAAACACAAAAATTAAAACTCTTGTTGAAATCAATGCCTCATGAATAATGATCGCAATTAAAAAAACATAATATCTACTCATTTAAAATTGAGTTTTCCATAAATAAATAAATACGTTGAGCTTGATTGAAGCCACAAATTGAAGTTGTGTCTATGCATAGCTTGACCAATCTCATTTATCTAAATTAAAGCTTAAAATAACCTCTTAAATTGATAATTTGCTTGTCATTTCTTGTTAGAATATAAGGGAATAGTTGATTAGAGTTAGGTAGTTAGGCCTAGTCTATAAATAGAGGGTCTTGACTATTGAGATAAGTGTGTGGAGTGTGGCCCTCACCAAAGTGTGTTAGAGTGTGGAGCTCTCAGCTTGTTAGAGAGGTTAACTTGGGTCTCTCTCTTTAGAGAGGGAAGTCCTCCTAGATCCCTATTATTAGGGTTTGTTGATTAGAGATAATCCTTATGGGTTACTCTTGGTATGAGCTTATTGCTCTTGGTTGTTATACCCTTATGGGTTAGAGCTTATTGCTCTTTGCTGTTAATACAATTGATTCTTCTTCATCTACATTCTTTCTCCTATTTTCTCTCTAATCATATTAGTTAACATGGTATCAGAGCCATCCAGGTTTTCGATCCTCCACCTATCTGAGTGCCTCTATGTGTGGTGCATTTTCAAGAAAAATATATGTTCCAGGCAATATTCAAGTTCTTGTCTTTCAGATGAGGGGGGGCCCATGATCACAGTGGAACCCACGCGTGTGATCCGCAAGATTCTCGGTCCCAGAAGCTGTATCGACGTTCCTCATACCACTAGGTTTTTCGGTTTGGATCTCCCTTCCTGGATATTTTTTTCCTCTTCGGATCTAAGCCTCCGTCTTCCCATCTCCAGTCCTTAGTTGTTCAAGCCACTGGGTTCTTGAGTTTTTTTTTGATGTTCTGGATTTATTTTGATTTTTTCTGGAAGCATCTTGGCTTCGTTAATTTCTTGGATGGCTTGCTTAGCGGTGGCATGAATGACACCAAACACAAGCCTTTCTTTGCCCAAGATCCGAGCCGAAAGAGCTACCATGAACCAAGAAACACTAATTGTGTCTCTAGAGGCGCATCGTTTTGGTCGAAGAAACAGGTTCTGAGCATTGATCGGCCAAAATCACGCTGCATTGCATTCTTTATTTTCTATTAAATGGTGTTCTTGATCTACTAATTTTGAATCGAGGTTTGGGTGCCGAGAAAGCAAGAATCGAAACGAAGATGCAGAAAATGGCGCAGGGATTGTTCTCACAAGCAACTGATGGTCTGCCAACGACACAGTGACGGGTACCTTCAGCTTCGTTTCTAATGTGAGAGATATACTGGCAACTTTCAATCTGCCACTAGTAATGTTCATTCCGGGAAAGTCTTTCTACATTGGATAATTTGAACACTCCCCAAATGTTAGACTTCTCATTCCTCTCCAAAGATTTCTGTCGTCATTGCTCTGTAAGAAGATTACTGGGTCTGATTCTTGTTCCTAGCAATTTAATTTGGGCTGTGGCTGAAAATTACCGGTTTGAGCCTGGATTTGTGGAGAGCAAGAAACTAGTTGCTGAAATTGGGAAAATGATGAGCGTCCAAGTTATCATTGAAGGATCAATGAACAGTTCAAATCCTTACTTCTTAAGCTCTTTAGAGACGAAATTTCAATGGAGGTTTCATTCTCGATATTGGTGTTCAAGAAAATAAATGATAAGGAACATATCGTGGGATGGTACAATACAAACTATGGACTTGCTGACGTTAGCACTGCAGATGCTGCTTCTTTTTGACATGTTTGTAGTCTATACATTTCTTGGATATGGGTGTTGGTAAAACATGGAATTTGGTTAATGCTTGAAGATTATAGAACCTGATCACAACAAGTTTTGACTTTAATTGAGAAGTGATTGAGGCTGGAGTGCATTCAGAGAACATTTTGTGGGTTCACAAGGAAGAGTGTGGCACTGGAAAATGAGAAACAATGATTGCATATGCTTATAGATTGAAGCCAGCAATTGGAAATGGAAGAATATTTTGTGATTGAAGAAATTTTTTGTATTATTTTTTGTTGATGTAAAACTAGTCAATGTAATTCACCTTATCCCCTTATTTTGTGTTGTTCAAGTTGAACACTTTGTTAAGTAGCGTTCAACTTGAGGGGCGTGTTAGAATATAAGGGAATAGTTGATTAGAGTTAGGTAGTTAGGCCTAGTCTATAAATAGAGGGTCTTGACTATTGAGATAAGTGTGTGGAGTGTGGCCCTCACCAAAGTGTGTTAGAGTGTGGAGCTCTCACCTTGTTAGAGAGAGGTTAACTTGGGTCTCTCTCTCTAGAGAGGGAAGTCCCTCCTAGATCCCTATTATTAGGGTTTGTTGATTAGAGATAATCCTTATGGGTTACTCTTTGTATGAGCTTATTGCTCTTGGTTGTTATACCCTTATGGGTTAGAGCTTATTGCTCTTTGTTGTTAATACAATTGATTCTTCTTCATCTACATTCTTTCTCCTATTTTCTCTCTAATCATATTAGTTAACATCTCACTTCCAAAATTTGCATCTTAAGTGATCAACATAAATTTAAGATGAAAAAATAGTTCAAAATCAAAAGACCTAAATACCCATAGAGCATAGTCAAAATTTGGAATTTAATAAATGATACAGGGTATTTCAATCACTTTACCTCAAAATAGGATGCAGTTCAACTGTTTGAAGAATGGAAACGCAAGCGAAGCCGATCGTCAATGGCCATGAACGTCAAGAAATCACTGCTAACGAAAATTATTTAATGAACAAAAGCAATTAATAAGGAGCACAACAAAATAGAAGTAAGAATGCTTAATTTGAAGTTAAGTTTCAGGAAAGTTTCTGTTCCACAGGTTAACCTTTTATTTCTTTTTTTATAATTCAAATGACAAAAACAAAAAAAGGATACCTTCTAAATTTAGTTTCCAAGTTTGTAGGGGGTGTTGCGGAGGAATCCAACAGTGAAAGGCTGTAGAGGATAGAGTTCGAGGTTGAAGGATTCAAAGGCAGATTGAGAAGGCTGTGTGAGTGTGGGCGCAAATGCTAAGGAGGCAGATGTTAACATATATTCATCCAAAGGCAACAAAAAACTAAATTTATTGGTGAAGAGTTTCCCGAATGAATTACTTAAGACTTCACGATTGAATAGATCTAAAATCATGTATATGGTAACGGTTATTAATTTTACGGTGAAAATATTTGACGATTAAATAATTAACTATCAAATACGTTTACGTTTTTTTTTTTTTTTTTTTTTTTAATTTTTAAAAAAGAATGGTGATTAATTGACTATTGACTATTACAAAATAAAAGACGACAAAAACATTACCATTAATTACCGAAAAATATTCAATCATTAATTTAAATTTATTATTAGTAAACTATATTTTAATATTATTTATTTATTTAAATTTCAATTAAATTAATAAAATAAAAATCAAAAGGACCTACGAACGTGATTAAAATTAATCAGGTAAAACAATAAGAATCTGATAAAAAGATAAAATTCTATAAGAATAGGTGAAAGTAGAAAGACCTAATAAAAATTAAGAGGGGTTAAGTTGGAGTATAATAGGGTAAAAAAAATGTTTACCTCTGTTATCTGCTTGGGTATCAGGAAAACGTAACACCAAAGTTTGCTAGCAACATGATAAGATATGTTGCGTTCAACTTCCTCTGCAATTCGAATAACAAAAAGATGATAGAATAGTTCAAAACCAAAAGACATAAATACCGATAGAGCATAATCAGAATTCAGAATTTAATAAATGATACAGAGTACTTCAATCACTTTACCTCAAAATAAGATGCGATTCAAATGTTTGAAGAACGGATATGGAAGCGAAGCCGATCTTCAATTGCCATGAACATCAAGAAATCATCGCATGCAGACTGTAATATATAGGAGACAATTTTTTTAATTATATTTAATGTTATAATAATATTTTTATATAGTATTAAATCTCAATCATCAAAACTTAATCTAATGGTGGATATAGAGAAACGGAGAGAGTGATCAATGGAGACACTTCTCTCCCCTCAAATGACCATGTGTCATTGAGTGTGCCAATTATTGTTATTTGGCATTTTGGGGACATCAAATGACATTTATAAGGAAATGAAGTATTGTGTGGGTAGGAGATGTGCGGCCTTTCATATAATATTTATTTTATAGTTCATTTTTTTTATTAATTAAAATGGATCTTGTTTTGAAGGGTAGAAGTAGTATATTTTATTTAAAAAAATGGGTAAGAGATGTATACAGCTTTTAGTATCTCTTTTCTCATAATGGATGTGTTTTCCTAATCAAAGAATGCGAAACTGCCCTGCTTTTCCATTTTTCATATAGTTCACGTCTCTCTCTCTCTCTCATATAGTCATATATGATGGAGTTGGAATAAATGCGTACCAAATTAATTAAAGAAGCAAATAATTAAAACAGGACATGTGGCCAAAATATTAATGAAATAGTACTAAGAAATAAAAAGGGATAAAGCCGAGCTGTTCCTTTCTACTGTTGGTGCTCTAAGCTTACTTCGTCCCTACAATCATTTATGCCCCCAACCCCTTCCATTGCCTTATAACATGATCGTATGGTTCCAACAAGATTAGGTATTACTGATCTTAAGAAAGCATCAGTTTTCGTAATCCAACAGTGAAAGGCTGAAGAGGATAGAGTTATAGGTTGAAGGATTCAAAGGCAGATTGAGAAGGCTGTATGAGTGTGAGCGCAAATGCTAAGGAGGCAGATGTTAACATATATTCATCCAAAGGCAACACAAAACTAAATTTATTGGTGAAGGGTTTTTTCCCCCAAAGTTCTTTTGTGCAAAAAATTGATCAAGCACATTAATTTCGGAAGAGAAATTAAAATAATGCAGGGAATGAGAGAGAGAGAGGAGGGACCTTTCTTTTGCGAGGAACGACGATCATGGCGGGAGTGACGACGTTGTTGTGGTACAAGTCACTGGCGACATAGAGATCACGGTGGTACCGACCAGACGAGTGATCGGAGAAGGTGAAGCGAAGAAACCAGCTTGCGTTGCAGACTCAAAGCACTGCGTGAAGGGAAGTGAGATGCAACGAGAGCATTGATGGAATAGTACAGCTGCCATGAAATTTGAAGTTGGAGGTGGCGGAGTGAGACAGAAAATGGCCGATGGTGGAGCGTGAGATTGGTGAAGGAGGGAGGTGTTAGAGAACAGAGAAGAAGAAGGTCTCCAGCGACAACGGTGAGACGACAAAAAAGAGCACGGTGGTGTGGTGAGCGACGGAGGTGGACGGTGAAGAGCTGGAGGTTTTGACGGAAGTCCGATCGTGCTCTCTGTTCTCGTCTCCACGGTGCTGTCTGTTCCTCTGGTTCTCACCGGTGAAATTGACGGTGGTTAAGGGAGGAGGAAAGTCGCCCGCCGGCGACCGTGGTGGAAAAGGAAGTCGCCGGAGAGGCGATGAAGGGTGAAGGTCGAGCGGAGGAGTCGAAGCTCTCTTTATATATCCGTTCTCCAGTTCGTTATGCATATCTCGGGTCTGCCATGTCGGGTCTCCAGACTCGGGTCTGAAGCTCATACTGGATCTGACCTAGCCACTCCCTCGGCAGAGTGCATGTGAGTGGGTGACAGTGAGAAAAAAACAGAGCGTGACGGGAGGGTTGCTTTAATTGAGGTTGAAGCCCTTCATTTATGATTTATATCGCAAACGGTCCAACATCAACACAATGCCAAACAACTTCCCAGGACCTAAAAGAAGTAATGCCGAACATTGATGAGAGAACAAAATATAGTATGCTATGGTGGTGGTAGGCCAGCTGGAAGATACTATAAGAAGGGAAGATCGTACAAGGCTTGGAAATATGAGCATGACTACTTACAAGGGATACGAATATTATATTGGTGACGTGCATGGATACGGGTACTTAATGCCAAACAAACTACTAAATACTAATTACTGATACAAATTGAGAGTCTTTAATTTTGAAAATAGCCACATCCCGTTAAATTTTTTTTTTAAGAGACTTTATTGTCATTTAATAAATATGTCTAGTCCTTTTTTAATTCAAACCATAGTTTAATTATTTAAAATAGTTAATGTTCAGCGAAGAAAAATGATTTCCATACCCTCATTCAAGATAAATCAAGATATGAATCCTGAGACATTGATTATCCATGGCAATAGCATCACATATGAACTTCCAAAGAAAAAAAATTAGCTCACATTGAAAGGCCGTGCTTTTCAAGTACTTTCTAAACTATTCTCCTTTAAAAACATTACTCTATATATATATATATATGCATAAAAATTATGTGAAATTTTAATTTTAATATAAAAATAAAAGCAATATAAAAATTGAATTTATAAACTATAAAAAATATTATTAAAATTGAATTTTATATGTGAAAAAATAAGTGTTGTTCAAGCATATAATATAATATTTTAGAAGAAAATGACACAAGTCCGAAGAAAATTATTCTAAATAAGTTTTAGTATTCCATTAGTGACAATTTTAATAGTAAAATTTTCAAATTCTACTGCCCCCCCCAAAAAAAAAAAAATTACACCCAATGAAATTTCATTCACCCCATATAAAATTAGATTATTGTTGCTAAATCTTAAATCACTATATATTTGAAATTATATTTTTTATAATGGACTATCAAAATAAATTAAAGGTATTTATTTAATAAAGTAAAATATAAGGATTAAGTAATTTGGAATAGCCCTATTGTCTCGTGCCTGAAAAAAGGGAGTAACAAACAAAACAGTAGCAAATAAAGGAGGAGAAGGAAAAGAGTTGTGGTTATCGTGGAATGAGCATGATTCCAAAATGGGATATTGTGGTTGTGGCAACATTAAATCTTCACACAACAATATGTCATTCTCTCATAATTAATGGTCATTCTCTAATCAAAAGACCTCAAAAAGAGCATAAATAAAAGAAGAGGTTTAACGTTACTCCCTCCAGTTCTTTTTATAAAGAACATTTTCTCTCATAGAGGTGATTCTTAATATGAGAAACAAATTCTATTTGTAAAAAATTTTAACCTGGCCTTAAATTTTTACCCTCAATATATTTATGTCACTTATTATTTTCCTACAATAATTTTTCACATATTATCTCTCCTTACACTCTTTTTAAACAAGGGTATAATTGAAACGAAATGCACATAAGTTACAAATATATTGCTTTTAATTAAAATTTTGAACTGCATGATCCTTCAAAAAAAAAACGGAAAGAAATGTACATAAGTTACACATTATCTCTTATGTACGCTCTTTCTAAACAAGTCCTACTTTTGTTTGCGAAATCTTCCCAAAAGAATATATTGGTATTCAAAAAATTGTGAGGCTCAGTACCGCGTCAAGAATGATATAAAAAGTAGCAATGTTACATAACATTAACAGATCCAAATGCTCAAATATTAGTGTACCGAGATGGCAAGTACATTCTGAAATAATTTTATATGTTTATTGGCATTAGAGCTATAAATGGAAAACCGAAGCATATTATTATTATTATTATTATTATTATTATTATTATTAGTATTATTATTATTAAAAATAAATGATGGCTGTTGATATTGGATCTACATATTGGGAAGCCACATTTAATGAAGGATGTGAATCAGATTGATTAAGGGTCGTAGTTGAAGAAGAATTGAAATGGTTATTAAATTATAGTGGAAAAAGCGAGGATTGTAATAAAGACAATACTCTCTACGAAGCTATGGGATCATTAATAATAAATTACTAGCACAAGCTTGTCTTTAGCCACTTTGAATAATAAGCAGCGGTCATTAACTTCAAAGGTGCTTCGTCGACTCCAAATGTTTGATGCAATTACCAATGAGTAGCAGGTAAAGTTTCAAAATTTCTGAAGTTCATAATGGTTGTCTTGAGGGATTTTTCCCAATGTGAGGTCTATAACATTATCAATCGAATATCAATTAAAAGAATGATAACAAATAATGGAGCCTTGGTTGGTTTTTAAATTTGGGAAATAAGCTAAAGACACCGAGAAAAAGCATCATCCCATAAGTGGGAAATTGAATACAAGAACATATGGTGGAGGAGCTGGACGAATTTAATTTGGGTTAAATGCCTAATTTACCCCGGAAGTTTTGCTAAGGGGGCGCCCATCACACGGAAGTTTTTTTGGTACCAAATTTGCCATGACAGTATTCAAAAGGTACCAAATTTGCTCCGGAAGTATGAAAAAGGTAGCAAATTTGCCCCACCGTTAATTTTAACTGAGTTTACACGTGGCATGCCACCTTATGACACGTGGCATGCCACCTCATCAACCAATAAGAATTAAGTATCATTTTTGCCCTGGAAGTTTTCATTAAGGAGCAATTTTGCCCCGGAAGTTGTCACTTAGGAGCAATTTTGCCCCGGAAGTTTATAAAAGTAGCAATTTTGCCCTTCTTTCTCCCAATATTAAATTTGAGTATTAAATCGAGTCAAAGACCACACATGTCATGCCTTGAAAAGGTCGAACTTGGAGTCGAGAAGGAGATTCTTGAGATGTTGAGCTCAAGACGCGGAATTTGTGAAGCCGAACTAGTCACGGGATTGCGACGGACCTTTCGGTCCACGTGACCGGTTCGGCTTCACAAATTTTGGCCGCCTTGAGGTCAACATCTCAAGGTTTGTGAGGCCGGGCGGTCACGGGATTGCGCTGACCTTTCGGTCCCTGTGACCAGTTCAGCTTCGCAAATTCTGGCCGCCTTGAACTCAACATCTCAAGGATCTCCTTCTCTGAATCCAAGTTCAACCTTTTCAAGGCATGAAATGTGTGGTCTTTGACTGATTTAATAGTTAAATTTAATATTGGGAGAAAGAAGGGCAAAATTGCTACTTTTGTAAACTTCCGGGGCAAAATTGCTCCTTAGTGAAAACTTCCGGGGCAAAATTGCTCATTAATAAAAACTTCCAGAGCAAAAATGATACTTTTGATTGATGAGGTGGCATGCCACGTGTGCCGAGGTGGCACATTTTAACGATCTACGTGGACTTCCGTCACTTTTGGGTAAATTTGATACCTTTTAATACTTCGGGGCATATTTGGTACAAAAAAAACTTCCATGTGATGGGCGCTCCCTTAGCAAAACTTCCAGGGTAAATTAGGCATTTAACCCATTTAATTTTACACGCATCTCGCTTTTAAACAGCTAATTAAGCTCATATGTATAGTACTACTGCATGTGAAAATCCGGGGTTCGTACTTTTTACCTCCCAATGTGAACCTTTCGATCACACTTGCCTTCTCAACCCACATATGATCTGATATGACAATGTTTTAGATGTCTCTTTCTCTTTATCATTAAATTTATTCCATATACAGTTATTTAAAATGTTTTTTTTTTTCCCATTTTCAGTTGCATTACAACTCTAGAGTATTCTTACAATCCTTAATATATGTAATATAATTTTAACAAGTTTTTTTTAAAAAAAAAAAATTGTGCAAAGTAAAAACAGAGCCAGTATCGGAGTGAATTGTGAGCCAGAGCTCAACCTAGAACATGATTCATTAGCTGATAACGCTATGGCAAATGCAAATCATTAGTTTTAAAGTTCAAACGAAGCTAACTAGGGTAAGTTTAAGTTAATTAAATTCAATTAAATTATGCGTGGGTACATATTTGAATATATATATCCATCTTTCTAATTTGGCAATTAAAAAAAAAGGGAATTGAAGTAATAATGAATCACAAGAACCTTTGACCAAAAAAAATAATAAAAATCACAAGAACCTTACATTAAGTTGGCATTTAGTTATTGGACCACCAAAAGGACTTCTTTCATGGTTTTGGAAAAAGCTGTAAACGTTATTACAGAAGAAAGATGATCCATATATAGTGTAGGACAGACTTATGATGTCCTCCAAATAAATCATGTTTCAGACTTTGGAACGAGGCTTTATTTTATTGGCCAAATAAAAAGAAAGTGGCTTGATTTATTTATTTACACTAATAGCTTGTCTCTTTCATCTAAGGGTTAAGAAATTTCATTTTTACTGATCCAACAGATAACAGCACAGATGCATAGCAACAGTACAAAGATATTTTGTTGCTAGGTTTTCTTTTCCATAAGAATTGCTGAATCAGCAAACCATTATTAAGGATGTTTGTACTTCGTTGTTGAATTAGCAATCCTAAATATAAGATATAATTAACCTTTTTAGAAAGATTACGGAATGAATTAAATTATTTTAAAATATATGACAATAAATAATGTATGTACTTAGCTTTATGAAGGATTATGGGCTATCCTCGGTTATATATCTAGTTCCAAATGGGGTAACTTGGTGAGAAGAGATAAATCTATTCGGTGACTCATTTTTACTATCGTTTGACCTTAATATAAGACCCCATTTATAGTGAAAAAAATATAAATTTGGTATAAGCCATTGAATCTAGCTAATTAGCTTAATTAGCGAGCTCACACCCATTTCATTTGTCCATTCAAACACAAAGAGTTGTTTGACATTGCCCTCTGAGTTATGCTCTGTACTATTCTCCATTCATGTGCAAGTAATTAGAGTTCGTCCCTGTTGACCAAAAAAAAAAAAAAAAATTTGTCCCCACCAGTAATACCGAAAAGGTCTTTTCTTTTCAACGTACACATGCAGCTAGGTTTCCCAAGAATACCAAATTGTAATAATTTACACCATAGCTTTGATTTTTGAACACCAATTAAGAACCCTACCTCTATTTGCATCCATCCTGTCACATCCCAATTTCGGAAGCGATTTTTTTTTTTTTTTTTTTTTTTTTTTTTTTTAAACGGTATCATGATCGAGTAGAGCACTTAGGAAGCAAAAATAGTATTTCAAAAGATATGTATCTCGATAACATCAACCGTATGTTTTGCTACTAACAGCGGTACAATAGTTCAAATGGTTCTAAATTCAAAATACATTTCAAAAGGGGGCCCGACCAGTCCATCCTAAAGCCCGTTGCTTACCCTTGTCTCCGCTCTGTTCACTCCGGAACACGAAGCTATGGTAAGAGCCGAGGTTCAAAGTACATTGAACCCTGGTAACGGTTAACCTCATGTTCAAGTACAATTATGTATGACAGATATTCATGATACCACAGTAAAATTCACATATACCAAGTAATAACACACCATATACACCTGCATATGAATGTTATTACGATCTCGCACTATTCACCGGTGCCACGATGTACGGCCGTGTCCTCGCGCTAGGAAAACTTAACGGCGTTATCATGACTATAACCCGTATAAAGCTGTATGTGCACAGTCAATAACTTTTGACAACAGAATCTCAGTTCAAAAAAACACATCTCATCATATATAGGTATACAATGAACATCAGAGTTAGTGTTACAGTACGCGTCCGTACTTTCGTCGGCGTTTGTCGGTACGTTTGACGTCTGAACTGTGATCGCGTTGATCCTATAATGGTAATACGTATTTATTAATTTGTAAGTAATATCCTAAGAGATATTTTGGCCCCTAATGACCATTTTGCCCTTACAACTTTTATTTTTCACTCTATTCCCTCAAAATTCGTACAACAACGCTGGTATAAATCTAGGCAGCATTTTGTCTAACTTTGAAAAATCATAATTAATTCTACAAAAATCGAAACGAGGATCCGTAAAATTCCTTGGAATCCTTAGGGTGTCTATTTTCAAGTAAAAATAGTTAACTTTGCCCATATTTCACGAATCACTCCCAGGTTTTAAGTTTTGAACCTCTGCCCAGAATTTTTCCAGAATTTCGTAGCCTAACTTTGAGGAATTTTAACTCTCTGTACAAAAATCATTTTGACATGTTCTTGACATATTTAAAAATCCCTATATATCTATTTTAACCATGAATTTTCTCAGAATTTGTTGATCATGATTTCAATATGAAATCCTGGCGTTTTCATGGCTGACTTCAGAATTTCGAAACCGATGAAATTTCGCCGTAGAACTTCGTTACTTTGATGAATTTCTTCCGGAAATTTTGCTATAACTTCTTCTTTATCAATTTTTCGAAATAAAGCCAATTTTAACCATAAAAACATCTAAATAAAATTATCCTACCATATTTAGGATCTAAGCTACCTCTAACTAAGAATTTAAAAGCTAAAACTTAAAGAACTTAAAGCTAGAACTAGAAAACTTACCAAGAACTTTTCTCCTTCTTTCTTCAAGGCTCTCACTCTCACTTTCTCTCTATGTTTCAGCTTGTAAGCTTTGTGAATTGGTGAGAAAATATGAAGAGCAAAGCCCCTATTTATAGCAAAAGGCTATGGCATTTGTGTAATTGTCTTGCTAGCTTTCATTGGTGGATTCCAAATGAAGTTTAAATTGTGACAACTTCTTGACTTCCTTTTTAAGTTAGAATTTCCTACCTCTTCCATTCCACTAGATAGAATAACTAGATAAAAATTCATTTGGGGACCTTAATGAAGTTTGATTCAAATTTTCTTTTTGGTTTTGAACTCTTGAGATTTTTGGCTTTAATTAGAGACCTCAATCTCACATTTTCTCAATTGGCAAATTCTTAAAAGTTGAGAAAATAGCTTTGGTTATAGTCAAATTGAAGCTTGAATTTTGCTTGTTAATAATCACTTCTTATCTTTGATTGATGGTTAGTGGATTTCAAGATACAATTTATTTTTTATAGATTTCCCTTTGATTAAATCTTGAATTAATCCCATTGATTATCTTAATCATCTTATGTGTAATCACTTCATTGGCTAATGGCTTGACTTTCTCCTTGATTTTTCCTCTCACCACATTATCCTCTCTATGCAAGTGGCCAATTTGATTTTTAGCAACTCTTTCTCTCTCTCCCAAGTGCCAAAACCGACCCCCCTTTGTTCAATTTTAGTTGCATTTTTATGCTCTAATTGATTGCATGTGGGGGTTATCTAATTGGTTGTTTGCCTAGTTACATGGATTAGGCTTTATAAGAATTAATTAGGGCCTTTAGATAATCTTTATGAAATTAATTCTTGACCTTTAGATCTTGTTGCAATTGTTGACTTTTTCAACTCTTGATTAATTCTTGATTAACAACTTAATTATAAGCTTAATCATCTCTTGATTGTTATATTATTGGTTCAAGAAGTGTTTTATGATTGCTAACAATTCATTTAATGCTAAATCTTACTCCCTTATTAGCTCTTGACATTTGATTAGGCTAATACACCTTTAATCAATGGCTATTTTAATATAAATTGCTGAATAATTACCTAAATATTCCATTAGGGTAGTTTTAATTGCTCATTAATTATTAAAAATTGCCCTTAATTGTTTCAAGTGTTTTGGTAATTTTTTATGGTATTTTATGATGACTAATATAATTTCTTACTTATTGGCTATTCTAATTCTAGGGGAAAAATTGCCTAGAAAATAAAATAAACATGTCTCAAAATTTGAGACCACATATTCACCTATTAAATAGACTATATTTATCAAAATATTGTATTTAAGACCAACAAGAAATTTTGGGTATTACACATCCCTTTAATAAAATGCCAAATCCATTTTATAGATCCTAGATGCCATTCTTGATCATCAATTTTGACGTCCCATTACCACTTGAGTCTATCCAATGTCCTAAAGCATTTTGTGGTGCAAAGAAATATTTTTTATGGTGCATCTAGTACTCTAAACTATTTTTTTATGCATCACTCTAAAGTATTTTTTCATATGTATCCAACACCCTAAATTATCAGAATCTTTAAGAGCAAAATTGTACAAAAAAAAACTTGAGGGTGATGGACGCTCCTAAAAAAATATTTCATAGTATTAGATGCACCACAAAATACTTTAAGGCACATGATGCACCTAGAAAAATACTTTAGGGTGCTAAATGCACCTTAACTCTATTTATCGTGTGGAGAGAATAAATTTTTGTCCTAATTATAAGGCATGTCATTGATTCTTTATCACTAGTTTCCATTTTTATCTCCTCGTTAAAAATTATTGGTGTGTTATTTAATTTATAAAGTGTGCATGTATATATATATTTAACACGGGTAAAGTTGTAAACTTATTAATTTTTTAAGCAGTGTTAATAAATGTAAACTTTTCTTAGGTTTAGGGAAACGGTTGGAAATGACTTATAATAGCGACTATTATGATATATTTTACTCCATTGTGCATAATCAATATGTGATATATCTTTACACACACAATAATTTGATAATTACTATTTAATATTAATTATTTAAGGAGGAAGTGATGGAGAGAGGCTGGACTAACAGGAACTATAATCCGACCCCTTAAGATTTATAAAAACTGTCCTATACATGTTTTTTTTTTTTTTTTAAATTCAACCCCTCATACCTTATTCCTAGCTAATAATGAGACTTGTTGCATTTCAAATATTTTTTTTTTTTAAAAAAATCATTTTTCATTCCATTATAGTTTCACTTCTTTTCTTGTCATTAAGCTTTCTAATTTATTATTCTTATTTAGAACTGTCGTAATGGGCCAGGGAATTAGAATTTTTTTAAAAAAAATGTGTGTGGAGGTAAAATGCCTCTGATAACTCCAGATAAAAGAATATAATTACTATAGAGCCATGATAACAAAAATCTAATTAACAAATTTAGTGATCATCCAGGAGGACGCGTGATTTATGTGTTCACTCTTGTTCATTCTTCTGATAGTGATGAATAATTACTTAAATCCGATTACATATATGATAAGCATAGCATATATTTTTTTAAATTTAATTTTTTATCATAAAAAGAGAATATTTTTTTGAGGGCAACCAACGGAGCTTTCGTCATCATCTGGGGACGATTAGCTGTGTAAATAAATGAAGAAGTATGCAGAATTATAATATTGACGTATTGATTAAGAACTTCTCAATGACAGTTGTGAAAGTGTGTATATCTTTGTATTCATACAAAATTCAGATTAATGGAAAAGAAGCTAAAACATTACACACACATACACAAGCCAATTTAATGTACAAATTAATTAAAAGGGCCGTATTATCACCTAACTGAAGGACAAAGATAAATCCTCGATGTGCAGGTTTCCAGGCTTCTTGCCTCAATTCTTCAGGAGTTTCAAGGGTTGCAAGCTAATTTGATATAAACTTATGAGGATGTTCAACATGACAAATCAATCCCATTATTTCATTGAAAATATGTTTCTATGTTCTACTCGACTCCATCTTGAAGTCTACACATTTCTGTTAATGTTAAAGAACAATTTACAATTAAATTATTTTTTATCAATTAGCAAGAAGAATAGGAATTATATATGTCTGAGAAACACACATATAAATGCTAATAACAGATGAAAAGATTCTAACATTTGAAATACAAGTCTCAATGCGCTACTGGTCATTTCTCCCTCCTACATTCCATTTGAAGGAAGTTGTTCCACCAGTAACTATAATTTACATTGAGAAAAGAATGCTTCATTGTATGAAAATGGCTTTATTTGATGTGAAACTAAGCTCTTGTAATTGATTTCATTAAGAAAATTAAATTGTGTGCTTAGCATATGAGTGCATGAGAGAGTATCAAAACTCAACACCGCAAGCTCTGAAAGTTAATTTTAATTTATATATATATATATATATATATATATATTTATTTATATACCTTTTAACAAAATCATATATATGGGAATTGGTAAGAAGGTAAATTATTTGTCAACATTGATAAACATAGTAACCTATGACATTGTGTTCACAAAAGCACACTGCAAAATTTAATGCTCCTTGCTTGCATTTTGCAAGATGCCAATGTAAAAGTTCGTGACAATATCCAGAAGAATACGATACTCTCTTTGACTAATTGCTCTTTGATATTTGAACTGCTAAATGTATTTTTAATAATTTGGACTCAATTTATAATATTTATTTATTAGGCTATAGCCAATATACTCTTGAGCAGAACGATCAATGGATTGATTCGACGATTCACTAGAATATCCGTCCAACTTTGGATGGGTTTTAAACCATGGTAAAGAATTTCTTTTACTATGAGAAATTCTTAGATTTAAATTCTCTTCACTACCATTCTCCTCCATTTCCCACTTCAATGGTTAGATTGAAATTTAGAGATCCATATTTAACATTTTATAAAATTACTAAAAAAAGAAAGAAATTTAAATTGTTACTCCATCTCCCTATAGTTCTTATTATAAAGCACCAACTAACAATTCTTTCAAACCAATGTAAAAAGTTAAAAGCATTAAATTTTTTCCTAAAACTTAAGTAATTATTTTCAATATTACCCTTACTAATTAAACTAAACTCTAATAATATTAATTATTACTCCCTCCCACTACCCATATTAAATAGGGCATACATGAAAAAAAAATTAGTGCATTTTAGAAATAATTAAGCAAGTGCTTTGTAGAAAGGATAAAATATATTTGTTGGCGCCCTATAATATTATAGTAATAAGGACCAGAGGAAGTAATTTTTAGCCCAAACAACTTAAAACTACAATAAACAAATATTAAAAAGTAACAGCAAATTTAATCAAATTTTAATTCTACATAATAGCTATCTGCCATAATCTATTTTGATAATACCACACCCTCTTTTCTCTTTGTTCTTCGTTTTAATTCCAAGACACGTCGATCCTCGTCATTAACTTACTCTCGTATCCTCATTCGGAGATCTTCCCCTTTCTGGCTAACAGAGAAGATAGCTGGCTTTTTTTTTTTTGATACACATAGTAGGGGAAGGGGCAGGGTTCGAACCCTGGACATGGGGGATGGGAGCCAAGCTCCCATGCCACTGCGCTACTAAGGCGCTGGTAGAAGATAGCTAGCTTTACGTTGTTGAAAATGATGGGAAATGGAATTGTAAATAAAGAAAGTATTGAAATAAAGGGGGGCAGATGAGAGAATGCGGTGGATCACTTTATTGCTTGACAGAAATTTGCAGTACATGGACTCTTTAAATAGATAAAATAAATGGCTAGTAATTAATAAAATAAGATGTCTTTTAGAAGGTATTTCTGGTCATAATTCATAAGATGTTTTGACTTTTGATAATTTCAATAAGCATTAAATATTTTTTTATAAGAGTGGTGAGAGAGAATATAAATTGATATAGTGTTAGAGTTTAGTGTGATTGATAAGGGTTTTATTAGAAATCACTTGAATTTTAGATCAAAGAGAGAGTATGAGAATTGTTATATTTATAGATTCCCTTCAATTTTTAAAATCTTTTTCGGGGTCAATCAGTCACCGTTCAAATATTCAACATGCTAGGCCTATAATTGTATAACTTCGGAGATCTCATGTTTGCTCTATAACAATTTATTATTAAGAAATTAAAGTAAAAATAAAGTTGCTTCATTATATGACTATATATTAAAACTTTGTTATGCATAGTCTTTATTGATAAACTCTGGAGGAATAGAGAACCACAATTGAAAATGTGTCAATTTGATCCTTACTATAAGTTCAATCATAAATAAATTTTTTATTTTAATTATAAGCCTACTTAGGGGTTATTGTTGTTTCGAATAGAGAAAGAGGGGAGATAAGTGGAAATTATTTGTAAATATTTAGAGAGAATTTTAAGAAGGGTAAATTTGAAAATATTTATCAATTTAAGAAATATTTAATGATTTAACAACTATTACTTCTATTTCTTAGGATGTGAGACCCGAGTCAAAATTGACTTAAAATAAGGACCTTAGTGGTACATCCTCCAAAGACTATTTCAAAAAATGAAATTCGATGAAACAAGTGAAGTTAGTTGAGGGGATAGCTTTGGTCCAAAATGCGAGATTTTTAGTTTGTCTCCCAAATTTATTTAATTTGTGTGTGTGTGTGTGTAAACTTGTTATCTTTATTGATTAACATATTAAGAGGGTTTGTGTCAATAAGTTGGTTTTTGAAGTAAATGGTTAAAGATTGTATTTTGCAGAAATCAATACACACGTTTTTTACAAATAGTTAATTTAAATAATTTATTTAATTTTTATAAATTAATTATCTAACACCCACATCTCGGAATGAAGGAGTATAAAGTGTGGTCAAAAGTATCCTTCTTTTAGGGGCTGTTTGGTATGTATGAGGTTATGGGGGAAAATTTTTTGATTTGAATTTTCTTTAAAAAAAAAAAAAAAAAAAAAGAGAGGTGGGGTAGTGGCAAGGACGGACCCAAGGGGGGGCTAGGGGTGGCCCCCCCAATTTTTTTTTTTTTTTTTTAAATTATATATGTGTGTGTCTTGATATAAGTATGTGTGACTGTGTGTGTGTGTTTTGTTACAGATGAGGGTCCAGCCACACGTCTGGAAGTCTCACTCTCATGCCTATATATATATATATATATACACACCTCGTTCTAAATATAAGACCTAATTAATTTTTTTAGAGATTAAGGAAGATAAATCGGTTACTTAATTATGTTGTGTATGATTAAATTATTCAGAAAAATTAGTTTGGGGAAAAACTAATAAATATAGATACTTTAAAGTATTTTAATTAGCTTCCTTAATCTTTCCAAAAAAATCAATTGACTCTTATATTTAGGACTAGATATTATGTTTAGCACGTCATGTATATATATGAAAACAAGTAAAGTAAGAGTCAATTATAGATAAGTTTAACAATATGAAAACAAGTAGCTTCCTTAATTTTTTGAGTTTTAGTACGGATTCAATTATAGATGAGTTTAACAATATGAAAATAAATAAAGTAAGACTCAAGTGAAGTGATCTTACTTTATGTAATAGATTTCTTTTATTATTATTTTTTATATTAGGTCTATATTGTATTTGAAGTACTTTTATTTATGATATAATATTTTTTATTTTCGCCCCCGTCATCAAAATTCTGGGTCCGTCCCTGGGTAGTGGTTAAAAGTTTCTAATTAATTTTTCTTATTCTTTTATCTTACATATTTTCTTTATTAAATTTTATATCCCTACTTCTCTAATTTCTTTTAAATTTAACTCAAGAAAATTTTCTTCTTTTTCTTCCCTCCCCTCCGAATTCCTCATATATCAAACAGTTTCTAAAGAAAAGTAGGAATATTTACTCATATGCATGTTTATTATTGAAATATTAATAGATGTGAACTACGTGGTCCATGCATGCATTGGAAGTCACAAATCAAACCCATTTTCAAAAATACGAATATATATGCACATCGTACAGACTGCCACTTTACTTGTACAGACATCCAACTTACACGGCCATGTGTAATTCTGTGCGTTTTTTACATAACAACGCAAACTCTTGCATCATCTCGGTCAAGCAAGATTCTCTATATTTAATTTATAGAGAATCTTACTGGTTATAAATAATACGTATAACATAATTCCTTTCACACTTATATACCCACACAGCCACACTCATCTAATTTTATAAATTTCATTACATGCATTTTTTTTTTCAAAACGAGAAAAAAAAATCATTAAATATGCTAATTATTTAATAATATTCTGTACCACGAAAATTTCTTTCATTGTATTTGATTTTATTATTTGGATGCTATCGTAGGAGCAACATGACATATTTTTAATGTAGTACATATTGTCTGAAATAATATATGAAACTTTTCTTAAAAAAGGCGTATTAATATTCTTTAAATAACTGAAATATTGTAAGATATACTAAGATTTTTTTTTAAAAAAAAAATAGCGCATCCATTAAAACATTGAAAAATTTTAAAATGAAATAGTTCAATTTTTATATATTATACTAGTAGTATTTAAATAGCACTAAAAATGAGTGTACGTTATATATATATATATATATATATATATATATATATATATAAAATAGAACTGTAATATATAGTTCATATTTACACACACAGTCACACATGTTAAATATATAATTTATCAACAAAATTTTTTTTTTTTTTTTTTGTTCATATTATTTTTAAGTTGAAAAATGGTTGATATAAAATATAAATATTATATTATTTATATCTCACAAACAGTATAATTTTTTTGAACTTCTTTGTAATTCTTATATATATATATAGAGGGGGGGAGAGAGAGAGAGAGAGAGAGAGAGAGAGATTTTGAATCATACAATCAGGACAACAATTGAAGGAGGTGATGATTACATATATGTAAAGGGCAAGAGATAGGTCATTCGCCTCTGGTTGTTTCTTTATGCATGCTGAAAACAAATGCACTATCTGGTTTGAAAATTTAATCTTGCCAAATGGTGCATTTTGTGCATTCAATTATATAAATGATTGATTGAAACTTGTACGATGAAGAAATAAAAGTGTCTATAAAATTTATTTTTCACATATACATTTTTACTAATATGGCTGTATTTATAAATTTTAAAAATTAAAACGTTCTAATTTCTAATGCATATATAGCCTCCATGATCTAATTATTCTAGGTGAAGTTATTTTAATGAAACTTGACACCACACATGGCCTCCCTTTTCTCATTGCCAAAGAAAGAGGTGCAAGTCTCTTTCATTCAGGAGTACTGTGACTTGCCTCTTTCATGTTATATGGAATCAATGATGAGATTGGGAGGGATACGGATATTGGCGGTGCAATTGAGTATGAGTACTTCCTTAATACTCGGTTTTTAATATAAGACTTATTTACTTAATTTGATTAGATTAAGAAAGTTAGTTAACATTATATGTATTTTTTAAAATGCCGTAGTCATCTTCCTCAATTCCCTTGTTCTATCTCCTCTTTAATTATTGTTAAGAGAGCATAAATAGGGGTAAATTTAGAAAAGATTGATAAATATATATGTCTTATATTTAGGACCAAAATTAAGTTTGTAAATAGGTCCTATGTATTAATGCCAAGAAAACTACTAATTTCTGGTACAAGTCAGACTTTAATTTTGAAAATAGCCACGTCACATAAAATTTTTAAGAAACTTTACTGTCGTTTAAATAAATATGTCTGATCCTTTTTTTTAGAACGAGGTATAAAAACAAAGGTATAATCTGATCTGAACAGTTTAGTTTTAAATTTTTCATCTTTATTTGTCTAAAACCCTTATTTTAATAGGTATAAAATTTAAAATAAAGATAATATCTTAACTATCATTTTTTCTAAAATTGAGTTTTTGACAGTGCAATTTGTATAGCATGATTCTGTCACCTACAATTAAATAAAACCCATAGCATAATTGAGATCTCTTTAATCTTGATTGTTGATTTTTTGTTAGGCACGATTTTTAAGATTATACTATTATCTCATATCTGGTAGGGGATCGATTTGGCCAAGAAGACAAAAAGAAAAGATGGATACAGTTAAAGAAATTTAAAAAATAATTTAATCTTTTAAATCAATTTATGTTATATAATAGGTTTTCAATTGCCTCGCCAAATTTAACTCTATCAAAAACAAATTATGATTAACTGACCAATTTCAGTTTTCTAGTTTTGAAAAAAAAATATATATATATATATATTTTAATATGTGATTTAGAATATCTAACTATTAGGAATGTTTAATAATTTAATTCAAACCAGATAAAAATGATTTAAAATAGTTAATGTTATCCAGCTGATAAAATTAATCTTCGTAATAAGATTTTTAAATAATTATGTCACCAAATAAAACATTTCAATTAGCAAGTTGATGCTTATGCTTTTTCAAATTAATTCACCTTGACAATCTATATAAGGACCTCTTCTGATTGAAATTGCTGAAAAAGAAGAGCATGTCTTTTTATTTTTACTTTTTCATATAAGCAAGGAAAAAAAGTTCCTAAAGATGTCATGAAGGAAATCATATTGAAGCTGCCAATAATTTTAAGCTATTTTATTAATATAATACTCCATCAAATGATTTACAAGGAACATTATTTATCTTTTCTGAAGTGTCTTATAATAAGAAACAAATGGAGTAAGTGCAAATTCTCAGAATGATCTTGCGCTGACACGTGTGTCATAGAGGACCACTAGCAAATTTGAGCATTTCCTTGATTCATGTAAAATTTCAATATTAGCAAATTATATTGTACCCGTTTTAATTACTATAAATGACTATTATTAATTAGTTATAATTAGATTATAGAAGTCTGGGATTAGCTACCGTTCTCTTGCCCCTCCTCTTCCCCAACACTTCTCAAATTTTAGAACTACGTTGTTGAAAATTCTTTTCACACCTGCAATAAAAAAATTATAAATTTGAAGGATAATGTGAATTAATGCTTTATATTTAAGATTAAAGTGTACTTTGAATGGATAAATTAAATTCTAAAAAAAAGCATCAGCTTAACTTTTTAATTATTTGCAGAGGCGAATGTCAATTTCAATTTTGAAATAGCCCTACTGTTGTCTCATGCCTGAAAATAGGAACCTATAGTAGTAGCTCTTCTATTAAATGAGATGCCCCTACTTCATTGCTAAAATTGGACATGCACTAATACTAATATTTTCGCTCTTTATAATCAATACATGACAAGGGATTTCTTATTTGATCTTTGGTTCCGTTCAGAGAATTTATGAGTAATATTAGAGAAATTCTTACATGAATCTGGTTTGTCACGTTATTTGTTGTCTAATCAATTAAAATATAATAAGTCAGAGTTGATTTTGCACCCTCCCAAATATTATATGGCATATTAATAAAATTAAAAGATTTTACAAAATTCACTTTTTCATTACTTGAAATCTTAATTAAGGGATTCATTTTTTATTTTTTTAGAAAAATAAAAATATGAAATATATGATGACCAACTATGATTAGTGTTAGCTGAGTTGTTGTATTTTAACTTGTCCGACTACAAATAACGTAGTAAACCAGATTCACACAAGAATTTCTCACAATGCCATGTACCATTCCATATTTTAGTGGATCACGATGGACCATTTTCTTAACATCTATTAATTCAAATGCTTAAAGCCATTAGGCAACATCATATTTAGTGTAGCTGAGTACAAAATCTAATTTTATATAAAAAGTTATATGTTATAAGTAATATCCAAAATTTATTACATGAAATACAGGGACGGAGCCACGAATGAAAATCAGGGGGGCAAAAATTACAGACTGAAATCCAGTGGAGTTTGTATTTAAAATTGGGGGCAAAAATTACAGAATTTGACCCAAATTGTTTAGAAATTATGCTTCAGCCTCATAAAATTTTCAATGTTTTCAATTTAGTCCCTTCATGAGACTTTTTAATAGGGACTAAACTGAAAACATTGAAATTTTTATGAGGCTGAAGCACAATTCCTAAAAATTTTGGGTTTGATTGTGTAATTTTAGGGGGCCACCCCTAGCCCCCCCTAATTCCGCCCTTGCTTATATGTATTAGCAAGCTTCTATTTTTAAACCTTTAAACGACATATATATAAACCTATATTTATAGGTGTACAACATTAATGCACTCAACACACGTTACCACACCACATACACTCACATGAGTCATTTGATATCAACAGGTTTTCCTCCATTTCTTTTTATATACACACACACTTGTCCAGATTTCTTCTTCCCTTTTATGTAAGAGCAGTGGCTTTTATGTATTTAGAAGCAAGTTTTCTTCTTCTTCTCTTTTTTTTTTTCTTATATATATATATATATAGCCTTTAAGTACATATTTATACATGCACAACTTGGAGTCAAAACCACATGGATCCTCACTTTCATGTTTTCATCAAACTCTTGAGCTATTCAAATAATTAATCACCAACAAATTTTATATCTTCACAGACTAACTAATACTCCCTCCGGTCCTAATTATAGGACATATTTAACCGATTTTGGGGAGATTAAGGAGAGAAGTTAAATTAGTTAATTTTACTCATTTTCCTAAAATGTCCTTATATAAATTTAAAATGAATTAAGTGAAAGTGAAAGTGAATTAACAATCCTTACTACATACCTCTCCAACTTAGTAATTTCCTTTCCACATACTTTTTAATTGAAATAATAGTCTTACTATATAAACATATATATGTGTGTGTATATGTATACGTACAGATATTAATACACACACATACTTATGAATACACACACACACACACAATATATATATATATATATATACACGGACATACACATCTATATGTATGTATATGTGTGTTTATATATGTACACACATATATATTGACAGGCGCGCGCGCGCACACACACATACATACATATATCTACACACACACACACACACACACACACACATATATATATATATGAATACACACACATACAAATATATATATAGATACACACATATATAAACACACACATATATGTATATGTGTGTGTGTTTATATATGTACACACACATATATTGACAGGTACACATACACATACACACACAAATATACACACACACACAATATATATATATATATATATATATGAACACACACACACACATATGTATATATGTGTGTGTTTATATATGTACACACATATATATTGACAGACACACACACATGGATACATACATATATCTACACACATATATATGAATACACACACACACAAATATATATATATATATATATATATATATGGACACACACATCTATATGTGTATATATGTGTGTTTATATATGTACACACATATATATTGACAGGCACGCACACACATATACATAAATGTACACGCATACTCACTCACAGATATATATGTTTGTGTGTCTTTATATAGACACATACATGTAATAACCAAAAACTAAATATATTTGAGCGAATAAAATAAAGGTATTTTAGGAAGAAATTGACAAAAGTTAGAATGTTGTCTTATAATTAGGACCAAAATCAATTCTTAAATGTTGTCTTATAATTAGGACCGGAGGGAGTAGTATTTAAATCATTTTTTGGGATCTGCAAAGTTTGTTTTGTGTTGCTTTCTTATAGTACACGGATTTTTATATATGCAGCAAACTTTCTCAAGACAATAACATATATACATACGAATGCAGCTTTTAGAGTTCAACCCAATGAAGGAAGAATTATAAGCGTCAAAGTTAATGGCACCTGAACTGATTTGGGCTATTGAAAGAGGAGACGTGTATGATTCCTCACGGTGTTGGAGGAATTAGCTTTGGAGGATGGAGTGCGTGTATCAGACGTTGTGGAGGAAGTCACACGTGGAGGAAATACTATGCTTCAACACAGCAGCTCATAATGGAAACAGGGCACTTTCACCTCTGTTTTGTGAGACGTTAAACAGAGGAAGGTGAGATGATTAGAACTCTTTCCTTCTCTCTCTCTATTGGCTCTCACTCCCTCAACCACAGCTTCTTACTCCCGGAACTCAGCTCTAGTTTTGTTGAGACAATGTGCATGAAAGTAAGCTAAGAAACAGTGTTTATATAATGTTCTAATGGTCTGGTCCGAGAATTATGAATGCACCGAGGAAAACATTATATGGAGAAAGATCTGTGAGAGGCTCTAGGCGGATAGCAACTCTATTGGCTCTCACTCTCTCAAACATTATTAATGGGTTTGATGTAATTAAAAGGTAATGAAGTTTTTTTTATTTATTGGACGAATGTTATTAAATATTGGCCCAGGATATTACAAATCAATGTGGTCTTATCTTGGGAACCCTCTATAAGACTTTGTTTGCAATTATGTCCTTTATTTATTTAACTGCAATTATCATTTAAAATAAATCTTTAATGTCATATAAGGGTTCTTTTTTCTTCCCAATTAATTTTCCCTAGGCCTTAATTCCATAATTTTTATATTCACATGTTGTAAGGAAATAAATTCCTAATTGAATTTATTCTTTTGCTAAAATTTTCAAGGAAAATTAGCCCTATATTTTCAGTAATTAATATTATAATTTCTCAAGCCAAATTCTAATAATGATTTTCCATACAACATTTCTAATTTAAAATCCGTAAATTTGGGATGTTACAGTAATTCCCCATCTCCATAGGATAGCACACTACTAATTAAATTGTAGAGGTCCCCTTGGTCCTTTCCTTTCCACATTTTCCAATATTTACTATTTAACCCATTCATAACAGTTGATGATATGTTGTTTTATGTGGTTTATTTAAGTCTTGCATTTTAATTGGGGGCTACATATATGTGTGTATATGTGCACACATGTGTGTGTACATGTGCATATATGTATATATGTGTATTATGTGCGTGCATGTGTGCGTATGTATTTATGTATATATGTGTGTGCATGTCTTTTTTTTTTTAATTAAGGAAAGGAGGGAGTATTGCTCTTGATATTTGAAAAAAAAAAAAAATAGATAAACTTGAACTAATACATAATCTTGCCAAACTCAGGCCATAAACTTATTATATATAATGCTTTTCATGGTCTCGTGATCACTTCACTTTACATTATTCCACGTTATAAAAAGATAATGACCTTTTCATCTCTAGGATATGAGGGCACTCTATTCAATTATTGCAACTCCGTTGATGTGATATGGACCAAGGCAAATGTTGTCACATTATTATTGTTGTTGTTGTTGTTATTATTATTAAGGAGGAAACACAAGAAAGCCAATCAAGACTAATGAAGATTGTAAAAGATTTCACACAAGTGAGGACGTTCGCCCACACAAGTAGGTCACTGCAGTATGTGATATTCACATTATCATCTTGAACGATGGCATAGAAATCATGATATCTAGAAATTCAAGTTGCAGCAAAGGTGGTGAAGTTCACCTCTAATCGTGTGTTCAAAATTTAGGAAAAGATAGTATAAAAGATAAATCCTACACAGACTGATATTTTCATTAATTAACTAGTATAATATATAATAATGATAATAATATAATTAAAATATCTCAACCATACTGGAAATATCTGACTCCAATTAGTTGTGAATTTTCTAATTTTGAGGAAAATTATTTACTTCATGTTACCTGAGCCTTTTTTTTAAAAAAATAAAATAAATCTAATTATTCAGCTCTTGGATAACTGAATGGGTCATTAATGATTCATAATTAGTTAAGCACCTTTATTCAGTGTTTTAAGAGCAAGGTGTTATAGAAGACTTGCCTGAATATTATTATATTGTCAGGGTTTCTATTCCCAGAACTCATATAGAAATCAAGCAAAAGCTAAGTTCCGTGCAAAATTTTAAAATCCACATGACAGTTTTCTATATTCAGAGCCCATAACATATTCAATATTATAAGACATAAAGAAATGACACAAAATGGTACAACAAAATAAAATAGAGTGAAAGAGTTCTATTTATTATTATTATTATTATTATTATTATAAAAAACAACAAAGTTAAGTCCTGATAATACCCTCATCTTCGTTTTCACCTACTGGCTTGAACAGATTATCCAACACAAGCCCTATACTTCGAGGTCAAAGGCCACTGTCTGGACCTTGTGAAAAGTCCATTCCTATATTGTTTTTAACATGATAAAAAATTATTTAGTAGTACTTTAATTTGCATAGGGCAACGGAGGATACATGAAATTCTTTTTAGTGGGGGTCGTACATCACATGTTTCTCTACTCACAAATGCCAAATGCAAAACACATATTTTCCATCTCCATCCTAATATTACACTTTAAACCACAAAGGCAGTTACGTTGTTGCTTTTAAAAAAGGATGAAGGGAGTGTGTCATTAATGATAACATCAAATTGGATTGATGAGTGGTTTTATATATAATTTGTTTTTTCTTTCCAGACTTTTATATATAATTTTCGATAAAACTAATTAGATTAGCATGTTCTTATTTTCCATCTAAGGCTAAGAGTCATCCTCTCACTCAGCCTTCAAAAATAGCCTCCATGTGCATGCTCTGCCATATGTGAACAGTCTAATTAAATTTGACGCGCCTCTATTTTTTAAATCTGAACCATGTCTTTAAAATTTAATTCTCTCATAAATTTTCATGTACCATGCATAATGGACAAAGGAAAAAGAAAAAGGAAAGGAGGGGAGAGAAGATTTGTACGTGCATTCAGATAACACTCCAATACCATCATAATACCCTATTCTTGTTATACTACTACGTCATACCCTATTCTGTGTTCAAATGGACCACTACTACTCGAAGGAAATACACAAAAGAAAATATTGATAATAATACTTTATATGAGTTACTAGTACTCTACCCTTCCTGTGTTTCGTCTTTATCCTTTTATACCCACACAGTTAACCATCGTGCCAGTATTTTCTGATGTGTTGTCGCTCTTTTTTTTCCAAACAGTACAAAGATTCGCTGAATCATGTTCTGATCTATAAAAATGAATAGAAGGTGATATGCATCTAATGTTATTTGTAAGAAGAGCTACATGATTGATTTTGAATCAGATTAAATAATTATGTGGAGTCTCTGTGATTTGTGAAAGCGAGGGGAATATTTTTGCCTCTGTAGTGATTATTCATATCAACAAACCACAGTATGGCTCCTCTAAATGAATTGGAACCAAACAAACAATGTACCAGAGAAAGTCATTATAAGGCTGAAGCTGCTTATTACAGTAAGTGATTAACTATGGTTAAGTGATACGCGCGGTTTAGTAATGTGGCTAACTATATCCTTTTTAATTTGATGGTCCCTTGATTAATCTGATTCACACCCTTTAATTAAAGGTGGCTTCCAAATATGTAAATCCATGACAAATCCCTATTTTTATTATATCTTTTTAAATTTTATTTGGGGTTTTTGTCATAATAATTGAGCTTAAAATGTCTCTTTTGTAGTTAATTGTGATCAAATGAGTTTGTATGAAATTAAGGTTGATAAAGGGTAAAAATGTCATATATTTTATTATTTGCCTTCACCTTCCTTCAACCTTACCTCCACCATCGTCACCTACCTTCATTGCTCGTCAATGCCGGTAGGCAGAGAACATAGAAGCTTGGAGAACGGTGCGAGGAGCATTGGACACCATCATTCACCTTCCTCCACTCTCGTCTCCGCTGTCCACGTATATTGTTTGAATAATAATGTTTGGGATTTTGTTTTTGGTGTAATATACACATACACACTTGTATACCTTGAGAGTCCGCCACATGAGAATCCAAAGTCACATGCATGTGTCCCCATAAATTTTACACATCAACATCTCCTGAAATGCATTAATTTCTAATTACTGATCCTATAGCTTTGTAGAGTATTGTCTTTATTACAATCCCTACCTTTTCTTCTAAAATTTAACCATTTATAAGTACATTTCCTAGATAGTTCTCATGACAATAAACATCTAAAATTTTTAAGAAAGTACTTGCCATTGGAGATTCAAAGCTGCTAACAGTAATTTTATTAGTTCACAGTCATCCTTCCAATATTAAAGAAAAAAATATATGGAGCCATTCATCAAAAGAAAACAAATTTAAAAGTGCCTTTGTTTAACTCTATACATGCTTTCATCTCATCAAGCGAAATCTTAGACTTAATAAGCGTCAAAACCTTTCGCCTTTTGCTAGCCAACTCAACAAATTTGACATTGAAACTGCTTGATTTATTTTCTGATCACAAGTTTTATTTTTAATTCTAAACAAGGACCAATAATACTCGTCTTTGAGGTCTCTAAATATAATAATATAACTTAAAGGGCCCATTATTTTTCTTCATGCCATCATTTATAACAAAAATTATATAAAAATAAATATTAACAAAATATATGGAAAAATATATTTTCGTATTTGTATATTTTAAAGTCAAATAATTTTGCATGTTTACAAATATTGTTTAAAAGTCAAGTAATATATTGAAAAGGAAAAAAAAAGGACAAATAATGTTGAAGATTGATTCTAAACTTCAATTTTTCCCCATTTTTTTGGTTTGACGATATAATTGAATTAGATAATTAGATAATATGAAGCAAAATGCGAATAACTTGTTGAAGTTGAAAGAATAGTGAATTAATTTCTTGCAATATTCTGAGAGACCCAATAACTGAGATTCAATTTCTCCAAGCGGCTCCATCACTTGAATTTGCTCTCTTGCGGCTGAAACATCTGACATGTCAACCTCAAAAACTTTGACGTGAATAGACTCAGCCCAATCCTTGTTGAATCCAAGAACAATTGCTTCACGTAAGTTGGCCTTCAAGGTTGATTTTTCTGATTGTGTGATGGTATTGCTCATGTTTCATGTACCATGCATAATGGATAAAGGAAAAAGAAAACGGAAAGGAGAGGAGAGAAGATTTGTACGTGGATCCAGATAACACTCCATACCAATCATACTACTACTACGTCATACCCTATTTTGTGTTCAAATGGACCACTACTCGAAGGAAATATACATAAGAAAATATTAATATAATACTTTATATGAGTTACTAGTAAACACATCATTTTTTTTTTATTGATATAAAGCCATTAAAAATGAGGGAGAGTAAGTAATATGGATAAGCATATTTTCTGAAAAAACAAAGACCATAAATAAGGGTATTTTTTTTTTTTAAAAAAATATGAATTATTTTTAACTAATTTTAATTATATGTATGTAGCGACTGAGATATGACTAATTACATAGAGCTCTCTAGTTCTTATATTTAGAATAAGAGAAAGGGAGTATAATTAAGTATTCTCATATCTAAGATTTCTTTGGCATCATAATTACCCAAGTTAATAATATTGAGGATGTTTGCTTCTTGAGCATTATACATATATATATATATATATATATATATGTTCTGTTACTTTACATTGATAATCGAACCCATATATTTGACCCAAAAAGAGAGAAAAAAAAAAAAAAAGAACCCATATAGTGAAAGTTTCCATATTTCGAAAACCTGCTTCTGCTGCTTGTAGTAGGTGCCAGCTGCATAAATACCACTTCCTGGAAAAACTTGATACTTGTGATGAGGAAAATGACTTGTTTGTTTACAAAGTAAATGCTTTCTGCGATTCTCTTTTTCTTCTTCTATACTTAAAGTTAGAGCTATCAGCTCCATACGACTATAGCACATTTATATATTTTCTATCGTTTAAAAATCTCATATTATAATTACTTGGCCGATTTTTTCAGATCTCATTGTCCTTTTAACTGCAAGTTTAATATTTTTTTTCTCTTTCGGGAAGGCAGGGAGGGTGGAATTAGAAATATTATATTATTGCTGGGTTATGTAGAAATATTATATCATTTTTTCTGAGCGTTCTTCTTTGGTGTTACCATCAAAAACATTTTCTCAAATCAATTGAATCTGGTGTGCTATGATATTTTTACTTTTATAATCCTGGTGAAGGATCAACTTCATGTTGGAAAAAAATGTTGAGGTTAATATTTTAATTGAATAATTTTATTTCTAGTCTCAATTTGATTCTTTCAGCTTATATCTACGAAAATGATCTGTTATTTTATCGATTTATAATCGTAAATTAAAGGATCATTGTATTAATTTAACTCAAAGTCATTGAAGTTAACTTAAGAGCTGAAGGTATGGTAGGGTATAGGTAGATTCCAAAGGTTCAAACTCATCTCTCCTTATGTTTAAAGAAAAATTAATTTATCAATTAAAGTTGGATCTAGCATAAAAAGTTAATATCTCACAACATGATAAATCAAAGTTCATTTATGTTAGAAGATTCGCCCACATTTATACAATGTTGGGTGTATACATTGAAACATTTTCTAAGCCAATGACTTTATGACCTAGTGGTATGAAAGCTCTTCCGTCAATGGAAGGTCACGGGTTCAATCCACTTGTAACCTCAAGTTGTTAGTGCCTGCCCCTTTAATTTCACAAAAAAAAAAAGAAAGAAAAGAAAGAAGTTTTCTAAAGAGAAAATGAAAAAAATGCTTGAACTCAAGCCATAAATTTACATTTTATTACATGTAATGAACGCTAATACCAGCAAAGGAAGGATGAGAAATGAAAAGAACTTTGAAGTAATCATTACATGTATAGACATATAATATTCGTATGTGCGTACGTAGTCGCTGCCACACATTTGTTCAGAATTTTTGAGAACTTTTAAATGTTTAACTATGAAAACTAAATTAATATATCAATCCTAATTATATTTCAAAGACCCACATGATAAATAAAGAAATAAACAAAAATCTCTGTTGCTTTTGCTCCTATATATCCTACTTCATCTTCTATGTCAATTTTGGTATCTTGTAAGAACTTTCGTCCTCTTCCCCACATCTCTCTATACGAATTTATATAATTATCTGAATGTTGTTCTTGTTTGTTTGGCTCTTACCATCCTCATTTAATATATACAACAGACTGCAGAGTCCTTTTGAACTACTCATTATTACGTATATCTCTGTAAATTCTGTAACACCCCATTTTTTGAAAGCGAAAAATATATTTTTATCAGAGTGGCGCATCAGAGCAATTCAAAAGAGTGAGTACTGACGAGTATGTTACAAAATATTAACCATGGTTTGGTTATAGTAGTGGTACATTTATCCCGAATATTTAAAAATAATATACAATCCAAAAACAAAACTCCAATCTGGTTTTTACGCGGACTGCTTACCCTTGTCGTCGGCCCTCGGTCCTCCAGACCCTCGGCCCTCGGTCCTCGATCCAAAAAATTAAAACGTTCTAATTTCTAATGCATATATAGCCTTCATGATCTAATTATTCTACGTGAAGTTATTTTAATGAAACTTGACACCACCACATGGCCTCTCTTGTCTCATTGCCAAAGAAAGAGATGCAAGTCTTTTTCATTCAGGAGTACTGCGACTTGCCTCTTTCATGTTATATGGAATCTCGAGATGAGATTGGTAGGGATACAAATATTGGTGATGCGATTGAGCATGAGAACTTCCTTAATACTCTTAGGTTCTTAATATAAGGCAGATTTATCTAATTTAATTATATTAAGAAAGTAAGTTGACATTACATATATTTTTGAAAATGCCATAATCATCTTCCTTAGTTCCCTCCTTCCATCTCCTCCTTGATTATTGTCGAGAGAGCATAAATATGGGTAAATTTGGAAAATATTGACAAATATGTCTCATATTTAAGATCAAGATTAACCGAGTCTCTGAATATGTCCTATATTAAGAATCCGAGGGAGTATTAATGCCAAGAAAACTGCTAATTTCTGATACAATTCAGACTTTAATTTTGAAAATAGCCACATCACATAAAATTTTATGAAACTTTAATGTCGTTAAATAAATAGTGTGATCCCTTTTTTTTTAGAACGAGGTATAAAAACAAAGGTATAATCTGATTTTAGTTTTAAAATTCTCATCTTTCTTTTTCTAAAAACATTGTTTTAATAGGTATAAAATTTAGACTAAAGATAATCCTTTAACTATATTTTTTCTAGAATTGAGTTATGTATTTCAAAATCGCCATTTTAAAAAATGATCAGTAAGGCCCAGGTCGGTGGGTCAGGGGAGCTCATTAATTTTTATAGAGCAAGGTATAAAAACAAAGGTATAATCAGAGCGCCACACACGTCCATATAAGTATTGCTTGCATTTTGACGTGCAATTTGTATAGCATGATTATCTCACCAAATAATATCATATTCTCGTAATAATACAGTGAAGTAAGTGAATAAGAAAAATATTTTAGTAAATTAATATTGGAAATGTGGAGTACATGGCAAGTGTGTTAAGCCTATTAATGATGATCGTCACAGCATGTGCCAAGCTTCACGATAAATGATGTATATACAATTTTTCGGGAAAAAAAAAAAAAAAAACTCCAAAGTTGTGAAGTTGTTGTTTATTTTTCTTTTTGGAAAATTGTTAAATACATTCAAAACTACAACATTTAATCCCTAAAAGATATGAAAATTTCACTATTTTACTTGTTAGAAGAAAAATGTAAAAATATTTAAACGATACAATTTGGTTTTCATTGCAGATAAATGGTCCCCACAAATATAAACATTAAAATAGCTTTCATTGTCAACCTTAACTACAATGGCGTGGCCTACCGAATTATTTTCAGAAAAATGGTCACCTATTCTTATTCTTAGCTTCAATTAAAAAGAAGAAAAAGAAGAACTAGCTTAGAGGTAATTAAGTATGTGGTGGACATCCATGAACTGCAGGTCATAAAACTAAACCTCATGTTCAAGATGAAGATATGAACGTTCTACAGATCGAGTAAATAATATAAAAATCCATTATAACATGTAAAAAATTTAAGAAATAAATATTTCCTTATTTATAATTTTATCCCATATTTAGAATTATTAATCATCTCCATAGAGAGAAATTAGACGGTTTTCTTATATCAAAATTATTTGAATATATAGGAGATCTGTTATATATACTTCTCATTTATAACTACCTTTACGTTTGATCTTTTAAATTAAAACAAAATTAAAATGCAAGTACTTATAATTTCACCTCATTTTCAGTCAGTTTGTTCAGTTATTTTTATTAGATCCTTATAATTTCCTTAATAATAGGTACTCCCTCCGGTCCTAATTATAGGACAACATTTGGGAGTTGGTTTTAGTCCTAATTATAGGACAACAGTTTGATTTTTATCAATTTCTTCATAAAATACCCTTGTTTTATTCTTTCAATTGTGTTTTATTTTTTGTGAATATATATATTTGGGTGTGTAGATTCTTCTAGTCAGTATGTATATGTATGTATATATGTGTCTATGTATATATGTGTATATATATATGTGTGTGTTTGTGTGTCTACACACAAATATATATAGACACACACACACATGTCTCTGTATGTGTTTCTATATATATGTATGTATATATGTGTGCGCCTATAAATATGTGTCTGTGTATATATTTATGTATATATATGTGTGTGTCTACATATATGTGTCTCTGTATATATGTATGTATAGATGTGTGTGTGTACATATATGTCTATCGGTGTGTGTGTATGTGTGTGTCTGTCAATATATATGTGTATAGATATATATGTATACATATATATTCTAGATCAGAGAGGTGTGTGATATGTTTGTTGATTCACTTTCACTTATGTTATTTTAAATTTATATAAGGGCATTTTCGGAAAATGAGTAAAATTAACTAATTTAACTCATCTCCTTAATCTCCCCAAAATCGGTTAAATATGTCTTATAATTAGGGCCTGGGAGGGAGTATTATTTTAGCGTTTAATCTTTGCTTTTGCAGCATAATTTTTTTTTTTTTTTTTTTTTTTTTTTTTTGCCACACTCACATAAAAGTGAGTGAGTCCCATTAATATTTTCTCTCTTTTATCTTTACAATGGAATCCATTCACTTTTATGTGTGTGGCAAAAAACAATTTTGTAACAAAAGCGAAACATTAAACCCATTATTTTAAGGGTTAAATACCATTTTTGCCATGGAAATATTGGCTAAGGAGTAGTCAGCACCCAAAAGTTTTTTTGGTATCAAGTTTGCTACGAAAGTTTACAAAAAAGAGCAAATATGCCCCAAAAGTTTTGTTTATGAGCAAATTTGCTCGAAAGTTTACAAAGAAGAGTAACAATCCAGAGTCGGGATCAACCGATGGGTAAGATTGCTATGTTCTTAAACTTACGGGGAAAAAATGATACCAAAAAAACTTCAGTGGTGAATTCTCCCTAGCCAATACTTCCTTGACAAAATTGGTATTTAACGATTATTTTAACCTTTAATAATAGGTATTGATCCTTATATTTTTAATTTGTAAGCGAAATGGACTTAGTTTTTAGGATGATATTGGGAGGGACACCAATATTGGTGATGTGCATGAGTATGCGCGTACTTAATATTAATGCCAAGCAAACTACTAAATACTAATTACTAATACAAATTGAGAGTCTTTAATTAATTTTGAAAATAGGCACATCACCAAGGTTGTTAAACTTGCGAGTTTAGGCAAACACATGACAATGACATAAACTCGTATCGTAAACTCATAAGACTTTACATTTATTCTTAAATATGTATTACTAGTGTATAATTAAATAATTAAAATATAAAAATGACAACAATTTAATTTAAATATATTTTAAATTCAAATAATTAAAATTAAATCCATTAACATTCATCATATTTAACAAAAAATTTCTATAAAATTTATATATACATCTGTTTAGCATTATTAAACTAAAAAAAAAGTTAAACGAGTTTTAAGAGTAAGTTAACACAATTTTATTAGCTAGAAAGCGTAAAACAGTAAAATCGGTGTATAAACTCGTGAGTTTAGCTGGATTTACAAGCGGACGAGTTTACCAGCGACTCTATTCATTTTTGTGTGTTAGAAATGTAAAAATGGTAAACTCGAAGAGTCAACTTTTGCGGGTTGACAACAATGCACATCACTTTTAAAAAAATTGAAGAGACTTTATTGTTGTTTAATAAATATATCTGGTCCTTTTTTAATTGAAACCATATTTTAATCATTTAAAATAGTTAATTTTACAATGGAAAAAACCGACTTTGTAATGACGTGATCGGTTGTTTCTATATTCCTTAGGAGCTATGAACAAACTGGATTTTTAACGACGTGACCGATTGTAATAAATTTTGTACAATAAAGAAAATCGATTTTGTAATGATGTGATCGGTTGTCTCAAGTAAAAAAGAAAGGATGATTGTTTGTTTGAATGATAAATAAGGATAACTATAACAAATTTAAAATTTGATACAACAAGAAAAATAAATAAAAAATAAACATCCACGGCACATGTGAAATGGCATATATTTATGATGGCATACTATTATTAAGTGGTGCATTGAAATATTTTCCATACCCTCATTCAAGATATGCAATAGCATCAGGTATGAACTTCAAAAGAAAAAAAAAAAATCAGCTAACACTGAAAGGCCATGCCTTTCAAGTACTTTATAAACTATTTTCCTTTCAAAATATTATTATATATACATGCATAAAAATTATGTGAAAGTTTAATTTTAAAATTTCCATCTTGATTTCTTATTCTTAAAATAAAAATAAAATAAATACAAAAATTGAAAAACATTCAATTTATATACTATAAAAAAGGATATTATTAAAATTGAATTTTATATTTGAAAAAATAATTGTTGTTCAAGCATAAAAAATTATATTTTAGAAGCAAATGACACAAGTCAATAGAAAATTATTTTAAATAAGTTTTAGTATTCCATTAGTATTCTCTAACCTTGTTTATTAATTATCAGTCAGAAGGATACATTTCAAACTTTTTTGGTGAATTAACAGAGCCTAGAAAAGAATTTAAATGTAAAAAAAAAAAAAAAAAGAATTAATTTAGGAAGGTGCTTCGGGGTTAGTCATAATAAATATAAGGGTTAAGTAATTTGAAATAGCCCTACTGTCTCATGCCTGAAAATAGCTCTTCTATTAAATGAGATGCCCCACTTGATTGCTTTTGTTGGTGGAGCACATTTTTGCCTTGAATATTGAACTGTTAGCTAAATGTAGTCGTTGAAAAGGACCATGCACCATTGCCTCTCTTCTGCCGAGGTTTCATAATTGATAGGAGTTGCAATTCAATGCACTGATAAATTGGCTAAACTGGACATGCACTAATACTAATATTTTTGCTTTTTATAATGACCTCATGCCTACATATAGTAGTAGTATAATTTTGTTATTAAGATAATAGTCACTACTAGACAATGGATTTCTTATTTTGATCAAAGGTTTCATTCGGAGAATTACTGAGTAAACACTACATACTACAGGGTGGATCAAAGTTTATAAGGTTCGATAACATCATTAGCCGAATGTTTTAATAACTTTTTATTTATTTATTTAAATTTTGATGACTCCCATTATATGTGTTGAAGAGCGAAATATACTTACTTTCCCCTTATTTTATCTTAATTTCAGATATCTACCTTTTATTTTTAAATTCTACGTAAACACTCATAAAATCAAAATGCACAACCCATACTTTCTATTTTTAAGAATTCATTTCCAATTAATGATCCATCTATTAAATGTATTTTTCAAATACCTTGAATTTGTTTCTATAATAATTTTGTTGGATTCTTGTAACATCCTTACACATCATGCAGATACAAACAATTTATTGATTTTTTTCCCCTTATCATCCTCTTTATCTTTTTCCTCAACAATAACTTGGGCAAGAATTTACATCCAAATAATAGCACCCAACAATTAACAAGCAAACTAGGTGGCAGAAAAATGAAAACAAGCACTTGATATTTGCAGGCAAATGCATACTGCAAAGTACTCCCATTTATAACTTAATTAATAATACAGTTTTCTTATACTTTTTATCCTATCGTCAGTATATGTAAAGATAGATATTTAATTACAACTTCCCAGTAATCAAATACATATAAAACGAAAACAAGCAAATTTGAAAGAAGGCTATTACATTACATGAAGGCAAATGGCAGAAATCATACTGTTTATGGCTTTAAATAGTGGGATAATGACGAGATCTAAATTTTATCAACACATATATACGATGTACGTACTCATATAATTATGATTGTTTAACTATTGTAAGAAATAGTGAAGGTTATAATTTGGGGTTACAAGGAGCTAGCGTGTGATTGAATACATTATTACTCAAGTGAATAAGGGTCATAATAATGAAAGCTGACCCAAAGATAAGATGTGCATAATTATAGTATCAGCAAGCGTGTCCTCGTGATCTGCATCTGGGAAGGCAGGCATTGAAAAATACAGTAGTGACCTAATCACACAGAATCTGAAGCCTAAAATAGCCGTGGGGTCAATATTTTTGCCTTTGTGTGTGTGTGACCATTTTGGGATATATTGGTGGATGATCTTATAAATCGTAATACATGATCAAGAAAAATGAAATGCTAAATTTAGTTATTGCGTGGTCCTTCTGAAGCTCTGAATTGAAAGTCATTGTCTTTGTTAGGGTCTAGAGTGGATTGACGTGTTAGTATGAGAAGAAACGAGTAACATGGCAAAAAAGTCAGAAACCATGATTAGTTCTACTTTCCTTTATTGTCTGTGTTAGGGTCTACTATGAATTATTCTTGAAGATTAAATGGGCACCTTTGAAATCATGATTAGTTTTCCTTTCCTTTATTTGCACAAACCTAATGAAGGTTTCTTTACTAATTAAATTCTAAAGCATTTAAGATGAAAGATATTTTTCAAGTGGGTTGTGATATCTCACACTCAAAGGAAACACTAATCATTCCATTAATCATTTCTTTTCTTTCTTTTTTTTTTTTAAAAAAAAAATTGATCAAAAGTTTCCCCTCGAAACTTAGAGGGCACCATTTCTTAATCTCAATGTTTTTGATTAGGGCAAAGAGCTAATTTTTGGGGTGTATACTAGCTCTCTCAAACACTTGTGCTCGTTAGGAAACTCGTGTGAACGCTTTTTGCAGTTTGAATTTGAATCTCAAGTTTGGAGCAAATGTTGCGTTCAAAAATAATCCTACTTACTGGCTATACTTTGCGTTTGATATGTGATGCCAAAAATGGAGTAAAGGTTACCAACTCTCGAGCCTACCTTATGATAAAATTACTTTTATGTTTAGTATCAACTGAAAATGAAAGATATATATAAAAATTAATTTTATAATTTCTTTAAAGATTTGTGACTATTTAATTTTGAGAGCAATACAACTAACTAATCGTCTAATACAAAATAGAAGGTTTCACCAAATAAACTCACAATTACTTCTTTATCCAATCAAAATATAAGAATTAATTAGGATTGAAAAATTGAATTTGCGAGGGAATTTTTTTTCACAATTTACAACAGAAAATAATAATCACCTCAAATTGGACAGAAAGAAAACTCTGTCGTAAATTGTGACAGAAAAAAATGGCCATCACAATTTGGGACGGAAAAAGAAATTCATCACAAAAACGGATCTTCTACGACAGATTTTTATGACAGAATTATTTTTCTCAAAATTTAAAACACACAACCACCCTTATTTCGTACTCAGCCTCACCCTCATTCACCTTCCCTCTCTCCAATGCCAAAACCCTCCTTTCTCCATTTACACCACACCAAAATGAGAAAGAACTCTTCCACATCCAGGGTGACTAGTGCGGCAACCAGATCGGTGCCACGTTCTGGGAGGTCATCTGCGACGAGCATGGCATTGACCCCATCGGAAAGTACAACGACGATTCCGACCTCCAGCTTGAGCGCATCAATGGTTAGTTACGAAATTCTAGTTATTTTGTGCTTTTCGGCTGTGATTGTTGGTTTTATTTTCAAAATTTTGTCGCCCTTCACTTTTTCAAACAGAAGCAACAGATTTACTGCAGAAGTTGTCATTAGACACTCAACCAAAGGCCTTGGAAATTCCAGAACCAACCAAGAAGGTACTTGCTATTTGTGTTCCGGTTATATGATACTCTGTCAATAATTTTTAGTTTTCGATCTCACATTCATTGATTTTCTTGGCTTATTTTACTTTCGGCAGACTGAGAAGGCTTTCCTGAAGCAGCCAAAAGTGTTTCTAAGGTACACAAATTTGACATGAATAAATTTATTTCTTCGTTTGTTTTCTGTCAAGTTTTCTGTTGAACAATGCTTTGTTGTTTTGTTTAATTTTATTTGCGGCTGCTTCTCCATTTGAAGCTCGAAGAAATCTGGGAAGGAAGAGGCCTGGAAAAGGAGGGAACCGCTTTTGGAAGTCTATTGGTCTTGGATTAAAGACTCTCAGGGAAGCTATTGAAGGTTTTCTCTCTAAATCCTGTCTTTATATCTGTAAAAATCTACACTATCTTGTTGCCTTGCCTGTTTTACTATTTATAAGGTCATTGTTGTGAAATGGGTTTCGTTTGATATATCTGGTATTTTTGTATTGATGCGAATTGTTCATAAACTCGGCTATTGTTTCAATCCGATTTGGTGGCATGGTTATTTTATTTTTGTGGATTGAAGGTTGCATAGTAAGTTTTACTCGTGGCTATTTATCGTCCCTTCCTCTCTGTGAGCCATTGTAACCTAATGCTACATATTGCAATCTAGTCGGCCTACGTGACACTACTGAAATTAGCATCAAATGTCCTGGTTTGCTTGTTACCAGGTTAAGTAGTTTTTTGGATGAGACATGATCGGAACGTTATGACTCTAGATGCCCATGAAATATAATTTAAACAGAAGTTCAGGACTTTGAGGGGATTAATGACTTGACTTGATGCAAAGTGTGTTGATTTCTTTTCTAGTTGCAAAACTGTTGTTGTATTGGACTAGTATATCGACGAGCATTTTCTCGTTTGTGATTTGTTTTCATGTTATTGCGATGTTTAATATGAATGATTGGTTATTTCTCCATTTATATGCGCTTCTACGTATGGTCTATGGAAGACCTTCGCATTTTTCTTTCTTTTATACAGGAACCTAAATTGATAAGAAGTGTCCCTTCACTGGCTCTATTTCTATCAGGGGTCGTATCATTGCTGGCACGTGTCACAGTGCTAAGATGACAAGAACCATAATTTTTAGAAGGAACTATCTCCATTTTGTCAAGAAGTACCAGAGGTATTCCATTTCGGCTGGCTGTTATGTTCATTTTTCAATTTGTGGCCTTTGCACTCTTGGACCAGCATAATTTGTAGTTTTAATGTGTTTTTCTCAATTTTGTCTTATAAATGTCTCTAGGTATGAGAAGAGGCACTCAAACATTCCTGCTCACATGTCTCCTTGCTTTCGTGTAAAAGAAGGAGATTATGTGATCCTTGGCCAGTGCAGGTTAGAATTTTTTGGGCAAACCTTTCTTGATCGCACTAAGTTCAGGATTGTTGCGGAAATAGCCGTAATACTTATAATCTTTTTCCCCTTTATTTGAGTGGTTCTTGTGGAAGAGCCCTAATAATTATTAATAATTTTTTTTTTCTAATTCCTCAATTTGCGATGGATTTTTTCCTATATTTCGTTGCAAATTGTCGCATTATTTGCAACGGATTTTTTTTTTTTTCATCTTCAATCACAAATTGTGACGGAATTTAAATCTATCGTAAATTGCGACGGATTTTTGGAATCTGTCGCAATTTTTGTTCGTTTACAATGAGGATTTTTGTGACGAATTTTTTTCCATTGCAAAACCTGTTTGCATCAGAATTTCTCTTTACGGCGATGGATTTTGTTCGTCACTAAACAAGTTTTTGTTTTATATATATATTTAGTGAAAGTTGCAACAAAAGATGTAAGCAACCTGAATATTAGGTCTCAAATTTATGAATACATGAGAGTGATTATCAGATGCAGATCATCCATCAAATATTAGGTCTCAAATTTATGAATACATGAGAGTGATTAATGTCTCTAGTTAAACAGACAAGGAATGTTTTGGGATATATCGATCATAGGCATGATAGTTCTCTCTGAGTCTTACTATAATTACTGAAAAGCCAGTAACAAAGCACAATGTAAACACATCTAAATGCCAAAGGGTTTGTCCTTGGTGCTTACTATGTCTCTGAACATCATGTTCACAATCAATTTCTTGCGATCTTCATAGAGACCTAACAACTGAGAATCAATTTCTCTAAGCTTCACCTCCATCACTTGGATTTTCTCGGCTAAAACATCTAACATGTCAACCCCAAGAACTTTGGCACGAATAGACTCAACCCAGTCCTTGTTGAACCCAAGAAAAATTGTGTCACTTAAGTTGGCCTTCAAGGTTGATTTTTCTAATTGTGTGATAGTATTAGGAATCTTGGTGTCAAGCATGACCAAAATATCAACCAGCACTCTATAGGACAAAGCTATTATACGATCCGTTGGATTTGCATGAGGTAGCTAGCAATAGTTGTGGATATTGCTCGAGTGCTTGAGCAAGTAAAGCTATTTCACCATGTTTCAACTCCACAAGTCGGAAAATTTCACAAATCCCTAATTTAAGAGATGAAGAGCCAACATCAACATATTGTGATTCTGTCACAGCCAAGAAAGTTAGCAATAATTCAAAGGAAGAAAAAAGTGAAATACCATATAACGAAAGACACTTACGATAATGAAGAGAAGGAATGACTTGGGGAAGGATTGGTTTTATAGGCTTCTCTGATTTAGCTTCTTTTTGAACACTTGAGTGATCTCCTACTTCTTCAACAGTCGACATAGAACAAAATGAAAAAAAGAAAGAAGCATGTACTTGTTTTTATTTAGTTCTCTTTTAAAATGAGTTCTTGCTATTTATGACTGTGTTAGAGCTCAAAAGACATACAAGTGCTCTTACAAATTCCGACTCAAATGGAGTTGCCATTGGTAACGTGTATGTAGCAGTAGCTTTTCCATGAACTCCTTTTGCTTTTTCCTTAGCACTCTAACAGATATCAACATGTGAGCATGCAAATGTATCTTCAATTTCTTGAGTTAGAAAAAAGGTAATAAATTTACCATTGCAGAATCTTTTCTAGAGAGATTATCATTTGGTTCTACAATAGATCGCTTCCTTGAGTATGAATTAGTTGGTCGAACTGATATCACGGCATCATCCTCTACATAATTGTCTTTAAGAACTTGTTCCATTGTATCATTGATGCCTTGAGTAACCTAAAAGTAAGAAATAAGTTGCACCTTCACATGCCACATAAGCTGTAGTTTTATTTTTCAATGTTAAAGAATCAAGAATTCAAAAGCTTGTTGTTTAGTCAATGGTTGTTCATTAATTAATCATTATAAAGAAATACAAGTGAGTCTTAACTTTTGTAATCTCTTTATATATTAAAAAGATCTTGACCAACATATTAAAAATAATTTCATGTTGGTAATAAATAGGGATTGGATAGTCAATTTGATCACCTTTAAGTTTGTGGAAGTTGGAGCTATTGGTAGTTGTGAAGTTTGCCTTCTAACATCTTCTTTCTCTATTTCTTCTAAAGTCTAAATAACATCACAAGATAGATATTCATAGAATATAATTTTTCTCTTTAATCTCTAATAAATTTTGATTCCAATATTTAGACATGATCAGTTGAAACAAAAAGTACTTTGAGCAATTAAAATCTTAACCATACAAGATATTTTCTTTGGCAAGGCATTTATAAAAGAATATTATTTTCACTACTCCTGTGAAAGTTAAACATTTGTGTAAAAAAGTAATTTGATATGAGCAAAAGCCATGTAATATATTTTATTTGGCAAGGGTTCTATAAAAAAATTATTTTCACTATGATTGTGAAAGTTCATAAACATTATTTAACTAAACTTATAAATGTGACAACAATGTTTCAATTAGTAATATTTCTAGAATTGGAAATCTTCCTAAATGTGATTGTTTTAACATTATTCCATAGTTATAAAGAAAGTTCTGTTTCAAATGTGCCTTCTTCCAATAAAGAAATGTTATAAGCAGAAAATGAATGAAGTAAAACTACTTGAGCAAGAACATCTTGTGCTTATGAATGAATTGGAGAAGTATTTATTCTAGCTATAGTAGTTGTAGTGTTTTCTGGAATATATTCAATCATATTCTATAGAAATACAAAAAGATATGTACATAAAAACATGATATAAGTTTAAATGAACTTACTAGACTTACCAATGTTGATGGACCAGATTTCGAGCCTTCTACTTGTGAAACAATCGAGAATGTAACACTTTGCAAAAGTTCCAAAAGAAACATAAGCATCATTTTGTTTAATTATAATCTTTAGATCCTTTAATATTTTATGAAGATTTATGTATACAACAATCATCATATCTATTGCTAGCTCCAGCCTTTCACTTCTTGATTTTGATGGCATCAAATCCTAAATCAAGCAATGAATACAGAAAAAGGTACAAATTTAAGCCTTTTATTTAGAATATATTCCTAATCCTTTATTTAAGAAAGGGTCATAATACACTAACCCATGAGTTCCTTTGTGCTAGATCAGCTACCGTAGTTGCTGCCACTACATCCTCTGAGGTAGAACCTTCTTCAGCTCTTTCTTTTAATATGACATCAATACTCTAAATAACAAAGAACAATAATAAAGTATCATGAATTGTAATGATCAAACTTTAAAATGACTAATCTTTGATACTATAACGTACATTATCATGAAATGGTATATTGGTTTTATAAGAAGCTTTAGTGGTTTTAGTTTTTACTAGATCCTCTTGTTGCAGCCTATGTTGCACCGACATTGACACGCGACATGTGACACGACATGACACGACACTCCGACACATGAATACTAAAAAAAATTAAATTTTGACACATTAGGACACGTTTTTATATTAAAATATATATTTTTAATATATATAGTATAATTTAGATTTAATACAAAACGTCCATAAAAATATAGAGTGTAAAGTGTAGACTACTTATAAGTTCAATTATTTTCATTTCCCTCTAAAATTTCAACTTAGAATACAAATTTTTTAATTATTATCATTATAATCTTTTATTTTATCTTAGCTTTTGTTCTTGTCCCTATGTCAATGAGATACATGGCATTTGTGGAGGAGAAAATCAATTGGAAAGATGCTGATTCAAATAAAGCATCACGCATGAGTAGGCATTAGATAGTTAAATATATCCATATATTATATAGAATATAATATATAGGATATATCATATATTTTTTTCAAAAGATATATCATATCGAGTAAAAGAGAATTTAAAGAAATATTTAAAGAGAAAAAAAGAGATCAGAGACGCAAGTCCAAGGCCCCGATCCAACCAATATATATTGAACAAAGAGCACCACACACAGATTTTGAGCATGAATGGCCGAACAAAAATTCAAGAAGCATCGCAAATCGGCACAGACGCATGGAGAGCACAGAATCGGACAACACGCAGCAGATCGACAAAAATTGAAAGCAGCAACGAGGGAAAGGTGGAGAGCATCGCACGATCGAAGAAAAACAGAGAGAGACGAGTTCAACAACGCAGGGGATGACGGCAAATAGTAGATGAGCGATCCCCTTACCCCTGAGAGTTGCGATCTCTTTACTCCTTCTTTTTACTCCTTAAGAGTTGGAGAGCCACTTCCTCCGTCTTCACACCCTCTGTTTCCGTCGACCTTCTTCAGATCTATCTCCCTCCTCCTTCTCATCTTGGACTTCACAGATTGTTCCCTGAACCAGATCGATCCTTGACTGTGTCAGACACGGTCAAAGACGCTGTCAGACTGGTGTCTATCACCGTTGACCACGTCTGACACGCGTGTTGATGCGTGTCGACGCGTGTCGTGTCCGATGAGTGTTGGATTCACATATTTTTGAAAAATATGCATGTCCGTGCATCATAGGTTGCAGCTGCATAATTGATTTACTTGTTTTATGTTCATCCTCCAACTCGTATTTAAAATATTAAATAATCAGTACAAAACCATTTGGACTAATTTCTAATGCATGACCTGGTTTGTGAAGTGGTCCAGTGGATTGCAAAAAAAGATATTCAAGTGATTAAGATTTGAGAATAACTTTAAAAACAAACACATGATTTGTGTTTTGGAGTACTGATGGTTTTCCCAATCAGTTTGGTGATACAAATCTTGAGATTTTACTTCTTTGGATAAGTGGAAATGTTGGGGTGAAAGACCCAAATGTATTCTTTGCAAGGATGTCAAAGCTCAAAATTCTGTTTTTACTTGGTGAATATGGTAGAAAAGTTCCCTCTCCATCATTGCCGAAGTCACTTCTTTCATTAAAGGATATCGACACTCTTATCTTGGAAGGTTGGGAATTAGGTGATATCTACATTTTGAAAAATATACAAAGTCTTGTGACACTTGAGTTCACAAGTTGTCTAGTTATTGAATTACTCAGAAATATCAGGGAACTAAAGAAGTTGAGATGGTTGGGGATGAGGAATTGTGAAATTCAAAAGAACAATCCTTTCGTAGTGATTGAAAAATCTTCAGAATTAGAAGAATTGTATTTTGTTGATAATTTCAATGTCGAAGATTGGAACACAGAAGATGACAAAGAAATTGAAGATGAAATTGCTCAAGATAAATCTCCTGCTGAGTTGCAAATATTTTCTATTGCTTATGATGGTTTTAAATGTTTTGCTGGTGATGATAATGGCCTATTGAGATGCTTCAATCTAGAACATATAAAACATCTAATACCGGATTCCATGTTTAAGTACCTTGTGAGAAGTGCAGAAGTTCTTGAGTTGGGGAAAATAGGACAAACAAGTTGGAAAAATCTTTCCCGAACATTATTCCTTTGGAAAATGGAGGCATGGATAATTTGATCAAGCTTTACTTATATGAATGCGATGACATTGAGTGCCTTATTGATAATATTAGGTATCATTATTCTAATATCACATTCCTCTCAAAGCTAGTTGATCTGCATCTGTATGGTGCGGATGTGAAAAAAATATATTGGGATGCTATGCCTTCTTGCTTTCTTTGGCAATTACAGATTTTGAAGTTAGAGAAGTGTATGAAACTGCAAAACATATTCTTCGATGAAAATATCAAGCTACCTCATCTTAAGGTATTGAGATTGATAGGTTGCGCAATGTTTCAACCATCAATTTTCCAACCCTCTGTTGCTCAAAGTCTAGAGTGATTGGAAGAATTAGTAGTTGCAGATTGCGAGGAGCTAAAGAGTTTAATTGCATATAAGAGTTTGGAACAAGAAATGATAGTTGTTGGTAGTCAAAAGAACTATGACTTATTGGTCCCAGCATTAAAATCTCTTCAAATTTATGGATGTAGCAAATTAGAAATGGTATTTCACTACTTTTGCCTGGAGACCTTCCCAAGTTGAAAGATTTATATATACATGGGTGTAAGGAGCTGAAATACATATTTGGTTAATATAGAGTTGTGGCTCAAGTTTCACAGTAAGAAATCATTCTCCCTCTACTAACAGAAGTGACACTTGAAGGTGTACCAAGTTTCATTAGCATATTCCAAAACTGCCAAAGTGCACTAAGGCCGCCTAAAGTTTTTAAAGAAGATTCAAAGGAGAAACATGAAAACTTTAAGGCAAGTGCTTTCTCCTGGTGTCTTTAGTTGGGGCCAGAAAGCAACATCCATAAGCCCGGGAGGAAGCATTTGCCTTAGAGTTTTCATGTTTCTCCTTTGAATCTTCTTAAAAAACTTGAGGCGGTCTTAGCGCACTCTGGTAGTTTTGAAATATGCTAATGAAACTTGGTACACCTTCAAGTGTCACTTCTGTTAGTAAAGGGAGAATGATTTCTTGCTGTGAAACTTGGCTCACAACTCTATATTCACCAAATATGTATTTCAGCTCCTTACACCCATGTATATATAAATCTTTCAACTTGGGAAGGTCTCCAGGCAAAAGTAGTGAAATAATATTTCTAATTTGCCACATCCATAAATTCGAAGAGATTTTAACGCTAGGAAAAATAAGTCATAGTTCTTTTGACTACCAACAACTATCATTTCTTGTTCCAAACTCTCACATGCAATTAAACTTTTTAGCTCCTCGCAATCTACAACTACTAATTCTTCCAATCGCTCTAGACTTTGAGCAATAGAGGGTTGGAAAATTGATGGTTGAAACATTGCACAACCTATCAATCTCAATACCTTAAGATGAGGTAGCTTGATATTTTCATCGAAAAATATGTTTTGCAATTTCATACACTTCTCTAATTTCAAAATCTATAACGGCCAAATCAAGCGAGAAGGCATAGCACCCCAATATTTTTTTTTCACATCCGCACCATAGAAATGTAGCTCAACAAGCTTTGAGAGGAATGTGGTATTAGAATAATGATACCTATTATTATCAATAAGGCACTCAATGTCATCCAATTCATACAAAGTAAAGCTTCATCAAATTATCCATGCCTCCATTTTCCAAAGGAATAATGTCTGGGGAAAGATTTTTCCAACTTGTTTGTCCTATTTTCCCCAACTCAAGAACTTCTGCACATCTCACAAGGTACTTAAACATGGAATCCGGTATTAGATGTTTTATATGTTCAGGATTGAAGCATCTCAATAGGCCATTATCATCACCAGCAAAACGTTTAAAACCATCATAAGCAATAGAAAATATTTGCAACTCAAATAGAGATTTATCTTGAGCAATTTCATCTTCAATTTCTTTGTCATCTTCTCGTGTTCCAATCCTCGACATTGAAATTATCAACAAAATATACTTCTAATTATGAAGATTTTTCAATCACTACGAAAGGATTGTTCTTTTGAATTTCACAATTTCTCATCCCCAACCATCTCAACTTCTTTAGTTCCATGATATTTCTGGGTAATTTGATAATTAGACAATTTTTGAACTCAAGTGTCACAAGACTTTGTATATTTTTCAAAATGGAGAAATCACCTAATTCCCAACCATCCAAGATAAGAGTGTGGATATCCTTTAATGAAAGAAGTAACTTCGGCAATGATGGAGAGGGAACTTTTCTACCATATTCACCAAGTAAAAACGGAATTTTGAGCTTTGACATCCCTGCAAAGAATGCATTTGGGTCTTTCACCCCAACATTTTCCACTTATCCCAAGAAGTAAAATCTCAAGATTTGTATCACCAAACTGATCGGGAAAATCATCAGTATTCCAAAACTCAAATCGTGTGTTTGTTTTTAAAGTTATTCTCGAATCCTTAATCACTTGAATATCTCTTTTTGCAATCCACTGGGCCACTTCACGAACCAAGTCATGCATTTTTACACATTCTTTCTTCCCAACCTTCTGTAGCGAAGAAGAATCGATGAGTTTATTTTTCATTGTGAGTGCTTGGCTTCTTGCTGCACATTAGTCATCAGCTTCCTCAAAATAAGGTTTATAGGAAATTCATAGTCTTCTGAAAAAATAGAACACAACAATAGTGATTTATCACACCATCTTCAAGACTTTGGTTTAAAGCTAGTTGTTAGGAATATAGGCTTAGCCCCGCTCATTTTGGTTAAAATTTTGATTTACTAGATGTGATCAAGCTAGCCCATTTGTGGAGCACAAAATATATACTACTTTGTCTGTTTATATGGCACGAAAAAAATATATTTTTTTTGTCTTATTTATAAGGTACATCATTAATTTTTTTATATGAATGTCTAATTTTACCCTTTATTTATGATTATGTAAGTATTTATTTCTTGGAAAGTGAGTAGTTAAATAGGGTGTTAAGTTGGAGAGTTGTTGAATTTTAAGGTAAAGTTAATGAATTTTATTTTTTTATTTTTTTTTGTGTGGAACATGTTGGAAGTACCTTATAAATAGAATTAGAGGAGTAATATATACTGCCTCTGGGAAAACAACCATTTTTATTGTTTCTATTTCACTGTTACTGTCCATTCAGACCCGTTGCGAATTCTTTGGGAAAATGACCCAAGTTCCCTATTCGCAAATCTTTTTGCGAATCTGGTTATTTTGAGGAACACGGCAAATCTCTTTCAAAATTTGATGCCATTTAGGGAATTTGTATTGGTTTGATTAGTAACAATAGATTAGAATAGATTAGTGTTTTTTTTTTGTTTTTTGTCTCTTGTAAGGGACGTAACGGGTATTTCAGAATTGTATGACTTACTCCGATTGGGCTGATTTTTGGTGGGCTAAAGGAAAACCTTATTTTAAGATGAACACAGTCCCATAGGCACTGTGACTCCTCGGATATAAGCCAAATGCCATCGTTTAGACCACTTTTTCAATCTTTTAAGTTTTTTTGTTCATTTTTGAGTTCTCCAATAGTGTAAAAGTTACCCATGTCCAAGTCCCATAAATTTTAAAAATCATTTGATAGTGTTTCTGGACTTATTTTGGTCAATTTCTAACATAGGTTTTATTTTTGTGTTTTTGCTTTTGTGTCGTCTTAGTGTTTTTCTACTTTTTACACTTCTGGTTGCATTTTCGTAATTCGATTGTCGATGGCATTTTTGTAATTATGATTATCTGCAAATTCTGCCTTGTGTTTATGTTGCATGAGTACTAGGAGTACTACTAATTCAGAAGACTTGTTGCCATTTGATCCCAAAATAGAAAGGACAATTCTTACTACTAGAAGAGTAAGTCGTGGGATTAATATTAAATTGAAAATTGAACTTGAGTCTGATTGTGTCCATTCTATTGATCTTTCTGGTTGTGTTTCTGATAGTACTCCTGATAGTCTTGTTGTTTTTACTGATTCTAGTAGCAATTTTGCTAACTCAGAAATTATGGCAGAGCAAGCAGATCATCCTACTTTGGAAGAATTAGCTACCCCTGATGTGGGCAATCAAAATTTGTGTATTCAATATCCTGATCTTGCAGTTAACTTTGAACTAAAATCTGGTCTTATCCATTTGTTGCCCAAGTTTCATGGTCTTGCAGGTGAATGTCCTCATAGGCATCTAAAGGAGTTCCATGTGGTATGCAGCACGATGAAACCTTAAGCAATTGATGAGGATCACATTAAGCTGAGAGCTTTTCCATTTTCCCTAGATGGTGTGGCTAAGGATTGGCTATACAATTTGCAACCAACATCTGTTGGGAGTTAGGATGATATGCAGAAGTTATTCCTAGTGAGGTTCTTTCATTCCTCAAAAGCCATTGCTATTTAGAAAGAGATAACTAGTGTTAAACACATCAATGGGGAGACCATGTATGAGTATTGGGAGAGGTTCAAGCGATTGTGTGCTAGCTGTCCACACCACCAGATTACAGACCAACTCCTAATTACATATTTCTATTCCGGTTTGTTACCGTTGGATAGAAGTTTCGTGGATGCATCTAGTGGTGGGGTCTTAGATAGCAAGACACTTGAAGAAGCCCGAGAGTTGATATCTACTATGGCTGTTAATTCTCAGCAGTTTGGCACCACGGCCAGTAGTGCTCCTGTTTACCAGATTCAAACACCTCCAGCCCAGTACGATTCTCAAAGATTAGAGGCTAGACTTGATGATCTGACTTCTCTTGTGAGGTAGTTGGCAGCAACACAGACAGTACAATCTTCCCCTCCTCAGATTGGGTACTCATGTGGGTTTTGTTCTGACCCTTATCATTCTACTGACTCTTGTCCTACCTTGCATGATCCTACTTACCAAGACCAATCAGTAGCTGCAGTGGGTGTTTGTCTAGGAAAGCCACAATACCAACAAAATAATGCCTTTTCGAATACCTACAATCCTGGTTGGAGAAATCACCCCAATTTTCGCTAGAACCAAAATCAAAATCAGAACCAGAGTAACCAATATAGCAGTGCGGGAATTACTCAGAATTGGGAATTACCAGCAATCTGCAGACGCATTGCACTCATCCGCCATATGTTCCGGGCGGCAAGAAGAAGCTAGTGCACCTCCTTAAAGGATATGATGAAGCAATTTGCCATTGATAATAGGCAGTTCCAACAGCACACTGAGACTTCCATTCAAACGTTGCAAACTTAGATTTGCCAGTTGGCAACATCACTAAATCAGCTTCAACCTCAAGGATCCAACACTCTTCCTTCACAGACAATTCCCAATCCAAATGAGAATGTGAGTGCAATTACCTTACGGTCTAGCAAGCAATTGAAGGAACCTAAACAAGCTACAGATGTGACTTTTACATCAGAAAATGTGAAGATTGACTCTAAAAATGAAAAGGAAATGCAGCAAAGTGAAGAGGAAGACATTCCTATTCCTCTTCCTTTTCCTCAGAGAGCAGTTCATTCCAAGAAGTTGGCAGGAAAAGCACAAGAGAAGGATATATTGGAGACATTCAGAAGAGTAGAGATCAACATTCCTCTCTTAGATGCAGTCAAGCAAATTCCAAAATATGCCAAGTTTTTGAAGGAGTTCTGTACCAATAAGAGGCGACTGAAGGGGAATGAACGAGTGAGTTTGAACCAGAATTTATCAGCACTCATCCAGCTTACCATGCCTCGTAAGGGCAAAGATCCAGGGACGTTTTCTATCCTTTGCCTTATTGGTAATTATAGATTTGATGATTGCATGCTAGATTTAGGTGCTTCTATTAATGTCATGCCTGCATCTATTTATACATATCTTGGTCTTGGTCCTTTACGTCATACTGGTGTTGTTGTTCAGTTAGCTAATAGGAGTAATGTTCATCCTTCTGGTTTAGTTGAAGATGTATTAGTCAAAGTTAATGAATTGATATTCCCTGCTGATTTTTACATCTTAGATATGGAAGATGAGTCTCCTAGTAGTAGGTCACCAATCATTCTAGGGAGGCCCTTCATGAAAACAGCTAGGACTAAGATAGATGTGTATTTAGGTACTCTTTCCATGGAGTTTGGTGATATATTTGTGAATTTCAGTATCTTTGATGTCATGAAACATCCTAGGGAAGAGCATTTTGTTTTCTGCATTGATGCTGTGGATAATGTTCTTGCTGATTGGTGTGATAATTATCATGATTTTTCATCTAAGAGTGCTTCTCCCATTTGTGCATGTTTTGAGAATGAGCGGTGCCCTATTTGTACTGAATTTAATGATGCATTATATGGTGATTTTGACTTGATTGGTGATTCTGCGTTTACTATGGATTTGATATTGATTTTGAGTTTGAGCTTCATCCTGATCCTAATGTGCATCCTGATTCTGATTTTGATGAGCTCAATTCTGATGCTAACATTGAGCTATATAGACACAGTTCTTCTGCTTCTTTGAATGTGGTTTCAGGCATTTCCACTGAGCAACAACCACCCAAGACATCAGAGTTGTTGTAGCAACCACCCAAGCTTCTTCCCTCCATTGAGCAACCACCTAAACTTGAGTTGAAATCCCTTCCAGATCACCTGAAGTATGCATTTCTTGAGGTGGATGAACAGTTGCCAGTCATTGTGGCAAATAATCTTCTTCCTGGCCAAGAAGAGAAGCTACTAAGCTTATTGAGGGCAAATAAGAAAGTCATTGGGTGGACATTAGCTAATATCATTGGCATCAGCCCTTCCATGTGTATGCATCGAATTCTGTTAGAAGAGGACTCTAAGCCGGTGAGGCAACCCCAGAGACGCATTAATCCTCTTATCCTTGATGTGGTGAAGAATAAGGTCACTAAGCTTCTGCAAGCCGATATCATCTATCTCATTTCTGATAGCCAGTGGGTTAGCCCAGTTCAGGTAGTTCCTAAGAAATTCGGAGTCACTGTGGTAGCCAATCAGAAGAATGAGCTCATTAATACTCGAGTTCAAAATAGTTAGAGAGTTTGCATCGACTATAGGAGACTCAACCAAGCCACTCGCAAGGATCATTACCCTCTACCTTTCATTGGTCAGATGTTAGAGCAATTGGCTGGTAAGTCTCATTACTGCTTCCTTGATGGCTACTCCGGATACTTCCAGATCCATATTGCTTCTGAGGATCAGGAGAAAACGACCTTCACATGCCCCTTTGGAACATATGGCTACCGAAGGACGCCTTTTGGCCTCTGTAATGCACCTGGCACCTTTCAGCGTTGTATGGTAAGTATTTTCTCTGAGTTCCTAGAGGACTGTATGGAGGTTTTTATGGATGATTTCACTGTATATGGGTCTAATTTTGATGCATGCTTAGCCAATTTGTCTAGAGTCTTGCATAGGTGCATTGAGTCTAATCTTGTATTGAATTATGAGAAGTGTCACTTTATGGTTGAGTCGGGTATAGTCTTGGGACACATAGTGTCTAGGAAAGGGATTGAGGTAGACCCTGCTAAGATAGATGTAATTACTACTTTGCCTTACCCTGCATCTGTGCGGGAAGTTCGCTCTTTTCTTAGTCATGCAGGTTTCTATCGACGTTTCATTCGAGATTTCAGCAAGAATGCTCGACCCTTCTCCAACCTTCTACATAAGGACACTGACTTTGTATTTGATGATGAGTGCAAGGCGGCCTTCGATCACTTGAAGCGTTGCCTAACTACAGCTCCAGTGATTCAGCCCCCTGATTGGTGTCTCCCCTTCGAGTTGATGTGTGATGCTTCTAACTATGCGGTTGGTGCTATTCTGGCACAGCGGGTCGATAGAGCATCTCATGTGATTGCATACGCCTCCAAGACTTTGGATCCTGCCCAGTTTAATTACACCACTACTGAAAAGGAGTTGTTGGCTATTGTATTTGTCTTTGATAAGTTTAGGTCATATCTGCTAGCTAGTAGAGTAATTGTTTTCTCTGACCATGCAGCTTTAAAGTTTCTTTTGAAAAAGGCAGATGCTAAGCCATGACTCATCCGGTGGATGTTATTGCTCCAAGAGTTCGATGTTGAGATTCGAGACAGAAGTGGAGCACAAAACTGGGTAGCTGACCATTTAAGTCGCATCATCTATTCTGCCTCTCACCCCTTTTCTATTCGAGATGATTTCCCTGATGAGCAACTTCTACAGCTGCAAGGTAAGCTTCCATGGTATGCTGATTTGGTTAACTACTTTGTAGCTGGTGTTTTGCCTGTCGATTCCACTAGGGCCCAAACCCTTAAATTAAAGAGTGAGTCTAAATATTATGTTTGGGATGACCAGATGACCCTTATCTGTGGAAATTTTATAGTGACCAAGTAGTTAGGAGATGTGTGCCTGATCATGAGTTTCGCTCTATATTGCATTTTGCTCATGCTTTTGCCTGTGGTGGTCACTTTGGACCCCAAAAGAACTGCTAGGAAAGTGTTAGACAATGGACTATGTTAGCCTTCCTTATTTTGTGATTCCCATTTGTTTTGTAAGCCATGTGATAATTGTCAAAGGGCAGAGAGTATTTCCCATAGGCATGAGATGCCTTAGAACCCTATATTGTTTTGTGAGATATTTGATGTTTGGGGTATTGATTTTATGGGTCCATTTCCTGTTTCTCATGGTTATGCTTACATACTGCTGGCTGTCGATTATGTCTCAAAATGGGTTGAGGCGAAAGCCACCCGGATTAATGATTCTTCTGTGGTGGTGGATTTTGTTAGGTCTAACATTTTCTGCAGGTTTGGTATTCCTAGAGCCATTATCAGTGACCAGGGTTCTCATTTTTGCAATCAAAGCATAGATGCCTTGTTACGCAAGTATGGAGTGCTTCACAAGGTCTCCACCGCATACCATCCTCAGACCAACGGTCAAGCTGAAGTCTCAAATAGAGAGATTAAGCAAATCCTTCAGAAGACTGTTAACTTTACCCAGAAAGATTGGAGTAAGTGACTAGATGATACTTTGTGGGCATATCGCACCACCTACAAGACTCCGATTGGGATGTCTCCTTATCGGCTTGTCTTTGGTAAGGTATGCCATCTTCCGGTTGAGTTGGAACATCAAGCCTATTGGGCCATTAAGCAATGTAACATGGATTTGGCTAAGGCCATTAAGCAGTGTAACATGGATTTGGCTAAGTCTGGGATGGAGCGAAAGCTACAGTTGCAAGAGTTAGATGAGCTTAGATTGGATGCCTATGAGAGTTCACGGCTGTACAAGGAAAAGACTAAGGCATTCCATGAAAAGCATATCCTGAGGAAAGAATTTTCTGTGGGCCTAAAAGTTCTTCTGTTTAACTCCCGTTTGAAGTTTATGCCTGGTAAGCTTCGATCTAGATGGATGGCCCTTTTGTGATCACTAACATTTTTCCATTTGGTGCTATTGAGCTATGTGATCCACCCACAGGACAAACCTTTAAGATTAATGGGCATCACCTCAAGCAATTTCATAAGGGATCCCAGCAGCAACCTGAGGGAGCAAAGATCATCCTCATTGATGTCATTTACCCTCCATAAACCCCTTGGGAAGTATTCTTCTTTCTTCTCCCTCTTTCTTCTATTTGTTTTCCTTTTTCTAATTTGCTTTTTGAAAATAAATACATCTCTCTTTCTATGATTGCTACATATATTATGAACTTGGACATTCGATTTTATTAGATCATTTGTTTGTTCTACGATTCTTGACACTTCGATTACATGTCTTGGTAGTTGATTTGATGTTGTTGATTGCCTAAGTTGGTATTAACCTTGTGAGATTTTGGGCCTGCATGAATGGAGTTCATCTTTTACCATTCTGTCTTTCCTGTGTGCATCTGCTCATGATTTGTGTTCTCTAGAACTTGCTCCTTTTCTTTTTGAAACTACATTTTCCACTTACATGCATAAGTATGATGGAAGCTTGTTTTCTTTCTTTTATTTTCCCCACTTTGGCCAAACAACCTTTCCCTTGCATTATGATTCCTTTGCTAGCCTCTTTGTGCCTTTTTGACCCATTCCTTTCTAAGCCACATTACAAGCCTAAGTGTAAAACCATTTTATTCCGCACCTTGAAAATTTATTGAGCATTGGTTTCACCTTGGTTTTGTGTTTAAGTGTGGGGGTTGCTCAGGAGTGCAACAGTTTAAGTGTGGGGGGAGATATTTGATTTTTCCATTGTGATAATGTATATGAGGTTCTCTTAAAAAAAAAAGCAGAAAAAAAGAAAAGAAAAGAAAAGAAAAAAGAAGAAAAAAAAGGGAAAGAAAATACATAGAAATATGAGTGAAATAAAATTTTTCATGCATATATGAGAATGATTATGTTAATCAGTGCTCTTTTTAATTTCTTTGGTGCTTAGCCTCTCATTCCATACTATTACCTACCTTCACCCTAACCCCATCACAACCTTTCATAACAAGCTCTCTTGATTTGTGCATGCATGTGTTATGAGTAGTGGAGACGTAGAAATTGAGCAAGCTTATGGTAGAACAATTTTCTTGAGTAGAATTTGAGCGATACACTTATTGACCCTATACACTTGAGAGATTGATTGAAGGCACCCCTTGAGAGACCATCTTGTGTGATTAGCATCATTGATTGAGATTGCCAGGATTTGTAATTTGAGATGAAAGGATTTTGGTCTTGATTGATTGGTCTTTTGCCCTTGTTAAATTTTTGGATTGTTAGCAATTGTTAGAAAAGAAGAATTTTTCATTTTGGTCTTTTTCTTTGAATTTTGCTCAGGAGTGCAAAAAGATAAGTGTGGAGGAATTTGATAATTGAATATTTGATACACTTCTTTTTATCTCTTGATTAATAATTTAGGGCTCTTTAGTTAATAAATAATGGCCTTTATACTTATTTGGGCTTTGGGCCTTTAATTAGATTTTAGCCATTTCTAATAATAAAATTCCAGTTTGACATTGCTTTACTATTTTTACCTTAACTCTTGAACCAGACATCGGATTAGCCTCATTCTTGTTTCATATTTCAGATGATTCGAAGAGATACAATTGTTATGAAGACATGAAGGGCAAATTCGGACAAGAGGTCGGTCAATTTTGGAGCCGAAAGCATATGAATTTTACTAGATTTTTATTTGGGCTCAAATTTTGTAATTAAAGTCTAGTTTTATTTTATTTTTGTTTTGGGCCAAACTTGTAGAGCCTATTTCGTTTTGGCAGCTAGGGTTTATTTAGTTAGGTCAGCCACCAACATTCTCATTCACGTTTTAGACAATTTTGGATTAAGAAATACAAAAGTTTAATTTTCTTTACAATGTTCTTCGCGTTCTTCGTCTTTTTGCTGTTTTCTCTAGCCATGCTCAACTAAACTTTTGTAATTAACCCAACGTTGAGGATTCCATGATTCGTCTAGAGAACTTGTGCTTTATCGGTAATTTAACTCGTTTCTATTTTCATCTTATCGATCCGATTTCGGAAATAGTTCGAATATCAAATCAAAGGACTAAGTTCGAACTAAGTTTAAGTTTTGTTGTGCGATCGCACGGTGGGACGCCACTATTCAGACATATTCTAGGTGATCGTCTAGTCGAGGGATTTTTTTCGGGCGAATGCGAGAGATCTCGGTTCGTCGAGCCAAACGTGGGTTATTTATATTTCGTTCAATGATGGAAGTCTCGGAATCTGAATGTTGGGTTGATCGATTTTAATGTTTGTTTCTATTTATATCGTTCTATTTCCCTTTATTTCGTTCCTAATCTGTTTGAATAAAAAAAACCCCCATTTTTTATTGTTTCGTTTATTTATTCATTGTCCATTCGGACACATTGCGAATTCTTTGGGACAACGACCCAGGTTCCCCTATTACTGTAAATCTTTTATTGAATCTGGTTATTTTGAGGGACACGGAAAATCTCTTTCATGAACCGAGAGGAGTAAGTAAAAATTACAAATTTATCTCGAAATGTTTCTTATAAATAAGAATGGGGTATATGTGGTGGCTATTTACTTATTTCTTATAAAAAAAGGGAGCTAGGGCTTTCAGACGCCGGGCCACAAAATCACAAAACTTTCTTTGGGGTATATGTCGCGGTATACGTGGCGATTATTTAACTTTAGCAAACACAAGGAGTACCACAAAAGGTACTAACTTGGGCCAGCAAAAGAGGCAATTCTAGCAAGCTTTCGACGCCGAAAGCGCTTGAAGAAGGGAGCTAGGGCTCTATTTTAAATGTGTAGAAATGTCTGGACCCAACCATATCTATAAAAACACAACTTGCATATGATTTTGTTGGAGATGGACGTTGAAGACGACCCAAGGGAAAAACAAGTCAACCACTTGTAGTGGAGAAGCATGTCTGGAAGCTTAATTCCAATTATCAACTTGAGGACAAGGTGAAGCTTCAAGGGGACGATAATGTTAGGACTACTTTTGAGAATCTAGAAAAATACATGAAAAAGGAAAGGGTACTTTTATTGGCAAGAGGTTTTACTTGCTACTTTGGAGAATGAATTGAGAAGTAGAGTGGCTACAGGATTGCTATAGTTAAGGTCTATAAGTTGGGGACTGTGAGAGGTACTATAAGAAGGGCATTGATGAACTTGGAAGTAGTTTTGGGCCTTTTGGTGAAGAGTGTCATTCCTCTCGAAAGAGTGGTGGCAACCTGTTACGTGTTTATTTTAGGGTTTAGGTTCTATAGTAAGAGTTATGTCTCTGTGTGTTTTGTAGATTTTGTTCTTGTCTTTTTGTTTTGTAATTGTTGCCTCCCCTATATCAATGTGACATTTTTTGTTTTATCTCTAAATGCAGTGAATTTTATCTTTAAGTTGTATTTCTCTTTGTAAATATGTCTTCATGTGTATCAAGGGTCATAACACTATATTCAAAATAGGTGCTTGATCAGACATATGAAGAACAAAACCCCCTATGAGTTGTAGATAGAAAAGAAAGCCAACATCAGATATTTCAAACCAATGGTTGAAAATGTTTGATACACAACAATGGAAAGGAAGAGTTAGGATAATTTTATGATAGAAGCCATGGAGGAATATTGTCGAATTACTCAATAGTTTTTGCCCTAAGCTTTGTATTAGCACTTGAACCATTCAAATTTCGTTGTAGGCTTACTTTGTGTAAGGTGCTGATATAGTCGTAGCATAGGGTGCTCTTTTGCTACAACTAACAACACAGATGGAACCATTTCCCTGTTTTAATGATACAAAATGATTCCAATGGGGTTTATTTACTTCATGAAGATTATTTTTAAAGAGTTTGGTCCAAAATGAGCCTAAGTGATGCTTATTTTGATTGTATTAGAAGACATTCCTCTTTGAAGAACTGACTATCACCCAAGAGGGGGGTGAATTGGTTGACTGATAAAACTTTAGATAACTTTGAAAATCTTTTTACAACTTACTGAAAGTAGTTCGAATGAGAGTATTAGTTTATAAAGCAACAATCAGTCATTCAAACATATATGCTGGAAATGTAAGAGTTTAGGGAAGAGAATATGCAAATTGAGATTTATACTGGTTTGGCCCAATCCTTGACCTACGTCCAATCCCTAAGCTCCACTTGAGATTTTCAATCCACTATCTCCTTATTTAACCGGGCACAAGAGAAAGCCTTTACAACCTCACAAGTTTAGTCGAGCACTTGTGCAGCCTTTACAATCTCTTACTGAGATACTCCCCCTTACAGACGGTAAGGATACAATTACACACTCGTACTCGGGATGATCCTTTCACACTAGGACTCACTCCCCCTTACAAGTTGTAACTGTACACCCACTCTCAAAAGATTCCACAACCTTGAGATTTGATCACTAAACAGATAATCAAATAAGTGTTTAGATCTCTCACAGAGTAGATGAATAATAATCACTGAAGTGCATAATCGATCATCTCACTCTCTACTATAAACTATATAAACATTGAGAAACAGAGTGTATGAGTTATTGAACTATCGACAGTGAAGAGTAAAATCATTTCATTGGGTTCGTCGAGTCATTCATCAATCGTCACTTCTTCCGGATTGAAGACTTCGCAATTTATAGGCATTTGTGTTTCAACCATTGCGAGCATTCGACCGTTGGAGATCGGTTGGAAGTAGCCGTCGAAGTTTTTGTTGCTTTTTGCCCGTTGAGCTCTAATCCAACTTTAATCATAAAATGTTAATTGTTGACTGTGTTAATGCTTCGTCTTGAGTGTTGTAATAAGATTCGTTGAAAAGATCAAGGTTTTCGTGAGAATGTTCAAACTATCTGTTAAACTCAGAAGCTTTCCTCTGTTTTCTGACGTAGCATTTAATGCTTCTGACACACAAATTGCTTTATGCCAATTTGTTGTTAATCCATGATAAAATCATCTGAAACTCATTAATAAACTGATTAAAAGTAATTAGGAATAGTATTAAGTAATCATATCTAGAAATGAAATTAAATACGATGATTTAAGATTTACGAAGTCGGAGATTTGAAAACCAGGGGTGATCATGCTCGAGCATGATTATTCTTATGCTTGGGCGTCAGTTATTGCAGTGCACAATGATCACCTATTGCTCGAGCAAGGATCTAAGCTTGCTCGGGCAAACTTCTTCTTACGCCTTTTTTAGAAGAGATTTGTTTCACCCTTGCTCGAGCAAAGTATTCCATCTGCTTGAGCACAGGTCATGCAAGGGCGAAAGAATACAAAGGAGGCTGGTGATGCTCGAGCATACTCTTTCCTACCTTATACTCTACTCGAGCAAGATTCCTTATCTTGCATATTTCTTTGATCAGCCCGATGATGCTCGAGCATGATAAATGTTCTGCTCGAGCAACACTTTCCAAAAGCCATTACCACGACGATGCTCGAGCATTCTGTTATACCTTGCTCCAGCAAGACTCTCCAAGAGCACATCTTGCCTTTTCCTTTTACCCTGATGTTGCTCGAGCATTCTACCTACTCTGCTCGAGCAAGACTGTCATGTTGCTTTTCTTTGTTATGAGCTCGATGTTGCTCGGGCATCCCAAATTCCTTGCTCGGGCATGCCCTCTGAAATACTTGAGCAATCTATCAGTTTCCATTGACTTTCAAAAGCGCAAAAGCATTGGTTGTACAAGAGTCAATTTCCAGTGAGCGTAGCTTCTTTGATATGGCTCCAAATTTGGAAAACCACACATGCTCATAAAGCTCTTCAAGTCTTCTTTCCAATTCTCTCAAAACTCATTATACTTTGTTCGTTATCATCAGATGATTGGAGGTTGTTCTTGATCAGCGTTTTTTGCAGCGTCCTAAACTGACCATTAATTTCAAAACATCATATCTCCTTCAATTGATCTTTTTTTTTTCGTGTTCTTGATGTTTTTGAAAAGATATTTGAGTCTAGTTTCAAATGGAACTAGTTTCAGCTCAATCCGATTTGTCGTTTGTGAGATACACTCAAAATACCAAAGCTTCATCTGGTCTATGACGTTGATTTTTGTTGCAAATTTCAAAAATCATATATCTCTCATCTGAACTCCTTTGGACTTTAGTTTTATATCACAATGACGCATTGGGAGTCTATTTGCAACCAAAATTGGTTTCACTTCAATCCGATATCTGGTTTGGGTGATATCATCGAATTACCAGAGGTCGCCAGCTGAAACGCGAAACAGAGCTTTGCTGAAGAACGATGTTGCTCAAGCATGGCATGGTTCTCTGCTCGAGCATGACCATTTTTGTGCTCGAGCATGAGCAAAATTTGAGCATGATAGGAGCTGGAAATGTACCATGCTCGAGTATGACATTGTTGTGCTCGAGCATGACTTGAGAATGCAATTATAGCTTATTTTAACTCCGAATTGACCATTCCAACTTCCATATCATCGTGGAGACTTCTAGAATCAATCTAAAAACTTGAATAATCATATTCTCATTCCATTTAGCAAGTTCTTCTTTCTTTCTCTCTTCTTTTGATCATTCTCTATAATTCAACTCTTTCTTTCTTCTCTTGATCATTCTTCGTCATTTTCTACCTTCTTCAATATCTCCTCTTCTTCTTGATTATTCTCAAAATACTTAACAAGTTCTTCTTTCTTCAATCTCCATTCTTGATCATTCTTCATTGTATTAAACTTCACATCTACATTAAATATAAGAATTAGTCAAAGTTGAAGATAAATGTAGTATGCAAACTTTTTGCTATGGATAATGGCATCTATAGAAGACATCATCAAAACTAATCATATCCAAAAATCTTCTCATAATTATCCATTTTGAATATTGTTACCCCTCATATTTGGAAAACAAAAACAGGTTGAAGAAGCGATCAAGACTGAGCAATTGAGCGAGCAAGCATGGCATCCCAGTGGAAGAACTTGCACTTGATGGTGAAGTAGAGAGGCAAGAAGTTGAACCTGCGCTGGATCTCGACGTCCGTGGCTTTGAGCATACTGCCACAGTGAGGGCAAGATCCAAGGGCTTTCTGTCTTGCGAGCTCCTTCTCTTCTTTGTTGCAGATGTAGATGAACCACTTTTGTCCTCCTTAAGAAACTTCATTTTCTTTGTCTTCTTCTTCGCCTCAATACTGTGCTTATGCAGTTTTGCCTAGGTTGTGAAGATTCTCTCTTTCATTTATGATGGCGGAGAAAGAAGTCAGTCTCAATTCTATTGCGTAAGCGCCAAGGCGGCAACTGATCGGCCTAATGGCCATTTGCCGCGATTTGTTCGAGAAAAGTTGGAAAGCGATCTGTTGAGAGGGAGGGAGAGACGAACTCAATGCGTCTACGTGGACTTTAGATGAAATCCTCAAGGCTTCACCTTCTAATTATGTCCTCGAATCCCTTCTCTTCAATCTCTCTTCCTTCCCCTCCTCCCCGACCTTCTTTCATCTTCATCTTCCCTTGACATATCCGACCATGACCCCCTAACTCGTTTTGGACCGTTTCAAGCTTTGTTTTAACCAAAAAATCTGTTTTAATTTCGATGACTTAATTGAGTCGCTTGGGCTTGTTTAGAAGAGCTGTTAAGAGGAGCTTTTCGAATGGGCTTATGAATTTTTCTTCATTTTTTTTTTGTTTGGATGAAATCAGTTGGCAATTAAGCTTATGGGGTAAGCGAGCTTATTTAAAAAGTTTCATTTCTTGACTTCGATAAGATCCTTATCTAAAAAGTTCCTTATGCATGGTTTTATCTGTTGGTATTCTTCTTTGCCCTTTGTGCAAATATTTATTTGATCAAATTTGTATTTTAGTATTGCCAAATTTTGTAATTTGGCATTTTTCATATTTTTTGGTAATTTTGATTTTAATTTCTTCTTATAATTATCTCAAAAGTCACTTATCCATAAGTCATTCCAAACAAGTTTGTACCAAATCGAACTTTTCCATAAGCTACTTATGCAACCACCCATCCAAACATAAATCACGTTTCACAATCGGACTTTTCCATAAGTTTGATTGTCCACCGATATCGAAACAAGCCCTGCCCTTTCAATACCTCCACAATCCGATGAAACACATAAGGTGAGTGTCTCTATCATTTTCTCTCGTAAAGGAGAAGTTTTGTTTGTTATGTCTGATTTTTTCCAACATTTATTGGACAACATGACAAAAGGCCGTTAGATGTTACTACTGATCCTAAATATGAGATCTAGTTGCCTTTTTTTATTAGAGATTAAATAAATCAAATAAGTTATATAATCATATCATATATGTGGTGTATCATTAAACTATATATTAATTTATACGTCAAACAAATTAGTTTGACAAAAAAAGTAAATATAAATACTTTATTAAGATCAGAGGTAGAAATTTAATTAGTTTTCTTAATTTCCTCCAAAAAAATCAATTGGGTCTTATATTTAAGATCAGAGACAATATTATAGAATTTCTGAAGGTGGCAGATGGGGGAAGGTTTTACTCTACTATATATCACAAGCTTCGGCATGGTATGGTAATTGTAATGGAGTTGTTTTTCAGGTGGGTCCCTCATCAAAGTATTTCAAATTTATGGTTACAAGCTTGAGAAGGACTTCTAAGACATAATTTGACAATATTTTTGAGGTAAAATTTGATTAGTAATTTTGGGGATGAGAAATAATCTCAACTTTTTTTCAAAAAAAATATTTTTAAACTAAAATTGGTTTTTTTGGTCAGATCTCTTAAATATAATTTCTATATATAAATTAAAGATGAAAAATTAGTTCAAAATCAAAAGACATAAATACCATAGAGCATAATCAAAATTCAGAATTTAATAAATGATATAGGGTATTTCAATCACTTTACCTCAAAATAGAAATGCAAGCGAAGCCGATCTTCAATTGCCATGAACATCAAGAAATCACCGCACACAAACTGTAATATAGAAGAAAACTTTTTATTATATTTAATGTGATAATAACATTTTTATCTAGTATTAAATCTCAACTATCAATTTGGCCCTAGAGTCTTTAAATTGGAATGACCCTAATCCAATTTGGCCTGCGATGTGGAAGTTTCCTATGGCTCAGAGAATAAGAACATTCATTTGGCTCTTATTAAAAGAGAAATTGCTGACTAATGAAGAAAGATATAGGAGGGGCATGGCTGCTGATAATTTATGCTCTCTCTGTCCTAACCGCAAAGAAAGCTTGAATCACATCTTTAAGGGATGTAGCATGGCTTCAAACGTTTGGAAGAAGATCTTGCCTTCGGATATGCATAATGATTTTTTCAGACTCGATATTAGGAATTGGTTGTCTCTTATCATCCAATCTTGTTCTTTTGATGGCTCTTGGAAGATTGGGGTGTGTATTACTTGTTGGAAGCTTTGTGAGGTTCGCAACAAAAGAACCTTTACTGATGCTAACTTTACTGTTGATGGTATACTAACTCATGTAAAGTCCATAGTAGTTAATTCTCAGTTCAGTTTTTCTAGGTTTAAGCTGATTTTGTAATTTTTTGTACCTCAATAACTTTTTTGACCATTTTAAAGGAATTCCTTTTCATTAAAAAAAGGGGAAGAGATGGATACAGCTTTTAGTGTCTCTTTTCTCATTATGGATGTGTTTTCCTAATCAAAGAATGCGAAACTTCCCTGCTTTTCCATTTTCATTTAGTTCACGTCTCTCTCTCTCTCTCTCTCTCTCAAATGATGGAGTTGGAATCAATGCGTACAAAATCAATTAAAGAAGAAAATAATTAAAACAGGACATGTGGCCAAAATATTAATGAAATAGTACTAAAAAATATTGACCAAATAATTAAAACTGATCTTAATTTTGTATATGAAATCAAAATTTGTAGAGTAGTATAATAATTCTGTATGTATAAAAATTTATCATGCCTTTTTCAACAATAAAATATTTAAAGAGTGAATTTTTTTTCCAAAAAATATCCACGGAGAAAACTACCAGTTGTGTTCCTTTCTCACGCAAGATTACAAGGGCATTGACACTTATGTCCCTTCTAGTTCTTACTTCTAACGCATTGGAGAGATTAATTTCGGAAGAGAAATTAAAATAATGCAGGAAATGAGAGAGAGAGAGCGAGAGGAGGGACCTTTCTTTTGCGAGGAACGACGGTCATGGCAGGAGTGACGACGTTGTTCTGGTACAAGTCACTGGCGACATAGTACTGATCAGACGAGTGATTGGAGAAGGTGAAGCAAAGAAAGCAGCTTGCGTTGCAGACTCAAAACACTGCCTGAAGGGAAGGTTATCGTTCCAGTGCCAGCTTCCAAACGCAGGCACATGGCTCCTCTTGTAATAGTACACCTACATATACATACATATAACCACATAATTCTGTTATTAACAGCCAAGAAATTAAAACAAGAGCAAGAGGAAGATGAAAACAAGGCTTTAACTAATTTGGTTACCTCCATGGATGAAGCAGAAGCAGGAGAGAGAGATGTGTACTATGTTTGAAGTGAAATGTGAGAGTGACGTTGGAACGTGGGGGTCTAAAAAGGAAAGGGGCGAGAGAGAGAGAGAGAGAGAGAGAGAGGGGGAGGAAATCGAAACAGACTTGAGGCTGGAAGCTGGAATAAATCTGGTAACCAGAGCGGGTCCTGGATAGCCGGACGAGCAGAAATGGTAAGCAAAGGAGAGAGGAAAAAAACGAGAGACACAGAGAAGACAAAGAAGGGAGATGCAAACAGGGAAAGCCGAACATTGCTGTCATGCTGTGTGTTTCCTTCCTCCATTTTTATCCTCAAGAAGAAATGTAATTTGCAAAGAGAAGGAGAGGAGATATTTTCCAAAATATGAAGTAGGGAAGACAAAGGGAGAGAGAAAGTGAGATGCAAGGAGAGCATTGTCCATCAGGGTGAAAAGCTCTATTTAACAAAACTGATGGAAGAGTACAGCTGCCATGAAATTTGAAGTTGGAGGTGGCGGAGTGTGAGACAAAAAATAGCCGATGGTGGAGCGTGAGATTGGTGAAGGAGGGAGGTGTTAGAGAACAGAGAAGAAGAAGGTCTCCAGCGACAATGGTGAGACGGAAAAAAGAGCATGGTGGTATGGTGAGCGACTGAGGTCGACGGTTAAGAGCTGGAGGTTGTGATAGAAGTCCGATCGTGCTCTCTGTTCTTGTCTCCGCGGTGCTGTCTGTTCCTCTGGTTCTCACCGCCGGTGAAAGTGATGGTGGTTAAACGAGGAGGAAGGTCGTGGTGGAAGAGGAAGTCACCGGCGAGGCGATGAAGGGTGACGGTCGAGCGGAGGAGTCGAAGGTCTTTCGCGGCGCGATGCTCTCTTTATATATCCGTTCTCTAGTTCGTTATGCGTCTCTCGGGTTAGCCATGTCAGGTCTCCAGTCTCAGGTCTGAAGCTCATACTTTTGGATTTGACCTAGCCACTCCCTTGGCAGAGTGCATGTGAGTTGTAACACCTCGTTTTTCAAAAAAATATTATATTTTAATCCTTCTCCCCCCCCCCTCCTCTCTCTCAAATCCGTGGTCTCCCTCTCTCTTTCCTATTTTCTTCTATTTCATTAATGTCATGCATGTGCTCTCATTATACCATGTGTGTATAATAATCTCCCTCAACCATTGGATCCCATTTTGTGTTAGTTTATATTAAATCCTTACCCTTAATTCCATGGCTTAATTCTCCCATTGGTCCATTTAATTTCATGAGGATTAAGCTCAATTCTTTGATTTCTCATTGGCTAAACAATTTACAAGAGGATTAAACTTATTTATAGGATTTATTAACCCTTAATTGCATTTGTTAACTAATCATGCAAATTAGTGCTTAATTCTTCATTAATTAACCCTTTGATTAATTATTAAGATTTACACAATTATTTAATTAGTGAAAACTTAATTACTCATTAATCTTTATTAATTCTCCTTAATTTGTTTAAGTGTTTCCATAATGCTTTCTTGTTCCTTTTGATTATTTAAGAATCATAGTTTAATATGATAATTATTTTGTATTTTATGATCCTTAATGGTGGTCTTAAATTCAATCTCTGGTTTATTTAATTCCAAGGAAAAATTATCTAAAATCTAATTAATAATCTACAAAATTTAGAGACAACATATTTTCCCTTATTTAAGGTGTAGTATTTACCAAAACATAGTACTTAAGAATTTTAGGGTATTACATGAGTGGGTGACAGTGAGAAAACAACAGAGCGTGACACAAGGGTTGCTTTGATTGAAGTTGAAGCCCTTCATTTATGATTTATATTGCAAACGGTCCAAACATCACCACAATACCAAACAACTTCCCAGGACCCAAAAAAAGTAATGCCAAACATTATTGAGAGAACAAAATATAGTATGCTATGGTGGTCGTAGGCTAGCTGGAAGATACTATAAGAAGGGAAGATCGTACAAGGCTTGGAAATATGAGCATGAGTACTTACGAGGTGATCTGACATTGGAAGGGATACGAATATTATATTGGTGATGTGCATGAATACGGGTACTTAATGCCAAACAAACTACTAAATACTAATTACTGATACAAATTGAGAGTCTTAAATTTTGAAAATTGCCGCATCTCGTTAAATTTTTTTAAGAGACTTTATTGTCATTTAATAAATATGTCTAGTCCTTTTTTAATTCAAACCATAGTTTAATTATTTAAAATAGTTAATGTTCAGCGAAGAAAAATGATTTCCATACCCTCATTCAAGATAAATCAAGATATGAATCCTGAGACATTGATTATCCATGGCAATAGCATCACATATGAACTTCCAAAGAAAAAAAAAAATTAGCTCACATTGAAAGGCCATGCCTTTCAAGTACTTTCTAAACTATTCACCTTTAAAAATATTACTGTATATATATAGCATAGCATATATATATATATGCTATGCATATGAGTGCATGAGAGAGTATCAAAACTCAACACTGCAAGCTCTGAAATTTTTAATTTATATATATATATATATATATATATATATACCCCTTTTAACAAAATCATATATATGAGAATTGGTAAGAAGGTAAATTATTTGTCAACATTGATAAACATAGTAACTTATGACATTGTGTTCACAAAAGCACACTGCAAAATTTAATGCTCCTTCCTTGCATTTTGCAAGATGCCAATGTAAAAGCTCGTGACAATATCCAGAAGAATACAATACTCTCTTTGACCAATTGCTCTTTGATATTTGAACTGCTAAATGTATTTTTAATAATTTGGACTCAATTTAGAATATTTATTTATTAGGCTATAGCCAATATACTCTTGAGCAGAACAATCAATGGATTGATTCAACGATTCACTAGAATATCTGTCCAACTTTGGATGGGTTTTAAACCATGGTTAAGATTTAAGAATATCTTTTACTATGAGAAATTCTTAGATTTAAATTCTCTTCACTACCATTCTCCTCCATTTCCCACTTCAATGGTTAGATTGAAATTTAGAGATCCATATTTATCATTTTATAAAATTACTAAAAAAAGAAATTTAAATTGTCACTCCCTCTCCTGTAGTTCTTATTATAGAGTACCACCTAACAATTCTCACAAATCAATGAAAATAGTTAAAAGCATTAAATTTTTCCTAAAACTTAAGTAATTATTTTCAATATTACCTTTACTAATTATACTGAACTCTAATAATATTAATTATTACTCTCTCCACTGCCCATATTAAATAGGGTATACATGAACAAAATATTTACTGCATTTCAGAAATAAGCAAGTTCTTTGTAGAAAAGAGAAAAAAATATTTGTTGGCGCCTTATAATATTATAATAATAAGGACCATAAGAAGTAATTTTTAGCCCAAACAATTTAAAACTACAATAAACAAATATTGAAAAGTAACAACTAATTTAATCAAATTTTAATTCTGCATAGTAGCTATCTGTCATGATCTATTTTGATAATACCACACCCTCTTTTCTCTTTGTTCTTCGTTTTAATTCCAAGACACGTCGATCCCCGACTCAGTCATTAATTTACTCTCTTATCCTCATTGGTTGATCTTCCCCTTTCTGGCTAACGGAGAAGATAGCTGGCTTCCATTTCATGATGACCCACATATAATTACTATCTCTCTCTCTCTCTCTCTCTCTCTATATATATATATATATATATATGCAAAACAAGATGATGCAAACTAAAGCTGGAAAACTGAGAGAAATAGTAAGAACAAATAAAGTTGTGTGTTTGGCTGTGCCATCCTAATCATCACTTACCATCCGATACAATTTAAACCCGAATGATCTTCACTTAATGGTTTGGATCATACCATTAATTAAAGTTCAGTTTGGAAGGATCTCAAAAAGGGCATAGAGCCTCTAATGTCCTCTAAAATGTTCCAACTTCCCAAATATTATTTTACAGTTTTCTTTTAACAAGTAAAATGAGTGAAATTTTGATATCTTATGAGGATAAAATAATGTAGTTTTTGAACTTTTAACAATTTTCAAAAGAATAATAAATCACAACTTCACAATTTTTAACAATTTTGGTAAAATGAGGGGTTAACAGCCCAAAAAAATATAACATACCATTTTTAATCATTTACTGGAGTGGCTACAGTTATTGATATAAAACTCTCTCAATATGTGCAATGGCTAAAGTATATGTTTGGTCTTTTAAATTTACACTAAATTTCAATTTAATCCCTCAAGTTAAACAAATGTACCTTTAGTCCTTTAATATTAACACTTAGTTTAATTTAACATAAAATGCTAACTCAAAAAATTTAAATTAGGACAATATATGCATAAATTTTAATTCTTTAATATTATAATTTTTATTTTAAAAATCTAAGCTTGCTTTATCAACATTTAATTGTGTTCGGTGTAGAACACAATTTGGATAGCCCTAATGGACTAGCCTATTTGATCGGACTTGACCTAGGAACAATGCCTAGGGCCTACGTACCTTATAGAGGGATCAAAGTCCACGTAGTTCAAACACACACAGGCGTTTAGCCAAGGGGGTGGGGTGTGTGCTCTGTGTGATTTGTATGTAAATAGTTCGAGTTAGAACCTGTGTAATGTGTGTACCTTAGGGCTTGACCTCTGTATTTATAGAGTTTACCTTAGGTCCAATCGCTTGGGCCTGGTGATTCGAGGCCCCGATATCCTAACTACCAGATATACATTTAGATACACTTGGATTGTAGATAAGATAGGATCCCCCTATATTATAGGCAGATCCTGATATGCAATATATTCCCCGTTGGGCCTTACATTGAGTATGGGCCTTATTCGTATCCGTAACAGTTGCCCCCCAGCCCGTAGTTCAGGCTTCTGAGCTGCCGGGATGTATTTTGTCCCCAGTCGGTTTTACTAGCCGAGCTTTGCTGCCATGGGCCTTACATTGCCGAGTTGACTTACGTTGATCCAGGCTATCAAGGCGGCTTGCTTCGAAGATCCGAGAGGTCTTGTCTCAAAGATCCTGAGTAGTGTCGAGTTGGTTCACCTGCATTTGAATCCAGGTGTTGATCCCGGCTATCGAAGTTGTCTTCTCCAAAGATCCGAGGTAATGTCTCAAAGATCCAGGGTAATGTTGAGGCGGTTTGCCTAACTTCGAGGTCGGGATCTTTCGTATCCGAGTTGTTCCAGCTTGATGTGCTTTTGTCTGAGTCTTGACTAATTTGGATTCATTTGTATTCTGCTACTGATTTAATTGTTTAGGCGATAGGTTTTTTCTCAAGGCGGGATCTATTTACCTTTCCCTCGTTCTTTGTTTTCGCTTGCATCGGCCTCAGATAGCATTTGAAAATTCAAATAACCCATGAGGACTTCCGTTAGTTCTTCTTACACCATTGACATCTGTATGGTAGTTGGCCCCATTTTGGCGGTCAAGGGCTGCGGGCTGCGGGGTGGATCGTTATTGAACACGGAAATCGTATCCGAGTTGCTACAACTTGTTGGATTTTGATGAAGTTTCTATCCGACTTTCAACGAACCCCGGATTTACTTGTATTCTGATTGAATTTCCCCCAGACATGTAGTCCGGGTTAATTTTCTTTGAAACCTCGTCTGTTTGTTTTCATGATCACCGGGATCTGTTCTTCTTCAATCATCCGGGTTTTCGGGTTTGTTTGCTGCTGCATTTGCCTATGTCGCTGATAGCTTTACAGTGCCACACCTGTCTTGTTGCCCCCAACCTGGCAGTTGAGGGCTCTGGGCTGTCGGGGTACCTTGAATATTTAACCCGAACCTCATGTCCGAGTGTTATCTTCATTTCAACAGTAAGTTGAGTATATGAACTCAAACGTATGTTCAAAGTTCTATTGAATGGCCGGGCCAGGGCCACATAACACTACAAAAAAACGTAACGTTTGTCGTGGTGATCTTGTAGCGGTCAAGAACAACCGCTACAAATGAACAAATTAGTAGCGGTTTAAACACAAACCGCCACAAATTAATGCGGAAGAATTGCCGCCAAAATCTTGACCATTTTGCTTCGCTTTTTGTCACGGTTCACAAAACCCAAGCTTTGCTACAAATATGGCGCCGGCCTTGGCGCGTTATGGCGCTTGAAAGTCCGTCGCGGTTGTTTCGTAGCGGTTATGTCAAAATAACCGCTACCAAATCGAAAACGACACACCTTTGTCACGGTTAGAAGAAAGCGACACGTTGGCCAGCGTCAAAAATTCAAATTTGGTAGCGGTTCTCACAATAACCGCTACAAAATTTATTCTATAAATAGCCAATTCCATCCGTACAACAATTATAATGTTTAAAAATATTCTAAATCTAGCTTTGTATTTGAAAGAGCATTCTTGGCTTTGTTCTCAAAAACATAAGACGGGCATATATTGCACCGATCTCGGGAGATGAGTCTTTGGAGATATTTGTCTGTCTTCTCATCGTTCAAGCCGAGAAGGTTCCTTGGTGACAATCCATTCAGATATTCATTGACACGAAGACTTCTACTCCTCTAAATATGTCTAACACGCCATCGAATATTGGGTTCAATACTAGCCACCTTTGTCTCACGGCAAATATCTGCGATCAAAATGAGTCGGTGAGTTTTTCTGGGAGATCGGTGGCTATCTTTGAATCCGAATATTCAGGCATGTTGGACAATTTTCAATAGACTTGTCATTTCTAATTTTATAACGAAATTAAAGAAAATAATTGAGAATGCTTTGATTATAATAAAGAAAAAATCCAAACTAATTAGTTTGATTTTTGATAAATCAAACTAATTAGTTTGGAAATTTTTTAAAAATATATATTAAGATCGTAGCGGTTTTGGTAATAACCGATTCTTGAAGTTAACTTTTGTAGCGGTTTGTATAACCGCTACAAATATTCACATAGAACGAGGAACATTTGTCGCGGCGGACGTAGCGGTCTTTGCATAACCGCTACAAATATCACGCGGTTATTAATTTGGTAACGGTTTTACGTAACCGCTACAAATTGTCACCCGAAACGAGGCACATTTGTCGCGGCTTTAGTGGCGGTCTTAGATAAAACCGCTACACAAATCACGCGGTTATTAATTTTGTAACGGTTATTTGGCTATAACCGCGACTAATTGTAGCGGTTATTATACCTTCTCACCTTTGAAATTCACGCGCGTCTTGTTCCCTCTCTTTTTTCACTTCTCTCTTTTCGCTTTTACCTTTCAACATCATGGTTTCTCCCGATAAAGGAAAAGGAAAGGCGGTTGAACCACCGAAAAAGTTTATCGGGGTGGTAGTAGTAGTGCGGGGGCGTAGGAGAGGTCGTGGGACTCTAAATATCACCATTCAGCCTCCTAGAGTAAATATCCCGCCCCCTCGGCCCGGATAACCCTCTTGGCCCCCTCGGGTTGGGAATGAGTTTGATGAGCTCTTTGTAAATCAGCCAATCCCAAGCCCGGCGACCCTACATGAGACCATAGGTGGAGGTCGGCGTAACTCTATCGATTGAGGACATCCTCAATGAGGAAAATCCGGACATCGACATTGAGTTTCCCTTAAATGAAGCAGAGCGGTTTCTCGATGAGGAGAACGAGCGGGAGCAAGGGAACCCCCGACCGTCGTCTTCTCGTTCCACCGGTTTGCGGTGGATGTCGAAGGTAAGTATAAGTAATTTATTGGAAACAAATAAAATTTAAATTTAAATACAATATAACAATTTTGTTATAATTATGCAGATCCACATGGGAACGTCGGCCGGAGGGAGATTTGGATCTTCATACGGCGGAGTCGAGTCGGGAGGGGACAACTATCGCGTGATAGTCCCCCGGAACACGGACACGGACCGGCCGTCGGGACCGGTGGCCACTGTTAAACCGATACTATCACGGTTAGGTGGGAATTGGGCATGGTTCCCAATCTATTTCCACTTATTTGGAAAAAGGTCCCGAAGGAAAACAAGGATAGGGCGTTCGAGGACATTGTGCGGGTAAGTTATGTTGTGTAATTAAATTTTACATGTTAATAGTTTTAAGGTGTATAAATTGTGGCTCATTTCGTTATATATTTCTTAAATAATTATTAATTAATTACTAATTACTAATTATTTTATAATGTAGAAAAAGTTTAAGCTGAGCCAACGCGAAGAGGTATGTCAAGATGAAGATGGGAGAAGCGTGGAAAAGCTAGGAGGGTCGTGCATGCGACCGCGGAATGGAGATGGGACTATGCACGTGCAACAAGCGATGGCAAACGTCCCGGACGGCGTGGAGCCAAATGAATGGGCAGCTTTTGTCCAATATAGGAGGAGTCCGGCGGGACGGTACGTTTTTTTAATTAATATAGTTTAGTTTTGAATGTAGTTGAAAATTTGTTCTAATTAATTTTGTTTGAATGTAGTTTAAAAATTTAAATATAGAGTAAAATATAGATTTGGTTTAATTAGAGTAAAATACATTGATTACACTTCTATTGTACCTAAATTGCACAAACAACTCATTTATTTTGCGGGCTCTATCGCGAGAGGAACACCGAGATCCGGGCGGCTCAAAGGGTCAATCACACGTCGGGATCCAAGACGTTTCTTTGTGACCTACGGTGAGATGGTATATTAAAAGCTAAATTCATCGTATGTTAAATGATTATTGTTTCGTTTTAGAAATAACAAAGTTTATATTCTTTTAGCAAGAGAAGGCTCGGGAGGAGAACCGTCAGACGGACTATGGGGAGTTGTGGACACGCACACATAGACACCGTGATGGGACGCCGATCTCTGCGGAAGCAGAGGAGATAATAGTAAGTTAAAAAAAATATTAATTTAACTTAATTTAATTTAATTGTTTGATTAATGTTTTATGAAATATGTGCGCGGGCCGGATTGAGCGAGCCGGCCAAGAGATACGAGCGTCGCGGCCCCGAGTCACGGGGTTCTATTGATCCTACGGCCACTTTGAAATTTGGTGTAGGCCCCGTCGAGCATCTGGCCGTGTTAGGGGCTTTGGGCTAGGCGCCGGGCCTAGCATGGTGTACGGCAAGGCCTCCTCCTCTGGCGCCGGGACCTCCGGCTCGAGCAAGCAACAACCTGAGGCGGTTGATGCGATGATTGCCGAGAAAGTTGCCGCGCAAGTTCCGAAGCGGGTTGCGCGATTCTTGCGAGGAATGAGGCCAAGACTAGGCGCATGCGGGAGAGCCTCAACGGTTGGTTCGCTACTCGAAGCAAAGGCGCGATCAATTGCCGGGGCCTTGGCGGAGTTCTTTGACTGACGGTTTCCGTCTCCCGAGCCTCCCCTCCGTTCATCTTCGAGGATTCCCCTTCGGCTCCCCGCCTCCCAGCCCCCCTCGGAACATCTTTTGGTGAGGAGGAGGACGATGTTACCTCGGTCGAGCTCGCGCCGCCACGAGAGAGACCCCCGAGGCGGGATCGATCATTGGGCTCGATAGTTAGTTCTTCTTTTGTATGCCCGGATGTTTGATGACAATTTTATTAAATGTAATTACTTGTTTTCTTTTTTTCGTAGATTTTTACAATTTAAACATTTGTTATCTTTTTTTTTTTTTTTTTTTTTCGGAATGTTATGAAAATTTAAATTTTATTAAAATATGATTTTTATTAAAAATTTACATTTTAAAAATTTTTAAATTTTAATACATTAGTAGCGGTTTTAGAGTTTCACCGCCACAAAATATATTAGTCGCGGTTTCAATGAAGAACCGCCACAAATTTGATTCTCATTTGTAGCGGTTTCATAACGCGACAAATTTTGAATTTCAAAGAAAAAAACCGCCAAAATGTAATAACGGTCATCATTTGGTATCGAATTCGTAGCGGTTATAAAACCGCTACTAGGTAAAGCGGATTTTTATTCAATTTGTCGCGGTTAAGGAACCGCGACAAATGTAAATTTCGTTGCGGTGGATGTCGCGGTTTTGTAACCGCTACAAATTGTCCCCTGTTGCATTTAAACATCTCCGGTTCGAGATGATAGTAATTAAACATTGTCTCCACATTTGTATGCTTTCCTAGCTTTGTTTACTACGAGATGGATAAGTCATGGATCAAGATGCCGTGAGTTCTCTGTATATTTAGCGGGATTGAAAAATTTCATAGATTTCGCCTTCTCACGCTAGCATTAATGGCAAGATCGTGTGTCCTTGTTGTAGATGCAAGTTTAAGAAGTGGCAAACACGAGAAGGTGCTATGGAACATCTGCTTATGAAGCCTTTTCCCGAAGCATATACATTACGGGATGTTCATGGTGAGAAACGTGGTATGGGATATGGGGATCATCTTCCTCAAACCTCACAAGTGGGAAATCAAATAAATCAAGATGATCCGGTTAATGAAGGTTGTTCGCGACGCTTTTGGTGTTCAAGGCGACAACTTCACGACGAAGTGAAGGGTCTGAACGAGTTTTCTTCACGAATGAAGCGGCTCGGGAATTTTTCAGCCTCATGGATGAAGCGATCGTCCTGTATCAAGGTTGTCGAAATATTCAAAATTATCCTTTACGATCAAATTGTACCATATCAAGTGCATGTGTGGCATCAGCGATAAGGCGATGTCGATGTTGTTGGAATTACTACGAGATGCTTTCCCGACGTGGACATTCCCACAACCTTCTACGAGGCCAAGAAGATAATCAACAAATTGGGATTGAACTACGAAAAAATTGATGCACTTGGCACTTATGTTTGCATGCTTTATTGGGGGGAGGACGCTCGGAGGAGACTTGTAAGAAGTGTCACACTTCGAGGTTCGGGACGTTCGAAGGGAAAAAAGCGAAGAAGAAACCCGCAAAGATTCTCGGGTACTTTCCTTTAAAACCTCGATTACAAAGATTATTTATGTCGTCCAAGGCAGTGAGCATATGAGGTGGCATGAAATGGCAAGAACGAAGATGGTAAACTCGGACATCCACGTGATGGTGAAGCGTGGAAAGCGTTCGACTCGGACTTTCGATTTCGCGGCGGACTCTAGAAATGTTCGTCTTGCTTTGGCCACCGATGGTTTTAATCCGTTTGGTAATCTTAGCACAAGTTATAGTATATGGCCGAGTTGTTTTGATACCTTACAACTTGCCCCTTGGATGTGTATGAAAGCGAGCTCCTTCATTATGTCCATGATCATTCCAGGCAAAAAGGCACCGGGAAATGACATCGATGTGTATCTACAATCGCTTATCAAGGAGTTGGTGGAGTTGTGGAACGTAGGCGTCGAGACGTATGACGCGCACGAGAAGACACTCTTCAACTTGCGTGCGGCGTTGATGTGGACTATCGGTGACTTCCCGGACTGGGAACATTATCCGGGTGGAATGTGCATACCGGCCTTGCGTGTCGGCTTGCAATTTTGACTCGACTCGGTGCGCCTTCCCCACGGTCGTAAGTGGTGCTTCATGGGTCACGGAGGTTTCTCGATGGTACGCACGAGGTTTAGGTTGCAACGCAACCGTTTCAATGGGCAACGGGAAAAAGAGGACCTCCTCGCATATTATCCGGTGCGAGAGATCATAGAGCGATTGTGGATGTTGATTTTGAGTATGGGAAGAAAGACGATCCGGCAAAGGCCCCGGGACAAAGACGGTCGGGGCTTCCGGTTCCGGGACCCGGCAATGGCGGAAGATAAGCGTCCTCTTCACTCTTCCGTATTGGAAAGATAATTTGCTCCGACATAGTCGGATGTCATGCACATTGAAAAGAATGTGTGCGACAATGTGTTGTACACGATTATGAATGAACCAGGCAAGTCAAAAGATCATCTTCAAGCGAGGAAAGATTTATGGGAGATGGGGGTTCGTGCGGGACGCGTGGCGGATGAGCATGACAGATTTCAACCGGCAAAATTCACCACGACAAAACCGAATAAGGAAATCTTCCTCGCCACTTTGAAGAAAATAAAAGTTCTGACGGGTATTCAAGCAACATTTCACGATGTGTGGACGTGCGGGCTCGGAAGGTTTTGGGCTGAAGAGTCATGACTCACATGTGCTTATCGGCGGTTACTTCCGCTGGCCATAAAAAATACAACGCCTCTCGATGTGTCGATCGTTTTGGTCGAGCTTTGTACTTTCTTTCGGAAGTTGTGTTCCAAGGTGTTGATCGTGGAGGAGCTCGACCGGTTGCTTGACAAATCATTCTTCTTTGTGCCATTTGGAGATGATCTTTCCTCCTTCATTTTCACGGTCATGGTTCACTGACGGTACACCTTGTTCACGAAACAAAGCTTTACGGCCCGGTTCACTACCGATGGATGTATCCTATTGAGAGGTACTCTTTTAAAATTAATTACTTCAGCATTATATTACTTCCTAGTCGCATGTTTAACCATTGATGTATCGACATTTTCCTCATTACTTTATAAGTTCCTTGGGAAACTGAAATCTTACGTGAGGAATAAGGCGTGGCTGAAGGTTCAATAGCGAAGGTTATATTGGGGATGAGGTCTTATATTTTTGTTCCAGTACCTTGATGACATTGAGACGTCATTCAACCGCCGCCTCGTGTGGACGATTGTCACGAGCCGGACCCAGCCCGAGCGGCTTGAGTTGTTATTCCCTCGTGTTGGTAAACCGGTTGGCGGATGTGAGAACTTCAAACTCACGGCACTTGAGAAGTTTCAAGCACATAGACATGTCTTGATCAATTGCACTCAAGTTGAACCGTACCTTGATAAGGATTGCACACAGATATATTTGTTATCCTATATGTTTCGACATTTTATAGGCACATTTATTGCTCGTCATCGCATGTTTAAATTGTAGGAATTCGGGAGTCATGTGAAGCGTCGGTTGAGGATCCGTTCACGAGACATCCTCGAAATTGATAGAAAGGTCCACGAGAGAATTCCGGGGTTGGTTTAGGAGGAGAATAATGAATGACCACAACCCCCACTCGGCGGGAGTGAGCTCGCACTCGGCCCGCTTGACCACGCCCAAAGATTTACGGCATACAATGTGAATGGCTTCAAGTTTTGCACGGTTTCACGAGATCAGGGATTGCTCACCCAAAACTCGGGTGTATATGGCACGTTTGGGACGAGGAGTTATGCGGCGGCGGTGACGGGGAACATGCGGTTCGGTGACGTCCGTATTATGGAAAGTTTGCTTGATGTGGTCGGGATAACTTACCAAGGCATTTTTCTGTATTTGTTCAAGTGTTTGTGGGCGAATACGACAACGTCCGGGGACTCACGGCCCGATGACTTAGGCATCACATCGGTGAATTTCTCTCGCCCTATTCACAAGTCGGTCGGAAGATGACGAGCGTATATTCTCGCCTCGAGAGGCCCATCGGGTTTATTATGTCGCCGATGAGAGGCACGGGGATTGGAATATGGTGGTTCACCTAAAGCCTCGGGACCTTTATGACATGGGCGATGGTGAACGTCGCCTACGATTGTGAGCCGCTCCGGCCCGCCGTTTTGAAAACTTCTTCCCAGACGGCGATGACACTTTACCTATAGTTCGGTACGTTTTTAAATAGACGCAATATGAAATATAAAAATTTTGATTTCACAAAAGTTTTATATATGTCTTATTCTAAATTCAACTCAAACATAACTTTTTATACAAACTTTTTTTTGTAGGGATCTTGTTGATTGAGGCGAAAAATTATCCCTTCTCTTCCTTTTATTTTATTTTTAAAAAAATGTAAAAAAATTATTTTGTAGCGGTTCATGACCGCTACAAGAATAAAAATAACCGCAAACGATTTAGCTACTACTTAGATAAAACCGCTACTAAGCTAACCGCTACAAAAAGCGAGACACAACAACCGCTACAAAATGTTGCTTTTTGAGATCAAAATAAATACCTCGCCACCAAGCTATAAGTATATGTTTTAAATCTGTCTTCTCTTATATTTTCACGTTTTCTCTCTTATATTTTCACGTTTTCGAACGAGGTAAAGTGTTTGGATGGGGTAAGTGTCTCTAAATTTCATCAAATCTAGCCATTCTCGAAATATTTGTTTTTTCTTCTACGATGATATTATTTTATCTTATTTTACGGGTATATTTTGTCAATTCTCAACTTTCTTTCTACTTTCACCTACTTATTCTTTGATCAACTTTCCCACATTTTTGTTTTTTAAAATTCATTTTATTTAACTAACTCATAAATTGTTGATTCTCATTCTTTTTACACATTTAAAGACATCTTATACAGTTTTCTATCAAATGTTAATATCCATTTATAATTAGTAAAAATATAAATGTTTATTAATTCAACATTTTATAATCACAAAAAATTTTTTGTAAATTTTTTTTTTAAATTTCATCTTTTTGTCGCGGTTATGACACCGCTACAAAAATGAAAATAACGAGGACATCGAAATTTAAAAATTAGGGCGGGAATTTGGTCCGCGGTGATATCACCGCGACAAAAAATTGTTTTGACACCTTTGTCACGGTTTTAAAAACCGCTACAAATAAAAAAGCGGCAAAATTTTTTAAAGAATAATGGCTTGAAAATGGTCACGGTTGTATAACCGCGACAAAAAATTATTTAAACAAATTTGTCACGGTTTAATGACCGCGACAAATGTGATGGCCGAATGTTTTGTAGCGGTTTTTGACCGCGACCTTAATAGCGACAAATTTAATGGCGGGAAAAATTTGTAGCGGTTTTTTGACGCGACTAATGTGTTCATTAGTTGTCGGCTTAGCCTTATATAGTGGCGGTTTATGTGCGTTGAGTAGCGGTTTTTTAACCGCTACAAATTTTCTTGTTTCGGTCGTTTTTGTGGCGGTTTTAGTAACGCGACAAATGTCATTTGTCACGTTTAAAACCGCTACTAATGTGTATTTTTAACCGCTACAAATGACCGATTTTTTTGTAGTGTAATGTGTTATACAGAATTTGCTTTTTTGTAAAGAGGAAAAATATTACTAACAGTGCATGTCCAGTTTTAGCTAATTTATCAGTGCATTGAATTGCATCCCCTATCAATTATGAAACCTCGGCAGAAGAGAGGCAATGGCGCATGGTTGCAACGACTACATTTAGCTAACCAACAAAATTTTGACACAGTTGGTAGATGGCGGGGTCCCTTAAACATGATGTTTTGGGTTTAAATCAGATTGTGTGCATTGAAAAGGCTTTGTTGGGAGAGCAAAACCCACTTTGATAATATCTACGCTTCGGGAGGATTAGTCTCGAGCTATCAACTAGGGGATACCGCCTAAATTCTACATAAAAAATAAAGTACTCCAGGAAAAAAAAGAGCTAAAAATGTACTCACTCCGATCTTTTTGACAAGGAGTAATCTCTCTAAAATAGCGGTGCTTAATATAAGGAACACATTATTTTATCTTAAAATTTTAGATGGTCTTGTCATTTTTACTCCCATTAAATATATGCCACTCATACCTCATTATCTCTCATGTACTCTTTTTTATATAGAAGGGTATAATTAAAAAGAAAAACATATATCTTACCCATCCATTGCTTTTAAATAAGATTTTGAATCGTGTGATTTTGGTAGTTTTTCTTTATAAATATAACTCTAGTATCACTCTTGTCCTATAGATATGTGTAATTTACTTGTTCATCATTCTCGCATACCAAGGAATGCATTAAATTGATAAAAAAAAAAAAAAAAAAAATTTCACTTATGCCCTCTTCAATATTTTTGTCTCTCTCTATATTTACAAATCATTATCACATCTCTCTCCTCTTTCTCTTTTTCCAATAAAAAGTAAATATGAATAAAATTGGAAAAATATCATTAAATTTCCCTATAAATAACTTATATCATGATCAAACTTTTTGACTTATATATAGGATTAAAGTGGTAGTACTTCGTCACTTCTCACAAGAGAGAGAAATCTCTACAAAACCTAATCTTTCATTCCAATCAATGGGAAGAAAATAACTTAATTATACTTATTAAAACATATTTAAATTAAGATAAATAAATACTACCTCCGGTCCTAAATATAGGAACGTTTTTGTAGTATAATTTGTACTACAAAAAGTGTTTATATAATTTGGACCGGAGGGAGTAAGAAAAATAGGAAGGAAGTAATATAAAAAAAAAAAAAAAAAACTAGTTTGTTTACTGACATGACCTTAGATGAAAGCATATATTATAGGGCGTAGATACTACACGGCGGATCAAAGTTCATACGGCCGAATGTTTTAATAATTTTTTAAAAAAAAATTGACGACTCCCACTATATGTATTGAAGATAGAAATATACTTACTTTCCCTTTATTTTATCTTAATTTCAGATATCTACCTTTTATTTTTAAATCCTATGTAGACACCCATAAAATCAAAACGCACAACCCGTACTTTCTATTTTTAAGAATTCATTTCCAATTAATGACCCATCTATTAAATGTATTTTTCAAATACCTTGAATTTGTTTCTATAATAATTTGGTTGGATTCTTGTAACATCCTTACACATCACGCAGATATAAACAATTTATTGAGTCCCCCCCCCCCCCCAAAAAAAAAACATCAACCTCTTTATCTTTGTCCACAACAATAACTTGCGCAATAATTTTACATCCAAATAATAAAACCAAACAATTAACAAGAATTCAAAATTAATGCATATTGCACATAATTCGCAAGAATATGGTAACTTCATTGGGTAATTGTGGACCATAAATTAATTACTACTATGAATTATTCTTGAAGATTAAAAATTAAATGTGAAATTACGTGGGCACCTTTGAAATCATGGTTAATTTTCCTTTCCTTTATTTGCACAAACCTAATGAAGATTTCCTTACAAATTAAATTCTAAAGCATTTAAGATGAAAAATATTTTTTAAGCGGGTTGTGATATCTCACACTCAAAGGAAACACTAATAATTCCATTACTTTTTCTTTTCTTTTTTTAATTTGATCAAAGGTTTCCCCTCAAGACTTAGAGGGCACCATTTCTTAATTCAATGTTTTTCACTGGGGCAAACATCTAGTAGCTCTCTCAAACACTTGTGCTTGTTAGGAAACTCTCTCAGTTGTAAGATCATTTTGCAGTTTGAATTTGAATCTCAAGTTTGGAGCAAATGTTAGCGTTAAAAATAGTCCTTCTCACTGGCTTACTGGCCCCACTTGGCTATACCATGCGTTTGATATGTGATGCCAAAAATGGAGTAAAGGTAGGAATATCAGCTCTCAAGCCTACCTTATGATAAAATTAGTTTTATGTTTGGTATCAACTGAAAATGCAATATATATATATATATATATATATAAATCAATTTTATAATTTATTTATAGAGATTTTTGACAATTAAATTTTGAACATTGGAAAAGATAACCATAAGCTCTTCAAACTCCAACATTTCGAGGTAAATTACACACTAGTAAAATATGCTTACTGAGTAAGTTTTGTGTACTGTACGACAAGGATCACATGGGGGCAGGTTTCCATTTATATGAGTCAAACTGTTTCCACTTAGCCTATATTTTAATGGGTCCAGATCCTCTCACAGTCCCCCCTCTCCCCATCCCTCATAGTCTCATCTGGACCGTTGAAATCTTGATCCAACGGTCCGGATGTGTAAAAAAAAAAAAACCGCATGCGTGCGATTTTTCTTTTATTTTTATATTTACAAATACGGACCGTTGGATCAAGATTTGAGCAGCTCAGATCTTATTTGTGAGAGATGGGAGAGAGAGGGAAGAGGAGAAAATCCTCTTCCATATTTGTATGGATGACACTCATATTCACCAAAACTACGTACCCAGCATTGGTGGTAGCTTCGTAGGCTTGCCTTTGCAATTATGAACCATAAAGTACTGCCCCATCTTGTCCTTAATATAACAATTATTTACCTAATTTGATTATATTAACGAAGTTAGTTAATTTAACATGTATTTTCTAAAATACGTTAATAATCTTCCTTAATTAACATATTCCCTTCTTTTCTTTGAAACATATTCCCTTCTTTTCTTTGATTATTATTGTTGATGGAGCATTAATATGGGTAAATTAGAAAATTATTAGCAAATATGGTAAATATAATAATATTCAAGGACCAAGATCAACTCCCTAATTAGGTCCTATATTAAAGACAGGAGGGAGTATGAATTATTAGATAGGCTAAAGTATACTTTTAGTCCTTTAAGTTTACATGAAGTATACTTTTAGTCCATTAACTTTATAAAGTATACTTTTAGTCCTATATTTCTAACACCGTTAATTTTGCTAACGGAAAATGCAAACTTGAGTGATAATGGTGTAAACTTAAGTGATATTTGTGTAATTAAATGCTATCAAACTTAAATTTTAAATATGGGTAAATTGAAGAATATATAAAATTTGTGTAATTAAATGTTATTAGTCATCACTTAAGTCCGCAACATCAGCGTTTTCTGTTAGCAACATTAACGATGTTAGAATTTTAGGACTAAAGTATACTTTATAAAGTTAAGGAACTAAAAGTATGCCTTATGTAAAACTTAAAGAACTAAAAGTATACTTTAGCCTATTAGATATATTGTCTTGGGTTGCATTACTTTTCCATTGGGGTTATTTAAACGGCATAAAACAAAAGAAAAAAAATGAGAGATAGTAAAATACTCGGGCCTTCATTGTATATTGTCTTAATTATACTAACCTCCCATCTATTATGAAAATATACAATTAATTCCAGATGGTTACCACCATTAAGAATATTCTCAGAGAATATTTTTAATTAAAATTCTTATTAAAAAATTTATTTACTAACTGATACAAAGTATCTATTTATGGCTAAAATTGTTATGAATAATTTAAGAGTTTTCTTTTTTATTTTTCCCTTAATTTTTTATTTTTTTATTTTTCAGATATATTTGATTAATATTCTTTTCATGTTTAGACATCAGTTTAATTAATTGGGAGAATCCCAATTAAATCCAGTTGAAATTCCTAAATACAAATAGGCCTACACATTTAATATATCTCTAATAAGGCCAAGAGGCCTGATTGGGATTTCTGAATACTTTTGAAAGACCATAGTACCCTTCTAATTAAAAATGATGACTAATTATCCACCTCATATCATGAACCGCCTCGTTAAATTCTGACAATTTCTCTTTAATCCTTATACCTAGTTAGTTAATGCCACACAACATTTAAGAAATTATTGAAGCATAAACACGTTTCTTGATTATATATTGACTAGTTAATTAACTTTCGTTCTTCTTCTTCTTTTTTTCCCGCAGCTTTCGTTCAAACAAGTTTCGATATAGCTAGTGCACAATTGCACATCTGGGGCAAGAGAAAGCATGCTTTCCCATGGGTAAATACGCCCATCATTTGGGTGTGGGACGATAAGAATGGTCAGATAGTGGCCCACATGAATCAAGGCACATGGTCGGCCCAAATGGTAGACAAAGCCGGCCTGTTATTGCTTTCTATCACCGGGAGTTTTTTTAATCTAATCTCATTGAAACCAGGAGTTGGCATAAGTGGTAAGCGGCTTGTGTCACTTAAACAAGATCTTGAGTTCGAGCTTTGTGAATGCAAAAAACTCCCGTTGGAAGACTCTCCCACTATAGATAGGTGCGCGACGCGAGTGATCCGGATAATCGGGTGGCTCGATGAAGCGAAAAAGGGCAAAAAAAAAAAAAAAAAAATCTAATCTCATTGAAATCTTTTTAGAAATAAATTTGATTTACATTACCCTTAGAGGGGTATTATGGTCTTTTGATAACATTTTGAAATTCCTAATAAGGCCTTAGGGCCTCACCAGAGATTTGTCGAATAGGCCTAAATTTGGATTTAGACATTTCAATTGGATTTAACTGGGCTTCTCCCTAATTAATTTAGTCAAAATAGATATAAAAAATTTTATTAATTATTTTAATGAATATATACAAACCGCATATGCTTAGAAATGTTTTAGCAAAAAATTTATAATATATTTTTATCCACTTAAATGAAACATTAAAAAAACAAGTGTTAATAAATGTGATTAAAAATAAAAAAATATATATAAATTTTATACCTTTAGCTATTATAAATTGTTTGGTTCTATAATTTTTTTTTTTGACAAATATAAAATGTTTAAATAATTCTTTTGTTAAATGAAGTTATTTTGGTCAAATTTTAAGTTAAAGAGTCAAACTTAAAGATCAACTAATAGTTAGATGAATATAAATAAAATATAAAAAATACAAAGGAGGTTTGTGTAACATGTTTTTTTTTTAATTTTAAGGGAGGTTTATATGTGTTTTCAAAATATATAGAAGGTTTCTGTCATTTTTCTGTTATTTAATTTAGGTAAAATAGAGGGGTACTGAATGTATTTTACTAAAAAAATTGTTCTTTAACCCTTAACTGTGAATTTTACAAATTCTAGTGCCCGCTGTTTCTCCACAAAAAAAAAGACTTTGAAATATATTTTGATTTGATGAACAATGTGGCTTTTAATTTGAATTTTCTTTCATTTTGTTTACTCATTATTTTTTGGAAAAATAGGAAAAAGTCCCCCATGAAAAAATTTAAGGTTAAAGTGCAAGTTTGTAACGGAAGTTTTTGCTCATGAGCAATGTTATTTTTTTTTTTTTTTTTTTTTTTTTTGTTCCAAGTTATCCCAAAAATGTTACAAAGGAGCAATATTGCCCCCTACTGTTAAAAATTTAATTGTCAACGTCAAATTTTGTAATGATTAATGCTAATATTTTAATGGTACGAGGCAATATTTTTGAAACTTCTAGAATGATATTATATCAAAAAAAGAACTTTTGGGACAATATTACTCCTCAAGCAAAAACTCTCTTAGCAAGTTTGCATCTCAAGCCAAAGCCATTGGAAACTGGGCCAAGGAACAGTGTAAGTGAATTACCGGGCAATCAATTAAAAGTGATCCTGGAATCCGATTCCAAGGCTCTGGTGGTGGTGGATCTACTGAATGATGACAGAGTTGCTGACAGCGGAAGCCTTATTTTGTGGCAGATTAAGGAATTTTCGCGAAGGAACTGGAACTTAAGAATCCTCTACATTCCAAGACAGAGGAACCTTGCTGCTGATGGTCTAGCCAAGGAAGGTATCCTCTACATTCCAAGACAGAGGAACCTTGCTGCTGATGGTCTAGCCAAGGAAGGTTTAACGCACTCAAGCTTTTTTATGTTTGTCCTGATTTCATTCGGACTGTATGTTTAAACGATGTTATGGGATTAATTTTCCCCTTGTAACCCCCTTTAATTTAATGCCATATCTCTTCAGTATCAACAAACAAACAAACAAACAAAAAAATCCACGGATGAAGTTCACAAGAAAATTATGCAAATAACATATGTGTTCTGACTATCTATATAAATAATTTAAAACCCCGTTAAGGGATCTTATTATTTGATATAAATAAAAATAGCTTTTCTCACCATCTCTAGAATATGTGGAAACTACACCCCAAAATGCATGGATAAAAATCCTCGTGATGAATTATTACATTTTGTAATATTAAAAAGAAAAGAAGAAATTTACATTTAATGAATTTTGAAGAAAGGGAAATTAAAAAGTATGTAGGATATCATTTCCTACATCTTGGTATAATCTAAATTTTTTTATTTTAGACTATATGGCCAGAAGCCATATAATTTTTAATAGTATCATTTATCTTATTAAATAGCTAGAAACCATATAATTTTGATTCTCTATTACATGGCCATAAGTTATGAAACTTTTTTTTGTGATTTTTCATATAGAAGCCAATTATTTTCGTTGCTGTAAATTGTTTAGTACGCCTGTTTTTTTTTTCCTACAGCTAAATAGCTGCTATGTTTAGTGTACCTTTTAGTTGATTTTCTTTAGATGTAATTTATTAGGAGTCTTGTAATGTAAACCATTTAATTATTTTTTTACCAATAAAAAAACATGTAGTTGGATTTATCAAAGTACTAATAGGTCCAAACAACTAAAATGCAAACATAAAATATCAAAACACTTAAATTTGGCCCATTGTGTTTTTATCTCTCCTTTAAATTTTCATTTAATATGGATAGAATTTAAAAAAAAAAAAAAATTTAAGAAAGATTCAAAGAGTTAACAACTCTTCCTTAATCACTGTAAGGTGATTGAAAGTGATTATTTATACTTTGAATAGAAAAGAGTACATTGTAAACAGTAATTCAAGAAAAGTTTAATAAACTTAAGTATGGAAAAAAAAAAAAAACGATGACATGTATTCCTAGCATGACAGAAATATTTGAATGATTCAAATTATTATATATATATATATATATATATATATATATTGTAACGAATTAAATTTCTTGGTCGTCATTTTGGAGCCACCAAGCCATCATGACTGATGTCATGTACGTCACTTAGGTCTTGGTTAAATTCAGCAAACTGAGGGGCCTCAATTTCTTACAAAATTGGTATAAAAATATTTCATATGTGCATAGAGTGGGTGTAATTGACTATTATGTGAATCTTGATGTAGTAAAAATATCATAAGAGAAAAATTAAATTTTTTAGAAAGAGCCCAACCACCCACGCTGGAGATAGCACCACCACAACTACTGACCACCCGCCACCCCCAATTGTTGTTAGGCCACTAAAGCTTTGACCGCGGCAACTGGAATTTTTGTGATTAAGGTAGATTTAATCCCATACCATTCTTTAGATACCAAAATGTTTGATGACCATTGAGCAATAAAATATCTTTGTTAATATAATACAAAATGATTATAATACAAGTAGAAGGATAATATTTTAAATCATTTACTCGCCCACTAACAACATTTACAACACTTCCAACATAGTTAACCATTTTATTAATGTTATTTTTTTAATAATTTTTATCACTTGACAAAATGTAAAAATGTTGTAAATGTCATCCATAGTGTAGTAAATAGGTTCAAGTGTTTTTTTTAAGCAGAAAAAAAAGAAGTTCAAGTGTTTTTCATGCTTTGAAGTCAATCCATCACAAACAAGCCTTCAACTATTGAAAAAAAAAAAAAAAAAAAAAAGCCTTCAATTAAATTGCCCTCCATGAAATTAGTTGGGCTGAAAAGGCTACATAGAGAAAAGAAATACTCTATCTAGTCCTAATTATAAGAGCTAGTTGACTTTTTTTTAGATATTAAGGAAGCTAATTAAATTACTTTAGAGTATTTTTATTTTTATTTTTTTCTTCAAACTAATTAGTTTAACTAATAAACTAATATATAATCTAAGGATACACAAGTATATGATAAGTAATTTATTTAGTTTCTTTAACCTCTCTAAAAAAAGTCAACATAATTAAGATCGGAGGTATTAATAATTAAGATCCTGTCAATTAGGATCAGAGACAATAGCATAACAAGCCCAAACGTTTTAACAATTATGGTTTACCCACAAAAGTTTTCAATGAGTATTAGTCCCTAAACAAACTTTCGAATCATCCAGAAAACACACGTTTTGATGAGGGATCGATTGCACCTGGAGCCCGACCCGACAATGAAGCTGCTTCTTCTTCGTTCTTTCTGGAATGCTCGACGTGGCCAGATTGAGGGCACCGGGGCGAGACTCAGGGGAAACGCCGCGGGGGAAGCCCCGAAGTTGGACACCACTATTCACCTTCACCTTCCTTCAACCTTACCTCCACCTTCGTCTCCTACGTTCATCGCCTGTCACTATCGGTAGGCAGAGAACACAGAAGCTCGCGACACAGGAGCTTGGAGAACGGTGCGAGGAGCATTGGACACCATCATTCACCTTCCTCCACTCTCGCCTCCGCCGTTCGCCTGTGAAACGAAGATGACCCGGAGCTTCTTCTTCTTCGGACTACACCAACGCCGCGAAGCTCAGTGGTGAGTTTGGGTGAAACAGAGAGACAGTGGCGGCGAGTTTTCTCTGGAGCAAGGGACCGCCTTTGTCGGTCTTCCTGTCTCACCCGCACCACCGCCGTTGTTCTGTCACTCCACCAGTTGAACGCTGGCAACCTCCTCTGTTTCTGGAATCTTCCTAGCCGTGGTTTTTCTCTGATCTTGTATTCAAATCCAGCCACCATGGATCATTCTTGAACCTTCAAGCTGACGTTTTTCCACCGGGTTTCAACATCACCTTCGCCTCCACCATTTCGCTGTCTTCTCCATTGCAGCACCGTTATCAACTCTGTTTCACCATCGTTTTTCTTCCATTCAGCTGATTTTCCATTAATTTCTTCATCCTTTCACTAATTAACCATGGCTGAAGATTTAATTGTTCTTGGAGGAGCCATTTTGATGGTTGTTCCTGGCTAATTTATCTTCTCCATGAGCAATTAGTTGATTCTTGAGCTAGGAGCATAAAGGCAGTGTTTTATTATCTAATTTTTATATTTAATCTTTTTTATTAGTTAATTTTTTGGTTTAGAATTTAATTAGTATATTGGATTGGAGTTTTGTATTTAGGTTCCATATAATTCTTGAGATTACATGTCTATTTGGTTTTAACTTTGTGCATTTGATCCTTTAGTAATTTTTTGTATATTGGCTTGGTTAAGTTTTTGCTTGGAGTTGCTATAATATATATATTATGCTTGTATACAAGTGTTCTTAGTTACTAGTGTCTTGTAATTTCAATTGCTAGTGTTTAAATTGCAATTTGTGGAAGTGTATACTTCGTCCCCAACTTGGATTGTTAATCTGAAACAGATTATTGAGTATTGACCACTCCATAATAAACCTGACCATCACATTGATCCATGCAGCGACGCATCTCTAAATGAACAAAAGAAAGTGCTTTGTTTATCTATTGCAGTGCATGTTGATCAGTTCCTGTATCATCAATTATGACAACTACAATTAACAACTTGACTAAAACCTTCTAAAGGAATACATGAAACGAACCTTTTCTCAGTCATGAAATAAAAGTTCTTTGCAATTATACGTTTCTCAGCTCAATTCCAGTTTCATCGCTTCAACAGTTGAGCCATTAATGCTTATCATGCTGTGTCAGATTTGATGTTCAGAACTTATCATGCAAAGCTTCATTGAAAGTAAAATAAAAATGATAGAGAACATTTCTAATGGCTTGACAGAGAACGTTTCTTTTTCTTTTAACCCTCTCCAAATAAGCATCAAGAGTATTTTTATTTAATGATGGTGAGCTGATGGCAGGAGGGCAAGTACATGAGGCCAACGCGGGGGCGAGTGAGAGAACTAAAAGATGGTAGCTAAGTGAGTATGAGGTTTATTTTTATGGTTTGGCAAGGACGGTAATTTTTCAAGGGAAATAATCCCAAAAATTCCTAAAATTATATTTAATTTTGCCTCATTATTTTTCAAGGGAAATAATCCCAAAAATTCCTAAAATTAGAGACAACATACTTTCTAATTTTAAATAAATATTTTATTGCCTCTTGGGATTTACCATAATATTTTCAGGGCATTTCCTGGCCCATAATTGCATTTAGGGATTTTGACACTTTAATCCCTCTAATTTTATTAGAAATTTCCCTAGACAATAGAATAAGAATCCTACAAGGTTTTAAAACCACATATTCACCTATTTCCAAATAGGTATTATTTGCTAAAATATAGTATTCTAGATAGATAATTATCCGGGTATTACACTTTAGGCTTATTTTTTTTAATGCATAATTCATGAAGCATATTCTAAGTAGCATAGATATTTATCAAAGGTTTTGGAGGAAACCATGAGAAACATTAAATAAAATGTATTAAGGCATAATTTACATGATAGTTGGTATCTATAAGCTCCTAATTAAAGTGTTAGAATAGCCCTTGAGAGTTTAAATTAATTATGGAGAAATAATAATAAATTGTAAATATGGAGAATATAAGCTCCTAATTAAAGTGTTTAAGGCATAATTTACATGATAGTGGGTATTTATAAGCTCCTAATTAAAGTGTTAGAATAGCCCCGAGAGTTTAAATTAATTATGGAGAAATAATAAATTGTAAATATGGAGAATATAAGCTCCTAATTAAAGTGTTAGAATAGTTGAATATAAGTGGATAAGCCCCTTTAATTTATATGTGTATATAGAAGTTGAGCACCCCCACCAAAAGAAAATAATAATAATAATTGTGCCCATTGATAATGATACATATGGTTCGTCTTTCTTCTAAACTATTCAATAGAATTTTTTAAGCTTTTGAGGTCATTACTTAATAAAGCCAAATTTATATTAATGAAAACTAAATTGTATATTTCTATGTATGGAAAATTCAGTAATTTCATGTCTATATGTGACGAATTGGTATGCACAAAAATATGTTGTTGAAGTTTGAATGTTAAGCAATGCATTGTAACAAAAAGAAAGTTTTCAAGCAGAAAGGTTGTTAAATAAACAGAGAAACGCAGATCATATAATAATAATTCAATGTGTTACCTTTAGAGCTGTCACATTCAGCTGTAGTCCTTGTAAAGAAGCCATCAAATGTGGAATAGATCTTTTGTTGAACTCTTGAAGATCCTTCAATTTAATGCTTTGTACAGATGGAAAGCTCACGAGTCACGTGATAATTTTTCGCACAAATGTTAATCATCTTGAGTACATTTAGGAGTGATAATGCTTCCAAAGAGAGAGATGGATTTGAAGCTGGTCATTTTCATTCCAAAAAATGTATTTCAACTCAGCAGCTCCCTTGATGCTCAAAGATTTTAATTTTTGAAGACTACCAAAAGGAGAGAGAGGAAATATAAACTGCAGCTTGTTGCAATCCTCGATAGATAGATCCTCCAGTTTTGGGAAAATGGAGCTATACTTCATATGATGATGATCATGAGAATCATCTTCAACCACACTGACTAGTTCCTCGCATTCATATATAGTTAATTTGGACAACTGTGGTAGGTTTCCGCATGCAGAGACAGAGAACAAAGTTTTCTGTAAAACCCTAAAATCCCTACTTATAGTGAAAGTCATATTTTGACAAATACTACATGTTTAATAGAGGAGAGTATGTTGTCTCTAAGTTTTGAAAATTTGTTAACTATATTCTAGGCAATTTTCTCTTGGAAATTTAGAACAACCAAAGGCAAATCTTTAGGCCACATTTAAGGATCCTAAAATACAAATGATTATTATATTAAACCATGGTTCTTGAATAATAAAAAAGAGCAAGATAATGTGATGAAAATACTTAAGGAATTTTTAAGGATTGATAAGCAATTAAGTCTCCACTTAATAATGGTGTAAGCCTTCATGATGAATTATGGTGCATAAAGCTTGAGTAAATTAAACACTAAGTCTCCATGGTTAGCTAATAAATACAATTAGGAGTTAATTAAGCTTTGCTAATGACACTTAAGCCTTTATGATGTCATCAAAGTGACATCACAAGGATGACATCACAAGAGCTCATGCTTAATGGTGTAGGGTCAAGATTTAATGAAATCACCACAAAATCCAATCTAATGGATAGGGTTCAAGATGAGAGGATAATATATTATCTAACAAAATTAATTAAAGGCATAATTAAATATAGCACATGGGCTCATAAATGTAAAAGTGGAAGAGGATAAATAGGAGAATTTAGTATAAAACTAAAAATAGGATAAAAACACTTGCACATGGGACCACTTGTGCAAAAATGCAAGGAGACAAGAGAGAGGAGAGGGAGCACGGATGGGAGGGGAAAAAGGAGAGGAAGAAAAAGAGAGAGAAAAAGAGAGAAAGGAAAAGGAAGAAAGAAAGAAAGGAAAGAGAGGAAGAGAGAGAGAGAGTGAATAAAATATAATATTCTTTCCACACATGTTGAATTTAATTTTGGAAATTAAGATAATTAGCTAAATCCTATGTTATTAGAATCAACCAATGAGAGTGTTTTCTTCCCAAATTAAGTCTTCATGAAAGCACAAATTAACATGAGCCCTTGATAAGAAAAGTTGATCCAAGGGATAAAATTCATAAGCTTTTGCTATAAATAGAGGCCTTGCCTCTCCTCATTCTTCACACCAAATCAACCACCAAGTGGTGATTTCTAAGAAGGAGGAAGGAGTTCAAGAGCTTCAAGAGGTAAGCTTGTCTTTAGTTTTTAGTTTATAGTCTTTAGTTCTTATAGTTCTTAGTAGTTCTTAGTAGCTTTAGTAGAATTGTTAGTTTTAATCTAGGAAATAGGTAAAGTAATTTCCCATAATTGTTTTCAAGCCTTATTGCATCGAAAGATGCCCGACAAGGTGGAAACATGTTGGGGAGTGACTTCTAGGATTAATAAAACAAGTTAGAGTAAGATGGGAATTGTGGGGTGTTGCTGGGCAATGGGAGTCAGACAGTTAGATAGTGATATTATATATGCAAAATCATCTTCAAAAATTCTGAAATAATTCATGAGTGTAGTAGACATGTATAGATTTCCATTGATATAAAATATGCATCAATTAGAGGTCTGTAGATGGAGATAAAAATTCTGGAAATAAGGCTACGTTTTTCGGAAAGTTCGGCGAGAGGATGAACATCATCAAACTGGGAATGAATCACAAATTCTGGGTGTAAACCAATATTTTTTTTCTCAAAAATAGACATGTGAGGTTTCCAGGAAATTTTACGGATCCTCGTTTCGATTTTTCTAGAATTAATTATGATTTTTCAAAGTTAAACGAAAAATCTGCCCGTAAATATCTTTGTACCGACGTTTTTCTACGAAATTTTGGAAATAAGATGAAAAATAATCCCACCAAGAGTAAAAAGGTCATTATGGACTAAGATGTCTACTAGAATATTAATTATGAATTAATAAATGCGATATTACCATTATAGGCTATACGTGATCATACACCGGCAGACGAACGTACCGACATCACCAAACGAAGGTACGGACGCGTACTGTAACACTGACTCTGATGCTTATTGTATGCATATATGTGATAGATGATTTCATAGACTAAGACTCGGTCTTAGATCACTGTTTATACATTTAGCTTTACACGGGTTATAGTCTTGATAACGCCGTAGGATTGTTTTCCTAGCGCTGAGGACACGACCGTACATCGTGGCACTGGTTAGTGCAAACATGGGTGACTTTACATGTGCTGTGTGCTATGTATTATTGATATGTTAATCTTGCATCTGCTATGTGCTTATGTATTGATTACTACTGTAATGTCATGAATATCGTCATACATATACCGTATTACTTAAGCATGAGGTTAACCGTTACCGAGGTCCGGTGTGCATTGGACCTCGGCTCTTCGTAGCATCGTGGTCGGAGGACCAAAGGTCGTTGACAAAGGGTAAGCGGCCCCGCTTGAGGACCCGCTGAAGTTTCTTTATGTTTTTGGTCTGTAAAATATTTTGGAATTATTGGGATGAATGTACCACTACTATAACAAACCATGGATGATATTTTGTAATTTACTCATCAGTACTCGCTCTTTTGAATTGCTCCGATGCGCCACTCTGATCAAATTATTTTGAAAACGCTTTAAAAAAATGGGGTGTTACATTTTCAACTTTTTGTTTCTCTTGATTTTTACTTGTTTCAGATTGTGGAAGTTGAGAAAATATTGGAAGCACACAGTTGGGGTCAGTGGTGTTTCAATATTGACAGTGTCTTGCAGTTGCGATTCCTTTGCTCTTTCACTTGTCACATCTTGCATATGCTTTAATCAGATTTGGTGTAGCAGAATTGCAGAAACGCTGTGATAAATTTTGGCAGAATCTTTCTGAGGTGCTGGAGCATTCTTGCAGAGAAGATCAAGCTCGGCAACAACAGTAGCATTCTTACAACCGTGTGAATTGGAATCATTGATCATCCGAGATGCATCCCGGCCAATCCAACCTCGGCCACTTCCTGAAAAGGATCTCGGCTTGGATCCCGGCTGCGGCATGAAGAGAAACATCTAGATTGGATCTCGGCCATTCCGATCCCAGCCACTTTATGAAACGAATCTCAGCTACAATCGGCATTCAATTTTAAAGACCAAACCTTTGCAAAGTTCCTTGAAGCAGCAAAGCCAACACAGAAACAGCTCCCTGAATCAACGCTGCTGTGACGCTATTTGGGAAACCTTCGGGGAGCATTAAATGGTTGAAGAAGTCTCTGAACTCCGCCACTGCTTCTCCCATTCAAGGTTCTGTCATAAAGGCATCGCGCACGCTCCCATGACGAATGAGACATGTTATACATCTATCCAATCGTCATCCATTATATTTTCAAATCAACAAAAACAACAGGAGCAAAACCTAGAATTGATTTTTCATGAAAGGTAATAAGGTGGAGCGCCCTCGCTAGGGTTTCAGTGAGGATCAACTCAGGCAAGGTTTCCGTCAGATCCAACTGCCTCGTGAGAATTATGAAGCAATAATTCTTGAGAATCATGGACTCTCTAAGTAGCACAATATTGAACATCTTTCATCGCAGGAATCACGATTTTACCACTGGTGGAGTGAGAGAGGATACTCGGTTTTTTTATAAAACTGCTCTGAAACGCCAAGTTTTGATATTTACCGCAACTTAGAGATTTTGGAACCCGTTGTAGTAACCATCGCTGGTTACGGATCTGGTTCATGTGAAGTATTTCATCAGTCTCGAAAATCATGGTGGGTGAGAGACGTCGTTGTTGCTTCATCATGCCTAGAAGCGGGAAACGATGGAGGAAACGGGATCATGTACAGATCCACCAACAAAGTCTCGTTGGGCTCTGTTGGTTATGACGGAGATTTGGTTGCCTGGTCAACATCGTAAACCTTAACTATGAAACTCCAGGTTGTTTGTTTGGCAATTGGGAATTGAAATCATTGACCATCTTTGGTCGCGGGAATCGTAGTTTACGGTTCCCCACGGTCGGCGCCAATGTTCTGTCATAAGAACACAGATATATTGGACTTGACTAGGAGCCAAGCCTAGAGCCTACGTACCCTTTGAAGGGATCAAAGTCCACGTAGTTCGAACACACACAAAAGGGGGTGGGGTGTGTGACTCTGTGTTGAATGTAAATAGTCTAGGGTTAGAACTTTGTGTACCTTAGGGTTTTACCTCGTATTTATAGAGTGTACCTTAGGTCGATGAGGTTTGGGCCCGTGATCCGTGGCCCCGATATCCCGATTAGATAGTCATTAAGATATAGATTAGATATACCTGGATCATAGATAAGATTGGATCCTCCTTTATTATGGGTAGATCGATATGTGATATGTTCCTTCTTTGGGCCATATATTGAATATGGGCCTTATCCAGGTCCGTAACACTAGTCATTCTGAAAATTAGATTAGCATGTCCTTATTTTCCATCCAAGGCTAAGAGTCCTCCTCTAACTCAGCCTTCAAAAATAGCCTCCATGTGCTCTGCCATATGTGAACTGTCTAATTAAATTTGATGCGTCTCTATTTCTTAAATCTGAACCAAGTCTTTAAAATTTAACTCCCTCATAAATTTTCATGTACCATCAATAATGGACAAAGGAAAAAGAAAAAGGAAAGGAGGGGAGGGAAGATTTGTACGTGCATTTAGGTAACACTCCAATACCAATCATAATACCCTATCCTATGTTCAAATGGACCACTACTCCAAGGAAAAACACAGAAGAAAATATTAATAATAATACTTTATGAGTTACTAGAACTCTACCCGTTCTTACCTGTGTTTTGTCTTTATCCTTTTATACCCACACAATTAACCATCGTGCCAATACTATCTGATGTGTTGTCCCTCTTATTTTTCCAAACAGTACAACTATTCGTTGAATCATGTTCTGATCTATAAAAATGAAGAGAAGGTGATATGCATCCAATGTTATTTGTAAGATGATATTCTAAGAGTTGTATGGTTGGTTTGAATCGGATTTAAATAATTATGTGGAGTCTGTGATCTGTGAAAGCGAGGGGAATATTTTTGCCTCTGTGATGTAGTCAAGTCATTATTCATATCAACAAACCACATTATGGCTCGGCTAAATGAATTTGAACCAAACAAACAACGTACCAGAGAAAGTCATTATAAAGCTGCTTATTAGAGTAAGTGATTAACTATGGTTATGTAATACGGTTTAGTAATGTGGCTAACTATATCCCTTTTAATTTGATGGTCCCTTGATTCACACCCTTTCATTAAATGTGGCTTCCAAATACATATATCCATGACAAATCCCTATTTTTATTATACATATTTTTTTTAGGTTTTTGTTATAATAATTGGGTTTAAAATGTCTCTTTTGTTATTAATTGTAATTAAAGGAGTTTGTAGAAAATTAAGTTGAAAAAGGGTAAAAATTTCATATCTTTATTATTTGTCTTAATTGATTCATTTTTGTAATATAAGGTAGTACTACATTTTGGGTTTATTTTCTTTGCAGATCAGTTTGGTGAAAATTATGGAAAGAACCCAGAATTTGTAGAAAATACAAATTGATAAGAAAGGATCAGAGATAATAGCATAACAAGCCCAAACATTTTAACAATTATGGTTTACCCACTAAAGTTTTCAATGTTTAGTATTAGTCCCTAAACAAACTTTCGAATCATCCAGAAAACGCACGTTTTGATGACCAGGGATCGGTTGCACCTGGAGTCCAACCCGACAATGAAGCTGCTTTTTCTTCGTTCTTTCTAGAATGCTCGAGATGGCCCGATTGAGGGCCCCGGGGCGAGACCCAGAGGAAATGCCACGGGGGAAGCTCCGAAGTTCGACACCACTATTCACCTTCACCTTCCTTCAACCAGGGGCGGAATCAGGGGGCTAGGGGTGGGCCCCGCCCCCTCTAAAATTATAGAAGTTGACCCACAAGTATAGGAAATTATGATTTAGCCTCATAAAATTTTTAACATTTTCAATTTAGTCCCTATTAAAAAGTCTTATAGAGGGACTAAACTGAAAATATTGAACCATACCTCCACGGCACCACCTTCGTCTCCTACGTTCATCGCCTGTCACTATCGGTAGGCAGAGAACACAGAAGCTCGCGACACAGGAGCTTGGAGAACGGTGCGAGTAGCATTGGACACCATCATTCACCTTCCTCCGCTCTTGCCTCCGCCGTTCGCCTGTGAAACGAAGATGACCCGGAGCTTCTTCTTCTTCGGACTGCACAAACGCCGCGAAGCTCAGTGGTGAGTTTGGGTGAAACAGAGAGACAGTGGCAACGAGTTTTCTCTGGAGCAAGGGACCACCTTTGTCGATCTTCCTGTCTCACCCACACCACCGCCGTTGTTCTGTCACTCCACCAGTTGAACGCTGGCAATTAACCTCCTCTGTTTTTGGAATCTTCCTAGCCGTGGTTTTTCTCTGATCTTGTATTCAAATCCAGCCACCATGGGTCATTCTTGAACCTTCAAGCTGACATTTTTCCACCGGGTTTCAACATCACCTTCGCCTCCACCATTTTGCTGTCTTCTCCATTGCAGCACCATTATCAACTCTGTTTCACCATCATTTTTCTTCCATTCAGATGATTTTCCATTAATTTCTTCATCCTTTCATTAATTAACCATGGCTGAAGATTTAATTGTGTTTGGAGGAGCCATTTTGATGGTTGTTCCTGGCTAATTCTCTTCTCCATGAGCAATTAGTTGAATCTTGAGCTAGCAGCATAAAGGCAGTGTTTTATTATCTAATTTTTATATTTAATCTTTTGTATTAGTTAAATTTTTGGTTTAGAATTTAATTAGTATATTGGATTGGAGTTTTTTATTTAGGTTCCATATAATTCTTGAGATTACATGTCTATTTGGTTTTAACTTTGTGCATTTGATCCTTTAGTAATTTTTTGTATATTGGCTTGGTTAAGTTTATGCTTGGAGTTGCTATAATATATATATTATGCTTGTATACAAGTGTTCTTAGTTACAGGTGTCTTGTAATTTCAATTGCTAGTGTTTAAATTGCAATTTGTGGAAGTGTGTACTTCGTCCCCAACTTGGATTGTTAATCTGAAACAGTATTGGCCACTCCATAATAAACCTGACCGTCACATTGATCCATGCAGCGACGCATCTCTAAATGAACAAAAGAAAGTGCTTTGTTTATCTTTAGAAGATACTGTTGCAGTGCATGTTGATCAGTTCCTGTATCATCAATTATGACAACTACAATCAACAACTTGACTAAAACCTTCTAAAGGAATACATGAAACGAACCTTTTCTCAGTCATGAAATAAAAGTTCTTTGCAATTATACATTTCTCAGCTCAATTCCAGTTTCATCGCTTCAACAGTTGAGCCATTAATGCTTATCATGCTGTATCAGATTTGATGTTCAGAACTTATCATGCAAAGCTTCATCGAAAGTAAAATAAAAATGATAGAGAACATTTCTAAGGGCTTGACAGAGAACGTTTTTTTTTCTTTTTCTTTTAACCCTCTCCAAATAAGCATCAAGAGTATTTTTATTTAATGATGGTGAGCTGATGGCAGGAGGGCAAGTACATGAGGCCAACGCGGGGGCGAGTGAGAGAACTAAAAGATGGTAGCTAAGTGAGTATGAGGTTTATTTTTATGGTTTGGCAAGGACGGTAATTTGGGAATATTAAAACAAACCATGGGTATATTGGTCAGAATATTACAAATTTGAGATTGCTGGAAACCTTCAAATTTTCAGAGGTAATAATAAAAAGTTGCATGCAACATTTGAAGTTAGACAACAAATCAATAATAACATATTAACAATCAACAAAATGTAAGGATCCAACCTTGACATCTCACACTAGTGCCTCAGCTCCCCATGATTGAGTTGATGGGTTCTAAGAAAATCCACTCAAGCCATATTTAACAATCTCAGATTCTGTATCCCTTACATGAGTCTCACTTCTCTTCATAATCATATTTTTCCCTTGCAAGAGATTTTATGTAACAAAATAATAATAATAATAATAATTAAGAGCCAAGCCGAATCTTTTTTCACAATCAAAATATTTTTGTGCTCAGTAAAGTGATTCTTCTTAAGTAAAGTACTTAAGTAGAAAAGGATAAAAAGAAATGAGAAACTGGAGAAAGAGAAAATACACATTATATATAGACTCATGATTTTGTTATATCTTTTACTTGATTGTTATTTAACTTCAAACAACTTTTGTTGCCAGATTTTGAAGCTGCTAAATCTCTGGGAGAAAAAAAAAATTGAAGATTGATTCTAAACTTCAATTTTTCCCCATTTTTTTGGTTTGACGATATAATTGAATTAGATAATTAGATAATATGAAGCAAAATGCGAATAACTTGTTGAAGTTGAAAGAATAGTGAATTAATTTCTTGCAATATTCTGAGAGACCCAATAACTGAGATTCAATTTCTCCAAGCGGCTCCATCACTTGAATTTCCTCTCTTGCGGCTGAAACATCTGACATGTCAACCCCAAAAACTTTGACGTGAATAGACTCAGCCCAATCCTTGTCGAATCCAAGAACAATTGCTTCACTTAAGTTGGCCTTCAAGGTTGATTTTTCTGATTGTGTGATGGTATTAGGAGTCTTGGTGTCAAGCATGACCAAAATATCAACTAGTACTCTATAAGACCAAGCTATTATACGATGGGTTCGATTTGCACAAGGTAGCAATAGTTGTGGGTATTGCTCAAGTGCTTGAGCAAGTAAAGCTGTTTCACCATGTTTCAACTCCACAAGTCAGAAAATTTCACAAATCCCCAATTTAGGAGAGTCAACCCCAAAAAATTTCGCACAAATAGACTCAACCCAGTCCTTGTCAAACCCAACAACAATTGCTTCACTTAAGGTGGCCTCCAAGGTTGATTTTCCTGATTGTGTGATGGTATTAGGAGTCATGGCACTACTACAAAAAACATAAAAAACGTCCTAAATTTGACCCATATAACGTCCTTTTTTCTAGAGACGTCTCGTGAGGCGTAGTAAAAAAAAAAACTTTTGGCGACCTGAATTAAATTCAGGTCGTCTTACGATAAACGACTGAATTTAATTCAGGTCGTCTTATATTAGATGACCTGAATTTAATTCAGGTCGCCTAATGTAAGACGACCTGAATTTAATTCGTCGCAATGTAAGACGACCGAATTTAAATTCAGTGTCGCCTTCTTACTTTTTTTTTTTTTTTAAAAAAAAAAAAACCCCCAACGGGGTTGGCCATGGAAGAACAAATCAAAAATCAAATTCCGAAATTCCAAAACCAAGCAAGAACAAGAAAAGAACACAAAGAGAGTAATCAAAACAAAGACAAAAAGGAAGATACAATGAAAAAAAAAAAAAAAAACCTAACAAGTAACTAAAATGGAAGGAATAAGGAATAATAATGCAAAAACAGAGTAATTTCGGATCAGCAAGAGATTTGGTGTTCATAGTATCGTCTTGGAGCCACGAGGAGATTTCCGAGATCTGCAAAACTTGGTGCCCTCTCGGATCTAAAGATCAACAAGAGTTAGATCTAAAAAAACACTTACTAGCGGTAGCGTTTTGGATGAAATCGATGGTGACTCTTGTTCGAAGTGCGGATTCGGCGTCTCGTTGCTCGGTCTCCTCGCCCGGCCCGGATCGAAGAGTGTTGAAGGAGTAGGAATAGATCGAAAGAGAAGATGGGGTGTAGAGGAGAGAAGAGGAAGGCATATGTGCAGATCGAAAATGAGAAGAGGAGGGCGTACGTGGGGGAATTAAATGGTGTGCGAGAGGAGAGAAGGGATAAATGAAATTAAAAAAATTCATTTTTAGGCGACTGAATTGGTATTCGGGTAGTCTAAAGTAAATTTTAGGCGACCTAAATTGGTATTTAGGTAGTCTAAAGTCAATTTTCAAGAGTTTTTGGAGCAAAAAAAAAAATCCTAAATGGCGCCAAAAATTTCATTTTAGGCGACTGAATTGGTATTTAGGTAGTCTAAAATCTCAATATCAATTTTCAAGAGTTTTTGGAGCCAAAAAAATCCTAAATGGCGCTAAAAATTTCATTTTAGGCAACCTGAATTGGAATTAGGTAGTCTAAAGTCTCAAAAAAAAAATTTAGGCGACCTAAATTGGTATTTAGGTAGTCTAAAATCTCAAAAATGATATCAATTTTCAAGAGTTTTTTGGAGCCAAAAAATCCGCAAATAATTCATTTTAGGCGACCGAATGCAATTCGGGTTGCCCAAAATCCGAATTTTTCGGGTCGCCTAAAATCCAAAATTGGCGACTGAATTGATTTCAGTCGCCAATGCTAAAAAAATTAAAAAAAAAAACAAACCCACTTACAGCGCCAAACAAATAAATTTTATTCTAAAAAAAAAAATTATTCCAATTTGGGCGACACAATTCAATTCGGGTCGCCTAAATTCAAATATAGGCGACCGAATTCAATTCAGTCGCCTAAATTCAAGAGTTTTTTGGAGCCAAAAAAATCCTAAATGGCGCCAAAAATTTCATTTTAGGCAACCGAATTGGATTTAGGTAGTCTAAAGTCTCAAAAAAATTTTAGGCGACCTAAATTGGTATTTAGGTAGTCTAAAATCTCAAAAATGATATCAATTTTCAAGAGTTTTTGGAGCCAAAAAAATCCTAAATGGCGCCAAAAATTTCATTTTAGGCGACGAATTGGTATTTAGGTAGTCTAAAATCTCAATATCAATTTTCAAGAGCTTTTTGGAGCCAAAAAAATTCTAAATGGCGCCAAAAATTTCATTTTAGGCAACTTTGAATTGGATTTAGGTAGTCTAAAGTCTCAAAAAAAAATTTTAGGCGACCTAAATTGATATTTAGGTAGTCTAAAGTCTCAAAAATGATATCAATTTTCAAGAGTTTTTGGAGCCAATTCATTTTAGGCGACTGAATGCAATTCGGGTCGCCCAAAATCTGAATTTAGGCGACACGAATGCAATTCAGTCGCCTAAAATCAAAATTGGCGACCGAAGGCGATTTGGTCGCCAATGCTAAAAAAATTAAAAAAAAACAAACCCACTTACGGCGCCAAACAAATAAATTTTATTCTAAAAAAAAAATTATTCCAATTTGGGCGACTGAATTCAATTCGGGTCGCCTAAATTCAAATATTGGCGAATTCGAATTAAATTCAGTCGCCTAAGGCTCATTTTCCTTTCATATATTTACAAGAATGCCCTTTGTCTTCATTTTTTACTTCCTATTTTTTAATAAGGACGTTTTTTAGGGTAGTAATATCCAATTTTTGTAGTAGTGTGGTGTTAAGCATGACCAAAATATCAACCAAGACTCTATAGGACCAAGCTATTATACGATGAGTTCGATTTGCACGAGGTAGCAAAAGTTGTGGGTATTGTTCGAGTGCTTGAGCAAGTAAAGCCGTTTCACCATGTTTCAACTCCACAAGTCGGAAAAGTTCACAAATCCCCAACTTAGGAGACGAAGAGCCAACATCAGCATATTGTGATTCTATCAACTAAGAAAGCTAGTGATAATTCAAAGGAAGAAAAAAAAAGTAAAATAGTCATGTAACGGAAGACACTTACGATAATGAAGTGAAGGTGTGACTTGGGGAAGGATCTGTAATCGGATAATTATTTATCCGGAATAATATACTTTAGCAAATGTTATCTATTGGAAATAGGTGAATATGTAGTCTCAAATAATAAGTTATAATCATCTTATTTTCTAAGGTAATTTCTGTGGAAATTGGAAGAGATAAAAAGCTAAAAATCCCTAAAGTGCATTTTTGGGACGTAAAATGGCCTAAAAATATTATGATAAATCCCATGAGGCAATAAAGTATTTATTAAAAATTAGAAAGTATGTTGTCTCTAATTTTAGGAATTTTTGGGATTATTTTTCTTGAAAAATAATGAAGCAAAATTAAATATAATTTTGGGGAGCATAAATTGCCCATGATTTTTAATATTTTACATGGAGCATAAAATACCAATGTAAGTAAAATAGTTGTGAGATAATGATTAATCTTAATTAAGAAAATTATCAACAATTAGAAAGTGATTAGTTAGGTAATTAATGGCTAATTATCTAAGCTTGGACAAAAGAACCAATAGGGAGAATTTTTAAAGATAATTAAAGTAAAGGGAGGAATGATATTTTCAAGAAAAAGAAAGGGAAAAAAAAAGAGGAAAAAGGAAAAAAAATAAAAAATAAAAAAAAGAGGAGGGAAAAAATAAAAATAAAAATAAAAATAAAAAATAAAATAAAATAATAATAAAATAAATAATAAATATCATGATATTTGTATTATTATAATAATATAAAAGAGATATTTGTGGAAGAACCAGGTTGGATAAATGAGAACCGATAGAAATTAAATCCTATCTAGAAAACCATGAACTAAGTTTCTTAGGTTAGGACAAATTACAAACAAGTGAATTTTTGTCCGAAGTCGGTGTTAGCGGAAGTCATTTCCGTAGCCGCAAGGCGAATAAGGGATCAGATGAGAAGATATTTTTGTAAATAAAGGGTCGATAAGAAAAGTGAGAACTTAGATGGAAAATAAATCATAACTCAAAATCCTTGAACTAAGTAATAAACAACTGGACATATTATGAACCGGTGAATTTTTATCTCGAAGTTAGTGTCACCGAAGTAATTTCCGTAAGACGGCGTTCGGCTTAGAATCTTCGGCGGGTTACGGAATACCCTTAATGGGATCAAAAATTTAGTTAACTCAAATATTTCCGAAGAGGAAGAATAGAGCTTCAGGGTTGTGTTCCCGGATTTTTGAGATTTTGCGGAATTACACCGAACAGGGAACTTTATCGGTAGAAGTTCATAAAGCACATGGGTGACATCACCTTGATGACATCATGATGAGGTAAGGAGATGTGTTGTATGGTGGAGATGATGCCTTGTGTCCAAGTTAGATCCAACGGTTGAGATTCGGTATGATAAAGCATGAATAGTGCACCAAAATCTTCTATAAATAGGTCTTCCCATTTCACTTCATTCCTCACCAATTCACAATTCCTAGAGAGAGGTTAGAGAGAAGTGAGAGCAAGGAGGAGCTCTGGAAAGGAGTAGCGAAGTCTTGGGTAAGTTCTTCGGTCCACAGTCTTAAGCTTTGGTAGTTCCTTGGCGAGTTATAGTAGAAATGCTAGATTAATCTTTGATCTTCCAAGTTAGTTTAGATATCATGTTTTAGGGATAAATATGATATTTATTATTGGAGATAGAGATATGTCAAAATTTTGGAAGATTAGAGTTAAAGTAACGAAGTTACGCGAAATTCGCCGATTAGGGGAGTCGGGGTAAAATGGTAATTTGGGACTAGAATGTCGGTATAATGTTGACCATTGATTAGAAACGTTATCATCCTTATAGGATATCGTAATCACTTACATTTGTTGTACCGTCCGACATCATTGTCATCAGCGATCGTACCGAAGTTCCGTCAACGAAGGTACGTTCGCGTACTAGTAACTATAATCGCCTATATCTTGTATGATCATATATGATTTGATTGATTCATGAAGTGATGGACAAGACTAGGTCTTGGGTCATGCATTGTGACTAAGTTTATGGGGCTTAGATCTTTGTTTATACATACTGACTTTATACGGGTTATAGTCTTGATAATGCCGTTGAGTTTTCCTAGCGGCGAGGACACGAGGGCTGCGTGGCACTGGTTAGTGCAAACGTGGATGACTTTACATGTCTTTGTGTGCTATGTACTGTTGTTGTGTGCCGGACATCTCTGTGTGCTTATGTATTGTTGTAACCTTACATCCGCTTTGTGTGCTATGTATGGTTGATCTTGATATGAAATGAATATCTGTCATATATTGTTATATCTGCTATAGAGGTTAACTGTTACCTGAGATTCAATCCGATTGAATCTCAGCTTTGACTAAGGTTCAGGGAAGGAACCAGGGTCTAAGATGACGACAGAGATGAAACGGAAACAGTAGACGGAGCCGTGAGGAGGCACCGATAGACAGAGCCGTGTAGAGGCACCGGTCAAAGAAAATGCCGGAAGAGCGTAATCAGAGCAATTCATTCTGGCATAGATCTGACTAAGTTATCCCAAACCTTTTGGTGCCGAAGGCAGGGCTAGTCTATGTGGATCAGCCAATCAGTCACCCTAGCACGGTGAGGCTCCCATGATAGACACCTACCTGGCCATTTGGTTTGATTAACGGAGTTAGGTTCGTGCCCCAAGTCTAGCTACAGCTTGGTTGAAGGCTGTATAGTTACCATGTAAGAATTGTAATTATACAAGCTCTATAATATTGTATCACATGAATATTCCTTCGGGATAATTTTTATATCAGTTTATGTCGGGACATCATCATATGTCTGGGCATTTTATATCAGTCACTCATCGTCCAAATGTTAGCACATGCTCTCCGTTTCCGCATTACTCTGAGTGGTAGCACCTCAAACTCTATTGTTTTTTTTTCTAAAACCAAGTGTCAATCGACACATTTTGAAGTACGAAATTTGAGGTGTTACACTTTGGTATCAGAGCTAGTCTCGAGCATGGTTTGGACATCTAGGTTGAGATGCGATATGATCTTTGGTATTGTGATACGAAAGGACGTATACCCTAAGGAAATGGGTTGGGTTTGTTAAGTTAAAACCCTGATATAGCGTGAATAGCACGGAATATGGGTTCTGTTGCTAAACTCTAGGACTTCTGATATAGGAATTGGAGTCTAAGTTAAATCGTCGGCCAGTGTTTCAAGGGAAGCGGTATAGAGAAATCGGTACTGCTTAGGTTTTCCTGTAGACAGTGACTATTGATTGAGTTTCCTTGTAGAAATAGTAACTTACTAAGTTACCCAGAGAGGAAAATCCCTGCCTTGTAGAGACCAGACACCATGCGCGCAACGGGGCATAGCTCCGGGGACGAAGGTCTTTTGACTAAGTCATTGACAGTGATGACCGTTAAATAAAAAGGGAAAGTACCCAGTATTTCTGGGGAGGCAGTTATGCCATACTAATACCTGCGAGAATTGTCGGTACTCAGTAATATGTGTATCGGTATTAGTACCCGGATCCGATGACACCTTGTGAAGTTAATCTTGCTTAGATGAGAGAAATCTCAGGATTCTTAACCCCTGGGATATAGCATAAGAATTTGATATCCTTTAAACAAAGACCTGAATACCTTGCGGTATGAAACATAGTACCTTTGGGATACTATGAGAAAAGATAGAGTGATGATAGGCTTGAGTCAGAGACAGTGCTTAGGTCAAAGTGTGACTGAGCATTGCCTAGGTTCCAGTACTTGAGAGTAGGAACCCTAAGAAAATGTGAGTGAGGTTGCCTTAGGTTTGAATACCTGAAAGTTAGTTCCTTAACGGAACCATACGATAAATAGAACCTCAGTAGCCACGGGTTATGGTTTCAAGGTAGGACCGATAACCATAGAGATGTTAATAGACTCCTCAAGAAGTGGGTAGTTACCCGATAGAGAAATTGAGATAAGGCTGTTGACTGGAGCTAGAAAGTCCACAAATAGAATAACCCTAGATGAGATGGCAGAAATAGAGACAGTAGATTACAAAACCACTAAAGGGTTAGTAACTTGATAGAGATACGAGTTCGCGTTATAATGATTCAGAGACGATCAACTGAAGAAAGTACTACTTATGGGAAGTTGTGATCGAAGGTGGCTACTTATGGGGAGATCTATTCGGAAAGGGCTACCTACGGAGGGTTCGGCCGGAGGTGCTTGACCAATCGGAGGGATTGAGTGAAGCGCCGAGTGAAGTACCGTAGAGTGAAGCCACCGTGACGTCAAGTTTGTGTAGTGAAGTTGCCATCACATCGAACCATAGAGTAGAGCTACCGGTGTATCGATTCTCAAGGTAAGTACATTGTAGCGAGTCCCATATCTAATCGGTTTCCTAGAGAGAAAAGTTTACGTAATCCAAGTATATCGCCATAGGGTGCTCCGGTCTTTGTATAGCATATATTGTGCTATGATATCCAAGCAAGAACTGAACTTGCACAAGAAGAAATTCTAGTTGTGAACAAATTCCCTGAGTTGTTTCTAGAAGCTCTCAGCGGGTTACAACTAGTAGGCAAGGTGGAATTCACTATTGGGTTGATGCCTGGAACCGAATCAATATCAAAGGCGCCGCATCAGATGGTTCCAAATGAATGTGTTTTAAGAGATGAAAGCACACACCAAAACGAATACACCAATCCAGGAATTTCGATTCCTACCATGTCGGGAGGGTGTATGGCCCACGACGATGGTCGACGCCGCTGATTCCTGGTGACTCAACTCCAGTACAGTAGACGTATGTGAGGCCAGAGGGACGCGATGGTCATGGATCAGTTGGATCCGGTGGTTGCAATTGAAGCTGCATGGGATTGGGGTATGTCTTGGTGAGGATGAAGTGGTGATGCGTACCTCTCAAATGTTCATGTGGGCAGTAGGACCTTTGGGACCGGTGTGTCCATAGGTCGTTGGACATATATATGTCCGATGAAAAGCCCTAAGTCCTGTTAGACTATTGTGTCTATAGGCTGACGAAGCCCACAGTTCTTAGACAACAAATACCGGGAAGTGTGTTCCGAAAAGTTTGTGAAACCCGAGGATAGCGGGCGATGTTCAAAATAGCCGGCAGATTAAAGTAGAATAGACTAAGCATTCTACGAATGGCTCGAGTAGCCAAGGACAGAGGTCCGAATGCGTTTAGTTTGTGATGACCTTTTAAGAATAGTTGTCTAGTTCCTGAGTAAGGTTTAAAAATTGAATTTTTAAACTTGCCAATACACCTGCTATACTTGAAATTTCGGAATTGATTATTCAAACATGTGAATTTTTGAAACCGAGTTTTCTAAAGAAATGTTTTCAACAGAATTTGAGACCATAGTGATGGTTATTTTGAAATGTTGTTGTCTTATAAAAGGGGTTTTGTTAGAACCCAGAGTTTGAAACTAAGTTTTCAACTATGTTGTGGTAAAGTCAGTACAGAATTGGGAGGCCAGAAGCTGTTGTAGATGTACACGGTTTGCTGGGTCTTGCCAAATATTTTTAAATGGTTGAAATCGCTGACCTTTGATAAAAGCTCTTTTTGAACAGAGAGTTTTTGAGGGATTTTGTTTGAGAGAATGAAAATCGCACCAGCAGTGAATGCACCTAGTCTATAACATTTCGCCTAAGGCGCATGTTTTGTTTAGTAGGACCTGATTGTCTATGGCTGCAGTAAGGTGCGGGTAGATAGGGTCGCTACTTTATGTGCCAGTGTGAACACCGGGTCTCTTATGGGATGGGGCGGAGGTTCTCCCACATTGTTTGACTGATGCTGGCGATGCGAGGCCGGATTTGGGGATTGGGAGAGGGCGCTCTGTACCAAGTGGTTGAAGTGGTGGCGTGAGCTCTCAATTGTTAAAAAATTTTGTGAAATGAATCATCTCCCTCAAGAATATGTGCCGGTAGTAAAAGTTTTTGAAATTGATTCGGCAGTGAATATGTTTTCACGAAATTGTTTTGGCAGCAATTATGTTCATAAATGTGATAGCACTATTACTTTTTGGTATAGTGTGGATTGCGAAATGTGCGAGACCACGGAAAATTTTCAATGTGTGAAAATTTGAAAATGAGACAACAAAATGATTTTGGGTAGCGATGACGTGTTTGTCATTGCTATGGTGTTGAAAAGCGGTGTAGTTGTTATAGGAACAGGAACTATTAGAAAGGTCTAGAACATTGAACTAGTTAAGTCAAATAGTAGTCGTCAGCTATGGTGCAAAGTAAGTGAAAGTAGTCTGAGAGCTTGAATGGGAAAGGCTCAGATGAAATAGATGAGCAGATGCTCGAGGAAATAAGACCTAGTGTGCAAGTGTGCGCGGGGCGGTGCCCCTAGAACATAGGACCGGTGAGACTTAGCGTTGTATGAAATGCTGATTGTCATAATAACTATGTCTAAAATACATCTTAAGACTAGCAAAACATTCGCTGTACCAGGTAGTAGTTAAGATGCCTAAAGCCTGAGGATGAATTCCTAGGTAGAAAGGCTAGAATCTCCAGTGTTGTGGTAACAGATTGAGCCGGAAGGCCAATATGTGTTAAGCCGAGAGGCTAAATGAGTCAGGCAATGAGGCCTGCGTAACCAAGCGTTGTGAGAATGGACCAGTGAGTCCTGTAATTGAGTACTATGCCTGGGTACAAGATAAATGAGACTTTTGAAAAGTAGGATGCGGGATAGGTAAGCATGCATAAGGAAGGAATAGACTGGAGGTCTAGATAACCTTTCGAGTGTTTAAGTTCAAATTTCGAGGGCGAAATTTTATTTAACGGGGAGAAATGTAATACCGGATAATTATTTATCGGAATAATATACTTTAGCAAATGTTATCTATTGGAAATAGGTGAATATGTAGTCTCAAATAATAAGTTATAATCATCTTATTTTCTAAGGTAATTTTGTGGAAATTGGAAGAGATAAAGAGCTAAAAATCCCTAAAGTGCATTTTTGGGACGTAAAATGGCCTAAAAATATTATGATAAATCCCATGAGGCAATAAAGTATTTATTAAAAATTAGAAAGTATGTTGTCTCTAATTTTAGGAATTTTTGGGATTATTTTTCTTGAAAAATAATGAAGCAAAATTAAATATAATTTTGGGAGCATAAATTGCCCATAATTTTTAATATTTACATGGAGCATAAAATACCAATGTAAGTAAAATAGTTGTGAGATAATGATTAATCTTAATTAAGAAAATTATCAACAATTAGAAAGTGATTAGTTAGGTAATTAATGGCTAATTATCTAAGCTTGGACAAAAGAACCAATAGGGAGAATTTTTAAAGATAATTAAAGTAAAGGGAGGAATGATATTTTCAAGAAAAAGAAAGGAAAAAAAGAGGAAAAAGGAAAAAAAAGAAATAAAAAAGAAATAAAAAAATAATAAATAAAAAAAGAGGAAGGAAAAAATAAAAATAAAAATAAAAATAAAAAATAAAATAATAATAATAATAAAATAAATAATAAATATCATGATATTTGTATTATTATAATAATATAAAAGAGATATTTGTGGAAGAACCAGAGTTGGATAAATGAGAACCGATAGAAATTAAATCCTATCTAGAAAACCATGAACTAAGTTTCTTAGGTTAGGACAAATTACAAACAAGTGAATTTTTGTCCAGAAGTCGGTGTTAGCGGAAGTCATTTCCGTAACCGGCGGGGCGAATAAGGGATCGAGATGAGAAGATATTTTTGTAAATAAAGGCGAGATAAGAAAAGTGAGAACCGATGGAAAATAAATCATAACTCAAAATCCTTGAACTAAGTAATAAACAACTGGACATATTATGAACCAGTGAATTTTTATCTCGAAGTTAGTGTCACCGAAGTAATTTCCGTAAGATAGCATTCGGCTTAGAATCTTGGCGGGTTATGGAATACCCTTAATGGGATCAAAAATTTAGTTAACTCAAATATTTCCGAAGAGGAAGAATAGAGCTTCAGGTTTGTGTTCCGGATTTTTTGAGATTTTGCGGAATTACACCGAACGGGGAACTTTATCGGTAGAAGTTCATAAAGCACATGGGTGACATCACCTTGATGACATCATGATGAGGTAAGGAGATGTGTTGTATGGTGGAGATGATGCCTTGTGTCCAAGTTAGATCCAACGGTTGAGATTCGGTATGATAAAGCATGAATAGTGCACCAAAATCTTCTATAAATAGGTCTTCCCATTTCACTTCATTCCTCACCAATTCACAATTCCTACGGAGAGGTTAGAGAGAAGTGAGAGCAAGGAGGAGCTCGGAAAGGAGTAGCGAAGTCTTTGGGTAAGTTCTTCGGTCCCCGGTCTTAAGCTTTGGTAGTTCCTTCGAGTTATAGTAGAAATGCTAGATTAATCTTTGATCTTCCAAGTTAGTTTAGATATCATGTTTTAGGGATAAATATGATATTTATTATTGGAGATAGAGATATGTCAAAATTTTGGAAGATTAGAGTTAAAGTAACAAAGTTCCGGCGAAATTCCGTAGATTAGGGGAGTCGGGGTAAAATGGTAATTTGGGACTAGAATGTCTGGTATAATGTTGACCATTGATTAGAAACGTTATCATCCTTATAGGATATCTCGTAATCACTTACCGCCGTTGTACCGTTGTCAGCTTGTCGTCTTCAAGTTCCGTCAACGAAGGTACGTTCGCGTACTAGTAACTATAATCGCCTATATCTTGTATGATCATATATGATTTGATTGATTCATGAAGTGATGGACAAGACTAGGTCTTGGGTCATGCATTGTGACTAAGTTTATGGGGCTTAGATCACCTGTTTATACATACAGCTTTATACGGGTTATAGTCTTGATAATGCCGTTGAGTTTTCCTAGCGCTGAGGACACGAGGAGCTGTCGTGGCACTGGTTAGTGCAAACGTGGATGACTTTACATGTCTTTGTGTGCTATGTACTGTTGTTGTTGTGTGGACAAGTACATCTGGCGTGGGTGCTTATGTATTGTTGTAACCTTACATCTGCGTGTGCTATGTATGGTTGATCGATATGAAATGAATATCTGTCATATATTGTTATATCCGCTATAGAGGTTAAGCGTTACACGAGATTCAATCCGATTGAATCTCGGCTTTGACTAAGGTTCGGGAAGGAACCAGGGTCTAAGATGACGACGAGAGATGAAAGCGGCAATGATAGACGGAGCCGTGAGGAGGCACCGATAGACGAGCCGTGTAGAGGCACGGTCAAAGCAAATGCCGGAAGAGCGTAATCGAGCAATTCATTACGGCATAGATCGACTAAGTTATCCCAAACCTTTTGGTGCCGAAGGCGGGGCTAGTCTATGTGGATCAGCCAATCAGTCACCCTAGCACGGTGAGGCTCCCATGATAGACACCTACCTGGCCATTTGGTTTGATTAACGTAGTTAGGTTCATGCCCCAAGTCTAGCTACAGCTTGGTTGAAGGCTGTATAGTTACCATGTAAGAATTGTAATTATACAAGCTACGTAATATTGTATCACATGAATATTCCTTCGGGATAATTTTTATATCGTTTATGTCGGGACATCATCATATGTCGGGCATTTTATATCGATCACTCATCGTCCAAATGTTAGCACATGCTCTCCGTTTTCCGCATTACTACGAGTGGTAGCACCTCAAACTCTATTGTTTTTTTTTCTAAAACCAAGTGTCAATCGACACATTTTGAAGTACGAAATTTGGGGTGTTACAGGATCACCTTTATAGGCTTCTTTATTTAGCTTCCCTTTGAACACTTGAGTGATCTCCTGCTTCTTCAACAGTCTGCATAGAACAAAAAAAAAAAAAAAAAAGGCATGTACTTGTTTTTATTTGGTTCTCTTTCAAAATGAGTTGTTATGCTATTTACGACTGTGTTAGAGCTCAAAAGACATACAAGTACTCTTACAAATTTCGACTCAGATGGAGTTGTCATTGGTAACGTGTTTGTAGCAGTAGCTTTTTCATGAACTCCTTGTGCTTTTTCCTCAGCATTCTAACATATATCAACGGTTAGCATGCAAATGTATCTTCAATTTCTTGAGCTAGAAAAAAGGTAACAAACTTACCATTGCAAAATCTTTTCTAGAGATATTATCAATTGGTCCTATAGTAGATTGCTTCCTTGAATTTGAATTAGTTGATCGAACTGATGTTGTAACATCCCAAAATTTTGAGATTTGAAATTGAATATTGCATGGAAATCTAATTCTTGCAATTTGGCGTAACAGAGTTATTAGAATAATTATTGGAAATTTAGCCTTATTTTCCCTAATTTATTTCAGGAAAAAGAATAAATTCAAACCAGGAATGATTTAGGCTAAAACAAATTTATGAAATTAATATATTAAGGCCTAAGAAAAATTAATTATGGAAAGATATGGCCTTAATCATTATATAATTAATATTTGAAATTTAAAGGCATATTTCCCCTTGTTTAAGGATAAATAGTTGGAAATAATTATTAGCCAGAATCTTTTTGAGGATTTAAGATATTAATATTTCATGGAAAAACTAGGCATTTAATTTCCTCATAATGTTGGAAAATGAAATATATATATAATAATAATAACAATCAATTATCAATTAAAAAAAACACATCGATACACCAGCGCCATTCACGTGATCAGAAATGAGGAGAAAATTATACATCAGCAAAACTTAAATAGATTGATCCAAGCCCATTGTGTTTTCAACCCAACATAAACATTATCCAACCCACCATCATTTCCCTACGTGCTAAACCTGTGGCCGATACTCGTTATATTTCAAACGCCCAGACTCATCTAAAGGCAACAGGTAAAGTATATTAAATAAGCAGCAATAGTAAAACACATTAATAAAACCATTGCTCAACGTCGACTACGGCTTGGCAGCGAGAAATCAGCAGGAAACCCAGCAACGCCATAACACACCATCAGCATATCTCCTAAACCATTGCCTATCACACAAAAACAGGAAACGCAGACCCCCTAGCATCTCGAGCGCAGCGCAAGTACCCCTCGGTCCGTTCCTTCTCACGACTGACCGGTTCATGGATCCATTATTTATTCATGTCTGTGGTTCTCATCGCTCCCATAACCACACCCAGCACCAGCAGAGCCGAGAGAGAGGGAGTGAAAGGGAAGGAGAGAGTCTGAAAGCTAAGAGAGAAAGTCCCAGCGATGGTTGCTTTGTTTTGAATCACAAGACAGAGGTAGAAGTGTCGGTGATAAGCACAGAATCTGAGTGGACAAGTTCAAAAACTAACAAGGTAAATCTTGGAACTTGTTTTCACTGGCCACAATTATAGATATATATATGCTACGTCGCTGCATGAGGAAGGAGAAAGGAATAAGAAAAGCTTATATATATATGTGTGTGTGTGTGTAAGTGCGTTGCTGCATAGGGTGAAAGAAATAAGATACTATATATATAAAAAGAAACGCTGTCATGTATACGTTACTGCTGCCAAAATGTAAAAAAAATATATAACCATTGGTTAACGTCACTGCATATAGGAGAAAGAGAAGGAGAATTTTACTGTGTTGTATATGAGTAAGTTGCATCGTGAAGCAGTATAGTGTTGTGTGTGTGTATCACTGTGCTCATGGAAACTAATAAAAAAAAAAAAAAAAGAGGGAGAGAGAAAGAAAACAAAACAAAACTTACTCCTGATTACATTTAAAGTCGTTGGCAACGTGGGTATCTTAAATCTATATATATGGGTCGCTAACATAGAAGACAAAAAGGAAAACTTATTATATATATATATATAGGGGCGGAGCTTGGAGCAAAAAATTGAGGGGGCAAATAGTGGTGGGGGATTCGGGGTTTGGGGGCAGCTCCCCGAAATTTTTTTTTAAGAAAAGTTTTAAATATAGAAAAAAATTTCAGGTAATTAAAATGAAATATAGAAAAAAAAAATGACAAGATTAAAGATAAATCATATAAGACCCCACATGGAATAAAGATTGAATTATAAGCCCCAAAGATATAAAAAGAGGGAAAAATATTGAGGCTCTCTTATCTTCTATATATATATGTAACGTTTGTATATGAAATACAGGACACAACATTCATTCTTTCCATCCTGCCAAGTTACATGGTATCAGAGCTGTGTCCTCTCTGAAATATTTTTTTTCTTTTTTAGGTTTTCTCGTTCTTCCCCCGTCACCTCCAATTTTTTTCCCCTCATTTTCTTGAGAATTATTCTCTCGATTTTACTCTGTTTTTTTTCCTCCTTTTCTCTAGATCTATTCTCTCGATTGATCCTTTTTTTTCCTCGTTTTCTTGAGCTATTCTCTCGATTTTACTTTAGTTTTTCCTTGTTTTCCCGAGACCTATTATCTCGATTGATCATGTTTTTTTTTCTCTCCTTGTTTTCTCGAGACCTATTATCTCGATTGATACTATTTTTTCTCCTTGTTTTCTCGAGATCTATTATCTCGATCGATACTATTTTTTTTTTTCCTTATTTTCTCGAGACTTATTATCTCGATTGATCTTGTTTTTTTTTGGGAGTTAACTTGGTCTCCTTCCAAGAGAGAGTTAACATGGTCTCTCTCTAAGAAGGAGTTAACATGGTCTTCTTCATCTTTCTCGGTTTCATAAACTCAAGTCCAAGTTGGGCATCCAAGACATCCATGCTCCGGCTTGCGGGGAGGGGGGTGTGACGGGGATTACATAGGAAATTGTATTTGATTTATAGCTAGGAAATTGTATTACGATTTATAGGATCCACGATTTGTAGGGATTAGGAATAATCTTCATTAATAGTCATTATTAGTCATTATGAGCTATTACTATTGAGGCTCTCTTATCTTCTATATATATGTAACGTTTGTATATGAAATACGGGACACAACATTCTTTCTTTCCATCCTGCCAAGTTACAAAAAATGTAATAAAAAAAAAGTTGGGGGGCCAAAATTTAATTTTACATTATATTAATTTTTTAAAAAAAAATTCTGAACAATATTTTTTTTGTGGGGGGGGGGGGGGGGGGCATGGCCCCCACTAGTCATATAGAAGCTCCGTCCATATATATATATATATATGTGTGTGTGTGTGTGTACGCGCGCGTGTGGGTAGACGTTGCTGCAGATAGGAAGGGATAGGAAACATTGATTAGTTGTTGTGTGTCTATATATATATATGCAGGCCGATGCTCATGGAATAAATAAAGAAATAAATAAAGAAAAATAATAATAAGATACTATATATATAAAAACGCTGTCATGTATTTGGTTATGTTTTTGGTTTGTTTTATATAACTTATCAACAAATGATTTTTGGTTTCGAACTGTTATTTTGCTAAAAGTCTTTCCACTATGTATTTCCAATTATAGAGGCATATGCTTTAGGCTTATTTTTTTAATGCATAATTCATGAAGCATATTCTAAGTAGCATAAATATTTATCAAAGGTTTTGGAGGAAAAGAAACATTAAATAAAATGTATTAAGGCATAATTTACATGATAGTTGGTATCTATAAGCTCCTAATTAAAGTGTTAGAATAGATCTTGAGAGTTTAAATTAATTATGGAGAAATAATAATAAATTGTAAATGTGGAGAATATAAGCTCCTAATTAAAGTGTTTAAGGCATAATTTACATGATAGTTGGCATTTATAAGCTCCTAATTAAAGTGTTAGAATAGCCCCTGAGAGTTTAAATTAATTATGGAGAAATAATAAATTGTAAATATGGAGAATATAAGCTCCTAATCAAAGTGTTAGAATAGTTGAATATAAGCCCCTTTAATTTATATGTGTATATAGAAGTTGAGCACCCCCACCAAAAGAAAATAATAATAATAATTGCGCCCATTGATAATGATATATATGGTTCGTCTTTCTTCTAAACTATTCAATAGAATTTTTTAAGCTTTTGAGGTCATTACTTAATAAAGCCAAATTTATATTAATGAAAACTAAAATGTATATTTCTATGTATGGAAAATTCAGTAATTTCATGTCTATATGTGACGAATTGGTATGCACAAAAATATGTTGTTGAAGTTTGAATGTTAAGCAATGCATTGTAACAAAAAAAGAAAGTTTTCAAGAAAAAAGGTTGTTAAATAAACAGAGAAACGCAGATCATATAATAATAATTCAATGTGTTACCTTTAGAGCTGTCACATTCAGCTGTAGTCCTTGTAAAGAAGCCATCAAATGTGGAATAGATCTTTTGTTGAACTCTTGAAGATCCTTCAATTTAATGCTTTGTACAGATGGAAAGCTCACGAGTCACGTGATAATTTTTCGCACAAATGTTAATCATCTTGAGTACATTTAGGAGTGATAATGCTTCCAAAGAGAGAGATGGATTTGAAGCTGGTCATTTTCATTCCAAAAAATGTATTTCAACTCAGCAGCTCCCTTGATGCTCAAAGATTTTAATTTTTGAAGACTACCAAAAGGAGAGAGAGGAAATATAAACTGCAGCTTGTTGCAATCCTCGATAGATAGATCCTCCAGTTTTGGGAAAATGGAGCTATACTTCATATGATGATGATCATGAGAATCATCTTCAACCACATTGACTAGTTCCTCACATTCATATATAGTTAATTTGGACAACTGTGGTAGGTTTCCGCATGCAGAGACAGAGAACAAAGTTTTCAACTTTTTGTTTCTCTTGATTTTTACTTGTTTCAGATTGTGGAAGTTGAGAAAATATTGGAAGCACACAGTTGGGGTCAGTGGTGTTTCAACATTGACAGTGTCTTGCAGTTGCGATTCCTTTGCTCTTTCACTTGTCACATCTTGCATATGCTTTTTTATTTCCTACATGTTTTCAAATAAAAGTAATTCATCCATTCCAATTAATATCAGTGCAAAATCAACATCCCACTTTAGTGAAACCTTGTCCCCATATTGTCATATTTTAATCAAAAAGGACAAGCACGAATATGCATAATATGTACATTTGCAAATATCCAATATATACACACACACACACATAGTTAAAACTCATCCAATGATAACAATATCAAAAAATTAACTTTCTAGTATCTAGTGCAGCGGTTTGACCTGGCAAATGATGATCCTTTTAGGAAATGTGGTTGTCTCATAAGACCCGCAGTTGTATGAAATGTTTCAATCTTCTTTTTGTTGCTTGATGCACATGATCCCTACAACCTATTAGTTATCTTATAATTAACTTATATGGCTAATTTATTTTCTATCATCTAATCCTACACATCTAAATAAAAAATTTATTAAGAACATTGATGAACCAAGAAGAGAATTAAAGGATCATAAGATGTATGAAATGCAAAAATAAATTAATGTGCCAAGCATAGCGTGTTATAAGAATGTGGGCCTTTAAGATGTGGTTTATAAAACATTTGACTAATGAGATACCGTACCCCTGAACTTAAACATTGGGACCCAAGCTAGTAGTGAAATAATAGAAAATGAAAAACACAGAAAAAAATATTGAATCAACCAAAATAACCATTCATGTTAATTAATGATTTACGTATCATCACTATTCATGTATGTGAATATCTATGTCTCTGTAATTTTTACTGGAATAAAAAGATTAAAGTTAGAGAAATTATCATTAAATTTGGTGCAATATAATTAATATACTACATCCCATTATTCACAGCTCTAAAGCACCAAAAAAAAAAAAAAGAAAAGAAAAGAAAAAGCCTAAAAAACGTCCATTTTTAAATAGAGACGGAGAAACAAAAGTATATAAATATGCATCAAACAAATGTAAATATTCCAAAATAATTAATATGAAATTGAGACAATATATCAACATTTTGATCTATATGCATCAAACAAATGTAAATATTCCAAAATAATTAATATGAAATTGAGACAATATATCAACATTTTAAAGATCAAATTATGCATAGTTTATCAACATTTTATTTGTTGTTTTTCGTTTTTTTACAGTTTTGTTCCTAATGGATGGGGTGCATGCAGCCCACAACATCCAGAAAAAAGTAACTTTAATTTCTTTAATAATTTTAATTCCAAAAACAAAATCATCGACAACAGCGCGGAGAAGTAAAAATGGCACTCTCTGTTCCTATCATTTGTGCATGTGAGAGATACACTCACCAAGATACAAACATACTAATTTCGGGAAATTATTTTAAATTTAAATTTGAAATCGGTATAAAGATAAATCCGAATCACTTTGACACAAATAATATTGCGTCCATGAAAGCCGAGTAGTTTTGAGAATGTTAAATTATTGTTAAGAATTATTCATTATATATAGTCTTTATCCGAGTATAAAAATATTAATAAATTGCATTGTGATATGTATATACAATTCGTATAACCCATTTTAGTGTGTCGATATCAGGGATGGGGTATCAGAGTCCGAGATTGTGGCGGTATCAGAGTCCGAGATAGTATGTCGGTATCAGGGATGGGGTATCAGAGTCTGACTTAGTGTGTTGGCATTAGAATTCAAGATAGGGTGGTGGAATCTGAGATAGTGTGTCGGTATCAGGTATGGGGTATCAGAGTCCGAGGTAGTGTATTGGTATTAGAGTCTAACATAGTGTGTCAGTATCAGAAATGGGGTATCAGAGTCTGAGTAGCATGTGGGTATCAGAGTCCGTGATAGTGTGTCGATGTCAGGGATGCGGTATCAGAGTCCGAGATAGTGTATTGGTCTTAGGGATGGGGTATCAGAGTCCGAGATAGTGTGTTGGTATCAAATTTTGAGTTGTGTCGTTATCAGGGATGGGGTATGAGAATCCAAGATAGTGTGTTGGTATCAGAGTCTGAGATAGTGTGTTGGTACCAGAGTCTTAGATAGTGTGTTGGTATCAGAATCTGAGATAGGGTATCAGTACCAGGGATGGGGTATCAAGTCACACTTTCAAAAAAAATTTATTCCGCTTTTGAAAAATGGGGTGTTACAACACTCTTGTAATTAATAGTATTATATTTTCCAATCTATTTTCATCCTCCATTAAAAAAAAAAAATCACTTACCTTTTGGCTTCAAGTTGTTGGAAACTGAGACTACCATGATCACGTGCTTTTTCATGGTTTTTGGCATAAACTTTCGCCCATACCTTTTTGAATTTTGAACCACGCTCCCTCCATTCCTTCCTTTTCTGCTCTTGCTCTTGTCGCATCATTATCACAGGCAAAGCAACAACAGGATTCTTACGTAATACCTCTATAACTTCAAGAACATGGTCATCATATATCCTGTAAGAACTTTCCTCCTCTCCGTCCCCCACATCTCTCTATACGTATTTATATAATTATCTAAATTTTGTTCTTATTTGTTTGGCTCTTACCATCCTATTAAATATATACAACAGAGTCAGTCCTTTTGAACTACTCATTATTACGTATATCTCTGCAAATTCAAACTTCTAAACTTGGCAACAAGGAACTGGGCAATTCCTCAAATAGAAAACTATTTAATGCAGATAGAGATTTATGGAGGCAGACGACTATATTAATAATATCATAATATGTATACTTTAATTTTCCTGGTGAAAGAATCCTATGGTTTTAAAAAGTCAATATGGAATGGATGTAAAGTATTACTATTCTGAACCCTTACAGCTATTTCTATTTTTTGACCCCCCCCCAAAAAAACAGCTATTTCTATTTGTAATTCCCCATCTCCATATGATATGTCTATTCTTACCCTGTAGCACACTACTAATTAAATTGGAGAGGTCCCCTTGGTCCTTTCCTTTCCACATGTTCCATTATTTACTATTTAACCCATTCATAACAGTTCATGATGTGTTGATTTATGTGGTTTATTAAACTCTTGCATTTTAATTGGGGCTACATGTATGTATGTGCGTGCATGTGTGTGTGATATACAAGGGCGGACCCAGAAATTTACAGAAGGAAGGGCGCAATTGGTGGGGTCGGGGTTGGGACAGCGCCCGAAACTTTTTTTTTTAAAGAAAGTTTTAAATGCATTAAAAAATAAAAGAATATAAACAAAAAAAATCAAAAAAATATTTATGAAATCAAGTAAACACTGATGATGTAATAAGAAAGACAATTACTTTACAAACTTGTCACTTAGAAAAGCGTGGCTAAATCTTGTTAGAAATGCATTACATAAATTACAATGAAACACTACAAAAAATTTGACTTTCGGCGGCGACAAAAGTCGCCACTGAAAGTCCAAAAGTCGCCGCTGAAAGTGTTTCAGCGGCGACAAAAAGTCGCCGCCAAGTCGTTGCTGAAACGACTGTCGCGGATACTAAAATGTCGCCGCCGAAAGTTGACAATCAGTGGCGACAAAAGTCGCCGCTGAAAGTCCCAATTTTTTTTTTTTAAAAAAAAAAATCTTTCAGCGGCGACAAAAGTCGCCACTGAAAGTCTGAATTTTTTAAAAAAATCTTTCAGCGGCGACAAAAAGTCGCCACTGAAAGTCAATTTTTTTTAAAAAAAATTAAATGGCTATTTTTTATATACTCTTGCAGCTAATCTTTGTAACCCCCACTACGGTATACGGATGAATAAATAATTTATCGGTGGTGTCGGAGCTTCTTTGTTGCTAGCTAGACCAGATTACTGCAAAAAGGCTTTCCAATGTATGTAAATGACGGCAAGCGAGTGAAAATAAGAACAAGAAAGGTAAGAACTCACTTTAGTTCGAGGAATCAGCACATTTCTAGGAACATGCAATCCATTTGAGGTTGCATATTCCTGAGCAACTAAAAGTTCTTCCTGTGTAAAGTGATTCCCCTCTACAAAGAGAGCCAACCAAAACGGAAGAGGATAATCCTTTAGTCTTTCGAGGCATTTTGCCAAATACGGTATCACAAAGGAAGAGGGGAAATTTTACGGTAAGTTTAAATCTTGAACCTTAGATATGAGCTATCTACATAACATGCACGAGATGTGAATCTCTTACATGCATGCGGAGAATATATGCTTAGTATGTTTTAACAAGTCATACCTTTAATGTGCTTTCATCCTTAGCCCAACTTCTCTCCAGAAAAAGATACTCAGAAAACCACATAGACCAACCAATTACCTGCATTCATAGAACTTTAAAAGTAGACCAGCAGTGATAAATTTAACCAGCAAGTGGTGTTGCTACTGATAATGAGTTCATATACATCAATTATATATCCCCACACTCATACCCCACCTTCAAATTGCATGAACATCCATGATCAAATGATTAAACGATCATGACCTCAGCAAAACAAGAACCATTCCATTTTTTCATTTTGGAAAGCAGAAGGACCACTTTACAATGAGAGACATACCAGCAGCATTTTTGATGATTTCTTCATCACGGCTAGAGAGCTTCAAGGCAACCGGAGGCGGCTGTTGAAAGATGTTAAAAGATAAATCATAGTTGAAGGACATATAACAACACGAGATGTAAGAGAAACAAAAAATATTAATCAAATAGCACTACATCTTAGAGTACAACAATATGCATGTAAAAAGTAAGCGCGAAATATAAATGAATTAAGCTATCCATGCATCTAAATGTGCTAAATATACTGCATTGTTTGTAGCTGTTAAAAGGCCATGCCAAATAAGACATTCACCTGAGCTGAAACCCATCCAACAAGCCAATCAATATCACTTCTATGATTGCAGATGACAAGTGCATGCTCTTTACCTATATCAAGACAAAGTAAGAAAATAAGGTGCAAGCAAGCGTTGGGCGCGAGTAGCACGAAATATTCAATTTTTTTCCTTCGGGATACACACAAATGCAAAACATGGAAAAAAGAGCTTACCCATCATCAGAAAGGTTTCACTATCAACAAATAGTTGGATCTGCGGCCACCCAGAAATTTCAAAATGAAAGATTTGATTATTCAAAATGCTAGAGAATAACTCAACCATTAAGGAATCAATTATGTTCCCTTTGATCAACTGCATGTCTTAAAAGAATAAAATAATTGAAATGCCAATGGGCAGCCTTGTTGATTGGAAGTTCAAATTATTCAACTCAAACATCAATTTGGATAATTAATTCCCTCCGAGCAAACTTATAATTATATAACAAATATCTAGATCATCCCCATATTATTTTTGCGAATTTAGCTATAAGATATAATATGTGAATATATTACTCTCAAGGGTTTGTAGTCGCATTTACTAGGGTGGGCATGTACATAATTTCTGCTACTCACTCAACATGCAAAGTACAAGACATAGAATGCAATAGGAAAATACGACTTTTTCCTGGTATCCAAAGAGCTAGATTTATCAGCAACAACAATGCAATAAAAAATTACGAAGTCGAGAAAACGGGAGCTGCTTAAACACCTTAACTCTGCCCAACAATCAATAATCACACGAGTTCGAGCCACAACAATTACGCTACAACCACTGTTGATTAAAATACGTACAAATTTTTTGATAGCGGTAGTACAAGAACATAGCATGTTGCCTGAAACAAAGGAATCAAAAGGTAATTACACATCTTTTTACATTAGTTTCGTTTTTGGCATTTAAACCCTTTCTAATTAAGTTATCTGAATATTCAAGTTTGAATTGAAATAAAAAGATTGTCAGAACTCTCATATCTGTGCACTAGGTTTGCGTTCCTTAGAGAATGCTGAAATAATTATCTAACACTTCATCAGAAAATTCCCAGATGAACAGAGTTAATATGGAGGAAGTAAGTAATATGTCTTTGAACGAAAATAGTATAATTTAAATTTTGGGGGGAAGGGGCACCCAAAACTTGCTTTAAAGTAGACTCAGGAGGATGAGAAGAGAGAAGAGATCCTAGAGGTGTATAATACAAACAAAAGCTTAGATTCACAAGCATGTTTCCGTTCTGAGAACCAAATACATTGATAAATCATATGCGGCACTTTCTTTGTAAGTTCGACAAGTAGCGATCCCCACAAGCTAAAGACATAGTCCAGATGCACCCGAGATAACAAAAATCAAATCCGAAAATGGAAAGAATCCATTAAAAAAGAAATCGAATGACACTTTGGAAATAAAACGAAGCCACGAGAGGAAAATAGAAGTTAGGCATGAAATAATGAACATACGATAACCTTAAAAGAAGAAGTGAATTACACGGATGAGATTAACGACAAGGCCAGGCGAAGAAGAGGAAGCCCAATGGCACGACGACAAGCTGCGGCGGCAAAAGCCATGGCTAGGCACAAACACACGATCCAGATTTCGATCGAAACTCATGAGTGGAAAACCTAATAGGAAAAGGAAGAAAACTTACCTCAACGGTGAAACCTCGCGGTGACCGTCGACGGATTTGAGACATCACCGGTGAGGAGAGGAACTGAATGAGCCGAAAGGAAAGCAAGGTTGAGAGGGAGACGCAGGAGAGGAGAAGGCTCTGATTTTTTCGCAAGGGATGGGAGGGAAAGAGAAAATCGCACTAAACCGGGGCGCGAGACTGAAAAATGGGCGCTGAAACTTGATTTAGGGATTTAGGCTTTAGGTGGCGACACAAAGTCGCCACTGAAACCCCTTTTCGGTGGCGACAAAAAATTGTTGCCACTGAAAGTACCTTTAGCGGCGACATTATGTCGCCACTGAAACATCCTTCGGTGGCGACAAACAACAGTCGCTACTGAAACCTATTACTTTCGGTGGCGACTTTAAAAGTCGCCACTGAAAGCTGGACCTTTAGTGGCGACAACAAAATGTCGCCACTAATAGTAACACTTTCGGTGGCGACTTTAAAAGTCGCCGCCGAAAGTCAATACTTTCAGCGGCGACCCCAGTGTCGCCGCTGAAAATCTTACTTTCAGCGGCGACTTTTAAAGTCGCCACCGAAAGTGGTCGCTGAAAGTCTTTTTTTGTAGTGAAAAGTGGGCACTCAATAAGTTCAAGTACATATATTTTAATAAAAAATTATATTACAATAAAAATAATTATAATGTCATCCTTCTAGGTTTTATTTTTTGGAATTCCATCATAATTGTCTTATTATGATTGCTATTAAATACATCTTTTTTCAACATAAGACTTTGTACAATCATTCAACCATTCATCCCCATCCTATTATAAAATGTAGTCTTGATATATTAAAGGTAAGCACTTAATTTAAGGGTGATCAGCAATCATTCAAACATGTATTAATTTTTTATAATTAAAAATAAAAAATTAATAAAAAATTAATTTTTATATATAAAAAACCCCAAATTCGAGGGGGGGCACTTGCCCCCTTTTCTAGTATGTGGGTCCGCCCATGGTGATATATATATATATATATATATATTGAGGGAGTATTGCTCTTGATATTTAAGAAAAGAAAAAGAAAAGAAGAAGATAAACTTGAACTAATATATAATCTTGCCAAACTCAGGCCATAAACTTATTATACGTAATGGACCAGTACTAATGCTTTTATTTCATGGTCTCGTGATCACTTCACTTTACATTATTCCACGTTATAAAAAGATAATGACCTTTTTATCTTGAGGATATGAGGGCACTCTATTCGATTATTGCAACTCCGTTGATGTGATATATATGGACCAAGACAAATGTTGTCACATTATTATTGTCGTTGTTGTTATTATTAATATTTAGGAGGAAACACAAGAAAGCCAATCTAGAAAGTTGGTTACTGCAGTATGTGAGGAAACATAAGTGAGGACGTTCGCCCACACAAGTATCTAGGTTACTGCAGTATGTGAACTCCACATTAGCATTTTGAACGATGGAATAGAAGTCATGATATCTAGAAATTCAAGTTGCTGCAAAGGTGGTGGAGTTCACCTGTAATCGTATGTTCAAAATTTAGGAAAAGATAAATCCTACACAGACAGATATTTTAATTAATTAACTAGTATAATAATAATAATGATAATAATATAATTTTCAATAACACTAATTAGATTAGCATGTCCTTGTTTTCCATCTAAGGCTAAGAGTCATCCTCTCACTCAGCCTTCAAAAATAGCCTCCATGTGCATGCTCTGCCATATGTGAACTGTCTAATTAAATTTGACGCGTCTCTATTTTTTAGATCTGAACCAAGTCTTTAAAATTTAACTCCCTCATAAATTTTCATGTACCATGCATAATTAATGGACAAAGGAAAAAGAAAAGGAAAGGAGGGGGGAGAGAAGATTTGTACGTGCATTCAGATAACACTCCAATACCAATCATAATACCCTATTCTGTGTTCAAATGGACTACTACTCTCAAAGGAAATACACAGAAGAAAATATTAATAATAATATTTTATGAGTTACTAGCACTCTACCCTTTTTTTGCCTGTGTTTCTTCTTTATCCTTTTATATATACCCAAACTATTAACGATCGTGCCAGTACTATCTGATGTGTTGTCCCACTTTTTTTCCGAAACTGTACAAAGATTCACTGAATCATGTTCTGATCTATAAAAATGAGCAGAAGGTAATATACATCTAATGTTATTTGTAAGATGATATTCTAAGAGTTATATGGTTGATTTTTAATCGGATTAAATAATTATGTGGATCGGAGTCTGTGATTTGTGAAAGCGAGGGGAATATTTTTGCCTCTGTGATGTACAAGTCATTATTCATATCAACAAACCACATTATGGTCCTCTAAATGAATTTGAACCAAACAAAAAAGTACCAGAGAAAGTCATTATAAGGCTGGAGCTGCTTATCAAAGAGTAAGTGATTAACTATGGTTAAGTGATACGTGCGGTTTAGTAATATAATATAATGTGGCTGACTATATCCTTTTTAATTTGATGGCCCCTTGATTAATCTGATTCACACCCTTTAATTAAGTGTGGCTGCCAAATGTGTAAATCCATGACAAATCCCTATTTTTATTATATATTTTTATATTTTATTTGGGGTTTTTGTCATAATAATTGAGCTTAAAGTGTCTTTTCTGTGATTATTTGTGATTAAATGAGCTTGTATGAAATTAAGGTTGGTAAAGCGTAAAATGTCATATATTTTATTATTTGCCTTAATTGATTGGTTTTTGGAATATAAGGTAGTATATTTTGAGTTTATTTTCTTTGCAGATCAGTTTGATGCAATTACATAAAAGATCCTAGAATGTTTAGAAAATACAAACTGATAAGAAAGGTCAAAAAAAAATTTCATAAAAGTGCCAAAATGTTTTAAATATTATGGTGTTGTCCACAAAATGTACAATTGTTATATTAGTCCCCAACAAACTTTCGAATCATCCATCCCTATTTTGACAAGGGGATCCGATTGCACCTGGAGCCCGACCCAAGAATGAAGCTGCTACTTCTTCGTTCTTTCTGGAATACTCGTGATGGGGAGATTGAGGGCATCAGGGTGAGACACAGAGGAAATGCCACAGGGGAATCTCCGAAGTTCGATCACCACCATTCACCTTCACCTTCCTTCAACCTTACCTCCACCATCGTCACCTACCTTCATCTGTCATCACTGCCGGTAGGCAGAGAACACAGGAGCTTGGAGAACGGTGCGAGGAGCATTGGACACCATCATTATTCATTCACCTTCCTCCACTCTCGTCTCCACTGTCCGCGTGTGAAACGAAGAAGACCGAGAGGGAAACAAAAAATGAAAGTTTAATTTGTATATTGTTTGAATAATAATGTTTGGGATTTTCTTTTTGGTGTGATACACACACTTGTATTTCTTGAGACCCGGCCACATGCGAATCCAAAGTCACATGCATGTGTAATACCCCAAAATTCATATTTATCATAAATATTATAATTTGGCCAAATAATACCTATTTAAAATAGGAAAGTATGTTGTCTCTAATTTTAGTAATTTATTTGCTTATTTTCCTTGGAATTTAAAGAGACAAAAATCCAATTTTATTTTAGGGGTCATAAATTGCCCTATAATTATTAAATTAATACATGGTGCATAAATGGCCATGAAAACCTAAAAAGTTGTGAGGAAATAATTAAACCAATTAGAGAAAATTGCCAACAATTAGTGGATAATTCAATCTATGTTAATTGAATTATTTTCATAAACATTCACAATTAATTTAGTGGCATATGTTAAAGGCATAATTAAGGATGTATTACCTTAACTAAAAGGGCTAGTAAAGGGCTAGGATTAGCATAGAAGTGGTTTCTAATTAATCTTAGAACCAATCATATTTTGGCAACTACACTTAACTACTTTATTAGGGATGCTAATTAAGATTAGAAATGGAGGGCTAAGATTAAATTTAATAAAACTAAATCTAAGGGCCTAATTTAAATATAACCTTAATCTTTGTGAAATTGAATTGACCAATGATAAATCAATGAAATAGTCTTAATCCTCATGAAATTAATTTGACCAATGGGATATTAGCCAATAAAAGGCCAAGATTAGAGCTAATAAAGCTAGATCTAATGGTTCCAAATAATTATCTAATTAATCTTAACCCATGTGAAATGTAAGGAACCAATTAGGAAGCCTTAAAGACTTAAAGAAACACAATTTCTTCCAATAATAGAAGAGGTCACGGTTTTGGTGCTGAAAAAGGGAATAGAAATTGTTGAATAAATTAATAAATCCCACATGCAAATGAAATCATAATCAAACATTAAATCATGAAGACTTTAAAGCAAATGGAAGAGGATAAGGGGACAAGTTGGAAGAGGATGAGGTACTTTGTGATAAGATAATTAATGGAAGTAGAAGAGGATAATACAAGATTTAAAATTGTAATAATGTATTAAGATAATTCAAAACACATGGGCTCATTAGGATAGAAATAAAATGAAAGACAAATTGGAGGGAAGGTGATGTGTGTGTGCGTGATATATGTATGTGTGTAGTGACAAAAAAGGCTAATGGATTTAATCAATTGGCTTTAAAAATTTTAAAGTTAACCAAAGTAAATACAAGACACAAGTAAATGAGAACCAATAGAAAATAAATTGTATCTTGAAAAGTGTTAATCCTAGAGAAAATACAAGGACTTACCTGGAACCCACATAATTTCATCTCGAGATTAAGACTAATTAGAGTTATTTTGGCAAACTTTGATGAATAAGATTAGAGATGATTAAGAACAATTAGAAAAATCTAATTGGACCATAAATGTTGATATCCAACTACTAATCAAAATACATACATATCAAGCAACCAAAAATATATTTCATTAAAAACTAAAGCTTCTAAAGTAACTAATTCTTGAAGCATCTAGTTGCAAGAGATATTTGGAAACTAACTAAGTTTTACAAAAATCTAGATATTATCCTAATAAACACATGGTGATCAAGAGTCAACAATGGAAGAGGATAAAATGATTTAATATGTTGATAATATAGGGTAATGTTTGAGATAAGGAATTAAATGAAACACAAACTTCATTTGGAATCCACCAATGAGAACTTGCAAGACAATTACACAAATGCCCAAACATTTCCCTAGAAATAGCAAGCACCTAGCTTCATATTTCTCACACCAAAAACTCAACCAAAGTGATGAGTATAGAGAAGCCATAGTAGAGAGGAAGTCATAGCAAGAAGGAGTAGCAAGAGTCTTCAAGAGGTAAGCTTGCTTTTAGTTTTCTAGTCTTTAGTTTTGTAGTTCTTAGTAGTTTTTAGTATAAAAGTTAGTTTGATCTTTAAATATTTCAAGAAGTTTTGATTTCATGTTTTTATGATTAAAAATGTCTTTATTTCGAGAATATGGTGGAAAATATTGTGGAGCAAAATTCTTGGAAGTTGAAGATCAAAGTAGCGAAGTTCTGACAAAATTTTCGGTAAAAATTTCTGGGCAAACAGCAAAAGAAATGATAATATTTTATGTTGAAGATGAAGCCCATAAATCACGAAACTTTCGAGAAATAAATTAGATATGTAGCGCTTTCCGAATATATATAATATGTAGCGTTTTGATTCCTGTGCAAAGAAATACAATCAGTTGAAGTTAGGCTAATTTTCTGGGTGAAATTCTGAGCAACGTTGTGAAAAATGAATACTGGGAATTGTTCATATATTCTGGGTATATAAAAGTATTTTTTTTATTGAAAATATACATCCTAAGGATTCTGGGGAATTTTACGGATCCTCGTTTCGATTTTTCTAAAATTAATTATGATTTTTCAAAGTTGATGTAAAATCTGCCCAGAAAATTTAGTATTGCGTTTTTAAATAAATGTAAGGGCACAATTGTAAATAATAAATCCACCAAGGGTAGAGAGGTAAATAGAGGTGAAAATATCCCTTAGGATATTATTCTAAGTACTATGGTGATATGTTAGGATATCCGGAATATCCGGGGCTGGGTTTAAAGGTCAGGCATGTGGCCATTACACGGTGAAAGGTACGTTCGCGTCTTTTGTAACACTAACTCGATGCTTATTGTATGCTTATATGTGATAGACTATTTCATAGAGTCATGGACAGGACTTTGTCTTGGGTCATGCACCGTGTCTAAGACTGTCTTAGTTCATTTGTTTATACATTCGGCTTTGTTTATACGGGTTACGGTCTTGATAATCTTTGTTGAGTTTTCCTAGCGAGGACACGAGGAGCTGTCGTGGCTTGGTTGGTGCAAACGTGGATGACTTTACATGTCTTTGTGTGCTATGTCTTGTTGTTGTGATTGACATTACATCTCTTTTGTGTGCTTATGTATTGTTGTAACCTTACATCGTTGTGTGCTATGTATTGATTAATCTTTGTAATGTTATGAATATCTGTCATACATATTTTGTCACACATAAGCATGAGGTTAACCGTTACACGAAGTTCAATGGGCATTGAACCTCAGCTCTTAACATAGCGTCAGGGTCAGGAGGACCGAGGATCGAGGAGAAAGGCAAGCGGCACGTATAAGGACTCGGTGAAGACTTTCTTCTTTTGTTATTTACTTTGAAAACACTCGGTATAACGTACCGCTGCATGTCGCCGGACTTACGGCATTTTGAATATAAATATCGGTTACTCAATCGCTCCGATGCTCTACTCGATGAAAATATATATATATATATATATATATATACTGCTTTTGAAAATGGGATGTTACAATGTGTCCCCATAAATCTCACACATCAACATCCAACATTCCTCAAAGCCACTAATTTCTAATTACTGACCCCATAGCTTTGTAGAGTATTGTCTTTATTACAATCCCTACATGTTCTTTTAAAATTTAGCCATTTACAAGTACATTCTCTAGATAGTTCTCATGACAATAAACATCTAAAATTTTAAGAAAGTACTCGCCATAGGTGATTTAAAGCTGATAACAGGAATTTTATTAGTTCACAGTCATCCTTCCAATATTAATTTCAAGCTAAAGGATCATCAATTCAGAAGCATGTTTTCAAAAAAATATATGGAGCCATTCATCAAAAGAAAACTAATTTAAAAGTGCCTTTATTTAACTCTATACATGCTTTCATCTCATCAAATTGCTTTACCAATATTCATACTTAAATACTTTCCCGACTCAACATTGACATTTCAATTACTTCAATGCCAACCTTATGGCTGAGGGAAGTGAAGACAACTCAAGCCTTCGCCCTTTCCCCTATCACTCCCTAAGGAATGAAAGGCCACTTTGCCCAAACCACTTGAATAGGAATGAGATATTTAATTAAACCATATAATAATAATAGTACATGGCTTCTTTTCCTCGAACTAATGCAACCTATAGAAATGGACCAAAAAAGAAGCCCTAACCAGATGCACTGATATCTTGAAAACGAATTTGAACGCTATCTAGAGCTCTTATAAAGAGAGTATGATTACGGACCCTGAACATCGAGGCAAAGAGCCGACATGAGAGATGAAGATAGGGCGTGGAGTCTCGTAGAAAGATAAAAAAGTCCGGAAAGCAAGCTCGATAAAGGCTGTCAGCCGGTAGCGAATAGTAGATGCCTTATTTTATTAATAAAGCTATCCCGACTATAAAAAACGAATAACCAAAAGGCTATAACTAATATAGACTAGCATCAAGAGTCCAAACTTCTGGAGCTCAGGTAGCTTGATTTACTTCTTAACTTCCAAGAGGTAAACTTGGCCGGATAACCAAGATTGTTAGGAAAAGAAACTAGGGAGAATCATCTGCTATGAGAAATGGCGCACTAGAGACCATATCCCAACAAATACGCGTGCCGTAAAACCAGAGCAAGGCCATGTGTAGATCGAAAAGGTCTTGGTCTTAGCTGATGGTGTAGTAAGACGACAAGGAATACAAGCACGCAGTACTTAGTGAAGTTGAAGGGATTGCCAGCATAAAAAGTAGTTTCACCGGCTTTGAGTTAGGATCGGAGTTGGGTGAGGGATAAGAGACAATGGTAATTGAGAAAGAAATTCTGGGTCGGAAAAAAATCCATAGCCCGTTTACCTCGAACCAGTGGACCCGGGTAGAAGGCATTGGGGGTGCAGCGGCATCAGATGCGAAGATATAGGTAACGAAATAAGTCAAGATGGAGAAAGTCGGTTGATTCATCAATATGGGACCATCCCATACCATAGGAAGTTGCTTCTTGGAATGCCGTCGTTCAAGCACAGGCTGACCACGGATTCTATCTTCAAACAAAAAAAAAAAAAGCCTGATCTTGCAAAACAACCACGCAACGTCCGGATCTGCAAGAATGGGCTATGTAGATGAGGGGATCAGCGCTATGATCGCTTTGAGCTATGCTCGAAGTGCAACATGTATGCTTACGTGCGAGTTGCTATTCGGCCGTAGATCGAGTTCTGGGCTCGAACTACCCGAGTGGTATTTCGTAATGTAAAGCTAGCCTCCAAAAACGGCACTTTATTTCGCATTTTTTCATTTAGGATTTCGCTCTCAACGAGCGCATGTTGCATCTCCGTCTCTCCGCAAGCTACGCCTTTATGAGCTGAGCTCACTTTTAAGTATTCTTCAATCGTACAATACATAAGGGCGCTTCGGAGTTACGACGCTGAGACGCGTCAAAGAAAGGCATACCGGAGCGCTCACGAAGCGATGCGAGCTATCATAGAACCGGGCCACGGTCTTCTTCTTCCGAATCCTATCAATCCTTTCCTGGATTAGGAAAGGCTAAAGGCTGCTACCTTCACCTTAGAGTCCCTCCATTCTTACTAAAACACTCCAGAACGGCTCCCTCTTTTCAGTCTATCAGTCAAACAAGACTAAAGACTGCACACTAACATAATATACGGTCAATTTATATACCTTCGGGAATGGATCGAAAGTCACCAAGTTTGGAGACAGACATGTGGTCAGAAGAGCCTTTCACCCTTAGGCATTCATTCGGACTAAGATCGTCATCGTACCCTAAAGGCAAGCTCCTGAAGTAGAAGTGTGAGGCAAGCCGGCAGGCTTGGCCGGTGATCAACTACGAAAAAAGTGGTTTTGTTGAGGGCGGAATAAGGCACGCAGAAGACTTCGGAGTCGGAGCCGACCACAAGCAACCGGCCATAAATTGGTCAGCCCAATCGTCAGGCGGGGTGGGCGACCTCATCGTCTGCGCCCTCCGCCTTTTTTGAAAGAACTGAGGAGCTTCTGCTGGATAGTGTAAAACAAAGAAAAGGAGCTCTAGGGGATGGCCAAAAAGTTTCCGACGTTTGGATGTTGCAGTCGTGTTCGACTGCTTGCCTTTTTTTTATTTCTCTGGTATGAAACAAATAGCAGTCCTGGTCTATAAGTAGAAAGGCTCAAGGAAATGCGAAGTATAGAGAGTATAAGATAAGCTAAGATCTAGACTCACAGATACCAACGAGCGGGATTAGCTACCAAGCGGGGGAGCTTCAGGAGACTTCTAGATGATAGGTAGGTGGGTGGGAAATCAAGAGAAGTGACAAATGAGACTCTTAATGGATTTGTCCATTTTCATCCGGGGCAAGAGCCAGCCCATTCTTATAGCATCCAAGGAAAGAAAAATGCCCATGGCAGCTCTTAAAAAGATAGGAGAGGAGTGTGAGTCGAGAAGCAACTCATTTATAAGTTAAAAAAGTTTTAATAAAGGGCGATTTCCGGAAGAGTGGATTAGCCTCGAATATCTTGATCCACTAGAAAATTACCAGATACGAAGACAAAGACTTCCATAATCAATAAGCCAAAAGCTTTAAGAAAGCTATTGTAAGGTCAGATTACAGGAAGAACACAGGTCAGTCTTCTGAAGAAAGTTCCCCTCCCGTCAGGATGGGGCGAAAGTAGCTTTGGCTTAATTCATATCTGATGTAATCACTGAGCACTGCTTATCCTCTTCATTCTCCCTAGTGTTAGATTAAGAATGAATATTCTATTGCTACGAGGAAAGAAAGTTTCCCTTCTCTTTTTCCCTGCCCGATAAGAAGACAGTCTTCCTACCGTTTGTGAACAAGCTTCAACCCTCTCGCTTTGCCCAACCGATCAAAGAAAGGAATAGGGTTTCAAAGGCTGGAGGTAAGCATTGGTTTCTGCGCCCACCCCGGGAGGAATTGCTTTCTGGCAAAAAGGCAGACCCTTTGATTGAATATACCTCGCTCAACGCTTAATAAACTAGAAGAAGAATCACTAAACCAACAGGAATCAGAACTACGGGTTCTATCAAACTCATACCAGCTCCTCTTTATTCATCGACTGGCTTTGCTCCTTCCTTCTTTGCCTATGGCTCACTTCGCTTACTGGAGATCAATCTCTCCCCTCCCGATAGAGATAGGTTTGAAGATTGCTCACTTGCTCACTTCTTATAGGCTCAGGAACGGTACTAAGAATCCCCCTTTCTCTTTTATCCTATGAAAAACACACAGGGCAAGACTACAATTTGGGTTCGGGTTCCAAACCTTCCCATTCATTGTTAGAATTTTGAGTTTTTATGGAACTTGGGGAACATAATAGGCAAATCTCTTCAAGTAGATTTAAATACTCTCGCCTATGAACAGAGTGACAAGTCTATTATTGAGCGTGGCAGATTTGCAAGAGTTTGCGTGGAAATTGATCTTCAAAACCTGCTCTCTTCTAGAGTGATTGTTAGAGACATGGCTCTTAACGTCGAGTATGAGAGCCTTAATCTGATATGCTTCCAATGTGGGCGATATGGACATCGGAGAGAAGAGTGCCCATGGACCATCAGGGAGAAGGATAGTCTGGAAGAAAATAACCAGATGGCAATGGAAGAGGACCAAGCTCATCATTCAAATCCGGAAAAAACAGAGCAGAGGACCGAAGCCATCGAAGAATTCGGTCCATGGATGCTCGTGCGAAAGACGACTAAAAGCCGTACTCCTCAATCTGAAGTCAACGGTAGGGTGAAGGGGACAAAAGCGGGAAAGATCGAACAGAGGGATGCGTCTAATGCTCCTCTGACAAAGTCGAGATTTGCAGCACTATCAGAGCCAGAAGCCGACCTTTTGACAACAGACGCCAACCTTAACATGGTAGTTAACACTGACAATCTGAAACCTGGGGAAAGCGGAAAGGGGTCTTACAGAAATTCTATGAAAAAGAGCAACCTTTAAGACTAAGACAGCTGGGAGGGCTTACCTGACTTTCGGGCTTTAGACTGATTAAAGGAAGATCCCGTAGAAAGATTTGTACAAGTCATAGGAGATAGTCTCGCGCAGGGGAGCAAGTCAAAATAGAAAAACTCACATTGGGTTTAGGGATAATCAGGCTCGGCTTGACTTCATGGTCGAGAAGAGCTTAGCTTTCGAGAATGTTATGATATGGCTTGGCGAGAACTGGCTGAAGCATCTAAAAAGAGAAGCGTCCCGGGACTTTGCGAAGAGCCATCATCTCTTTCACAGCATTGTTAAGTCCATCTAGAGAGTGAGGTGCCCTAACAAGCAACGGACTGAGACAGACTATTCCCTTTGATTGCTCTGCATTAGCTATCCAAAGCTCTCACAAGCAAGAAAGCCTTTTTTCTTTCTATTCAAAAGCTTACAGAAAGCCTATGAAAAAGCTTACTCCTCTCCTTATGATCCTTCTTTTAATGAAACAAGAGATCGGCTCATTAACCTTCCAAATTGACTCATTTCACTGGCCTTGCTAGGTGCTCCGAAGAATGGAAGGAAGACGGATCCCTTTCTTTAAACAGCTGTCCAGACTGAATCTATTCCTATTATATATTACAATTCTTAGTGAGGGACGAAGTGACTCATAGCCTGAGGATGGAATTAGGATCCAGGAGAGCAGGCTCGATAAAGCAGTTGGGAAAGGAGATAAAGGAGATTTTGACTTGACGAGCCACACCAACCCTATTCTTCCCAGAGAGAATTTCAATCTGAAGAAGGCAACTCATCCCTTGCTAAGCCGGGTTCTTTCACTCACAGAAGACCAAGCCTTGCTACTTGAATAACAGGTAATCAGACTTTCGCCTTTCGTCGGTTCCAGTAATGGGAGGGAGGAGAACAGGAAAGAGAGAACAGCTAGTCGAACTACTTATTCTTATGCTGAGTCAACCCTAAAAGCGGATCTGGCATCACCCTCGACTCTCCCATCCTTGGATAGCTCTCGGGATGGACTAATGGATTAACAGCTTCCGTGGGCTTCTTCTCTTATTCAATTTTGAGTTAGATAAACGGATCACTTCTATTATAACCCTACCCTCTCGCTTTTTTATTTGCTCTTGTCCGTTCCTCATAGCAAGTTATGAGTCTCTTCCTACCTTTCCCTCGGGGGTTCTGATAAGCAATGCTTCCTACGTTCCTTTCACACTAACTACGCTCTTCGATCCTTTAGTTGCTTTCATAGAAAAAAGAGATATACTATAGTATATAGTTGGGACAGCGATTGAGTGAATATAATATATATGGGATTATCTCAAATTTCTTCCAATTCATATGGGATGACTTTTAAGTAACGGTCTGGTCGGACGGAGGAGCGAAGCCAGGAAACAGAAAGTCTGATTATTAGCCTTACCATTACAGTGAGCGAAGAAAGTTACCTAGACTAATAAGGCGAGACTGAGGGACCTAGCGCCATAAGCTACTATCTATCGTTCCTTAAACTTGCGTAACAGTATCTTCCAGAACCTCATTCCCATTCCTTGGGTCACTTTAGCACTCCATGCTTGAATAGCTTGATGATATTATTCCATGAGGTTGTTTCAACCAAAGAAGGTTTCCCACCTAGGCTTAGTAGGCTCGCTACTTGGTATAGTACTTTTTCCTACTAGCCAACCAAAGGTCAGCCTTGAGATCACTTATAGGAATGTTCTTCAATAGCGCACCGTGAATACCCTTTGATTTTCAAATAAAGAAGGACAGTGAGATGAAATAGACTGCCACTGAAATGAACAAAGAGTTTGATCTAGTCTAGGAATTCCTTACCTTCGTGCTGATCGAGCTAAGAAAAGAGCTTAGTCAGCTTAGTCAAAGGTTACAGCTTTGTATACACCGCCCCGATAGGGCGGGAACAAGAAGTAGCTGAGTCTACGGAAGAGGAAGGCTCACTATAAATTAGTGGAATTGACTAGAAAGTGGTTGTGAATCGATCTATATTACTAGTGAAAGAACTCTCACTTTCAGAATTTTACTGAAATAAGGATACGTAGAGATTCTAATTAGTGAAATCTAATTTGGGAGTATATCACAATATTACTAATATGAAAGCTTTCACCTAATCGGCGAACGTACTCTTCCGTCCTTTCCCTCAGCTAAGCCTATCAACTCTATTCAATCAGTTAACACTGTAGCTCCATGCTGTCGCCCAATCAGTTGACACTTCATTTCATGCTGAACCTTTCAGTCATACCTACCTTCTTTCTATTCTCATCCCGATCAGACCTCGAACTTCCCCTTCATTTTAACAAAGAAGCAAAGAAAGCTTGACTTAGGGGCCTTTTTTGATTAGTAGGGGGTTCAAGTGAAGTGCCTAGTCTAACAAATATCTCTTTCGTGTTGGCGGGATCTACCTCCACTTTCGATACCGAAAAAGCAAGCCGAGCAGAGAAGGTAGCTAGTGAAGTACCGGGCACGGTAACTAGCGGCTTTGGTTTCGTCGTAGAATCGACTCTTTCAGGCACCGAAGTCAAATCGCTTTGTCTTGCTCGTTTGTTTCTTCCCGCATGACTGCTTGGGAGCTACGGGGCTGAGGGGAGCTATAGACGGTGTAACCGATCAATTGAACGAAAGCTTTGACTAGGCATGAGGGGGGAAAGCGTTCAGTACCGAGCCGAAAGAGGACTACTTTCTGTGAACAGAATAAGTGTCTGATTCGGTTCGGCTACCAAGTTTGCTATTGCTCCTATGGTTTCTTCCCGTTTGGAGCCACCTTCGTCGCACGGCATGCCGCTCTTTGATGGTATGGTTTCCTGAGAGGGTATGCGAAGTTCAGTTCGAATCTATTTACGCGGCTGGAGAAGGATATAAAGAAAAACTCCTATTGGTACGTAACGTAGAACCCTAGAATGAAGAAAGTTTTCTTTGTTGGAATCACTGTGCGATCGATCGATGGGAAGTGACGGGAAGACGGCTAGGGCTAGATTAAGACCATCGATATTAAGCCAAAATCATTCTCTCTCTATAGCAAGCTATTGCACTTGGGATCTTTTCTCGGGTTATCTTCTACTGCGAATAAAAGAATTTGGCCTTGCTTCTTACGCAAGCACTAACCAAAGCCAAACCGAAAAAGGGCGGAACGCAAAGAAGCGCACACAAAACGTAATGGCGAAGGAGGTTACGCTTGACGGAGGACTTGAGACAACGAAAGAAGAGGAAGAGCTCTTGAAGACAGATCGCAACAAGCTAGGAGACCTCCGAGGAAGAGGGAAGTATGGATATTGACAAGCGGACGGTAGAGCAAGGTTTCACGAAAGATAGTTCGGAGACCCATGGAACTATTCCATTGAAAGGGAAATTTCTGTCTTATAGGGACTAGGTAGTCGGGTATAATGGTGCCGAGATGTATGTATCAAGATGAAGATGAGGTGATGTTTAGTGAGGAACTCGACATCAAAGAGATTGAGATTAAGGAAGAGACTTTGAAGCGAGGAGCTGTACCCTTCGTGGAGGTTACACATGAAGAACTGGTTATCTGTGAACCTTGGAAAAAAGCCTTAGTGCTTACTTTGCTTGGCAAAAGGATCTCATAGAAAGTGTTGAAAGACAGACTCAAAGGCTTATGGGGCCTAGAATTGATAGATTTGGAGAACAACTATTTTATTACTCGATTTGCGGATGATAAAGATTATGTCCGAGTGTTGACAAAGGGCCTTGGGTCGTGCTTGGGCACTACCTAATAGTGCGAGAGATGGCATCCCACTTTCAAGCCTTAGACCAACTCATTGGGACGAGGCCCATTTGGCTTAGAATTCCATGAGCTGCTATCTCCGACCGAGGTTAGGTCTTCTTTTGCTCTGCTGCTGTTATTCTTCCTCCAACCTGTACACAAGCCAAGGCTTCTCGAAGAACAGTGCAATCGAGGAGCCATAAAACCAATGCAGCCTTGGGAAGCAAACCAACCAACCCGCTTACTCACCTTGACTGACGATCTCATGCTAATCACGGAAGCAAGTTCGCATTCCGCTCAAGGCCTCTTCGATCCACTTGACGCCTTCACCTTCTGGTCTCAGGGAGAAAAGCAAATTGTTGATATAAGGAAAAAACATCCTACGCAGGCGTGATCTCTTCTATTATATTAGGGGGAACTGATCCCAAACCTCAACCAGAGAACTACCATGGATTTCTTAACTTATGACATGGAAGCTGAAACTGACAACGTTCATCAATCATCTTGGAAGAGAAAAACGCATCTACCAACCATGGCAACAATCACTTCTTGTGAAAGTCTTAGGCACAAATGCTGTCCTCAATAGACCCGCGGCTTGGCTTGGAAAAGCCTTGATTTTCAGCTTGAAAGAAGGGCTAAAAATGAACATATCGAGCCTTGCAGAAGACTTTCTCCATTGCGGTAGATGAGCCTCAAAGCGGACAGTCAAGCTTCATGTGATGATTCGTGGTAATTCCCTCTTCTTCTGCTTCTCGGATCGGATGAGAATAAATAAAGGTATTTAAGAAAGAGGGAGAAATAGAGTTTTCAAGAGAATTGTTTAGCCAATGATGGATTTCTGGTTACAGAATGAATTAAAGAACTAAAGACATTGACAATGGGGGAGGCTCGGGATTTGATTGTCTGTCCACCCGCTTAACTAATGACCGTAGCCAAAAGCGAACTTCCTGCTTACCGTCTTTCTAACTGAGATGCCATAACTCTTCCTTCAGCATATGCGGATCTAACTAACTAGGTTGGCCGTAGACATAGGTTTTCCCGAGGCAGATCACCATCCCTAATTCAAGAGCCTGAACCTATCTGTAGTCGATCAGAGGTGAATCTATCACACAGTCTGAACGGATCGAAATCTCTTACTGAACGGCTAGAATAGGCCAAAGAAGCAAAGGAATGAGCGCCTCGCCTTTACTCTAATCTAATAAGGAACAAGCAAGGCCCTAACTACAGTTCTGAGTAACTCCTTGTCTCATTGATCCGAAAAGGCATAAGTCCCACGTGTACTAAACCCTTTTATTATTCTATCTTATTCCGCTAGAATGAATCAAAATCTGAACTCGGAACTAAGCGATTGGCAGCTACTTTTTATTCTATTGAAGAATGTAGAACTAGGAGAATAGGGATCCACGTCGAGCCATCCTTCTCAGTCTCGCAGCATCAATTGAATCGGCAGACACAAAGACGAAGACAGAGACGAGCTAAGATGTAAAGTAGTGGAATGGAAAAGGATGGTAGCCCACCCAGGAAAGCACATAGAGTAAGGTTGGCTCTATGCAAGAGAGGAAAACCGCATGGACATGGCTTTCCTTTTGGATAGATCGTCAAGCAATTTACCCATATAGCTATTCTCGCGAGGGTGAAATCCAATCCATTACATCGGGATTGAAACTTGAGAACCTCGAGAACCAAAGATAGAGAAAGATATAAGCAATATAACGGATTGGAATATGAATAGGAACAGCCTTCAGAGAGAAGAGAGAAGGCCAGGCCGAAACGATATTGCCATTCCTCGATTAGGGCTCGAAGGGGAAAGGAGTGAAATAAAATAAATAGGATAGGCGAAACCTTGGAAGAAATCCAACCTCATAAAATAAACCGATAGAGCAGTAACCGGCTAAGCGCTTTGAGTTGAGTGATAGTAGGGCGTGCTAATCCCCGACCTAGGGAAGTGTCAACAAAGGGGGAAGTCTTCTCTTTCGGAGAAGGAGGGGAGATCCGCCTTTCGGACCTGGAGGAAGTAGAATTCCGAATACGGGTACGAAGGGTCATCCAGAAGCGCTGGAAGGGCTGGAGGAAGGGGGCAGTCTTCCCTTTTGGAAAGATAAGGCGCATCAGAAAGGAATCCGGATATCTTGAAATAGCCAGATTCACGAGCTGAGGACTAAGTCGAAGTTGAATCTAAAGCAGAAGTTAGGGCTGGAGCCTGAGTTGGTCTTGATGTCCTAGAGTAGCGAAAGCACAAGTGAGTGAAGGGGCGCTATCCGGAACCCACGGGGACAATCTGCTTCGATTGGGCCTTGCAGGCAGACAGGCTAACTTGTGGAGACGAAATGGAATCCTATATAATTATAATATAAGTGAGAATGGCGAGTCCCGAGAGAGAAACTTATCTTACCCAACATTGCATGAAACAGGTCAACACAACCCATTATCAGAGACAGGCAACAGCATATAGCGAGAACGCACAACACTAGAGACATTCTGACTTTCATTACAAACTCTCATACTATCGCAGCTCTTCTGCTCGTCTAGAACAGAAGACACCAGCTTTCACTGGTGGGGAGCTGACCTTCGTCTCCCTAGTTATCGGGTTTTAAGGACTAATATCATCTACCAGACTGTTGCCTCATTGGACGTAAGAACTGACA